>OX352766.1:3361304-4836304 GCA_947095585.1 Nephrocerus scutellatus
AGCACAAATTGAAATAAATTTCACAAATGCTATCCACTGTGCTTCAAGGACTAAAAGGACACAGAGCAGAATATGAAAAACTGTCCCCCGCCACGTCCGACTTCTTCATCGTTCTTTCGGTTCGCCTCTTCCGGACATTTTGATTTTTTTTTGTTGAAGGAACGCCTAGGCGAGTACTCCCTTCGTACAGAAACAATTCGATGAGGAGATAATTTTGCATTCGAAGTCTTAATCGAGAGGAAATCTAACATCCATTGGTGGGCAGTAAGAACGCTGGAAGGGGGGGGGGGTGGTCATGAGCCATGCACCAAACACAGATCGTTCTGATGACTGCTGACTGATGATGATGATGATGATGATGATGATGATGATGATGATGATGATGATGATGAAAAGACTGCAAATTACCAAATGCTAAAGGTTGGAGAGTTTCGTCGCGAAATCTCATCTCGAAAGGAAACAGGACATTTGTTCCGAATGAGAAAAGCAAATAAGAAAATGTACAGAATGAACAAAAAAAAAACAGCAATTGTGGATCTGTATCTTGGATTCGTCTTGAGAGGCATATTTTTGTGACGCTCTGATGCGATATTTGTTGTCGCCTCTGTGTTGATTTTGGGGCGCATCACCCTCAAAAGGATGTTTTGTTAGCATGCTCTGGCACTGGGGAATACAGGTATCTTCCTGATTTTTATTGATTTTAAGCTGACGGTGTGTACTACAAGTTTTATAATTCCATCTTGATAGTATGCAGTATAGCAGTGCATTACCAATCGTCAACAACAACTTTGCTGATAATTGAACTGCCGTTGTAGCACCAAATATGTTTATTGACACTGGATCAGTACTGAAACTGGTGGACAGATTTTTTGCTGGAGAGCTAACTGGTCCTCAGTCGTAGAGCGGAAAGATATAAACAGCGACAATTTTGGGACGATTTGGAATGATTTTGGATCACATGTTAAAGGACCTGTTTCGGACAATTTGAAAAAGTTTTGAGAAGACTTCCGACTTTTGAGACAATTTTGGGACAGTTTTTGGGACGATTTCCTACAAAATCAACTTGACAAATGTATTTTGATTTTTTCCATCTTTTTGGGACATTTTTGATGGAACTTGTGTAGTAGCACCGTTTTGGGACGGTTTCTTACAAGATTATCATCAATTGAAATAAATTAGGAATATTTTATTAAAGAATCCATCTTCTTGGGACCTTTTTAAAAAGGTTTTAAAAATTTGTGTCTTGTGGGACAATTTTGGGACGGTTTCTTACAAAATTCTTGTTCTTTTCTGTTTTTTTTTTGAATAACTGAAGAATATTTTTGTTAAGGATTCCAGCTTTTTGGGGACATTTTGAAAAAGTTTTTGAAGAACTTCAGTCTTGTGGGACAGTTTTCGGACGGTATCTTACAAAATTGTTTTCCATTGGAATAACTAGGGAATAATTTCTTAAAATATCCATCTTCTTGGGACAATTTTAAAAAAGTTTTTCAAAATTTGCGTCTTGTGGGAAAATTTTGGGACGGTTTCTTACAAAATTCTTCATGTTTTCTGTTCTTTTGGAATAACTGAAGAATATTTTTTTTAAGGATTCCAGCTATTTGGACATTTTGAAAAAGCTTTTGAAGAACATCTGTCTTGTGGGACAGTTTTGGGACGATTTTTTTTTACAAAACGCAACTTCTTTTGGAATAATTAAAGAAAAGTTTTGTTGAGAACTTTTTTTCTTTGGGCATTTCAAAAAAGGTTTGAAGAATTTTTGTCTTGGAGTAAATTTGCGTCATCTCTTAAAGAATCTTTGTATTTGGGATATTTTGAAAAGTTATGAAAATAATTCTGTTTTGTGGCATTTTTGGGACAGTTTTAGGACGATTATGATTTTTTTTTATCTTTTTGTGACATTTTTAAAAAGTTGGGACAAATTTAATCTTAGGATAGGATAATCTTAGGATATTTTTCTACAAAATCACCTTCTTTTGGAATAACTTAGGAATATTATTGTAAGGAATCCAACTTATTGAGACATTTAAAGAAAGTTTTGATAGAACTTATGCCTTTTGTGACAGTTTTAGGGCGATATTTAACAAAATAAACTTCTTGTCGAATACATGCTTTTTTACCTTTTTGGGTTATTTTTAGAATGTTTTGAAGAACTTTTGTCTTGTGGGACAATTTTGGGACAATATTTTACAACATCAACTCTGGAAGAACTTAGGAAAATTTTTTGAAGCAATCCATCTTTTTTTCCTGACGATTTCCTAGGAGAGAAAAAACTTTTTCTGGATTAACTATAAACCAATTTTTGAGGAATCTTTGTTTTTGGTCATTAAAAGAAAGTTTGGTAAAAATCAGTGTCTTCTTGGTCAATTTTGGGACGATTTATTAAATAATCAGCGTCTTTTAGAATAACTTTTGAGCATTTTTCAAAAAATCAATCTTAGAACATGACAGATGAAAGATATTTTTTTTTGTTCAAAAACTTAAAAACAGTCATTTGGGACAAACTTGACACAAATTTGCGACAAACTAAGCTTAAATTTGGAACAAACTTGGTTAAAATTTTTTATAAACTTGGCCCGAATTTAGAACAAACATGTCACAATTTTAAGAAAAACTTTTTTGGACAAACTCAGCTTATATTTTGGGCAAAATTGGCTTAAATTTTAAGACAAACTTGCTTCAAATTTACAACAAACTTTCCACAATTTTGGGGAAAAGCATGCCTCAAATTTGGGACAAACTTGACACAAATTAGGGACAAACTTAGCTAAAATTTGGGACAAACTTGTCTCAAATCCGACATTAGTTTGGCTCATATTTATAACAAACTTGACATAAATTTGGGAGAAACTTTTGGACGATATTTGGTTGTTATTTCTTACAGAAATAATGTCATTTGCTACTGGTTGAATCAATGCCTTTTATGACAGCCATATTTTTTACAAAAACCACTATTTGGGACATACTTTTGACACAATAAGGACATACTGAAGAAAAAATCTCTGTAAATTTGGAATAATTTTCACTTTATTTTAACATTTAATTTAGAAAAACCCCCTTATCTTTTTGCCGCACGGGGTGTTGAAGCAGAACCTTAACAAATTATTGTGTCTGTTATGTAATGTACTTGTAAATTGCATGCAATTTTTAAAAAGTGTTAATTATTCTCGCTTAAGAGTGCAGTCGCACACTGTACACGCAAGGAATGTCACAATTTGGTGAGAGGTGGGGGAAAAAAAACGCGATACTAAAGCACTCAGCACCTACCTACATTACCATTGCCTGCTGCTCCTGGGGGAAATTCCCTCGATCGCTGGTGTAAATTGGCAATTTGTTTACACACAAAGAATAAATGGAATATTTTTGCCCGCCCGTCGTCATCATCGCTCATATCATTATCATTCTCATTACCGCTTTATGGTGTACAAGTTTTTATCACCTCGGCTCTTATGGCGCTTGCCACTTGCACTGCGCGCGTGCATATTAATTGCGCTGCCACACAGCACACAACACAACACAACACAAGTCCAGTCCACGGTGGTCAGGTCGTCTGATGATGTCCATCTATCCTGTCTGTCTGTCTGTCTGCCTTCCCGGTGTTAATTACCTTAAATTAAGTATCACCGTCGCCGGCCGCCGTTCCAAGTAATTCGAGAATCGATGTAAAACGCGGTCACTACACAAATGTGCTCCTCCATCACAGATGGCTTTCTCCAGAGCAATTGTTGTTGTGTTGAACCCTTTTCTACTCGTCGCGTGTGGTGAGTGGTGCGGCGGCAGCGGCGTCGGTAGGAACAAGTACTTGACGGCCGGCGCAAAAACGATTAAATGCACGTTACACGACCATTTACACGGTCAGTTACACTCGCATCTCATCAGCCGGCCGGCGAGCGCGACAACGACCTTCCTTTCCAGCTATTAACATTTTCGTGTTTCGTTCGTTTTCTTTCCGCTTTTTTCCCACGCAACACCATCGTCTATCTATCAAAACGGCAGAAGGACACCAGGAAACCGGGACAAGACCAAGAACAAAAAATTAAAAAAAAAAATTAAAAAAAAAACGAAGTACCGGTATTTGTAGAAAACAAGGCACGAAGACAGACACGGCGGCGGTAACAAAAAAAAAACCGAATAAAATGCGTGTTTTAGGGGAAGATCCTTCTAACGGCAACAAAAGGGTTGACATCGTAATGTTGATTTTGTAGGCACTTTGCGTGTTTTGAATACCAAAGGTATTCGTGCGTGTGTTTCGGTTTCTGGTTCCATTTTTTTGTGACACGAAAAGAACAGAAACAGCAACAGCAACACAACAACAAGAACTAGTGAAATCAGCGGACGACCAACCGACCGAACAAAAAAAGAAGGACACTCTCGTAGACATCAATATTAAGTGCTCGTTGAGGTCATTAATTTTCGTTTCGTTGGGGTTTTGTTGTTGTTGTTGTTGTTGTTGTTGTTTTTGTGTTTTTCCCCCGATACAAGAACTGTATCCTGAGTTACTGAGATTTACTTGCGACTTTTTGCGTGAAAAATTGAAAGAGTTAGCATAGAAAGAAGAATGAGTTGTGTTTTTTGCAGGATTACTCACAAGGAGTTGGAAGTATTTGGAAGTAGTTGGAAGTAGTTGAGTAGTAATTGCCAGTATTTGCAAGTAGTTGGAAGAAAGGAATACAAACTGTCACCATCATATGGAACAACGTATTCGTATGTGTTGAGAAATTACCATATACTTAAGAATGAACAGCAAAGGCCTCAATTGGCTTGCATATGGGACACCAGTTTTTTTTTTTATTTCTCAAAGATTGTGCTCGCTAATAATTCCCTCTTTTTTATTATTATTATTTTACCAACTTGTTCTGAAGAACCTAAATTCTGAAGAGCGTTTAATCGAATCAAAACAAATTTTTGAAAACAACCAACCCATAAAAATTTAAATTCCCTTATCAGATATAGTCATGGGTGCTTTGTTTGAATAAATCGGATTCATTTTGGAGAACTTCATGTGGGAGCCCCTCAGCCCTGGCGACAAATCACTTCTAAATTTTTACCAAAAGTGTTGTCATCGGAGATATGCATGTGTGCAAAATTTGAATATAATCGGGTTTTAGGAGGTGGATTAAAAATTAATCATAAGATTCCACCAGCCAGCCAGCCAGCCAGCAATCTAGCCACCGACAGGATGAAAGACAGATCGACAGACAAATGTCGACGCAAACTTAATAAAGAGAATTAAGAAAGAGTCGCCATCATATGAAACAACGTATTTGAAAAGAACTTAAGAATGAAAAGTAAAAGCCTCAATTGACTTCCATGTGGAACACCAGTTTTACCCATGAGAGATACATGCCGACGCATACATACATACACACATACATAAAGAGAATTTAAAAAGAATCACCATCATATGGAACAACGTATGTGTATGTATTGAGATAGTAGCATATACTTTAGAATGGATAGTGAAGGCCTCAATGGGATTCCATGTGGAACACCAGTTTTTTTTGTACTTCTTCACAGATTCTGCTCTCTAATAGTTCCATCTTTGATGGAAATTACCGGCAGCCTGTTCTCCGAAATTTTTAATGATAATATTTACCAAGACAGACCGTTGCGGTCAAAGGCTTAGCTTCTTGCTACCATTCATGCTGTGCGTGCTATATTTTTGCACATAAATCAAGGGAATGCCTGTATCTAAAGGCAAGTTGAGAAGCTTTTCGTGACAGTTTATTACCCTCGGACGTTTGTAAGACATTCTCGAGAGGGGGAATGTCGGTATTTCTGTGGATTCGAACATCAAACCTCCTGTTTAGAAGTCCAACGCACTAACTACTAGAGCCACAGCGCCCACTAGGGAACATTTATAGTTCCGCAAATTTAGTCAAAAGAAACTTTGAAGAAAGAAAACAATGTCTTGTGGGACAATTATGTGATAACTTTTGAAGGAATACATTTTTTGAGACATATAAAGGAAGTTCTTTACAAAGTTAGTGTCTTATTGGACATTTTTGGGACAGTTTTTTGCTAGCTTAGTGTCTTTTGAAAGAACTTTAGTACCATTTTTCAAAGAATCTAACTTAGGATTGGACAGTTTAAAGATGTTTTTAAAAAAAAACAGTCTTTTGGAGCAATTTTGGGACACATTTTGGAAAATGTTTTGCATTTTTATATTACGTCTAAAAATGGTTAGGTCCAGTAATGTTTTGTGCAAAATAATTGTAATGTTGATGCCAAGAAATAGTTTAGCAGGCGAGTGCCCAGCAAATCCCGGTGTAGGATATTATCCCATTTTAGATGGTATTCCACGAGGCAGTCACTTTAGTCCAGTATTTTTTTTTTTTTTGAAAAATAATTGTAATCTTGTTGTCAACGAAATAAGAAAAGACCTGATCGAGCAGCAAATCTCGAGGTATGTTTATATCCATTTTAAGTGGTGTTGTTCGTCAAAGCTTCCTGTATAGTCTTTTTTTAAAATAATTATAAAGCTGATATAATTGAGGAGCCGATAGACCAGCAAACTCCGGTGTAGGATGTTAAACCTATTTTAGTTGGTCTTTCCCAAGGATTTCATTTAAGTCCAGTATTGTTTTGTGTAAAATAATTATAAAGTTGATGTCAAGAAATAATTGAGAAGCCGATCGGTTGACCAGGAAATCCCAGTGTAGGATATTAACTGCATTTCAGGTGGTGTTCCCCAAGAATTCCACTTAGGTCCTGTATTGTTTTGTGAAAAATAATCACAAAATTGATTATTGAACAGTCAATCGACCAGCAAATCTCGGTGTAGGATGTTATCCCATTTTAAATGGTATTCCACAAGGCAATCACTTTAGTCCAGTATTATTTTTTTTTGTTGAAAATAATTGTAATTCTGTTACCAACAAAATAAGAGAAGAGCCAGCCCATCGAGCAGCAAATCCCTGTGTAGGATATTTAAACTTTTTTTGTTGATGGTGTCATGCAAGGTATCCACTTAGATTCACTTACTGTTGGGTTATGTAAAATTGGATGCACTTATTTTCACATCCGTTTGTCAGGGACAAAAAAAACTCGCTCCCATTACATGGAACGCCAGGGGACAGTCTGCATACTCACTTACTCCCAGATGCTCGCCACCGCCACTGATCGATATCCCCTCCTTGTTATGTATTTTGATTTAATGATCGCCGTCTGCCATCTTTGCTTTGCTCCTTCACCCTTCATCAGTAATTTAAATTCATTCGCGTAGTTTTTTCTTAACCCATTTTTGCCGTACATTGGAATAATTGTAAAGTTGAAAGGAAGCAACAACAACAAAAACCCAGGTGGTGTAGTCTTCACCTCAGCACAGCATAGCACAGCACAGCACAGCGGTTCCTTGTTACAATTTGCGCAATTGTCCATTTAGCGGATCGGGTCTTGCGGCGAATCCTTCTTCCATATGTGGACGAGAGCGAAGACGACCGCAAAATTGCGCCCACAGCTGATGCGAGACCAGCAGACAGGCGGCGCGGCGGCATTACAGCAGAACAACCGTAGAGGAGCACAGAGTCCGAACCCACACATATGGTGTAAAGTACTGTTGGACTCCTGCGCAAGTACTCAGCAAAACGATTGCTATGCAATTGCAGGTTTTTTTCTTCTTCCCCTGGTTCGCCAGTTTGGTTGGCGTTTCCGCTGTCTGCTGGCTGTTGGCTGTTTTTTTTTTTTTGGTCTTCTTCTCGGAACGTATCCTTTATCTGGGAACAATTTAACATTTTTCTGCGCACAATTGCATTGCATTGGGACGCGGTGGAATTTTAAACGGAGTCCTTAGTCGTTTGCTGCAATTGCGCATTCACCGGCAACCGGTGGGATCAGGAATGGGAGATCTAATCGATCGATCGCCAGCCGTTGATTTAAGGCTGCGGCAGCGAGTCATACAATGACGATGGTCATGGCTCAGCCGGACAAGTCGAGATAATAATTTAATACAAGGCAGAGGAAATGAATTGAAACAAACGATCCCGTTAAGGAGAGAGAACAAAAAGAACCTTGGTTAAGGCTGTCTGATCCCGTTAGCTTGGGACAACGATCGCAGCATATGGATGTTTGTGCCCCATGCATTTGCTGTGCGTTGCGTCACGGCGACGCCGACGCGACGGTCAGCGGACGGATGTGCGGACGTCTCATCACAGCACCAGGTGTGCTCTGGATCAGCTGCATGGGAACTCTTCGTCAGGTTGATTTTTTTGTTCCACAAATTGATGTCGCGCTGCAGTACAATGTTTGTTACTTTTGTGGGAATCAATTGCCTTTTGCAGGATACTCTCATGTGCTTTGTTCATCATGTATCTGTTCCTATGACGCGTCTTACGTCATAGGACAGGAGTATTATTGAATCATTCATCGGAATACAGAATTCGTTGTCGGAATTCAGGAAGTTCTTAAGCAGAAAAGGGAAAGTCGCAAACTTTTTGGTGGAACTACTCCAGTTGCATGGCAGCCGCCAAATGCTATTTTCCAAACGATTTTTCAATAAGGACATAACAATTTCGTATTTAAATAAAACACAGAAGAAGTGAGATATCGGTCTGTAATTGCAGCTATGGTACACAATATGTTGGATATATTATTATCATTACTATTATTAGCTGACAAGTCTTGTGCACTGCGACCATGGGATCTTTTGTGCATTCCAGATGATTTACCACATAATGTGATTGCCAAGTCACTTATAAATGTCATTATATCTAATCTCCCAATTAGATTGGTCTGACATTCGGCCAGAGAACTGTATCAGCACTGAAGTGTTTTATTCATTTCCAGTCAAGGCCTTCAAATCTGAAAAGTATGTCACGCGTCATAGGAGCCGGTCATTTTATTCTTTCAAGCGGCAGAAGAAGCCACTTTACCACCTAGCACTGTGCAGTGCTACCTGCCTGTCTAAGATCATGTAGATCTCAGTTCTTCGGTACCTTATTTTAGTACATTCTAGGATGTTTCTGCCTGAAATACTGTTGAAGATTATTCGTAATGTGGTTCTAGGTCCAAATACTCCTGCTCCGGTTCCTGTGTTTGTTTTTGAGCCGTCTGTATTCCAGATGCAAACCGCATCCGCAAATAAATCCCTTCGCAACGAAGAGACCAGAAGCAACTACGGTCAAGCGATAGGACTCGCCCCAAATACAGTGAGAGTATATCCAAAAAATAATAAGGCCCCGGGACCGTATGGTATCCCAGCGGTGCTTATTAAATCATGAGGTCTCGCAATACACCAATCATTTCATGAACTAATAGCGCAAGCATGGAAGGAAGAAGCGATGCCATAAGACTGGCGAAGAGGCATTCTGTGCCATATACAAAAGAAAGGAGATATCGTAATTTGCAGCAATTATTGTTAAGTACTGCGTATACGATTTTCTCCTCTATCCTACATTGGTCCATACCAGTGTGGCTTCATCCCAGGCAAATCAGCAACTGATAAGATTTACTGGCAAAATATCTACAGCTCACTATACCATCTGTTTATAGGCTTAAAAGCCGCCTATGATAGCATAGCCAGCGAAGATCTTTATAAAGCCATGAGAGAATTCGGCATCGCAAATAAACTGCCACGTCTATGTAGGTCGACTCGCCATGGCCAATGTTATAAGCCAAGTAAAAATATCCGGATCACTATCAAGCCCATTCAACATTTATAACAGGCTCCGATAAGGCGATGGACTGGCCTGCGGCGTCCCCTTCAACCTGGCGTTGGAGAAAGTGATCCGCGACTCTGGCGTATAACGGTGAGAGGAACAATCCTCTATAAGTTCATTCTGATACTGGCTAACGCAGAAGACATCCATCGACATCGTTGGTAGAAACCAAAGGGCTGTACAGGAACAGTACAGCATGGAACCAGAAATACGCGCACGGTTGCTCGAAGCCAACAAAGCCAACTTCAGCCTGTCATGATTCTACTGAAAGCCAAAAAAGTCTGTCAAGACCCTTCATAAAGCTAACTTCAGCCTGTCAAGATTCTTCTTAAAGTCAACAAAGCTTAATTTAGTCTGTCAGGTCCACTTTTAAAGCTGAAAAGTCTACTTTAAGCTGTCAAGACCCCTTCTAAGCCCGAAATAGTCATCTTCAGTCTTTCGAGATTTTTCTTAAAGTGAAATTTATTCTGTAAAGACCTCTTTCTTATTACGTGCAAGTTTACTTTAGTGTGTCAAGACTCTTCTTAAAGCCAACAAAGCCTACTATAGTCTGTCAAGACTCTTCAAATCCAGGAACTTAACCATAACATCCAAGCTGCTGGTATATAAGTCAATGGTCATGCCAGTACTTACATATGGATCCGAGCAAAAAGCATTCTGACCTCTTAGCCACGTTTGAGAGAAAAGTCTTACGCAGAATTGTTGGCCCATATGTGAGGACGGACGTTTCCGGAGACTCTATAATGATGAGATCTACGAGCGTTACCGCGATGTCGACATCGCAAAGAAAACTAAGCTCCGTAGGCTCCGATGGGCAGGACACGTAGCTCGCATGAGCGAAGAAGATCCTGCTCGGAAAGTCCTTTGCGGTAGGATTAATGGAACACTACAGAGAGGCCGGCCAAGCCTACGCTGGAAGGATGGCGTAGACCAGAGTTTGGGATGCCAAATTGGATGACATCGGCTCGAAATCGGGAACGGTGGAGTGATATTTTGCGGGAGGCTATAACACCGGTTGTAGAGCCAAATATAATGATGATGATGATGGGGCCTCACGGTCTCGGGGCCCGGGTCTTCAAAATTTGTACAAAAAGTCTTGTCCATCGGAGATACACATGTATTTATGTAAAATTTGAAGAAAATCGGGTAAATTTTGTAAAACATTTGTATGGTAGCAACCAGAACCCGAGGCCCAAGGCACCCCAAATTTTAATAGAAAGTGTTGTCATCGGAGATACACACGAGTGCAAAATTTCAATGAAATCGGTCTTTAGGAAGTGGGTTAAAAATTGATCGCAAGATTCCACGACAAACCGACAAACAAACAAATACACGGCCACGCGAATCTAATATAGAGAATTAAGAAAAAAAAAACTTAATTTCTGTTACTTGACAGATGACATTTGGGCTAAGAGCGGCGAAATCACCGCCAGCTCAAAAACAATCCAAAAGATGCCAAACCTCCCGTATCACACTATAGAACAAAGCTTCCAGCTTAGATCTCTTCTTAGATTTTGAGAAGGCGTTTGACAGTGTAAGCCGGGATTAAATCGACAACATTTTTTACTTGAAAATTTGCTGCCAACTTCATCCCGAGGTTTCTTACGACTGCCCACTGATCGAACGACGACTTTGGGCCCTAATGGAAATCCTCTCAGTTAATCGGGTTATCGGGCTACTGAACTAGAAATTCTTTGCTTTCTTTACCAAAAAGTATTCCCAATACTTTTTCTGGTATTTATAACCAGTTTCGGTTTTTACGAAGGAAGAGTACCCAAAAAAAAAACACAGAATCCTTGCGCTTTAACGAATGGACGAGGGAAGCTTCAATCAGGTGTGAAAATAATTTGCAAAGTAATCGCAAAGAACCGGTTCGTTGCTCTGGACTGGACTGGAAAAACAAGAAAAACACACACAGACACACGCACACAGGAAGCATTAACACCGAGTCCTCCTCCTGAATGAACCTAATGATCCTGAATAATAAGGCAGGCACACAGCGCGGATAAAGCGAATAAAGTCCGCGCTTCTCCAAATTATTTTGACAAAATCCAAATGAGTTTTGCACGTCCTTTGGAGTGAGGCTGTTTTTTTTGGTTCCTGGCTCGTTTTTTTTTTTTTTTTTTTTTTTTGTTACTTCTTCGACTATTCCGTCGTTCTCATTCACAGCAAGGACAAATATTTTGTAATCACGACGACTTCAGACGACGATGAGGACGCGACTACGACGAGACAGGCAGCACTTAAAAAATGATGAAATTATGATTACTCTTACAATTATGATGATTATATTGCGAGTTGTGATGTTGGACACCATTGGATGTACCCCCCTCGCCCTCGCACGCATACCTCTTCTCTTGGTGAGGGCACCTCATCCCCGCCGTTCGACTGATTGTGATTATCTTTTGTTGCCATTGCGCTGATTGCTGCTCGCTCTGCGATTCCATTTCGTTTTTAATTTTAATGCCAAAGGAAACGCAAATCACAGTTGGTGCGTCGTCCTTGCCCGTCATTCCGTTCAAAAAGAAAAGTTGCGCCGGCAGCTGGCAATAAACGCAAACACAAACACACACACACACACAGACACTGAGATAGAGAGCAAAGAACAGCAAGTCATTACTATCATCGTGAGGATATCGCGGATATAAATATTATGATGAACAGGAGCAGGACATCATCGAGCGTAAGCAAATATGATGGAAATTAACTGGCGGCGGCGGCGGCGGCGGCGGCCAACTGTGCACCCAAACAGCCAACTAAAACAAAAGGGTTAAAGTACTCGCCATCACCAGTCATGGATCCACGGAGAGTAAGGGATATTGTTGTTGCAACAGGGTGGCCGGCGGGTGGGTTGTGCTGCACAGCATTGAAATGGAAAGGGTTGCTTCAAATCTCTTAAATTAGCAGCGCACGGCTCCACATTAAAAATAATCGATTTCCCAAAATGTTGGACTACTGAGCGAGAGCAACGCACCAACTACATTCCCTGTGGGGATGGTCAGGAATTTAGGTAAATTTTTAGCTTAAGTCTTTCAAAAAAAAAAAAAAAAACGGTGAGGAGTATCGGCAGGATTCTCTGTAATCCATGGTAACGAAATAGATTAGAAAAGCGACGGTCAGGAAATCACTGCAGGATATCTCAACACAGCCATATTGTTCCTTAAGTTATTCTTTCAAAAGTGGGCGCCGTGCCTCAGTGGAAAAGCGCAATAGCTACTGAGCAGGGGTATTGCGTTGTTCGAATCCCAGTAACACCAAAAGTATTTTTCACGGTGTCCCACCTCTCGCGAGAGTAATAACTTGTCACGGAAGACTTCTCAATTCGCCACTCGGATCTGGCCGCTCCAACGACATCAGCAGAGCTTTTATATCCTCTTGTAGGGAGGCAGAAAGTTTCCCCGACGAGTGGAAGAAGGGAATGGTTGTCAAGCTCCCTAAAAAAGGCAGTCTTATGGAGTGCGAAAACTAGAGAGGCATTTGCGTTCTTCCAGCAGTTGCAAAGGTAATAGCCAAAGTAGTACTTGAGCGAATTAAGGAACATCTGGCAGATACACTCGATGCCGAACAAGCTGGTTTCCCCACTGGAGCCTCCTGTATCGACCACATCAACATTGAACAGTGCGTTGAATTCCGGTCACCACTACACCTGATGTTCATCGATTTTGAAAAGGCGTTTGACAGTTTATCTGGCTCGCCTTGCCCAGGATAGGTATACCCGATAAACTATATAAAAGCTATTATTAAATCAACCAATGACGGCTCTAAATGTCATTTGCTGCATAGAGAAAAGCTGTCAGAGGAATTCAAGTTCATAAGTGGGGTACCGCAAGGTTGCATTCTATCGCCGATACTTTTTTTTGTTGGTGATTAGCGATGGGCTTCGCGCAGCTTTATCTACTGGAAACGGAGGAATTCGTTGGACTCCTACATCGCAACTCAAAGATCTGGACTACGTTGACGACATTTGTTTACCTTCACACAGGATTATAGAGCTGCACCAAATGACAACAAATGTCGAAAGGGAGGCAAATGTTGTGGATTTGATTTGGATCAATCAACTGCCAAAACCAAAATCATCAACCTCGGCACTAACTCATTAACTCAAGTTAACAACCGGTAGAGAGAGTAGAGAATTTCCAATATCTTGGGAGTATTGTCTCGACCGAAGGTGACACCGGAACAGGACATTGTCAATCGAATCGGCAAAGCAAAATCTCAGTGTTTAGAATGATGTCCATGATATGGCGAAGCTATGCGTTCAGCTTAAACACCAAGCTGCGACTGTTCCGTTCAAATATCGAATCTGTGTTGTTGTATAGGTGCAGTACTTGGAAGATGACCGCTACTATCACAAAAAGATTACAAACTTTCGTAAATAGGTGCCGACGGAACATATTAAGGGTTTTCTGGCCTAACCGTTGTCTCTAACAAACATCTTTACCAGAGAACGGTTCAGGAACCAATAGTCACAACCATACAACCACGGAAGTGACAGTAGATTGGTCATACACACCATACACCCTAGCAAACTAAGCCACATTCACAAATCCGCTGAGCCAGATGATATTTCCCCACTAGTTTTGAAGATGTGTTCTTCCAAGCTGGCATTACCATTGCGTTAGCTTTTCCATATATATCCAATCTTCTGGACTCTTCCCGAGAAGTTGGAGCCTTTGTCCAGCCCATACATCCATTCTTTCCAAGGTGATGGAAACGCTGATCAATTATCAGCTTAAGAAATATCTTGAAACCAATGAAATCCTTAGTGACCGGCAGTATGGATTTCGTGAGCAACGTTCCACTGGTGATTTGATTGTATATCTCACTGATCAGTGGAATCGGTCTTTGCATCAATTTGGTGAAAGCAAAGCTGTTGCACTTGATATTTCTAAAGCATTTGACAGAGTTTGTCATCAAGCTCTTTTGTCAAAAATGCGTGCTTATGTTGTCGATGATAAACTGCTTCATTGGATTAGAAGCTATCTTTTGGACCGCTCAATTCAAGGTGTTTTTGACGGTTGCTAGATTGAAATACACCACATAAATGCTGGCGTTCCCCAGGGTTCTGCTCTGTTTCCGACACTCTTTCTCATTTTTATTACTGATCTCTTATCTGTGACTTCTAATCCAATTCACTCTTTCGCTGACGACAGCACTCTCAGCTGCTCATATAAGTTTCGAGAACTTCCCTCCACCTCTCATGTGGAACTCAAACAACTTCGTATGTTAAGCCTAGACTGGATAATACATTGGGGAGATAACAATCGAGTAGAATTTAACGCTTCCAAAACCCAATGCTGTCTCCTGTCATCTAAGCGAATCCCAAATCCCATTTCCCATTATCCATGAATGGCGTAGGCGTAGTAGAGGTCCTAGGACCCACAAGGGGATAAAGGACATAAGTAAGTAAGTAATAAGTTTTATAGCGCTGCTCTGAATTCTGTCTATGTAGTAGATGTTTTCAATGATTCAGTGATTCAATGATTCAATGAATTAATGATTCAATGATTCAATGATTCAATGATTCAATGATTCAATGATTCAATGATTCAATGATTCAAGGACTCAATGATTCAAGGACTCAATGATTCAATGATTCAATGATTCAATGTTTCAATGATTCAATGATTCAATGATTCAATGATTCAATGATTCAATGATTCAATGTTTCAATGATTCAATGATTCAATGATTCAATGATTCAATGTTTCAATGTTTCAATGATTCAATGATTCAATGATTCAATGATTCAATGATTCAATGACTCAATGATTCAATGATTCAATGATTCAATGATTCAATGATTCAATGTTTCAATGTTTCAATGATTCAATGATTCAATGATTCAATGATTCAATGACTCAATGATTCAATGATTCAATGATTCAATGATTCAATGATTCAATGATTCAATGTTTCAATGATTCAATGATTCAATGATTCAATGATTCAATGTTTCAATGTTTCAATGATTCAATGATTCAATGATTCAATGATTCAATGATTCAATGATTCAATGACTCAATGATTCAATGATTCAATGATTCAATGATTCAATGATTCAATGATTCAATGATTCAATGTTTCAATGTTTCAATGATTCAATGATTCAATGATTCAATGATTCAATGATTCAATGACTCAATGATTCAATGATTCAATGATTCAATGATTCAAGGACTCAATGATTCAAGGACTCAATGATTCAATGATTCAATGATTCAATGTTTCAATGATTCAATGATTCAATGATTCAATGATTCAATGATTCAATGATTCAATGTTTCAATGATTCAATGATTCAATGATTCAATGATTCAATGTTTCAATGATTCAATGATTCAATGATTCAATGATTCAATGTTTCAATGTTTCAATGATTCAATGATTCAATGATTCAATGATTCAATGACTCAATGATTCAATGATTCAATGATTCAATGATTCAATGATTCAATGATTCAATGTTTCAATGATTCAATGATTCAATGATTCAATGATTCAATGACTCAATGATTCAATGACTCAATGATTCAATGATTCAATGATTCAATGATTCAATGATTCAATGTTTCAATGTTTCAATGTTTCAATGATTCAATGATTCAATGATTCAATGATTCAATGATTCAATGATTCAATGATTCAATGATTCAATGATTCAATGATTCAATGATTCAATGATTCAATGATTCAATGATTCAATGATTCAATGATTCAATGATTCAATGATTCAATGTTTCAATGATTCAATGATTCAATGATTCAATGCTCTTGCTCTATTTATTGCAATTTTATGTGAAATATTAACCCTAACCATGTTTGTGATTTAATCTCCAAATTTCTAAATCATTTTTCTTTGCTATTTTTCAGGCGAACGACCCTACAAGTGCCATTTGCCAGACTGCGGCCGAGCATTTATCCAATTATCGAATTTACAGCAGCATTTAAGGAATCACGACGCTCAGGTGGAGCGCGCCAAGAATCGTCCATTCCATTGCAATATTTGTGGCAAAGGATTTGCAACGGAGTCAAGCCTGCGAACGCACACATCGAAGGTCAGTTAGAAAAAGTCCTTAATGTCCGCTTATTTCTGTTATTTTTCGTCCTTTCTTCCTATGCCTCTTCTTGTTCCCATGGTGCGGTAATGGGTTTTCTATTGATGCTCCTATCCTCCTATCTTTGTAATATGAGATTTTCCTTTTTTTTTGTTCCAAATTCCCAAATTTTTTTGTGTTACTTTCAGGATTTTTCTGATTTCTGGATGATTGTGAAGGCATGTAGTTGGTTGCTTGTCGGGAATGCCCCACCAAAAAATAGGGAAAAATTTTCCCACCATATTCTGTAGCCGATTTGTCGAAATTCCATCAGATAGACGCGATGATGATGTGTCGTGTCTATGGGTTCTATGGGATGTTCGCCCTTTATCCTTCCTCTGTGGTCGTCTCTTTGTGACAAACTCATTGGTATGCAAATGTATTCAATGCACGATGCTGCACACTTTACGATGAAGATGATGATGATCCCGTGCCTTCTTCTGTTCTTCTGTTTGTTGCTGTAATGCTGTTCCTGATTTGCTGCATAGAAGAAGCTTTGGTGTCTGCTTGAGAGTGGTGTTGTCAAGACTTTGATTGCGTTAACATGAGGAGATAATCGTTACCTTTGTGATGGTTTTTTTCCTCTCCTCCTCAAAAAACAGCATTTTTTTTAAATCCTGTTAGCATCTGCAGGACTTTAACAGCTACAGGGTACCTGTGTGTCTGTGTCTCCTCTGTTCTGTTAACACAATTCTTCATTCATTTCCTTTGTGCATCGCATAATTACCTGACTACCTCATTAGCACACACAGACACACACATGCATACACAACTATATATTATATTTATATAGACAGTCTTGGAATGATTACCCTTGGGCTGAATTGCGTTGGTTTCGGTTGGTATGCAAATGCGACGAACGGACAGATGGACAGACGGAGCAGCTCAATCGATAAAATTTTCTTAATAGAAAATGCAACCGTCCCCACCTTACTACTCTTTGCTCGAAAGGGGGTGTGTCAGGGGATGTGTCATTCACAGTGGTTGTGTTTAAAATAATTACATAGACACACACACACACATACACTCAACTATATGCGTGTTGTGTATGCACAATGCTATGCGCGACCACACACCACACAGCATAAACGAATGCATGAGCCACAGAGTCCCCGCTCGACCAACCATTCACTCAAACTACACATAGCTACCACCACTACCACACTACCTTCGCTCCATGGCACCTTGGTATAAAATATCGCCTTACAGAAATTTCGTCAACGTCACCACCAACACCAGCGCCAAGGCAAACCCAGCCAGCCATGCAATAAGATCCGAATTATCCGATATCAAAAGTGGCCATTGTCTTTGCGGCGTATTACCTTGCGACCACACACACACCATTCCACCAAAAACTGCACACGAACGTCACAAGCACACACATGCGAGCGCGAGCGTTGTTGTTCCACTTCAATGCGCCCTGAGCTTGCGTTGCGCTCCTTATAGTGCCGTGAAGTTTCGCATTGACTGATGGTCATGATGGTAATCTAAACCACCACCACCACCACCACCGCTGTCGCCATCTTTTCAATGGAATTTCCCTGTGTTCCTTAAAAAAAAAACAAAAAAAGAACCGAAAACAGGGGAAGAAGCGATTAAAAAATTGCATTCATCAGTCATTGTTACATATATGTACGTATGCATGTGTGAAGCGGCGTACTTCAACTGACTACACCAACCAAAACGCCCACCCGCCCTCGCTAATGCAATAATTTCGTGTCTATGTGGTTCTCCATCTTGCGTCGTCGTCATTTCGTTGTACACAGAAACAAAAACAGAAAAATGTCATCATTACCATAGGGCGTGGCACTTGCACCAGTCCTTTCCTGTCTGGGGGTCACTATTTCACTTCAACGACATAAGACAGCATTGATTTTTGGAAGCTTTAAATTCGGCTCTATAGAGTTCGGTCCATTTTGTTATGCCGTTACGATTAGAACTTAAGAAGCTTAACATACGCTATTCTTCTAGTTTCACATCCGAAGAGAAGGTTCGTGAGCCTGGGAACAGTTAACAAAGGCTAATAGTCCTGTCATCAGCGAAGGAATGTATTAAATTAGAGGTTACAGACAGCAGATCGTTAATTGAAAAAAATAAGAAAGAGTGTAGGGGTCAGAACAGAGCCCTGAGGGACACCGTGAATATTAGACTTAAAACCGTCCAACACAACTTAGATTGAATCGTTGACTTGGAAGATAGCTTCCAATTCATTGAAGCAGAGTTACATCGATTCCGAAAACACACATTTTGGACGGAAGAGCTTGCTGCCAAACTCTGTCAGATATCGATTCCATAGAGTGAAAAAACAGTGTGATTGCAAAATATAAAAAACCAATGTACAGCGGTAGCACTATGTGCTAGAGCGCTAGACCACCGCCGACAAATTGCTAGGTTATGTGTTCGAATCTCATGCAGACATAATTTTTTTTTTTTTTAATAAAACTAAAGAGAATCTCGTCTCAAAGAAACTTAGTATTAATAACATATAGAAGTTAGTAGTACACTAGGACTATATGTGTACCATATTTACTTTATTTTTCGCTGGTAATATTATACTTTCCAAATGGTTAAAATAAATAGGGACGATATTAGGCAGCGAAATCGAAGTAAGTCAGAAGAGAATTCTGCTGTAATGTAAGAGACTTCTTCATCGTAGGCTCAAGCTAACCACCGTTCATTACGAACGAACACACATTTTAGTCTATGTTATGACTAACTTGTATTAGTTGACTCTAGCAAACTGTGCCCGTTCGATCGTTTCCTCTCTGGAAAGGCCGATTTCACACTGAGTCTTCCACTCTTGCAGTTCATTACGAACCTAACGAACGATTACCTCTGTTCTGACCACGACCAGCTCACCGTAGTTATAGTTTCATACATATTTTTCACGATCTTTTACAAAAGACTCCAAAAATACCTTCCAAAAGACCACAAACAGATTCTCTAAAGACCCTAAAGAATACCGAAAGACTACTCGCGTTCACCGTATTGGCCTTCTACGAGAAAGAAAAGCACAGTTTGAGATCCTTTGCCTTCAGTAACACAAAATCACTTTTACACGATGTCTAAAAGTATGCCTTTGATTTCATGGTCTCAATGGATTAATCTTTTTCTGTTGTTGCTCCAGCTTGTCAGGAAAGTATTTACCAGTAATATCAGTTGAGCCATCTAGGACTAGCTATTGGTTAAGGATATTGTTTTACAACAACTCACCCAACTACAGAGTGGCATTTGAAATATTCACTACTGGTAGTGTATCGTCTATCTACTATGTTATTGGCTATATCGCTTATGCACAAAAAACTCCTAAAACTGTAATGAAATGTCCTCCCATCAGCATACCAATTCAGTGGCTCACAAATTTTAACAGAGACGAAAATCTTAATGGGAGATTTTAACAGTTATACAAAACATAGTGGGAACTTTTAACACTGGTATAAATCAAAATAGGAACTTTTAACAGTGATACAAACCACAATTGGGACTTTTAACGGTCATACAAATCATAATGGGAACTATTAACAGTGATACAAACCATAATAGGAACTTGTAACAGTGATATAAATCATAATGGGAACTTTTAACAGTGACAAAAATCATAATGGAAGCTATTAACAGTGATACAAATCATAATGGCAGCTATTAACAGTGGTACAAACCATTAAAGGAGCTTTCAACAGTGATATAAATCATAATGGGAACTTTTAACAGTGATACAAATCATAAAAGGAACTTTTAACAGTGATACAAACCACAATTGGAACTTTTAACAGTGATATAAATCATAATGGAAACTTTTAACAGAGATACAAATCATAATGGCAGCTATTAACAGTGATACAAACCATAATAGAAACGTTTAACAGTGGTACAAACTATTAAAGGAACTTTCAACAGTGATACAAATCATAATGGGAACTTGTAATGGTGATACAAATCATAATGGAAACTAACAGAAGTGATGTGAACTATTAACAGTGATACAAACCATAGTACGAACCTTGAACAGTGCTACAAATCATAATGGAAACTTTTAGCACTAGCACAAAATCATAATGGGAACTTCCAACAGTAATGCATATCATAATAGGAAATTTTAACAGTGATACAAACCAAAATAGGCACTTTTAACAGTCATACAAATTATAATGGGAAATTTTAACAGTAATACACAAAAAGACCTATTAACAGTGGTACAAATCATTATAGGAACTTGTAACAGTGATACAAATCATAATGGGAAATTTTAAAAGTGATATATGGCATAATGACAATTTTTTAACAGTGATGCAAACCATAATGTTACCTTAAGTAGAGACACAAACCAGAATTGGAACTTTTAAAAGTGATTTAAACCATAATGGGAATTCATTACAGTGATACAAACCATAATGTAACTTTAAGTATAGACACAAACCATAATGGGTACTTTTAACAGAGAGATAGAAGCAACACTTTTAAATAAAATTGAGAAATATTTCAATTGTAAGACAATTGACATTAAATTGAATAATAGAAACTGGGGGTCAGTTTATTCGTATAATGGGCGTATGCAAAAAACCATCAAGCTCAAAAATCGATCAAATTAAAGACACTGCTTTGGGGTCATTAAGGCTAAAAGAAGGTCACAGCGCTCATCGAATCTTCACATTGATATTGCGAATGGGCTGCCCTGTCTCACTCTTCTTTTGTTGTTGTTTTTTCGCTATCTTTCTCTCTCGCTCTCATATATGTTGTAGTTCCTTCTTGAATTTATTCTTAAAGCCAGCAGTACTTGCTGACGTTGCAGTACACTCGAACATCACATCTGTCCGCTTATTGAAAGGATCACAAACAGGAAAGAAGAAACAAAAAAAACAAGAAAAAGATTCCTCAATCCTTGAAAATGCAGAAGAAAAATCCCCGAAAAGTTTTCTCATAATTCCACAGCAATTGCTTGCGCTCTGCACCAGGAATCAAATTTAAATGAAAATTTAAGGGAAAAAAAAACTCCACAAGTTGTAACTTTTTTGTTCCGCTGCGTTGTCGTCGTCGTCGTCGTCGTCGTCGTCAACCCTTTAATCCCGTTCGGTCGTAATTTTTCCCATAGCGCGAGCAGCAAGCGGCCGTTTGCTTCTCATGATGGTTGTCGAACGACCTCCGGTTAAAGGCGAGGAGAAAGAAAGCAAAACAAAAAACAAAAAACGACTGCACACGGAACCGCGCGGCACTTCATTGCTCCTGGATGATGATGATGACGATGATGATGACGAATGCCATAAGGCATCATCGGCATCATCGGCATCATCGGCACCATCATCATGTTAATCACATAAACCAGAAGCACTCTGTTGGATGCTTTCAATTTGTTCGACAGTCATCATCACATCATGATCAGGGTGACGGGAGAAAAAAAAAACTCCTCTTGTCCTGTTGCTGTTCCATCCATTCGCGCGTCCAGTCGACCGACCAGTCAGACGATAGACATTCAAAGGGAAGCATGGATGGTGGCGCACACCTTTCATGGTCATTATCTTCATCTCACTGGGTATGAGGGAAGATTTTTTTCATTGTCGTCGCTCGAACAACGAACGGAGCACTTTGGGCAATCGACCTGGAGCCGGCTTTCGCATCAGGTGTTTCGCGGGCGCAATCTGATGGCGAGAAATAAAAAAAAAACCAACAACAACACGATATCCTTTGATTATATTTCGTATGCTACTCGTCGTCGTCGTCGTCGTCGTCGTCGCCGCCGCCTGATTGCCGCATATTTAACGGAACGGCATAATCCTTTATTCGGTGTTAAGTTGAATTGGAAGTTTTTTTCCATCCTTCTCCCCCTCCCAAAGGCAAAGGTTTTTTGTGACGTTCCTGTGTCGACTCGTGGACAAGGAGCAGGTCTGAATGAAAATTATCTGTTATCATGGAATCGTTGTGTGACATGCAAGAGTTGAGCAACGGGGGGGGGGTAGTAATAAGCGTATTCGTCCTTCGTCCTTGATTTTTTGCAGACATCAGAATATCGGGAGCAGCCAGACGTGACGATGACCATCGTCATCTTCACAATGGCCATATAATCAGCATCAAGAGGCAATCCTTTTTTCATTTTCGAATGATGCGAATGTTGTGCGTGGATCTGGCTCCTGCCTCCTGGCTGCCTTTCGTGTTATTGTTTTAGTGTCCTCTTTTTTTGTGTTTCACTTTTGTACCAAAAGTGATTACAATTACGTGGAGTGCCCGGCTGGAGAGTCGAGTCTCAACGGACGGCCAACGCGATATTGCTACTTAACGGTTTTGATTGTTGTCTCTTTAGAGTGCTGTTGGGATGTTTTTTTTCTCTCGATTGTTGTTTTGATTGTTGTTGGTGTTATTGTTTAGGATTCCGATGGTCTCTGGAGTGCTTTTGTTGTTTTGATTGTCTCGCCGCCTGCACTGAAAATGATTAGCGTGTTTTCGCCATAGTTGCTTTTGCGTTTCATTTCCTCGGCCGTAATTAGTTATTTCGTGAGTTCCTCTTTTTCTTAATCACCGATTTCGTTTTTTTTTCTTTCTCATTAATGCTTGTATTTTGAGTCCGTTTATTTGCAGTGCAGGTACCAAGTTTTCTTTTTAAACTAACCCTAGACTGTTACTGCGACCTAAAAAGGGCTCGAATTACGACATCAGTCAACGAGTGAATGAAATCCATACGTTAAGGTTAACTACAATAGACAGACGAGTTAATGTATTCTGGTATGCGAGTGACTACACACACCCGTGTGTGTATATTTAGTTGTAATTCAGTCTAAAGACTAATTTATATTAGAAGCCTAATAGTATGCAACGTTAAATATAGGTTTTTCATTCATAAGCGATAGGTCATTCAGTCATATAAGCCATTTCTGAAATAGACTGAAAAAACCACATTTTACTTTGCCAACTTTTAGGCTTAAAACAATCGATTCTTTTCGGTTTTCTCAGGGGTAGTAACCTCTATGAATGAAAAATTTACGCCATTGCAAGCCGACCGCTAACCAATTGTTTTAAAACAAGTCCCATCAAATTGTAACTGATAGAAGCCGAGATATACGACACGACAAACAAACGTACAAATGTACACACGCTAGCTAAAACAATTATTTTCATGTCCTCTGAATATAAACTTCGCCCTTCGAGCTCGCAATTATCCCAATGGGCCAGACAAAGTCTACCTTCCCATTAATTAATCATAATAATGGTGGTAGACCAGTTGACACCACAGTAAGGTTCCGGCCCTAAGAACGCAGATTTTGAGCCAGCCCTGTCAAGTTCATCTGCATGTTCGTTGCCAGCAGTTTCACCCTGTTAAGCCCTGCCAGGGATTGCAGTGTATCGTAACAGCATTTTACTGATTTAGAGTCCATGTTGAACGATAGCTCTTTCACTGCTGCTTGACTTTCAAAAAAGATTGTGGTTCAGGTCGCATATTCTTCATGATGTGCAAATTGAAGAGACTTACAATTTAAATGCATATCCGAATGGCACATTGAGAATAAATCTTAGCGACGATAATACCCTTACTAAGTAACCTGCCGAAGAAACAGTACTCCCTGGCCATGGTGTCCGGGATATCTCTTCGGGAATTGAGTCAAGAATTTTTTAGGTAGTCACCTGCTTTGTATCCATGTTCTAGTCGCAGCTTCGTAGCGCCACTAGTAGCCGTCTTCCTGATAAAGATTGGCAGTGGTGAAAGCCCAACAACAGCTTCTAATGCAGTCGTAGGGAAGGTGCGCATGACACCCATTATACCTAGGCAGGCAACCCTTTGTAGCTTCTGGAGCTTAGTTGCCGTTGTCCGTTCGGCCAACATATGACGGCCGCGTACGTGATAATTCGTCTCACCATCATTGCGTACATCCAATGTACCATTTTAGGATTTAGACTCCAAGTTCTGCCGTCTCCTGGCGTCTACTGGCCCACTGACTTGCTATGAGAATTCCAGTTTAGTCATTTATCCAGGATGAGTCCGAGATTGTAACGAGGTAAATTGCTGGGTTACGCTCGCCGGCATCCAGGATCGTTTGTCTATCTATCAAATAATAGACCGTTGGTTTCGTTACAAAATATATTTCTCCATTTGACTCGTTAAATTTCAACGAGTACTTTTCTTGTTGCGCCGCTTTCGCATCCAGGTTCCTCGGCCGCAGACTCGCGTTTCGTAGCGACGTGATGCGGGCAAGAATGTTGCTCTGCGCTTAGGAGAGTGTATTGGGAAATCTGTCCCTACTAGATTTAGTCGAAAGCAGCAGCTCCTTCCACTGCTAACTCTCTCTCTCTCTCTCTCTTGAATAAAAACTAGGCCCTAAAAGAGATCGAACTTCAGGACAGAGTCCTGTAAGGCCCGCCAGAGCCCTGAAGCCGAAGTGTCTCTACAACTAAACTAGCAAGGGATATCTCACCCTATCAAGATCTTCTGGGTTTCGAGATGGAACTCTGTAGGGCCTGCCAGAGTCTCAAAACCAAGAAAGGAGATTAAAACTGGGATCAGTCGAAAGCAGCAGCTCCTTCCACTGCTAACTCTCTCTCTCTCTCTCTCTTGAATAAAAACTAGGCCCCAAAAGAGATCGAACTTCAGGATGGAGCCTTGTAAGGCCCGACAGAGTCCTGAAGCCGAAGGGTCTCTACAACTAAACTAGCCAGGGAAATCTCACCCTCATCAAGATTTTCCGGGTTTCGAGATGGAGTCCAGTAAGGCCCGCCAGAGTCTCGAAACCATGAAAGTGGATTTAAACTAACACACCGAGAGGACTGGACTAACCTGATTATAGCGCTGATCAACGTAGGTTGTCCCGAATCCCGTCGCCAAAATTCTTCCGTCGTCGACTTCGTTACCAAGTTTGGTGTTGGATATTTCAGGGTTTATTTTTATCTTTGCGGCCTGAGGTGTTCACTTCTCCTATTTGCAGTTGGTGCTCCAGTGTTACTATATGTGTACTATTGTTGCCGATACCATCCCTGTCACTGATCTCGTAGAAAGAAAGGGAACAATTCTTCTTGTGTCGTTCCCTTTATACGTTTCGCCCCTTGATGGATTTTGCAGCTTTGCAGCTCTCTCAGCTCTATAGTGTTGTTGTTGTTTCCCCTTCGGTTGTGCACCGCTGGTCGTTTGGAAATTTTCCATTCCACATTTTGCCATCTCCGTACCGTGTTTGTGTGCACGATGCGTTGGCTGTGTTGCTATGCTCGTTTCATTTGCATGCATATGCTGTGTTGCTATGCTGGACTTGTTTTGCATGCACTTGTGTACTCAATTTCTTCATGTGTGCACAGTGGGTGTGGGAAGAAAGTTTGACGTTTGCCGTTTTCGTCATTACAAGATATTTAACCTCACTGGTGTAGTGCCTTTTGTGATTAAAGGTCCCAACTCGGA
The DNA here is from genome assembly GCA_947095585.1 of Nephrocerus scutellatus. Taxonomy (NCBI): domain Eukaryota; kingdom Metazoa; phylum Arthropoda; class Insecta; order Diptera; family Pipunculidae; genus Nephrocerus; species Nephrocerus scutellatus. Next base: position 3,387,425 of record OX352766.1, read on the forward strand.
TAAGCTTCGTTTCGTGAAATGCACTAGAACGGTTTTCCATGGATTAATGAAGAGGCCTCCTCTGTTGCACCATTCTTGGATCTAAAGTAACGCACCTTGCATGACATTTGTTATGGTCGCGCAGTGCTTACCGGTAATTATGATCGCCAAATCATCAGCATAACCAATGGCGATGTAGCCTGATCTATGCAGATCGGCTAGAAGGTTGTCTATGACAAGTGACCATAGAAGGGGAGAGTGGATTCCTCCTTGCGAACGGACCTTAGCTGCAGTCACCGACACAGACACAGTGATAACACGACTTTCAAGCATGACCCTTATCCATTGGTTGGTGGAGCCCTCGATACCACTGCTACTTATTTGCTCTTGTTATTGAGTCGCAGCCAGTGTTATCGAAAGCACGCTCAATGTCAAGGGAAGCACACAGAGCTAGTTCTTTGGAACGAAAAGTTCCTTCTATCTTTTTAACTAGATAGTGATGGTGCCTTCTGTGCGATGGAAGGTAGTGATAGACGGGGGGTCGTGGGTGGATTTGGATTTCACTAACCATTTACCCCCCCAATAGTCAACTGCCTTTACCTTTCCTTCCTGTATGCAAACTGACTTGAGTGTAGAGGGCCAGGCTCTCCATATTTTGAGAGCCAGCAAGCGAATCAAGTCACCTCGTATGTATGATATGTGACATTGGGAATTGGTGTATGAGAGACAGACAGTAAGCTTAAAAAATTGAAAGATCCTTTATTGCTTATCTAAGCCTTCCTCTGGGAGGGGAAGCACTTTGCATATTTCTCTCACTTATTAAGTGCGCGCAAGGCAATTAATTGTGTGATTTAGAAGAAAAAAGAAAAGCTCTGCTCTGTATTTCCACAGCCTTGCGGTCAACCATCATACTACCAGCAGCAAATTGCCAGAAAACAGAAATTTTTGCATCATTACCATCATCATCGTCGCCCGTTCGTGTGGTTATTAGTTATACGTGCAGCAGAACCCTTCTTCTATTTCGAGAACACGGGTCGTCCATCACCCGAAAACAAGAAAGAAGGGAGGAAAAAATTGCTAAAAAAAAAGTGGGCCCCTCCCCCCCCCCTTCCCTTCCCAAACAACCCCTTCAAAAAGCATAACATTTTTCAAAAGATTTTGACCAACAACAAGCAACGCAGGCAGCCAGCTAACACAGACCGCAACTTATCAATGGTCTATTTGGCAGAGGACACGGGACACAGGACATGGGACTACGACGACGACAGCACGACACACGGCGATGCGACGCCGGCCGGCGGTGGGATGAATGAACGACCGAACGAATGAATGAATGAATGAATGGGTTCGGTTCATAAAGTCTCATTACGGTAAATCGGTTTTGCAATTTGTTGCTGTTTTTTTTTCTGGAATTTGTTGTTGCTGTCGTGTTTTGTTGGCGAACAACATCTGTGTGCTCCGTCGTTTACTGCACAGCATCGTACGCGGATGAGTCCAGGCGCAGGAGCGCACTGGCCAGCACTGCAAACAACGGCCGACCGACCGACCGATCGACCGACCGACCAACCGACCGACCACAACACACTTACTAACTGGATTTTATTGCCCGCTTACAACAACACAAACGTGCGAAAAGTTCATCCTTCGGGAATTGTTTGTGAAAGGCGCTAAGCAAAGACGACTGCAGAAGCAAACGATTTAAATTCCATTAGCACTGGCCTGACTGACTGACTGACTGACTGACTGACTAACTCGTCCTTCCTCTCGTTCTACGTTCCCCCGGCGACGGTGGGGTTTTGCAAGGACCAAACCAGAAACCGCATCGCAGCACTGACTTGGTCGCGTAACGTGTCGCCGCCGCCGCCGCATCTCTCGCATTACACAGAGGACTCTTTTCAAGTTTTTTTGTTGCTCTCCTTGTGTATGTTTTTGTTGTTTTGTTGTTTTGTTGGTGCAACAATTTGTTCAAAGCCTTTTTTTTTGTTGTTGTTCTATCTGGTTGCTTAAATAGTCCTGATCCTTACTGGAGGATGGAGGACTGCTGCTGGACTGTGGACAATCAATCGCCAGCTAAACGATGGCGCGTGTGCTGATGATGGTACTTGTTGTCGCGTGGTTGTTTCTGGTTGTCCGGGGCTTTTTCCACACCATGTTTTGTGTCTGTCTGTCTGTCTGTCTGTCTTGTCGCAACTTTTCCACAAGTTCTTCCATAGGCGCTCTCTGGAAGGAGTAACTTGTCCTTGTGCACGACATTCGTATATACAATTAAATCCTCCTCTAAGTGCCTTAACTTTTTCTCTTACACGCAAAGTTGTCCCGGTTGTCCTTTGTGATGTTGGCGTTGAGTGTGAGTGTCAGCTCGTGTCTGTGGGATGTGTGCGTCGTGTAGCAAGGAACAAATTTGCAGAAAAATTTGTGGCACCTTTGTGGGATAATTAATTTGCTTCGTGTGCTGCAAGAAGATGATGGAGAGAAGAAGCTTCTGCAGAATGCTACTGGATGGTGTCGTGAGATATCCATTAGTGTCTTAATGAGAATTAAATGCATTGCCCTAGTTTTGCTGGAAAGTTCTTTAACGGATTGCATTAAATTCAATTTCAATTATTACCGCAGTCTGAAAAGTCAGTGACTTCTTGAATTTCCCGCGCAGTAACTTTAAATGCAAGCCTGCTCCTGTCAACTGCAATCTATTAGTAGACTATTGTCAAATTCTGAGCATGTTGCGTCATTTAGTTTGTGTTTGACAGGGCCATTGAAAACAGAAACTGTCTATGAGATTAACGTGGCTACCTGCAAGAAACGCATTACCCCACTGTCCTCTTCAGACACGGATTAGGCTTTGAAACGCCCACACGCACAATATATTCTATTGCAGATGTATCAGTATAACTGGGTGTAAGGGCCCAGCATTCCCACTGATGTGGGAGCGAGGCTTATCTAAATCTCTGCCGATCTATGGGTCATGGCACCCGGTTGATTCGCAACTCAACTTCACGGTGACTATTGTTTTCCCGCTTTGGCATAACCGCAGCCACCATGAAACTCACCGTGTGCTACCCGGTACCAGAAATCTCTGGTGGGATTTCGTAGTAACCACGTGAAAGCTGGCGGCCAGAAACTAGTCAAGCAACCAACAGCCAGCATTCACATAGCCACTACTTCAGTTAAGTTCCTGACAACTCGGGACTACTGGTAACCCTTAGTCAGTCAGTTGTTTCCGTCGCTATATCCTTCCAGTTCCGTCCAAACTGTCCACCTATCCATTCGCCCGTAATTAATCGGTCCGTCTGTCGACGCCAACATCCACAATACCAAGCTGCCTAGCTCTCAGCCGGCCAAACACACTAATCTCGCATACCCATTCAAGCATTCAAATTGTTCACTGCAGCTTAAAGCTGATCCAACATCACACACACACACCGTTTATCCACTGAACCCCCATGGCATTCAGATGTCTAAGGTCAGAGTATAACGGACACTCATAAGGAACCTCCCTAAGGGCACCACAAACACAGCCTTCAACCTCACTGAGGTGCCTTTGATACAAAACTTTATTAAGGCTACCATGATCAGTGAGCAAAAAGTCCAACTTGAGGCTAAAATTAACTCCGTGTGGTTTACCCTGGTATATTGAACGTCGAACGTCACCCTTCAATTCACAGATTCGTGCAACATGGTTTCTTTCAGAAGTACCTTGTACTGGCTAAGGCTTCCCCCCCCCCCCCCAGACAGTCACACTGCGGGAAGGGCTTTGCCTATCTAACCTCGAAGACTAAGCTTGTTCGGATCACATACAAGTCAAGTGGAGGAATACCCATTAACACCTGCATTGCCTCCGTTGAGATTTTGGCGACAAACCGGCAAGCAGCCAAGTAGCACGACCAGTAGAGCGGAACATTTCTTTTGCTTATCTTATCGTAGGCCTGGTAGATTATCCGATCTTACTGAAGCAGCTATTCTGTGTATCTCTTCCCTCATGTCCACAGAATAGTTCTGTCTCTACAAGCGGAGTTTCTGCCCCTTCTTTATCCACGAGCCTTTCCGCTGCTTCGGTGCCTTTTATGCCAATTTGTCCCAGCACCACCCAGTACAAATATACCTGGTTGAGATCGATAAGTCTGTCTGTCAGCTTCGCCATGCGCTCCTCCACCACGCTTGAAGTGATGTTAAATGCATTCAGGGCTCTTAGCGCAGCTTGGCTGTCTTTCATGCTGGCTATTTCCTGCATCATGTAGTTCCTTTCCATATTAAAGTGAGCACATCTTTCGATGGCATGTACTTCTTCCTGGAAAAAACTCGGGTACTACCACCATATCTTCTTCAGAGTACTTGTTTCGTGGCCCACGGACTCCTGCACCCGTGCCTTCTGCTATCTTTGATCCATCCGTACACAACTTTATGGCTTCCATCGTATTTGATATTCAGTTTTAGATCTGATCAGGCCAGCTTCTCGTTTTTTTCCAACTGCCTTCTTGTGATGCTTAGTTTAGTGGCCCCTGCAACTGCTCCATAGGTAATCACTGGAATAACATCCAGCGCATTATTCTGGGACTAACTCCCCAGGCTTTTCCTGCCATCCATCTGCACACCATAAGTACTGCCTCATGGTATTAGTTCCATAGCAGTCTACTATATCAAATATTAGTCCAAGGTATTTAACCTCTTTGCTGATAGTAATCTCTTCCCCATTGAGGGTCCCTTCTATTGGTGATGAAAACCAATGTGGTTTTGTATGGGTTAACCCTGAGTCCCACTTCTAGGCACTATCTGCGCGTGGTGGTTCATCCATTTTGGATTATGTAGCAAATGTAACGATCATTGCTGTAATTAATGATAAAAAGCAGTGGTCCCAGCACGCTGCCTTGTGGAACTCCAGCTCGTATTGCTTATAATTTTGATGATGCATCCTTGTACTTAACATAGAATTGTCGATTTATTAGCAAATCATTTCGCCAACACCCCTGACTTGTTCCCTACCTATCGTCCTGCTAAATACACCGTCAATGGATTATCGGCTCTAGGCTCGTCAGACCATTGTGTAGTATCAGCTAATTTATCGTTAGTAAACCACGCAGTTAGACGAAAAACACCCAAAAAAAAAACAGTATGGCAATACGAGAAAGCCAATTGGGACAGCCTTAATAACTTATTTGGGAGTATTGAATCCTTATTGCTATGAGAGACTTTATTCCTTTCAGGAGTATGTCTGTCAAGCCAAAGGATGTGATGGATGTGTATCTCCATGAATGGTAGGATTAGAGAGGTATGAGGAAGTATAATGACATCAAACTCAACAGATTACAGCATTCAGCAGCAGTCGGCATACATAATTCACAGAAGTCACAAAAAGTCACGTTCGTTCCTTTTATCATTTACTCCCAACCAGTTGGTATGACTTGGGTAGTCGTAATGAAAGACAGCAATTGTATTATCTGTGGTGTTAGTTTGAAAATTTGTGTTGCATATCTTGTAGGCATTGTTATGCATAGGGTTTGTGACACTGCTAATTTAGTGCAATTCAATTAACTCCGTTACAGACTGCAGGAAGGAAGCTGGTAAATATCATCATTAAGGGCTCCTTTTTGGCCATCATCTTTTCTACTCGATCGTTTATCTTTTATTTATCTTTTTTATTTTTTATTCGAGTACATAATTCACAGATTTTCGATGACTCTCCTAACGTGCGCCTATATCACATCCTAAGTCTAAGTTTTCTCTTTGTAAGAGTCACGATTTTTTTTGGTTTACCTTTCTACTCAGCTTCCTACTGACTGTTCTGTTAAATTTTAAGTAAACTTTGAAACCACAGCCAGCAAACTAATCACCTTCCAAACTTATCTAACTAATATTCTGCATTTTTTCTCTATTCTTTCATTGTTGCTTTCGGTGCCGGGATAAACTTATGCCAATGTAAAATATTTGTATAACAACTACAACAACAACAACAACAACAACACAAACCAAAACCACCGCACACAAATTGAAAACACAGGAGCTACAGCTGCATCTTGGTGTCTTGCAGCAGCATGCGGCACTTATTGGCGGACCGAATGCAACCTCATGTCCCATATGTCACAAATTGTTTTTGGGCGCCGAAGCGCTCATGGAGCATATGAAGCACGCGCACAAGGATCCGAATACGGCCGCCGCAGTTGCCAGTAAGTATCAATTCGTTGATGATGTTGCCAGACAGATAGACCGTTTTTTGCTTGTGGCGTCTCGCATTAACCAAAGACAAACGTTTTCTTCTTTTCTTTCTCTCTTTCTTCCCCAACTCCTCCACACCACGTGATTTTTTTGCTTCCGCAAAAACATATCCCTTTGTTGAAAATATCGGCGGCGGCTCCACATGCCTACAATCGTCGTCGTCGTCGTCGACGGATCCATACTTAGCGAAGCGACGATCGGCAAATCATCCGTGCCCGGTCTGTGGCAAACATTACGTCAATGAGGGATCGCTGCGCAAGCATTTGGCATGCCACCCGGAGACGTCACAGCTGACGACGAGCTTGCGAATGTGGCCGTGCTCGGTGTGCCAGGCGGTGTTCACCCACGAAAATGGTGAGTAGTAGTAGTAATTTGCGACGATAACCGTTCATTGGCATCGGCATTGTGAACCCCATTCAATCCAAATCCACCCATTTCTTGCAGGTCTCCTTACCCACATGGAGCACATGAGAATGGATCCGAAGCATCAATTTGCTGCGCAGTATGTTTTGTCGCGGGCGGCTGCCGAACGCCGGGAACGTGACTCCTTGTTGGCAGCTACGTTGGCTGCCACCGGCTCCGGTTCGGGTATTCTTCCATTATGCGGGGGCGGTGGTGGCAGCGGCAGCGGCGGCGAGGGTGGCTCCAACTCAATGTGTCCATCGCCGTCAGCGAATTCCGAGTGTTCTTCGAATGGGCGGCTCTCGTCGGCTGGCTCTGATCCTGGCAGTGGACTGCTTACCAACAACAACAACAACAACAATAATAACAACCACAACAACAACAACAACAACAATAATAACAACAGCAACAACAACAACAACTGCAGCAGCAGTAGCAGCAGCAAACTCAGTGATATCCTTCGTTCCAGTAACAATAGTCATTTGCATTCGCAATACAGCGTCGACGATTTGCATGCGAACCGCATGTCACTGATGGCGGCAGCTGCAGCCGGCATTGTCTCTCAGTCGGCCGCAGCAGCAGCAGCAGCGGCGGCAGCAGCGGCGGCTGCAGCTAGCGGTAATGTGTCAGCCGTAAATATGAGCTCACCGACGTGTGTGGATTCGTCGGTGCAAGCGGCGGTCGTCAATTTGGCCGCCGCGATGCGTATGAATCAGGTTAATAGTCAAGGTGCTGGTGTGAATGTTGTCGGTGGCAGCGGCGTCGGAGCTGGTGTAACCGCTGGTGGTGGTGGTGGTGGCGGTGTGATACCAGCGACCTCTTCAAGCGGCACCACTGGCTGTATATTGGGTTCGGGTGTCGCTCCAATTTCGTCCTCACCATCGCCGCTCCATCATAATGACACAACGGCGGCGACGGCCGTCGCAGCGATGAACGCAATGCGTGTCTCGATGGCCGACTCAATGATGCGCTCGTCAATGGGCGTGGGCGTCGATCCGTCGCTTAGTACGCACCACCAGAATCATCACTCCCACCCTCACCTTTCGCATCACCATTCGCATCCACATCCGCACCAGCAGCATCATCATCATCATCACCATCACCAGCAGAATTCGCCAGAGGCTGCGCTTCGAATGCAGCAGGCCGAAGCCATTCTTAGATCTCACACTGAGGCGGCAATCCGTCTAGCGGTCTCTGTTGCTGCATCGAACAATAGCGGCGCTGGTGGTGGTGGTGGTGTTGGCGGAGTCGGTGGCGTCGGCGCAAATATCGTTGGTGCAGTTGCTAATTCCTCGAATGATCTCAATAATCACGCGAACAATGTGCTGCGCCATCATAATGGTGGTGGCAGTGCAGTGGGCAACTTTGGCCACCAAGGACAACAACCACCTCAACTACAACTGCCAGTGCAACAACAGCAGCAGAATGCATCCAACACCAGCAACAACAGTACCAGTAGTAGCAGCGGCGGCAGCAGCAGCAGCAGCAGTAACGTCTCTAATCAAAATGTAAGCAACGGCAGCAGTAACAACAACAATAATGGTACATCAGGTGGCAATAGTCAACAGCAGGCATCGTCGTCGTCCGATTTATCACAAAATCAACAGCAGCAGCAACAATCCTCACAGCAGCAGCAATCAACACAACAACCACAGGTGAGTCCAGATCTATCCGAAGCTATACGCTTACAAGAACATCGACTAGAGCAGGCCCTTCGCTTGCACAACGACGCCAGAGCATTGAGTTTCCTAACAGCTGGCAATAGCAGCGTTAGTGCACTCACAAATCTGTCAAACGCTTCATCGCCATTGCAACATCAGCAGCAACAACATCTGCAGCAGCAACAACAACAACAACAACAACAACAACATAATCAGCAACAACAACAATCGTCACATCACAATAATCCATAAGAATTATTGAGTTTCTTTTGAGAGTGTTGCAGCGATGTTGCAGCAACATAGCAGTGGCAGCAGTAGTTGTAAACAATGTTGCCCAGCTGTTGGCTGCTTCTGGTCCCATCATTAACACACACGCACACACACACAGAAAGAAACTTGTGCTTTATTTTATTGCTGATTTGTTCGAGAACAAACTCAACTTGTAAATAGCAAACAAACACAAACAAACACGCGCAGAGTCCGTTCGAGCTGTGCAGATCTTCTCTCTTTCTCTCTTCAATCTCTCAATCACTAATTAAAATGGAGATTTTCTAGTCAACTCTTCATTTTTTTTAGACAGAGAGACAGAAGACCTGTGCAGCACGATTTCCTGTCTTTTGGAGCGGAATATAGAATGAACCAAAGAGAAAGATAGAGTGAGACTGATGGAGGGAGGGAGAAGAAGGTAACGGAATGCTTTAGCTGACCAGCAGCACTTTCGAGTTGCGAGTAGTACAATAAAATGTATATACGACAGTCGAGAGAGGGAAGAACTCAACTTTAAGAGAAGAAACAACGCAGAGAGTTTAATTTTGGTTTACTTTTGAATTTTTTTAAGAGTTGCATGTACTGGAAATTACTCAAGGCATAAGAGAGAGAGAGAGAGAGAGAGAGAGAGAGAGACACGAAAATAAACTTTAAGAGAGGTAACAAACAGAAGTGTTAACTCTTTAATTTTTTGTAGAATTTTTTAAGAGAAAATTACGTGTGTTGATCGAGAGATGGATGAAACTAAACCTGAAGATTAAACAAAGAATAGAGTTTACTTTTTTGTTTACTTTAAAAAAAAATTTAAGGAACGAACGAAAGAATTTACTTTTTTGTTTACTTGAGTATTTTTTTAACTGTGCGAGTATTGAAAATTACACCGGACGATCGAAAGAGTAACGAAACAAAATTTTAAGTGTACTTGTGGTTTTTTTAAGAGTTGCGAGTACTTAAAAAGACACTGAACGATCGACAGAATTACGAAACTAATGACGAAATTGGAAAGTAATGCATGACGATCAAAAGAGAAACCTTTGCTTTTTTGTGCGGAAGTCCATTTAATAAAATTTAAGAGAGAAATTTTGCTTTTTTGTATGGAAGTTTATATAAAAAATTTTAAGAGAGGAATTTCGCTTTTTTATAAAATGAAAAAAATTCAAGAGAAAGATTTTGCTTTTTTGTTTGGAAGTCCATATAAAAAAAATTTAAGAGAGAAATTAAGCTTTCTTTATTTCTTTAACGCCGATGGCTGATGCTCCAATTTAGGTATGACAGTAACTCGATTTTGTTATTACGTTCATATTGACAGAGAGGTAAATTGTCTTCCTCTATGTCTTTCCCTCTCTCGCTCTTTATCTCTCTCTCTTTCACTCAATCAGTCACAGTTCGAATCTCTTTCTCAATCAATTTCTCTTTAAATTCCACCACTTAAAGAGAAAAGCGCGTGTTTTACTTATACTAATTATTATATATCATTAGTACTATGGAAAATATATATATATATAAAAAACACACATACACACATACACACAAAAATCAGGAATATAGTTCAATAAACATTTAAACTAAATATAACAAAATGCATATGAGGAGCATCATCGATGCAGGGGGGTGAAGTTATGGAGCAAAACCACACCGAGTTGTCGTTTCGTAACTGCAGACGTAACACTAAATTAATTTTAAATGAATACTATACTTAATCAAACAAACAAACAAACAAACAAACAAATATATATGTTTAAATATGTACATATATATATTTATGTTATATATATGTATATATACTATATATTTACTAATGCAATAAGAAATTCCAAACCACAAACTACCAGAATAAAAATTAATAAGAGACAAACTCCAAATTGAAAATGGAAGAGAGCATAAACAGTAATTTAAGAGAAACAACAAATTAAAGGGAGAATGAATGAATTGTGCGTAGAGAAACATCGAGCCAGGCATAGAGATAGAGAGAGATACTAAATTAGCTCATCTTTTTGTTGTTTGTTTTTTGATTTGAACATTTTGAGTGGTAGTGGTAGAGGGAGTGAGTGAATGTATGTAAGTAATTGACCGATCCAATTGAGTACTAAATAGCAACTGATGATTTTTGAGTGAATTTATGGGAGTGAGTGCGTTCAAGTGCGAGTGTCTGTTAGTAATTTGTCACTTTGTCAGTTGCGCCGCAACAACAACAACAACAACAACAAAACAAATACCAACTCAACAACTTACAGCAAAACTTTAAATTAAAAAAAAAAAAAATAAAAAAATTATATGTAGATATATATATGACATGCGAGAATATATATTTCGTGTTAAAATAGAAGTTATAAGATACAAGACACACACAAATACACCAACAACAAACACAACACAGAACATACAAACACTCATTTGTACACTGAAAACGACACAAACCAATTAGCAGAGTAAAGTTAATATAAAACGAAAGGTGATTTTTTTCGAATTAATTTCTCACGAAATAATTGGATTACATATAATACAAAAAAAGCGGAAGGTTTTTTTTCTTTCTCATGAACCTTCCGTTATAAGAATAAGGTTTGTAAAATAATTATTCCCCTTTATTCCCTTAATTTATTTGCCCTAACTTTATAGCCGATACCAAGGAAATCCTGTAAACCACTGTCTCATCAAAAAACGAACACTAATCGAAAGACTTGGGAAACAAACTTTCAACTGAAATTACTTTTTCGATACAATTTACTAACAAATGAGACAGCAATTTATCGTGATAGTTCAAGAAACAACACACCATTGTTTTACGAGACGAAATTCAAAAGACTTTGGAAACAAACTTCCTGTTTCTCTTTCAGTTGATTACTTTTTCGATTCTAACTAACTAACTAACTAACTAACAAATGAGATATGAATTCACTGTTAATAATAAAGAGACAAAATATCATGGTGTAACCCAAACGAAAGGAAATTCAAAAGACTTAGGAAACAAACTTTCTGTCTCTCCTTCAGTTGATTACTTTTTCGATTCAATTTACTAACAAATGAGACAGCAGTTCATTGTGAGAAGAAATAAAGAGACAAAAAATCACGGTACAATCCAAAAGAAATGAAATTCAAAAGACTTAGGACCTTACCTTTCCAGTTGATTATTTTTTCGATTCAATTTACTAACAAATGAGATAACAATTCATTGTGAAGTTTAAGAAACCAAACATAATGGTGTAACCCAATCAAAAGACTTAGGAAACAAACTTTCTTCAAATCGTTCATTCCTTATAGAGCCTACCAAGCGCCAAATCCAGTCACCAAATGAAATAAAAATTGAAAGACTTAGGAAACAAAGTTCTTTCTACTATTAGTTTGTTTTGAATTGAATTTTGTTAGGAAAGAAAGAAAGAAAAGCACCTATCCCAGTACCTATACGAAAAAAAAAAACAAAAGACTTAAGAAAGAAACCTCCTCCGCGCTATTTTTTAGTTGAATGTTTTTCTTAATCCATTTTACTTACAAATCGCATAATATGTAATTCATCGTGAAATTTAAAGAAGAAAAATAAAACATAAAATGAAAAGAAAACAAGCAAAGATAACTTAAAATATATAGATATATAGATATATAATAAAAACCAACACTTAATTCAACTTTAATTGAAATTACACAACAAAAAGCAAAGAGAAGAAATACTTCAACACACACACACACACACAAACACATGCACACTTACACAAATACTTAAACCTAAAACTACAATACGGTACACATTTTGTTTGTCAGTTTTGTTTTCATCGAGATAAAAAATAATGAGAGTAAATCTTTAACAAGAACAACCACAACAACAACAACAACAAATAAAAAAACTATTTGACCGAGCCAAATACTAACAACAATCAATCAATTATCACAAAAAAAATTGTCACATTGATGTTTATTGTTCTTTTGGGGAAAAGACAACCATCAAAACTAAAATAGAAATTTTGCTTTTTTGTAGTTTTCACGAATCGTAAGAGGAGCAAAAGCATGCAAGCAACGAAAGAAAAGTCCATAATAGAAATGTTATCCAAATTTCAATTTTCATTTTCAAAGTTTCCCACATAAAAATCTGAAGCAACAAAAACAACAAATAATAATTCAAAGAGAAGAATATTTTTCCTAAAGTGCGCAGTAGATACATTTTGAATGTATCAACCGCGCGTTGTGCATAATTTGAAGTAGAGAAAGAGTCTAACAGCAAAGAAAAAAAAAACAGGAAACAACAAGAAACAGAAGCATACGAAATTGAAATGAACATTGCAACAACAGCAAAAGCAGTAACAAAAAAAAAATCACAAAAGTTTCAAAAACAATCTGAGACTGTGTGTGAAATTGTTAATCGATCGAAAAACAACCGATAATTACAATAACATATAAGAAGACAAAAAAAAAAACTGAAGTGGTGTGGAATCCGGCTGTGGTAGTTGGGAACAGAAAGAACAGCAGCAGATTTCGATTTAAAGTTCCATTGAGTCTTTCTCAAGTTATTGACGAAAAATCGTTCTCAATAAAAGATTGAGGCCCTAACTGCCTGCCTTGAGGCACTCATGAACGAATGAAACGAAATGCTTTCCTTTTTTCTCTGACATGACTTTGTGTCAAAATTTTTCAATCAATCAGCAACCAATCATCACCGATTGAATTCCATACGTTATTCTGGCGCATTTGTTGGCTTAACAGTCAGTCAGTCAGTCAGTCTGTCAGCAACAAGCCTATTCCGACCGGCAAAAATCCAAGTAATTTTTTGATGTATTTTCAATCAAAAAGAAGACAACGATTTCTAACTAACTTCAAAATTTCAAGCGAATTTCGGCAGCAACAAAGCAAAAAAAAAACAAAAATACAAAAATATGACAACAACAACAAAATGTGATAATAATATTAACAACAACAATAATAATAACAACAACAACAAACAATTAAGATGAAACAAACAGCAAACAACATTTACGTGTCAAGTTGTTGCTTTCTTTCCATTATTTCCCTTCTCATTTCATTGTTTTTGGCGTAATCAAGCTACTTCCATTTTGATCAGTCTCCGTTACTTTAAGTATGAGCTTAGGTATGGAAAGGTCATTCAATCTTCGAGTTAATGCTACGTCCTCAGCACATGCGAATTTGCTTGACGTCGTTCCTGTGCGATTATTTGAAAGGTTTGCAAGATAAATAGCAGCGGGACGAATACTGATCCTTGCGGAAGCCCAAATTAAATAGCAGCGGGGATAAAACTGATCCTTGCAGAAGCCCAAACTAAATAGCAGCGGGACGAATACTGATCCTTGCGGAAGCCCAAACTAAACAGCAGCGGGACGAATACTGTTCCTTGCAGAAGCCCAAACTAAATAGCAGAGGAACGAATACTGATCCTTGCGGAAGCCCAAACTAAACAGCAGGAGGACGAATACTGTTCCTTGCGGGAGCCCAAACTGAATAGCAGCGGGGCTAAAACGGATCCTTGCGGAAGCCCAAACTAAATAGCAGCGGGACGAATACTGTTCCTTGCGGGAGCCCAAACTAAATAGCAGCGGGGCTAAAACTGATCCTTGCGGAAGCCCAAACTAAATAGCAGCGGGACGAATACTGATCCTTGCGGAAGCCCAAACTAAATAGCAGCGGGACGAATACTGTTCCTTGCGGGAGCCCAAACTAAATAGCAGCGGGGCTAAAACTGATCCTTGCGGAAGCCCAAATTAAATAGCAGCGGGACGAATACTGTTCCTTGCGGGAGCCCAAACTAAATAGCAGCGGGGCTAAAACGGATCCTTGCGGAAGCCCAAACTAAATAGCAGCGGAGCTAAAACTGATGTATCTCTTAAAAGTATATATCTTTTGATATATCCCTGAAAAGTATGCATCTTTTACTAATGAAAGCGATCAGCAATAGCTTTCGGGGTAATCATTTGGTTGGCCAGGTATAAAGTAAAGCGATTGCTTACTATTATCATCATCCACATATTTGGCTCTACAATCGGGGTCCGGTCTTGACATCCCGGATTACTTACTTGGCCTTTCTTTAATTGGGCTAGGATGTGTCGTGTTTGGTGAATAAAAAAACGCAAGTTAAGTTCTTAAGATTAACGCGAGGTTGGAAAAACCTTTTTCACGGTCTCAACGCTCGCGAATGTTTGGCAAACAATTAAAAGGAATAACTTTCATTTATAATTTATACCGGGAATGAAAACAAGGAAAGCAACAACATGGCTCGTAGATACATATATATATATATAACATCAACTTTTTGACATCCTCTGTTCGGTTTTCAACAAACACAAAGCACAACAACAACAACAACAAAAAATACTTTTATTTAAATGAATTTTGTTTGAACAAACACTTTCGGCTAACAAATAACAACAACCACAACCACAACAACAACAGCAACACAACAATAATCATAACATAAATAACTCGTAAAAATAATAATAATAATAACAACAACAACAACAACAAGAAACCACAAAAGAACCACAAAAAAAACAACAAAAACACAACAAACTAAGGAACAACCACAACAAACCACACCTAACACAAAACAAGCACAAAAGAATACTCACAAACCACATACACACTACAACAAACAACAATCACTGCAAAACAAACACAAAACAGCCGGCAACAAACACGAAAACAACCACTACGAACCACAACAAACCACAAATCAACTACAAAAACAAAAACTACTAAAAAACAAACACAAAACAAACACGACAAACAACAACAAACTACTATACCAACACAGTATTTACAAAACAACCACTAAAAACCCCAACAAACCACAAACCAACTACAACAAAAAACAACTACTACAAAACAAACACAAAATAACCACGACAAACAACAACAAACTACTATACCAACACAGCTTTTACAAAACAACCACTAAAAACCCCAACAAACCACAAACCAACTACAACAAACAACAACTACTACAAAACAAACACAAAATAACCACGACAAACAGCAACAAACTACTAAACCAACACAGCTTTTACAAAACAACCACTACAAACCAAAACAAACCACAACAAACCACAAACCAACTACAGCAATCAAAAACAACCAGCAACTACTACAAAACAAACTCAAAAGAACCACGACAAACAACAACAAACCACTAGAAAATCCCAATTTCTGAAAAACAACCACATAAAACCACAAAACAACTACAGCAAACAACAACTACTACAAAACAACTTTAAAATAACCACTTCACACCACAACAAATCACAAACCAACCACAATTACCCACAACAAACCACAGCTACTACAAAACAAACACAAAATAACCACAACAAAAAACCATAAAACACTAAACAAACAAAACTACTATAAAACAACCACTAGAAACCATAACAAACCACAAACCAACTACAACAAACAAAAATAAACAACAACTACTACAAAACAAACACAAAATAACCACAACAAACCAAAACGAACCACAACAAACAGCAGCTACTAAAAAACAAACACAAAATAACCACAACAAACCACAAACAAACAACAACTACTACAAAATAACCACAACAAACCACAACAAACGACAACAAACCACAAACCAACCACAACAAACAACAACTACTACAAAACAAACACAAAATAACCACAACAAACAACAATAAAACACTAAACAAACAAAACTACTATAAAACAACCACTAGGAACCATAACAAACCACAAACCAACTACAACAAACCACAAACAAACAAAAACTACTACAAAAGAAACACAAGACAAGCAGAACAACCACAAACGAACCATAACAAACCACAACCACACAACAACCACTACAAAACAAACACAAAACAACCACGACAAACAACAACAAACCACTAGAAAATGACAATTTCTAAAAAACAACCACAAAACAAACTCAACAAACCACATAAAACCACAAGAAACAACAAAACAAACAACAACTGCTGCAAAACAAACACAAAACAAAAACAAACAACTATGCAATATGCAACTACAAAGGTGAACTTTTCGCCAAACAGCAACACACAATACAATCAACAGACGACTAATAAACAGACATTCACAAACATTCACAAATACACAAACAAACAAACAAACAAACACATAGATATAGATATAACAAATGCAAGCGAGAAGAGTGACAAGGAATTTTTGCTTATAATTTTCAATAGAGCCCCCCAAAAATAATGAAATCCTGAAAATGCCAAACCAGCTGTCCAAGCGATTTTATAACAGCAACATGTACACAAAAAACAACGGAGAATAAACAAAAAAAAAAAAAAAAAACCGCTGGACAGTTGGCTCCCCATCAAATGTTTTTAATAAAAAATAAATAAAAAAACAAATGAATAATAACTAAATATATGATAACTAAATAAAATAAAATAAAATGTAATGTAATATGCTATACTTCATATATATGTGTATATATAAATACGAAAGTATGTGAGAATACAGCAACTACAATTACTTAGGGAGGGGTATGCCGACGCAAACTCACACACACACACACCTAACTAAAACAACAACAACAATACACCAAGAAGCCAGTATAGAAAGATAGAAAGAAACTAAAGCAGTTCCAGACAGACTCTATAATGATGAGATCTACGAGCGTTACCGCGTGAGCAGGATATCTAACTCGCATGAGCGAAGAGGATCCTGCTCGGAAAGTCCTTTATTTTGCAAAAAAAAACAACAATCTGCTGGTGTTGAAGGTGCGTGAGACAGTGTGAGGTAATGTTAGATAGTGTGACAGCAACATCTCACCGCCTCAGGTCTTCCCTGAGCTACTTTCCCTGAGATACTCTGTAAACAAAGTAACCAACCAAGAACCTTTTAACAGATAATAACCAAATGGCGTGTGTGTATATTACATACATACATCTATTACCACTTTTTCTATATATATACATACATACATACATATACCTATATACGTCAACAAATGAAGGCAATTATATTATATACTCCATACATTATTATTCAAGCAATAGTCAAACTTCTTATACTACACAACATAATTCTTCTTGTTCTTGTTCTTATTCTTCCATATACATACATACATGTAGTTCTTTTAATTACATTTTTTAATTAATTCATTGACCATTGGCATTGTATGTGTTTGTGGATGAGTTCTTGTATTCGAGCGACAGCGAAGAAACGATCATGAATGATATCGAATGCGTGCGCTTTATATACCTACTTATGTATGTATAATCAAACACATACACACACACACACACACATATATATATAGATTCGCTAAATATCGTGCAATATTTTTTACGCTTTTTTCGTTTACATCTCGCATTAATCAACTTATCAACAATTTCTCTTAGTTATCGATTACTTCTCTTTCCCCCAGCCAAACATTTTGTAAATAATCAATCGATCCCAATCCCAATAATTAGTACAACAATTCTTATATATAATGTATATGACATATAGAAATTAGTCAACTAGTAGTGATTAAGGATAATTAAATGAAAATGCAATGCAAATTAACAGCAGAATGTAGATGGAGTGGGGAAACAAACAACCCACGAAACAAAACTAAAAACCAATCAGTGATCGAAAAAACGAAACGATCGCTTATACAATAATTGCGTATACGTATCATTGTAGATATGTGATTCAGAAAGGGCCCCCCACTCACCACAAAAATTTGCTGGATCGAGTGAATCAATTCGAGCGCAAGTGGATGACAAGAACATTAAGGGAGCAGAAAAATAAAACTGCGCGAAATGGAATAATTATTCCATATGCAGATACATTGAATATTCCAACCCATTCTGTGAAAGAAAACAACCAAGAAACACAGTATCCCGCCATATCTGACAACAAACTAATACCACAAAGAAGACACAACAATAATTTCAACAAAGAAAAAAAAAGGAACTAAAGGATGCAAGGATACAAGACGAAGAAGAAAGAAAGGATGATAAGCAAAGCACAGGAATTAAATTAAAAAAACAATAGCCCGAAGGCACAAAATAGTGAAACATTTTGTGTCACAGACACAAACCATACACATAGAGATAACGACACTTTGTTTTTCTGCAAATTTTTCGTTAAAATTAAAAGAACAACAAAAAAACAACCAAACAACCAAACAATAGCAAACCGAAAATAGCCCGAAATGATAACAAAATAATGTTGATAAGAAACAACACTAACAATAGAAATATTAACCCACTAACTAACCATCTAACTAACTAACTAATAAACAAACAAACAAAATATCTATCAAACAACAACAACAAGAAACAATAGCCCGAAAAATTGTACCTCGCAGAGAGGTACACAATACACACAGTACACACAGTAGACACAAAACACAAAACACAAAACATACTTCGATATTATAATTTCCGTAATTTCAATCCAATAGTAAGTAAGCCATTAAGAAAGAATCAAAGAAGAAGAAGAAGAAGAAGTAGCAAGAGGTAGAAAAGGAAGAACAGAACAGAAGAAAATAGAAAAAAAAAACAAACGAAAAAAAAACAACAAAAACAATAAACAACCAATAGTTATATACTCGTAAATACACACCCACCCTACGATACAATAGATCTTTTATGGTCGCAGTGTCAGCCAACTGGGCTAGGGGTTAAATATACTCGTAAATAGTGACATTCACATTCTGTTGTTTCTACTTTTCATAAATGTCTTCTATCGTTTGTTTTTCAGTTTATTTGCTTCACTGTGCATATGCAAGCAATGCCATAATAATATATATATATATATATTAACGATAGAGAATAGAGAAACACAGACACAAACACACACACACACACACATTCGCATGAAAATATTACTAGAAATAAAATTTAAAACAAAATACTATATACAACATAATTATATACCTATACAAATACAACTACAACTACAATAGCCCAAAACTGGCATTGACATTATTGGTGGCGGACATTGTCAACACGCAAATGCGAAGACATAGCATTACAGTCAAACAGTCAAGCCGCCAAGTGTCACAGCCAATTACATAAAATAAGTATCTACTTTTTACTAAATAAACAGCAGTTAAACATATATATCTGTGCATATGTATGTGTTTGACAGAAGAACTTCTGTTTCTTCTGTGTGCGTTTCGTGCTTTGCATGCGCGAAACAACAACAACAACAATTCAACTCTCTATGTTTCATCACACATACACACACCCACACACATATACATACATACAAATATATATGTATACGGACAATTTCATGTACATATATATATATAGTAAATAAAATGCAATAGATTTAGAAAAAAAAAATAAATCCCTCACAGTTTCTATTTTGAATTTTTCTAAACTTTTCTTTTTCAATATACTCGACACATGGCACTCGGATTATTAAAAAAAAAAAAAACCCTCGAAAACAGATTTTGCCCCACTGTTCTGAATTTTTTTTAGATATTCCTTTTTTTCGATATTCCCGACAGTTAATTGGCAGACAGATTATTACCAAAACAAAAAAAAAAAAGGAAGAAAAAAACCCTCGAAGATAGATTTTGCCCCACAGTTTCTATTTTGAATTGTTCTAAACTTTATTTTTCGATATCGCCGGCACACAGATTATTATAAAAACAATAAAAACCCTCGAAGGTAGATTTTGCGCCACAGTTTCTATTTTAAATTTTTCTAAACTTTATTTTTTGATATTCCGACAGTTAAATTATTTTAAAAACAAACAAAAAAACCCTTCGAAGGCAGATTTTGCCCCACAGTTTCCATTTTGAATTTTTCTGAACTTTTTTTTTCGATTTCCCCGAAAATAAAATATTATTTTTATTACTCTTATGTCCTGTATCCCCTTGTGGGTCCTAGGGCCTCTACTACGCCTACGCGCCATCAAAATTGTTAGTTGGCGGATATGGGGTTTTTTTTGTTCCTATTTAGGGAATTTTCAAAATTCTACCACAAGCTGTTGGCGAGATTCTGGGTTTTTTTGGGTTCCTGTTTGGGAAATTATCTAATTTCCTACCTTAAGCTTTTAGGGTTTGGGTTTTTTTTCATAAGCTGTTAGAGGGGTTTGGGTTTTTTTGTTCCTATTTGGAGAATTATCAAAATTCCTACCTTTGGGTTTTTTTTTCTATTTGGAGAATTATCAGAATTCATACTTTTGGGTTTTTTTTCATAATTGAGGAATTATCAAAATTTGTGTTTTTTTGTTCCTACTTGGGGAATTATTAAAATTCCTACCTTTGGTTTTTTTTCCTATTTGGAGAATTATTAGAATTCATACCTTTGGGTTTTTTTTTCATAATTGAGGAATTATCAAAATTTGTTTTTTTTTTGTTCCTACTTGGGGAATTATCAAAATTCCTACCTTAAGCTGTTTGGGGGATTTGGTTTTTTTGGTTCCTACTTGGGGAATTATGAAAATTCCTACCTTTGAGTTTTTTCCGTTTCTATTTGAGAAACATGAGCTTTTGGGGGTTTTGGGTTTTTTTTTCGGTTCGATTTTGGGAAATTATTAAATTTCCTATCTTAAGCTGTTAGGGTTTGGGTTTTTTTTTCTTAAACTGTTGGGAGCGGTTTGGGTTTTTTTGTTTCTAATTGGAGAAATATCAGAATTCCTACCTTTGGGGTTTTTTATATTTGAGGAATTATCAAAATTTCTACCTTAAGCTGTTGGAGAGCTTTGGGTTTTTTTCCTATTTGGGGAATTATCCAAATTCCTGCCTTTGAGCTTTTTTCCTATATGGAGAATTATCAGAATTCCTACATTTCGGTTTTTTTCATATTTGAGGAATTATCAAAACTTCTACCTTAAGCTATTTGGGGGATTTTTTTTTTGTTCCTACTTGGGGAATTATCAAAATGCCTACCTTAAGCTGTTGGAGAGCTTTGGGGTTTTTTTTTTGTCCCTATTTGGGGAATTATAAAAATTCCTACCTTAATCTGTTGGAGAGCTTTGGGTTTTTTTTTGTTTCTATTTTGGGAATTCCTATACCTTAAGCTGTTGGGACGTTTTTTTGATTATTTTTTTCTTGTTCCCATTTGGGGATTTATTAAAATTCCTAAGCTGTTCGGGTTTGTTTGTTTGTTTTGTTTTTTTTGTGTTCCTATTTCCGTTTTTCTTTCACATCCCCTTTCAATATTAATCAATAAACTTTGAATTAAAAGTATAACAAAAGAAAAATAAATAAAACTGTACTTACATTATAAAATATACATAAACTTTAGAATATACAAATCTTTATAAATAAAAATATATATATATGTATGTATGCACGCATTGTATTTTGTATAAATGTGAAGAAGCAAACGATTTTTGTAGTAGAAAAAAATGTCATGTCACGTCGTGTCATGTCGAGTTACGTAGAGTCACGTCGAGTAACGTCGACGAGTCACGCCGAGTCACGTCATGACATGTCGACTCACGTCATGTCACATCCAATCACGTTAAGTCACGTCCAGTCACGTCGAGTAACGTCGAGTCACGCCGAGTCACGTCATGACATGTCGACTCACGTCATGTCACATCCAGTCACGTTATGTCACGTCCAGTCACGTCCAGTCACGTCGAGTCACGTCGAGTCATGCCGAGTCACGTTATATCACGTCGAGTCAGGTCATGTCACGACACATCACGTTACAGACGCATTGACCGGCTGACCCATATGCATGCACAGGAAGAAGGAGGAATATTCTTATTGTTATTATTATAAAATGAGACAACATGAAATCACTAATTATTAATAACAAATATAATTATTGCTAAATATTGCTAGAATTACAACAACAACAACAACAAAGCCAAGAAAAACGAAAACAAACGAACCCACAATTCAACCAATCAGCCATTGGGTTGAAGTTAAAAGAAAAACAAAAAATAAACAAATGACTCGAAGAAGAAGAAGGCGAAGAAGACAAGAAGAAGAAAAACAACCAAAACAACTGATGACTTCAAATACTAAATAGAAAGCACAGAGGGAAAAAGGAAAAATAAACTTTCAAAAGAAACTCAACACAACTCAACTGTACTTCGTTTTTTAAATGGAAAAAAAAAACTTTCATTACAACAACAAGTTATTTATTATTTATGTTTGCGAAGAAAATATTTACTTTCACTGAAAAGAAGACAAGCAGCAGAAAAATCTCCGAGAAAATAGAAAATAGATTTTTTCTTTTTGCAATAACTTTTTGTTTTTGCTTCACTTCTTAATTTTTATTTGATTATTATTTTCCTTTTCTTTTTCTTTCGTTCTCTTTCGTTTGATCGTCGTATCCTTCGTTTGTTTACCGCAACAATTCCCCCTCCCCCACCAGAGACATAGACCACCTGGATACATGAACTTTATGAACATTTAGCTAATTTCAATGCCTGTAGAGCCCAGCACAGCCCACAACCCACCAAGCACAGTTGCCCCTCCATAAGAAGAACCAAAAAAAAGCAAATAAATGCAGGAAGGCAGAAAGCGAACTTACAGAGGTAGTGGAGCACTGATAGACGCGCGTGACGAATGGCAACAGGGCAACCAGAAAATACAATAAATAAATAAATACTTTTCTTGCATGATGGTCGATGCTTGGATAGTTAGACAATTGCTACTACTAAGTATAACAGTTAATCTATTTAGTTATACAATTAATTATAAGAAATTATAAAAGCCACATCATCTTCGGCGTTGTTCTTCAATGTTGTTTATAACACAATGAGAACCCCGCATGTTCCATTTTCGTTTTGTGTGTTTTGTTGTCGCACTTAAGTGCACTTTTAACAGAAAAAAAAAAAAGAAAACCCAAGAGATAACCAAACAATTAATAATAATTATGTAACTGTAACTAGTTTTTGAGTCAAGATCGTTCCAAGACATTATTCACTTAGATTTAGATAAAGATTTCCGACTCGCTCACATTACGCGTGATAGAAAAGTAATTCAATAGATGAAGAAGGATTACATTGGGCCACACTGTAAGTAAAATGCATCTTTGTCATTATCTTTTGAGACTTTACAACCACAGATCGATCCTGGCTTCTCGAAAAAAGGAAAAACAACAACAAACATCGGTCGATCGGTAATCCACTGTCAATGTTGTCAAATAGGCCCCAAAGGTCTATTCTAATTAATGCGGATGATCTCCGCATCTTGTTTGCGCCAACAAACATGCCCATGTCCCTTTCAAAGGACAACACAACGATGAAATCTCACGAATTGCTTTGATTCATCGCACAAAATAGATGTATTTATATATAAAGATATGCTATAGATGAATCTATACAATAAATGTATCTATATTATCGATGTATCTATACAATCGACTTATCCATTGAATCGATGTATCTACATACAATAGCTACATTTGAAAGATAGATATATCTATATAATAGATGTATCTTTATAATAGATGTATCTATATAATATATGTATCTATATAAGAGCTGTATCTATATAATAGATGTATCTGTACTATTAATGTATCTATACAATCGACGTATCCATACAATCGATGTATCTATACAATAGTTGTATCTATACAATCAATGTATTTATACTATCGATGTATCTATTTACAATAGATATATCTGTAAGATAGATATATCTATATAATAGATGTATCTTTATAATAGATGTATCTTTATAATATATGTATCTATATAAGAGATGTATCTATATAATAGATGTATCTATACAATAGATATTTTTATACGATAGATGTATCTAAACAATAGATGTATCTATACAATAGATATATGTAAACAATAGATATATATATATACTATCGATGTATCAGCACTATCGATGTATCTATAAGACAGATTTTGTGTATTTAATGGAGGAGGTTGCAAATCTTCAAAATGACGATCACATGTGCACCTTTAGCCTTAAAATGTCCGAGTCTCAGATTCTTACTGAGCAAAACCAACTCCCAATAATTATTTCATAGTCAATCCCGCCGGACTACCGTTAGGCATTTCATCAGGGGAAGGATGTACTCTCATCTTCTCCATCTATATTCACATTATTTTGGTGTTTGGCTCAAAGACACCAGCTCCAACTCCAGATTTCACCGTCGACTCATCTGGACCTCTAGCGTAGCAGTGCCGGAATGATGGTAAGACCCATTTACCATCATTGTATACATCCAGTATATCATTTTTGGCTTAATACCCCAAGTTCTGCCGTAAAGGCTTTTCTACTGGCTCGCATGGCCCTAGTGGCGCGCGTTCGATGGCGGACTCGATATGAGAGTTCCACTTAAGCTGTTCGTCAAGGATATAGTTAACCGCACTGGAATTGTTTTAAATTAGTGCCTTTGATGTTGATAGGTCTGTGATTTACCAGTTTGCTTTGCCTTTCACAATGGCACTAGACCGGTTTTTGATGATGATGATTGATGGAAAGTCCTTCTTTGGTGCACCATTCTAAAACGTGAAGTAACGCACCTTAATTAGCACTAGAAAAGGTCATGGTGCGTTTACGCTTAAAACGAGAATCGCCAAGTCATCCGCAGTCACTTCCTTGGAACAAAATGTTCTCTCTATCTTCTTCTCAAGATAGTGAAGCACCCTCCATCCTCTGTGCTTTTGCCTTTTTGTATGCAAACTGACTTGAGTGTAGGGGGATAGACGTATCTAGCCAGCCTTTGATATGAACATCAATAGGTCTCTCCATAATTTTGAGGACAAATGATGTTAGACTTATAGGTCTGTATTGCCTGGTTTAGGGGCAAAAGATTACATTTACCTGTCCCCAGGTAGTTGGGATGTACCCCCAGGTGAGATCGATTGTCTTCTGTAGAAGTGCTGGCAAGATACAATCTCTGCCGGGGGTTTTATATGAACTGAATGAGCCCATACTACCTTATCCGGACTGAAGATTTTCCCGGATACACTATTTACTGTACTAGCAATACAGACCCTTTGGTCAGATGCGTTCGGGTACGTGTGTAGTGCGCGAGTAGACGATTCGATTGTCTTCTGTAGAAGTGCTGGAAAGATACCATCTCTGCCGGGGGCTTTGAATGGTTTGAAGGAGCCCATACTATCTTATCCGGACTGAAGATTTTCCCGGATAAACTATTTACTGTACTAGCAATACAGACCCTTTGGTCAGATGCATTCGGGTACGTGTGTAGTACGCGAGTAGATGACTCGATTGTCTTCTGTAGAAGTTCTGGAAAGATACCATCTCTGCCGGGGGCTTTGAATGGTTTGAAGGAGCCCATACTATCTTATCCGGACTGAAGATTTTCCCGGATAAACTATTTACTGTACTAGCAATACAGACCCTTTGGTCAGATGCGTTCGGGTACGTGTGTAGTGCGCGAGTAGACGATTCGATTGTCTTCTGTAGAAGTGCTGGAAAGATACCATCTCTGCCGGGGGCTTTGAATGGTTTGAAGGAGCCCATACTACCTTATCCGGACTGAAGATTTTCCCGGATAAACTATTTACTGTACTTGCAATTCAGACCCTTTTGTCGGATGCGTTCGGGTACGTGTGTAGTACGCAAGTAGATGACTCGATTCCCTTCTGTAGAAGTTCTGGAAAGATACCATCTCTGCCGGGGGCTTTGAATGGTTTGAAGGAGCCCATACTATCTTATCCGGACTGAAGATTTTCCCGGATAAACTATTTACTGTACTAGCAATACAGACCCTTTGGTCAGATGCGTTCGGGTACGTGTATGGTGCACAAGTAGACAAACCTGGGGAATGAAACTGGAGTAGGTTCTAATTGTAGTCCCCACGGTCCGACAGAAAGGTGCCATTGACCTTCTTTTTATAGTGCTTTTTTATGCTTTATGGATTCATGCCGCTACTGGTAATTCGACAATGTTTTAGCAGCATTTGCTTCAGTGGCACGTTTGTACCGTCCTAATTCAAAGTTGCATTCCGTAAGGGAGAACCTTTATTCGTGCGTTTAGCAGTGTTGAAGTTTTCTAACCCTCGTCCTAAGTTTAGCCAGCTGGTTATTTCACCAGTTTTAGGGTATTAGGTCTTAGGAACACAACTATCATGATAGGAAGTGAGCAACATACAATTTAATTGATCCACTGCCTCATCTAGGTCCCCATGTAGACTCTATAGATACAAGCAGATCCAATTTAAAGAGGACAAGTCCCCGATATAGATTCCAGTCCGTAGACTTTGGATCATGTCTAAAAGAAACATGTGTCAGTTTGCTGGAAATGTCAAACCTGATGTGCTGATGGTCTGACAGTGAGGTTTCGTCAGACACATGCCAGTTATGAAGGTTGGCTGAGAGGAGGAAAGAATGCTAAGGATTTCTACATAACTACTAATCAGATATTCTAAAAGACAATAACCCCTTCTATTGATGCCACCGCTGACCCACGCCTCATGATGTGCATTGCCATCGCATCCTAGTTACTGGAGGTTTCTGTTTCTTGTAGTGCTCTATAAGCTCCTCGACCTTTTGTTGGCAGAATATTGTCGTCAATGTCGTCAGGGAAGTATGCCGAAGCACACAAATGATGTTCTGGGTTCCGCTCTCGGTCGGAACTTCTACTAGCAGGGCCACCAGGTTCTTCGTTATGAATTCTGGAATTTGAAGAATCATGCTGATTAAGCGGGCGGCCTGCTCAATGGCATTGGCACTAATTCCCCGCTTTTAAAGAATCACTTACTTGCCGTAGACCTTTAATCAGTTCGCTTATAACTCAAGGCTCTTGGATGAGGCCAAGGGTTATATTTCTTGCCGTCGACATTTAATCAGTCCGCTTATAACTCAAGGCTCTTGAATGAGGCCAAGGGTTATATTTCTTGCCGTCGACATTTAATCAGTCCGCTTATAACTCAAGGCTCTTGGATGAGACCAAGGGTAATATTTCATTGGTGAACCGTCTGCTAAGGGTAGCAGACTAGCCCCACCTCTACTCAACACATATGTGGCATGAATGTTGAGTGTTGATGCGATTATAGGGGTAATAGGGGAATCACAAATTTCATTGTCATTGTCATTGGGACTGTCCGTAATGGGGAATTTCACTGTATCGATATTATAGATATACTTATAGAAAAGATTCATCCAAAGATACATAATTTCTCAAATAAAGAGACCTAAAAAGTAAGTTGCATAATTATTGTTAATAAAATGGTCTCTCCTCTTGAATATATTTCTTGTTTTTTATCCAATTTATGTTTTTTTTCTCATTGTTTTAAGAAGAGCGGCTACTTAACTAAACCTAAACCTGTGCAATCTGTTATTATATATGTAATAATTTTTTATCTAAGCAACTTATTTAACAAAGATAACAATTAATCAACAACCAATTGATTAATAAAACCATTGCAATTTAGTTATATATATATATATAATATCGCTTTTTAATTTAATTGTTTATTTTTCGTTAAAAAAAAATCTTCCATTACGTTAAACACAGAAACAGAAAATTAATTAATTTTTAATTTGTTTTGCATTTTTTTAGGGCATTTTTTATGGTTAGGAAAAGGTTAAAAACATCAAATCAAAAATACATTTTAAATAATTTTATTTTTAATTAAAAATTTTAGAATTAAAAACAATAAAAAAAAAAAAAAAAAAAAATGTTTGTGTTGTGCAAATGAAGTTTTGTGAAAATTATTTTGTATTTTGTGTAAATTAATGGTGTGGTGTGATTCCGAAATTGTTGTTTTTGTTTCTTTTTTGCATAATTTAGTTATAATTATTTAAAGTTTAAATGTGAAAATGTATTTAAAGAAGAGGAAATGTTAAGAAACTGATGAAAATGAAGAAAGAGAGAGAGACATCAGCACAAAATATCATTTCCTGTTAATTAAATAAAAAAATAAACAGAAACTTTTTTTTTTTTTGCTTCAAATACTTTATTCGAAATTTAGTTATAAACAAAAAATTAAATAACAAAACAGTTAATGGAAAAAATTAATTCAAAATGAAAACAAAACTGAAACCTTCTGACTGAACTGAGTTTCCATTTTATTTAATATTTTCTTACTACAAGAAGAAAAAGTAAATTCTTAATTCACATTAAAAATAATATAAATGTTGCGATAGTGAATATAGAAAAATACAAAAACTACAAAACAAAAAAACTAGAAACCGCAACAAAGGAGTTCAATATCTATGTTGATTATTGTTTTGGCAAAAAGAAATGAAATACAATTAAAAAAAAAATCTCAATCATTATTTCCCCATAATAAGAAGCAACAGAATTGCAGATTTTTATTGTAAACAAAAGAAAAACACACACAAACACAACACACACACACACACACAGACCCACCCAACACACACTATAATGTATGTTCGAAGAAAACGAAAAAATTAAATAACAACACAAAAAAAAATATAATTTATGTGAAGAGAAATAAAATGTTATAACACGATAACGAATAGAATGAGAGAAAGAGAAAAGTAGGCGTGTTCGAGGATAGAAACAAAACAAAACTTTTCATGAATTTGTAATGTCAAGTATTGAGCAATACAATACAACTTAAACAAACAAACAAACAAAAAACAACACACTTATACACAAACATTAACACTAACACACACATAAATATATATATATATATATAAATACATATATATATATATGTATAAAATATCTGTATACATGTGTATCTGATGAAAAAAATATTGAAAAACTATTGACTAAGTACTTATTTATTATTTAATAAGAATTACTAATTATAATAATAAAAATAAAAATCATTCAGTAAAAAAAAAAATAAACAATAAAAAAAATAAAAATAAACAAAAAAGAAAAGATGGTGTGTTTAATTTTGTTGCATCGACTGTATAAGTAAAAGTGTTGTCGACATTGATGATCGCGCATTGATGTTGCAAAGATAGGTAATCGCAATGTTGCAAGGGCTGACAATCGCAATGTTGCAAAGGCTGAAAATCACAATGTTGCATAGGCAGACAATCGCAATGTTGCACAGGCAGACTATCGCAATGTTGCAAGGGCTGACAATCGCAATGTTGCAAAGGCTGAAAATCACAAGCATAGGCAGACAATCGCAATGTTGCACAGGCAGACTATCGCAATGTTGCAAGGGCTGACAATCGCAATGTTGCAAAGGCTGAAAATCACAATGTTGCAAGGGCAGACTATCGAAATGTTGCAAAGGCTGAAAATCACAATGTTGCAAGGTCAATCAATCGAAATGTTGCAAAGGCTGCAAATCACAATGTTGCAAAGGGCAGACTTTCGCAATATTGCAACTGCGATAGTAGAGCAAATAAATCACGAGAATGCCAGCATTTTTCATCTCATCATCTCAAGTCAATTGAAATGGGTTTATGATTCAATTCGGATTAAAGTATTCCTTGGACCACAACGGTCGGTCTCTCGCGGTAAATGTTATTATTGTTTTCATTTGCAGGGGCTTTTTTTTTTAGTTTTTTTTTTCGTTTAACTTGTCCCTTTTCCTATAAAATTTCGCACGAATGTGATTTCTATGCGAGTAAGATGCTAACGGACTTGTCAAACCCCCCTGATTATCTGACGTGCAGACTGATAAGACGTTCAGAATATAAACACAAACCGCAGCTAAAACAAATCTGCGAGGTCTACAACTTCTCCTCCATAAGAAATGTCGAAAAAGCGGGGAAATTTTCGTAAATAGCTGCACTGAAAAATCACACGTACCATGTTTAAGTGATGGGCGAAATGGATGGTTTTGTGTTGCAGCCCTGCCTTGGTCTTGCAGTACATACAAAACTAAAACCATGACCCAGACAAAATGGAATGCACAATTATCACCACAAGTATGGCACAGCCCGTTATACAAATGAACAGGTACAAGTTCAGGATGATGTTCTGGAAGCGTCTGCCAGGATTCAGACTTCTAGGGTTGTGCGGATATTGACCCGATCCCTCATGCCGTATGATTACCAGACATTCACATGAATCATATGTTTTGTAACAATACTGTTACGAAAATGTAAAAATGTTAATAGAAAGCTTTAATTGAATAAGCTTTGCACTGCATTGTATTTGGAAAGCTTTTATTGGGAAAGCTTTGTATTATCCAAAAAGCTTTTATTGAATAAGCTTTGTATTGAATTGTATTTGGAAAGCTTTTATTGAATAAGCCATGCATTGAATTGTATTTGGAAAGCTTTATATTATCCAGAAAGCTTATATTGAATAAGCTTTGCACTGCATTGTATTTGGAAAGCTTTTATTGGGAAAGCTTTGTATTATCCAGAAAGCTTTTATTGAATAAGCTTTGCACTGCATTGTATTTGGAAAGCTTTTATTGGGAAAGCTTTGTATTATCCAGAAAGATTTTATTGAATAAGCTTTGCATTGAATTGTATTTTGAAAGCTTTTATTGGGAAAGCTTTTATTGGGAAAGCTTTTATTGGGAAAGCTTTGTATTATTCAGAAAGCTTTTATTGAATAGGCCATGCATTGAATTGTATTTGGAAAGCTTTTATTGGGAAAGCTTTGTATTATCCAGAAAGCTTTTATTGAATAAGCTTTGCACTGCATTGTATTTGGAAAGCTTTTATTGGGAAAGCTTTGTATTGAATTGTATTTGGAAAGTTCATATTGAATAAGCTTTACATTGAATTGTATTTGGGAAGCACTCATGGAAGATTTTGTGCCAATAGCTCGATCTGAGTGAAAGCTTCCTGTAAAGCTCTTGCGTTTTTTACCAACGATGGTCTGCGTAAGCCAGTATCTGAATGGACTTATAGAAGATTGTTCTTCTCGCTGTTACGTCAGAGTCTCGGGTCACTTTATCCAATGCCAGGTTAAAAAGGACGCAGGCCAATCCATCCACTTGTGATCCGGATATTTTTGCTTAGCTTATAACATTGGTGATGGTCAACTTACAAAGTCGTGCAAGTTTATTTAGGAAGTCGAATTCTCTCATGGATTTATAAAGTTCTACTCTGGCTATGCGGCTATCATAGGCGGCTTTAAAGTCTATAGAAAGATGTTGTCTGATGTGTGCGTCACTTGACCTGAGGGTGTAAGTTTGATCAGTTGTTGATTTGCCTGGAATGAAGCCACAGGTGTAAGTTTGACCGCACTTCCACCAGTCAGAGATAGTTACGGCCATCTGCAATTCTGATGGTGATTTTGTGTTATTCACCCTGTTCTGCTGATGGCTGACCGGCCGAACTCTTTAAATTGTGTAAGTAACTGTTAACGAATAAATATCATTCCTGCAGTACAATAAATAAAAACTTTGAACTGGAACTCAATCGGTTTTCGTGTCGAAAATCCAACGTACATTCAGCTGTCAAAATATATGACGAACGTAAGTATAACGAGTAAAGTACATTTTAAGGAGAAGAAGAACATATTTTTATATTTTGATTTATTTATTTAGACTTACCAGTGCCATCATTTTAAGTCGATAATGTTGATTATTCCTTTAACGGATTCCTTTAAAGGAGGCTTTAATATCAGGATAAACAGGAAACTGCTGACAAAATGCAACCGCCACAACAATGAATTCATATGGCGACCACCACGAGAAGAAAAACAACAAATAAAACGAAATTTACACACTACACAGCACAGAAACTGAACTCAAATAACAAACAGAGCCACAGTTTACGTTAATTATATTAAATAATTAGCAACAAATTAGAAAATCACAACTAAAATACAAATTAAAATCGGCGAACAACTTTTTGCGACAGCACACGCGGCCAAAATAAATTCCACTGAGAGTGAACTGTCAAATTTTTAAATATTGTGGTGGTGTTGGCTTGATGTGGTGTGGTACATAATGTACACCACAAAAACTTTCTTCTCTTCTACTTTGGTGAAATTCAGTTGGTTTGTGTATTCGATAATTTACCTCAATGTAACAGATGGTACTCTAATTAATGCAAATCGCGACTTAGGCGGAGGCAACTTGACTTCTTAGTGGGGAAAAATTTGAAAGTCTAATAAAAACAAATCAATTCTTTGTAATTACAAATAAAGTTAATGCCATAGGATTTTGAGTGTGGACTTTTGTGCCAGTCTGTTTGTTAAGCGGAGTAAAAAAATACACAAACCAACCGAATATAACCAAAGTAGAAGAGAACTAAGTTGTGTGGTGTGTGTTTGTGTGGGAAATCCGAAACGGGAAAATAATTGCTGTAATCCATTATGTCATACAAAGTAGTTGTGAGTATAAAATGAGTGGGACTTAACATTTTTATAACTTTTCCAAAGCATAATCGCAGGCAAACCAAAGGTCAAAAGTAAAAACAGTGCTAGCAAGTCGTGGGTTTTTTTTGTGAATTGAAAATATTCGATTTCAAAATTGTGGAAAAATATTGCTTGTCCTTAGCATTTAGCGCTTGCACAATGCAAAACTTTTTACTTTAGCTTTTTTGGCTTTTACTTGTATTTTTAAACCCGCTCATTTAATAGATAAGGCAAAAATAATATAAAATTAATTTAACCTAACTTCAAAATATACGAATGACAACAATTCGTTTTTAAAAACTTTGATTTAACTTGACTTGACCCCTTTTTTGTCTGTATTTTGGACTACTTTGAGGTCTCTTTATAGAAAGAGCTGAAATTTTGTTAGTAGCTAAGTCCAAAATAGAATTTTTTATATTCCCCGTGTAACGCGTGTCGCGTCTGGCTTGTGTGATGTGTTCAAATTTTTATTTTTTTCGACTTCTTTGAGGTTCTTTTTATACACCTTTCACCTAGAGACCTGAAATTTTGTGAGTGTAAGCTCGAAATAATAATAATATTCGGCGCGACAGACCATTGCAGTCCAAGGCCTAGCTTCTCGCGACCGTTTGTGTGGCGCATGTATATTTTTGGACACAAATGGAAGGCACCTACAATTTAAGGCCGGATCCGAACGGCGAAATAGAATTCTTAATATTCCGCTTGTGACGCGAGTACCGTATGGCACGTGTTATGGGTTAAAAAAAATGTTTTTTCGACTTATTTGAGGTGCTTTTTACACGACCTAGAGAGCTGCAATTTTCTGAGTGTTTAAGTCCAAAATCGCATTTAACCACCTTTCGCACGAGGGTTGAAATTGGTACGGTTGAACTGTGAACAGCTTAATGGCAGGGGTCAATTTTAATATCCCGCGTAATACGCGTGTGATGCGTGGAAAAAATAAAAATACTTTGAAATAGGCCCGAACTCAATAATCTGCTATTTGGCGATTATTACCAAATAATTAAAGAATGTGTGGCGTCTGTCGATGTGTACACAAAAGTTTGTACTTATTGCCAAGGTGATGGAAAAATGTCTAGAGTTTCAAAACTCACTACACCCACTTTTTTTAGACTTTAAAGACGCCTATGATAGCATAGCCAGAGTAGAGTAGGATCGACTGGCCTGCGTCCTCTTCAACCTGGCGTTGGAAAACATGATCCGAGACTATGACGTACCGGCTAGAGGAACAATCCTCTATAAGTCCATTCAGATACTGGCTTACGCAGACGATATTGACATCGTTGGTAGAAACCGAACAGCTGTACAGGAAGCTTTCATCCAGTTAGAGCAGGCGACATGAAATATCTGGGGCTGCACATAAATGAGAGCAAGACAAAGTACATGGTGGTCACGTCTGCGACTAGAAGATCCAACATTGGTCCCTCAATTCAAATAGTTGAACGCGAATTTGAAGCGTAGTGCAATCCTTTACTTATGAACTTATGGTTCAACTGTAGCAGCCGATAACAGCATGGAAACAGAAATACGCGCACTGATGCTTAAAGCCAACAAAGCCTACTACAGTCTGTCAAGACTCTTCAAGTCCAGGAACTTAACCATAATATCCAAGCTACTGATACATATATAAGACAATGGTCATACCAGTACTTACATATGGATCCGAGACTTGGGTGCTTAGCAAAAAGCATTCTGACCTCTTAGCCGCGTTTGAGAGAAAAGTCTTACGGAGAATTGTTGGCCCCGTGTGTCAGGAAGTACGATTCCGGAGACTCTATAATGATGAGATCTACGAGCGTTACCGCGATGTCGACATCGTGAAGAAAATTAAGCTCGGTAGGCTCCGGTGGACAGGGCACCTAGCTCGCATGATCGAAGGGGATTCTGCTTGGAAAGTCCTTTGCGGTGGGATTTATGGAACAAGACAACGATGCCGGCCAAGCCTACGCTGAAGAGATTTCGTAGACCAGGAGCCCTAGAGTTTAGGGATGCCAAACTAGATGACATCGGCTCGAAATCAGGACCGGTGGAGAGACTTAATGCGGGAGGCCAGGACCAGACCCCGTTTGTAGAGCCAAATATGATGATGATGACTTGTTGCCAAGGGAGAACTCCCTGAATAAGGTGGGCTAAGCTCTTTATTATTCATTTTCTCAGAATTCTCCCTGATTCATTGAAAAAGCAATAAGCAAATCGCTTAATGACTTAGTTACAAGAATTCCATAATGTAGCACAAAATCGTAACAATTTTTTTTTTGATATCATACCATACTTATTGTTAAAAATATACATATATTATATAAAAAAAATATTCTAAAGAAGCATAAATATTTTCTATGGAAATTTCAGGGATTTTCAATTTTTAAAAAGGGAAAAAGCTCGTGGAAATAAATAGGACAAGGCTATTAACACTGCTGAAGTCATTGTTTACAAATTATTTGTACACCAGCTACTCAAACTACTGCGGCAAAGTAGCTGTGTGGAGACACAACTTATCGCGAACTGTTATCGGTGCATAATGGAAGAAAGCGATTTTTTCTGTAATGCTATTTACTGTTTTGAATTATTGCGTTATTTCAGTACATTTAAGTACTTCTTTGAAGTGGATAAACGAAACAAAATTTCTATCTTCTATTAAACATAGACAACTACAAACAATGCTGCATTCCATTATGCATCGACAACTTCTCGCGATAAGTTCTTTCTCTTCACAGCTACTTTAGAACTTTCTTATGAGTTCCACATAACTTCATAAGCAATATTACTTATAATGATATACAGACGGCGCTGTAGAGTGTACTACATCTATTGTCACGATATTGTCCATGCTTAAGGAAAGAGAGCAATTACCTTTACTTCTTTACTTCTACATAGAAGTACTTAATTGTAGTAAATGACACATAAAGACAGACAGCATTGTTGCATTGGTTTATAATACGAGTTGCTGTTATAAGGCAATGGACAAGTGACTCTCAGATTTGTACTCTGACAGCCTACTTCACCACGTTCACGTTCGATTGCAAAAACCCAACAATACAAACTATCACAGTGGCCCAGAAGGAACATTGAACACCCGGCATATAACATATAATATTAAAGAATAATAAAATAAAACAACCCATAACATTTTCATGTAAATTCTCTAATAACGTGACATAATATGACAACTTATTGTTCATTACGTAGATTGCCGTCGACATCATACGACATATCCGCTATAAACGCTGAAAAATGAAAACACATGCGAAGCAAAAGAGAGACTTCACAATATGCGCCTCAGTATACATTTAGGCGCATATTTATTGAAGGGAAATTTTGAATTAAATTTTATATGGGAGCTCTGTGAACCGGGGGCCTGATCACGACCAAATTTAAATAGAAAGTGTTGTCACCGGATATACTCATGTGTGCAAAGTTTGTATACAATTGGGCAATGGGAAGTGGGTTAGTAATTGATCGCAAGATTCCACTAATTGATCTCAAGATTTGGATGGTAAACGACTAACAAAGGCCTCGTAGGAGCAGCATCTCCCGATAGGTGATGGTCCGCCTCTGCAGCCGAATAACTTGCAGCTCTGTTTGTAAGTTCTACTTCCACCTCCTGGTGGTGCCATGTGGGTGGGCGAACATCGAACCGGATTGATCACATTGCGATCAGCCACCGCTTCGGAAATTGCCTTTTAGACGTCCGTAACAGACGTGGATCCGATATCGGCCGATATGTTAGGTTTTATACGCCTTCGCAATGCTGCAACCGTCAACAGCCACCGCTCAAACTTGCTCAAAGTTACCAGGTTCAATACTGAACGGTTTAGGGAACCCAAAGTGCGTCAACAATACAGGGACCATCTTGCCTTAGAAGCAGAAATAATCAACAGCATACCGCAGGAGAACGTGGACGACCACCGGTATGCTGTGAAAAGGGGTTTTGTAAATGGGGCACGCACCTTCGTCGGTAAAAGACATAATAATCACCGCACATGGTTATCGGCAGATACCTGGAGACGGATCGGTGAGCGTAAAGCAATCAGGGCTTGAACTGCAGCGCCCTCAGCTGCATCGTGTCAAAAAGAAGGAAGTGCAGCGTAGTGTATGACGGGACAAACGGGACAGTACATCGATTCACTTGCCGCAATGGCCGAAGAAGCAGCCAGAAGGGGTGACAGTAGGACTGTCTATAACATCACCAAGGAGCTCAATGGTGGTCGGAACTCCAAGCAACAACCAGTCAAGAGTTTAGATGGTGACTTTCTGATGTCGAATGAAAGTATTTTACTACAGTCCTTAACCACTTGGATCCCAGAAAAACTTTTAGCTATTATTTAAGCTACATACGAGGAAAGTAAATGTCACGTCCTACACAACGGTGAGGTTTCTGACGAATTTGAAGTCCAAAATGGAGTACATCAGGGGTGCATACTATTACCGCTGTTATTCCTGGTGGTCATGAGCGTTGTACTCGGTGCAGCACTGACGGTAGGGAACAATGGAATTCGATTCGATTATGACAACTTACCTTAAACACCTTGACTACGCTGACGATGTTTGCCTGCTCTCACATTGGATAATGGACCTTCATATGATGGCGCAAAATCTAGAAGCAAGCAAAGTGGGGCTCAATATAAACACTGCGCCAAAGCAAAAGCTCAAAACACTTCTTAGACCCGCTCTCAACTCAACATTGCTGGACAGGTGGTCGAAAATGTTGACAACTTTTTATACATAGGAAGTGTGGTTTCGGCTAAACGCGGTGGCACCGAACTGGATGTGTGCATCAAAATCGGTAAAGCAAGGGCTGTGTTAGGAATGCTATCGAAAGTCTGGAGAAGCAATGTTTTCAGCTTAAAAACTAAGCTTCGACTGTTCGTACTTGTAATCGAGACCCCCCAAAAGACACACAAATTATTCCCAAAAAGACCCCAAAATACCCTCAAAAGACCTCCAAAAGACCCCCAAATGACTCCAAAAACACCCCCAAAAGACCACCAAAAGACCCAAAAATACCCCCAAATACCCCCAAAGACCCCCAAAAGACACACAAATTATTCCCCAAAAGACACACAAACTATTCCCCAGAAGACACACAAATACCCTCAAAAGACCTCCAAAAGACCCCCTAAATACAACCAAAAGACTGCAAAGGACCCTTAAAAGACTCCCAAAAGACCCCCACAAGACCCCCAAAAGACCATCAAAAGGCCCCAGAGACCCCCCAAAAGACACACAAAAGACCCAAAATACCCTCAAAAGACCTCCAAAAGACCTCCAAAATAACACCAAAAGACCTCCAAAAGACCCCCAAATGACTCCAAAAACACCCCCAAAAGACCTCCAAAAGACCACCAAAAGACCCCAAAATACCCCAAAGACCCCCAAAAGACCCCAAAAAGGCCCCCAAAAGACACACAAAAGACCTCCAAAATAAAAGGCCTCCAAAATAACACCAAAAGACCCCCAAATGACCCCCAAAATACCTCCAAAAGACCCCAAAGGCCCTCTGAAAGACCCACAAATTATTCCCCAAAAGACCCCAAAGAGACCCCCACGAGACCCACAAATTATTCCCCAAAAGACCCCAAAATACCCTCAAAGGACCAACAAAAGACCCCCAAGAGATCACAAAAAGACATTTAAAAGGCCCTCAAAAGACCTCAAAAAGAACCCCCAAAAGACCCTCAATAACTATTCCACATTTTGGACGCAACAATCGAATGTTAACGATAGTATCCTAGTTGGCTTTATAGTAGCTCTCGAACATTTGTGATGAAGATGTCCTTACAATTAGATCGACTCATATATAAATACGAGTATAGACGGAGTTAGTTTTCTTGGCAATACTTTGATAGCTCAGCTCTGGCAGGCATCCATAATTTTCCAAAATAGGCTCGACTGCATTTTGCATCCCATCCAAATGCATCGAAGAAAACTAGAGTGGAATAGAGCCGAATGTTGCGATCTAATACATGCACGGAGTCACACACACACACACACACACACACACACAATCAGGCATGTGCGTATGCATGTACATAGGTACCAGCATACCGTATAGGTGCGATGCGAAATGTCCTGCTGAGCGCAAAATATTTGCCTCAGGCCACTTGAAAAATGTTTGAAGTATCCTTTGACATCGCCTTGTTATCTATGGCTTCGTCCTGCGTCACAAATATTTCACTCGTTTGTGTGTGTGTGTGTGTGTGTGTGTGCGTCTATAATATGAATGCATATACACGTCTACACAAGGACCACTAGTCATGGTGTGTCTAGCCTATAGGTGGAACACATTTTTTCCACCCATATCCAACCATCCAGGCCAGGATATTGTCGTCGAACATTTCAACTTCAACTCTTGGCTAAGCGGATTGGCATTCCACTGCTATTATGTTAACCTCCGATAATATGCAACACAACACACTAAACACCCTGTCCGAACCCTTCCACAAACAACCATTTATCATGACATTCTTCTTGTAGCGTCGCAGCGGATATGCAATGCATCGTGTGGACGATTAATTTCAATGTTGCGCAATATTGCGGCACATTATTGAATATGGGAATGTGACCGGCTGGTGGAGGAGGGGGAGGAGGAGGAGGAGGAGGAGGAGGATGAGACACACGTAAACAACTGCTGATGCAATCAATAAGTCTAAATAGCGCAAAGAAAAGCACCCCTGTAGCGAGCAAGGGATGCAGTTGGAGGCACACTATGTGGGACTCTATATGGCTGCACACAGTTAGCTGAAATAGAATACACCTGACAGACGGACGGACAGACGGACGGCCGTACATGGGGGTAAATGTGCATTTAGGATTAAGTGCGGACTGAAATCATTTTTAAAATCAAGGGTGCTGGGTCAGTCAATCGTTACCGTCACGCAGGACGCAACACCTGGGGAAAGTCATCAGTGTAATGCTGATGCATTGCTAGGGGTTCCAAAGGGTATCCGTCTTCGTCTTCGTCTCCGCTTTTATGTCACAGTCAGCGACGTCTGAGAATCAAACAGAGTTTCGCTTGAGATCTGCGGCAGCAGAGTTGAGAAGATCCTTACAGGAAAACAAGAACTCGAAAAGGTTCCTATAAAGAGGAACGAACCAAAGGTCTGTTTCGAAACATGGCAGCGACTCTCTTGAAAAGAGGAGGAAATAACCGGTGTCACAATGGGACATTTTTGCAATTGGATCAACTCAAAGGGTGGAGGAGGATTTGTGTTTACGTTCCCCTAAATTCCCTTGAAGCGACTACGCGCTAGCTCCTCCAGCTAAGGCATTCGTTTGCCGCCTGACTGTCGTCCGTCGAATTATCTTTCTATTCATTCGAGAAGCGAGTATCGTTTCGTTTTGTTGTTGTGTAGGAGCGCACACATACCTACCTACATACATGTATAGATACTCCCCCAATCGAACGTTTTTCGTTTTTTCAGTGTCAGGCAGAGAGGAAACCTCCATAGTGAAAGTTGTTACTACTTCTTGTTGTTGTTATCATTTTAAGGCTAAATGGAAACTAACTTCGTTAACGTTAGTTACGGGCAAATTGGCTAAGATCGCTTTTGAAATTAAGAAGACACTTCTAAAGGCATTAGCGTCTTGACAATCGACTGACTGACAGCCGCAATGGTTTTTGTCTTTGCTCAATCAGGTTTTCACAAGCAGCTGCAAGTAGTTACGCAAATTTGTCCGCTAGGTGGATTTACGGTGAATCTATGTGTCAAAGTCAAATGGGAAAGGTTAGCATTTTTTTGTTGTTTCTTTTTTACAAATCTCTTATTGATTCAAGGAACAAGATGATTGCAACATTAGATAGAACCAGGTGACTGGAATTTTTTTTAGATAACCTAGTGTCTAAGTCCATAAAATGTCCTACAAATTCTTTGAATAGCGTTGGTACTGCTGATCAACAATATATAGCAGAAGCAAAAGTTTGCGATGTCAAAATCAAAGAATTTCATTTTTTTTCTAAAATTTTGAGTTTAAATGCGATCATCTCGAAAATTGCTCTACGGTAAATAATTTTTTAATGAGCCAGTGTTCAAGTCCATGAAATTTTCTTCAAAATCTTTGAATAATGTTGGTACTACTGATCAACAGAATATAGGTCAGAAGCAAAAGTTTGCGATGTCAGAATCAAAGATTTTTTTTTCTTTTTTTTAAACTTTGAGTTTAAGTGCGATTATCTCGAAAATTGCTCTACGGTAAATAATTTTTAAATGACCCAGTGTTCAAATCCATGAAATTTTCTACAAAATCTTTAAATAATGTTGGTACTACTGATCAACAGAATATAGGTCAGAAGCAAAAGTTTGTGGTTTCAAAATCAAAGAATTTTTTTTCTAATATTTTGACTTTAAGGGCGACTATCTCGAAAATTCGTCTACGGTTAATTTTTTCTTCATGATTCAGTATTTAAGTCCATAATATTTTCTATAAATCCTTTGAACAATGTTGGTACTACTGATTAACAGTAAATAGGTCAGAAGCCAAAGTTTGCGATGTCAGAATCAAAGATTTTTTTTTCTTTTTTTTAAACTTTGAGTTTAAGTGCGATTATCTCGAAAATTGCTCTACGGTAAATTTTTTCCAGATGACGCTGTGTTTACGTCCATGAAATTTTCTACAAATTCTTTGAATAATATTGGCACTACTGATCAACAGAATATAGGTCAGAAACAAAAGTTTGTGGCGTCCAAATCAAAGAATTTTATTGTTTTTGTAAAGTTTTGAGTTTAAGAGCGATTATCTCGAAAATTGCTCTATGGTTAGTTTTTTCTAGATGACTTATTGTTTAAGTCCATAAAATTGTCTAAAAAATCTTCGTATAATGTTTGCATTTGTAGTCAACAGAACCTGGGCCAGAAGCAAAAGTATGTGAAGAGAATTTTAGGAAGGAAAAAAAAGGATGATTTAATTTATAAGTGCACTTTAATGAAAAGCGCTTGTCAATTAGACCGCAAAGCGACCAAAGTCAAAGGGGAGGAATTCTCGTTTTTGGATAAGAAAATAAATCAATCACCTCTTTCAGCATTTGTCACACATGCACTCTTTATATTTGTGTGTTTCTATAGAGCATTTAGCCGAGATAGTAAATTGGTTTGCACTTAATGCGGTGGTCGATTGGAGAGCCCCACTATTCCAATCACTGGCTAGAACTTTTTTCTTGGGTTCTTTCCAATGCAAGCAAAAATGCCAAACCAAATTTGTAACATAGTCAACCCGTTCTTAAACACTACGTTCTGATAACACCCCCAACTATATGCCTATGCTTACAAATTCCTTCTTGTTATTTGTTGTTGTTTTATTAATCCGCTTTCTACTTCTAAATTTCGATATAAGCAACTTGGCGAGCTCAGGACGGGCGAATTGACACCCTATTATATGATGTTGGTGCATATATACATGTTCTACATAGTTCCAAAATATTACATAAGCAAACGAGCCAAACTTACCTGAAATAAAAAGAGAGAGAGAGGGAGAAAACATTATATCAATTGACAATAAAACGAATATTGAAAAGTTATGACATTTTAAGGCATATATAAGGTCTAATGTATGACATTTTGAGGTTCAGATCCACCGATAACCTCTGAACATTGACACTTTCGCCTTCAGACCTCCTAAAGACCTTTAACTTTTGACATTTTGATGTTT
This sequence comes from Nephrocerus scutellatus, assembly GCA_947095585.1. Classification (NCBI taxonomy): domain Eukaryota; kingdom Metazoa; phylum Arthropoda; class Insecta; order Diptera; family Pipunculidae; genus Nephrocerus; species Nephrocerus scutellatus. The sequence goes on from OX352766.1 coordinate 3,429,683, forward strand.
CGGAACACAAATAAGGTCTGATATATTATATTTTGACCCACCAATAACCCCTGACTTTTGACATTTAGGCACACTTTTAACGTCTAATGTAAGACATTTTTAGGTTTTTGACTAACCTACGAACTCTGACAATTGGAATTTTTATCTTAACACCTCCTAATGACCTCTGACTTTTGACACTTTGACGTTACGATAAACAAAAAACGTCTGATGTATCATATTTTGAGGTTCTGACCCACCTATAATCTCTGAATATTGACACTTTTACCTTAAGACCTACTAAAGACCTCCAACTATTGAAATTTTGACGTTTCGACACATTAATAAGGTCTGATGTATCACATTATAAGGTTCTGACCCACCTACAATCTCTGGTCAATGAAATTTTCACTTTCAAGCCTCCCTATGACCTCCACCATTTGATATTTTTACGTTGTAAAATACTGATAACCTCTGACTTTTGACATTTTGACGTTTTGCCACACTTTTAACGTCTAATGGATGACATTTATTTTTTTAATTTCAGGTCTCCTAATGGCCTCTACTTTCTTCATTGATTAACCACCTAAGACCTCTGTTAATTGATATATTTACTTTCAGCCCTTCTAATAGACTCTATATTCACTGAGTTATGAGATTTTGATGTCTTGACCAACCTACGAAACATTACGGCTAATATTTTTACCTTAAGGCCTTCTATTAGCTTCTTTATCATCTGAGTTATAAGATTTTGAGGTTTTGGCCAACTAAGACCTCTGACAATTGACTTTTTTACCCTAAGGCCTCCCAATGGCCTCCATACCCTCTGAATTATGAGATTTTAAAGTTTTGACCAACATGACCCCTCTGACAATTGCCATTTTTACCTTAAGGACTTCCAATATCCTCTTTACCATCTGAATTATGAGATTTTGAGGTCTTAACCAACCTACGACCTATCACTTCTGAAGTTTGAACGTTTTGCCAAACTTTAAACGTCTAATGTAGGTAACTTTAAGATGTTTGACCCGTTGATGTATGACAGGTCACCTTCAAGCCTTGACCTTGAACGTCACGGGGGATCAACTTACACAAAACAACAACAATAAAAAGTTTGCAATTTCAATTGCAAATTCCTAATCCAACCAACATTCATGATAGCCAACCCAATCAGCCAAGCTATCAAGTTCGGTTCATTATATTGCCCGACCGGCTCCGCGATAGCAATCCAAAAATTTTCGGCGAGGCAATGAAAGGGAAACTAATGTCTATCGTGTGACATCATCATCATCATATTGCTTCTGGCTGAACGGCATGTTGTGGCAGTCAGTCAGGCGGTTGCGTAACACGAAAGGCAATTGATAATATTGGACGATGTGAAGGAAGCTCCGCAACGCGATACTTAGTTTCTCGTAAATGAGTTAAGTTGAAGGGAAAAAAAACTTACAAACAACACAAGAGCAGTAATAGAAGCAACCCTCGCACAGAGGAGGCTCATCTTCAGTTGGACGGACAACACAACCCAAGGAAGTTTACTAAACACACACTCGGCATGTGTACCGACCATACATACTCGTATATCGGATAAGGAAGATACCCAGTAATAGGTGCAACCAACCGCCCATCAAACCCCAATACAGGGTGACAATTTCAATACTGGAGTACTGAAATAGTGGCATAGTGGAAATGTACAGGATGGGCGGCAAAACGCTAAGCACGCACTAAGAGCCCAAGTCAATGCGATGAATAAATTAAGTCTTTCGCAGGATATTTTTGCCCGCCGACGCCGCCGCCGCCGTGCTCTGTACTTTATGAGTGTCTGTCTGTGAGTCATAGAAGAACCATCAAAGTATATCCGTGGTCTAATCGGCGGCACAACTCGCATTTACATTGGGGTATCTGCTCGCAAAGTACAAAACGTATCTTATCTTCTTGTGTCTTTTATTGTTCTTCACAAATACTCACTCGCACACAAACAGACACCAAGGATTAGCAAAAACAAGAACAAGTAGAGTACTCTCATTTTGAGTCATACATAATATGTGTCTATGATGGTGCTGATGGTTGGTAGTGTAGCCACAGCCAGTCGCCTTGGCGTCTGCCTGTCTAGTCGTCTGGTCGCCGCGGAGCATTGACAAATTTAGAGAAAAGAAAAAGTCGTGTGCGGAAAATTCTTATACCCTACACGCATAAATTATTGCGGGATGTATGTTATGTTGTTCAAATATTGGAAATTTCCAGTCAACTGGCCATTGATTGTGGCAAAGAAAGAGAGAATAGGGAAACTGCAACTGAAACTGACACGGAAATTGAAACAAAAATTGAAACTGAAACTGAAACTGTAGCTGAAATTGAAACTGAAACTGAAACTGGAATTGAAATTGAAACTGATACTGAATCTGAAACTAAAACTGAAATTAAAATTGAAATTGAAACTGAGACTGAAACTGAAACTAAAACTGAAATTGAAAAAACTTGTACTGAAACTGGAACTGAAACTGAAACTGTAGCTGAAATTGAAACTGAAACTGAAACTGGAATTGAAATTGAAATTGAAATTGAAACTGAGACTGAAACTGAAACTTGAACTGAAACTGGAATTGAAATTGAAACTGATACTGAATCTGAAACTAAAACTGAAATTGAAAAAAACTGGTACTAAAACTGGAACTGTAGCTGGAACTAAAACCGAAACTGAAACTGAAACTTGAACTGAAACTGAAACTGAATCTGAAATTGAAACTAAAACTGAAATTGAAAAAACTGGTACTGAAACTGGAGCTGGAACTAAAACTGAATCTTTAACTGGAACTGGAGCTGGAACTAAAACCGAAACTGAAATTGGAACTGGAACTGTAACTGTAACTAGAACTGGAGCTGAAACTAAAACTGAAACTGGAACTGGAACTGAAACTCAATTATAATATTTCGAATGAAAATCACAATAAAGTCAGTAACTACCAGCTATAGCGTATATAACTCTATAAAATAAGCACATTTTTGCGCAAGGAAAATAAAAGCTCACAAAATGGCATTTGGCAACGGAACAACACAGCAAAAAGCTGCCATGGGAACATCTCGTTTGGCCAAAGTGGCAACGTGGTGTTGAAGAAAATTATATCATACGTGGAAGCGGTATAGTCGGTAGCTATCGGCTAACCAGAAATGTTGAACGAGCAAAACTAGGTTCAATAAATAAATTCTAATACGTAGGGAATTTATTTGAAGAGAACTTTCTGGTTGGCTTATATACCGTCGAGCGAAACCGGACGCATCCCTGATGAGAGTTCGACTCAGTGTTTGGTTTTGTTTTCAGTGGGGACAAATCAAGGCGGGATAATGATTGCAAAAAACATTAAGTTAAGCAACGTGCTATCGTGCTGTCGTTTGTTCGTTGGTGGAATTCTTCGATCAATTTTTAACCCACTTTCCAAAGCCCAATTTTATTGGAACTTTGCACACGCGTGTATTTCCGGTGACAACACTATCTATTAAAATTTGGCATTGATAGGACCCCAGAGTCGGGGAGCTCCCATTCAATTTTTTTTTAAATCATGCCATAAATAGCAGCATCAGATAACGCCATTCAGTATACTTTTAGGCGCATATTTTAGTTATAAGATAATTTACATGAAAACATTAAATTTTCATGGGTTGTTTTTTTATTTTTATTTACTTTTTATTTAATTTAAAGCTACAATTTATGTTGTTTGTAAAATAATTTCCGGTTTAAATCTTTTAATTCAATTCAGTTATTTAAGAAGCAAACAACCTACCAGAATGCTGTTTGTTTCTCTTCATGCTAACTTGATTGCAATGTTACTAATACTTAGTTATGTGGAAATGAATGAAAGAAAAGTCAAAGCAAAATTAGCCGTAATTAGCAGAGCGAACATAGCAGAGATCCAAAAGAGACTATCACTACTACTGCACATGTGTTTTTGGCTCTATTTATGCTATGTAACTTGATCGCACTGTTATTAACACTTAGTAATGCAGAAATGATTAAAGAAATGTAAAAGGCAAAGGCAACCGTCGCCGTAATTAAAAGAGCGAGCAGATCAGAGAACCTCCCCGTGGGGTTACAATTGCTTCTTAACCTATTCATGGTTGGGGTGCTGGGCTTTACCACGGGATATTAATAAGGGCCGCGGGTACTTAGAGTATGCTCTTTATGGGCAATGTCTTCGTACTTTGCGACCCGAAGTGGGCTGCTGGTACTTAGAATAACCTTATGGGTGATTCTTCGTATTTTGTAGCTCATTTCGTATAAAAAGGCACTGAGAGAAGGGCCTGGAATAGTTTCTATACCAGGCGGCCTAGGATATTAGAGGTGGTATCCTAGTGACATATGAGGTTCGAGGTTCCGGGCGATGATTCGCCAGTGATGGTTTTTTCTTCGCAAAAAGGCAATCACTCTGAACGAACTGAGTCCTTTGATGTCACCAATGTCGCGTTGGTACAGCAGCCCACACACCATAAGGTTGACCGGTCTGAGGACAACTGTGGTTGAGGACCCAGCTCGTTCTGGGGATGCAACGCTGGGGCTTACGGTTTACTCTCGAAGAGCGGACCGCTAAATGGGAATAGTTTAAGAGTATGCTTAATGGCAGGTTAAGCCGGGTTCGTCCCACTCTATGAATGATGAGTGATGAAATCGGAAAACCAAAAGAGACTAATACTACTAGAGCACATGTTTTTTTGCTTCTCTTCTTTGTAATTTAATCGTACTGTTATTAACACCTTCGTAACAGCAATACTAAGGGTGCTGGGGGTACCTTAACTAACAGCATTTAATTTCAGATTGTAAGTCATATGAGTACCAAGTTTGGTTAAAATTAGTAGAGGCGTTCCAGAGTTATGCTGGCACATGTATAATTACATCGATTCCTATATATATGTATATAACCCAACTATATAATATATACATAGCTATATACATATAAAATATAATAAAAATTAAAAAATGAGGCATAAAATAGTGACATAACAGTGTGACTTAACAGTGGGATATAACAGTGTAACAAAAGTGTTACTTGACAATGTTACAATGTTAACATTAAAAATTAACTTTATGAACATGTACCCCTGTTTCCATGTAGAGTAAGACGTTGTCACAAAAAAATATAAATTTTTGGGGTCAGTTTGTACGGTAGCTACCAAACATAATTACCGTACAGCCCTCAGAAAAACATCAAATTGTCGGCGATAATAAGCGCACTACACCACTGACAAGCGTTTTTACATCTGAGGTTTCTGTGAAAAGTTAGAGCAGAAAATATAGGTTTTTGGGGTCAGTTTGTATGGGAGGTACCAAACATAATTACCGTACAGCCCTCAGAAAAACATCAAATTGTCGGCGGTAACAAGTGCACTGCAGAACTGAAAAACGTTTTTAAACCTGAGGTTTCTGTGAGGAGTTAGAGCAGAAATAATAGGTTCTTGGGGTCAGTTTGTACGGTAGCTACCAAACATAATTACCGTACAGCCCTCAGAAAAACATCAAATTGTCGGCGATAATAAGCGCACTACACCACTGACAAGCGTTTTTACATCTGAGGTTTCTGTGAAAAGTTAGAGCAGAAAATATAGGTTTTTGGGTTAAGTTTGTATGGCAGGTACCTCAACCCGTTGACGCACAAATTCCAAAACAGCTAAGTGTCATGGGTCACTTCCGCATGTGACATGTATTAAGAGTCGCGTGTGGCGCGTGTGATACGTGCGAAATTGGTTGATTTTTAAAATAAACCTTTCATCGCGTTGACTGCTTTGAGGTTCTTTTTAACCACCTTCCATATGATCTTAAGAGTGGAAATTTAGCCTCGTATGGTGTTTCTTAGTTGCCGCATGTGTCTCATGTCGTAAGTCGCGTGTGGCGCATGTAGCGCGTATGATACGTGGAAAAGCGTTTTTTTTCTCGACTTATTTGTGACCCATTTACCAACTTTTACGCGTCCTATAGATCTGAAGTTTGGACGCGTGCGACGCGTGTAATGCATGTGGCCAGTGTTGACATATACATTAAAGTGTAGTAGAAGTACGAAGTTCTATTTACATTTACTTATTAAAACGTCAAGAACGTGGGCAGGTAGGTGGGGGTACATTGATTTGTTTTCTGAGTATTTCAATAGGGTTTTTTTAAACGTTTTAAAAAATTTATTGCACTTTTCCTCAACTTGCCAATCTGTGCCGACTTCCAACAGTCTGCTTGTGCTTGCACGACGACGTCACAAGTGCTGCGCCAAAGCTAAATTACTCGAAATACTATGCAAGATGTTAACAGAATCCTTCTTCAGTGTAAGAGATAGAGATGAAAGCAGCGCAGACGGTATAGAGAGCTTTCAGGCGACAACACACACACACACTCCACTATACATGAACCCCTGTGCTGCGCAAAAGCCAACTACCAAATGAGCCTGACTGGATGATGATGCTTCAGGCAGGCGACAAGCAGGCGACACAACCAGGCGGCGACCGACGGACAAGACGAGACGACCCAATGTTTCGAGCGGCCCGAGCACACAATAGTCTGCCAGTAGTAAACCAAAAGCCATCAAGGATACATCTTCTCCACAAGCATAGGATCGATTTGCGATATATTATTTCTTCTCCTTGCCAAACTCTTATTAGTTCCTCTTCGCGAATAACCATAAACAGTGTTGTTTGCCAATTATTCATTTCATTTTGACCAACATCAGGAATAATAATTAAAAAAATTACTTATGTTTTGGTTTTTCTTATTTAGTTTCATATGTAAAATAACTGTAACTAATACAGTCACAAATATTGTGCCTGATGGTAAGTAGTAACCGTTACATTTTAAATATTTACGTATAACATATGTAGGTATACATAATGATATGATGTTAATTGTGCGAAAATAGGTATGACATATTATTAGATACTATTATCATTTTTTGTTTTCTATTTCATTTCATTTCTGTAATAAGGTAATTTGTTGAAAGTGTTGTTCTACGGCGGTGTTTGCGCGCTGGTGTTCCGCCGGGGAGATTCAATGAAATTGCTTGTGGGTTTCTCCGGGTGCATCCATGCGCTGCAACCGAACAACACGACACAACATTTCTCAACGATAAGATAGATAGGAAAACAAACCGTCAAGGATTTTGTTTAATTTTTGGGTGCGCAATAGGCCTAACGGGGAACCGAACACCCATTGACAAAAAATCGGGGTAACGCGCCAAAAAAAAATGCATACCCCATTGGGTGGTGTGGAAAATGCATTGCAGTGTGTTGTTGTTGCGGTTGCTTTGGTTTTCTTTTTTTTCAAGTTTTCAGTGCAGTGTTGTACGAGTTGTTGTTGAAATGCTAAAACAACAACAAGGAGCTATTAAGGGCAGGAACGCAGTGGTAATTTAGTTGTGAATTTTCGGACTTTGTCAAAAAAAAAAAACTATCACACCAGTGCCGAATTATGGACTTAATAGTCGTCCAAACGGAGTGGTGTTTTAATGGGACATTTTCGAACTTTTTAGTCTAAGAAATCTCTACTAAAGAAGTGCCAAATTAACTTAATAGTCGTCTAAGCAGAGTGGTGATTTAATTGAACATTTAGTCCAAGAAATCTCTATCGAAGCAGTGCCGAATTAGGACTTAATAGTCGTCCAAACGGAGTGGTGTTTTAATGGGACATTTTCGAACTTTTTAGTATAAGAAATCTCAATCGAAGCAGTGCCGAATTATGGACTTAATAGTCGTCCAAGCAGAGTGGTAATTTCGTGGACATTTCTGACATTTTTAGTCAAAAAAAACCTATCAAAGCAGTGGAGAGTTATAGACTTAATAGACGTCCAAACAGAGTGGTAATTTAATGGAACATTTTCGGACTTTTTTGTCTAAGAAATCTATATCGAGGCAGTGCCGAATTATGGACTTATCAGTCGTCCAAACAGATAATTTAATGGAACATTTTCGGACTTTTTTGTCTAAGAAATCTATATCGAGGCAGTGCCGAATTATGGACTTATCAGTCGTCCAAACAGAGTGGTAATTTAATGGAACATTTTCGGACTTTTTTGTCTAAGAAATCTCTATCGAACCAGTGCCGAATTATGGACTTAATAGTCGACCAAACAGAGTGGTGTTTTAATGGAACATTTTCGGACTTTTTTGTCTAAGAAATCTATATCGAGGCAGTGCCGAATTATGGACTTATCAGTCGTCCAAACAGAGTGGTAATTTAATGGAACATTTTCGGACTTTTTTGTCTAAGAAATCTCTATCGAACCAGTGCCGAATTATGGACTTAATAGTCGACCAAACAGAGTGGTGTTTTAATGGGACATTTTCGTACTTTTTAGTCTAAGAAATCTCTATCGAAGCAGTGCCGAATTATAGACTTCATAGTCGCCCAAACAGATTGGTATTTGATGGGACATTTTCTGACGTTTTTAGTCAAAAAAAATCTCTATCAAAGCAGTACCGAATTATGAACTCAATGGTCATCCAAACAGAGTGGTAATTTGGTGGGACATTTTTGGACTTTTTAATCAAAGAAATCTGAATCAAAGCAGTGCCCAATTATGGACTTAATGGTCGTCTAAACAGAGTGGTAATTTGGTGTACATTTTCTGACTTATTAATATATTAATAGTCGTCCAAAAATGGTGGTAATTTAGTGGGATATTTTCGGAATATTTTGTCAAATAATTCTATATCGAAGCATTGCCCAATTATGGACTTAAAAGTCGTCCAAACAGAGTGGTAATGTGGTGGGCTTTTTTTTGACTTTTTTAGTCAAAAATAATCTCTACAGAAGTAATGCCGAATTATGGACTTAATAGTTGGCCAAAGGGAGCGGTAATTTGGTGGACATTTTCTGACTTTTATAGTCAAAAATAATTTCTATCGAAGCAGTGCCGAATTATGGACTTTAAAGAGTTCAAACACTATATTGATTTCATGTTACATTTTTGGAATCATGTTACAAAGAAATCCTCAATCAAAGCAGTGCCGATTTATGGTCTCAATGGGCGTCCAAACAGAGTTGTAATTTGAAGGACATTTTCGGAATTTTAAATTTAAAAAAAATTTCTACCGTAAAGGCTTCAGTAAATGTTATCTAAATAAATGGAAATCAGGAAGTGTTTTAAGTTTTTTAAAAAAACCTTATTCGGTTAAATTCAAAAATTTTTAAGATAGATGCTAAATACTAAATTTCGAAAGCTCAAAATACCCAGGCGTAAATGTAAACAGAAAACACCGTGCAGATTTTTTTTTTTTAATAAATTCTGAATATCTTGAGAGTGGCTCGAAACTCTCGAATATGAAGTTCCAAAGCGCAAAATACCCAAGCCAAAAAGCCCAACAACAAAAATCCCCGACAACGAAAATCCCCAACAACAAAAATCGCCAAATAAGAAAATATTTTTTAATATTTCTTTGTTATTTGTGCTTGACTTTTTTTTATTAATTACTGTATATTTGGGGAGTTTGTGTTTGTTCATTTCGAGCTTTGGCGATTTCAAATGCGATTCAATATTTTATCTTACACTTAAATTATATTGAATTAAATTACAACTTAAAACCGATTTTGTTAATTAGATTTTACAGAATTTGTAAATTTGAATTTTTTATTTAGTTGGTTATTAAAATCATAAACTGTATGGTGAAGTTGGTAGAACTTGTACTGCTTTACGGAGTACCACTGTGCGATATTTTTAAAAAAATCAGTGTTGCCAAAATGAGTTTATTGTAAGTATGTGCAACGCTTTCAAGCAATTAAATCAGTATTTTTTTTTCTCCCGTTTATTTTCATTTTATTTGTAACTTAATAAAATAAAATAAAGAAACCAAATTTTAACATAATATTTTCTATAGTAGCGTACACATGTTCAATGTTCAAGTAATAGTGGTCGTTTGTTATACTCTTTAAAGTTACGTCAAATTGGTCACAGTAACAAACTCATTACACAACTGATGACATTTTGTACATTAGCGGTTTCTGTGAGGAGTTAGAGTAATATAGATAATTTTTAGTTGTCAGTTTGTATGGTAGAGACCAGAAGTCAGTGACATACAGACCTCAAAGTTGTGTCAAATTGTCAGCGGTACCAAGTTCACTACACAACTGATAATAGTTAGAGAGGATAAGTTTATATGGCAGTTACCTAAGCCCAATGATGTACAAACTCGAAAATCTATAAATTTCTCTGTGTGGTTCATTTCAGCGAAAGAACTTTTAAAATCTTTTTGCTACAAAATGCAGAAACGTCAAAAAACTGGTTTTTTTTTTGTAGCCTAATATTTTTTTGCTAGTAATTTTGAATTTGAAATTGAATTTTTATTTACCTTTGAATTTTTTTCGAGTAATTTTAATACCTGGGTTTTATTTTTCTTTGAACGGAAGTAATAAGTGCAGCTAAAAAATTCATTGCGTGAAAGTAGAATATATTTTTTCTCATTTGCTTAATTATATATTTATATTTATTTATTTGTAACTTACAATAGTTTTTGTGATATAATTTTCTTTTTTTGCGTAAATAAATGAATTGTTCTAGTTAGAGAGAGTCTACTGTAACGTTAGGTAAACGAAAAAGTGAGAAAGGTTCCTTGTTTGTTCATTTAGATATTTAGCAAAGTAGTAGCAATCAATAATATAAAAACATTACATATATTATCAGATATATAATAATAAACATAATAATGTATAATATAACATATATAATAATAGAAATAATAAAACCACAATTATATTTTAAGAAAAAAATATATTTGTAATTATTTTCATTTGTTAAAATTGGTCTTTATTCTTCTTATTTTTAATTCATTATATAAAAGATTGAAAATCTCAATAGACCTAGCCATAAATGTAATTTATTTGTGTAATTAAAATAATCAAAAATCAAAGTTCCAAAGTCTTTATTAGTTCTGACATTTTTATTTTGTAATTAAATTAGTTAATTAGTAAAATAAATAATTTATAATAATAATAATAATATGAATTTTTGACATTTTTTACAATTTCGATTAGTTGGTAACACCAGCACGCTCTGCAATTTGAATTTATCCACTCTCTCTAGCCGTACCTCGTACATGGTAACCAGCGTTGCCGCAGTGCCCATATGGCACATTTATTATCAAATCATTTATTATCAGATCATACGGTTTGATCATTTTCGACAAAAAAATAATTTTGATTAATTTTGCCATTGTTTAATGATGCCACAATAATTGTGCCACTGTAATTTTCATGATTTAAACTATTTGAACTTTTGTTTTGGTTTCCATTTACCGTTTTAAGATAATATAAACGATTAGTAATATACAACAATATCAGTTATTTATTGAACTTTTGAAAAGTTATACAACTTTATTGAAGTATGGTATAATATATATAAATATTACATTGATAAATAATTGTGCCAATGACTGTATATAGAGATTGAGTGATATATCATATGATTGAGTTTTTCTCGCGAATAGTTACATGATATACATAACTTTCAAAAATTCTTTTTAAAAGGAAAAACTCCAGTGTGTTCATAGTTTTCAAACGAAAAACTAATTTATGAATATAAACCAAATGAGCGAAGAAATCAAATTTTTATTATTATTTTTTTTATAATGTACACACGCTAAAGGGGTTTGCACCCTTATAATGCTGAGCACAGCGTGGGAGTTAGAAAATTAGGGAGAGGAAATGATGAGATGTCTATGCACGAGTGTCTTAAACGACTGCAGATCATAAAAATGCGGAAACACAGAATCATTCCACATAACTATCTCTTTTTGTATCGAAAAGTTCTGTTGAATAAGGGCTTTCGGAAAAGGGGTGTCCGATGAAACCCTTTTTTTACTATCTAAATAAATACTTTTGGCTTAATTGTTTAGTTTGACTTAATTCCAGTTTTTTTCTTAATTCAGTACTAAAAAATCTAAAAATAATAAATTTGTTTTGTATAAAGTTAAAATGGCAACGCTGGCCGCATAGCCAGCCAGGTCAGTACCAGTACCACACCAGCAGCCGATTGTCGATTCAATTCAGTCACAGTCAGTGCTCTACTCACCATTCACAGTGGCAGTGCAAGTGTTCGTCTGTTCGTTCGTTCGTTCGTTTGTTGGTGCCTTCGGCTTGTGTTTGTTCGTAAAAATCGGTGATTGTGAAGGAGGAATGGTGGCGCACCACATTCAGATCAAACAGATTTTTCTTGTGCTTAGCATTTTAATTGCAATTGAATTCAAGTGAATCAATAAAAAGATTGTTCCAAATTCATCTTCTGAATCACGCAATAATCACGACACGACTGTCTGCTAATCAGCCAGCCAGCCACCCACCCACTTGACATGCCCGCCCACCCACACAGCTGGTGCTCTGCTGCTACTGCTGCTGCTGCCTTCAGTGTAATTAGTCTCGATTGACATTTTGAAGTGTCATTTTTCGAGCAACCCAACAAGCTCGCCAATACCATATGCTGGCGAGCAATTGCATCCAGTTGCTGGTGTGCACAACAACAACAAAAGCAACAATAACCACAAAGTACACTAAACTATTAATTGAATTAATTGTGAAAGAAAAATAAGAAGCCAGCAGCAGCTGCTACAGTAGATGTGTCTCGGCAGTTGAATTCTTGTGTCTATTCGGAGTCAGATTCGCTCGTTGTCTGTCGGCGAGATTGTCGTTGCATTACACAAAATACATACAAAGGAACATCAAACAAAAACAACAACAAAAATCCTATTACCATCGACCGACCGACCGACCGTTCGCGCAATTATTTCTGTAGTAGCGCATAGTAGCGTACTAGAAGTATAGTCTGCACCAAGACAGCTTTTCTACTTTGCTATTGAGATTGGGACTCTTTGGTTGAGCCAACTACAGTGGATGCGCGACGGGCGACGCCGGAGTCCGGAGTGGAGTGGTTTGGTGCAACATCGTGATTTGCGCGAACTGTATAGATAGCTACATAGCTGTGCGCACCACTAACTTCCAGCAGCACCAGTGGGTACTTGAACGTCGCGTCTCGTCTCGAGTTGTGTTGCGTTGTCGCTGTGGCTCAGGGCTCACCAACAGCTGCTCGTTGTTTTTATTGCTCTGTGCGACGACGTTCGTCATCGATCATCTGCACTCTCGCTCCAACAACAACAACAACAACAACAACAACATTCCACTGAAGTTCAGTTCGGCAGCAAACGATGACTGCGGTTCGACGACACTGCTGGTGCCCGGTGTTAGCAGAGTTCCATGCCGCTATGTACTGCTCTGTAATTTGATGTAGCGAGCGATTCGGTGAAGAAGAATCACAAGGAAGCGGGCTGGCGGCTGGCACTGCGCTTCTTAAACAAGGTAAGTCGGTATTCAGTTTTTGGTTTGTTCTCTCCCACAACATGGTTGTAATGTTGCGCCAATGGCCAATGGTTGGTAGTCTCGTCGGCCCAATATCCCGCAGCTCTACGGTCTACGCTCTGGAACCACCAGAATGCCAGGCAGGCCGCAGCTCGATTTGGATGATATAGTGGCATTTGTAAAGGAACCAAACCATTATCATCTCTATACTCTTTGCTTTAAGCCATCACTTCATGTGGTCAGGGCCGCATTTAAGGGTTCCAGCGCCTGTAGGCCGTGATGAAATTGCCACCGTCTCCCTTACGATGCCAAATTGCATTAGAAATCTCCTAATAATATAATTGTCGTTGTCTGTTTGTCTGTTTGTTAGTATTTTTCATTTGTTTCGTTTGTTTTTCGTTTGTTTTTCATTTGTTTCGTTTGTTTTGCTTGTTTCATTTTGTTTCGTTTCTTTCGTTTGTTTCTTTTGTTTTTCGTTTGTTTCGTTTGTTTCATTTTGTTTCGTTTGTTTCGTTTGTTTCGTTTGTTTCGTTTGTTTCTTTTGTTTTTCGTTTGTTTTTCGTTTGTTTTTTATTTCGTTTGTTTCGTTTGTTTCATTTTGTTTCGTTTGTTTCGTTTGTTTTTCGTTTGTTTTTCCTTTGTTTTTCGTTTGTTTCATTTGTTTCGTTTGTTTCGCTTGTTTCGTTTCTTGCATTTGTTTCGTTTGTTTCTTTTGTTTTTCGTTTGTTTTTCGTTTGTTTTTTATTTCGTTTGATTCGTTTGTTTCATTCTGTTTCGTTTGTTTCTTTTGTTTTTCGTTTGTTTTTTATTTCGTTTGTTTCGTTTGTTTCATTTTGTTTCGTTTGTTTCGTTTGTTTTTCGTTTGTTTTTCCTTTGTTTTTCGTTTGTTTCATTTGTTTCGTTTGTTTCGCTTGTTTCGTTTCTTGCATTTGTTTCGTTTGTTTCTTTTGTTTTTCGTTTGTTTTTCGTTTGTTTTTTATTTCGTTTGATTCGTTTGTTTCATTCTGTTTCGTTTGTTTCTTTTGTTTTTCGTTTGTTTTTTATTTCGTTTGTTTCGTTTGTTTCATTTTGTTTCGTTTGTTTCGTTTGTTTTTCGTTTGTTTTTCCTTTGTTTTTCGTTTGTTTCATTTGTTTCGTTTGTTTCGCTTGTTTCGTTTCTTGCATTTGTTTCGTTTGTTTTTCGTTTGTTTCGTTTGTTTCGTTTGTTTTTCGTTTGTTTCTTTTGTTTTTCGTTTTTTTCGATTGTTTTTCGTTTGTTTCGTTTGTTTTTCGTTTGTTTCGTTTGTTTTTCGTTTGTTTCGTTTTTTTTTCGTTTCTTTCGTTTGTTTCATTTGTTTCGTTTGTTTTTCGTTTGTTTCGTTTGTTTTTCGTTTGTTTTGTTTCGTTTGTTTTTCGTTTGTTTCGTTTCTTTCATTTCTTCGTTCTTTCGTGTGTTTAAAAATGTATCACAAGATTATACCCACCAGCCAGTCAGTCAGCCAGCCAGCCAGCCACGGGCACGCGAAGTTAATATCCACAATTTAGGATATTGACTCCTCGATTCGATTCGATTTAGTGAGGTTCTACTGTATACTCTGCTCAAAAGTACAATAAGTACATTCGATCAGAGTGTAAGCATCGGTCTGGCATAGTGCACCTTTTACTGATTTTATTTGGAATGAAAGTACAACAGCAGAAGCTGGAGAACTTTATTGGCGCCGCTGTCTGCAAAGCAGACTACCGCATATTAGCGGCGTCACATACATATGCTTCTCACATGACATTGATGTCAATTATTGCTCTTGTCTCGTCTCAATAGACATCCAATCGACACTTATCATTTACAACAAGCACAACAACAACATTACTACGAGTACCTCTACACGCAATTTGACAATGACCGGCAAACAAACAAACAAACAAAGAAATCAAAAAAAAAGAGCAACGAGACAAAAATGCATTTTGGACAGTTACTGCAGGCGTGTGGGACAAGCGACAAAGGCTAGGGTGAGTAACGAGTGAGTCAGAATTTCTTGAGTGAGCTTCCACATCACTTCGCACATACTAATTACCCAAAACGCTCACACACAATGGCAGAGCCATAGCGATCGTAGCGAATTGTAGTGAATTCGCTGGACAATGTAAGTGGTGGCAGCTGTGTTTTTGGGGGGCGCTAGGTGGCGTGTTGTTGATCAACACTTTGTTCGAATGAAAGGTCACATACCCATATATAGAGTTACACTGATAAGTCGAGGCTTGTGTCTGGAACACTCTTTTGAGTGTGTATGGCTAGGAAATCTCTTGCTGTGTTGTACTCTCCTGTAGTGTAGTGTAGTTATACTCCACCAAGGAGTGTACATTTGTAGCGGGGGTATATCGTTGGTTGCCTTCACTGAACTGCACGTACCAGACTATAAATCATTGCGAGCTACTTCAGAGACAGAACTCTGAGGAGGCCCTCAAGCAATAAAAAGCCACCGGCAGAGTACCACAAGACTCGGTAGTTGGACCGCTACTATAAAACGTGATATATGCCGGCATTCTTGCGGTTGTAGAGCCAATTATATAATGATGACAGCATTCTTCTTTTAGAAGACCAATTGGAATAGAAATCGTAATTTTGGGGGATGTTAAGGGCGTCTTGTCATGATATTGAGGAGGTCTTGAGTGGGGTCTTGAAGGTCACTTGATGGCGTCTTGCGAGTGTCTTGCGGTGATCTTGAGCTGATCTTGAGGAGGATTTTGATGTCGGTCTTGAGCGGGGTCATTAGGTGGTCATGAGGAGGTTTTGATATCATATTACTTATATGATATGAACTAACAATCCTCGTGAGTCCCAGCACTCTCACGTTTTTCTCAAAATTGATCCGATTTCAAACCTTAAACTTGGCACACATGTGTATCTCCGATTAGACTTTTTTTTTAACGAATCAAGAGGCTGAAGCTGCAGTATACGTAACCTGGGAAATATTTTTTTTTAAACCGGCATAGTGACCCTAGATACCAGATGGAAAAAGTATACTAAGCTTAGAGGCATTTTGTTAGCCTACGAGTCTTCTTTCTTGGTAAGGCCTCGTATTATTACTCCATTGGAAGAGAAAATTGCAGGAATTCTGTAATGCAGGGCGATAAAAATCTTATTAGGATGTGGTATTCCTATAACGCACGTGAAATTTCCGATTACTGGCCGATCGGTTAGACCTTTGTCATATTTTTTTCAATTCAATGAAATTCCCACCTGATAGGTAGTAGTAGTCTCCCTCTATCACCCCTATTTTTAGCTTTAAAGTCATTATCCCATGTCATGGAAGAAATCTTACAACTTAGCAACAACACTTCATAGAGAACAGAACAGAGTGTAACACCGTATCGCACTAAATGTGACACACGACACACGAGTAGCCATGAAAACCGAAACAAATTCAATTAAAACTGGAAAGTGTGTTGCTCGTTCTGCTTCACATTGTGAGGCATTTTATGTGAGTCATTGTCATGGAGTTGATTGGCGCTGTCGTTTTGAAGCCAAACGCAGAATTTCGATTTGATTTGCAATACGAATTCGCGTTTGCGTTTTCCATTCCATAATATTTTAGGTAATCATTTGTTTTTATGTACTTGTTGGATTGCTGACAATTCTGCTTAGTAACGCGAACCTGTTTAGCCAGAAATTGGCTTCAATGGGCTGACAATGATTAGCGCACGTAAAGTTGTCGCAACCGAACGAGAACTTTTATGAAAAAACAATGTGGATGATTGCAATACCCATCATAGTAAAACATAAACACCGGACTTACAAATCCAGGGTACAACAACCACACAACCCTCTTGGAGCGTGTAGTGTTTCACGATTGAATGTTAAGTGAGATGCAACCTTAAACAAGCCGCTGTTCATTGTCGGGCACAGCCGAGAAACCCTGTGATATTTTCTTCCCTATTTGTCAAAAGCCTTACTCTTTCATCTCTGTCTCTCTCCTTCACCTCTCTCCTGTTCTCTTTCCGCTCACCCAACCTAACTCTCCATCTTTCTCGCTCTCAATCTCGCTCTTCATCTCCTCTCAATTTCTCTCTATGTCTGTCAATATCTGCTCTCAATTTCCCTCTGTGTCTCTCTCTATCTCTCTACGTCTCTCTATATCTCTCTAACTTCTCGCCCATCTCTCCCTCTCGCTCTATCCCTCCCCTATTTCTATCACAACTCGATGTCTTTCTCTCTCTTCCCTTATAGAATAGGTTTTGCTGAATTTGTGTGTAACCTCTCTCTCTCTCTCTCTCCCTTTTCCACAATCTTTTCCTCTCCTTGTAGATTATAATTATTTGTATTTTGGTATCGCCTTTCTCTCTATCTCTCTCTGTATATATATATATATATATATAAAATGATATATAAATAAGCCAATGGACATATCGAAGCACCCACATTCACAATATATGTTCGATTGGTAGTCCGATAAGTTTATGTTTTTTTTTCAACCCCGATAGGTGTCGCTGGAGTTGAGCTATTGGTCCATATGTATGTAAGAGCATCGCACCTAAGTCACTGAGAATATTGAAGCAATATTTACACCAAATGTTCAGTTGGTGATCCTTAATGTTTGTCGCGTTTTTCGGTCCGTTAGGTGGCGCTGATGTCGAGAAGTTTATGTTTTTAAAAATGTGTACATATCTCGGCATTTTGAGGGTTTTGAGTTGGTCTTGTTGGGGTTTTTTGTGGGTAAGCGGGTCCCTAGAAACATCGGGGTTATTAGCTAGCTAGTCTTAATATATTTCTCTGTCTTCCCCTCTTTTTTTCCTTTATTCGTTATTGTGGTTTGTCGTATTTATGTATCGTGATTCTCTCGTAACACTCTCTCTCTCTCTCTCTCTCCTTTTCTCTCTTCCTCTCTATCTTTCTTTCTTTCGCTCTCTCCATCACTCTCTTTTTGCTGTATTTATGTATCGTGATTCTCTCGTAACACTCTCTCTCTCTCTCTCTCGCTCCTTTTCTCTCTTCCTCTCTATCTATCTTTCTTTCGCTCTCTCCTTCACTCTCTTTCTCTCTATTTCTCTTTCTCTTCCCTTTCTTCAAGATTAGATTTTGTTGTATGTATTTATGTTTCACGTTTATTTCTTTCTCTCTCTCTCTCACTCTCTTTCCCTCCTATTTCCATTAGCAATAATGATTGTTTTTCAATAAATTCGCACTCGAGTGGAAATGTTCAAAATTTTTGGCATTCAGCTGACATTCCGACATCACTTGTCGTTGTCACATTGGCTGCTAAGTTGGTTGAGTTCTAAGGAATAATTACGTATACCAGAGAACTATGAAATAGATTTTTATGGTTGTGGAATTAATGTCACGATTAAAAAGCACAACCACAACAACAACAGCAACAAACGCAAATACATAGTACATAGTTCAACTTCAGCTTATCCATTAATAGAAAACTAATTATAAACCGGTCATTGTAATTAACTGTGAAAACTGTTACCGGGATCATGATCAGTGTATCACAACAATGAACTGACTTTAATTCGCCGAGCTAATAGGCATTACTTACATAGATACTCGTATAATGAGTGTTTTTTACTTTTTTCAAATTAACCCCTAGTACATAATCGGAGTTGAAGTATAAGCCATCGGAGCAGTAATTGTTTCATTACTGATAAGCCAGCATCAACAATCGATGCTTTGGAAGCATAAATGTACCTCCTTTGGGTAAAAGTAAATTTTAAGCTTTATCGGTAGATTAGATATTCAGGCATGCATTTCGCATTGCCAGACAAACCATAAAAGCCTCATTAGATCGAATAGTTGAGAGGACAAACGCCGTAAATCATAGGAACCCGTATCGCATGGAGGTGAATGTGGGTTGCCATGATTTACGACATTTTCTTATCGACTCTTTCGACGGACGTTTCAAAGTGCAGGCTGCACGCTTGCCAAATGAGATTATCCAGCTAGCGTCTTCCGTTGTTGGCCTAACTAATATTTTGTTGTTGTCGTGGTTGTTGTTACCGAATGAACTTTAAACTTTAAAATGGTCGTGTGGTGGTGATGCGACACAGTGTGCACAGACCACATAACTACATACACACGAAGCATTGTTTGCTAAATTGTACCAGAGACGGAGAGGAGAGAACTTACCATCATTGTATGCTAGCTCTACAACCGGAGTCAGGTACTGGTATACGGCAAGAGAAATAAAAACAACCGAATCGCTAAATTCTTGAATCGAACCGGGGCCCAACCACGTCCAAATTTTTACAAAAAGTGTTTCCAATCGGAAATACGCATGCGTATAAAATTTAAAGAAAATCGGGTGGTTTTTTTTTATAAAATTTGTATGGGAGCCCCCCGAGCCCTGGGCCCGATCACTTCAAAATTTTTACAAAAAGTGTTGTCCATCGGAGAAACACATGAGTATAAAATTTAAAGAAAATCGGGTGGTTTTTTTTATAAAATTTGTATGGGAGCCCCCCGAGCCCTGGGCCCGATCACTTCAAAATTTTTACAAAAAGTGTTGTCCATCGGAGAAACACATGAGTATAAAATTTGTAGAAAATCGGGTACTTTATTTTATAAAATTTGTATGGGAGCCCCCCGACCCCTGGGACCGATCACTTCCAAATTTGTACAAAAAGTGTTGTCCATCAGAGAAACATAAATTTGAAGAAAAACGGGTACTTCTTTTTATAAAATTTGTATGGGAGCCTCCCGACCCCGGGACCCGATCACTTCTTTATTTTAACAAAAAGAGATACACGTGTGTGCAAAGTTTTAATAAAATCGGGCTTTAGGAAGCGGTTTAAAAATTGATCACAAGATTCCGCCAGCCAACCAGCCACTGGCACGCGAAGTTAACAGAGTATTTAAGACCACCCCCCCCTCCACAATCAGATTCAGATTTCTAACTCTATACTCTCTATAACTCTGACCACAGATGGTCTCATCAATCCACCTTCATAGTCATAGCATAGTGCCAGTTCATTTGGGACTCCGTGTTCGTTTCTGAAGGCTCTACTTTCTCTCTCTCTCTCTGGCTATAAACTGGATGGTGTCTAGAGTTTTAAAACTACAGACCTTTCCATCAATAAATCAATCAATCAATCAATTTGGGATGCCGAGTTCCTTGCTGAAGGCTTCTCTCTCTCTCTCTCTCTCTCTCTGGCTTTAAACTGGATGGTTTCTTCAGTTTTAAAAAAAGGTGCATACATTTCCATCAATCCAGCCATCCATTCTGCCTGCCTGCGGATAAAAATCTGATCCGATCAGTTTTTTAAGGTTCCCCTTCAATGATGGAATGAAGGCGGAATTGTGATGAACGGCTTTAACGTATGGCTATAGCAGCAAAGCAAACAGATGCCTTTTCTTCAGTCTTCTGGGTATCGTTTATTTCTTCCCCATAAATAGCCATAAGTTCATGAATTTATGAATACCCAAGAGTTGCTAGAAAGCAGGAACCCACACGGCTCATCTCCACGCTAACCTCATTCGATTAGTTACCCGAAAGAAACCGATAACCACTCCTTAGTATGTTTAGTTGAGCTGACAAGCTGACTGCCACCACCACTATTTCTCTGATTGAGCTTTCGAGCTCCAATGGCACACGTCTGCTCCAACAAGAATGCCATCTTCTTTCTTAAGCCTCGTTGCATAAACCGCCCTTCTTACCACCCGTTCTCTTAGTTCGTGCAATAGCGCCGCGCATGAGCACATTTCCTAGCACTCTCTCATTAGCTTGTCGAATGTCAACTTGACTTGCAAGTGCAAAAAGCGCCACTTAAAGTGTTACAAAGTTCGGGGCAATTTAATTTAATTGTCTTTGTTGTCCGTCGGGGTTTTTTTTTAATTAGTTTCCCTTATTACGAGCGACCATTAGTGATGGTAATAAAAAAAAAAAAAACACGTAATAACCATAATTGCACCTGAAGTGATGGCTTTGTTTGTTCCAACCTTTTTCGCCTGTCGTTTTGTCAGTCACAGGGGTCAGGCGGAGATCAGACGCCGGCCATACGCTCGATCAGTCAGGCAGTTAAGCAGTCGCAGTAACTTAAGTGAGACACTTATCGACGGTGTTGTTGTATTGTACAGAGGGCATAAATTCGTACCGCTGCGCCACTTTTTTGGGAAGAAGAAGTTTTGACGATAAGTGCAACGCAGGTCAATGCGACGTCTTGGCATCGTTGATCCATTAAAAGTATAGCCTTTTATCGTTGTAATGTATTTTTTGTTAGTATTAGGTTTTCATTATAAGCCGTAAGTGCTTCAGTTCAAAATCAGAGGAATCTCTCAGTCCACATTGTGACGACGAATTTTGGTCTACACTCTTACAAGATCAAATTAACACCAGAACTGAAGCCTCTTGTTCATTTAAAGCGTCCAAACGTCACGAAAAGATTGAACGCGGGGGATGGGTTGACCGTGGAGAATGTAATGTCTGGGAGAGGGTTTGTTGCATTGGCATTTGGAGATATTAAGATTAAAGCAACTTTTGAGGCACCACGTCGAAAACTATCTAGATCTTGTTGAAGAAGGCAGGTGAAGGTCTTGTGGTGAAGAAATGGTTTTGGTATCGTCAGCGTCAAAAGAGAGGGCGGATGTTTGATGACCATATGACCATATCAAGATCATTTATATTTGGGATGTAGAGAAGGGGACCTAAGTGGCTGCCTTGTGGGACACTAGAGATTGCCAAAAATGTGCTCGATAGCATGGATCTGAAGCCAACACTATAAAGACGGTTTTCCAGACAAGAAGATATCCATTTTACACTCTCAAAGGCCGAGGGCAGACAATTAAAAAGGATTAGTTGAGATATCTTACTGAAGTCAGTTGCAACAACAACGTCTTCGTTGCTACTCTCTAAGGCTGAAAGGGCGAAGGACATGAATTGAACAAGATTAGTGACGGTTGTTCTACCTTTCAGAAAGCTATGTTGGCTGGAGGAAATAACAGACTTAAGGCTTCGTAAAGGGTATATGAGATAGTTTAGTAATGGGGCGATAAATAGTTACATCATTTGTGTATCGGGGGGGGGTAATGAAAGGGTCTTCCAAATCCGAGGAAATTCTCCTTGTGGAAAGGATAGGCGAAAGTGGTAAGAAAGGGGAAGGGAGAGGAAGATTTTTAAAGAAATATGGCGGGAAGACCTCCTGGGCGGCCGGGTGAGAATTCATAATTGAGTTTTTGTAACTTATTTTCGATAACAGTAGGGTCAACAGTTTGAGAGAGAATGGCGTCATTGAAGAAAAAATCACTTTCATTTTTTCCGATTTCCGGAGAAACTTTTCCAAGTTTTCTTTCGGTGCAAACCTTACTCAAACTATGGCGAACATTTTAAAATAAAAATCAGCCCAATCGGTTTAGCCGTTCTCAAGTAATGACCTTACAAACCAACAGTATTTCAGTTTTATTTATACAGATAACCTTCGGTGGCCACAGTAGTGGCTAATATATTTGCCTAAATTGTGTAAGTTAACTTTCATTTATACAGATAACCTTTGATGCCCACAGTAGTGGCTAATATATTTGCCTATTTTTTTTTTGTAAGTTAACAAAAAATGTGCTTTGGGAAACAAACAAATTGATGACATTCAAACATTTCAAATTAAATTTAATTTTCGTGGGGGCAATAGCCCATTTTTGTTCGGCTTGTTAGAAGCTACAACTAAAAGCTAAAGATAAATGTTTGAGAGAGAAAGGCGCCATTGGTGAAGTTAAGTAGGTATAATTGAAATAAGAAAGGCCCGGCGAAAGATTGTTTTAAAAAAGGTACCAAAAAAGTTGGTAATGGTATGTGGATTGGTTGACGAAGTCTTTTTGCCGTTTTCGTCTTCGGACCTGCTTTTATATTTTCGAAGAATTGAAAAAAAGACTAAGGATCGTTTATGAGTTTGGCTTGCGTATTATTAAGATAGCGCTGGTAGAGAAAGAGAGAGAGAGAGAGAGTTAAAAAGCTGGATCAACTGCAAGTACGTTCCGGAATAGTTGGAATAGTCAGAAAAAGAATAAGTACGAAGGTAGGCCGCTCATAACCTGTTTCTCTCGTTTCGTAAGGAGCAGAGTCATCGATTATGCCAAGGAGGAAATGTAGATGAGGTTTTATGACGCGAGAAGGGATAAAATTAAATAATTATCTGTAAAAAAATGAGATGGGATCATTTAATGATAGTTGGTCAAAACCGAAGGAAGACCTTGCTAAGATAGTCATTGCGGAAATTAGCTTTATGAAAGTCGTTAGAAGAGAGACTGTAGTGGAAAGTTGTGGAAAAAAGAACGAAGATAGAATGATGGAAAATAATCAACAATCGATAGAGATAGGGGACAGAGGAGTTAATGGGATCAGTTATGCAAATAAGGTTTAGTTGCCTATCCATGTAGTTCGGAGTACTAGTTCTCAGTCTCTCAGTCCGTATAAACCATATTCGGACTATGAGGAACATTTTAAAATAAAAATGAGCCTCATCGGTTTAGCCGTTCTCAAGTAATGCGCTTTCAAACGAACAGAATTTTATTTTTATTTCTACAGATAACCTTCGATGCCCACAGTAGTGGCTAATATATTTGCCTAATTTTTTTTGTAAGTTAACAAAAAATGTGCTTTGGGAAACAAACAAATTCATGACATTCGTTTTGTGTGAGCAAATTTCTATCTTAAGTGTAATGGTATATTTATCTATATATATATATATATATATATATATATATATATATATATATATATATGGTTTGTGACGTAATTAAAATTGAATGTAAATGTAATTGAATTAAATAAACTTCATTACATCCTATTGAAACGTTCGATGCTCCTCCACCAATGCATCTGATCGTTAAATATTTTGAGGACTTCCCACCGAGCCGACAAACTTCCAGCATTAGTTCAGTACAGTCCAGAGTCGTCGTGATTTGTTAATGTGCTCCAGATTCAACTTCTCGACCTATACCTCGACTCATCTCACCACGCTTCACCACACACCTCATCTCCTTGATGTCTAGCACTACTCAACTACCCGGCTGTGCTTGTGACCCCGCCAGCTGCTGCTCCTAGTGCACTGTCTCGACGCAATTTCCCGCAGCAATTTGATTGTCACGCATTATCGTCATTGCAGGAGGAATTTTCTCATCAAGTCCCACTCCCAGCCAGTCAGGCAGCCAGGCATTCAGCGAGTGCATCCTTCCATCCAGCACCAACCGTTGAGTGTGATGATGTACGCCACAAACTGCTGCTGGAGCTGGAGCTGGAGCTGGTAGTTGCTGCACTTAATCATTATCCACAAAATCTTCACATCTTACCGCCATGTGGTGTGTCGATGTGTGTGCTTGCTGCTGAGTTTGAGGTTGTTGCTGTTGTTGTTGTTGAGCGTCTGAAGATGAATTTGAAAAAGATGCACGCGGTGCTATGTGTGTCTTCTCTTCAAAGGTTGGCCCAAGGCGCCGACCCAACCGACGGCAGATTTATATTTCAATTAATTGCTTGCTTTCATTAGGCGACGAAGAAGAAGGAGAAGAAGACGTCGATGACGAAAAAGAAGGAAACCGCTGCTAACGCTGATGCCGATGATATCAGGATGGATGCTGAGATGCTGATGTGAGGGAGTGCGGTTCTGAGTTATCGATGCGGTGATGTTTGTGCAAATGGTCGCTCGTAGGGTGGTGGGGTTCTGTTTGTGCATCTGTGTGTAGCTATGGCAGTTATAGATAGGTGTCCAGCCCTCCAGGCTGCGCTGGCAGCCAGTGCGTGCTGTCGATTTTATTATTTTCACATCAGCTTCCTTTGTCGCTTCGGAGTGATGACGATAAAGGCGACAATGACGACTGACTGACTGACAAAAGTCAAGAGTGTTGCGTTGTGTCATTAAATTGCATTTTCCCCCACATTTTCCTCCAACGAATACGAAATGAACTTTGAACTGTCAATGAGGGGGAGGGGAGGGCTGTCGGCGGTGGGTTGTGTGTGTGGGTGGATTGCGATGCGTGGATGATTCCGGTAAATGGGTTAGGCAACGCACTCTCTAATACCGACGGATAATTATGCAAAAAATAATATTCCCCGAAGCACTTGCAATAATTAATAAGATGCGTGCGTACGTGCGTACGAATGAATGAAAGAAGGGCATCTGTGCAGGCAGCCAGACACCCAGACAGGACTATTGCCTCTTGTTTGCCAGGGGCAGGGGGTCGATTGTGATATCAAATAGAATTACAAAAGCCTCGTACAACAACAACAGTAAAGGTGTTAACTGAATGCGTCTGCCACCTTGCATTTTTAGAGGAAGTGTCACCTGACTGCTGCAAGCTCTTTTCCGGGTAGATTTCTTGTTTGTTTGTTTAGATCTTGTTGAAGCCAGACGGTGGCCTTACAATCTATTCAGCAATTTTCAATTGAATTCCCATGCAGAACTCCAATAACAGATAGACAGAAGAAGGGAAGGACATACGTCAATGTACGTATTGATGCAGTTAATGGTGCGTGTCAGTGGTGAGGACTCCATATAACCCGATTCCTAACGAGTTTCTCACGTCGTCATACGTATTGATGCAATTAATGGCGTGTCACAGTGGTGCGGTCTCCATATAACCCGATTCCTAACGAGTTTCTCACGTCGTCATACGTATTGATGCAGTTAATGGTGCATCTCAGTAGTGAGGACTCCATAGAACCCGATTCCTATGGGGTTTCCTCGTCGTCACACGTATTGATGCAATTAATGGCGTGTCGCAGTGGTGTGGTCTCCATATAACCCGATTCATAACAGGTTTCCCCGTCGTCATACGTACTTGTGCAGTTAATGCAGCGTCTCAGTGGTGGGGATTCTATATAACCCGATTTTCACCACCCAGAGAGCCAATTAAACGATAACATTTGTAATTTTGAATTTAGAGGTTCACTGTAATTAAGATAAACCATCTCACCAGTGCGATCTATACTCAAGTCTTACCTAAGGATAGATTTATAAAATAATAAACTTTCCATAAGAAGAAAAAGAAGCTTTGTGGACTGTTGTGAACATTTAAAAATGTTCCTGATATTTTGAATTTAGGGATTCACTGTAAGGAAGATTAACAAGCTCACAAATATGTCTCACTGAATTGACCTACACCCATGTCTTCCCAAAGGAATTGTCTATCGATTAAAATATGTGAGATTACAATGCAGAAGAGAGAAAGAGGCTATTGTGCATCGGTTTTAACATTTGCAGTTTGCATGAAATTTTTCATTTTGGAGGTTCGCTGTAAAGCAAATTGGCCAGTTCACAGAGATGTCTCACTGAATTGACCTAAACCCATGTCTTCCCAAAGGCATTGTCTATCGATTACAGTATGTGAGATTACAATGCAGAAGAGGGGAAGAGGCTATTGTGCATCGGTTTTAACATTTGCAGTTTGCATGAAATTTTTAATTTTGGAGGTTCGCTGTAAAGCAAAGTGGCCATTTCACAGAGATGTCTCACTGAATTGACCTACACCCATGTCTTCCCAAAGGAATTGTCTATCGATTATAGTATGTGAGACTACAATGCAGAAGAGGGGAAGAGGCTATTGTGCATCGGTTTTAACATTTGCAGTTTGCATGAAATTTTTCAATTTGGAGGTTCGCTGTAAAGCAAAGTGGCCAGTTCACAGAGATATCTCACTGAATTGAACTACACCCATGTCTTCTCAAAGGAATTGTCTATCGACTATAATATGTGAGATTACAATGCAGAAGAGGGGAAGAGGCTACTGTGCATCGGTTTTAACATTTGCAGTTTGCATGAAATTTTTCAATTTGGAGGTTCGCTGTAAAGCAAAGTGGCCAGTTCACAGAGATATCTCACTGAATTGAACTACACCCATGTCTTCTCAAAGCAATTATCTATCGAATAAACTATGTAAGATTACAAGAGGGGAATAGGCTATTGTGCTGAACCACGGCGCCCACCCACATTTTATTAAAGTGAACTTGTATTTAACAAATACAAAACGTTTGCCTTCTGTTAAATAGCATTACGCATACATACAAATATTTAGCTTTTTGTTGAAAACGTCACATTCGTATTCCAGTAGGGTTTTCCAATTTCCTAAAGGGGAATTGAGTCTCATTAGATCACTGTTTGCCCACTAAACCAGAGAGCTGCCCCGTTGTCGTATTCTGTTGATCCAGTGAGTGACCAGAAAATTCTTGTGCCTCTGCAACGCACGAATTTCGGGGTTCGGGAATTATTGCCTTAAATTTTCGGCACTGTCGAATTAACACCGAATTCAGTCTTTCGATGCCGGAATCACAATTTTCTTTCGATAGAGTACTGGGCGGCCGTGTGAGAACCGACGGTCCCCTCTTAGCCCCTTGGGAGTTTTCAACAGGAGGTCTTTGTCCTACTGCGATCTTTTTTTCATTTTCCTCCCTTCTCACTTGGGCGGGCTCTTTGCCCTGCTCCAGGAGGCGGCGGTAGTGTTTTATCCCAGCTCCGTTGAGACCCCTCTGTAGAGGATCGTCCGTGCCGCCCGGCTATCCCTTTGGTGGACGAGGTGGACCCCTTCGGCGGACCGATTTCCGCAGAGGGTTTCCCCTCCGAAAAATGCAGCTCATGCTGCCTACTGGTGGCGGGGTTCAAGTCAGGTTTGCAGGACTGCTGTCACGGCTTCACCCTTGTTGAAGTTGCCCCCTCAACGACCGTCTGTTCAAGTCTAGTCATGACCAACTTCAGGCCTTCTACGCAGGTCAGAGTAGGGCTTTCGCTCCACCCGAACCTCTGCTTTGCTGGTGATGGGCCTTGGCTCAGGTTGACGGGTCGACTGCCCCAGTTTCCCCCTTGCCAAGCTCCCCCCACCATTGCCCCTCGTTCGCCTTGGGGTTAAGCCAAGCCAAGGGTTCGTTGTGAAGCATTTTCTCCACTTGATCCGCTGACTTTAACGCGGGCATGTCCTGCGTCAGATATAGTCCCACGAGTAATGAGGAAACATAAAGTCTCCTTCTCTTGCACTGGAGAGCCTACATACACGTGGAGGTCGGTAGGTATCAACGGGCTCCGTTCGAGATAGCACGGCTACTAACGAGTTCACTGGGCACGGTTCCATATGACATCACTGGATTCCTAGTTCGGTAGTTCTTAGTTCGTTACTCCTCAACTCTGTTCGCAAGGAATGCCCCAGCTTACAGGATCACTCTCTGCAACTTAAGCCTCCACGCCAACGCCAAGGTCACTATTGTATAGTGGGAGTACCAGGACCTTAATGATCTAACCAATACTGACATTTGTAGTCTCTTACACTAGATACGAGACTCCAAATGGTTTAGCGAATAGGCGGTATCTCGATCCGTGTGGTATGTACCAATGGACCATTACTGGTCTATGTGTGTCGGATATTCAACCGACTGCCATCTTAACCTAACCTAACCTCGGCCGGTCTATCTATCTGTCTGTACATTTCGTTAGGCAAGAGACAGACCTTTCAAAAAAAAAAAAAAAAAAAAAAAATTCAATTGTTGGCTAAGTCCGGTAATGGCTTTTTCCTTTTTAATTTGCCCATAAAACATAAAACGAAAAAATTGCTACAGAACCATAACAATAACACAACAATTACAACAATAACAATAAAAACAACAACAATTAGCAAAAGCAGCAGCAGCAGTAGCGTACTGTGCGATTCCGTTGTTCAAAGAATTGCGGCTATCTCTGTATGTCAATTAGATTGTGAGTGTTGTGTTGACCCTGAGACGACGACGAACCGCCCAGCCAGCTTACACAATTTTCGTGGTACCTACAACAAGGCAAGCCGCGTGCGTTCAGCTGTACTTTCAACAGTGGCAGATACACTCAGATACACTCAGATACACTCACACAATTGAAAACAACACAACAGTTTGCCTTTTGGGCTTTTGCCGTCAGCCCAACCGACCGACATTGATAAGCAGTGCTTAGAGCAACGAGAAAAATGATAAGTCGCCTGGCTGCCTGCCTGCCTGCCTCAGTGGACTGAAATAGACCTTCCGTGTTCTCTTCTCTTATCACCCTACTGAAACAAAAAATGAGAAAATCCCTCAAATTCAAAGTCTCCCTTTTTCCACTATGCGATTAACGTTCGTTTAGTGCACGTGTACGTGTACGTGTGTGTAACTCTGGCACTGTGGAGTTTTACTGGGAAAGCTTATCGCTCGCTCGCTCGCGCTCGAAAGCCCCTAAGGCCGCAGCCCCGTGCACATAATCACTGACTGACTAACTTGTTCACACACACACACACTGCCAATGTTAGATTAGCATTTGTTGCAATCTTAATCGCCTTTTATTGGCAATTAAGAGGCGGCTGCTGGACTGGAACAGCTCAACACTCAAAGAAATAGCCTGCTTGCCAGCCAGCCTACAAGTGCACTCCAATCTTCAGCGCTGGCCAGTCGACCGAAACGCGCGCGCTGCTAAGCGTCCAGCTGTGAATACATTAAAGCGAACCGAAAAATCAGAATATTTCGGACACGAACTGTTCAAGTGTGGATGTGTGCCTCCTCGTAGAAGGTACCTACCTTACTTTAATTATAATTCTTTTTTACCCAGTAATTTATAAAAATTGAATAAAAGTTTCGTGTGCAGCAGTGGGCAGGTCCAGATATTGAATACTGCTGGGGGAACAAAGCGCCATTGTCGTTGGAATGGAATTTTTTCGGTGTTTTTGGTGTTGTTGTTGTTGTTGTTGTTGTTGTGATGTCGTTATCAGTTACAATTAAAAAAAAAGAACAGATACTCAACGCGACGTAGTGAACTTGCGTGCCATAGCGCCAAAGGCAAAGTTTGGATGCATGTCTCTTGATATCTTTGTTGCCGATGTGTAAGATGTTTGTTGTTGCTGTTTTTTGCAAATGAAATTGCATTCAATTTTATTACTACACCCAGCATTGTGATGGATGACTCCTATCCCGCGCAAGAATCACCATGAAAAGTGAAAGGTGCTGCGAATCTGCTGCTACACCAAACACGAGAATCAAAAGTCAAATATCGAATCTTTTGCCCAACAGTACAGAAAAATTATGAATAAAACTTCCGACATTTTAGGAACGGACGGACGGACAGCAATTGCCTGAAAGTTCGTTTGTGGTTTCGTTCAATTTTGCTGCTGTGCCTTTTCGGTAAACTTCTGCAGACTTTTGTCTACAGTTTGTGTATCTGTATCTTAAAAAACACTCCGATAATTCTCGGATATGATCTTTTTACTTTGAAAAAAATGTACAGAGCACTTTTTGACAGCTGTACAAACCACTACAGCTGTTACAAAAAATGTTCTGTATATTTTTTCTTTAAGTGTGAGACATGTCGACTATTATCGATCAATCAGGTGAGAAATAAACACGCCACACAGTCGTTTATCGGTTTTTGATGTCGGAGCTATGTCCTTTTTCCACGCTTCACACGCGACACGCGTGAAAAGCGGGATATCAAAACGGACCCCTGACATTGAGCCGCTCACGATATTTCAGCTCTCTAGGCCGTGCGAAATGTGGTTAAAAAAGACCTCAAAAAACGAGAAAATGGTGTGATTTCAAGCCATCACACATGCCACACGCGAAACGTGACACACGTCATACGTGAAATATAAAAAATGCTACTTTGGACTTAGATACTCACAAAATTTGAACTCTCTAGGTCGTGTTGAAGGTGGTTAAAAAAATTGTCAACCCATCGAACGCACCACACGTGACACATGACACGCGTCATACTCGGAAAATATTTCGAACTCAGACACTCAAAAAAAATTTCAACATTCTAGGTCGTGTGGAAGTTGGTTAAAAAGGTCCTCAAAGTGGTTAAAAAATACAGACAAAAAAGAGCAGGGTAGGCTATGTCGAAGACACGGCCGTAGGTTTTGAGCGTGAAACGTCTGCCCGGGACGAAAGAAAAAACCAAAAAAAAAAGAAGATCTTTTTGTCTTTCTGTCTGTAAAATGGTATAATATCTAAAATTCCAGATCCTAATGACCACATCCCAGAGTTTCCATAGGAAGAAGTCTTATTGTCGGATCTTAGTCCATAGATTCCGAATTTCATGCGATTCGCTTGAGAAATTGCTTGGTTCTGAAAATAGTGACATTTAACAGTGCGCATTACTCACTTAACAGTGTGTCATAACACTGGCACTTAACAGTGTGACACTGAACAGTGTGTCATAACAGTGTATCACTTAACAAGGTGTCATAACAGTGTGGCATTTAACAATATGTCATAACAGTATATCACTTAACAGTGTGGCACTTAACAGTGTGTCATAACAGTGTGGCACTTAAGAATGTGTCATAATAGTGTGGCACTTAACAGTATGTCATGTCATATCTGGCGGGACTGTGTCGGGTGAATCGTCTGCGTTAAGGAGTCGCTTTCAGTGTAATGGATTGAAATGACAACGAGCCATTGACTGCGTACTAAAAACAATTTTAATACAAAAGATACACTGAATTTACTTACTTATGTCTTATATCCCCTTGTGGGTTCTATGTCGTCTACTATACGCCTACGCGCCATCGCGTACGGTTCAACTCTCTCAAAAACTTCCCCAATGCGTTAATCTTCAAACCAGCAACATTTGCCTCCCTTTCCACATTTGTTGTCTTTTGTTAGGGTAAACAAACGTCGTCAGCGTAGTCCAGATGTTTGAGTTGAGATGTTAGAGTCCAACGAATTCCACCGTTTCCAGTTGATAAAGCTGCGCGAAACACATCGCTAATCCCCAACAAAAAAAGTATCGGCGATAGAATGCAACCTTGGCGTACCCCACTTAGAATCTCAAATTCCTCTGGCTGATCGCCACATGGTCCATTTGGTTGGAAGATGATTGCCTGTCAGTTGACACCCAGCTGACTTTGTGGCAGGTCTTATGTTCAAACATGGTTCTAGGTTAGTGTTGCAGAAATCAACAAATCTTTCGTTCGCCGAGGCCGTGCTTCCCAATCACATGTCTGTGTCATTCATTGACGTTGCCTACCTTGGCATTCAAGTCCTCCCTTTACCCCTTCACGATGACGATATGACCGTTCGGAGTTGCGTTGAATACAGCTCTTAGCTGGATTGTAAAAGTTGTCCTTACCATCCTCAGTCGAGGGATTCGTTAGGGCGTTAGACTGTATGCTTGTGATGCGCCATACTCTAGTCCGAAATCTAGCCGATAAGATCCTATTACCATGTGGGTGCCAGTTAATTAGGCCTGTTGGCGTTAGCAGCAGACCCACTCCAGATTCACGGGGACTTCCGGAGGGTTTGCCGGAGTAGAGTAGTACAGTGATACACGTTAGGGACTGGTCCTCTCCCGCGTCGAACCATCTTACTTCACCTACTGTCCCAATTATATCGAAGAAACTCACGTTCCAGTTGACGTCTTTAGAGGATCTATTGGGGGGTTCTTTAGAAGGTCTTTTGAGTGGTCTTTTAGGACGCTTTCTGGGGGTCTTTTGGTGGCCTTTGGCAATCTTTTGTGGGTCTTTTAGGATTATTCAGTTGTGACATTTTGTTGCGAAGAGTCCCTTTACTCTTCTCATTGTTCCTCTGGATTTTGCATATTATCCTTAAATCTTTCAATCGCGCCAAAGAAGTATAACTTCTAACGCGTGTACACAAATCAACCTTTTTTTCTTAGAAATCAATGACCGTTGCATTGATTTGAAATACAAAGGCACTGACTGATGTTACAAGTATCTACAAGTACCAACAACGACAATTTGGCAACAATTATTCATAGAAAATTAATAGACAGGCACCAAATAGATTTCGTGTGCGTGTGCGTGTGCGTGTGTGTGTGGGTATTGCAACAGCACCAATTCGCACGATGTCCAACACTCGGCAAGATGCATTAAGTGCTTTGCAGGGAAACCACCTGACGCTCTTAGCTATAAATACCGCCAGTGATCTTAATCAACTTGAACCCGTCGTATAGCAAGTGAAAGCACACACACACACACATTTCAGTTATGTTTCGTTGGCGGCCAGATGGTAGCGGATTAGCAAACATCGAGGATGGCATCCGCTAGTAGATGGCTCAGCAGAGTTCAGCGTTGTGTTCGTTAGGCAGGGAGGTAGAGCGTCGGTTGGTTGGTTACTTTTGATGGCAGGTCAGAGGCCAATACAACGTCCATGGCCAAGTACCTATTATTAACTTTTTGTTTCCTTGTTTGGGCCAACAACAAAATAGATGACGGACAACGAGGAAGAGCAAAACCCACATTTCCCGCACAATTTTCTTCTCTTAAACTTAAGTGGTTTTGTGCATCATTCCAATGGGAGAATCCAAATTGCAAAACACACATAGATATGAAGCGCCATAGCATCTTGGCAAAGTTGTAAAAATCCGATTGTTGTTATTGTAGTGTTATGTTGCTGTTCTGTTTACCTTAAATGCAATTTATTTAGTGACTAGTAGTAGTGTGATGGTGTATGAATTTCCTTTCGAACTGGTTTTTTTGCTATAAGGTACCGATAATGCCTACAGATACAGCCACAAACATTGCCAACCGATCGTTGCCATTTCCTTTCGACGGCACAGTACAGTGATGCCATCATGGCATCAGAATCAGAGTAGCCGCAATCTGCAACTTTACATTACTGCTTTTAGTCCGGAGTTCTCGGCGATTTACCAAAATATTGAAGTAAAAATGGCCGAAGCAAAGTTTTGAAGATATCTGCACATTTTTGGGGTATTGGGCATTATTTTTACATAAAGAGGCGTCCAAAAGAAAACAAACAATACAAAATTGCCAAATAAATTTATTTATAATCGCAATTTTTAATCTAAAGTCTATCTGAACAATTGCCCAAAATATTGGGCGTATTAAAATTAGGAAAAATTCCACAAATCATTGACAAAATTGGGCAAAAATGACACAAATGTCCCAGTAATCATTGGCCCTATCATTACATAAAGAAAAATAGAAAAAAAAACAAAAGAAAGTACTAGAAAATTAAAAATCGCCCAAAGTGTAACTAAACTGTAGCCCAAAATATTGGGCAAATTGCACGAAACAACGACAAAATCTCCCAAGGAATTTGGGATATAATATTTGCCTAAAGTCTATCTAAACTAAAACAAAACGTTTGGGCGTTTTTTACATTGAAAATTAGCTAAAAAATTAAAAAACAGGCGCAAGGCAATACTAAACTGCAAGACCAAGACAAAGAAAATACTGCAAGACTGGGACAAAACTGGAAGACCAGAACAAAACTACAAGACCAATACACGACTAAAAGAAGAAGACAAGACTGCAAGACAAAGAAAAAACTGCAAGACCAAGACAAGACTGCAAGACTAAGACAAAACTGTAAGACATGGACAAGACTGAAAGAACAAGACAAGACTGCAAGACTGGGACAAAACTGGAAGACCAGGACAAGACTACAAGACCAATACATGACTGAAAAAACAATACAAAATAAAGACTGCAATACCAATTCAGAACTGCAAGACCAATACACGACTAAAAGAAGAAGACAAGACTGCAAGACAAAGAAAATACTGCAAGACAAAGAAAAGACTGCAATACCAATTCAGAACTGCAAGACCAATACACGACTAAAAGAATAAACAAGACTGCAAGACAAAGAAAATACTGCAAGACAAAGAAAAGACTGCAATACCAAGTCAGAACTGCAAGACCAATATAAGACTGAAAGAACAAGACAAGACTGCAAGATAAAGAAAATACTGCAAGACAAAGAAAAGACTGCAATACCAAGTCAGAACTGCAAGACCAATATAAGACTGAAAGAACAAGACAAGACTGCAAGACAAAGACAAGACTGCAAGACAAAGAAAAGACTACAATACCAAGTCAGAACTGCAAGACCAATATAAGACTGAAAGAACAAGACAAGACTGTAAGACAAAGAAAATACTGCAAGACAAAGAAAAGACTGCAATACCAAGTCAGAACTGCAAGACCAATATAAGACTGAAAGAACAAGACAAGACTGCAAGACAAAGAAAATACTGCAAGACAAAGAAAAGACTGCAATACCAACTCAGAACTGCAAGACCAATATAAGACTGAAAGAACAAGACAAGACTGCAAGACAAAGAAAAGACTGCAATACCAAGTCAGAACTGCAAGACCAATATAAGACTGAAAGAACAAGACAAGACTGCAAGACAAAGAAAATACTGCAAGACAAAGAAAAGACTGCAATACCAAGTCAGAACTGCAAGACCAATATAAGACTGCAAGACAAAGAAAATACTGCAAGACAAAGAAAATACTGCAAGACAAAGAAAAGACTGCAATACCAAGTCAGAACTGCAAGACCAATATAAGACTGAAAGAACAAGACAAGACTGCAAGACAAAGAAAATACTGCAAGACAAAGAAAAGACTGCAATACCAAGTAAGAACTGCAAGACCAATATAAGACTGCAAGACAAAGACAAGACTGCAAGACAAAGAAAATACTGCAAACCAAGTCAGAACGGCAAGACCAATACACGACTGAAAGAACAAGACAAGACTGCAAGACTAAGACAAAACTGTAAGACATGGACAAGACTGAAAGAACAAGACAAGACTGTGAGACCAGGACAAGACTGCAATACCAAAACCAAGTCCAGGATCAACTCCTAATCGATCTATCCATACTTCCTTACTAATATTATTGCGAGCCCGAAGGGCGAAGCTAATAATCAGAGGACAAGAAAAATTTTCTAGCGTACGTGTGTCGGTTTGTGGGTTTATGGGTTTGTGGGTTTGTCCGGTTGTATATCGCGACTTCTACCATTCAGAATTTGATGGGACTGGTTTTAATACAATTGGTAAGCGCTCAGCTTGCGATGGTGTAAATTTGGGTTTTTTTTTTTTATTCATAGGGGTTAGGAGAAAAAAAATGTTTTTTTTTTAATAAAATCCTTTCAAGATAATTCAGTCTTTAGGCTGGTTAACAACTATCCATATGGCGAGCTGAGAAGCTCGCTTTACTATCTTAAATATGAAAGTAACTCTGTCTCTCTGCCTGTTACCTTTTCACAGCTAAACGGCTGTACCGATTTGGGTCATTTTTTTTAAAAAATGATCGTACTAGCCCGGGGATGATTATAGGAACCTGGAAAATACAAATACAGAAAATAATCTGTCCATAAGCGTAAGACATCTAAGGTAGGTATTTATTATATTTGGTTTAAGGCTATAGTACACGCCCACCCCACGGTGGTAACAGGAAAGCGTAGGTTCATGTGTGCGGGTAGCGAAGCACCCGAAATCAGCTAGTACTACATGTAAGTGTGTGTGTGACTTTGCTGATATAACCTGTAAAGCTGATTGGTACTAATCGAGTTTCTCATGCAAAGTGACTCTCCAAAATAATCCACATTTGCGTCGATTCTCGATGACCTTAATCATCTTGCTACGACCGCACAGTCCGCCCCCCCCCCGCTCCCATTAACTCAATGTCGATACAGTTTTTTTTTAATTAACATTTCTGTACCGACTTCTTAGTCAATTGCTCACTCACTAGTAGCTGCAATTTCGTCGTGCGTACGATAGCTAGTGATTGCGAACGCCTCACCGCTTTAATGTCGCAGAGATATGCCAGCAAAGAAAACACATGCTACTCCGGAACGCTCGTTGCGCTCGTGCAATTATGTGAACTTGAACGCGCGTTATGTTACTAACTCACTGATGCCGTCCTTCCGTCCGACTACTGCGACAGACCATAAATACTACGATCGTAGTAGCATTTGTGAGTAGGAAATGGACGAATCGGTGACAGTTCACCGACCCTTTCGATTTCATCAACAAAAGAACCACAGCCACAACAGCTGATCTGGTCATAAGGATAAAAAAGAGCAAAAGTCATTTGTACAGTTAGTCGAAGTGCAACTTCTATCTAAGCCCCACAACCATTCCCACCCATTCCATCGAAATAAAGACGGCGATCGAACGCCAACGATGTAATGTCAACTACCAGTGACTTGCATTTAGAAAGTCCACAGCCAGTGTGAGTTCAAAAACTGGATAGTTGCTGTGTGTGTGTGTGTGTGTGTGAGTGTATCTAACAATGCTTCTGCTAATGCAAGCGTGCATTTGTCGGCTTCTGCACTTTATCGCAAATATTGCGAGCTAAGATATAAAAGCGAGGCACTGGAAGCTTACGTAGAAGAAAAACCACATCACAGTTGAACCAAAACAAAGGAAAGGAAAAAAAAAACGAAAAACGATGTTTCGCTTAGAAGCGACACAGATGTGAGCTTCATCCGCATCTCTTAACTTCATGGCACTACTCACCAGGTGCATTTGAGTCGAATGTATTCGGATTGGCTTAATCTTTGAGTACTTATATAATTTTTTTGACCTCTCACCACTAATGTTCGCCTAGCCTGACAGGGAAAGAAAAAAACACCAGACTTCATCGTTTTCTATATCACGAGTACCCTTGAGTGACCAAACCTGGTGATAAATTTTTAACCCACTTCCTAAATCTCGATTTTCTTCAAATTTTGTACACATGCTGTAGGGATATCTCCGATGACAACGGTTTTTATAAGAATTGGGAAATGATCGGGCCCCAGGACCGCATTTTTTTCCAAAATTAACCCCCGTTTAACTCGATATATAACATAGCAGAATAGTTGAGTTCACTGCGCAACAAAATGACACAGCTGGCTAATTAGAATGCTCTAAGATAGTAAAGCGAGCTTCTCAGCTCGCCATATCATCATCATCACATTTGGCTCTATAACCGGGGTCCGGTCCAGGCCTCCCGCAAAAAGTCTCTCCACCTGTCCCGATTTTGAGCCCATCTCATCATTATAGAGTCTCCAGAATCGTCCTTCGTCTCATACGAGGCCAACAATTCTCCGTAAGACTTTTCTCTCGAAAGCGGCTAAGAGGTCAGAATGCTTTTTGCTAAGCACCCAAGTCTCGGATCCATATGTAAGTACTGGTATAACCATTTTCTTATATACCAGCAGCTTGGATGGTCAAATTCCTGGATTCGGAGAGTCTTGACAGACTAAAGTAGGCTTTGTTGGCTTTAAGAAGAACCTGGACAGGCTGAAGTTTTCTTTGTCAGCTTTAAGAAGGGTCTTGACAGACTTTGTTGGATTTAAGAAGAATCTTGACAGACTGAAATTGGCTTTGTTGGCTTTAAGAAGGGTCTTGAAAGACTTTGTTGGATTTAGGAAGAATGTTGACAGACTGAAGTTGGATTTGTTGGCTTTGAGAAGGGTCTTGATAGACTTTGTTGGATATAAGGAGAATCTTGAAAGACTGAAGTTGGCTTTGTCGGCTTTAAGAAGGGTCTTGACAGACTTTGTTGGCTTTAAAAAGAATTTTGACTGGCTGAAATTGGCTTTGTCGTCTTTAAGAAGGGTCTTGACAGACTTTGTTGGCTTTAAAAAGAATTTTGACTGGCTGAAATTGGCTTTGTCGCCTTTAAGAAGGGTCTTGACAGACTTTGTTGGCTTTAGGAAGAATTTTGACAGGCTGAAATTGGCTTTGTCGGCTTTGAGAAGGGTCTTGACAGACTTTGTTGGCTTTAAGAAGAATCTTGACAGACGGAAGTTGGCTTTGTCGGCTTTGAGAGGGGTCTTGACAGGCTTTGTTGGATTTAAGAAGAATCTTGACAGACTGAAGTTGGATTTGTTGGCTTTGAGAAGGGTCTTGATAGACTTTATTGGATTTAAGAAGAATCTTGACAGACTGAAGTTGGCTTTGTCGGCTTTAAGAAGGGTATTGACAGACTTTGTTGGCTTTTTCGGCTTTAAGAAGGGTCTTGACAGACTTTGTTGGCTTTAAAAAGAATTTTGACTGGCTGAAATTGGCTTTGTCGCCTTTAAGAAGGGTCTTGACAGACTTTGTTGGCTTTAGGAAGAATTTTGAAAGGCTGAAATTGGCTTTGTCGGCTTTGAGAAGGGTCTTGACAGACTTTGTTGGCTTTAAGAAGAATGTTGACAGACGGAAGTTGGCTTTGTCGGCTTTGAGAGGGGTCTTGACAGGCTTTGTTGGATTTAAGAAGAATCTTGACAGACTGAAGTTGGATTTGTTGGCTTTGAGAAGGGTCTTGATAGACTTTGTTGGATTTAAGAAGAATCTTGACAGACTGAAATTGGCTTTGTCGCCTTTAAGAAGGGTCTTGACAGACTTTGTTGGCTTTAGGAAGAATTTTGACAGGCTGAAATTGGCTTTGTTGGCTTTAAAAATGGTCTTGACAGACTAAAGTAGGCTTTCTTGGCTTTAAAAAGGGTCTTGACAGACTAAAGTAGGCTTTGTTGGCTTCAAAAAGAATCTTGATAGGCTGAAGATGACTTTTATGGCTTTGAGAAGGGTCTTGACAGGCTTTGTTGGCTTTAAGAAGAATTTTGACAGACTGAAGTTGGCTTTGTCGGCTTTGAGAAGGGTCTTGACAGGCTTTGTTGGCTTTAAGAAGAATTTTGACAGACTGAAGTTGGCTTTGTCGGCTTTGAGAAGGGTATTGACAGGCTGAAGTTTTCTTTGTCAGCTTTAAGAAGGGTCTTGACAGACTTTGTTGGATTTAAGAAGAATCTTGACAGACTGAAATTGGTTTTGTTGGCTCTAAGAAGGGTCTTGAAAGACTTTGTTGGATTTAGGAAGAATCTTGACAGACTGAAGTTGGCTTTGTCGGCTTTAAGAAGGGTATTGACAGGCTGAAGTTTTCTTTGTCAGCTTTAAGAAGTGTCTTGACAGACTTTGTTGGATTTAAGAAGAATCTTGACAGACTGAAATTGGCTTTGTTGGCTTTAAGAAGGGTCTTGAAAGACTTTGTTGGATTGAGGAAGAATCTTGACAGACTGAAGTTGGCTTTGTCGGCTTTGAGAAGGGTCTTGACAGGCTTTGTTGGCTTTAAGAAGAATTTTAACAGACTGAAGTTGGCTTTGTCGGCTTTGAGAAGGGTCTTGACAGGCTTTGTTGGCTTTAAGAAGAATTTTGACAGACTGAAGTTGGCTTTGTCGGCTTTGAGAAGGGTCTTGACAGACTTTGTTGGCTTTAAGAAGAATTTTGACAGACTGAAGTTGGCTTTGTCTGCTTTAAGAAGGGAATTGACAAACTTTGTTGGCTTTAAGAAGAATTTTGACAGACTGAAGTTGGCTTTGTCAGCTTTAAGAAGGGTCTTGACAGACTTTGTTGGATTTAAGAAGAATCTTGACATACTGAAATTGGCTTTGTTGGCTTTAAGGAGGGTCTTGAAAGACTTTGTTGGATTTAGGAAGAATCTTGACAGACTGAAGTTGGTTTTGTCGACTTTAAGAAGGGTATTGACAGGCTGAAGTTTTCTTTGTCAGCTTTAAGAAGGGTCTTGACAGACTTTGTTGGATTTAAGAAGAATCTTGACAGACTGAAATTGGCTTTGTTGGCTTTAAGAAGGGTCTTGAAAGACTTTGTTGGATTTAGGAAGAATCTTGACAGACTGAAGTTGGCTTTGTCGGCTTTAAGAAGAATTTTGACAGACTGAAGTTGGCTTTGTCAGCTTTAAGAAGGGTCTTGACAGACTTTGTTGGATTTAAGAAGAATCTTGACAGACTGAAAAGGGCTTTGTTGGCTTTAAGGAGGGTCTTGAAAGACTTTGTTGGATTTAGGAAGAATCTTGACAAACTGAAGTTGGCTTTGTCGGCTTTAAGAAGGGTATTGACAGGCTGAAGTTTTCTTTGTCAGCATTAAGAAGGGTCTTGACAGACTTTGTTGGATTTAAGAAGAATTTTGACAGACTGAAGTTGGCTTTGTCGGCTTTAAGAAGGGTCTTGTTAGACTTTGTTGGATATAAGAAGAATCTTGACAGACTGAAGTTGGCTTTGTCGGCTTTAAGAAGGGTATTGACAGGCTGAAGTTTTCTTTGTCAGCTTTAAGAAGGGTCTTGACAGACTTTGTTGGATTTAAGAAGAATCTTGACAGATTGAAATTGGCTTTGTTGGCTTTAAGAAGGGTCTTGAAAGACTTTGTTGGATTTAGGAAGAATCTTGACAGACTGAAGTTGGCTTTGTCGGCTTTAAGAAGGGTATTGACAGGCTGAAGTTTTCTTTGTCAGCTTTAAGAAGGGTCTTGACAGACTTTGTTGGATTTAAGAAGAATCTTGACAGACTGAAATTGGCTTTGTTGGCTTTAAGAAGGGTCTTGAAAGACTTTGTTGGATTTAGGAAGAATCTTGACAGACTGAAGTTGGCTTTGTCGGCTTTAAGAAGTCTTGAAGCTGACAAAGAAAACTTCAGCCTGTCAAGGTTCTTCTTAAAGCCAAACAAATGACAAAGATGATGCCAACTTCAAATCGGCCTCGAAGACACCAGAACAGAACCTACTCATTTTACTGAATCTGACGTTGACATGGACAATATATCGGAGTCTGTCAAGATCCTTCTTAAAGCCGACAAAGTCTGTCAAGACCCTTCTTAAAGCTGACAAAGAAAACTTCAGCCTGTCAAG
This sequence comes from Nephrocerus scutellatus, assembly GCA_947095585.1. Lineage (NCBI taxonomy): Eukaryota > Metazoa > Arthropoda > Insecta > Diptera > Pipunculidae > Nephrocerus > Nephrocerus scutellatus. Next base: position 3,471,289 of record OX352766.1, read on the forward strand.
GTTCTTCTTAAAGCCAAACAAATGACAAAGATGATGCCAACTTCAAATCGGCCTCGAAGACACCAAGCTCTCTCTCAGTAAATACTTAACGGTAACGTTCTGAACCTCTAGTAATCTCGCCTTCCACATCCTTTGGAAGAGGTAACTATTTCATGTGGTCATCCCAACCTTTGTCGTCGAGAAAAACCTTAAACCGAACTTCAACGAGAAAGCCCGGGACCGAAATATGTGGGCAAACACGTAATCAGACTCTTGGAGTGTTTTGAAAACTATGATACAATTGACGAAGTACTTATTCGCGCTAACGAAGATATTGACATCAAAGCAAAGAAATATAAAATGCCTTTTTTAAGTCTAAAAGTATGCAATATGTTAAATGTGGTTTTTTCAGTCTATTTCTATATTCGCTTATTACTGAAAAATCACACTTTATATTGCCTAATATTAGGCTTTTAAGATAATTCAGTGTTTAGACTGAATAACATCTATCTTCATATATGATGAGCTGGGAGGTTAGCCATCAGCACGAAATCTGGGCCTGCACATAAATGTGAGCAAAACAAATTACATTGTGGCCACGTCTGCGAGTGGAAGATCCAACATTCGTCCCTCAATTCAAATAGTTAACTGTAGCAGCCGATAATAGCATGGAACCAGAAATACGCGCACGGTTCCTCAAAGCGAACAAAGTTTGTCAATACCCTTCTTAAAGCAGACAAAGTCAACTTCAGTCTGTCAAGGTTCTTCTTAAAGCCAACAAAGCCTACTTTAGTCTATCAAGACCATTTTTAAAGCCATAAAAGTCATCTTCAGCCTATCAAGATTCTTTTTAAAGCCAACAAAGTCTATCAAGACCCTTCTTTAAGCCGAAAAAGCCAACAAAGTCTGTCAAGATTCTTCTTAAAGCCGACAAAGTCTGTCTTGACTCCAATATATTGTCCATGTCAACGTCAGATTCAGTAAAATGTGTAGGTTCTGTTAGAACCGACTATAGTCTTTCAAATGGTCAGTATTTTCAGCTCCATCTAACGACAACTGATCCAGTCAATGTTGTATAGGCGCTTAAGCAGCAGACATATTAAGAAAAATTCAAAAACCCTAAATAAATAGCTAAAAATAATAAAAAAAAAAACAATTTCCTAAGATTGGTTCTCTTTTAAGCGCTCTCCATCTTTCTCGATTTTATTTTACAGCTGCAACTTGTCAGGAGATAAATAAAAGATACAACAACAAGAAGAACAACACTTGGTCCGCTTGGGCTTTGCTACCTACCTACCTAGCTACCTACCTAAATCGACACCAACAAAATGGCTGTCCTTTCAAAATACATCGATAAAGCTGTGGAGAAATACGACGAGCTGGGACTTTCCAAGACGCGCTTCAGTCAGGCGGTCGTAGGTGCGGCCGTCTGTGCGTACGTCTTAAAAATCACATACCCACTGATAAGAAGGAATTTTCACCTCTCCGTAGACTCAACACAGCAGCAGCATTTGCAGTATCAACATAACAATAACAACAATAACAGTAGTAGCAGCAGCCACAGCGGCAAGCGGCAACAAAATGGTTGCATCGGCACAGCAACCGACTCTGCGACTACCACTGTCCTCGATGAAGAGGAGCTAAAGTTGGTTGAAGCGGAGAAACTGTTGATGGCCTCGCAACTGCGTAGCCGCGTCCAGCCTGGTCTCAATTGGGAGTTTGTCAAGCAACTCTCCAAATTACTCGAGATTATGATACCCCGGACGCTGTGCTACGAGACAGGGCTGCTTGGAGTTCATACCGTATGCTTGGTGTCGCGTACATTCCTTAGCATCTATGTGGCCGCCCTGGAAGGTGCCATTGTGAAGTTCATTGTGCGACGCGATGTCCGGCAATTTGCGATAGCTCTGCTAAAGTGGTTCGGCATTGCCATTCCAGCGACGTTCATTAACTCGATGATACGCTATCTGGAGAATAAGTTGTCGCTGGCGTTTAGGTAAGTGAGGTGTGGTGGGGAGGAGAGGGATCGATTCATCTCCATTTCCATCTCCATCTCCATCTCCATTTCCATCTCCATCTCCATCTCCATCTCCATCTCCATCTCCATCTCCATCTCCATCTCCATCTCCATCTCCATCTCCATCTCCATCTCCATCTCCATCTCCATCTCCATCTCCATCTCCATCTCCATCTCCATCTCCATCTCCATCTCCATCTCCATCTCCATCTCCATCTCCATCTCCATCTCCATCTCCATCTCCATCTCCATCTCCATCTCCATCTCCATCTCCATCTCCATCTCCATCTCCATCTCCATCTCCATCTCCATCTCCATCTCCATCTCCATCATCTCCATCTCCATATCCATCTTCATCTCCATCTCCATCTCCATCTCCATCTCCAACTCCCATCTCCGTCTCCGTCTCCGTCTCCATCTCCATCTGCATCTCCCATCTCCATCTCTCTCCCTTGCATTCTCTCGCTTTAACCCTCTCACTTGCTCTGTTTACTTTTTGTTCTCTTCTCTTAATTTATTTTTTGAAAATATTTCTTGCTCTCTTATTATTGCTCTCTAGGACTCGTTTGGTGAGACACTCGTACCGCTTGTACTTTAAGAATCAAAATTACTATCGCGTATCGAACCTGGATGGAAGAATAGAGAACGCCGATCACAGGTGAGTCAGGCAGGCCAACACGGGTCTTCTTTTGATTCCTCTGCGACTTCTTGACCTCCTCTTTTATCGTCTTCTTAAAACTGCACTGTAGATTGACAGAGGACATATCAGTATTTGCCAGCTCGATTGCACATTTGTACAGCAGCCTGACGAAGCCTTGCTTTGATTTAATGCTGATCGGCTTCGCTCTGATGCGTTCATCACAAAAGATGAAGGCCAACATATTCTCAGGTAAGTTACGGCTCGCTGAGAGAGAATATTTCCGAATGCTCTCATCTAACTTGCCCACTTATTTCTCTCTCCCTCTTTTCCTTTTCTCTTTCATTTCTTTTCTTTATCTCTCACTCACTTATTATCTCACTCTAACTTTATGTCATCCTTTTTTCTCGCTCTCACATTCTCTCTCTCTTTTCCAAACACCTTTGATTTCATTCTCTCTCTAATTTTCTCTTGCTCTCTCTCTCTCTCTCTATCTGTTTATTATTTCCCTCCCTCTATCTCTCTCTTACTTTCTCGCATAATTATCTCCCACTCTTCCATTTTTGCTCCCTTTCCTCTCCCTCTTATATTCTTAATTTTTTTACACACACTTTTCATTTCGCTCTCTCTCTCTCTAATTGTTTCTCCCTTTCTCACCCCCTGTCACACTGCGCGCATGCATAGGTCCCGCCCTGGCTGTATCGGTGATCTCGCTTACTGCCCATATCCTCCGCATTGTTTCTCCGAAATTCGGACAACTTGTATCCGAGGAAGCCAACCGTTACGGTTATTTGCGGCACATTCATTCGCGCATCATCACAAATGCCGAAGAGATCGCCTTCTATGGTGGCCACAAAGTTGAGCTGCTGCAACTCCGCCAGGCTTACAATCGTCTGGTGAATCAGATGAACAACATTTTCACCCAAAAGCTGTGGTTTGTAATGCTGGAGCAGTTCTTCATGAAGTACGTGTGGTCTGGCACCGGTATGGTGATGGTGTCACTGCCAATCTTGACATCTACAGGTGGCGGAAGTGGTAAGAGAGCTCTCTCTCTCTCTCTCTCATTATTGTTGCTGTTCGTTGATTAATTATAAAAACGACCTTCCCTCATTTCAGATCAATTGTCATCCGCCTCCTCGGAGAGCCGTGTAAGCGAACGCACACAATACCTGACGACGGCGAGAAATCTCCTGATATCCGCGGCAGACGCTATCGAACGCCTCATGTCATCGTACAAAGAGATCGTAGCCCTGGCCGGCTATACATATCGTGTGGCCGGTATGTTGGAAGTCTTCGAGGAAACCGCCCAGGGTATTTACAGCAAGACAACTGTGGCCGAATCGAATGAAACCGCCGGCGTCATTGAGTTCCGCAATGGCCGGCCCATCGCCAAGGGACAAATCATTTACACCGACAATCCAAGCAATACGTCAATTACCCTGAAGGCGGTGCCTGTTGTCACACCAAATTGTGACGTCGTTGTGCCAAGTCTGACACTGACCATTCGGCCGGGTATGCATTTGCTTATAACCGGCCCCAATGGATGTGGAAAGTCGAGTCTTTTCCGCATTCTTAGCGGACTCTGGCCAATATATTCTGGCGAATTGCATATTCCACGACCGGTCGAGGGTAAGCCGTGTATGTTTTACATTCCGCAGAGGCCTTACATGTCCATCGGCAGCTTGTGCGATCAAATTATTTACCCAGACACACAAGAGGAGATGGTCAAGAAGAACATCACAGTGAATGAGCTGCGAGCGATTTTGAAGATGGTATGCCTGGAGCACATTGCACAGAGGTTGGTTGGATAGTTTTAGAGTTTTTTTTGTGGTTTAAAAATTGGACTCTTTTCGATTGTGTAGGGATAGCTTTGATGTCGTTCGTGATTGGAAGGACATTCTTTCGGGTGGTGAAAAACAGCGTATGGCTGTTGCCAGACTTTTCTACCATAAGTGAGAGTGTTTCGCCGGCCCTTTTTTCAATTGCGATCTTAATTTGTGTTCTTCTACTTCCACAGACCAACATACGCCCTGCTGGATGAGTGCACAAGTGCTGTTTCAATCGATGTCGAGAGTTCCATATACGAGAGCGCTAAAAACATGGGAATAACATTGCTGACGATCACACATAGGCCAACATTGTGGTAAGCATCAGATAGATCATCGATCTGTTGAGTTGCAAATAGGATGGATAGTAAAGGGGAATAGTTAGTCAACAATTCCTGACACCCACTTTTATTTCAATTACAGGAAATTCCATTCCCACATTCTTGAATTTGACGGGCAGGGGAGTTGGAGTTTTCGGACAATGGAACCCAATGAACAACAGCAGCAACATTAGTTCCTATTCGTTTATCGCTTGGATTTTGTAAAAATTGGAAAAATCTCTAAATACGAAGCATCACAAGGATCACATCTCGTCCCTTAGTTTTTTTTTTTATTGCCTCCTCTCCTTTTTACTATGTACTCTATAACCAAGCATAGAATAATTTTTATTATAAACTTACATTGTAGCTCGTTAAACGTGTCCATAGTTTGTATTGATCAATGCCTTATAATTAAAATATTCAATTTTATATAAAAATGTTGCTCACATATTATGATTTGTGTCTCTGTTAAAAGTTCCCATTATGGTTCTGTTAAAAAAATGTTAACCACTGAATCGGTATGCTAATGAGATGATATTCCATCACAGATTTACAGCAACTTTGTATATGAGGGACATAGCCAATTAGTATATAGGGGAAGGATATGTTTATGTGTATGTATGTATATTAATTGTATCAAATGTATTATTTTGTTAAAAATTCAATTTCCAATTGCTGTGCACTGTAATTATGCAATTTAAGAATTATGACGATGTGTATTAGAATTTTGAAATTAATTAGAATTAAGGATTCTGTTTCTGTGGTTTTATTAGGTAGTATAATAAATAATTAATGCAAACAACAACAATAACGACAACACCAATAACGACAACAACAACACCAATAACAACAAAATTTGTTAAAATCGACGAGGCGTGCGTTCAAGTGGACGTCCAGGAATTTTTCACTTTTAGATCTTAAGCTCAAACATGTACATGGATGAATAATAAAAAGCTATGATTATTATTGTTATTGCGATTTTGTTCTCTTGTCGAGGTATTCCGGAACGATAGGGCATAACATAATGTTACGAGTTACTATCACCAGATCGAACCAAAGGATGATTTTTTTGACCACTTATTAGTTAGCTGGTATGCTCAGTTTTAGAGCTTCAGTTTAACCAGGAGCTTAAGGAAAACCTTTCAAAAACACATCATCATCATATGTTGCCTTACAACCGGAGTTGATTCGATGTTAATCAGATTGGTCCAACGTCTACGACATCATCCCATGATAGCCTTCGCCTGTCTCATTGTCCTGTCGCAAATATCCTATAACGCAAAGGACTTTTCAATCAGGATTCTCGTCGCTATTGTTATCTATTGCCTTACTTTCATTTGTGATCTAAATGGTCATTTTGCACAGCTCCTCTTTTTGATGTGAAACGTCTTTAAAAACCAAAAATGAACAAAAGTTTGTAGCGTAGCGAAATGGTCTATATCATCTTGCATTAATAAATGCCTAAATATTAGTCTCTGAGATGTAAGTGCGGTGTCGTTATTTAACGTATATGGTCAGCTCACTGAAAAGGCCTTGGATTGCGTAGCTGGGAGTATAGACGAAAGGTACCCTGGGGGAACGACCAGCTGGCTAAGCTTAGGATTAGGACTCTGCTTAACGAATTCAAAGAATATAGTTTCGCCCTTGCAGAATTAAGACGATCCAAACGTGCCACTGCGAAAACATTGTAGAAATGCCAGTAGCTTTAGCATTAGTTAAGGATCAGACAAAGTGTGTAGGTTTTTTTAAAAAAGGCACCTACCGTGATAATACAATCAGAATCCTACTCCAGATTCATTTTCCAGGTTAGTGTACTCGTGCACCATACATGTAGACGAACGTATCTGATTTAGGGGTCTGTATTACTAGTAGGGTAGATAATTTATCCGGATCTTCAGTCCGAATGGGCAACCTTTCAAAGCTCCCGGCGATGATGGGATCTTTCCAGCAATTCTACAGAAGGCAGTCGATCATATCCTACCGTGTATTATTCCTTTATTTAGAGCCAGCTACAACTGAGGGTACATTCCTACTATCTGGACATATGCAAACCTATTGAGCTGCCTTAATCATAAAGACATAACATCATTTGTACTCAAAACCCTGGTGAGACTTTTGATGTTCATATTAGAGGCCGGTTATAATTGTCTATGCCTCTGCACCCAAGTCAGTTTACGTACAGGGAAGGCAAAAGCACTGAAGGTTCCCTTCACTATCTTGTAAAGAACATACAAAGAACTTATCATTCCAAGGAAGTGGCCCTTTGTGCCTTCATCGACATTGAGGGCGCTTTTGATAACACTGATTACGACTCTATCGTAAGGGCAATCAGTAGCAAGGGTATCGGAGAATCGATGGACCATTCTTGAATGTCGAAGATATTATTTTCTCCTTGGGAGAGGAGTGTCTGTGACTACAGTTAAGGGATATCGCCAAGGAGAAGTGCTTTCTCCCCTTCTATGGTCACTAGTCATTGACTATCTTGTAGTCGATCTTCACAGATCAGGCTACATCGCCATTGGTTATAAGGACGATTTGCCGATTTTTATTTGTAGTAAGTACTGCGCGACTATCAAGATGCAAGATGCTTTTCTACACGTTTTAGAATGGTGCAGCAGAGAAGACTATCCATCAATCCTAGCAAATTCGTTTTAGCGACTTTCACAATAAGAATACTGGTATTTGGGACCTATAATCATCAAAGGCACCACAATATATTATTCCAGTGAGGTTAAATATCTCGGTGTCATCCTTGAAAAAACGGCTTAACTGAAATTCTCATATCAAGACCGCCATCGAATGTGCCACTAGGGCCTTGTCTGCCAGTAGACGCCTCTACGGCAGAACTTGGAGTCTTAATCCTAAAATGGTACATTGGATGTAGACAAAGATGGCGAGACCCATCAACCCGGCCGGCAACTAAGCTTCAGAAGCTACACAGAGCTGCCTGTCTAGGTATAATTGGTACCATGCACACCTGTCCTACGACAGCACTATAGAAGCTGTTGCAGGGCTTTCACCACTGCCAATCTTTTTAGGGAAGACGGCTGCTAAATGTGCTGTTAAGCTACAATTACAATACGGGTACAAAGCGGGTTTGTTTCGGAAACGTCTCAAAGCTACCACGGCACGCTCAGTGAACGACGCCGACTCCGCGACCACCTCTGCCACTGTTGTACGTATAGCAATGGACATATCGAGTGAAGATGCACCCACACATCATGCGAAGACGTCTCCAAACTGAGGGATAGAATGAATACGGCTTCACGTGCTTTACGTGCGTTAAATAGAGGGTTAAAATGGAAATCGTTACGAAAGAGCGACATGATGATCCAGTACACAAACCATTAAATGCTTTTCAGCATAAAGTACACCTGATTGAAGTGGAACGCTAAGAAGAAGAAGTCATTCCTTTTTAGACATCGTGCAGAAGTGATCTTGTGTTGTTGAAGAGTCTTTTGGTGGTTCTATGGAGGTCTTTTTGGTCTTTTGGTAGTCTTTAGAGGGTCTTATTGGGGTTCTTTTTGAAGGTCTTTGGAGGGTTTTTTTGTGGTACTTTGGATGTCTTTAGAGGTTCTTTTGGAAAGTTCTTTTGAGGAACTTCAAGTGGTTTTTTGGTGGTCTTTTCGAGGTCTTTTAGAAGTAAGTGATCCATTTTGGAGTTTTTTTGGATGGTCTTTTGAGAGGTTTTTTGAAATTCTTTTAGGGCCATTTGGGTGTCTTTTGAGGGTTTTTTTTGGAAGGTAATTTGTGTGTCTTTTGGGAGTATTTTGGATTCTTTAGAAGGTTTTTTTTGAAATGTTTTTGGGGTCTTCTGAGTGTTCATTTGGAATTCTTAGGGGAATGTTTTTGGGGGTCTGTTGAAGGTCTCTTTATGTTCGTTTAGGAGTCTTTTAATGGTCTTTCGGAGGGGGGTGGCATTGTTGGAGTGTTTTGGGGGTCGTCTGACTGGTTATTTGGGGGGTCTTTAGAGGTTCTTCTGGGTAGACTTTTTTGTGATTCTTCTGAGATCTTTTGACGGTTTCTTGGGGTCTTTTGGATGGTCTGTTGGTAGTTTTTGGAGTCTTTTGAGAGTCGTTTGAGCGTGTTTTGGAGGTCTTTATGGGCTCTTTTGAATGATAATTTTAAGGGTCTTTTGGTGATCTTTGGAATAAATTCGGGTTCTTTTTTGTTTTTGTTTTTTAAGGGTCTTTAAGTGGATTTTTGGTGATTCTTTTGTGGAAGGTAATTTATGGGTCTTTCGAGAGTTGTTTTGGTGGATTTTGGGGTTTTTTATGGGAAGAGATTACAGGTCATTATTATTTTTGGAATTCCTTAAGGATAAAAAGACACATACGATGTGTTATTAAGAAAGCTTTGCTGGACTCCTCATTGACAAGCAAATAAATACGGAAATCAAAAAAGTAGTTAATAAAAACCTTAATGATGCACTTTCGAATTTAGTTTAACATAGGTGTGCTCTAAAAACCTATGCTACGATATGCTCTGCAGGGCTATGCTCAATATGCGTTTGACGGTACAATCAAAATACCAAATGCCGACCAGATGCTTCAAAAGCGTTGATGTAAACTTGATGTGTTTGTGGCTACGCTTGTCAGTTGTTTCAAAAGCTTCATTAGAGAGTTGGTGGAAATGCTTTTCGAAAGCTGAAGATTAAACTTGGTAGGTTTATGGCAATGCTGTAAGGTTTCATCAAAAGTATTAGAAGAGGGTTTGTGATTTTGTTTCAACTCGCCTATATTATAAAGAAGTTTTTATGGCTGCTATGAAGAATGGCTACACGCCACTGCACTTGCTCATGTTAAGGTTAGGTTAGACTTTCGTTCAAAAAAGAAAAACACGTTTCATCTTTCATCTACACACAGCAAAATATTTAATCTCTTTGCCCACAGCAAACGAGATATACAGGTTGGGCTTGGCTTGGTTGAACTTGGTTTGGGTGTGATATTTCTTCCCCACCTTTGGTATTGGTACTACCAATAATATCTCTTTGCCAGCCCATCGGTAGGCTGCTTTTGAATATTGGAAGAATGCTTTAAAAGATAAAAGATGAAGGGTGAAAGATAAAAGATAAAAGACAAAAGATAAAAGATAAAAGATAAAAGATAAAAGATAAAAGATAAAAGATAAAAGATAAAAGATAAAAGATAAAAGATAAAAGATAAAAGATAAAAGATAAAAGATAAAAGATAAAAGATAAAAGATAAAAGATAAAAGATAAAAGATAAAAGATAAAAGATAAAAGATAAAAGATAAAAGATAAAAGATAAAAGATAAAAGATAAAAGATAAAAGATAAAAGATAAAAGATAAAAGATAAAAGATAAAAGATAAAAGATAAAAGATAAAAGATAAAAGATAAAAGATAAAAGATAAAAGATAAAAGATAAAAGATAAAAGATAAAAGATAAAAGATGAAAGATGAAATATGAGATATGAAAGATGATAGATGATAGAAGAAAGATAAAAGATAAAAGATGATAGATGAAAGATGAAAGATGAAAGACGGAAAGATGAAGGATGAAAGATGAAAGATGAAAGATGAAATATGAAATATGAAAGATGATAGATGACAGATGAAAGATAAAAGATGAAAGATGATAGATGAAAGATGAAAGATGAAAGACGGAAAGATGAAAGATGAAAGATAAAAGATGAAAGATGAAGGATGAAAGATGAAAGATGAAAGACGGAAAGATGAAAGATGAAAGATAAAAGATGAAAGATGAAAGATGAAAGATGAAAGATGAAAGATAAAAGATGAAAGATGAAAGATGAAAGATAAAAGATGAAAGATGAAATATGAAATATGAAAGATAAAAGATGAAGGGTGAAAGATAAAAGATGAAAAATAAAAGATAAAAGATAAAAGATAAAAGATAAAAGATAAAAGATAAAAGATAAAAGATAAAAGATAAAAGATAAAAGATAAAAGATAAAAGATAAAAGATAAAAGATAAAAGATAAAAGATAAAAGATAAAAGATAAAAGATAAAAGATAAAAGATAAAAGATAAAAGATAAAAGATAAAAGATAAAAGATAAAAGATAAAAGATAAAAGATAAAAGATAAAAGATAAAAGATAAAAGATAAAAGATAAAAGATAAAAGATAAAAGATAAAAGATAAAAGATAAAAGATAAAAGATGAAAGATGACAAATAAAAGATGAAAGATATCTGCTCCTCGTTTTCAGAGAATCCTTCCTAGGGTCTTTTAGTGAGTTCTTAATACTTCAGCTCTTCTCACTTCTGTATTATATGCATAATCTCTATCTATCATTATCTCTATTGTTTCCATAATACCGTCCTTTTAGTAAATTTCTCTTAAAATTATTGCTGTTTCTGTAGCTGCGGTGCTTTCCAAACACTATGACGACCTCAACAGGCGACATTGCATTATGTTGTTGCTCTTCTTGTTGAAATGACAGAAATCACTAAAGACTGAAAAATTCAAATTGCAAATCCCTTAGCAAGGTCACCACCACATTAGCCTTGTCCGTACACCCTTCACAATCAACCTCAACCCTCTGTTCCTGTTGGTCAATACAGTAACTGTTGCGGATACGTACGAGTATATATACGACTACACTTCGGTCTGCTCCCAGGGGATTGCTCTACACATCGCAAACAGAAGCTTACATTTGTGTGCATTTATTTCAAGTGCCCCACGGTGTGTAAGCAAACATGCTCGCTCGATGAAGAGGACATGCGAGAAGCGAGACCAGTATTTTGCATGTAACCTCGATTTTGTTCTTCTATTTCCTTTCCTGAGAGGAATCCCCGCATTATCATGTATGTGTGTGTGTGTGTGTGTGTGTGTGTGTGTATACTCCCAGTCTGTTGTTAGCCTCAAGCTCAAATGGGTTATGTATCGGAAATTTGTTTGCATTATTTTGTTGCGAATTTACACAAATCTCTCGCTAAGCACATCCTTGAGAATGTTTACATTAGATAGCAGAAATGGATATTTCTTTATCGGTCCAGAAATACACACACAAACACATGCATGAACATAATTGACACTCATTTTTCGGAAAGTGTTTGCTCCTTCCAATCTTTAACTTTTTTTTAAAGAGAAAGGATACAACCTCTTGCTTTTCACAGCGATACTCACGCCTCTGCTCTTCAGGAAAGGACATATAAGATCAGCGTAGGGTAGGTACGAACAGTTCTGACCTTGACAGCATTACAAAATGGGGCAAATACAGTTGAGTATAATAGCATTTCACGTTATTTTCTGCTTATAAAAAGATACCAAAACTCCCAGGACTTGTAGACCACCTCGCCGCTGTTGAAAAGTTGACGTCAAGGATGCCATCCTGTTACAAAAACAAATACTTCCAAGCAAACACTGCATATCACATGTTGCTTAGCGAAAATATGTATTCCAAATGTTGCAATGAAAATATAATACTACGAAGCAAATAAAGCAGAACTGAAGGTAAATAAGAATTTAATAGAAAGTGTTGTCTCCGGAAATACACATGTGTGTAAAATTTCAATAAAATCGGGCGTTGGGAAGTGGGTTAAAAATGTATCGCAAGATTCCACGACACACAGCCAGACAAACACACGGGCACGCGAAGCTTATATAGAGAATTTAAAAACAGTGCGTGTAACCTTTACGGGCGGTGTAAGTGAAACTTTTTGATTATGCCGGGCAAAAAACCCACAAGAGACTCATAAAAGACCCCAAAAGACCCCCACCAGACTCTTAAAAGACCACCGAAATACGCTCAAAAGCCTCTTTGAAAGAACCCTAAAATACCCTCCAAAAAATCCCATAAAAACCCCAAAAGACCCTCAAAAGACCCTTAGGCCATACCGAATTTCATAGAATACGGTCTAGAAATTCTTCACTACACCACGAGGGACTGAATGCTCAACTTGCATCCTCTCCAAATTTCCTACGAAGTGATGACTGCTGTAAGGAAAGTGTGTGTTAGTGATGAGATCCAAGGATTCTGCAGCAGATGCCGAAGAGTAACCGTCTGCTTTCTTGATAAGAGTCGGACAGGTGCTATTCTTGGAGAGGATCTTCCAGATTCCAGATCGGACTCCTTGGTCTCTTGGCTTTTTTGATGGCCTTCTTGTACCTTTTCAGGCAATCGTTGTAAGGCTTCTAGTATTTATTGGCATAATAAATATTGAAAACCTAGTCATACTACTGAGTTTACTTTGCTCCACGACGGACTGTTCGGGCAAGAGGCCTTCAGAGCCAAGTCCATTGGTTTCTCGAATGTTTCAATATTGCTGGCCAATTGCTCAGTCGAAGATATTTCAATATTGGGTATTTTGTCTAATTTTGACAGGATGATAAATGTTTCTAAGCTTAAATCTTCTTTCCAAATGTTGCAAAGAAAATACTGCCAAGCAGAACTTGCAAATCAAATGCTTATAAGCAAAAATATGTATTCCAAAAGTTGGAGAGAAATAACTGCCAAGAAAATGTTGCAAATCAACTGGTTATAAGCAAAAATATGTATTCCAAATGTTGCGGAGAAAAAAGTGAGAAGCAAAAGTTGCAAATCAAATGTTTATAAGCAAAAACATGTACTCCAAAGGTGGCATAGAAAATACTGCCAAGAAAAAGTTGCAAATCAAGTGGTTATAAGCAAAAATATGTATTCCAAATGTTGCAGAGAAAAAAGTGAGAAGCAAAAGTTGCAAATCAAATGTTTATAAGCAAAAACATGTACTCCAAAGGTGGCATAGAAAATACTGCCAAGAAAATGTTGCAAATCAAGTATTCCAAATGTTGCAAGGAAAATACTGCCAAGAAAAAGTTGCAAATCAAGTGGTTATAAGCAAAAATATGTATTCCAAATGTTGCAGAAAAAAAGTGAGAAGCAAAAGTTGCAAATCAAATGTTTATAAGCAAAAACATGTACTCCAAAGGTGGCATAGAAAATACTGCCAAGAAAAAGTTGCAAATCAAGTGGTTATAAGCAAAGAAAAAAGCAGAGAAAAAAGTGAGAAACAAAAGTTGCAAATCAAATGTTTATAAGCAAAAACATGTACTCCAAAGGTGGCATAGAAAATACTGCCAAGAAAAAGTTGCAAATCAAGTGGTTATAAGCAAAAATATGTATTCCAAATGTTGCAGAGAAAAAAGTGAGAAGCAAAAGTTGCAAATCAAATGTTTATAAGCAAAAACATGTACTCCAAAGGTGGCATAGAAAATACTGCCAAGAAAAAGTTGCAAATCAAGTGGTTATAAGCAAAAATATGTATTCCAAATGTTGCAGAGAAAAAAGTGAGAAGCAAAAGTTGCAAATCAAATGTTTATAAGCAAAAACATGTACTCCAAAGGTGGCATAGAAAATACTGCCAAGAAAATGTTGCAAATCAAGTATTCCAAATGTTGCAAGGAAAATACTGCCAAGAAAAAGTTGCAAATCAAGTGGTTATAAGCAAAAATATGTATTCCAAATGTTGCAGAGAAAAAAGTGAGAAGCAAAAGTTGCAAATCAAATGTTTATAAGCAAAAACATGTACTCCAAAGGTGGCATAGAAAATACTGCCAAGAAAATGTTGCAAATCAAGTATTCCAAATGTTGCAAGGAAAATACTGCCAAGAAAAAGTTGCAAATCAAGTGGTTATAAGCAAAAATATGTATTCCAAATGTTGCGGAGAAAAAAGTGAGAAGCAAAAGTTGCAAATCAAATGTTTATAAGCAAAAACATGTACTCCAAAGGTGGCATAGAAAATACTGCCAAGAAAAAGTTGCAAATCAAGTGGTTATAAGCAAAAATATGTATTCCAAATGTTGCAGAGAAAAAAGTGAGAAGAAAAAGTTGCAAATCAAATGTTTATAAGCAAAAACATGTACTCCAAAGGTGGCATAGAAAATACTGCCAAGAAAATGTTGCAAATCAAGTATTCCAAATGTTGCAAGGAAAATACTGCCAAGAAAAAGTTGCAAATCAAGTGGTTATAAGCAAAAATATGTATTCCAAATGTTGCAGAAAAAAAGTGAGAAGCAAAAGTTGCAAATCAAATGTTTATAAGCAAAAACATGTACTCCAAAGGTGGCATAGAAAATACTGCCAAGAAAAAGTTGCAAATCAAGTGGTTATAAGCAAAGAAAAAAGCAGAGAAAAAAGTGAGAAACAAAAGTTGCAAATCAAATGTTTATAAGCAAAAACATGTACTCCAAAGGTGGCATAGAAAATACTGCCAAGAAAAAGTTGCAAATCAAGTGGTTATAAGCAAAAATATGTATTCCAAATGTTGCAGAGAAAAAAGTGAGAAGCAAAAGTTGCAAATCAAATGTTTATAAGCAAAAACATGTACTCCAAAGGTGGCATAGAAAATACTGCCAAGAAAAAGTTGCAAATCAAGTGGTTATAAGCAAAAATATGTATTCCAAATGTTGCAGAGAAAAAAGTGAGAAGCAAAAGTTGCAAATCAAATGTTTATAAGCAAAAACATGTACTCCAAAGGTGGCATAGAAAATACTGCCAAGAAAATGTTGCAAATCAAGTATTCCAAATGTTGCAAGGAAAATACTGCCAAGAAAAAGTTGCAAATCAAGTGGTTATAAGCAAAAATATGTATTCCAAATGTTGCAGAGAAAAAAGTGAGAAGCAAAAGTTGCAAATCAAATGTTTATAAGCAAAAACATGTACTCCAAAGGTGGCATAGAAAATACTGCCAAGAAAATGTTGCAAATCAAGTATTCCAAATGTTGCAAGGAAAATACTGCCAAGAAAAAGTTGCAAATCAAGTGGTTATAAGCAAAAATATGTATTCCAAATGTTGCAGAGAAAAAAGTAAGAAGCAAAAGTTGCAAATCAAATGTTTATAAGCAAAAACATGTACTCCAAAGGTGGCATAGAAAATACTGCCAAGAAAATGTTGCAAATCAAGTATTCCAAATGTTGCAAGGAAAATACTGCCAAGAAAAAGTTGCAAATCAAGTGGTTATAAGCAAAAATATGTATTCCAAATGTTGCAGAGAAAAAAGTAAGAAGCAAAAGTTGCAAATCAAATGTTTATAAGCAAAAACATGTACTCCAAAGGTGGCATAGAAAATACTGCCAAGAAAAAGTTGCAAATCAAGTGGTTATAAGCAAAGAAAAAAGCAGAGAAAAAAGTGAGAAACAAAAGTTGCAAATCAAATGTTTATAAGCAAAAACATGTACTCCAAAGGTGGCATAGAAAATACTGCCAAGAAAATGTTGCAAATCAAGTATTCCAAATGTTGCAAGGAAAATACTGCCAAGAAAAAGTTGCAAATCAAGTGGTTATAAGCAAAAATATGTATTCCAAATGTTGCAGAGAAAAAAGTAAGAAGCAAAAGTTGCAAATCAAATGTTTATAAGCAAAAACATGTACTCCAAAGGTGGCATAGAAAATACTGCCAAGAAAAAGTTGCAAATCAAGTGGTTATAAGCAAAAATATGTATTCCAAATGTTGCGGAGAAAAAAGTGAGAAGCAAAAGTTGCAAATCAAATGTTTATAAGCAAAAACATGTACTCCAAAGGTGGCATAGAAAATACTGCCAAGAAAAAGTTGCAAATCAAGTGGTTATAAGCAAAAATATGTATTCCAAATGTTGCAGAGAAAAAAGTGAGAAGCAAAATCAAATGTCTATAAGCAAAAATATGTATTCCAAATGTTGCAAGGAAAATACTGTGAAGCGAATAAAGCAGAATAAATGTTGCTATGCTAAAATATCGATTACAAATATTGCAAGCAAACGATCCAAATAAAATGTTGCCAGGCACGCTTTGCATTCCATATGTTACACAGATAATGCCGCAAATTTTGATTAGGAAAAGGACGCAATTTGCATTGCATTTGACAATCACTTAGCTTAATTATCTATAAAGATTGCAAAAATTGCCATGTCGGCCATGAACGTTTATTTTCGACGCAGATAAAAAAAACTAATGTACTCGTATATTGCCACTATGCGTGATTCGAGGAAAATAAAAAGTAAATAAAAGAAATTAACGGCAACAGTGGCACCGGCCGACAAGGCTAAAGCTATTAACCGCTGTCTACGCTGTTAACACACTCAGTTATTGCTCCTCATACAACAACAATAAATCAGCAATCCATTTCAGGTTGCCTACCTATAGATAACTCAGCTTGTACTCTGTGATTATTTTAGGGTACTCCATCAACCAATAAACTGCATCAACGATGTCCATGTACGCAAACGAAATAACCAACCCCTTATGCCCTCGTTAATGCAATTGATTTGATTTGATTGACAAGTGTCTAAGTGATGTTTTTTTACTCCTGTTTCTGACTAAATGTGAAGGCACTGTTTTAATACCACAGCTTGATTGATAGATCGATAGCGACAGACGGACTACGCATTAGCGTTAAGTGCAATTAAAGTAACACCATCTTAGCTGAGTAAAATGTGACAATGGCATTTAGCAGTGAATCAACAGCAGCAAGCGCACTTGAAATAAAAAACTTTAAGTTTCAAAAAATACAACTTCTCCATCTGCTATTCATGCAGATATATAATTGCAGCAGCATTGTTCCTTTGTTCCTTTCAATTTGACTCGCATATAAAATCCAAACAACAAACAACATCGCGGCCATATAAGTGACATTATTTTACTACACTGTACTGTGTATCCCAAGGAAGGAAGGAAGGAAACAGCTCATTGTTATTCCCACTGGATGTGGCGCGGCCTGTTGCTCTTTTGTATTGAGTGCATTCAGTGCTAGTCAGCAGGACTTGTAAAGCATTACAATCAACCCTCTAGCAACCCACCAAGGATAAGACGTCAAACAATCCTGGATCGGATGAAATTTGTTTACAATACTTCCTATCATTTCTTATTATTATAAACATTTTGAAATTCTATACAGGACGTTCGGTTTTTTGATGCTAATCCGTCAAGGGGTGATTCCTTGGTTCATTCTGAGAAAAAAATCGTATGAGTGGTGGGGGGGGGGTCAATTTTTGATATCCTTTGAGATGCATTGAGATACCTACCCACCTCCTCACCACATATATCAGCACTATTATTATTATTACGTTTATTTTAAACTTTAATTAAGGATAGGTATAGCCCACCTTATTGCCGTAGCGCAAGTCATTCAGTGAGTTGTCCCTGGTAATAAGCTTATATGTGTTGTTTAGAAGCAAAACGTCAATCATGGTGTACATCCAGTGCATTATTTTGGGACTAACTGCCCACCCTTCTGCACACCATAATGTGCCCTTTTTTGATTCTTGTAGTATCGCCTCTTAGTGTGTCTTTCACATGAGTCTACTATCAAATAGCAGCTCAAGTTACTTGATCGCTTTGCTGATAGAAATTTTGTTCTCCATTGAGAGTAATTGCTTCCTTCTATTGTTGAAGATGGTTTTGTTTGGGTTAACCCTGAGTCCCATCTCATGGCACCATCTGCTTGTGCTTTTTAAATAATGTCACAGAGCAATTCCTCGAACTTCCCGCTTGACACGATGACTATATCGTCCGCGTAGCCTTGGGCACAAGTTCGTGCTTCATCTAATCGCTCGAGTAGTTAATCTACAAGGATGCTCCACAAAAGGGGGAGGCAGTACACCTACTGGGGGGGCATCCTATTGTAGTGTTATGTCATCGACTGTGGTCTCCACTGTTCTTGTGCACAGAATCTTGCGCATCCATTTAGTGATTGTGTTATCTACTTAGTTTCCCTGCAAAGCATTCTTCTTGAGATGCGTTGCCGATTGCTCCATCGATGTCCAGAAAGGCACATAGCGTGATTTCCTTATTCCTTTATACTTCCCGTCAACTCCCAACCCAGTGAAGTCTTCGTAGATCTGCCCGCTCTGTATGCCTGCTGACTGGAGTGTAACAAAACTTTTGACCTTATATAGTTGTCGATAACCTTTTCGATTATCTTTAGGACAAACGAAGTAAGGCTTACGGGTCTGTAGGACGACGGATGGGTGGTATCTTTCTTCTCCACTTTCGGTATGAATAGCACCTTCGCACTTCTCCAGCTTCTCGGTATATGCCCGAGTTCTAAGCTGCGGAGACATTGGACATAAGTCCCAATTTTTTCTTTTGGGACTTATGTCCAATGTCGCTCCCGGTGACATCAGTTCCGGAAGAAGTCAATTCAAATAATGGACTTATGCCCCACCCCATCGGTACATCGGTACCCAAAAGAAAAAATTGGGACTTATGTCCCACTGTCCGCGGAGACATAAGTTCCAAAAGAAGTCAATTCAAATAATGGACTTATGTCCCACCCCATCGGTACATAAGTCCCAAAAAAGATATGTTGGGACTTATGTCAATTTTACCAATTTTTTAATATAAGGAGCCATTTTATGTATTGTAATGAAAGTCCAGAAATTTTTTTTAAATTATTATCTCTCCCAAAATTTGGGACCTATGTCCCATCTTTGAACTTATGTCCCGCTCGGTTGGGACACAAGTCCCTAATTCGATTTGTGACTTAAGTCCCATTTAAGTGAGTCATTAGTCTCGCTACTAATATTTACATAATGATGACATAAGTCCCAATATTTATGTCCCAATTTTTTACTTTTGGGACTTACGTCCCTGCGCCGCTCGTTTCGTTTTTCTTCGACACATAGACATAAGCACAAAAGTTGTCTTCGCTCGCCCGTTTATGTTTTTATTATTTTACCCAATCCACCACACCCTCACCAATTGCATTGTTGTGGGGTTGGTAAGCAAAGTAAGCAGAGAAGTTCCAATTATTTGATATAAATTCGGTAGGAAATTTTAAATGACGTAGGTACTTTCCTGTTTTAATTTTATTTTACAACAAACCTATCATAAGGAGAGCACGGAATTATGGTGGTGAGTATGAGTAGGAAACCAACCTGCAATGACTAAGGCTAATGCACTGCACTATCGACATAGATTCGTTTGTTCGTTCGTTCGTTTGAAAGTTGTTGGTAAGGCTGTAGCGATCAACTCGTTGTTTTTTTTTTGGTGGTGGGATACGCATGGGGGAATGAATTTTATGAATTTTTCTATAATTAGCGCATGGTTTAAGGGATTTGCATCCTTTTAGTGCCTAGACAGTGCGTGCGCTTGCATATAATAAGCAAAGAAAGTGTTGTGGTGGATGGAGTACACTTCGGAGCACTTAAAAATTGGAATAAGCTCTACATCCTAATTAATGTACAGCATCGTACCATGTCTATTTGGAGTCTAGATGATCAGTGCGGTGAGAAAAATTCGTGGTTTTTTTTTTTGACGCGCCATAAATAGAACTTGGTGTCCTTCAAGTTGAAGCTAACTGCGATAACCTAATGACACTGATAAGGATAAGGACGATTTATGTCTTATACAGACGTCTGTCTTAGTAGTCCGGTAAAACGCAACAAGGACTTTACTTTAGTTGACGATTGACCTGTCGAAGAGCAAAGGGTCCTCCTTCTTTTGAGAACATACTCACAGTGACTGAGAGCTAGCCTGAGATGAGAAAGAACCATCGAAGAGCAAGTAGGGAGGACTGGAAGAAGGCCTCGGAGATTTGCACTGAGCAGATAATCCGTTGGGTAGTAAAAAATTCCAAAACAAGAAACCACTAAGTGATTGCGTGAGATGCTGTGCAACAGAACAGCGGAGACCATAGTCGGCGATAAAACCATTATGGTATATACATCATGCCCACAAGAAGGGGTACCAGCAACTAGCTGAAGCTGGAATTTATCCCCAAAACTACACAGACGGATTAAATATCACGAGTAGATGATGCCAAGAAGAGAGGGCACTCAGGGTCAACCCAAACAAGACCACAATGGTTCCCTTCACTTCCCTTCATAGAAGGAAGCAGCGGCGAATGCACCAAATTACCCTCAATGGAGAAGAGAATACTATCAGCAAAGAGGTCCAATATGTTGAACTGATATTTGATAGTAGTCTGCTATGGAACCAACACCAAGAGGTATAGTACTACAAAAATTAAAAAGAGCACTCATGGTGTGCCGAAGGGTAGCAGGAAATTCCTGGGGAGTTACTGCCAGACTAACGCACTGGATGTACACCATAACAGTTACCATAATGATCACTTACAGTTCAGTGGTAAGTGAGAATTGGACCAAGCTAAGCACCGCGAAAAGGGAATCGGAAAAAGTGCAGAGGCTAGCCGGTGTTTTAATTACGGGGGCCATGAGAGCCGGTCTCACAGTGGGCATGGGGGCAATCCTTGGGCTACTCCCACTACACATAGTGGTAGAGAGCAATACCAAGGAAATAAAGTTACGTTTAAGGAGACAGGCTGCTTCAGTGAGGGCAGTTGCGCTAGGAACCCTGGATGCATCCACTTTACGTCAAGACTGGTGGAGGAGTGCAAGGTGAAGCTAAACAGACTGGTTGACTAGAAGGACTAGAAACGATTTGCGGCGTAGGGAACCTCATAGTTTAGAAAGAATTACGCAGCCGCTTTCTCCAAGACGTACGAAAGGCAAAATAAATTTTGGGGAACTACAACCCAAAGTTGGTATGGTGCTCCGAGTGCGGATTGCATCATCACGAATGACTGCATCCGCGAAACAGATTCCTTCGCAACAAAGAGACCAAAAACAGCAACGGTCAAGCGATAGGACTCGCCCTAAATGTAGGCTGGGTATGTCTTGGGGCTGAGATGTCGGACGTAGAAGAGAAATGGACACGCCCTAAGAATACTGTCATTAGTACTGCTGACTCCATCTTAGGCAGTAGGCGTAGAGATCGGAACGACTGGTTCGATGATGAATGTGAGCTAGCGACTGAACGTAAGAATGTTGCGTACCGAGCAATGCAGTAATCTTATAAGACGCGGGCAGGCGATGATGCAGCAATTACCGTGGTATAACGTTGTTGAGTACCGCGTATACAATTTTCTCAGCTATCCTTCAAGACAGGATAGCCCCATACGCTAAAGTCATAATTGGTCCATGGTCCAGTATGGCTGCATCCCAGGCAAATCAACAACTGATCAGATTTACACCCTTAGGCAGGTGATGGAAAAATGACTAGAGTCTCAAAACACTCACTACACCATCTTTCTATAGACTCTAAAGCCACCTATGATAGCATAGCCAGAGTAGAACTTTATCAGGCCATGAGAGAATTCGGCATCCCAAATAAACTGACACGACTATGTCGGTTGACTGACCAGGACCAATGTTGTAAGCCAGGTCAAAATATCCTGATCACTATCAAGCCCATTCAACATCTATAACATCTTGTCGGACTGACTGGCCAGCGTCCTCTTCAAACTGGCGTTGGAGAAAGTGATCCGAGACTCTGACGTAACGGCAAGAGAAACAATCCTCTATAAGTCCAGTCAGATACTGGCTTAGGCAGACGATATTGACATCGTTGTTAGAAACCCAGGACCTGTACAGGAAGCTTTAATCCAGATCGAGCGTGCGGCACGAAATCTGGGTATGAGAGCAAAACATGGTGGCCACGTATACGACTAGAAGATCCAACCTTGGTCCCTCAATTCAAATAGTTGAGCGCGAATTTGAAGCGTAGTGCGATCCCTTGAATATTTCGAGTCAACTGTAGCAGCCGATAACAGCATGTAACCAGAAATATGCGTACGGTTGCTTAAAGCAAACAAAGCCAACAAAGACAATTTCAGCCTGTCAAGATTCTTCTTTAAACCGAAAAAGCCAACTTCAGCCTGTCAAGACTCTTCTTAAATCCAACAAAGTCTATTAAGACCCTTCTTAAAGCCGAAAAAGCCTAGTCTGTCAAGACTCTTTAAATCCAGAAACTTAACCATAACATCCAAGCTGCTGGTATATAAGACAATGGTCATACCAGTACTTACATATGGATCCGAGACTTGGGTGCTTAGCAAGAAGCATGCGGACCTCTTAGCCGCGTTCGAAAGAAAAGTCTTACGGAGAATTGTTGTCCCCGTATGTGAGGAAGGATGACTCTATAATGATGAGATCTGCGAGCGTTACCGCGATGTCGACATCGTGCAGAGTATTAAGCTCGGTAGACTCCTGTGGGCAGGACACCTAGATCGCATAAAAGTTTTTTGCGATAGGATTTATGGAACACGATAGCGAGGCCGGCCAAGCTTATGCTGGAAGGATGGTGTAGACCAGGGCACCCAGAATTTAGGGATGCCAAACTGGATGACATCGGCTCGAAATCGGGACCGGTAGAGTGGATTTTTTTGCGGGGGGCCAGGAGCGGACACCGGTTGTAGAGCCAAATATGATGATGATAGCCCAACGAGGTCTCGCTTGATATTGGGACTAAATAGAAGTAATGTGAGTTCTTAACAGAACAGTGTAGACTGCAGGGGTACTGCCGGGGAAATTAGAATTAGTAGAAGATGGTGCCTGCAGGCTGCAGGAGAAGTGGAGCAAACCCCGTGACATCTTCTCAATAAATGCAGAGCAACGATCCGACAGAGAAGAGACCACATGCGGGAAACCACTCAATACATTCACTTAACCCACTCCATATCATAAGCTATTGGTATGGAGAGAGTGCTACGGGTATCCACTGGCCCAAAAGCACAAGTCAGGGGGAAGCGCCTCATATCATATCATCATATATAGGTATATAGGTATCCTATCATCCTTCCGAACAAATCTGTTTTGTCTTTTTGATGTCATTTCGAACAAATACATCTGGAAGATACACTCGATGCTGAGCAAGCAGGTTTCCGCACTGCATCTTCCTGTGTCGACCACATCAAAACCCTGCGGATTATTATTGAACAGTGCGTTGAATTCCGGTCACCACTACACCTGCTGTTCATTGATTTTGAGAAGGCGTTTGACAGTTTATCTGGCTTGCCTTTCACCGATAAACAAATAGCTATTATTAAGCCAACCTATGACGGCTCTAAATGTCATGTGCTGCATAGAGGAAAGCTGTCAGAGGAATTCGAGATTCTAAATGGGGTACGACAAGGTTCCATTCTATCGCCGATACTTTTTTTTTGTTGGTGATTAGTGATGTGTTTCGCGCAGCTTTATCTACTGGAAACGAAGGAATTCGTTGGACTCTTACATCTCAACTCAAACATCTGGACTACGCTGACGACATTTGTTTACTCTCACACAGGATGATGATGGAGCTGCACCAAATGACAACAAATGTGGAAAGGGAGGCAAATGTTGCTGGTTTGAAGATTAACGCACTGCCAAAACCAAAATCATCAAACTCGGCACTAACTCAGTAACTGAAGTTAACATTGCTGGACATCCGGTAGAGAGAGTAGAGAGTTTCCAATATCTTGGGAGTATTGTCTCGACTGAAGTTGGAACCGAACAGGACATTGTCAACCGAGTCGGCAAAGCAAAATCAGTGTTTGGAATGATGTCCATGATATGGCGAAGCAATGCGATCAGCTTAAACAGCAAGCAGCGACTGCTCCGTTCAAATGTTGAAAGTGTGCAACACTTGGAAGGTGACCGCTACTATCACAGAAAGATTACCAAACGTTCGTAAATAGGTGCCTACGGAACATCTTAAGGGTTTTTTTTGGTCTAACCGTATCTTTAACGAACATCTTTACCAGAGAACGGGTCAGGAACCAATAGGCACAACCATCCAACGACGGAAGTGGCAGTGGATTGGTCATACACTACGAAAAGGCGACAGTTCCATAGCAAACTACACAATGCAATGGAATCCGTTATCTCAGGATAGTAGAAGAACGGATCGTCCAAGAAATACATGGCGCAGAACAGTTGAGGAGGAGTCACGGCAATTGGGGAAGAGTCGGAGAGAGCTGAAGCTCATTGCCAGGAACAGCACGCGATGGCGCGTAAGCGTTGTAGAGGCCTTAGGACCCACAAGCGGATACAGGACATAAGAAGAAGAAGAAGAAGAACAAGTACCACTTTTTGCCGACGTGGTATTTGCTATCTGTCCTGGGCTATTCTTGTTTAATTTGAACATCAAAAGCTACGTTCATGTACCGTGTCATAATATGGCAGCAATCTTTTAGCTGTAGCTTAACAAGAATTGCCTTTTTGACTACGCAATATGTGTTAGGTCTCGTCCCATTCACAGTCACAAAATGCCACCGTTTTGACTACGTCGCATTACCTGGCTATACCGAACTTTTCCACACGGTCCCATTTACTGGCCCGCCCCATAATTAGTAGCTGACCAAGCACCACCCTTTTGACCACTTGCTCACTACTCCGAGTTACCCCCATGGGTTTCTACGCATTACTGTGCGTACAACACCAGCAGCTCCCAAGTATCAGTAGAATGAAAATGTACTAACTATAAATTGGACTAGGAACTACCTTTCTGACCGTTCAATCCAGGTCGTATTGGACAGATTCAAATCCAATGTCCACCGTATAAACGCCGGTGTTCCTCAAGGCTCTGTTTTATCTCCGACACTCTTTCTGATTTTCATTAATGATCTCCTATCCACCACCTCTAATCCAATCCATTCCTTTGCTGACGACAGTACTCTTAGCTTTTCATATGACATCACGCTTTCTGTACGCCCCTCTTCGTCACAAGTGGAACTTGAACAACAACGTATGTTAAGCGCACGTTAAATTCTGACCTTTACAAGGTGGGTGGTACATACTAGAGTTAAATTTAACGCTTCTTAAACCCAATGCTGTCTTATGTCGTCTAAGCGTAATTTAAACCCCCAAACATTAACCATTGAATGGATCTTGCATCAAAGAAACTGAAAAACTCTCAATTCTCGGTATGTGTGGCTGCGAGATGCTTAGGTTTCCTAAAACGGTGCAAGATGTCCTTCACTCCTTCAGATCTGGCTACTATTTACGAGGCGTATATTCGCCCTAAACTTGAATACAGCTGTATTGTCTGTGGGCAGGTGCCCCCAAGACAAGACATTGCATCTACTAGACAGAGTTCAGAACAGCGTAAATATCGCGAAAACAATCAAATCGCTTGAACATCGTAGGCATGTTTCCTGCCTGTCACTGTTTTATCGCTTTTCCCACAAGCGGTGTTCAAAAGAAATATCCAGATGCATCCCGCCTATTCTCCAACCCATCCGTAATACCCGTGCCTCAACTCGAGCTCACGGGTCTACCATTAAGCCTATCTTCGGACGTACTAACCAATTCAGAGATTCCTTCTTTAGCCGCACGATAGTTATGTGGAATGAATTGCCTGATTCTGTGTTTCCGCATATATATGAACTGCAGTCATTTAAGACACGTGTGCATAGACATCTCATCCTTTCCTCTTCCTAATTTCCTAACGCCCACGCTGTGCTAAGCATTATAAGGGTGCAACCCCTTTAGCGTGTGTACATTATAAAAAAAAAAAAAATATCTACGCGGTGTTGTTATTAATAAGATAATCAAAGACCCGAAAATAACGTACCTAACGTACAATCGAAACAATCTTTTAATTTTTGTAACAAACGAGGAATAAGGGGAAAGAACCCTGGCTAGTGTTACAAAATAACCATGTGGCCATGAATGATGTGCTAGAAGCTAGCCACTCTGGTTATTTTATTGTTCTGTCAGAAATGTGTCCACTTAGTTTTTTTTTTGTTGCCAAATACCTATATTTGCCTGGATGGGATGCTGTTGTCCTTACTATCTACCTGTACTCGCAATTGTGCCAATAAGGAGATTGCTTGAGTGACTTTATTTATGGCCCATTCTTCCATCCGGAATTATGAGAAAAGTTGATTGATTGTTGAAGCGCTGACACGGCGCCGACCGACCGACCGACCGACCGACGGTGTGTCCTATCAGCGATGACTGCCACCGCATAAAAACCGTCCACTTGGTCCTGTATGTTTTACACACACATCCAGATATATATGTATCTGGGTTATCTGTGTTATAAGGAATTTCAATATTTGCAAAACAGCGGAATCGTCCTGCCGGAGTAGGTGTGTGTATCGCTTCGCTTTATTGCACAAATAAGGAAACAATGAATCAATAGTTGTGCACGCGGCGAGAGTAATAAGAGAATAGACACGAAATTGACATCGATTGTTAAAATGTTACCATGAATTTAATAATAAGGCAAATATTTAAAGGAATATCGAGTCGTATAGAGACGACGCGCAATCGAGAGGAGGCGATGCGATGAAAAGTATGTCAGCAATGTCTCTGAGTTCCTCAATGGTTTTCAAGTTTATGAGGTGGATGTGGTCATGGTACGGAGGCATGATATGATGATTGTCACAAGGTAGACCTCGAAGAGCAAATCGGAGAAAACGACTTTGGATGCTCTCGATTCTGGACACAAGAACTTGATGATAGGTGGACCACGCTTGACTAGCGTACTCGCTGAGGGAATGGACAAAAGTGGCGTAAAGGGATCCGGTCACATAAGGGTTGGAGAATTCTTTAGACCACCGTTTAACAAAGCCAAGAGATGGGTTGCCTTTCAGAATTATTTCGTCAATATATGAAGGCAAGTTTAGTTCCGAGTCGCACAATAGTCCGAGGTAACGGAAAGATTGCACGCGGGAGAAGGTAATTCCTGGGAGGAGGGAGCAGCTTGTTGCACTTATTACGTGATAGGGTAATAGATTGTCATTTAGTAGTGATATTGACCATGAAATTTTTGAGTCGAATTTGATTAAAGGAGACAGGAAGGAGTGTTGTGGAGAAGAAATGGGTTTCAAAAATGCGTTATTATCAGCGTAGAGAGAGACAGCGAGAGAGAGAGAGAGAGAGAGAGAGAGAGCGGAGTGTTTGAATACCCTATCAGGATCTTATACAGTTAAGATGAAGATAAGGGGGCCTAGATGGCTGCCTTGTGGGACACCACAATACGCCGAGTTTATGAAAAGATTTCATGCGGGATATGGGTTGACCGTGGAGAAGGTAATTCCTGGGAGGGAGCAGCTTGTTGAACTTACGTGATAGGGTTATAGATTGTCATTTAGTAGTGATATTGACCACGAAATTTTTGAGTCGAATTTGATTAAAGGAGACAGGAAGGAGTGTTGTGGAGAATAAATGGGTTTCAAAAATGCGTTTTTATCAGCGTAGAGAGAGACAGCGAGAGAGAGAGAGAGAGAGAGAGAGAGAGAGAGAGCGGAGTGTTTGAATACCCTATCAGGATCTTATACAGTTCAGATGAAGATAAGTGGGCCTAGATGGCTGCCTTGTGGGACACCACAATACGCCGAGTTTATGAAAAGATTTCATGCGGGATATGGGTTATGCCGTGTGGAAACTAATGTCGGGGAGGGGGCTTGTTGCTCTTGCCTGATAAGGTAATAGATTGGCATTTGGTGATATTGAGTTCTAAGACATCACAGGAGTCTGTGGACAAGAAATTTGGTATTATCCAACATGATTTATGTTCAGAATGAAGAGAAATGTCTAGAAATGGGTTCGAAGAGTTGCTAAGATACTTTCACAATAATTTAGCGGCGAACGACAAAATCGGCTACAGTTCGGCTCATTCCATCTCAACAAAAGAAGGTGAGGTTAAAATTTTATCCCGGCAATAAAGACCTTAGTATTGCTGAGTCAGTGATCCCCTATAGCACTAAGCAGCATATTCAAGGAAAACCAATTCGATTTGGCTATAAAAACTGGTCTATTTTGTACTCGCCTTGGCTACTTGATTGAAGGGGCACGTACCGGAAATATACTCATCCAGAATTCGATGTCGGAGGTTCTGTAATATTAGACGTAATATCAAAATTGCCATCTGACAGTTATAGCTTCTATATGGACACTAATTTTTTCACATCTTTGCCACTTTTGATGGAATAAAGAACATGGGCCACGATGCAACAGGTATACCGTCAGAGCTAACAGAGTAGAAAAGGCACCTTTGAAAGACCAGAAAGAGATGAAGAAAACCAAGAGGGGATACTAATCCACAGATACTTTTTCCGACATCACCCTAGTCCGGTACAATGACAACAACATCGTTACTGTTGCTTCTACTCAATATGGTGTAGAGGCTCTTGGAAAGGTAAAACGATTTAGCGATAAGCGATCGATCAACCCCGTTGTATAGTCGCAATTATAGCCGATACATGGGGAGAAGTCGATCGGCTGGATAAAATGTCGGATGCTACCGAATTTCAATTCGTTTGAAAAGATGGTATATTGGCAGCTTCTTATGTTTCCAATCAACGTAAGCGTCAACGTAACGCTTTTAAGCTTTACAAGATGTCCCCACTTTCAAACGGAAACGGAAATTGCCATGATTTTCTCTCTTTTACAAGATACATTGTGACAACATATCTTCAGGCAAGAGATACGACAAGTAACACACAGCGTTACATCAGAAAAAACTCTCATGCCTAGGTCTTCTCTAGCTGTCGTACGAACGTGTTCCTGACAGCATTCGACTAGACGGCAGGACATACCACATCGTGAGACAAAATAAACAAAGACGTTACGGATTATGCAACAAAAATACAACAATGAAACGTGAAACCTGCAACGTTGCGTTACACAATTACTGCTCTATCGGTTCTCATACAAAATAAAATATATAACAATAAAATAAAACCACAATGGAAAAAAATAATACCAATATATACTTAAATGTTCTGATTATAAACGTTTCCTTTCTTCTACATCTTAAAAGGCAAGAATGTAATTGGAGTGTCATACTGTCCTACTGTTCCATTATTGGAACGGTTCCCAAAACCGAAAACTAAAAACCTATTTTATATTTGTCAGTAGAAGCTCACTAAGATGAACTATTCGAAAAGATGAACGCAATATTTTTGCCATTAGAGGGTTCCAAAGGATGAACGCTATTTTTAAATTTCTATATTAACTTCACTTGCCCGTGGCGGCCGGTCGGGTGGCTGGCTGGCTGGCACACCAAATTTTGTGATAAATTTTTAACCCACTTCCTACAGCCCGATTTTCTTGAAATTTGGCACACATGTGTACCTCCCCTGGATAACACTTTCTGTAAAAATTTGCAAGTGAGCGGGCTCCATGGGTAGTATGATATGATCTGATGCCGCTATATAGAAAAAATTTGTGTAGCACCCATACAAATTTTTTCAATATAGCGGCATCAGATCATATCATACTACGTAACATAGTAAAGCGAGCTTCTCAGCTCGCCATATGGATAGTGGTAATTCAGCCTAAAGACTAAATTATCTTGAAGGGATTTTACTTAAAAAAAGAACCTTTTTTTCTCCTAACCCCTATGAATAAAAAAAAAACTCAAAATTACACCATCGCAAGCTGAGCGCTTAACAATTGTTTTGAAACAAGTCCCATAAAAATTCTGACCTGTAGATTTGTGCGTGCGTGATACACGTCACTTCATCGCAAGCCAAGTTTTAAAACAATACCTTATTTAAAAAAAAAAAAACTGACACGCGCCACACGCGACACGTGACGCGCGTCAAGTCATCGCAAGCCAAGTTTTAAAACAAATATTTAAAAAGACACGTGCCACACGCGACGCGCGACACGTCATAGCAAGCCAAGTTTTAAAACAATTGTTTAAAAAAAAAAATTTGCACGCGCCACATGCGACGCGCGACACGTGACACGCGTCACGTCATCGCAAGCAAAGTTTTAGAACAAGTTTTTAAACAAACAAAAAAAATTACACGCGCCACACGCGACGCGCAACACGTGACACGCTTCAAGTCATCGTAAGCCAAGTTTTAAAACAAGTAATTTAAAAAAAAAAATACACGCGCCACACGCGACACGCGACGCGCGTCACATCATCGCAAGCCAAGCGCTTACCAATTGTTTTAAAACAAATCCCATCAAATTCTGACTGGTAGAAGTCGCGATACACAACCGGACCAACCCACAAACCCACAAACCGACACACGTACGCTAGAAAAATTTTCTTGTCCTCTGATTATTAGCTTCGCCCTTCAGGCTCGCAATAATGACTGTGTTCTGTTTGCGCTGATAAGCTGATGTGCTGTAAGCAGCGTTGCTTGCTTTACGATGGTGGTTGTTTTGTTGTTGGGTTGCAGTGTTTCGCATTTGTTTCTGATTTTCAGCATTTATAGTGCAATTCAGTATACTTTTGGTTATTGGAGTATATTGGATAATATAATAAAACTCAAGGTATGTATGTATGTTCCGTATAGACTCCAAAACGGTTATACCGATTTTGATGAAATTTTAAGGCAATCTTCAGATTAGCCCAACGGGTTGATTTAGTAGCGACCGGATCAACCGATTTGGCTCAAATTCACACCATATAATATTTAAATCAAAGTAAAGTCGTTTGGACTCGATTGGTGGCGCTGGGGTCGCTTTTTTCTTATTTATGCGAATAAAGTCTTTGTCAAAATTTGCGGTATAAAAAAACAACCCATAAAAATTGAAATTTTTCTTGTAAACACACACACACACACACTGCGTGCTCGTTTTGTGGCAAAGTCATCCACCAAATGACGCAGCGGCAGCGAACAGCGCTGCTCACAAAGCACAGAGCTCAGACTTTGCCGTGATCTGATGCGATATAGCGATATTTAAAAATTGTATATTGGGGTCCCCAAGGGGCCGATCGCTCCAAATTTTTACAAAAAGTGTTTTCCATCGAAGACACACATGTGTACAAAATTTAAAGAAAATCGGGTACATTTTGTAAAATATTTGTATGGGAGCCCCTCGACCATGCGGCCCGAGGGGCCTCAAATTTTAATAGAAAGTGTTGTCATGAGAGATATACATTTCAATAAAATCGGGCCATGGGAAGTTTGCTAAAAATTGATCGCAATATTCCATGACACACAAATCCACAAATCCACAAGCCCACAAACCCACAAACACACGGGCAAGT
Organism: Nephrocerus scutellatus; assembly: GCA_947095585.1. NCBI lineage: Eukaryota > Metazoa > Arthropoda > Insecta > Diptera > Pipunculidae > Nephrocerus > Nephrocerus scutellatus. The sequence continues at coordinate 3,502,759 of OX352766.1, forward strand.
GAAGTTAATATAGAGAATTTAAAAATTTATATGGGCACCCCTTGGGCCTAAGGTCCCGTTCACTCCAAAAACTTTACAAAAAATTTTGTCCATCGGAGATACAGAGTTGTATAAAATTTGAAGAAAATCGGCTTAATTTTTTTGAAAAATTTTTATGGGGCCCCACGACCCCGGCCACCAAAATTTTTGCAAAAAGTGTTATCCATCGGAGATACACACGTATATGTAAAATTTAAAAAAAAATCTGGTTAATTTAAAAAAAAAAAAAAATTGGGGCTCAATGACCCTGGGGCCCGGGGTCTCCAAAAATTTTACAAAAAGTTTTTTTCATCGGAGATACATATGTATATAAAATTTGAAGAAAATCGGGTTAATATTTTTTTTTTTAATTTTGGGGCCCCAAGACCCCGGGGCTCGGGGTCTCCAAAATTTTTACAAAAAGTGTTGCCTATCGGAGATACACGCGTATGTAAAATTTGAAGAAAATCGGGTTATTTCTTTAAAAAAAATTTATGGGGCCCTACAAACCCGAGGTACGGGGTCTCCAAAATTTTTACAAAAAGTCTTGTCTATCAGAGATACATGCGTATATAAAATTTGAAAAAAATCGGGTTATTTTTTTAAAAAAATTTTATGGGGTCCCACGAGCCCGGGGCCCGGGGTCTCCAAATTTTTTACAAAAAGCGTTGTCTATCAGTGATACATGCGTATATAAAATTTTAAGAAAATCGGGTTATTTTTTTTAAAAAAATGTATGGGATCCCACGAACCCGGGGCCCGGGGTCTCCAAAATTTTTACAAGAAGTGTTGTCTATCAGAGATACACATGTGTACAAAATTTGAAGAAAATCGAGTAAAATTTTGTAAAATATTTGTATGGGAGCCCCCCGACCCCGGGGCCCGAGGGTCCTCAAATTTTAGTAGAAGGTGTTGTCTCTGGAAATACACAGGTGTGCAAAATTTTAATAAAATCGGGCTTTGGGAAGTGGGTTTAAAATTGATCGCAAGATTCCACGACAGACGACCGACGACCGACCCACGGGCAAGTGAAGTTAATATAGAGAATTTAATAAAAAACAAAAGCAATCTGATAAAATCGCGAACTTTCAACCTTGCAGGAACAGATAATCGAAAAACACTTAAGAAAAGTGAGAAGCCATTAATGTAGGCTGCTCCATACAGATGGTTTCTGAAGCAGCGAGACCGACATGTCCCAATATCAGGAAACATGATTAGAGCGATTAAAGCCAAAAAGCTATACATTCCATCTACAAAGAAAGGTTATCCTTTAATGCCAGTGATGGTTGGATAAAGAATTTCAAGGAAAGATTTGGAATCCGACTTTTGTCCATTGTCCGGTGAAAAATTAAGCACAAATGAAAGTATAGTCAAGCCTTTTCAGGCACGATAATCTGAGAAGATAAGAGAACTCGGGCTTACCTACTAAAGACCAGATTTATAATGCCAATGAAAGTGCTCTTTACTGGCGATTGATTCCGAACAAAACTTATGTTCACATTGGTGAGAGATCAGGTCCTGGCAGATTGCAATTGCAAGGGAGCGCATAACTTTCCTTGTGTGTACCAATAGCACAGGAGAGAATAAATTAAAATTTGCTAGTTATTGGCAAGGCAAAAAAACCAAGATGTTTGAAGAATTTTCATCTTCCCATAACATACACCAACTGCAAAAGGGCGTGGCGATGGTTTAACCAATTTTTTAGAATTTGCTCCACAGGTAAGTTCTACGATTCAAAAGTTATCTAAATCATAATTTCATAATTCAATACTCGCAGGTTCGGAAATTTATGAAAAGCAATAATCTGCCTGAAAAGGCATTGTTGATTCTGGACAACGCTCCCAGCCATCCAAGGGAAAATGAACTCCGTATAGTAATGATGGCACCCATCATCACAAGGTTTGTGCCTCCGAATGCAATGCCCCTCATTCAGCCAATGCACCAGAATGCAAGATACGTCTAATGAAGTTGCACTATCGGAACAGTCTTTTGGCGGATGTAGCTTCCAAATCTGGAAGTGCTGTTGAGATATAAAAAAAAAGTTTACATTGCGGGACGCAATATTATGTCTCCAAGGGGCTTGGGAAATATTAACACCGATAACGATTGCGAAATGTTGGCACAGTCTTCTTTTAAAACCCGTTGAATAAGAGAAAGATGAAATTCCACTGGCTGTTTTACAACACAGAATAAGGCACAGGGAGGCGTGCGATAAGGTAGCAGAGGCTTCAGCAACAACAAGGAATTTTTCCAGAGGTAAAAAGACTACTTTGGCTCTAAATACATTTCACTTTACATTTAAATGCTGTTCATAGGTAGACGGCATAACCGAAGACGTAGTAGGTGAGTGGAATGAAGATTGTATGCGGTGACCATATCTTCAGACGTTAAAGAGGACGAAGATTCTTCTTCGGAAGGTAGTGTCATTGCGATGATGAGCACGGCTACCATAAAACAAATACTAATAAAAGGACATAACTATAGGTATTTTGACAGGGGACAGGGGTCTCCTTGGTGTATATGATAGGAGGATGGGCCAAACCAGGAGACGCAATTTCAGCGATCAACACTTGCATGAGTTTTGCAGAGCAGTGCAATTAAGATCTTCTCACAATTTTGTCCCTAAAGAAATTGAGTGAAAAAGCCGTATTGTCAAACAGCTTTCTTCTGGACGACAAACAAAAATAAGTGGCTTTTTTTTCTCAAAAAATATCAATATTTATGTAGATCCAAAATATGCACATAAATATACATACTATAAGTGCCTTTCTACTTTAAGTTTAATTTTTTTGTTTTCAATAAATTAAATATTTATTACATATTACATATAAATATGATCATTTGTTTTTATTTTTATGCTTTTATTAAGCTACCTCTCCATATGCAAAAATGTTCTAAAAAAAAATATTTCGAAAAGATGACTCGGCCAGGTTTTTAATGCGTTCATCTTTTCGAGCTTCTACTGTCATATATAAATGTGTTCGCAGTGTTCTCAATAAGAGCTGAAATATGAGTTTCACTTAATTAAACGAAACCGCAAATGCATGGGAATTAATGGGTTAAATGGTAAGGGCTTTGAGACAAGCGTTTCCCACAAACAAAATGGTGGTTATCGAGATCTGCTCAATGGTGTCGTTAATCGCTATACTGCACATTTTAGCCAACACCAAGAAGTGTTCCATCAGGCTGTAGAGCTGCGCATAAAATTTCTGTGAAATTTAATTGCAAAGAACCCCAAAGAAAACCACATTTCACACATCTCAGGCGCGAGCGCTTCCAACCGTTTCAAGAATAGCGGCCCTGGTCATAGAAAAATGTTAGCTCTGCAGGATATGTGAAAGTTGGCCATAAGCGATAGTGGCAACAGACAGACAACTCGACGTAAAGTCAACTGAAATAACGGAAAACAAACAAAAACAAGAACTTACCGCTACACAGACAAATTGTAATTTGTATTGAAGGCAGCTATGCAGGCAAAGCGTAGAGCGAAAATACGTTACAAGTCAACTGAAATAACGGAAAACAAACAAAAACAAGAACTTACCGCTACACAGACAAATTGTAATTTGTATTGAAGGCAGCTATGCAGGCAAAGCGTAGAGCGAAAATACGTTACACACGCACGCTATATGTTGGAAGTACGGTTTTCACATTTTTGGTTATGAATTTTTGGTACACACGCACACGCTCGGTTAACTTTAACCGCATAATTTTTACTGAAGCAAAGGCAAAACAAAAACAAATGTCCCTTCACTTTCTTACGGGTGCCCACCAGCCAGCCAGCCAGCCATCCAGTCAGCCAGCCAACCATCCAGCCAGCCAGCCATCCAGTCAGCCAGCCAGCCAGCCAGCCACGGGCACGCAAAGTTCTCTATATTCACTTAAATTATTAAAATTGAAAGAAAAAATTAATTATTTATCACATTGCACATTTAAATTAAATTAAAATTCGCGCAATGAAAACCGAAAACCTGCGACACGCAATTAAATAGAAAATCAACTGAGCCACTGAGCGACGAACTGTCAAATTGTGGTATGTGATTATTTACGATCCAATTCGATTTGGTTTGGAGATCATCTAATTGTATGGTCGTATGAGGTGATGTGGCTGTGATCTGTGTGTGGTGTGAGAGAAAAGGGAATTTATTTTGGGATTTTTCTTTAATTTTGAGTGGAAATTGTTTGCTGTCTTCTTCGTTCTTTAGTCAGTAAGTGGCTGTGATCTGTGTGTGGTGTGAGAGAAAAGGGAATTTATTTTGGGATTTTTCTTTAATTTTTAGTGGAAATTGTTTGCTGTCTTCTTCGTTCTTTAGTCAGTAAGTACATAAGTTTGTTTGTGATTATATACGATCCAATTCGATTTGGTTTGGAGATCGTCTAACTGTATTGTCGTATGAGGTGATGTGGCTGTGATTTGCTGTTGCTGTGAGAGAAAAGGGAATTTATTTTGGGATTTTTCTTTAATTTTGAGTGGAAATTGTTTGCTGTCTTCTTCGTTCTTTAGTCAGTAAGTGGCTGTGATCTGTGTGTGGTGTGAGAGAAAAGGGAATTTATTTTGGGATTTTTCTTTAATTTTGAGTGGAAATTGTTTGCTGTCTTCTTTGTTCTTTAGTCAGTAAGTACATAAGTACTTGTTTGTAGAACTTAATCGAAACGCTTACGATTAATTTTTCAAAGGAAGATATAGCTACAGATAAAGAAGACTAATGCCTCTTTCGATTAATTAAAACCATAACCGAAACCATACGCACGGGTAAGCTACACAAACACAACAACCCAACGTTTTTGTGGTTTTCGTAGTGAATGCTTTGCAAATAGAACGTCAAGCCGAAACCAAATTTGAGAAGAACAACAAACTGAGAAATTAGTCTTCTGCTTGATCTCTCTTCGCCATATTGCTGAGTAAGCGAAACCTTACCCGTCGATTGCCGACGAAATTATAACTATATCCCTGCAAATCGAAAGAGCTATAAGTGTGGTAGTTGAGTATATATCTTTATGCAAGAGAGCAAATGTTTTGCTTATCCCCAGGTGAGATATTTCGCAATATGTACTATGCTTTGCAATGGACTTTTCAATTTAATAAACTGCAGGTTCATTTTTTGCAGTCTTTCAATTGAAAATAAAGTAAATGAATAAATGTATGTACCTATATAACACCCACATGCGAAGTTTTAAGTAAATTCAAAGTGTGCTGTTAGAATTACATGTCAGTTACTTACTGCTAAGGTCTAAGAGAAATGAATTCTATGCAGTCTTCAGTAAAAAAAAAATATTTTTTTTTTAATACTAACAGCGCTTTCGATTTGCTGGGTACAGAGTGAAGGTTTGATGTCCCATTTAGACAGCGTTCTTGACGAAAACCAGAGACATATGTACATACATTCAGACATGCAGACATACAGATATGCAGACATACAGACATACAGACATACAGGCATACATGTATTATCACCTCTAGGCTCTAGGTATCAGCTATTTTCTCATTAATAGATCACTTAGTTAGAGAACCCCCCCCCCTCCCCCAAAAAAAACAGTATGGCAATACGAGAAAGCCAATTGGGATGGCCCTAAGAACTTCTTTGTGAGAATTAACTGGTCGCTATTGTTTCGTGATAGCAATGTGGATGCCGCCGCTGATGCCATCACAAACATCATTCTTATTGGTATGAGAAAGTTCATCCCCTTCAGGGATAAGTCTCTAAAACCAAAGGAAGATGGATGGTATGACTCGAGCTGTATGCTTTCGGTTTTACAAAGCAAACCCTAATGAGGAAAACCGAAAAAATTTTAAACGAGCTAGAAATGATTGCAATGTCCATCTTCGAGGAGTCAAATTCGCATACGACCAAGAATTGAGGCAAAATATATACTACAATGTCCCAAAGGTAGGTCATTCCTGAAGATCATCATAAATACAGCCTCGTCGTCAATTCCAACGCTCGTTTGTCAGCTCTGTGGAGAAGGCCAATCTGTTAGCTGCGCATTTCGCAGCTTGCTCTACGCCTCCAGATTGTGCATTGCCGCCTCCTGCCCCTTAGAGTATTGAACACTCTATGGGACAGATATTTATTCGTACTCGTGCAGTTGCTAGAGTTTTAAATGATCTCAACACTCACAAATCGGCTGGGCCAGATGGTATTTCTCCATTAGTTCTGAAGAGGTGTTGTTCTTCCAAGCTGGCATTACCATTGCGTAAGCTTTTCCATCTATCCTATTCTTCTGGACTCTTCCCGTTGGAAGTTGGAAAACAGCATTTGTTCAGCCCATGCCCAAAAAAGGCGAGCCGTCGTCTCCTTCTTCGTACCGACCCATAGCACTTACATCCATTCTTTGCAAGGTCATGGAAATGCTGTTCAATTATCAGTTATCTTGAAACCAACGAAATCCTTAGTGACCGGCAGTACGGATTTCGTGGGCAACGTTCCACTGGTGATTTGATTGTATATCTCACCGATCAGTGCAACCGATCTTTGCATCATTTTGGAGAAAGCAGAGCTGTTGCACTCTTTTGTCTGAAATGCGTGCTTATGGAATCGATAATAAACTGCTTCATTGGATTAGAAGCTATCTTTGAGACCGCTCAATTCAAGTGGTTTTGGACGGTTTCAAGTCTAAAGTTCATTTCTTAAATGCTGGCGTTCCCCAGGGCTCTGTTTTGTCACCGACTCTCTTCCTCATTTTTATTCGCCCTAAACTTGAGTACAATTGTCATATTTGGTCTGGTGCGCCTAAAACCACCTTGCATCAACTAGATAGAATACAAAACCGTGCGATAAAACTTATCGGCAATGAAAATATAGCGAACTCAATAGATTCGCTTGAACACCGCAGGAACGTCTTCTGTTTGTCTCTCTTTTATCGCTTCTTCTACCAGCGGTGCTCACGATAAATAGACAGCTGCATGCCACCTCTTCTTGAATTCAACTGCAATACTCGTGGCGCTCTCAATGCACTTCAGTATACCCTTAAGCCCATCTTCGGACGTACAGTTCAGGGATTCGTTCTTTAGCCGTAAAACTCGTATGTGGAATGCTATGCCAAACTCTGTCTTCCCACATCTACCGCGGCCTACCTATTCTCTCACCTGCAACTCAAACTGATTTTCGACTTCGTTTTCGTGTTCTACGCATCAAAAGTAATCAAGCATAGCATTTATTCGTCAAAATTAAATATTGTCCTGCTAGAGGATTAAGAACTAATATAAAAAGCCTTATAGCCGTCTTACAATCAAAGAGAAACCATCGAGATCTCGGTAAGGTATTTTAATGGTTATGGTTTACTCTGTTTGTCAATTCATTTAAACGATTATTCAACCACATGCGAGTACGCTTCCAGGCTGACTGTTTAAATGTTGTAGTTTCATTTAAGTGTTGGTGCAGAAAAAAAAGATGCTATAACGAGAAAGCAGTGAAAGCATAACTACTTGAACAGTGTCGTGTATAGGCAATATACAAACAAACAGGAAAAAAAGAAGCAGGCTTATGATATGCGCAAGCAGCTCCAATACCCATCTACCACTGCACTCAATTCCACAAATAACCCACTCAGCTGTAGGTGGGTTGGTTGTTTGGTTGGTTTCTATTCGCGTCCCTTATTGATAAGGGTACACTCAGAATGTTTGCATTTAGTTGTAATTTTTTCATTGACCCTTAACTGATATAAAAAAAAATGAAAAATAAAAATCAACAAAAAGATGGTGGGTATATAAAATTGCTGACATGAGTTGGATGTTTTTTGCGCATAGCAACGAATTATTGCCACAAATCGCTCAACTGACTCTGATGACTTAACCAATCAACTGTGCTAGAACAAACTATTAACAGAGACGTGGAAAGACAGAGCTTATTGGCAGAGCATTCCACACACGTGTTGTACGGCTGAAGAACGAATCCCTGAACTTAACTGTACGTCCGAAGATGGGCTTAAGGGTATACTGATGTGCATTTAGAGCGCCACGAGTATTACGGTTGAATTCAAAGAGAGGTGGCATGCAACTGGCTATTTCTCTTGAGCACCGCTGGTAGGAGAAGCGATAAAAAAGTGACAAGCAGGAGACATCGCTGCGGTGTTCAAGCGAATCTATTGAGTTCGCTATATTTTCATCGCCGATAAGTTTTATCGCACGGTTTTGTATTCTATCTAGTTGATGCAAGGTGGTTTTAGGCGCACCAGACCAAATATGACAATTGTACTCAAGTTTAGGGCGAATAAAAATGAGGAAGAGAGTCGGTGACAAAACAGAGCCCTGGGGAACGCCAGCATTTAAGTAATGAACTGTAGACTTGAATCTGTCCAAAACAACTTGAATTGAGCGATCCAAAAGATAGCTTCTAATCCAATGAAGCAGTTTATCATCGACACCAAAGGCACGCATTTTTGACAAAAGAGCTTGATGCCAAACTCTGTGCCTTAGAAATATCGAGTGCAACAGCTTTTCTTTCACCAAATTGATGCAAAGATCGGTTGCACTGTTCGGTGGGATATACCATCAAATCACCAGTGGAACGTTGCCCATGAAATCCGTACTGCCGGTCACTAAGGATTTCGTTGGTTTCATGATATTTCATGAGTTGAAAATTGAACAGCATTTCCATGACCTTGCAAAGAATGGATTTAAGTGCTATGGGTCGGTACGAAGTAGGAGACGACGGCTCACCTTTTTTGGGTATGGGCTGGATAAAGGCTGTTTTTCAACTTCTCGGGAAGAGTCCAGAAGAATAGGATAGATGGAAAAGCTTACGCAATGGTAATGCCAGCTTGGAAGAACAACACCTCTTCAAAACTAATGAGGAAATACCATCTGGCCTAGCGGATTTGTGAATGTTGAGATCGTTTAAAGCTCTAGCAACTGATAAAAGGATCATTTGACGACTACAAGATCGTTTAAGGAATGAGGAATTATATTCAATTTTTATAGGATCATTATAGTAAGATTATATAATGATATAAGAATATTAGTATGGTTATGGGATATTAATAGATTTGTTATGGGAAGATTTAAGGACTATGGTATGGTTTTGGGAATGCCGAATTACATGAGATTTTTATAGGATTATTATAGTACGGTTAATGATATTAGAATAATACTATGATTATTGAATATTTACGGGTTTTTCGTGGGTTTATCTAATGAATACAGGATGGTTTAAGGAATGACAAATTCGGTTTTTATAGGAACATTATAGTGCAATATAATGATTGTGCGATATTAATAAGTCAAGGATTGATAAATAAAATGGGTTTTTCATATGATAATTAAGCTATAAGCATAATAAGTCGATTGTTGGTTGTTTATAGGATGGTTATGTAATGTTTAATAGAACGGTTAAAGGGCAATTATGATGTTTTTATTGAATAATTAAAGAAGGATTTGTTAATGGGATGATATTTAAAGCATAATTATAGGATTGTTCTATACAATTATTATTATGGCACGATTTTGGATAATTACAGTAAGTTAATTTGATTACTCAATGTTTATATGACTTTTATAGAATAATTATAGTATAATTAGATTATAAATTTTTTATAGGACAAATATAGAATAATGTTGGGGCGATTGTAGGTTAATTATTGGTTGATTGTAGAATGATTATGGATTGTGCTAAGAATTATAGCATCGTTTAACGACGATAATGAGAATAATTCTCTTAAATATATTGATTTATAGTATAATTATGGTATGTTTGGTGCTTGCTTACCGGATTATTATGAAATGTTTATGGATGTTTATAGGATAATTCAAGGATTTAAGGATGAGTATGTTCTTTTTTAACAATTATTGGGTGACTATAGGTTGGTTATTGTTATTTATAAGTTTATTATGGGATGTTTATTGGCTTTTTATTTTTAGCAAAAGTTAATTTTTTTTCTTATCAGGTAGAATGTATCCTGTTACGGGTGGAAAATTATACGGCCTAATCGTTAAGAGAGTAAGCAAAAGGAAATTATTTTCTTTCCTTTTATTTTAAGCAAAAGATTATTTTCTCTCTTAACCATAAAATTTAAATGTACTTGTAATAATTACTATTAAAAAAAAGAAACTTTTACGACTGCCCACTAATCTAATGAATCTTCTGCCGACAAGCCCCTTCGGATTTATTTTTATAAATAAAATAAATACAATTTTGTTTGACCAACAAAAAAAAAAAATTCATTCACTCATTCATTCAAAGTCTCAAACTACCCACTGTACGTATTCTGTTCTGTTTGTAGTTTGTGTTGTTGTGCCATCTTGAGATTTGCAAGGATTCCAATCGCACCGTTCGTTCGCTGGATGCGTCGTTGTTCGTTGTTGTGTTGGTGTTCGTTCGGCTCACTCGTTGCAACACGCTCGCGAATTCTATATAAGAACTGTGGCTCCTCTCGATTGCTCACAGTCGTCTAGTAGGTTCTTGTGTGACAAGGCAACATCAACAAGTGCTTCTGAAAAAGTAAGGCCGTCCAGTTCTGTTCAGTTTCATCTGCCGTCGACGGCAGGGCCGGTGCCAATTAAATTTTGACAAAAAAAAAATCACTGGATTTAATTATTAATTAATTGCAGTTAAAGTTTTATTTAAGCCTTAATAGAAAAAAAAGTGTAAAAAAGAAACTCAACGAGAGACTCACTCAAACTAAAAAAATTAGAATTAAATAAAATTAAAACAAATTGCACATTGTTTAAAAAAAAAAAAACAGTTTTGTGTTTGTGTGAAAATTCTTCTTTAAATCTTCTTTAAAGGTTGGTATTATATTAATTGTATTTATTTACCCTGAAGTTTTTCAAGTGATATAGATTTTTCCTTGTAAGGATATTTAAGAAAAAAACTGGCAAGTAATGTCATTTGGTAGCAGTTTTTTTTTCTCCCAATACAGCAACGGCTCGATTTACGTCTCCATGGAATATTTATCTGACTTAGTGCAGCTTATCTCTTGTAACATAAATGCCATAAAAAATTTTATTGAGTTCGGCTTTATATCTACCAGATAAAAATATAACTCAGGGTTTTTGAGTTAGCCCAATAAAAGGATTAACACTTTTTCGTAGGAGATATTGGAATTTTTTTTGTTAATAATACAATTCATGAAACCTCAGAGTTTTGAAAAATACTTTCATAGAGTGAAAAAAATTAACACTTGTATGCAGTAACTTTTCTGAAAAATCAGTACAGTATTATCTCGATAATGTGAACTGATTCAAATAAGGGCCGGTTAACATTTCAAAGGGGCTGCCCTTATTAGTGTAATTTTTTTTCCAACTAAAATATCTTTACGACATTAATAGAAAGTTATAGAAGGTTAAAAATAATAGAAAATTACTAGGCAAAATATTATGGTACCCTCCAAATATACGCGAAATTCTCAGATTTATTGTTTACTTAACTATAATCCTTTATTCTATGATAGTTTTGCTATAATCATCTTTTTACTATGTTAGTACAGTACTATCCCAATAATGTGAACTAATTAAGGGATAGTTAAAAACGCCAGGTTAACACTTTAAAGGAGCTACCCTTTTCCAACTAAAAATATCTTTAGAACATTTATAGAAAGTAAAGAATTTATTACTTCGGTTAGAAATAATAGAAAATTACCTAGGCAAAAAATTATGGTACCCTCAAAAACATACGCGAAATTCTAAGATTTATTCTACAATCATCTATAATCATATATTCTGTCATTCTGGTATATATCTGCCATAAAATCCTTTTATTATGTTAGTACAGTACTATCTCGATAATGTGAACTAATTAAAACAAGGGCCGATTAGCATTTCAAAGGAGCTACCCTTATTGATGCTATTTTTTTCCAACTAAAAATAACTTCAGAACTTTTATAGAAACCTAAGAATTTATTATTTCGGTTAAAAATAATAGAAAACAACATAGGCAACAAATTATGGTACCCTCAAAAACATATGCGAATTTTACAGATTTATTCTATAAGCATTTATTATAGCAGATATAAACCAGAATTTATATCTGCTATAATAATCCTTTAATTATGCTAGTACAGTACTATCTCGATAATATGAACCAAATTAAGACAAAGGCCAGTTAACATTTCAGAGGGGTTACCCTTATTGGTGTTATTGTTTCCAACTTAAAATAACTTTAGAAATTTTATAGCAACTTAATAAATAATAATTTATTAGTTCGGTTAAAAATATTAATAAATTAAGGTACACCCCCAAAACACATGAGTGCAGAGCAGCATTCACTTATGCAGGCGTTTCCATGGAAGACATTTAAATAATGCTCTGTTAATTAATTTATAGCAGCCGATAAATCATTAATCAGAAATATTATTTTTTTTTTTGGTATCATAAATTAAAAAAATATTTTAAAACAAACAAAAGGAGTGCCCGCCCCATTATATTGAAAAACGCTTAGTAAATTTTTTTGCTGTTCATTTCCAATTATTTCGTTGGAAGCTTCTTCAATTAAGGCAACTCTATAGCCTTTCAATATGGTCGCCGTGGCTCAGTGGATAAGAGCATGGCTCAGGCATGAGCAGGAGGTTCATGGTTCGAGTCCCAGTAACACCTAAAGTATTTTTCGCGAGAGTATTTTTCCGAGAGTAATAACACTTGTCACGGAAAGCTTCTCAACATACGCATGCTCAACACAAATGTTTGCGAGAATCTAGGCCTTCGACCGCAATGGTCTATCGCGGCGAGTATTTTTATTATTATAGCTTTTCAATAAAAACAATGCTATAATTATCATATTCGCGAATGTCTGACAAAAAACCGATATTAATAACTTCATAGTAAAAGCTTCTCAATTCGCCTTTCGGATACGACACTAAATTGAAGGTCCCTTCCATTTGTGTGTGCAAAAATATACCTAAACAACACATATGGTCGCGAGAAGCTAGGCCTTGACCGCAATGGTCTGTCGCGTCGAAATATTATTATTATTATTATTATTAATTATCATATAATTATGCCATAATCTTTCTATAATCATAGTTTAGTTATACTATAAACAATCTATATTATTAGCCTATAAGTATCATAAAGTAATGCCTATAATTATCCTATAATATACAATAATTATTCTACAATCACATGGCATATCTTATAGTCATCCTATAATTTTCCTATAATACAATGCTAGAATCTTTCTATAACCATTCTTTATTTATGCTATTTTGATTTCATAATCAGGCTAAATTCATCCTATAAACATGTCACAATCTTCCTATAATCATCCTATAAATTTGCTACAAGAATTATAAATTATTATCCTATAAGCATTCCAAAGTCATGCCTATAATATAGACTATAAATTATTCTGTTATAATAGAGGGTCCTTTCCTTGCGATCAATTTTTTTGTGCTGTGTGCTGCAATGTTCGCTGTGTTGATTTCTGTTCTACACGAACATCACGCCATATAGCGGCATAATAATGACTATATGCTACTTTGTACCTACTATAATCGATGTAATACGTTTGTAATACGAAACTTATACTCAAAAGCTAGACAGCCGATTGAACTGAAACTATCACAGAATATGAGTCTTAACAAAGTCCGAATAAGATCGAGTTGGCACTTTGCTTAAGTTTAGGCAATAGTACACCCCTCCCGTGGTAGTGATGGCAAGTCGGAAATTCTTGAGGGCGGGTGGCGGAGCGCCCGGGAAAAGCTACTAATATATAACTATGCTATAATAATCCTATAATTTTTCTAGAATAATTCACTAAAATTTGATGTATTTAAAGTTAAAGCGCTTAAAGAACTTTCGATTATAAAAACAATTTCTCAAATATGTACAGGGTGTATCCGTTTACGTGGAAATACTTACTAGCGGTGATTCTTTGGTTAGCTACGAGAAAAAATCGTATGAGATGGTGGGTATATTTTCATCCCCTATGGTGTACATAGCGTTTTAATGTCCTTTTGACCTTACATCCACCTAACACCCTGTTATTCTTGAAGAAAGAGCGTACTTTTGACCTTACATCACCTCGCACCCTGTTACTCTTGAAGAAGGAATGTCCTTTTGACCTTAGATCCCTTCACAAACTGTTACTCTTGAAGAAGCAACGTACTTTTGAACTTAAATCCCGTCACACCGTGTTACTCTTAAAGAAGGAATGTCCTTTTGACCTTACATCAACTCGCACCCTGTTACTCTTGAAGAAGGAATGTCCTTTTGACCTTACATCACCTTACACCCTGTTACTCTTGAAGAGGGAACGTACTCTTGCCCTTACATCACCTTAGATCCCTTCACAAACTGTTACTCTTGAAGAAGCAACGTACTTTTGAACTTAAATCCCGTCACACCCTGTTACTCTTAAAGTAGGAATGTCCTTTTGACCTTACATCACCTAACACCCTGTTACTCTTGAAGAAGGAACGTACTTTTGACCTTACATCACCTAACACCCTGTTACTCTTGAAGAAGGAACGTACTTTTGACCTTACATCGCCTAACACGCTGGTACTCTTGAAGAAGGAATGTCCTTTTGACCTTAGATCCCTTCACAAACTGTTACTCTTGAAGAAGCAACGTACTTTTGAACTTAAATCCCGTCACACCGTGTTACTCTTAAAGAAGGAATGTCCTTTTGACCTTACATCAACTCGCACCCTGTTACTCTTGAAGAAGGAATGTCCTTTTGACCTTACATCACCTTACACCCTGTTACTCTTGAAGAGGGAACGTACTCTTGCCCTTACATCACCTTAGATCCCTTCACAAACTGTTACTCTTGAAGAAGCAACGTACTTTTGAACTTAAATCCCGTCACACCGTGTTACTCTTAAAGAAGGAATGTCCTTTTGACCTTACATCACCTTACACCCTGTTACTCTTGAAGAAGGAACGTACTATTGCCCTTACATTACCTCGCACCCTGTTACTCTTGAAGAAGGAATGTCCTTTTGACCTTACATCACCTTACACCCTGTTACTCTTGAAGCGGGAACGTACTCTTGCCCTTACATCACCTAACACCCTGTTACTCTTAAAGTAGGAATGTCCTTTTGACCTTACATCACCTAACACCCTGTTACTCTTGAAGAAGGAACGTACTTTTGTCCTTACATCGCCTAACACGCTGGTACTCTTGAAGAAGGAATGTC
Source organism: Nephrocerus scutellatus (assembly GCA_947095585.1). NCBI lineage: Eukaryota > Metazoa > Arthropoda > Insecta > Diptera > Pipunculidae > Nephrocerus > Nephrocerus scutellatus. Next base: position 3,517,855 of record OX352766.1, read on the forward strand.
CTTTTGACCTTAGATCACTTCACACCCTGTTACTCATGAAGATGAAACGTACTTTTGCCATTACATCACCTAACACCCTGTTACTCTTGAAGAAGCAACGTACTTTTGAACTTAAATCCCGTCACACCGTGTTACTCGCTTCACACCCTGTAACAGTTGAACGCTTCCAGCTACAAGGTCACCGTTGCTCTTTTTTTAATGAATATTAAATTTTCAAGATGAATCAATGTAATTTTTTTTTTAAATCCCCAAACCAATACCGATATAAAAGTCGAAAATCAAAAAAAAAAAATAATTATTTTTCTTAAATTGTATTTTCAAATGCGAATATCTCGAAAAATACACTTCGATAATTTTTTTGGCTATTACTGTATTAAAGCCCATTCAATTTCCTATAAATCCATTGTTCAATATTTGTGCTTTTGGTCAATCGAAAGTGTGCAAAATGAATTTGGCGAAAAACAAAAAAGTATTGCAAAATTTTGACTCACAAATGCAACTCATAAATAGACAATAAAAGCATACATATCGGCATACATACTAATACATAAGTTTCGACTATAATTAATGCTCACTTAATGCATTCCACCAATTTTATACAATTGCCAAAAATTATAATTAGTTCATATAATCGCGAGTCTACTGTAGCAATAAAGTCTCGACATAAGTCTCTTTGATCGACAGAATTGGAATCGTCGTAATAAATTGGCCACCAATTAACAGACATATCATCAGTGACGAACATAAAACAGAAGGTACACAAAAAAAAACAAACAAAGAAGCAAACAACACCTGTTTGACTGCCCATTCCAAAGGTATTTCAATCAACTTCAGAGGGAGTACGTACCACTTTTCTATCTAATTCCGACGCAATACTGCGTTGAAAAGTAATTACAAGCAGCAGCAGCAGCAGCAGCCGTGTAATCCCTTCGCAAGGACAAGGGATTCAATAGCAATGGCTTTGCTCTTAAAGTTTAGTTCAGGCATTTTCCAGCAACAGTTCTGCGATGCTATTGCGATAGGTCCACTCGTAGTAGGTGTACTCCCCCACATTCTGTTATGTCTGCGTTATGAAAAGCTGCAGACAGACGGACAGTCGATTTGTCCATACAATTTTATTGGTGGTCGGTCTAGCGTTGGCATTGACGCGGATGATGATGACGCTGATGATGATGGTACGAGTATGAGATGTCCTCATCCACTTTTGATTGAATTTTTGTGTACACAACCACTTAGCGAATGCTTGCGGCTTCCCTGCACTCGAAAGGGGAACACAGGAGTGATAGGAAAGAATCGGACGTCGGCGACGACACGAAAAGATTACATTCGGTAAACAAAACAACATTTATTTAAATTTCGATTGTTTGCCAAGTGGTTGTTCTTCGACGCACGTAGTCGGGACGTGAAAAAATCGCCGCCTACATATGTGCCGAAGGACTTACTGCAGAAATATCTACTGCTCTGGTTACCGATGATGATGATGATGATGATGTTTTTCCTTCTTCCAAGAAGGAAACTATCTGCGTACCCTTTTGTAGATGGCAGAGTTCCCAGAATCAATCATTCACATCGCTCGCTCAATGTTTATTTAGGGGAAGGAGGGTCCATTTTCACCCGCGTAGGACCTGTTGTACATTCCCCTATAACTCTTGAACGCTTCTAGCTACAGAGACGTTGTTGGACTTTATTAAAAGAAAATTAAATATTTTATAATATAATCTTTTGTAATATACTAGTTTTGTATTGAATAAATGAAAGTTTCTTTAAATTTTAAAAACAATTACCGATACGCGCATGTCGTCAAAAAAAATAAAAAAGAAATTGTATTTTCAAACGTAATTACCTCGAATAATTGTATGGCGTAATTATTTCTGACCGATGCAGTATTTAAGCTGATTCATTTTTCTACAAATTTGTAGTACAACTATTTTATTTTTGGGCAACGGAATTTGGGCAAAAGCCGCAGTTTGTAAAATGAATGCATGCCATTAGGTTAGGTTAGGTTGAAGTGGCCGTCAGTCAAAACCGACGCACTTAGACCAGTGAAGGTCCATTGTAATACCACAAGGATCTATGAAAATGTCCACGCCTACTCGTTGAATCCCCTTGGAGCTTCGTATTAAGCGCAAGAGACTATTAATATCAATTTGGGTTAGATTGTTGAGATCGTTGAATAATAACGCTCCTAGATGGAGCTTCCGCCTATTCGAGAGGGCTGGACACGTACAAAGTAGATGTAGAGTGATTTCCTCCTCCTCCTACTCCTCATCCATGCAGCTTCTGCAGAAATCGTTGGAAAAGACTCCTAGTCTTTCTGCATGCTTGCTGCCTATGAGACAGTGTCCAGTTATGGCAGTCTGTTTTGAGAGATCAAACACTTGGACCGTTTCGGATCTAGCTTGGGCCAGATCTGCTTCGTTGCTATGCAAGTTGTGCCGTTTGACCACCTACAGTTAGTGTTAGCATTAGCATCCCGCTTAAAGATGAGTTTGCACGTAGCGATCGGCATGCCTAGTGAACAATGTTCAGGCAATAGGGGTAGTGTGGTTCCATATTTGGTGAGTTCATCAGCCATACAATTACCTGGAATGTCTCTATGCCCCGGCACCTAGCACAGGTGAAAGTTGAACTGCTCCGCCATCTCCTCAAGAGACGATCGGCAATTCCGGGCTAGAATGGAGTTTGTGGAAACTCATTCCATGGACTTTAGCGCAGCCTGGATATTCGAGAAAATGTGGATATGAAGACAGATATGACATTACTCTTCAGCCAAGTAAAGGCTTCCTTAATAGCCATGATTTTAGCTTGGAAAACGCTACAGTGATCAGGAAGATGGAAAGAGAGACTTAGAAGTCTTTTTGAAAAGACACCTCCGCCAACCCCTTCATCAGTTTTCGATCCGTCTGTGTAGAAGTGAATTCCTTCAGATACATTCCTCCGAAGAAGACCTGGAGGGGATGGTGACCTGGAAGTTTTTTGTTGAAGTGGAGCTGCGGAATGGTGTAGTCTATGTTGACAAGTGGTGTCCTGACTGAATTCAGGATAGAAGAGTGGCCGAAATTATTCACGGTCCACTGAGAGATTGCTCTGGCGCTTGCAGCCAGTTGTCTGCCGAAGATGTCGAGTGGAGCAATGTTGAGCAGAATGTCCAGCGCAGTAGAGGGAGTTGTACAAAGAGCTCCGCTCACACAAAGACAAGCTGATATTTGGACTCTGCTTAGTTTGTCGCGATTAATCGCTTTATCTAGCGCATCCACCAAACAGCCACGACGTATAGCAGCATAGGTCTGACTACTGCTGTATACAGCCAATGAGTGATAAGCGATTGAAGACCCCATTTGCTTCCTATGGCTTTTTTGACCAAGATACTTGGCCTTATCGGAGAAAGTCAAGCTTGTGCCCTTGATGGACGGAGGATTGACAAGTGGGATTTTGTACTTCCTCGTAAAGAGGACAAGTTCTGTTTTTTTGGGGGTTTACCCCTAGACCACAATGATCTGTCCAGCTTATTAGCTTATTTAGAGCATTCTGCAGAAGTTCTTTCAAGGTGTGTGGGTGCTTTCCTGAGACGGCTATGGCAACGTCGTCCGCATAGGCGATCACTCTGCAGCCCTCCTCCCTCAGGCGAACCAGCAGCTCATTCACCACCAAGTTTGGTCAAATTCTCTTTTCAAACGGAGATATCTCGAAAAATGCTATACGGTTATTTTTTCTGTCTAGTGCAGTATTTAAGCCACATTTATTTCCTACAAATTGGTAGTAAGATGCCTGAACCTTTGGTCAACGATAGTGGGGTCAAAAGCAAAAGTCTGTAAGATGAATGCATGTCGTAAAATTCTTAAAAATTTTCTTTTGGTCGATTTCTATTTTCAAACGGAGATATCTCGAAAAATGCTATACGGTTATTTTTTCTGTCTAGTGTAGTATTTAAGCCACATTTATTTCCTACAAATTGGTAGTAAGATGCCTGAACCTTTGGTCAACGAAAGTGGGGTCAAAAGCAAAAGTCTGTAAGATGAATGCATGTCGTAAAATTCTTAAAAATTTTCTTTTGGTCGATTTCTATTTTCAAACGGAGATATCTCGAAAAATGCTATACGGTTATTTTTCCTGTCTAGTGCAGTATTTAAGCCACATTTATTTCCTACAAATTGGTAGTAAGATGCCTGAACCTTTGGTCAACGAAAGTGGGGTCAAAAGCAAAAGTCTGTAAGCTGAATGCATGTCGTATAATTCTAAAAAATTTTCTTTTGGTCGATTTCTATTTTCAAACGGAGATATCTCGAAAAATGCTATACGGTTATTTTTTCTGTCTAGTGTAGTATTTAAGCCACATTTATTTCCTACAAATTGGTAGTAAGATGCCTGAACCTTTGGTCAACGAAAGTGGGGTCAAAAGCAAAAGTCTGTAAGATGAATGCATGTCGTATAATTCTAAAAAATTTTCTTTTGGTCGATTTCTATTTTCAAACGGAGATATCTCGAAAAATGCTATACGGTTATTTTTCCTGTCTAGTGCAGTATTTAAGCCTCATTTATTTCCTACAAATTGGTAGTAAGATACCTGAACCTTTGGTCAACGAAAGTGCGGTCAAAAGCAAAAGTCTGTAAGATGAATGCATGTCGTAAAATTCTTAAAAATTTTCTTTTGGTCGATTTCTATTTTCAAACGGAGATATCTCGAAAAATGCTATACGGTTATTTTTCCTGTCTAGTGCAGTATTTAAGCCACACTTATTTCCTACAAATTGGTAGTAAGATGCCTGAACCTTTGGTCAACGAAAGTGGGGTCAAAAGCAAAAGTCTGTAAGATGAATGCATGTCGTAAAATTCTTAAAAATTTTCTTTTGGTCGATTTCTATTTTCAAACGGAGATATCTCGAAAAATGCTATACGGTTATTTTTCCTGTCTAGTGCAGTATTTAAGCCACATTTATTTCCTACAAATTGGTAGTAAGATGCCTGAACCTTTGGTCAACGAAAGTGGGGTCAAAAGCAAAAGTCTGTAAGATGAATGCATGTCGTAAAATTCTTAAAAATTTTCTTTTGGTCGATTTCTATTTTCAAACGGAGATATCTCGAAAAATGCTATACGGTTATTTTTCCTGTCTAGTGCAGTATTTAAGCCACATTTATTTCCTACAAATTGGTAGTAAGATGCCTGAACCTTTGGTCAACGAAAGTGGGGTCAAAAGCAAAAGTCTGTAAGCTGAATGCATGTCGTATAATTCTAAAAAATTTTCTTTTGGTCGATTTCTATTTTCAAACGGAGATATCTCGAAAAATGCTATACGGTTATTTTTCCTGTCTAGTGCAGTATTTAAGCCTCATTTATTTCCTACAAATTGGTAGTAAGATGCCTGAACCTTTGGTCAACGAAAGTGGGGTCAAAAGCAAAAGTCTGTAAGATGAATGCATGTCGTAAAATTCTTAAAAATTTTCTTTTGGTCGATTTCTATTTTCAAACGGAGATATCTCGAAAAATGCTATACGGTTATTTTTCCTGTCTAGTGCAGTATTTAAGCCACATTTATTTCCTACAAATTGGTAGTAAGATGCCTGAACCTTTGGTCAACGAAAGTGGGGTCAAAAGCAAAAGTCTGTAAGATGAATGCATGTCGTAAAATTCTTAAAAATTTTCTTTTGGTCGATTTCTATTTTCAAACGGAGATATCTCGAAAAATGCTATACGGTTATTTTTCCTGTCTAGTGCAGTATTTAAGCCACATTTATTTCCTACAAATTGGTAGTAAGATGCCTGAACCTTTGGTCAACGAAAGTGGGGTCAAAAGCAAAAGTCTGTAAGCTGAATGCATGTCGTATAATTCTAAAAAATTTTCTTTTGGTCGATTTCTATTTTCAAACGGAGATATCTCGAAAAATGCTATACGGTTATTTTTCCTGTCTAGTGCAGTATTTAAGCCACATTTATTTCCTACAAATTGGTAGTAAGATGCCTGAACCTTTGGTCAACGAAAGTGGGGTCAAAAGCAAAAGTCTGTAAGCTGAATGCATGTCGTATAATTCTAAAAAATTTTCTTTTGGTCGATTTCTATTTTCAAACGGAGATATCTCGAAAAATGCTATACGGTTATTTTTCCTGTCTAGTGCAGTATTTAAGCCACATTTATTTCCTACAAATTGGTAGTAAGATGCCTGAACCTTTGGTCAACGAAAGTGGGGTCAAAAGCAAAAGTCTGTAAGCTGAATGCATGTCGTATAATTCTAAAAAATTTTCTTTTGGTCGATTTCTATTTTCAAACGGAGATATCTCGAAAAATGCTATACGGTTATTTTTCCTGTCTAGTGCAGTATTTAAGCCACATTTATTTCCTACAAATTGGTAGTAAGATGCCTGAACCTTTGGTCAACGAAAGTGGGGTCAAAAGCAAAAGTCTGTAAGATGAATGCATGTCGTAAAATTCTTAAAAATTTTCTTTTGGTCGATTTCTATTTTCAAACGGAGATATCTCGAAAAATGCTATACGGTTATTTTTCCTGTCTAGTGCAGTATTTAAGCCACATTTATTTCCTACAAATTGGTAGTAAGATGCCTGAACCTTTGGTCAACGAAAGTGGGGTCAAAAGCAAAAGTCTGTAAGATGAATGCATGTCGTAAAATTCTTAAAAATTTTCTTTTGGTCGATTTCTATTTTCAAACGGAGATATCTCGAAAAATGCTATACGGTTATTTTTCCTGTCTAGTGCAGTATTTAAGCCACACTTATTTCCTACAAATTGGTAGTAAGATGCCTGAACCTTTGGTCAACGAAAGTGGGGTCAAAAGCAAAAGTCTGTAAGATGAATGCATGTCGTAAAATTCTTAAAAATTTTCTTTTGGTCGATTTCTATTTTCAAACGGAGATATCTCGAAAAAAGCTATACGGTTATTTTTCCTGTCTAGTGCAGTATTTAAGCCACATTTATTTCCTACAAATTGGTAGTAAGATGCCTGAACCTTTGGTCAACGAAAGTGGGGTCAAAAGCAAAAGTCTGTAAGATGAATGCATGTCGTAAAATTCTTAAAAATTTTCTTTTGGTCGATTTCTATTTTCAAACGGAGATATCTCGAAAAATGCTATACGGTTATTTTTTCTGTCTAGTGCAGTATTTAAGCCACATTTATTTCCTACAAATTGGTAGTAAGATGCCTGAACCTTTGGTCAACGAAAGTGGGGTCAAAAGCAAAAGTCTGTAAGATGAATGCATGTCGTAAAATTCTTAAAAATTTTCTTTTGGTCGATTTCTATTTTCAAACGGAGATATCTCGAAAAATGCTATACGGTTATTTTTCCTGTCTAGTGCAGTATTTAAGCCACATTTATTTCCTACAAATTGGTAGTAAGATGCCTGAACCTTTGGTCAACGAAAGTGGGGTCAAAAGCAAAAGTCTGTAAGATGAATGCATGTCGTAAAATTCTTAAAAATTTTCTTTTGGTCGATTTCGATTTTCAAACGGAGATATCTCGAAAAATGCTATACGGTTATTTTTTCTGTCTAGTGCAGTATTTAAGCCACATTTATTTCCTACAAATTGGTAGTAAGATGCCTGAACCTTTGGTCAACGAAAGTGGGGTCAAAAGCAAAAGTCTGTAAGATGAATGCATGTCGTAAAATTCTTAAAAATTTTCTTTTGGTCGATTTCTATTTTCAAACGGAGATATCTCGAAAAATGCTATACGGTTATTTTTTCTGTCTAGTGCAGTATTTAAGCCACATTTATTTCCTACAAATTGGTAGTAAGATGCCTGAACCTTTGGTCAACGAAAGTGGGGTCAAAAGCAAAAGTCTGTAAGATGAATTCATGTCGTAAAATTCTTAAAAATTTTCTTTTGGTCGATTTCTATTTTCAAACGGAGATATCTCGAAAAATGCTATACGGTTATTTTTTCTGTCTAGTGCAGTATTTAAGCCACATTTATTTCCTACAAATTGGTAGTAAGATGCCTGAACCTTTGGTCAACGAAAGTGGGGTCAAAAGCAAAAGTCTGTAAGATGAATGCATGTCGTATAATTGTAAAAAATTTTCTTTTGGTCGATTTCTATTTTCAAACGGAGATATCTCGAAAAATGCTATACGGTTATTTTTTCTGTCTAGTGCAGTATTTAAGCCACATTTATTTCCTACAGATTGGTAGTAAGATGTCTGAACCTTTGGTCAACGAAAGTGGGGTCAAAAGCAAAAGTCTGTAAGATGAATGCATGTCGTAAAATTCTTAAAAATTTTCTTTTGGTCGATTTCTATTTTCAAACGGAGATATCTCGAAAAATGCTATACGGTTATTTTTTCTGTCTAGTGCAGTATTTAAGCCACATTTATTTCCTACAAATTGGTAGTAAGATGTCTGAACCTTTGGTCAACGAAAGTGGGGTCAAAAGCAAAAGTCTGTAAGATGAATGCATGTCGTAAAATTCTTAAAAATTTTCTTTTGGTCGATTTCTATTTTCAAACGGAGATATCTCGAAAAATGCTATACGGTTATTTTTTCTGTCTAGTGCAGTATTTAAGCCACATTTATTTCCTACAAATTGGTAGTAAGATGTCTGAACCTTTGGTCAACGAAAGTGGGGTCAAAAGCAAAAGTCTGTAAGATGAATGCATGTCGTAAAATTCTTAAAAATTTTCTTTTGGTCGATTTCTATTTTCAAACGGAGATAACTCGAAAAATGCTATACGGTTATTTTTTCTGTCTAGTGCAGTATTTAAGCCACATTTATTTCCTACAAATTGGTAGTAAGATGTCTGAACCTTTGGTCAACGATAGTGGGGTCAAAAGCAAAAGTCTGTAAGATGAATGCATGTCGTAAAATTCTTAAAAATTTTCTTTTGGTCGATTTCTATTTTCAAACGGAGATATCTCGAAAAATGCTATACGGTTATTTTTTCTGTCTAGTGCAGTATTTAAGCCACATTTATTTCCTACAAATTGGTAGTAAGATGCCTGAACCTTTGGTCAACGAAAGTGGGGTCAAAAGCAAAAGTCTGTAAGATGAATGCATGTCGTAAAATTCTTAAAAATTTTCTTTTGGTCGATTTCTATTTTCAAACGGAGATATCTCGAAAAATGCTATACGGTTATTTTTTCTGTCTAGTGCAGTATTTAAGCCACATTTATTTCCTACAAATTGGTAGTAAGATGTCTGAACCTTTGGTCAACGAAAGTGGGGTCAAAAGCAAAAGTCTGTAAGATGAATGCATGTCGTAAAATTCTTAAAAATTTTCTTTTGGTCGATTTCTATTTTCAAACGGAGATATCTCGAAAAATGCTATACGGTTATTTTTTCTGTCTAGTGCAGTATTTAAGCCACATTTATTTCCTACAAATTGGTAGTAAGATGTCTGAACCTTTGGTCAACGAAAGTGGGGTCAAAAGCAAAAGTCTGTAAGATGAATGCATGTTTTTAAGCCACATTTATTTCCTACAAATTGGTAGTAAGATGCCTGAACCTTTGGTCAACGAAAGTGGGGTCAAAAGCAAAAGTCTGTAAGATGAATGCATGTCGTTAAGCCACATTTATTTCCTACAAATTGGTAGTAAGATGTCTGAACCTTTGGTCAACGAAAGTGGGGTCAAAAGCAAAAGTCTGTAAGATGAATGCATGTCGTAAAATTCTTAAAAATTTTCTTTTGGTCGATTTCTATTTTCAAACGGAGATAACTCGAAAAATGCTATACGGTTATTTTTTCTGTCTAGTGCAGTATTTAAGCCACATTTATTTCCTACAAATTGGTAGTAAGATGTCTGAACCTTTGGTCAACGAAAGTGGGGTCAAAAGCAAAAGTCTGTAAGATGAATGCATGTCGTAAAATTCTTAAAAATTTTCTTTTGGTCGATTTCTATTTTCAAACGGAGATATCTCGAAAAATGCTATACGGTTATTTTTTCTGTCTAGTGCAGTATTTAAGCCACATTTATTTCCTACAAATTGGTAGTAAGATGCCTGAACCTTTGGTCAACGAAAGTGGGGTCAAAAGCAAAAGTCTGTAAGATGAATGCATGTCGTAAAATTCTTAAAAATTTTCTTTTGGTCGATTTCTATTTTCAAACGGAGATATCTCGAAAAATGCTATACGGTTATTTTTTCTGTCTAGTGCAGTATTTAAGCCACATTTATTTCCTACAAATTGGTAGTAAGATGTCTGAACCTTTGGTCAACGAAAGTGGGGTCAAAAGCAAAAGTCTGTAAGATGAATGCATGTCGTTAAGCCACATTTATTTCCTACAAATTGGTAGTAAGATGTCTGAACCTTTGGTCAACGAAAGTGGGGTCAAAAGCAAAAGTCTGTAAGATGAATGCATGTCGTAAAATTCTTAAAAATTTTCTTTTGGTCGATTTCTATTTTCAAACGGAGATATCTCGAAAAATGCTATACGGTTATTTTTTCTGTCTAGTGCAGTATTTAAGCCACATTTATTTCCTACAAATTGGTAGTAAGATGCCTGAACCTTTGGTCAACGAAAGTGGGGTCAAAAGCAAAAGTCTGTAAGATGAATGCATGTCGTTAAGCCACATTTATTTCCTACAAATTGGTAGTAAGATGTCTGAACCTTTGGTCAACGAAAGTGGGGTCAAAAGCAAAAGTCTGTAAGATGAATGCATGTCGTAAAATTCTTAAAAATTTTCTTTTGGTCGATTTCTATTTTCAAACGGAGATATCTCGAAAAATGCTATACGGTTATTTTTTCTGTCTAGTGCAGTATTTAAGCCACATTTATTTCCTACAAATTGGTAGTAAGATGCCTGAACCTTTGGTCAACGATAGTGGGGTCAAAAGCAAAAGTCTGTAAGATGAATGCATGTCGTAAAATTCTTAAAAATTTTCTTTTGGTCGATTTCTATTTTCAAACGGAGATATCTCGAAAAATGCTATACGGTTATTTTTTCTGTCTAGTGCAGTATTTAAGCCACATTTATTTCCTACAAATTGGTAGTAAGATGCCTGAACCTTTGGTCAACGAAAGTGGGGTCAAAAGCAAAAGTCTGTAAGATGAATGCATGTCGTTAAGCCACATTTATTTCCTACAAATTGGTAGTAAGATGTCTGAACCTTTGGTCAACGAAAGTGGGGTCAAAAGCAAAAGTCTGTAAGATGAATGCATGTCGTAAAATTCTTAAAAATTTTCTTTTGGTCGATTTCTATTTTCAAACGGAGATATCTCGAAAAATGCTATACGGTTATTTTTTCTGTCTAGTGCAGTATTTAAGCCACATTTATTTCCTACAAATTGGTAGTAAGATGCCTGAACCTTTGGTCAACGATAGTGGGGTCAAAAGCAAAAGTCTGTAAGATGAATGCATGTCGTAAAATTCTTAAAAATTTTCTTTTGGTCGATTTCTATTTTCAAACGGAGATATCTCGAAAAATGCTATACGGTTATTTTTTCTGTCTAGTGCAGTATTTAAGCCACATTTATTTCCTACAAATTGGTAGTAAGATGCCTGAACCTTTGGTCAACGAAAGTGGGGTCAAAAGCAAAAGTCTGTAAGATGAATGCATGTCGTTAAGCCACATTTATTTCCTACAAATTGGTAGTAAGATGTCTGAACCTTTGGTCAACGAAAGTGGGGTCAAAAGCAAAAGTCTGTAAGATGAATGCATGTCGTAAAATTCTTAAAAATTTTCTTTTGGTCGATTTCTATTTTCAAACGGAGATATCTCGAAAAATGCTATACGGTTATTTTTTCTGTCTAGTGCAGTATTTAAGCCACATTTATTTCCTACAAATTGGTAGTAAGATGCCTGAACCTTTGGTCAACGATAGTGGGGTCAAAAGCAAAAGTCTGTAAGATGAATGCATGTCGTAAAATTCTTAAAAATTTTCTTTTGGTCGATTTCTATTTTCAAACGGAGATATCTCGAAAAATGCTATACGGTTATTTTTTCTGTCTAGTGCAGTATTTAAGCCACATTTATTTCCTACAAATTGGTAGTAAGATGCCTGAACCTTTGGTCAACGAAAGTGGGGTCAAAAGCAAAAGTCTGTAAGATGAATGCATGTCGTAAAATTCTTAAAAATTTTCTTTTGGTCGATTTCTATTTTCAAACGGAGATATCTCGAAAAATGCTATACGGTTATTTTTTCTGTCTAGTGCAGTATTTAAGCCACATTTATTTCCTACAAATTGGTAGTAAGATGTCTGAACCTTTGGTCAACGAAAGTGGGGTCAAAAGCAAAAGTCTGTAAGATGAATGCATGTCCTTAAGCCACATTTATTTCCTACAAATTGGTAGTAAGATGCCTGAACCTTTGGTCAACGAAAGTGGGGTCAAAAGCAAAAGTCTGTAAGATGAATGCATGTCCTTAAGCCACATTTATTTCCTACAAATTGGTAGTAAGATGCCTGAACCTTTGGTCAACGAAAGTGGGGTCAAAAGCAAAAGTCTGTAAGATGAATGCATGTCGTAAAATTCTTAAAAATTTTCTTTTGGTCGATTTCTATTTTCAAACGGAGATATCTCGAAAAATGCTATACGGTTATTTTTTCTGACTAGTGCAGTATTTAAGCCACATTTATTTCCTACAAATTGGTAGTAAGATGCCTGAACCTTTGGTCAACGAAAGTGGGGTCAAAAGCAAAAGTCTGTAAGATGAATGCATGTCGTAAAATTCTTAAAAATTTTCTTTTGGTCGATTTCTATTTTCAAACGGAGATATCTCGAAAAATGCTATACGGTTATTTTTTCTGTCTAGTGCAGTATTTAAGCCACATTTATTTCCTACAAATTGGTAGTAAGATGCCTGAACCTTTGGTCAACGAAAGTGGGGTCAAAAGCAAAAGTCTGTAAGATGAATGCATGTCGTAAAATTCTTAAAAATTTTCTTTTGGTCGATTTCTATTTTCAAACGGAGATATCTCGAAAAATGCTATACGGTTATTTTTTCTGTCTAGTGCAGTATTTAAGCCACATTTATTTCCTACAAATTGGTAGTAAGATGTCTGAACCTTTGGTCAACGAAAGTGGGGTCAAAAGCAAAAGTCTGTAAGATGAATGCATGTCCTTAAGCCACATTTATTTCCTACAAATTGGTAGTAAGATGCCTGAACCTTTGGTCAACGAAAGTGGGGTCAAAAGCAAAAGTCTGTAAGATGAATGCATGTCCTTAAGCCACATTTATTTCCTACAAATTGGTAGTAAGATGCCTGAACCTTTGGTCAACGAAAGTGGGGTCAAAAGCAAAAGTCTGTAAGATGAATGCATGTCGTAAAATTCTTAAAAATTTTCTTTTGGTCGATTTCTATTTTCAAACGGAGATATCTCGAAAAATGCTATACGGTTATTTTTTCTGTCTAGTGCAGTATTTAAGCCACATTTATTTCCTACAAATTGGTAGTAAGATGCCTGAACCTTTGGTCAACGAAAGTGGGGTCAAAAGAAAAAGTCTGTAAGATGAATGCATGTCGTAAAATTCTTAAAAATTTTCTTTTGGTCGATTTCTATTTTCAAACGGAGATATCTCGAAAAATGCTATACGGTTATTTTTTCTGTCTAGTGCAGTATTTAAGCCACATTTATTTCCTACAAATTGGTAGTAAGATGTCTGAACCTTTGGTCAACGAAAGTGGGGTCAAAAGCAAAAGTCTGTAAGATGAATGCATGTCGTAAAATTCTTAAAAATTTTCTTTTGGTCGATTTCTATTTTCAAACGGAGATATCTCGAAAAATGCTATACGGTTATTTTTTCTGTCTAGTGCAGTATTTAAGCCACATTTATTTCCTACAAATTGGTAGTAAGATGCCTGAACCTTTGGTCAACGAAAGTGGGGTCAAAAGCAAAAGTCTGTAAGATGAATGCATGTCGTAAAATTCTTAAAAATTTTCTTTTGGTCGATTTCTATTTTCAAACGGAGATATCTCGAAAAATGCTATACGGTTATTTTTTCTGTCTAGTGCAGTATTTAAGCCACATTTATTTCCTACAAATTGGTAGTAAGATGCCTGAACCTTTGGTCAACGAAAGTGGGGTCAAAAGCAAAAGTCTGTAAGATGAATGCATGTCCTTAAGCCACATTTATTTCCTACAAATTGGTAGTAAGATGCCTGAACCTTTGGTCAACGAAAGTGGGGTCAAAAGCAAAAGTCTGTAAGATGAATGCATGTCGTAAAATTCTTAAAAATTTTCTTTTGGTCGATTTCTATTTTCAAACGGAGATATCTCGAAAAATGCTATACGGTTATTTTTTCTGTCTAGTGCAGTATTTAAGCCACATTTATTTCCTACAAATTGGTAGTAAGATGCCTGAACCTTTGGTCAACGAAAGTGGGGTCAAAAGCAAAAGTCTGTAAGATGAATGCATGTCGTAAAATTCTTAAAAATTTTCTTTTGGTCGATTTCTATTTTCAAACGGAGATATCTCGAAAAATGCTATACGGTTATTTTTTCTGTCTAGTGCAGTATTTAAGCCACATTTATTTCCTACAAATTGGTAGTAAGATGCCTGAACCTTTGGTCAACGAAAGTGGGGTCAAAAGCAAAAGTCTGTAAGATGAATGCATGTCGTAAAATTCTTAAAAATTTTCTTTTGGTCGATTTCTATTTTCAAACGGAGATATCTCGAAAAATGCTATACGGTTATTTTTTCTGTCTAGTGCAGTATTTAAGCCACATTTATTTCCTACAAATTGGTAGTAAGATGCCTGAACCTTTGGTCAACGAAAGTGGGGTCAAAAGCAAAAGTCTGTAAGATGAATGCATGTCCTTAAGCCACATTTATTTCCTACAAATTGGTAGTAAGATGCCTGAACCTTTGGTCAACGAAAGTGGGGTCAAAAGCAAAAGTCTGTAAGATGAATGCATGTCGTAAAATTCTTAAAAATTTTCTTTTGGTCGATTTCTATTTTCAAACGGAGATATCTCGAAAAATGCTATACGGTTATTTTTTCTGTCTAGTGCAGTATTTAAGCCACATTTATTTCCTACAAATTGGTAGTAAGATGCCTGAACCTTTGGTCAACGAAAGTGGGGTCAAAAGCAAAAGTCTGTAAGATGAATGCATGTCGTAAAATTCTTAAAAATTTTCTTTTGGTCGATTTCTATTTTCAAACGGAGATATCTCGAAAAATGCTATACGGTTATTTTTTCTGTCTAGTGCAGTATTTAAGCCACATTTATTTCCTACAAATTGGTAGTAAGATGTCTGAACCTTTGGTCAACGAAAGTGGGGTCAAAAGCAAAAGTCTGTAAGATGAATGCATGTCCTTAAGCCACATTTATTTCCTACAAATTGGTAGTAAGATGCCTGAACCTTTGGTCAACGAAAGTGGGGTCAAAAGCAAAAGTCTGTAAGATGAATGCATGTCCTTAAGCCACATTTATTTCCTACAAATTGGTAGTAAGATGCCTGAACCTTTGGTCAACGAAAGTGGGGTCAAAAGCAAAAGTCTGTAAGATGAATGCATGTCGTAAAATTCTTAAAAATTTTCTTTTGGTCGATTTCTATTTTCAAACGGAGATATCTCGAAAAATGCTATACGGTTATTTTTTCTGTCTAGTGCAGTATTTAAGCCACATTTATTTCCTACAAATTGGTAGTAAGATGCCTGAACCTTTGGTCAACGAAAGTGGGGTCAAAAGCAAAAGTCTGTAAGATGAATGCATGTCCTTAAGCCACATTTATTTCCTACAAATTGGTAGTAAGATGCCTGAACCTTTGGTCAACGAAAGTGGGGTCAAAAGCAAAAGTCTGTAAGATGAATGCATGTCGTAAAATTCTTAAAAATTTTCTTTTGGTCGATTTCTATTTTCAAACGGAGATATCTCGAAAAATGCTATACGGTTATTTTTTCTGTCTAGTGCAGTATTTAAGCCACATTTATTTCCTACAAATTGGTAGTAAGATGCCTGAACCTTTGGTCAACGAAAGTGGGGTCAAAAGCAAAAGTCTGTAAGATGAATGCATGTCGTAAAATTCTTAAAAATTTTCTTTTGGTCGATTTCTATTTTCAAACGGAGATATCTCGAAAAATGCTATACGGTTATTTTTTCTGTCTAGTGCAGTATTTAAGCCACATTTATTTCCTACAAATTGGTAGTAAGATGCCTGAACCTTTGGTCAACGAAAGTGGGGTCAAAAGCAAAAGTCTGTAAGATGAATGCATGTCCTTAAGCCACATTTATTTCCTACAAATTGGTAGTAAGATGCCTGAACCTTTGGTCAACGAAAGTGGGGTCAAAAGCAAAAGTCTGTAAGATGAATGCATGTCCTTAAGCCACATTTATTTCCTACAAATTGGTAGTAAGATGCCTGAACCTTTGGTCAACGAAAGTGGGGTCAAAAGCAAAAGTCTGTAAGATGAATGCATGTCCTTAAGCCACATTTATTTCCTACAAATTGGTAGTAAGATGCCTGAACCTTTGGTCAACGAAAGTGGGGTCAAAAGCAAAAGTCTGTAAGATGAATGCATGTCGTAAAATTCTTAAAAATTTTCTTTTGGTCGATTTCTATTTTCAAACGGAGATATCTCGAAAAATGCTATACGGTTATTTTTTCTGTCTAGTGCAGTATTTAAGCCACATTTATTTCCTACAAATTGGTAGTAAGATGCCTGAACCTTTGGTCAACGAAAGTGGGGTCAAAAGCAAAAGTCTGTAAGATGAATGCATGTCGTAAAATTCTTAAAAATTTTCTTTTGGTCGATTTCTATTTTCAAACGGAGATATCTCGAAAAATGCTATACGGTTATTTTTTCTGTCTAGTGCAGTATTTAAGCCACATTTATTTCCTACAAATTGGTAGTAAGATGCCTGAACCTTTGGTCAACGAAAGTGGGGTCAAAAGCAAAAGTCTGTAAGATGAATGCATGTCCTTAAGCCACATTTATTTCCTACAAATTGGTAGTAAGATGCCTGAACCTTTGGTCAACGAAAGTGGGGTCAAAAGCAAAAGTCTGTAAGATGAATGCATGTCGTAAAATTCTTAAAAATTTTCTTTTGGTCGATTTCTATTTTCAAACGGAGATATCTCGAAAAATGCTATACGGTTATTTTTTCTGTCTAGTGCAGTATTTAAGCCACATTTATTTCCTACAAATTGGTAGTAAGATGCCTGAACCTTTGGTCAACGAAAGTGGGGTCAAAAGCAAAAGTCTGTAAGATGAATGCATGTCGTAAAATTCTTAAAAATTTTCTTTTGGTCGATTTCTATTTTCAAACGGAGATATCTCGAAAAATGCTATACGGTTATTTTTTCTGTCTAGTGCAGTATTTAAGCCACATTTATTTCCTACAAATTGGTAGTAAGATGCCTGAACCTTTGGTCAACGAAAGTGGGGTCAAAAGCAAAAGTCTGTAAGATGAATGCATGTCGTAAAATTCTTAAAAATTTTCTTTTGGTCGATTTCTATTTTCAAACGGAGATATCTCGAAAAATGCTATACGGTTATTTTTTCTGTCTAGTGCAGTATTTAAGCCACATTTATTTCCTACAAATTGGTAGTAAGATGTCTGAACCTTTGGTCAACGAAAGTGGGGTCAAAAGCAAAAGTCTGTAAGATGAATGCATGTCGTAAAATTCTTAAAAATTTTCTTTTGGTCGATTTCTATTTTCAAACGGAGATATCTCGAAAAATGCTATACGGTTATTTTTTCTGTCTAGTGCAGTATTTAAGCCACATTTATTTCCTACAAATTGGTAGTAAGATGCCTGAACCTTTGGTCAACGAAAGTGGGGTCAAAAGCAAAAGTCTGTAAGATGAATGCATGTCGTAAAATTCTTAAAAATTTTCTTTTGGTCGATTTCTATTTTCAAACGGAGATATCTCGAAAAATGCTATACGGTTATTTTTTCTGTCTAGTGCAGTATTTAAGCCACATTTATTTCCTACAAATTGGTAGTAAGATGCCTGAACCTTTGGTCAACGAAAGTGGGGTCAAAAGCAAAAGTCTGTAAGATGAATGCATGTCGTTAAGCCACATTTATTTCCTACAAATTGGTAGTAAGATGCCTGAACCTTTGGTCAACGAAAGTGGGGTCAAAAGCAAAAGTCTGTAAGATGAATGCATGTCGTAAAATTCTTAAAAATTTTCTTTTGGTCGATTTCTATTTTCAAACGGAGATATCTCGAAAAATGCTATACGGTTTTTTTTCCTGTCTAGTGCAGTATTTAAGCCACATTTATTTCCTACAAATTGGTAGTAAGATGCCTGAACCTTTGGTCAACGAAAGTGGGGTCAAAAGCAAAAGTCTGTAAGATGAATGCATGTCGTTAAGCCACATTTATTTCCTACAAATTGGTAGTAAGATGCCTGAACCTTTGGTCAACGAAAGTGGGGTCAAAAGCAAAAGTCTGTAAGATGAATGCATGTCGTAAAATTCTTAAAAATTTTCTTTTGGTCGATTTCTATTTTCAAACGGAGATATCTCGAAAAATGCTATACGGTTTTTTTTCCTGTCTAGTGCAGTATTTAAGCCACATTTATTTCCTACAAATTGGTAGTAAGATGCCTGAACCTTTGGTCAACGAAAGTGGGGTCAAAAGCAAAAGTCTGTAAGATGAATGCATGTCGTAAAATTCTTAAAAATTTTCTTTTGGTCGATTTCTATTTTCAAACGGAGATATCTCGAAAAATGCTATACGGTTTTTTTTCCTGTCTAGTGCAGTATTTAAGCCACATTTATTTCCTACAAATTGGTAGTAAGATGCCTGAACCTTTGGTCAACGAAAGTGGGGTCAAAAGCAAAAGTCTGTAAGATGAATGCATGTCGTAAAATTCTTAAAAATTTTCTTTTGGTCGATTTCTATTTTCAAACGGAGATATCTCGAAAAATGCTATACGGTTATTTTTTCTGTCTAGTGCAGTATTTAAGCCACATTTATTTCCTACAAATTGGTAGTAAGATGCCTGAACCTTTGGTCAACGAAAGTGG
The DNA here is from genome assembly GCA_947095585.1 of Nephrocerus scutellatus. NCBI lineage: Eukaryota > Metazoa > Arthropoda > Insecta > Diptera > Pipunculidae > Nephrocerus > Nephrocerus scutellatus. The sequence goes on from OX352766.1 coordinate 3,536,725, forward strand.
GGTCAAAAGCAAAAGTCTGTAAGATGAATGCATGTCGTTAAGCCACATTTATTTCCTACAAATTGGTAGTAAGATGCCTGAACCTTTGGTCAACGAAAGTGGGGTCAAAAGCAAAAGTCTGTAAGATGAATGCATGTCGTAAAATTCTTAAAAATTTTCTTTTGGTCGATTTCTATTTTCAAACGGAGATATCTCGAAAAATGCTATACGGTTTTTTTTCCTGTCTAGTGCAGTATTTAAGCCACATTTATTTCCTACAAATTGGTAGTAAGATGCCTGAACCTTTGGTCAACGAAAGTGGGGTCAAAAGCAAAAGTCTGTAAGATGAATGCATGTCGTAAAATTCTTAAAAATTTTCTTTTGGTCGATTTCTATTTTCAAACGGAGATATCTTGAAAAGTGCTTTACAGTTATTTTTTCTCTTTAATGCAGTATTCAAGTCGATTCAATTTCCTATAAATCGGTAGTACAATGTTTCTACTACCCTATCACCCCATCACCTCATCACCCCATCACCCTATCACCTTCTCTTCTCACTAATGCAATCATCATCGCCTGATCTGATTTAGAAATTGTAATTAAGAAATAAATTATTTGATTATCTAATAGACAGTCTACGGCATTATTCGTTTCGTTTCTTCAAATCGAAGGTAGGTTGGTTTATATTTACTTTCTAATTAGCACATAGGCACACGTGTTTGCGATTCACACCCTTAACAGCAGCAACCCCTAGAGCGGTTGTATCTTGAATGATGCTTCATGTTTAGAAATTGCAGAGCAGTTTGGCTGAGAGGAGAACGTACAGGTAAAGGTAGGACACGACGTCCGAAGATGCTTTCTTTGCACGCTTGGCGAGTCAGCAACTGAGCATTTCATGTGCGGTGTATTTTCGTGTTTTGTTGACCAATAATGGTGGTGCGTCGTCGTTAATGTCGCTTTCCACTTAAAGATGACGCCCGCCTTTGCTTACTTAACTTACTATAACTAACTGCTTGTTACTTGTCCATTAGTTTGTCCTGCACTCATGTTATTTGACGCGATAAGCCGTTACTTTTATTGCCTCTAATAACCTGTCACCGAACGACTGCCACCGATTCTTTAAATCGTTTCTTCAAACTTTCAGTTCGCCCTTCTCGTCACCTCCTTGACGGCGAGTTAGTGTACGGGCAATAGTGAATTTTTATTGTCGGTATTCTCTATTATATAGCATTACAGAACCACCGGGAGGTCAGGCTTCTATTTTGCCCCTACTTCGATTTCAATTGACTTGTCATTTTTTGTTGTTGTTGTTGTTCTTTCTTCGTCCACAGGATAACAGTAGATAGTAGATAGTAGCAAGCTATGACTGACGGTACTAGAAGCAACGTTGTGTATTTTGGATCTGCTCTTTTCCTTAAATTGATCTTAGTAATGACAGTGATTGGCACAGCGACAGAGGCTACCAACTCACCACCCGAATTTGCCCAAATCGATGATTATGATGCAATGCTTGACTATGTCGATGTAGGCGAGCGGAAAAGGTCATGGCAATCATTGCATGGATCCTGGGGTAAACGGCAGCATTACTTGCCGAACACCGCCGACTACTATCCAACGTATCAGAGCGATACATACTACGAGGGTGCACCACTAGTATCAGCATCAGTAGCAGCAATGAACGGACCTGGTGAACTGGCAGAGAGGAGTTATCCTGGTGGTGTTCTTCCATCATCGTCTGGTAAACAACCGAAATATTTAGTTGTTTATGCGGATAATCCTGCGTACACTGCAGGTTCTTCTGGTGTCGCGTTCGATGCAGCAGCAATTAGCGATGATGGAGACGTCGACGACGACGACGACGACAACGCCAACGATGTTGGCCACGACGACGATTACTACGACGGCGATGATGAAGAAGATATTGATGATGTCAATCATAGTTATGATTATTATGATGAGGATATTGCATTGTTAGGTGATGATCTGGATGAAAATAACAGCAACAACAACCAAAACAACAGAATCTCAAGATATCCTTTCAAAAATTGGTATACGCGAAGCTCAAGGGATGAAAAGCGGCGACCAATTGTTTGGAATAAAGTTCGCGGTAAGTAGTGCTAGTGATCCCCTTTAAGGCTTCTTTAAGGTACTCTACACACACACACACACAAACACACAAACACACAAACACCCCCCTATCCCAAGGAAAATAAAAAACTCTCCCCTAAATTTCATTTCGCTTTTCTTTCCTTTCTTTTCACTTTCAAGATGCATGGGGCAAACGAGAACCCGGCTGGAATAAATTGAAGGGCGTATGGGGTAAACGCGCGTCTGGCAATTGGAAAAAACTGCATGCGGCTTGGGGCAAACGCACAGAAATGGAGTAAATCATTTAATTACACACACACATGCATAGATGTATGTTATTTAAAGTTGCCGCTAGGACAGCTGATTCAATTGAAATTAAACAAAAATAAAGGACAAAGTGCATACGTAGAAACTATATAACTATGTATATATATATATATATAGATATATATTCCACTTACCTTCCTTAAAATTATTAAATAAAATATAAAATCAAAGATTGATGTAATGTATGTAGTTTTTTTGTTTGTTTGTTGTGTTGCTCAGAACAAATTCGTAATGCAAAGAAGTGCGTCTGTGCTCCCCATAGCTTACCATGGCTTTAAGGGATTTTTTCAGCTGAGACACACACCATCTACAAATCGTGTACTTTACTATTTCGTATTATAAAAGGCTTTTATGTTAACTTGCCTATGTCTGTCTGTCTTTCTGTCTATCTGTCTTTCTGTCTTTCTGTCTTTCTGTCTATCTGTCTATCTGTCGGTTTACATGTCATTCTGTCACGCTTTTTTGTGGAAGACTTTTCGGAGGCGGGTCTTGAAGAGTGTTCTTATGTGTTCTTAAGGGGAGTGTTGTGGTGGTCAGCGGGTCTTGAGATGGTCTTGAGGGGACCTTAAAGGAGTTTTAAGAGGGTCTTATATGTCATTCTATTATGCTTTTTTCATTCTAATGCTGTGATTTGACGGACTCGTAGGCGTAGACTTTTCGGAGGGGGGTCTTGAGGAGTATTCTAATGGAGTCTTGATGGGAGTGTTGTGGGGGTCAGAGGGTAACAACGGGGTCTTAAGTGCGATCTCAAGGGGGATTTAGTGCGGTTTTCATGGAGTCATGAGATAGTCTTAAGGAGGTCTTGAGAGGGATATAGAGTGGTGTCCTGAGGCGGGTCTTAAGTGGTAATGAGGTAGCATTATGACATAATGAAGGAGTTTTGAGGGGGTCTTTAGTTGGGTCCTTAGGAGATTTTAAGGGGTTCTTGAGAGAGGTCTTAAGGGGTTCTTGAGGAGGTCTTGGTTGGTTGGCTATTACAATTTGTGGCTCCCATACAAATATTTTACAAAATTTACCCGATTTCCTTCAAATTTAAATACATGTGTACCTCCGATGGACAAGACTTTTTGTAAAAATTTTGGGGACCCCGGAGAAGATGTTGTCTAGACATTTTTACGTCACCTGACTAAGAATGAACGTCTGATCAGTTGTTGATTTGCCTGGAATGAAGCCACACTGGTATGGACCAATTATGACTTTAGCGTATGGGGCTATCTGGTCTTGAAGGATAGTAAAGTACTGGCTACCTACCTATTTTTGCATGCATATCCCCGAGAATGATTTTTACATTATACTTAGGACCGGCATGGAGTTCCCGTTCGACTACTGATTCAAAGAACATTTCTTTTTCGTCATCTTGGGAATCCTGTGAAGGTGCGTGAACGCTTGTGACACTTTTCTTTTTAAATCTGCCCCGCAGGCGAAGCGTGCATAGCCTTTCATTTACTGCTTTAAAGTCGATAACGGTGGTTTTAATTCGTTTGCTGACTAGAAACCCCACCCCGAGCACATGATGTCTTGCATGACAGCTGTAATATCGGGTGTTTCAACAGGTGCGCTTCAACTTTTCTCCGATAGGGACGGCGAACGACGCCATATTTTTTATTGGTCTTTTGTCATTTGGAAACTTCATTAGTATACATTTTATCATGGAATGCTACACATGTGAACAGCGATTACAAATTGTGCAAATTTTTTTATCAAAATAATCGTTCTGTTGCCGCTAATTTAAGAGCATTACGGCCATTTTACGGTCCATTTAACAAGCCAGCCTGTTCGACAATCGACCGTATAGTGGCAAAATGTGAGTCTACGTTTTAGCTACATAATGTTCCGGTGCCCTCGAGAGCAAGAAGTGCTCGAAGTGTTGAAAACATCGCAGCCGCCAGGGCTTCAGTTTAAGAAGACGCGAATGTGTCGCTCACACGACGTTCGCAACAATTGGGCCTTTCTGTGACATCATTGTGGCGAATTTTACGAAAAGATCTTGGCCTACATCCGTATAAGATCAAGCTGACACAACAACTAAAGCCGTTTGACCATTTGAAGCGACGCCGATTCGTGAATTGGGCTCAAGAGCAAATCGAAAATGATGCAGATTTTCACCGAAAAATCATCTTCAGCGATGAGGCTCACTTTTGGCTAGAAGGATTTGTCAACAAGCAAAATATGCGTTACTGGGCAGAAAGCAGCCCACACGTGATTCATGAGGCACCGTTGCATCCCGAAAAAGTCACTGTTTGGTGCGGATCACATGCCGGCGGCGTCATTGGGCCATATTTTTTCATCGACGATAACGATCGCCACGTTACTGTTAATGGAAATCGGTACCGCGATATGATAAACGATTTTTTTTGGCCGCAATTGAATGGAATGGACTTGGACGACATGTGGTTTCAGCAGAACGGGGCTACATGCCACACAGCACACGATACAATCGCGTTATTGAAGACTAAGTTCGATGAGCGTGTTATTTCGCGAAATGGGCCCGTCCAGTGGCCGTCGCGCTCGTGTGATTTGACACCTCTAGATTATTTTCTTTGGGGTTATGTGAAGTCATTGGTCTATGCCAATAAGCCGGCGACGTTGCAAGAGCTCAGAGCCAATTTTGAACGTGAAATTGCTGGAATTTCGGCCGATTTATGCGAAAGAGTGGTCGAAAATTGGGTTCAAAGATTGGACTTCGTAAAACGTGCACGCGGTGGTCATGCAAAAGAAATCGAGTATCATACTTAAACGTGTCATATGTATATGTTCAAATTCGTTAATAAAAAAAAAAAGTTAGTTCAAAAGTCGAACAGTTTGTGTTTTATTCAAAAAAAAAGTTGAAGTGCTCTTATTGAAAAACCCTTTATATGTCATATACTGATTTACATAGCATCCCGTGGATTGCTGTTGTGTCAGCATTTTATTTGGATAGGCTATCGGCGAGTTCTACACGTGAGCGTACGTTTGCATGAGAAAATTCTTAAATCGTTTAGCCGTTCATCAGTATTGAGGTTCCGTAATAGTTTATTTATCGGCCTCGCGTCAACCTTACTATGAAGGGACTAGCCCGATCATTCATCTGTTCCTGTATTGGAGGAACATTACCGGCGGCCACCAGATGGAGGTTTGTCCGCACTTCCACCAGTCAGAGATAGTTACGGCCATCTGCAATTCTGATGCTGATTCTGTGTTATTCCCCCTATTCTGCTGATGGCTGACCGGCCGAACTCTTTGAATTTTGTAACTAGCTGTTAACGAATAAATATCATTACTGCAGTGCAATAAATAAAAACTTTGAACTGGAACTCAATCGGTTTTCGTGTCGAAAATCCAACGTACATTCAGCTGTCAAAATATATGACGAACGTAAGTATAACGAGTAAAGTACATTTTAAGGAGAAGAAGAACATATTTTTATATTTTGATTTATTTATTTAGACTTACCAGTGCCATCATTTTAAGTCGATAATGTTGATTATTCCTTTAACGGAGACTATATTGGGCTTTAATATCAGGATAAACAGGAAACTGCTGACAAAATGCAACCGCCACAACAATGAATTCATATGGCGACCACCACGAGAAGAAAAGCAACAAATAAAACGAAATTTACACACTACACAGCACAGAAACTGAACTCAAATAACAAACAGAGCCACAGTTTACGTTAATTATATTAAATAATTAGCAACAAATTAGAAAATCACAACTAAAATACAAATTAAAATCGGCGAACAACTTTTTGCGACAGCACACGCGGCCAAAATAAATTACACTGAGAGTGAACTGTCAAATTTTGAAAATTGTGGTGGTGTTGGCTTGATGTGGTGTGGTACATAATGTACACCACAAAAACTTTCTTCTCTTCAACTTTGGTGACATTCAGTTGGTTTGTGTATTCGATAATTTACCTCACTGTAACAGATGGTACTCTAATTAATGCAAATCGCGACTTAGGCGGAGGCAACTTGACTTCTTAGTGGGGAAAAATTTGAACGTCTAATAAAAACAAATCAATTCTTTGTAATTACAAATAAAGTTACTGCCATAGGATTTTGAGTGTGCCAATCTGTTTGTAAAGCGGAGTAAATAAATACACAAACCAACCGAATATAACCAAAGTAGAAGAGAACAAAGTTGTGTGGGAAATCCAAATTGGGAACAATAATTGCTGTAATCCATTATGCTTTCCCAAGTCAAACAAAGTAGTTGTGAGTATAAAAGGAGCGGGACTTAACCTTTTTACAATTTATCTAATGTCTCTTTCGATTTGCTTAAGACATACTCGAAACCATAACCACGGGTAAGCCACCAAAATGACAGGGTTTTCGTAGTGTACTGCTTTGCAAATAGAACATCAAACCGAAACCAAATTTGAGAAGAACAAAAAACTGAGAAATTAGTCGGCTTGCTCTCTCTATTCGCCAAATTGCTGAGTAAAAGAAACCTTACCGGTCGATTGCCGAGACGGGTAGCAATGTAACAATGCCGGTTGCAAAACCTTGCAAATAAAACCGTACCAACCGTACCGTATGCCAAACCAAAACCACGAGAAAGAAATTTAAACTTTACCCTGCAAATCGAAAGAGCTATTAAATAACCCACCAAATATCAAGTATATATAAAAGTAGATGGTTCAAATAGATTATGCAACACATATAAGTACGTAAAAGTGCTACTACATGAATGAGCACATACCAGAAGAACTACTTTTGGAACAGCATCACGTACGAGAAGACTACATAATGGAACAGCACATATAACTTCTATGAATATATTCTACACTTCTTTAAAGCCAATATTACCTATACTGAGATACAGATAGCGCTGTTATGTATAATAAATCTATTTTCGTAACAATATGTTATCTGACGTAAAAAAAACTCCCAAAAATGTAAAACACTTTTCAGATAAGAAATAAAAACAAAAAATAAGAAAAACCACAATTTTTTTTCAATTTTGTTACTTGCTATGAGCTTTGCGCCCCCTGATATTTCATCGAATTCAAAAACCAGAAATTGTGCAATTTTGCTACTTACTGTGCAGGTCTGCGTCCATGATAAATAACCAAATTCAAAAACCACAAATTTTTTCAATTTTGTTACTTGCTATGAGCTTTGCGCCCCCTGATATGTCATCAAATTCAAAAACCAGAAATTGTGCAATTTTGCTAATCTGTTACAGAGCAGGTTCCCAGGCGGTGGTGCTCCATGATCCCAGTCGGTGCTGCTCTATGATCTCAGTCGGTGCTGCTCTATGATCCAGACAATGACGCTGAAGCAAGATGGACGATAGTTTTGGGCAACAATTTCTTTGAACGATTTTCGGTCCCGTTTGCGTTGATAGTTTTTGAAGTTTTGAAATTGAATCCATAAAACGGACCATTGCGAGGTACAGCAGGAGGGCAAATGGAAACGCAATCCAATCCAATGACGAACTATACGAACTGTACAGTGACACACAAGTCGTTTGAGAGAGCTGCAGAGTCTTCAAATGTAAACCCAGATCCCAGAATTACCGAAGCGAAATGTCTTCTCTTTGTTGGCGTGCACAAGTAGAGGGAAGGACGACCACCAGCATAGGATAGGTGTACACATTTGGAGGCTGTTAGTAAGAGACCGTGCTAATTGCAGAGGCATGTTATGTTAGTTGAGGCACTTGTTCATCCCTCACTGTAGCGCCATCTATATGAGTAACGACTCATCGAATCACAATAAAACGCCATTTGCAAATTTGTCATTAATTTCAATGTCATCCTTTATTTAGTAACTCAAAGTGCTACAAACTACATAACTTTTTAAAGCACTACACATTGATATCATTTTCTGTTGTTGTTTGTTAGTTTTTTTTTGTTGCGTTCTTTTCTTATCTCTCTCTCTCTCTCTTCGTCTCTCTATCTTTTTAAATTTATTTTTCATTTATTTCTTACACTTTCAGTCAGTTTTTTCGATACTTTCTTTCTTTCTTTCCTAATGCCGGTCTTGTACGTGCTTCCATATTTCTGTGTCTGTATGTGTGGTGTGTTTGGTTGTGTGTGTCTATGTGTGTGCGTGTATTAGTGAGTGTCACAATTAACTCATTTCGTTCCAAGACGCCAACTGACGAACTTTTCTCTGATGCCTCATATAAATAATTTCAAAGGGATTTTGTTTATAATTTATATTTTTTGTTTTGTTTATTTTTTTTTATATATTATTTTGACTTTTTGTACCAACTTTGGTGTTGTCGTTTTTTTTTGTGGAATAAATTGCCGTGTCCTTCTTTGTGTCTCTCTTCTAAAAGTGTAATTTTCATTATTTTTTTTTTTTGTGTGGATTTTTGTTTTATTTTTTTTTTGTTTTGTTCAATTTTGGTATCGATTGCTTTTTTTGTGTTTAGAAGCTAACACATTGCCATTAATTTTTTTTCGTTAGTTATTCTATATAACATACAGATAATTACTAAAAAAAAAATTAAAATACTTTATTATAAAAAATTATATAACAATGTTTTTGTTATGAATAAATATATTTTTATCCTTGGAGAGAGAGAAAAAAATAATTTAACTTTTATTGTTACAAATAAACTAAATTATATATTTTTTTTATTACAAATAACCTAAATTTGAATTGAGTTAATTTTTTAATTTTGTAATAATTTTAATTTATTATTTTATTTTTTTGTTTTTTATTCTTACAAATAAATAAATTAAAATGAATTTTAAATTTTTTTATTACAAATAACCTAAATCAAATTGAATTTATTTTTAATTTTGTAATAATTATTAATAATTATATATATATTGTTTTTTTATTGTTATTAACAAAAATGGTAGCCGTTTTTATGGATTGAGATACATTTGTCTATCGAGTATCTCTACTTATGCTTCAAATTCTTTTGGCTATCTCCTGAATAACACAATTTGTCAACTGAATTTCTAGTGCTGATGACGCATTTTTGACGTCGTCAGTTTTGTCAGAGGGGTTAAAAATTCATATTAATTTCCATTCTTATAATGAATAGAGCAAAAAAAAAAAACCAAAGAGAAGAAAATAATAAAAGAGAAGAAAAAAATAAAAGAGAAGAAAATAAAAAGAGAATAAAAAGCGAAGAAAAGAGAAGCTAAGAAAAAGATTAGAGACGACAAGAAAAAGATGAGAAAATAAATTAATAGTTAACAGAAAAAAAAGAAGAAAAGAAAAAGATAAGAAGAGAAAAAAAGAAAAGAGAAGAAAAGATAAGAGACGAAAAGAGAAAAAGAGAAGAGAAGAAAAGAAAATAATAAGAAGAGAAAAAAAAGAGAAAAAAAGAAAACGATAAGATACGAAAAGTGAAAAAACGAAGAGAAGAAAAGAAAAAAATGAGAAGAGAAAAAAAAGAGAAGAAAAGAAAAAGAAAAAAAAGAAGAAGAATAGTAAAGTATGTGACAGACTATCGAACTTGACTGTCAGTTTTGATCGGCATCAATCAAAGCTGAGAAAGCTGACCGGCTTACTGTTAGTTGTTGTTGTGATTGACTGTCAGTTAGCGGCCATGTTTATTGGTAATCGATAATATGTACATGCATTTTGTCAGTCAATGATATATTTGAATGCGAGTTTAGGAAAAGTGTACAGGAAACATCTTTTCTCTTCGAAAATTAGAGATTGACTCTTGATGGTGTGATCGCCAAACCATCGTACTAATCTGACCGCAAAGTCAAGACAAGATAACAGTCAAAAATGACATCAGTTAAGTCTTACAGTCGAGTTTGACAGTCTGTCAGAAGCTAAAAGAACAAAAAAAAAAAAAAGAAGAGAAGAGAAAACAAAAGAAAGGAAAGAAACAATTGCTCTTTTTTTTTGTCATCATTCCCGATCGATGCCATATGTGTGCCGATTTTTGTGCGTGTAGTTGTGTGCTGAGCTTTTTTTCGATTTTCACCACATCTGTCCAGACAAATACAGACTTTTTTCCATCAAAACTTTACCAGGAGAAAATGAGTAAAGTAATCGACCGACTGACATTAAAGAGCATCAGAAGTGCTCGCCCTCGAATTGAAAAACATTACCAGCAGGAGTAACACTCAGCTTCTAACCAGCCTTAAACACACCGAGTGGCAACTTTGAGCCTTAAAACTTAGGCTCTTACTCGGAAACGGATCAAATGACATCAGCGTAAGATTATCGTAGATTCCATCTCTTGTTGTCAGTTGTTTCACCTGTCCATCCCTAGATTTCAGTGAGACAGAGAACTGCGTTTTCGATTCCCAAAGGGACATCTGGCTGCATTTTTTATACTCAAATCAAATACTGACCACATTACCATCGATGCAAAAGGAAGCCTCTGAAAAAACTCCTGTCGCTATTATCTCTTCCCCGAGGGGACCGCTGTATCTTATTTGATAGACGGGTGTGATATTTAAACAACTCGGCAGATAAATGGGGTAGTGCTGCTGGTATTTAAAATGTCTAGATGGGCACTAGCAGCCTGGCCATACAGTGCAGGACCGTTATATTACCTAGGATACCTTGCTATCCAAGTGGCATATGATTTGGTTCTAGATTCCGGATGGATGTGCTGCCTGGGTTAGCTTTGGTTTGCCCAAGCACTCATACTGAACGATCTGAAGCCTTTGATGTCAGATCTCATCAAGGTTACTTTGGTACTACGGCAGTTGGTTTTGCCCACAGACGAGGTTGACCTCTTTGAAGGCCAGCCGAGTCTGGGCTAACTTTTGGCTAAGGACCCAAGTTCGATCTGAGCTTGCCCGCCAGTACGTAGGCTGGCTGGGCTGCGGCTAGAGCACTAGCATTGGTACATCAATAGTCCTCTGGTGCTACCAATTTCTTTGGTACGTCAGTGTCCGTTCACTGTTTGTGGTGGCTGCTGGTTACCCTGTTACTTATGCGCAGATAACACACAGGTTTATGATGGTCGGCAAAAGGAATGCAAAAGCAATAACAAGAGAAAGAGAGTGAAATCTCTCTCATGCGCTTTTAAAATGTTAAGAGTGTCTGTCGACGAAAGAGAATTGGAGTAGTGATGAACTGTCATGGGTGGTGTGGTTAGTTTGAAATGTCATGTGTCATGTGTCATGTGATGTGATAAAGTTGGTGTGGTGCGCTCTTTCATTATGTTACTACACCCACAATGAAGTGATTAGTGAGTGGTGAGTAGAGAGTTTTTGGTTAGTTTGGTATAGTGCGCCCTTCTAAGATGATATTACACCCACAATGAGGTGAGTGGTGAGGGGTGAGTTTCTGCTTAGTGTGGTGTGGTGTGGTGTGGTGTGATCTGGTGTGTTCTTTAGCAATGTTATGTATGATGACATTTCACTACAGCATTGTTCCTCCCATTAATTAAATATTTTATTACTTTTATTCTATTCGATCGACTAAACAATTCTCAAAGTGTATTTTTTTTTGATTTTTTTTTTATAATTTTTGAATTCAGTTAATGTGGTGTGTCATCGGTCATTTCTCTTCTTCTACTTCGTCTTCGTATATCGACCTTTTTATTAATTTCATTCTCCTTGATGCTCATTCTTTTTTGATTCATTTCATCGTCCTTCGCCATGGTTCGATATACATTTTAATATTTTTTATATAGTATGTATACATATATATACGTTTTTTTTCCGTATCTTTGTTCAATATTTCTATATGTATATAGTATATATATATATATATATATGTACATTTATTTTTATATATATATATATATAGTAGATATTATAATAATAATAATAATAATAATTTTTTATATTACACAGGTATATAACAAATATGTAATCTTAAGGTGGGTTGATTTTTCGATTTATCCTTCTTGACTTAACCACTAAATGTACATAGATTTTTTTTTGTGTATTTTTTTTATTTTTTTTAATTGTAGGTTTGATTCCCCGTTAAATGTTTCTATTTTCTGTGGAACTGTTTTTTTTTGCTTTGTTTGTTAATTCCATTAAATTTATTCTAACGACGATCGAATTAATTCGCGCTGGAGAGTTGCTTCAATATCGCTTTATAATGTATGTATGTATGTTTTACATTTAAATTTTTTTTTTATTTGTTAGTTTTTTTTTGTTTTAAGAGACTATTTCACGTTAAACGGGGTTAATCCAACGAATTTAACAACAACGAATTTTTGTGTTTGTGTGTGAGTATCTGTGTGTGTTTTTGAATATGAGTTTTTGTTATTAGATTTATTTTTGTAAAATGTTTGGTTTTTTTGATAATTTCGTTCAAAGTTTTTTTTTTGTTTATGGATTTTGGTTTCTAGTTTTTGATTTCTGGTTTTTAGTTTTTGGTTTCTGGTTATTTGAAATATGAAATTATTAAAATATACTCGTACAGTGTTTTTTTTTTGTGTTCTGATGAAGCAAACGCATTCCTTTGTGTGCTTTGAATGTTTTTTCAATACATGTCTCTGTGTGTTTTGTTGAGTGTATGTGAATGTTTGTGGTAATATTTTTGCTCTTTTCTCATTATTCTTGCTTTCAACTTATTACGTTCTCTCTCTCACTCTCTATATCTCTCTCTCCATCTCTCTCTCTCTCTATCTCTATCTCTTTCTATGTCGCTTTCACTAGGTATATTTTCTAGAAGATCAATACTTTTACAATAAGAAAAAACAATATGGAAATCTGTAATAAAAAGAGACAGACGAAAGGAAATTCTCTTTAAATTGATCGCTCTTTAAATTCTTTCCTCTCACCCTCTCTTTCTGTGTCGCGGTTTATATCGCTCTCTTTTTTAAATCACTCTCTATCTAACTATATTTTCTAAAAGATCAAAACTTTTACAATAAAAAAAAAACAAGGTGGAAATCTGGAATAAAAAGTGACAGTCGGAAAGAAGTGTCTTCCTATCTTTGCCGATATAAAAACCCAAATTCTGATTGCTCAAAAGACAGGATGTGCGCGGCGGAGTGTGCTCTTCAAGATTCATACTTGACACTTGAAAACAACAAGTCATATATTCATTAAAAAAATTTGAGTGTGAAGCCTCTCAACTCATCAACGATCTGATTGAAATGTCCACAGTCGAACAAAATTTCACGCTGTGGCAGATTCTGGAGAAGACCTAAGAAGAAGTGCAAATCGTTTTCTAGCGAAAAGTCAAATATGTTGTCAATTCGCACCATACGAAGGGGAAATATGGAAATTGGTAGTTTTTTTAGTTTCCACAACGCAGCTGCTAGTGGGTTAATGATACACTTCTTCTATCTGAGTCTTAGAAGCGTTCAACTCGCCTCGCAATTGTATGTGGGATGTTGTATAGCAGCAAAAGAAGCAGAGGCAAACGTTGAAGAAAATAACGAAAAAGTTGCGTAGACAAAAGGGAGCCTTAGGGAACAGCATAATTTCATTTGCGGTGAATTTCAGAACGTCTTGAACTCATTTAAAACGGGAACGTGACCAGGAATAAAGTTTCGACGAATGAAATGATTGCTTAAGCATAAGCTTACTGTTTGGTGACAACTCTGTTAAATGTCCTTTTGTAAAAAGCATTTGTGACAACTTCGTATGTGAGATTTCGTATCGTATCGTGAGTTATCTTTGACCAATTGATAACACATCTACTCTTTTACCTTAACGACCATGCCACGCCAAGTATATAGGCGAGCATTATAAGGGTGCGAACCCTGCGCAAAGTGTTTTGTTTTATTTCGATTCCCTTTCATATCTCTTCAATGCTTTCATTTCATTTCTCTCTTAGATCTCTCCAAGAGTTTCGTTTCTTTTCATTTGGTTTCCTTTCAAATCTCATCTAGACTTTCGTTTTATTTCCATCTCAGATCTCTCTAGGAGTTTCATTTTTTCGATTTTTCGATCGAAATTTATTTCGATTGCCTCTCAGATCTTTTCAAGACTTTCAATTCATTTCTTTCATTTCACCCCACATCTCTTCAAGACTTTCGTTTCAAATTATTTCCCTCTCAGATCTTTCCCAGAATTTCGTTTTATTTTGATTCTGATCTCCTCTAGACTTTCCTTTCGCTTAATTTCCTTCTCAGATTTCTCCAAGAGTTTAGTTTCGTTTCCCTCTTAGATCTCTCCAAGAGTTGCGTTTCATTTCATTTCATTGCCACATCTTTCCTAGAGTTTCGTTTAATTTCGTTTCTCTCTAAGATATCCTCAAGATCGTTTCGTATCGTTTCATTACATTTCGTTTCCCTCTCAGATCGTTCACTTGTCGTCAATAGTGTAACTTAGAATAATGAGCTATGTATGTAGTATATGTTCCTAGTAACTGGGGGACGAACTCGTTAGTATTCCTGTGTCATATGTCCTGCTACAACAACAGAAATACACTTACATTTTTTTGGCACATAGTTTCTATTGGTTTTTTGTTGCGCTGTGTTTAAGTGTGTATGTGTGTGTGTGTATTTTTTTCTATTATACTTTTAGTATTTTTATGCTGTCCTTGTTGTTGTTGTTCTTATTCTTATTGTTTTTTGTTTTGGGAAATACTCAAAATTTGCCGTTAGAGTAGTAGTTCCAGTAGGTTTATTTTATTTGTTGTTTTGTTTTTTTTCTTCTTCATTAATTTGTTCTGTGGTTGTTCTTTGGTTGTTTTGCATAAATACATACAAACATTAATACTATATATACTACGTTTTGTTGTTGTTCTTACTAATGACTACGCAAATGTTCTAATGAATGAATTCTTTTTTCGTTCTAAGACTCTAGAGATTGTGATAATTAACTTAACTTTCCCTTTTGTTCGTTTGTTGTGGATTGTTGTGGTTGTTGTCGTTTTTCTTAGTTACTGCACTCTATTATTGTTATATTATAATTTTGTGATGTGAATGTGAATTGCTAATATTGTCAAAGATTTTTTGTAGTAGTAGTAGTAGTTGTTGTTTTTGTTGTTGTTGTTGTTCTAGTTATTAGTAATTGTTTTGCTCAATAGTGAAAATGTTATATACTCCTAGTTAGTTAGTTGCAATCTCTTAACATTTTGTTTGTTTGTTTGTCTGTTGTAGATTGTTTGGATGTATCTATAATATATTCGATAGTTGTTGTTGTTCTGTTTTTTAAGTCCATACATGTTCGTTTCTTGGTTGTTGCTGTTAGTGTCTTAACAGTGAGACTTTTTGAATATTTGACTCTGTTTGTCGACTTGTTTGCATTGCATTGCAATTTTACTATTTTGTGTGTTTTTTTTGTATGTCTGTTGTTGTTGTTGTTGTCGCATATCCATACATAAAAGAGAATAAAAGAAAAAGAACAGCCATCCATTTGTTGACTTTATATGTTATACCGATGCTGTTGTTGTTGTTGTTGGTTGCCATTGCTATTACCATCATTATGAAACCTCCCTTTACAAATTCGTGATAAAAATTTTTACCAATTTGGAAAAATCAACACCAAGAATAATCTAATTTTTAAAATTAATTTAGAATATAAATGCCAATTGCATTAGTCGCTTTATATTTTTGGGGTAGGGAGGGGGGATCAACAGTACAAATTATTTACAATAACTGCGCTCCATTTATATATATATATATATATGCATATAATATACAGTGCGAGTTTTCTAATAAGTGCCAATATAATAAAAAAAAATTTGCTCATTTCTCTCAAATTTCCGAAAAGAAATTTTTTTTTCATGCAAATCAATGGGATTGTTTTTTTTAATTAAACTCCTTAATTAAAAAGTAACCTACTAAATGTATGCATTCTTAAATTTGTAATTTATATATATATTTAGAAAACAAAACCTTACTCTAGGCTATCTAAAGTTTTGAGGTCACCACTAGACGGCCCCCTTTTACACACAATAGGAATATTCTTCTATCTGGCATTGCTTACGAGATAAAAGCCTGGCATTTTATTGAAAGATAAACAACAACAAAAAACAAATAAAAACACACACCCTGTATATTAGACTTATATCTTATATTATAATTACTTCATCATTGCTTTGGGAATTCATTATATCACAGTCTAAGATTGGGTTAATTTTTTAGACAAATTTTCACTTATTATCTAAATGTGAAACAATGCAACAATGGCAACAATGGCAATAATGCAAAAAATGCACAAATTACGGAGTAAAAAGGAGAACAATGCATTTACTCCTTCTACTCTTTAGTTTTTTCTACCCAGAGATGCCCGAGTGAGGCTCGAACACGGTAGACACTGGAATGCATTATTCTAGAATATTCTACAAGTACATCCAGATACTGGATAACGTAGATGGCACCACTGGTTGCAAAAAACCCCAAGAAGTGTTCAAGAAGCTTTCCAGATCGAGGAGTGGGCGGCACCCCATCTGAGGCTGCACATAAATGAGAGCAAAACTGAGATCCTGAGGAATAATGATAAGAAGATCCAATTTATTGAGATTGTACCAAGAGCCAAATACAAAGTGTCATGCAATCATTGAACTATCGCCGGTCAATTAAAACAGCCTGCAACCAAAAACACACGCACGTTTCCTTAAAACCAACAAAGCGAACACAAAAGGAATTCATCCATAAGATAGATCTATGCTGGTGTATACGATAATGCTGTAAGACCAATACCGGACCCCCTATTTTTGACATAACTATAACCTTAACGACAGACGGACAAGTTGTCCGATCGGGAGGAGAATAACTGAAGAGATGTTTTGAATTTATATAACATTGAAGAGATATTTTAGATTTATATGAATTGGAAGAGAACGAACAAAGCGATGATGAAGAGAATAACTGAAGAGATTATTGGGTTTCATATCAAATAGAAGAGAATCCTTATTTGGATTTATTTGAATTGGAAAAATATAACTGAACTGGGACAACTTGGATAATTTCGAAGAGAATAATTGATAAGATAATTTAGATTTGCATGGATTGGAAGAGAATGGACGAAGAGATGATTTGAATTTGTATCATTTTAGACAGGATATGATTTGCAATCGTATATATGAATGTAAGAAAATAGCTGATGGCATTATTTGGATGAGAAAGCTGAAGAGATGATTTCGATTTGTATTATTTTAAAGAGAACAGCTGAAGAGATGGTTTGGATTCATATTGAATGTAAGAAAATAGCCGAAGGCATGATTTGGATGTTAAAGCCGGAGAGAAGATTTGCATTTGAATAAAAATATAAGAAAATATCCGAAGGCATGATTTGGATTTAAAAAGAAGATTTGGATTTGTATTATTTTATAGAGAATAGCTGAAGAGATGATTTAGATTCGTATTCGAATGTAAAAATATAGCCGAGGCATGGCTGTGAAAGCCGAAGAGATGATTTGAATTTGTATTATTTTAAAGATAATAGCTAAAGAGATGATTTGGATTCATACAAATGGGAAGAGAGTACCCAAAGATATGATTAATATTTGAATTATTTGAAATCAAATAGACGAAGGGATGATTTGAAAGAGAATAGCTGCAGAGATATTTTTGATTCTTACGAAATGGGATAGAGAAGTCGAAGAGATGAATTGGATTCATATGATTTGAATGAGAATCGCCGAAACCGTCTGGATTCAAAAATAAGTCTTTTTATATAGAAAGGCTAGTATTTAAATTTAAAAGTTAAATTAAGTTGAGTTTTTGTTGCGAAAATAGAAGAGATGATTTGTAAGAGAAAATCCAAAGTAGACTGTCACTATCACTGTAACTGGTGTTAGAGAAAGTTTATATAAAGAAGATATCTTGCCTTTATTTAAATCTAAACGAGAAGCTTAAGAGTTTTTTAAGAGATCTGTATAAATTCTGTATTAAGTGTCGCTCTCTTTAAAAGTGTAATTTCTCTCTTAAAGTTTTTTATATGGACTGTTTTTAAAGAGCATTGATTAACGATCCAATTATGGTATGGTTAGGTACACTAAGAGATTTAAACAATCCAGTGAAGAGATTAAAGCTTCCAAACAATCCAAGACAGAGATGTATTTGACCGACACCGGAACGACTCCAAGACAGACCGATGCGATCCAAGGCAAAGCTTTTCGTAACTGTTCGTACATTGTGCGTGTTTTATTTTTGCACACAATTGGAAAGGGAACACAATGGAAGGTAACACAAATGAAATGGGCCTACATTTTAATGCCCTATCCGAAAGGTGAATTGAGAAGCTTTTCGTGTCAATTGTTATTCTCGGACGTTTGTCAGATGATATTCGCGAGAGGTGGGATCGTGAAATGGATTTTTGCTGTTTCTGGGCTGTTTCCGCTCAGAAGTTCAACGCTGGAACGACTAGAACTACAGCGTCAATACTCCAAGTAAAACAGAAGCAACAAGAAGAGAAACATTGACGTTGGTTATCGAAGGATTTTCTTCTCCTGATCATTCCATCATATCAACTATCAACCCCTAAAAATTCATTTGCCATCTTCTTCCTTTTCCTTTTTTTTTTTCCTATTTTCCTAAAAATGCCTTGAACCCTTTGTTCGAATCCCCAATATCAGACTAAATCCTGTGTGTAGTTTCAACTTTTTTTTAGAAAACTTTTTTTTCGACTTTTGTTGCATTTATTTTTCGACGTCTGTGTGCCTGTGTGTGTGTGTGTGTGAACAAAAAGTGACACTTTGTGACAGCTGCTTTGTCGCATTTTTGTGTGTGAGTGTGTGTGTTTTTTATTTGCTCCTATGTATCTCCTATATTCCTAATAAACTATTCAACTAACAATGTAATGTATAATGCCTACAATGCCTACATTTGTGTATAATCAACAATATCTATGGTATATAAGCGCTAATTCGCAATTATAACGCACGCACAAAAAAACATACACATGTGTGTGTGTATATATATACCTATGTATATATATATCTATTAATATATAATATAATAACAACGAAATACGACACACTGTCCCCCTAATCACAGTGCAAAGCGCAAGCTAATTTACTGATGTAAATACTTATATACTATATATGCAATTTACTACATAAATATATATATATATATATGTATATCTGTATATTTTGAGCAGTGACACAAACCTAAAATTCTGCTTGTCATTTGTATTTATGTAACAATTAAATAACAACAGATATTTTGCAATAAGACCACGACACGACAATTAATATCACAATTCATACTTCCGAGTATGTATGTCATTAGAATATTTGTGTGTGTGTGTGTGCGTGTGTGTGTATGTACATGTGTGTGTCTGTCACTTTTTTTTACTTACTGTTTGTTTCCTTACACAGAATGCCTACACTTACGCCGCACATTGATAACAAACAAACAATTCGAGATACTTGGACAAGAGACCGTAAAAGATATAGTTTTGGTGTCAAAAGATTAAGCGTTACATTCGTTAATAATTATAATATAATGATTGTGATAATAATATAAGATAAGATACAACGATGGCAACACCAACAACAACAAAGACAACGGACGACCTTCCCATTTGAGTAGTCCACCCTGTGACAGAGTTTCTTGTTTAGTTTCTCCGTCAATTCGATCAGCGTCGCAGAGCAGTTGTTTGTCTGTTGTGCAGTCAGTCACTTCGTCGGATTCGGATTTAGGGCTACCAGTAGTTTGTATTTTTTATTTTTATGTTATATGGAAATGATTCCGCTCAGGTCGCGTTAAATTCTGCGCATTCCCCAACAGAAACTACAGAGAAATTGCTGGACGCAATAAAACAGAAGCGTGCACAGGCGAACCCACCCATTCTGCGGTGGCATTCGTCGAAAGAGTGAATCACCGATGACCGATATACATTGTCACCCAGACTCTAGTCCGGGCCTCTAACCCGTTGAACTGTGTTTGCTACATTGTCAGCCTCTTCGGTTGAATATGGAAGTATCCAGTTCGGGGAGAAAAAAAAATCTTGGGCTGCTCATAAATGAGAGATTTTCAAGAAGTATGCGCAATCCCTTCACAATTGGGTCTATTCGGGGGTCAATTACAGCATCCTCTATATACGAATTGACTATGTCCCTCACAAAGGTGCTCTAAAACTGTGCTTTTTTTTAAACAAAGACACAAACCACAAAATAGACATTGAATTGAATATGCTAGAGTACCAAAGCTAGACGTACATTAGCTTACTGACTAGCGAATAGAAGCAAGGTCCGATGGGATAAACTAGGGACCCGTTTATTCGTATAACATGCGGCAGCTAAACTTGCTTACTAATAATACTCGCCAACAAAGGCTCTTTATTTAACCTGTCAAGAATCTTCAAAATACAGGCATTTAACCATAAGACCCAAGCTGCTGGTGTATAAGACAATGTTATCTTAATTTTTATTCATATTTTTGAAGTTATACTTCTGTTGGCGCGTTTAGGAGACGGTGGTATTGAGAGCGTTACGAAAGTGCGACATGATGTTTTAATTTTTCCACTGTCCGCTACGCAGTGCTGACCAAACCGAATATACAATACACAAACCGTTATACGCTTTTGGGGTTTTTTGGGGGGCCTTTTAGTGGCCTGTTGGGGGTCTTTTGGAAGTCTTTTTGTTGGTATTTAGAAGGGTCTTTTGGTGGTCTTTTCGTAGCACTTTGGGAGTCTTTTGGTAGTCTTTTGGTTGTCTGATGGGGGTTCTTTTGAGAGTCTTTTCGTGGTACTGTTGGAGTCTTTTGGGGATTCTTTAAAGGGTCTTATGGGAGTATTTCTGAGTCTTTTGGAGAGTCTTTGAAGGGTCTTTAGGAGTCTTATGGGAGTATCTCTGAGTCTTTTGGGGAGTCTTTGAAGGGTCTTTAGGGGGTCTTATGGCTATATTTCGGAATCTTTTGGGAATATTTTGGAGGTTTTGGGAAAGTTTTTTGGTGGGCCTCGCAGGGGTCTTTAGGGGGGTTTTCGAGGTTCTTCTACAACGACCACTAATGATCTTATCAACATTGACAGTGGTAGTCAACTGCGCTTCATTTTAAGCTCTAATTGATTCATCGAGTAGGTTGAGGGAATTTATCCTGATCCGTGTGGTATCACAATGGACCATTACTACTGGTCTAAGTGTGTCGGTTTCAATGACAGCCACCTTAACCTAACCGAACCTTGGGATCTTTTGAGGGTCTTTTGGCGGTATTTTTGGGTTATTTGGGGTCTTTTGGAAGTGCTTTGGAGCTCTATTTTTGTTTTATTACTCCAATGAAGTATAACTTCAATCGCGCGTACATAAGTACATGGTCACTTTTTTTTATTTGTCAATTGCCAAGGAGTCTGCTTCCTCCTCGACTATCCTGCGCTACGTCCTCCTAGGGCGCCCCGCTGTTCTACCTGCGTGGGTGATCGGGTATAATTCATATTTTTACCAGTACTTGCATATTTGATGAGAGACTTTGGAAGAAATTTTATTGAGAAATCAGGAGATTCATATCGAAGGATGTCTTGTTGTTGTATTGGTCCGAGGGGCCCAAATTTTAATAGAAAGTGTTGTCTCCGGATATCCCCTACCTGAGCGTCGAACTTGAAGAGTTGTAGGGGTATTGTCTAGGGGTTGTCCGTCTATTTTTTTCTCCCCCTCAAAAGTTTGTTGCCGAAAAGTACCCTAACTATCGAGAGGAAAGTCTTTTGGAAAATTGTTGGCCCTTTCCATATGTGGGGAAGGTTGATTCCGGCGACTCTGTGATAATGAGACTAACAAGCGAGAATCAAGCTCGTTAGGCAGGACACCTTTCCGAACTGGCATGAGCGAATAGGTACCAAGACTCTAAAAGACGTTTGCTGGCGGCTTTACTTGACATAACAGCTGGCCAAGCCTACGCTGATGGTTACAAGTGGCCACTACCACACCCAGATTGTAGATCAAAATACATCGTGTTACCTCTGTTAGAATTTCGCTCCTCGCCACTGATGGAACGTACACAAGTATACTAACTGCCATTCGGGGTTTGGACTTTGATTTCTCTTGATTTTGGGCGTTTGCGGATCTACGCCCCTACCAAAGATTTTTAAAAGTCGGGAACTGTCAGTTTCTGTCAATGTCCCACAATATTTTTATTTATTTTTTTATTTATTGATTCAATGTTTACACAATAAATCCTTGAAGTCTGATTTTAAACAATTAATCGAAATGGGGCTACTTCCTCTTCAATTCTTAGCAAAATGTTATGCACTGCGCCCTTTCGCCCCTTGGATCGGCGCGTTCTATGTTGTCTGTACACAACACTATCACCACAATGGGTGTTCTGGAGTCCATTGAGAGAGCAAAAGGATATAACCCAACTGTTGATTCCTTTCTTATCTCTAATATGTATGTAGCAATGCAATGGATTACTCGAGTATGTAGTTGATGCGTTTTACATTTTTGTTCATTTTTGTGTTTTTTTTTTTTTTTCACAATTATTTGTTATAAAAAATCGTTTGTATTTTTCGATTACTTTGGTTTGAATAAAAAAAAATATTAATATATAAATAAACAATATCCTTATCATGTATATAGGTGTAGTGGGGGAGCGGATTGTTTCCGTAGTTGTTAGAGTGAGAGAGATTATTGCCCGCCCACTAAAAATGATAGGAATTTTCGTCCAGCAGTGGTTTGTTGTTTAGGGGCCAATTGTCTAATTTTACTTGTGTGTGTTTTTGATTTCTGTCTTTCTATCCGATTTGTCTTTCGTCAACTTTTTGTCTGTTTGTCATATGTTTGTCTTTTTGTTGTTTTTTTTTTTTTTATTTTGTAAGCAAAATAGATATAAGCATGCAATGTTTGATTAAATTACAGCTTTCTTCGTATAAAAATATTAAAATTATTTACAAAATATATATAAAAAAATTGTTTTTTTTTTTTTCAAAAAAATAATAATTGCGGTAGGTGCGGTGCGTAGTTTGAAAAGAAAATACATGTGTGAGTGTGCGTAGATAAGTAGAAATAGTTGCACAGCAAGATTATTTATATAAATGGTGGGGTTGGTGGCAGGCGGCGACACAGGTGCGCCAAGCGGCGGGTAAATATCCCTTACAGATACATAATATATTTGAGCGATAAGATACTTTTTTTTCTCAAGTAGAAAATGCAAAAATATTCAATATTCAAAAGCAAGAGCCCAGCCTAAATATTACTTGGCAATTAAGCAGACCGGGCAAACAACCAAAGCAAGGACGTTGTGTTGTTGTTTTTTTGTTGTTTTTTTAGTGAATTAAAAAATATTATACAAAAGAAAAATTAGAAAATTATAAGAAAATTTTTTAGTTGTATTGCATATGTATGTAAATCTATTTTTTTAATGAAAATAAAAGATTATTAAAATAAAAATAACTTATTTATTTATAAATATATTTTATTTATCTATAAATATTTTTCTTTAAATAAAATAGAAAATACTATAGAAATAAAAATAAAAACAAAAAAATAAATAAAATACAAATATAGAAATAAAAATAATTAAATAATAATAATTTAATTAAAAAAAAAATAAAAATATTCACTTAATTAAAATAAAAACTTTTACACAAATGAAAAATAATAAATAGATAATAATAAACAAATAAAAAATTGAGTAAAAATAATTCTTAAAATAAAGTACAAACTAATATAGAAATAAAAATAATTAAATAATAATAATTTAATTAAAAAAAAAAAAATATTCACCTAATTAAAATAAAAACTTTTACACAAATAAAAAATAATAAACAAATAAAAAGTTGAGTAAAAATAATTCTTTAAATAAAATACAAACTACTATTGAAATGAAATTTATAAAAATAATAAAAACCTATATTCATTTTTTTTCAAATGAAAAACAAACTAATATAGAAATAAAAATAATTAAATAAAAATAATGTAATTAAAAAAAGTAAAAATATTCACTTAATTAAAATAAAAGCTTTTACACCAATAAAAATAAACAAATAATAATAAACAAATAAAAAAGCTAATATAAAAATAATAAAAAATAAATTCATTTTTCTTAAATAAAATAAAAACTAATACAGAAAAAAAGTAGATAAATATTATTTGCGGAAATAACAAAAAAAAAAAAATTTTTGTTAATTAATAAATATTTTCCTTTTATAAAATAAAAAACAAAATATATGAATAAAAATAATCTGGTACAAAAGTAATAAAAATAGTTTAAAATCTTTTTTCAAATAAAATACAAACTAATATAGAAATAAAAATAATTAAAAAATAATAATCATCTAATTAAAAAAAGTAAAAATATTCATTTAATAAACATAAAAACTTTTACACAAATAAAAATAAATAAATAACAATAAACTAATAAAAAATAATAAAAAAATAAGTAATTTTTTTAATAAAAAAATAAATAAGTAAATATTTACATTGAAATTTATTTATTGCATATATTTTGCTTTAATAAAATAAAAAATACTACCCAAATAAAAAGAAATATCTAAGTTAAATTTTTCTTTTATAGAATAGAATAAAAAATAATACATGAACAAAAATAATTAAATAAATATCTGTATTAAAATTTATTTATTGTAAATATTTTCTTTTAATAGAATAAATTAAATTACAACAATAAAAATAAATAAATATTACATATATGAAAATGTACTTTACTTGTTAATTTAAAAATGTTTTTTTTTTAATATAAAATAAAAAATTAATACAGAAATGAAAATATATTATTATATATACATATATATTGTAATTTACTTATTTTATTAATTTAATTGTAAATATTTTCCTTAAAAAAACCAGAAACAATAAATAAATATTTATATTAAAATATTTTCTTTTAATAAAAAAATACAGAAATAAAAATAAATAAATATATATGTTATAATTTTTTTGTTGTAAATATATTCTTTTAATAAAATAAAAAATATTTCACTATTAAAAATAAAAAAATATTATAAGAAAAATAATTTATTTTATTTATTAATTAGTTATAATATATATTTTTTTAATAAAATATTTTTTTTATAAAAAAAAATAAAAATAAATGAACATTAAAATTTTACAATTAATGTACATGTATCAAAAATTTGAAAAAAAAAACACATCAACTTTTCGAATTTATAAAAGAAAAGTAGCGAAGCTAATTGCAAAAATTTATTGTTGTGTTTGTTACGAAAAAAAAACCTCAATTTAACTTTAACTTAACGGCAAAACAAAAGACTTATAAAGTAACGGTTGCGGCACGACAATCAAATTAAAAGAAAAACCTCCCGGAAGTCACTGAGCAAATTCATCCACGCGGTGTCTATGAACAGAGGGAGGGGGTGATGTGTGAAGGATCGATATCGCTTACCATCTTCATTTTTCGGTTCGGCTTTCAAATGGGAATTCTTGACCCGAAACTGGGTTAACAGATATTCCATCTCCGTTCTGAGCATATGATCGTTTTCAAAATAATGTGTGCGCCCGATGCTGGGTTATAGTAACCCTTATGATCATTTTTCCCTTTTTAGTCTCAGCCGCACAACAGTTGCTTCTTTTGTGAGCGATGCTTTCAGCCAAGCGACCGAACCTTACTCTGAAGACATGTTGCAGGTTTTTTTCTACCCTTCTCTTATAGCCTGTTATCAAGTATGTTGGCCTGTATTGTATTGGCCGAACTTCTGATGCTTTTTCGAACTAATTAGGTTGGCGTGATGGTTCAATGCACCCATCACCTGTTCCTGATCACTTTGTCTTCGTGTTACTCTAATGTGGCTGATCGAACACTTCCCCCCCTTAAAGGGCACCACCTTGTTCTAAAATCAAATAACAGTTAGCTGTAAGTCACTTATGAATTATTAATAACCTCTTAGGCTGCGGTTAAATGTACAGGAGGGCTATGAATAACAGTTATTCACACGCGCGACTACGATGACGATGAAAGTGATAATAATAACAACCCATACAATTTTTTGTGAAAATTCTCTAATAACCAAAATATTCGAGAGCCAGAGAAAAGAAAGGCGAACGAGAATAGCAGCTTTGACAAAAGCGGGACCGATCGTCTTCGTCTAGAGCCACAGAAACGGAAGAAGAACGCGAGTCGCGGCTTCATCAAATGCGCAACAGAGCGTCTACATCGAGAGCCACAGAAACGTAAGGTGAATGGGAGTTGCGGCTTCATCAAATGCGCAACAGAGCATCTACATCGAGAGCCAGAGAAAAGAAAGGCGAACGAGAATAGCAGCTTTGACAAAAGGGGGACCGATCATCTTCGTCTAGAGCCGCAGAAACGGAAGGAGAACGCGAGTCGCGGCTTCATCAAATGCGCAACAGAGCATCTACATCGAGAGCCACAGAAACGTAAGGTGAATGGGAGTCGCGGTTTCAGCAAATGCGTGACAGTGCATCTTGATAGAGAGCTGCAAGACGGAGTGATTGGTGCAATGGACAAAGCCGTGTTCTGATGTTCGCAAGGAATCCCCTAAAATGTTCCGTTCGAGCGGTACATTTGTTTTTTGCCACCACTCACTATGTTGCCTGAGCCGATACCAAGCTACATTTCTGGCGTCACTCCGATTTTCAAGCACTTCCTTAAAATATACGAAAGTACAACTTTCAAATGACGTCCGTCGGAGCAGCAGGAGGTAGTAAACGACGCCGGGTACATGCCCACCTTTAAAGTACAAGGCCAAATCTACCACAGATGTGGATCGTTGCTACCGGTTCCCAAATTGATTTCATTGGCAACAAAGCAACAGAAGTCGAGCAGCGTTGCGCAATCAGCCTTGAAGTCAGACGGGAAATCATTTCGAGTCTTCACACAAACACAACAAAACAGCCCTAGACCAGATGACGTCAGATGATTATACGCTTGTGATAAGAACAGACAAGACACCGGCAGGCGATCATCGCCGGTGATAGGCGACATTGCCGTTGTTATGGTCAGCATAGAATTCGAGCGACGCCGGCTTTGATTCGGGACACAAATAGTGTCCAAGACAGAGAACTGGTGTGCGAACAGCACTTTGCTGTGATCCAGAAACAACAATGTGTGGAAACTCCAATAAGACAGCTGGTTGCTGATTAAAAAAAATTCTTACGACAACTACATGCAACGCGTTACAAACGGAAATGGCGGACTTTTCCCCCCTCGATTCTTTAATCGGAGATACACATGTGTGTTTGAATGAAACTGAGTTAATTTTTAAAAAATCAAATAACAACCACCAAATCGTAAAGCAGCGCTGCACATAGTCATTATAGAATGGCGTGATCTGATGCCGCTATATGGCATGATATTTAAAAAAGAAAATTGTATCGGAGCCCCCCGACCACGCAGCCTGATCACTACCAAATTTTAAAGGAAAGTGTTGTCACCGGAATTACACATGTGTGCAAAATTTCAATAAAATCTGGCTATGGAAAGTGGGTTAAAAATTGATCGCAAGATTCCACCACCGAACCACAGAACGACAGAACTATACAGATGTGAAGTTAATGTAGAGAATTTAAAAAGGCAACTGGAAGACTACCAGGATGACTCGTTTAGCACAGATACTCGTAATTTTAGTAACATATGTCTCATGCCCATGCATTCATTTGAGGCGAATCGAATTTTGTTAGATCGGGCCTTGCCTTTGCCTTTATAGACTTTAATAGTTGCTTGATAAGTGAAAATGAACCAGTAGTGTATGTTGAGAGTTTTTGTACTTTGATCTTTTGCCAAATGAGGTGAAAGTCGATCCAAATGTTCAGAAAAAATGTTCAGAAACATATCTGAAATTTGTCAACATCCTATAACCGCAGCCTATCCGCTAAATTAGATGCACAGGCACACTTACCAAGGCTCTTCTGTAGTTGTTGTCATTTCTGGTTGGATGGTTGGTTGCTTAGTTGATTGGTTGGTTAGTTGGTTGGTTGGTTGTTTAGTTGGTTAGTTGGTTAGTTGGTTAGTTGGTTAGTTAGTTGGTTGGTAGGTTGGTTTGTTGGTTGGTTAGTTGGTTGGTTGGTTGGTTGGTTGGTTGGTTGGTTGGTTGGTTGGTTGGTTGGTTGGTTGGTTGGTTGGTTGGTTGGTTGGTTGGTTGGTTGGTTGGTTGGTTGGTTGTTTAGTTGGTTAGTTGGTTGGTTGGTTGGTTGGTTGGTTGGTTGGTTGGTTGGTTGGTTGGTTGGTTGGTTGGTTGGTTGGTTGGTTGGTTGGTTGGTTGGTTGGTTGGTTGGTTGGTTGGTTGGTTGGTTGGTTGGTTGGTTGGTTGGTTGGTTGGTTGGTTGGTTGGTTGGTTGGTTGGTTGGTTGGTTGGTTGGTTGGTTGGTTAGTTAGTTGGTTGGTTGGTTGGTTGGTTGGTTGGTTGGTTGGTTAGTTGGTTGGTTGGTTGGTTGGTTGGTTGGTTAGTTGGTTAGTTAGTTGGTTGTCTGTTGTCTGAATCCGGGAGGTTTTTTCTTTTTGTCTGCCGCGCCGCCCTGTACAAATGAAGCAGCTCGCTGGCTAAATGTTAATGTCAATGCAGATGATTGATTCACTAGATATAGGACACATTAGCAACTTTTATTTTGAATAACATTGTTATCGAAATAAAAAAACAAACAAAACAACAAAAAAACTAAGTTATGTCGGTTGCATACACAGTTTTTTGCTTATTCGGTTAATATGTTTTGTTTTCTGACTTTTTACAAATCGATCGCGACAATATTTAATGTGTTTGTGTTTGTGTTTGTATGTGTGCGTGTGGGTGGTGTGTATTTGTGTTTCAGTTTTCCATTTGAATATTGATTTATAGGTTTTTTTGTTTGCCACCCTCATAGGTAGAGAGGTTGTCATAGACAAAGGAGAGCACACTGCCGTTTACTTACGCCGACCGGAATAAAGATCTTTTTTTGTTGCTGCGCTGGAGCTAATCGATGATCAACACACGATCTTCTTCTCTTTAAAGTTCACATATGTACAGGAAAGTAATTGCTGAGAACCAAAAAGTTGAAAGGAACAAGATCCTGTGCGAGACACTTCATAAAAAGGTAACATTGGGTTCTTACCAGGTGGCAAGGAATAAGATCCTGTTGTCTCGCAGCTGACGACAGTGGATGACCGTTTGTTACCCTTATTGTAGTGTACCCAGCGCAGGGTTGTCTTTCTGTCCTCAGATTTCTCTTTCAATTGTTATGCAAACTCTAAAGAGAACGATCTTGCGATCACTCGAAATAACTCGATACGTTGTCGATACGTTGTAAGCAACAAACATGTAGTGCATGTTGTAGGTACTTTGTCTATGGCGTATATATGTTGCTTTTGTTTGTCAGTTAATTATTATTACAACTCTGAATTATTATTATTATTATTGTGATTATTATTATTATTATTATTATTATTATTTCTCTAACTTAAGATACATGTATTTGTTGTTGTTGTTGTTGTTCATTTTTTTGGGGTTCTTTCAATTCCATATTTTCGTCTTTGGCGCGGCACACAGCTCCCCTTACTCCGGTTTAAGACGATGCCACTGCACTATTGTCTGCCTGGGTTTTGAGATCATGTCCTGCCAGTGCTTTGTCTCCGATGCGCCAGAGCCATTTTTACCTATGTATGCGTACGTTTGTTGTTTATGTATTGAAACGTCAAACACACATACACATCAACACAAAAAACAAAACACAAAAAATAACAACAATAGAAATTTTTCTCATTAGTTTTAGGTTTGTCTGTTATTTGGCAAAAGGAATGGGAATTTTTATAAACATTTGTATGTGCAATAACCGGGTGGTGGTGCTGGACTGCCAACTTCAGTTAACACGCAGATAACTAGGCGACACTCTACCATATCGTATAGCACTAAAGTCGACAGTCGATTGCGCCTAAAAATCTTTATATAAAATCTTAATATAGAATTCAAAAAAAAAAACGTATTGTATATATTTGTATAAGGAAATTATATATAATATATATAGATATTTATTTAAACTAAACTGGCCGTGGGAAGAAGGTCGGAATTAATTTTTTTTTGTTTTTTTTTTTTTTTTTTTGCTCTCAACCGAAATTATTTGTAAAAGAAAATAAAAAAAAAAAATAAAAAATTATTGTGAATTTACACTGACCAACAGTGTGGTTTTTACTGTGCTGCGAACATTTTTTCACCGACTATAGAAAATTGCATCAGATGATAAGGGGGCATAGCATGAGTGGTGTGTATGTTTATGGCAATGTGTGCCATACGTATTCTGACTGGTGGAAGTGCGATCAAACCCCCCGAGGAAGGGGAGCTGATCATTTACATAGCCTCACAATTTTTGGGTCTTCTCGTATGTGACGAAGTAGTATACTGATGAGATATACCACTTGAAGAGGCGATTCAATTGAGGCGAGACAACGACAGACAAAACTCGAAGACTTGAGAATTTGAGTATTCTTCCCATTTGAAAAGCTTCCAAGATTAGATTGGCCTGATGCTGTAGTTCCACTCTAAAGCAAGGATGCGAGTCAGGGAAGATAAACAATATGAGAGTTATCCCATCAGGGAAGCAATGTATAGAATTGGTAACGGTAGACGGAAGATCGTTTATGAAAATAAGAAAAAGTGAAGGTGACAAAAGAGAGCCTTGCGGAATACCATAATTTTTAATAATAATAATAATTATTGGCGCGACAGACCGTTTCGATCCAAGGCCTAGCTTCTCGCGTTCATTTGTGTTGTGCATGTATATTTTTGCACACAAATGGAAGGGACCTACAATATAAGGCTTTATCCGAACGGCGAATTATTGAGAAGTGATAAGTTTTTCCTCTCTGACGATTGTCAGGCATTCTCCAGCGAAGCAATGTATAGAATTAGAAACAGACAGACGGAAGATCGTTGACGAAAAAAAGAAAAGTGAAGGAGACAAAAGAGAGCCTTGCGGAATACCATAATTTTTAATAATAATAATAATTATCGGCACGACAGATCATTGCGGTGCAAGGCCTAGCTTTTCGCGACCATTTGTGTTGCACATGTATCTTTTTGCACACAAATGAAAGGGACCTACAATATAAGGGCGGATTCGAACGGCGAATTGAAAAGCTTTCCGTGATAAGTTATTACTCTCGGAACGTTTGTCACCCATTCGCGAGAGTAGGGTGGGACAGCGTGAAAAATACTTTTGGTGTTACTGGGATTCGAACCACGAACCTCGTGCTCAGTAGCCATGCGCATTTCCACTGAGCCACGGCTACCACGGAATGCAATAGTTTGTGCATATTTTGAATCTCAGAATTGAAAGTTATATAGTCAGCCAAGCATTTGTAATGGCAGACGGAAGATCGTTGATGAAAATAAGAAAAAGTGAAGGCGACAGAAGAGACGCTTGCGGCATACCATTTTTATTGCGCCGACATAATCGACATCAGTAGAGAGTACTCTGTCGACTCGTAATTGAAAGCATATTTCATAAGCTATAGGCAGGAAAGCAAGGAACATTTGCATTTCTGATTATGAATGGATTGAGAGAAAGGAACGCACTTTCATTTGTGCAGACTGAACAAAGGGTGTTTCCCAAAAACAACTAATCGATAAGAGTACACTGCTATGGGAGCGATTGCTAAGCTTACTCAAAGGTATCGGCAGCGTTAAAAAAACTCAGAATTATTTTTTTTTTTTTTTGATAAATACCATCTTCTGATTGCTGAGAACCTTTTTAAAATTATCGCTGGCAACTGCACTGACTGGAGAACTAGATCTGAAGCATTCTAGGGTAGTCGAAGTACTTAAAAGAGGTCAGATCGTAACGAAAAGTTTTCTTTTTGAGTGAAATTACAAATGAAGGCCAAGGCCGATAAATAAAACTGTTCCGATCTAATCCAAAAAAAGTGAAGGTTAATTTTAAAAATTAGTAGAATACAAAAAAAAATAAAATTAATTATCATCGAATGAATAGAATTCTGTTTTGTATTTTATGTCCATCGGTGTATAAGCAACAACAACAACTGTACGAGTAATGTAATTATTACCTTTTATATGATAGTCTGCAAAATAACACAATCTACAAAACTGAGAACCTTTAGTTGTATTTTTAAAACAAAAAATTGGAGATGTCTTTGATCGAACCCCCACTCATATTCGTCCATCGGCAGAAATTCCTACTCGGGGAGCTGTAGTAGTTTCCCTCAGCCACAGCTGACTGAGAAAAGTATTGAAGGGCCACTATTTGACTTTTGACATTTATTTACGATGATGTTAAACACTCAATTGGGGGATTGTTGCCCCATTTTTGGTGGTGGTGGTGGTGTTATTGTTGTAATGAAAGCCCAACATGGAACAAAAATACAAACACAAACTCTATTCATTCATAGTTGGTAGCACTATTGATATCGGTTGAGGAGGAGATGGGGACACAAAATATATATATTCTTGCTTTTGTTTTGTTTTGTTTTTTAAGGACACTATTCGACGAGATATTCTGAAATGCAACGAAAAGTTTGATTACCGCTGGCATACCCCTATTTCAAGGCGAGGAAAAAGTAAAAGTTATTAGGGTTTTTCTAAATTTATTACTAAACTAGTGGCCAGTTTGATTTCAATTGCAGTAGGAATATGGCAGGTTAAGAAGCTTTATATTTAAGGTGCCCCAAATATCCTAAATATACGATTGTATACGATTTGCTGAATTTCGTAAAATTCATTCATTAAATATCAATTATATTTATCCTAAAAGCATACAATGACATGTAATTATGATTGCAATATTTAAGGGGTTGACCTCGAAAGTATGCAATGAAATGTAATAATAGTTGCAATAGTTGCAATATTTAGAGGATAACCCTTAAAGTTTACAATAAAATTGAGGGTCTTTTGAGGTTCTTTTGAGGGTCTTTTGTGAAGTATTATTTTTATTGCAAACATTTATTGGAGGACGTTACTCTAAATGTATGCAATGAAATGTAATTATTGGTGACAACGGACTTAAAATATGCAATGAAAGGTAATATTTAGTGCAATTAAGGGTTTAACCCTAAAAGTATACAATTCAATGTAACGATTACTGTACTATTTAAGGATTTAACGATAAAAGTATACAATGAAAGGTAATTACTGTTACAATGTTTAGAATAAAGAATACTATGAAATGTTATTATTGCAGAACTTTACTCTAAAATTATGCAATGGAATG
This sequence comes from Nephrocerus scutellatus, assembly GCA_947095585.1. NCBI lineage: Eukaryota > Metazoa > Arthropoda > Insecta > Diptera > Pipunculidae > Nephrocerus > Nephrocerus scutellatus. The sequence goes on from OX352766.1 coordinate 3,569,958, forward strand.
TATTTTTATTACAAAGTGTTTTGGGGCGAATTAACCCTAAAAGAAGAAGGACATTACCATAAAAGTATGCAATGTATTTACTGTTTCAAAATTTATTGGTGTGGGTTAACCTTAAAAGGGTGCAATGCAATGTAATTACTATTGCAATAATTGAGTGGTTAACCCATAAAGAATACGAAGAAATGTTATTATTATTAGAAAATTTATTTTAGGACTTCACCCTAAAAGTAAGCTTTGAAATGTAATTATTATTGCAATATTTAGACGTTAACCCTAAAAGTATACTTTGCATATATTGACAAATCTATAAGAGTACTTAACTCTTAAAGTCTTAAAGGAATTAACACTAAAACTATGCAATACAATATAAGAACTATTGCAATATCAAATTGTTTAACTCAAAAAGTATACAATTAAACGAAACGATTAAAGGATCTAACCATAACGGTATAAAATGAAATGTAATTAATGTTGCATTATTTAAGGGCTTTTAACCCTTAAAGAATACAATGAAATTTTATTATTATTATTGCCAAAATTTATAAGAGTACTCCACGATCAAAATATGGAATGAAATGTAATTATTGGTATTAACGGACTTAACCCTAAAAGTATGCAAAACAATCGAATAATTGTTGCAATATTAAAGGATTTAACCCTTTTTTTTTTTTGCAATATTTAAGGGGTAAGAATATAACGAAATGTTATTATTACTGCCAAATTTTTAGAAGTACTTCCCGTTAAAAATAAGCAATTAAATGTAATTATTGGTGATAACCCTAAAAGTATGCAATGCAATACAATAATTATTGCAATATTAAGAGATTTAACTCTTAAGAACAATATGAAATATTATTATTATTGCAAAATGTATTGAAGGACTTCACTCTTAAAGTATGCAATGAAATGTAATTATTGTTGCAATATATACCTAAAACTATACAAATAAATCTAATTATTGTTGCAATATTTAAGGGTTAAACCTAAAAGTATACAATGAACTGTTATTAATGTTGGAATATATAAGGGTTGACCTATAACAATACAATGAAATGTATTTATTGTTGCAAAATTTTATACCTAAAAGTATACAAGGAAATACAATTATTGGTACAATAATTCATAATGCATTGATATGTGCAAAGTAAATGGGACCATTTTCTATTAAATATTAAAGTTATCATCAAAATTTGTACGATATAACGAAAATAATTCACAAGGGAGTCATAGATAAAAGTAAATTAAACAGACTCTGGACAGCTACAACATGCTATGTTATAAAGATTAGAAAGGCATTGCGCTCGTTTTTAATTAAAGGCAAACTGTCGGGAACGTGGCTGAAGGATAATGGCAGATGAGTACTGTTTTGCATAGACGACAGCAGAAGTCAGAATTCTACTCTACATCTAACATCGCGACAGTCTGCCAAATTTTCTATCAGGATTCGAAACAAAAAGATATGAGTGAGATGTAGATGGGCAAATAGCCTGGAATACGTTTGGCTAATTCAAGCGTATTTTCTTGATACATATCAGTCAGACTGGGATAATTTAAGCCACGAAGATATATCTACAAACTGATTAGAAGCATACTGAGCTGACTGAGCCAAAGCTGAACGGCTGGGTGAACAGTTATCGTATTGTTTACGATGTTTCTACTTAGACATAGAAACAAGGTTGTAATCGAAGTACTTGTAACTTTTGCTTTCAACAGGCAGCGCATCACACTTCCGCTTATTACCACCATGTGGTGTGTTTTTGGCAAAAGTAACAAAAGTTTCTTGAAAGTTGGAAAGTTGGAAAGCTACAAAGGAGCAGGAGAAATGGCAGTCATTGAATTTGGATTGTCTCTGAGTCTGGCGATAGTATACAACAACATGCCATGGAAACGGCGGGCTGTGGCGGCGATTCAAACTTTTCGTTGTTTCAGTTTCTGTTTTGTTTTTTCTAACTTTGTTTGTGGGACAATTGTTTTTTCGACTGTTGTTGTTGCGCTATTTTTCTGTATTTTGTGTACCTTGTCCTTTTCGTCCTTTTTATGGTTTACATAGACTTTATGACAATCTTGAGACAATATGAGAACGTAAGAATATTTCTTTGTTTGTTTGTACATTTTTTTGATTGAGACTTTTGGTTGTCGCCCCTCCCCCATCACTCTCTCCATCATCAGACCGAGTATCAAAAGAGGGGAGGGGTGATTATCGTTTGTTTTCTATATTTTTTTTCCTTCTAATTTCTTATTTTCGTATTTTAATTCAAAGTAGAAAAGGATTGTGCAACTAATTTTTTTTTTTTTTTTTTTTGTGGTTTTGCAATTATTCAGTAGCGCGCACATCATAATTTATCATTATCATCAGAGGGCATTACTCACCAGCTAACAATATTCTTCCAATTAACTCATTTCGTCCAATATTATCAAAATCCATTACCATAACATCTAAGGAGCATTCTCGGATCTTCTCCCATGGCACATTGAAACTAAATGATTCATTAAAAACAGGATTAAGTGTGCAATTAAAAATTGGAGTCTTTCGTTTTTCGACACGTTTGTCGCCGAACTGTAGCCAGACCTTAACGTATGGATCTGAAAGGATTTTTATAAATGCAGAGTTGTTGTAGAGAGAGAGTAGTCGATTTGGTTGTGTTTTTGGTGTCTTTTTTTTATAACGAGTAGTGTTCTAAAGTGGGAATGTGGCGGCTGGATGAGGGCTATGCTAGACATCAATTGTGTGTGCAAAATACGACTAACATTGGGATTATTGATTGATTTGTGTGACTGACTGTGGCGAGTGAGCGTGGTGGTGTGTGAGTATGTGTGAGTGAGGTTGAATCGAGCTACAAATAATACATCTGTGAGAAGCTCTAATGACTGTTGTGCATCATGGCTCATGAACGAACAGTTTAGGCTCAACTATAGTGCACTTTTTCTAACTTCGGAAAGTTTAAAAACCCGACGAAATGTTTCCAAAAGTTTCCAAATTTAAACATCCGTCCTAATGTAATTTTCATCTGTACATCTGTCACATCTGTCACTACTGTCAATAATACTTGTCAACATCTATCCATCCAATATCGGGAGATAATAATAGCAACGGCCTACTTTGACGAGGAGAGGGTAGAAATAGCGCCCCCAGTGATACAAAAACTAGTCGACCATTGCCGAAGGCATTGCAAACCGGCACAGGGACATAAGTCCCAAAAGAAAATATTGGGACTTATGTCCAACTGTCCCCGGGACATAATTACCTGACCATATTTTTTCATCCATTTTTACATCGAATACTGCAACTGTCAAAAATACTTGTCAATATTTATCCACCCATTTTAATATGGAATACATGGCAACACCTTCCCATAAATTTTCTTATGGATGACAGCAACTGTCAAATTTTCATATGGAAGACTACAACTGTCATAATTATATGTAAACAGCTGTCCATCAGTTGTCCATAAGGAATTTAAATGACCTGTAAAAATTTCATGTCAACTCTGTTCATCCATTTCGTATGTAAGACTGTAACTGTCAAAATTGCATGTCAACACCGTTTATCAGGAAGACCGCAACTGTCAACATCATATGTCAACATCTGTCCATCAATTAATGCAATGGAAGGCTGCAATTTTCAAAAATACTTGTCAACATCTATCCATCCATTTTCATATGGAGACTACAGCTGTCAAAATCACATGACCATATCTTCATCCATTTTTACATTGAGTACTGTCAAAAATACTTGTCAATATTTATCTATCCTTTTTAATATGGAATAAAATAGCTGTCAAAATTGCATGCCAACACCTTCCCATCAATTTTAATATGGAAGACAGCAACTGTCATATTTACATGTCAACATCTGTCCATCGGTTATTTAAATGTAAGCAACTGTCAAAAATATATGTCAACATTTCAAACGTGAACGTGAAATGAAGGAAACTGAGGGGAAAGCTATTATGGTCACATCATATATGACCGCTCAATTAATCGTCGGGTTTTGACACTACCTTAAGTGGACATAAGCGCATTATAGTTGGGTATTTAAAGGTTATTATTGTAACTGGGGCTTTCAAGTGAAAAAGAACATAGCGCGCACGTTTAGACAACATTTTGAAGGCCAAAACGACACGTTTTATAACGTTTACGTAGAAAAAGAGAGAAAGATTGCAATGGGAAAGAGAGAGAGAGAGAGATAGAAATGTAATGGAATTTATAAATAGATGAGAGACAAATTAAAAAAATGAATATATTTAAGGGAATGTGAGAAAGAGATGCATTTTATTTATTTATACTTAATATCTGGAAAGTGATCGAAAAATGAAAAGAGGTAATTTCTCTCTCTCTCTATCTCTCACTCTTACCTAACAATTATTATTATATTATAAATGAAGCAATTCACAAGTCAACAAAAAGCTTCACTTGGCTTATGTTAGCCCAGTTGTTAGTTGCTGGCTTCCATTGTATGTCTGCCAAGTATAATAAAGTACTTTTGTGTAGATGATAAACATAACTCAACTGTAAGGTGTCAATGTAATTGTATAGCTACACACATTAACAAGATCAAGTGCAGTGGCGTGCATGACCAGAAGTATTTGAGTGTAGTTTGCCATGCTTAATGGAATCCAGCAAGTGTCTCTGTGGATCGTGTGTTTGGATTTTGAATGTGGATTGAAATAATGAACTGCGTAGTGGAAAGTTTAAGCTCCCGTAGCTCTTGTTGGTGTTTGTGCTTAAGTGTTCAGCAGAAATAGTACAGAAAAATACAGGGTGCCATATCATAACATTTAATCCAAAACAATTGCACCAATTAACCAACGGAAACAACGGAAACAATGGAAACAATAAAACAATGAAACAATGAAACTGTGAAACAGTGAAACAGTGAAACAATGAAACAATGGAAACAATGGAAACAATGAAATAATTGAAACAATGAAGCAATGGAACAATGAAACAATGAAACAATGTGTAACAATGAAACAATGGAACAATGAAACAATGAAACATTGAAACAATGAAACAATGAAACAGTGAACAATGAAACAATGAAACAATGGAACAATGAAACAGTGAAACAATGAAACAATGGAAACAATGAAATAATTGAAACAATGAAACAATGAAGCAATGGAACAATGAAACAATGAAACAATGTGTAACAGTGAAACAATGAAACTGTGAAACAGTGAAACAGTGAAACAATGAAACAATGGAAACAATGGAAACAATGAAATAATTGAAACAATGAAACAATGAAGCAATGGAACAATGAAACAATGAAACAATGTGTAACAATGAAACAATGGAACAATGAAACAATGAAACAATGAAACATTGAAACAATGAAACAATGAAACAGTGAACAATGAAACAATGAAACAATGGAACAATGAAACAGTGAAACAATGAAACAATGGAAACAATGAAATAATTGAAACAATGAAACAATGAAGCAATGGAACAATGAAACAATGTGTAACAATGAAACAATGAAACAATGAAACTGTGAAACAGTGAAACAATGAAACAATGAAACAATGGAAACAATGAAATAATTGAAACAATGTGTAACAATGAAACAATGGAACAATGTGAAACAATGTGAAACAATGTGAAACAATGTGTAACATTGAAACAATGTGTTACAATGAAACAATGAAACAATGTGAAACAATGTGAAACAATGTGAAACAATGTGAAACAATGTGAAACAATGTGTAACAATGAAACAATGTGAAACAATGTGAAACAATGTGAAACAATGTGAAACAAAATGAAACAATGAAACAATGTGAAACAATGTGAAACAATGTGAAACAATGTGTAACAATGAAACAATGAAACAATGTGAAACAATGTGTAACAATGTGTAACAATCAAGTAAACGTTCTGCCCATTGGAATACAATCGTTTTGGATTAATTTTTTTCTGCTCGCTACAAAGCGTGTATGATGCTTAGGCGTGCTTTAGTGCATTAGTGTTCGTTGTTATCGTTAGACGTGCTTTTGTGCTGGTTGCTTTCTTGCAAAATTGTTTGTTCATAAATTGTGTGTGTATCTATGTGTTTGTGTATTGTATTGATACAAGTAATCGCATCGCATATACATATCTGCATCTTATGGTTGATCTGGAAGTTCGTTAGCTTGGTAGGTATGTGAAAAAGGTACACAAACGTTCTTGCAGTTGGCACAAAAAAACAACGAAACAAAAATGAATACGAGCGACACATTCCGTTAACGTTTTATGACAAGTAACCAAGTAAAGCTATACACACATACACAATAATAGATAGGCATTGGTAGGTAGGTAGGTAAATTATAGTTAGTAGAGTTAGTAAGTAGTTAGTTAGTTAGTAGAGGTATTTTGATGAGATTTCATTGAGAATGTTGCTCTCATCATTGTTCGTCACGCATGCGTGCGTGCGTGCGTGCGTTTGTTGTTTAGTACATTTGTTCATTCATATTCAGTTGTTGGTTGGTTGTTCCCTTACCTGACTTTCCATTAATGTCTTTTGCTTTTAGGTTTCTCGCTTTAATTAGCGTCAATGTTAGTATTGAGTTTGATGGGTGATAAGAAAGGGATGATAACAATTCACCGCATTTGTCCTTAGCCGGTGGTTTCAAGGCTTTCCAAAATGATTGCTTGCCAGCAAAGTCGACCTGGTATGGTGGTAAGTAAGTCACCAGCGTGTGTGTGTGACGGGGCGTGAGAGGGGATAAATAGATTTTAATCCTTTTTCGTGATTTTTTGTTTTTTTTTGTTTGGCTTATAAGTTTTTTTGTTAAAATTCTACATAATGTGTGTGTGTGTGTGCGGGTTATGTTAATGTTTGTTAATGTTGTTTATGTATGTACGTGTGATGTTTGTGCTTCAGTGTTAATGTTTAACAACTTTGACTCAAATAAAAAACACTTTTCACTAAAAATTGAAAATCTGTGTGTTATGTTGTGTTTATGTGTGCGTGGTTAAATGTGTGTGTGTGTGTGTGTACTGATTGAAAAATGCAATTACATAGATACACTTGGTATTCTACAACACCTTTTTTTCTGTAAATCAGAAACGTTGTCGATTGCCTTACAACTGCAAAAGAAAGGAGGTCTCGCCTCTTCTCAATTTACCGCCATTTTGCAATAACTGTCATTTAAGAGTTTTGAGTTTTGTTTGCTTGGCAGTTTTACAAATTTCTGCTGAAGTTCTGCTTCCTTCACTTTTGCGAGCATTCAAAATTCAGCTTATGAAGTTGGAAGTTGGAAACTGGAAAATGGAAACTGGAAACTGGGAAATAGAAACTGGAAACTGGAAACTGAAAATTGAAACTGGAAACTGGAAACTGCTAATTGGAAACTGGAAATTGGAAACTGGAAATTGGAAATTAGAAACTGGAAATTGGATATTGGAAACTGGAAATTGGAAACTGGAAATTGGAAACTGGAAATTGGAAATTGGAAATTGGAAACTGGAAACTGGAAATTGGAAATTGGAAACTGGAAATTGGAAACTGGAAATTGGAAACTGGAAATTGAAAACTGGAAACTGAAAAATTGGAAACTGGAATTTGGAAATTGGAAACTGGAAATTGGAATTCGAAATTGGAATATGGAAATTGGAATATGGAAATTGGAATATGGAAATTGGAATATGGAATTTGGAAATTACATATAAGATGAATTTGAAATTTGGAATTTTTGTACTTTCTATTTGAAAGTTTAAATCCGAATTGACCCGTATATACAAAAAGCAAAATAGGAAAACCCACTGTATGGCAACGTGCAAGCAATTGCTTTGTAACAGAAATATAAGTAAAATACCAAGTATTGAAATTGCTATGATTGAGGAACTGGTTATGCAATAGTTATGTTCCAAGAAAATTAACCACCCGTAGTGCCCGTATTGGAGTGAAGACTTAGGCAATCTTGGAAGTCTGACAAGATCAATTTTCAATATCTGCTATATAATTACAATTACTATGAATCTTACAAAGATTGCTTTAAAATCTACAAGAAATTCTTCAAAAAAGCCACGAGGCGTTCAATCAATTGAAATAGAATTAGCACATGAGTTTGTCCAAAAAAGGACCTGTCTGATTTCGGATGGCAGCTGAGGACGTAATTCCTGGATCTCCTTACTAATAAATGCTTCTCACACATGCACTCTAGTATTACACTTATCGCATTTATGATAAACATTATAACCTATAAAAAATGAAAGGTCCGGAAGAGACTTCTCTGCGCATAAATCTCCTAGTCCAGACGGTATACTGGGAATAATGGGCTATGCTACAGAAGTCAGATGACCTTTCGACTTTCTACCTGGCTGACGATATCTTCGACCGACTAATGTTCCCCGCAGCTGGCGAAGAGTTCGGATAGTGTTCAATTTGAATTGCAAATCACCCTGTATTTGTGCTTTTACAGTAGGTGTATTTTTGTTTAGGCTTTCAATCTTGCATCCTTTTCCGCCTGTGTGCGTGTCTTTTTTTGTGTGCATTGCTTTTGTTTTTTGTGTTTTTGTGTTTTTGTTATATTTTTTATAAGTTCACTTCATACTACACTACACATATAACTTTACAATATATTTATACTTCTACATAACTAAATATATAAAATTCGAGCGGAAATCTTACCTGGCACAATGGTAGAAATACTTCACCAATTGAGTCGTCCCTTGAGAAGCGATCGTAATCAAACACGTGCAGATGGAGCACCTGTAATTGAGAGAAAAAATAAAAATATTTGAGTTAGAGAGAGAGAGAAAGAAATAAAAACAGAGAGTAAGAGTATGAGAGTGTGTGTTTTTCTCTTCACAGATCAGTCAGAACGAGATAGATATCTCTATATACATACAATGCGTTAGTCTCGCAAAAACTTGGGAACGGCTCGACCGATTTGGTTGATTCTTTTTTTGTTTTGTCCGTCTAAATACTGGGGTGGCTTGAGAAAAATTGGAAATTGGAAACTGGATACTGGAAACTGAAAATTGGAACTTGGAAACTGGAAATTGGAAACTGGAAATTGGTATTGGAAATTGGAAACTGGAGACTGGAAACTGGAAACTGAAAATTGGAAACTGGAAATTGGTATTGGAAATTGGAAACTGGAAATTGGAAATTGGAAACTGGAGACTGGAAACTGAAAATTGAAAATTGGAAACTGGAAATAGGAAACTGGAAATTGGAAATTGGAACAGAAGGAGATAGATATCTCTATATATATACAAACGGCCGATTTGGTTGATTCTTTTTTGTTTTGTCCTTCTCAATACTGGGGTGGTTTTGTAAAAATTGGAAATTGAAAACTGGAAATTGGTATTGGAAATTGGAAATTGGAGCAGAAGGAAATATATATCTCTTTATATATACAATGCGTTTATCTTGCAAAATTTTGAGAATGGCTCGACCGATTTGGTTGATTCTTTTTTTGTTTTGTCCGTCTAAAAACTGGGGTGGTTTGAGAAAAATTGAAAATTGGAAACTGGAAGTTGAAAACTGGATACTGGAAACTTAAAATTGGAACTTGGAAACTGGAAATTGGTATTGGAAATTGGAAACTGGAAACTGGCGACTGGAAACTGAAAATTGGAAACTGGAAATTGGTATTGGAAATTGGAAACTGGAAATTGGAAATTGGAAACTGGAGACTGGAAACTGAAAATTGGAAACTGGAAATAGGAAACTGGAAATTGGAACAGAAGGAGATAGATATCTCTATATATATATACAAACGGCCGATTTGGTTGATTCTTTTTTGTTTTGTCCTTCTCAATACTGGGGTGGTTTTGTAAAAATTGGAAATTGAAAACTGGAAATTGGTATTGGAAATTGGAAAATGGAGCAGAAGGAAATAGATATCTCTATATATATACAATGCGTTTATCTTGCAAAATTTTGAGAATGGCTTGACCGATTTGGTTGATTCTTTTTTTGTTTTGTCCGTCTCAATACTGGGTTTTTGCGTGGTTAAAAAAACCCACAACACCGTACTAAATAAATTATTTATTAATTTGTGACGTTTTTTTCAAAGGTGGTTTATTTAAGTGTTAATAAGAACGCCAAAATTAATATTAGGCTTTGAGCGCATCGCAGTTTTAGTCAAAACATTCTTTATATTCGCTGTCACTGCCAATGTCAATGACAATCTATATATCAGTCGGGATACTTACTCTGGATTGCAATTTCTGTATAGGAAATCCTTCAAAATAGAATGTCTCATTCCAGCGCGGATTCAACGTTCGCCGTTTGATTTTTGTCTCAAGGCGGTGCTTCTTGTCGGGCAGTAACGTCACCCGGACATACGGATCTGATGTGCCACTCAGATCTTTTGCTGGCAATTCTTTACCCTGTAGTACCTTCAGTATGAGTGTGGTATTCTGGAAATCGTATTCCAATGAGAAATGTATCTGTCCAACATTTTCGCTTGGCTCTGAGCTGTCCACGTACATGTCGACCATTGAGATGCTGCGATTCTGTGATGGGAGAAGGAGAAGAAAAAAAAACACAAAATCAGAACAAACAGAGCTAAAGAGTAGGTTTGAGATGGGGATGAGTTTGAGTGTGGTGAGGAGGATAAGGAAAGCATTAAACAAATGACCAAGAAGGATCTTCTGTTTTTGTTCATTAAAAAAATATCTATTATCCATTTCAACATACCGCTGCACTATCCTTGCCACCGCCACCAACACCACTGCCGACATCTGACCCGACACCAGCATTTGAACCGCCTGGCGATTTAGTTTGCGGCGTCTGCGTCGTCGTCCTAAATGGTTCAGTGAAACTTCATTTAATTAAAAAACGGAACAATTAAAATCAGAGATATTACACGAGAGAGGGAGAGAGTGAGAGAGAGAGAGAAAAAGAGAGAGAGAGAGAAAAAGAATATAAAGGGAATACATTGCAACAAGATCATTATTTGTTCATGGTATATAAAGTTAAAAAAGGAAGGTGTAAGAAAAATAAAAGGGTGAAAGAGTGAGGAATAGAGAGAAAGAGAGAGAGAGAGTGAAAGAGATGATATGAGAGAGTGAAAAAGAGGAATAGAAAATGAGAGTGATAATAAACAGAGAGTATATTTTGATTGCAATAATGGTTTTAAAAGTTAAACGAGGAAAGAGAAAATTTAAGAGAGAGGGAGAAAAATAGAAAGCAAGAGAGAAAAAGAGAAATAGAAAATGAGAGTGATAATATATATAGTTAGAGGAGTAAAGGGAAAAATAGTAGGGAGGGTGAGAAAGAGAGAGATAGAGTGAAAGAGATGATATGAGAGAGTGAAAAAGAGGAATAGAAAATGAGAGTGATAATATATATAGTCAAAGGAGGAAAGGGAAAAATAATAGGGAGGGTTAGAAAGAGACAGATAGAGATAAAGAAAGAGAGAAAAAAGAGAAATGGAAAATGACGGTGATAATACATAGAGAGTATATTTTGATGGCAATAATGGTTTAAAAAGTTAAAGGAGGAAAGGGAATATAAAAAGAGAGGGAGAGAAAGAGAGAGAGAGAGAAAAAAGAGAATAAATAGAAATTTAAAAACATTGATTTGTTAGAAAGAGGAAAATTAATATGCTGGAGCGTAGGCTAGCTGCCGGACAAAGTGCACGACCCATAGAATCTCAATCAATTTGTTTTATAAAAATAAATCCTTTTTTTTTTTGTTTCTTCTTCTATTTATTTTGTGCATAAAAATGTGATAAGGAGAGAATACTGGCCTGGATATTTTGACTTAAAATCAAAAATCCATTAAAATCAATATTTTTATTTTCTTTCTCAGTTCAAAGGACAGGCCAGCCGAAAGAGAAAAACTCGGAGAGATTTTCGGTCAATTAGTAATAATCGTTACATTGCGGTGGTCCAGGACCCAGCTCTTCTCGTGACCATGTGTGTTGTGCATGTATGTATATTTTTTTGCAAACAAATGAAAGGGACCTATACAATTTAATGCCGTTAACGAATAGCGAATTGAGAACTAGCTTTTCGTGACAAGATATTACTCTCAGATGTTTGTTAGACATTCGCGAGAGGTGGGATTTGTTGGACATTTGGTGGCCAGATCTGTTTTGTTGCTATGCAAGTTGAACCGTCTGACCACCTACAGTTAGTTTTTAATCTATCAATCTATCAACCTATCAACCTATCAATCTATCAATATATTAATCTATCAATCTATCAATCTATCAATCTATCAATCTATCAATCTATCAATCTATCAATCTATCAATCTATCAATCTATCAATCTATCAATCTATCAATCTATCAATCTATCAATCTATCAATCTATCAATCTATCAATCTATCAATCTATCAATCTATCAATCTATCAATCTATCAATCTATCAATCTATCAATCTATCAATCTATCAATCTATCAATCTATCAATCTATCAATCTATCAATCTATCAATCTATCAATCTATCAATCTATCAATCTATCAATCTATCAATCTATCAATCTATCAATCTATCAATCTATCAATCTATCAATCTATCAATCTATCAATCTATCAATCTATCAATCTATCAATCTATCAATCTATCAATCTATCAATCTATCAATCTATCAATCTATCAATCTATCAATCTATCAATCTATCAATCTATCAATCTATCAATCTGTCAATCTGTCAATATATCGCTCAACTAATCACACAATTATTCCATCAATATTTGAATCACTCAAACAACCAATTAAGTATTTATTCAGTCAAACAACTAGTCAATCGATTAGTTATTCAATCAATCAAACAATAAATTAATTAAATAACAATTTAGTCACTGAATCAGCATATTAATCCATCAATCAATTAATTAGGTTGTCAAATAATCAGTAAATAAATCAAACGATTTTCAGGTGGCTCTATAATGATTGTTTATCTAAGAAAGACCTCTTTTTAAAAGGGGGGGGGGAGAATATCTATACTGACGTTGTCTATCTCGTGATCATAACGAGAACACTCTGCTAGACTCAGAAAGTGTCAAAGAACGTATATCATCCGATAGTCCAGTCGTCCAGCAATAGACTTCCGCTCCGCTCTATGCCCTGATCTGCCATAAAGTGAGCTTAAGCACTAATATGGATTATTATCACAAAGTTAATAGTTACTAGACAAGGCCATTTCTCAACCGTTACCATTACCGGGATAAACTGTCCCATCATTGGTTAAATTTTCCCTTTTCCATACCTGTCTCCGTTGACAACAGTCGATGATGTATATTGCTCGAAAAATGCAACAAACATTTCAAGCGATCTTGTCATTACAGCCCACATACTGGTGTTGTTGTTGTTGTTGTTTTTTGTAGTTTTTTCTTTAGTATCTTTCTTCCAAATTATTTATTTATTCTTTTATATATAAATTTACTTAATTTTTATTTTTATTTTTTTTTTAAACTTTTGTCGAAATGGAAAACTTAATGCGGTGATGGATGCTATCTGGTATTACTCTTTATGGGTTAATCTTATTATTGTTTACTTATAGTAGTATTATTATTATTTTATGTTTTTTGTTGGGGCTAATTTGTATTGTATCTTTTATTTATATATCGTGATATTTATATATTGCGTGATAATATTTGTGTATTTAATAATCAATGAGAGTAAAGTTTTTATGTTTTTTTTTTGTAATGAAATGTTTTTTCTATCAAATTGGTAAGAAAATGAAGTCGGTATTTATTTATTGTATTTTTGTTTAAGTCTTTGACCTTTTAATTTCAATCGTTTGGACGTGCATTGTCTTACAAGTACAACAAAAGCAAAGATATCCTTTACAAAGGCTCCGCAAGTAAGAAAGAGAATTGCTAAATGGGTAGCTAATTGAGGAATTGGATGACCGTCAAGCACACTATGCAGTCGGCAGCGAGTGAGGAGGAAGTTAGCAGAGTGATAAATCGGCTCAAAAACAAAGTGGCGCCTCGAATACAGAAGGCATCACAGCAGAGCTGAATGAATCTAGGTAGAGGACCAGCACTGCACCAAACACAATTCATTGAGTAATAGTATCAGGTTGGAAGGAAGAAACGATATTGAAGAAGAGGTTACCAGATACCTCTTCTCCAGTCATGCATAAAAAAGGATATATAGCAAGGATCAGCAAGTTTTGTTAAGATAAGATCAGATGGCCTTCTCAATCTAGATACGCTAGATGGCAAGAAATCAACAACTGATCAGATTTTGTGTACTTTCAGGCGGCAGGCGATGGAAAAATTTCTAGAGTTCCAGAACTCACTACACCATTCGCTTGAATAGACTTTGAAGCCGTCTAAGTTTTTTGCGCAAGAGATTATGGGGAGATGACAGCGTGGCGACGGCTAAGCCTACCTACCTATCCACGAAAGATGGTACAAGAACTGGGGAAAGGGTGAAGACAATGTAGAAGGCTAACCACGAAGCAAGGTGCTAGAACCGGGGGAAAGATAACGCTTAGGTAAGTGACTATCCATGAAAGAAGGTAGAAGAACTGGGAAAAGATGAAGCTAAGTTATAAGACTATTCACGAAAGAGGGTACAAGAACTGGGGAAAAGGTAAAGCTTAGGTAAGAGACTATCCATGAAAGAAGCTACAAGAGCTGGGGAAAAGGTGAAGATGAAAGGGGAAAAGGTGAAGCTAAGGTATAAGACTATTCACGAAAGAAGGTACAAGAACTGGGGAAAAGGTAAAGCTTAGGTAAGAGACTATCCATGAAAGAAGCTACAAGAGCTGGGGAAAAGGTGAAGATGAAAGGGGAAAAGGTGAAGCTAAGGTATAAGACTATTCACGAAAGAAGGTACAAGAACTGGGGAAAAGGTAAAGCTTAGGTAAGAGACTATTCATGAAAGGAGCTACAAGAGGGTGGAAATTAGGGGATCATTGGCCAGCTGGTCACTAGACTACCTCATCGTCAGCTCTAAGTAAAAATTTCTGAAAACCACAGTGAACCGAAGGGCATTGAATACGGTGTACCACAGGGATCAAAACTGTCACCTTTACTCTTTATTATATACACAAATGAGTTTTCACAGAAAGTATTCCCACTTGCGTACGCCAGATATACAGACATTGAAGTAAATCATCGATTACTGGATATCGCGACGCAAATAATGCAAGATGGTGTCACGAAAATGATCTTGTCATATATGTGTCTGCACATCCGTGAACCTCACTCTCAACCAGTGATTATAGGGATATTAATTACTAAAACAACGATTGTCCAGCCACCACAATCACCGCAATATCTATCGAAGTAGTAAGGTCCTGTAACTAAGGGATAGGCCATCTACTTATTTGTTTTTTTTTTTTTTTTTTTAAATCACGGCCTGTGGCAACACTTTTTTTTTAACGATTTGCATGCACATTTTGGCAACTTGTCAGTCTGATGTTCCGCGGCACGAAACATGGCACATCATGTTTTCGCTTGAGGAGCGTTTCCAATCATTGAAAATTTTTTTTTTAAAACTAAGTATTGTATTGCGGAAACCGTGCGAATTTTTAAAGGAAATATTGGTAGTGAAAGAGCGCCAAGCGGAATCGCTGCTGTGGCGAAATTGGTGAAGTAAAGTTAATGAGAAAGGCTTGCTATTAGATAACAGAAGTATAGTCTTTGAGCTCGGACAGGAGGTCGCACGCCCAAGAATATTGCGACTGTGACAGAAGAATCCATTGAGCTCAAGTCGACACCAATCACAGCAATTGGCCATCATTAGTCGCACCAGCCTGTGGAGAATACTACACAAAGACCTCGAACTATTCACCTACAAGATCCAGATAACTCAGGAGTTGAAATAAAATGACCATCCGCTTCGATATTAGTTCTCTGCGTGAGCTACATATCAAGCTGGTGATGATGAGGACGATTTTGGTCGAAAAATCATCTTTTCAGACGAAGTTTATTTCCATCTCAGAGGCTACGTAAACAAGCAGAAGTGCCGTGCCGTATTTGGGGTCCACATATAATCTTAGAGAAGCTAATGCAACCACCAAGAGTGACAGTTTGTTGTGGATTTTGGAGTGGTGGCATAATTGGCCCATTCTTTTTCGAAAAAGCTGCTGGAAACGACGTTACCGCAATAGCGACCGTTACAGAGCCGTCCTGGCAAAATTTGTATGGCCTCATATCGAAGCTATGAATGCTCGATCGATGACTTACTACAATGTCGGTTTCATCGGCGTTCGCAAAGGGAATGTTTTCTGTGAAGACTCGTTTTTGTATATAATAAAGAGTAAAGGTGTCACTTTTGATCCCTGTGGTACACCGTATTTAATGACTTTCGGTTCACTATGGTTTTCAGAAATTTTTACTTGGAACTGACGATCACTGAGGTAGCTAGTTGGCAAATGATCCCTTAATTTCCACCCTGTCTACAGTAGCCTATGATGATACCCTACATCAAAAGCTTTAATGAAGTCAATGAACATAGCCAAGACGTGATGATAGAAGACTTTCCAACGTTTCAAGTTGGTAAAGGGTTTTCCAATAGGGACATAACAGTTTTATATTTCAATACAAACACTTTTTTATATACTTTTCCAAGATTTGTTAATGCCAAAATGTGGAATAAGGTTTATGTTTTTATTACAATAAAGTTTCTGAAAAAAAAACAAGGCTTAAAAGTATTTTTTATAACTTTACCAAAAAGTCTCAGGTGGTAGCAACTTTAAGAGTGCTTACTCCAATTTTCGGTCGGTTCGTTGTTCTACCATATAGCCTGTGCATGTTATAGTGAATATATGGAATGAAAATATTCACTATTGAATATTGCTGTGCCAGTAATGAGAACACACCAATCGAATTACCACAAATACCGCAACCGTAAGTGCTTCAGTTCAAAATCAGAGCCAAAATCTGTCGATTCCACGCCATTCGCAGGAATTGGGAATCTTAAAGTACACATTGTGGCGAATTTTGCATACAGATCTTGGTCTACACCCTTACAAAAGATCAAATAAACTCAAAAACTAAACCCTCCTGAATATTTGAAGCGCCGGAACTTCTCCGAATGGGCTCTGTAAAAGTTTTTAAGAAAATCCCGAATTTCATCGAAAAATCATCTTCATCGATAGAGTTCTTTGTTTTTTTTTTTTTTTTTTTTGCTAAATGGCTTTTTAAACAAAATATGCCTTATTGGACATCATTCTTTGAGTGAAACGCACCCTGCTGCCTAGCTTTCGCCATTAAGCATGCTCATGAACTATGCCCTCTTCGAGAGTGAGCCGTAAGCCCCCGCGTTGCATCACCAGAACGAGCTGCGTCCTTAACCACAGTTGTCCTCAGACTGGTCAACCTTACGGTCGGTCTTATTGTCTGTGGGAAGGGATACCTCCAGCCAGGTACCAACGCGCGCGACCTTGTTGAGATCTGACATCAAGGAACTTAATTCGTTCAGTATGAGTGCCTAGGCGTAGGTACGCTACAGCCTTGGCAGCGCATCGTCCGGAACTTTGCACCCTATCATTTGTCACTTGGACTAGGATACCGTGCTATCCTAGGCCGTTTGGAATACAAACTATTCCCTCTGTCTCTTTGTGTACGTAATGAGCTACTAAATACGAAGAGTCACCCAAACAGATCTCTAAGTATCAGTACCAGTCGCTAAGTAGACAGAAGACATTGCCCATAAAGAGCATACTCTAAGTACCCGCGGCCCTTTTTTAATATCCCGTAGTAAAGTGCAGCACCTCAACGATGAATAGGTTAAGACGCCATTGCAACCCCTACGGGGTTTTGCTTTATTGGACAGCAAAAACAAAACTACATTAGCTTCAAGAGATAAACGATTCCAATGCAACCACAAAAAGTGACCGACCGTGTGAAGGAGGACCATGCCGGAGGAGGTGTGATTTTTCGTCGATAAGAAATGATCGCCATGTTACGGTCAATGGAGTTCGCTATCGTACCATGTTGGAAGACTATTTTTGGCCAGAATTGAATGGACTTGATAACAGTAATATGTGGTTCCAACAAGATGCTGCCACATTCCACACAGCTGTTCAAAACAATCGATCTATTGACGAGGAAGTGCGACGATTGTGTAATCTCGGGAAATGGCCAGCGATTTAACGCCGTTGAATTTCTTTTTATGGTGCAACGTTAAGTCGTTGTTGATTTGTGCCAACAAGCCAAAAGTGTTAGAGGAGCGCTCAGGAACACAATATCGAACGTGAAATTGCCAACAATTCCGGCCGATATGTGCGGAAGAGTTGGCCGCAAAGAATCGATCGCTGCAAACAGGTACTCACGATGGTCACATGAACAAAATCAAATTCCATTCATAAACACTCGTATTTCCTTACCAGATTTCAAATAAACTTTAGCGCGATATCTTAATTATTTTATGTTCCATTTACATACGAAATTGTTATGTCCTTATTGAAAAACCCATGGAATTTCCATCTTCTATGTGAGTTATGCGCTTCTGTTTAAGTTTTGCGCCATTCCATTATTAAAGGGCGCACGGATGTTCGCGGGCGGTCGGGCGGGCCGTACTGACTCTGTTGCTGTTATTTCGAAATTGAAATTTTGAGAACAAAATTGGAAAAAATAGTGAACTGAATAGCGAGCGAACGACAGACCGAACGACCGACCGACCGGTGACTGCCTTTCCGCTTTTCTAATGAGTTTTTCACGAGAAACGAAAAAAAAAATCCATGAGCGAAGCGCGCTTTTCTCTTGCTCTGTTTCGCTTTTTAATAAAAATAATAAAAAAAAAAAGAAAATTGAGAGCTCCTCGAACGTCCTGCTGCCTTACATCATCATCATCATACAGCAGCACAAATCTAAAGCAAGGATTTACTGCCAGAGGCGCAAACGAAACGCAACCGATTACAATGGAATTTGTTTGCAATTTCGCAGCACACCGAGCGGAGCGGTGGAGCGGTGGAGCGGTGGATCGGTGGAGCTGTAAACAAATGCGGAATGGTGTATCTTATATGCTGAGGGTATTGTTTTTGGTTCTTTAAAAGTTTGCGGATGGCGGGCGACTTGGGCATAGCGGAGAGGAAGACAAATCAAGAGAAGGTCTTGGTGCCGTCGCCGTCGCCGTCGTCGTGCCGCCATGGCGTTCATCTATCATTCGATTGAATTGGTTGTCAGCTCAGCTCAACACATCGTCAATGATTTACACATCGCACAGCTTGTTATTGGTGTGAGAAAGAATTCTATTTTTGAAAATTTAAAAAAAAGTATCCCCTTTCGAGAAAGAGAGTCAAAATAAGCGCGCGCCTAAAACATTCAGCCTCTGAAAGGGGACATATTTTGTCGTTGTGTTATAGCAATTTATTTCGCACTGTTATTTGTTGAGATTACTTATAACATATTAGTTGATTGAAGTTTTTCGTTTGGAATTAACTTTGAAAGTTTTGACCGGATCCGGCGAACAAACGGCACATGCAGATACTTTGGCGGACACTACTGAACTGACTTCCCGAATTAACTCACAAACCATAATAATAAACAATCAATCCCAGTGAAGTTCATCAGCAACGGGGAACAACAATACACATCAGGATAAGAAAAAACAAAAACAAAAAATCGTTCACTCTCGAAAAAACGGGAAAACTGCTAGCATCTCGGATAACAACACGCGAGCGACTAACTGTTGCTACTATTGGTGGTACTACTACTACTACTATTGCTACTACTACAACAAGTGCGGCGATTGCTACTGCCACTATTCCTATATGAAGACGAACACCAATACACCGACGATGGCGGTCATGCTGATGAGATAACTGCTGTTGGGTTGAAATCAAGTGATGCTTGGAAATTATTGTTTGTGCGGTGGTGCGGTGGTGCGGCGTTACGAACGAACGGTGCGACCGAGGATAACAACGCACAACAAAAAGGCTATTCGGGAATGATGGCGCGCGCGCGCGCGGGTTCCACACACTGGTAATAAAAAAATAATCACACAAAATAGCGGCAACAGCTAAAGCAACAACAACAACAACAACAACAAAAACAACAACAATACAACACTCACCCCCTCAACAAGGCAGCACACACACATGCATAATCCTCATAGAAGAAGTGCCATGCCGTTTATATGGTGATGTGATGTAAGGGATGGTGGGGTGGTGGGTGGATAGATTGAATATGGATGCGATAAGGCGCAAAAGGGTGGTTGTGCTGAGATTGCGCCATCATCCGCACGTGCCTCTACGATACAACTCTTACAGCAACGAAGAACGAACCGACCGAAAACCGACCAGATATGAGTGCCAGACCAAAAGACGACGAGGTATACGGAGCAGGCGAGAGGTAGACGATGGCGACGACGACGATAAGCAAGGACGACAATTTACCCTACTTGTGTGTTGTTTAATCCTTAATATGTCGTCTGTCTTTGGTCTGCTTGTTGTTGTTCTATCTTTCTTTCTTCCATACATATGTCTGCCGCTTGCTCATTGACAGTACACCCTGTATTGTTGTCCGAACAACACAATGGGAAGCACAAATTATAAGCAGAATTTTAAAGGTGCCCTATTCATCAATTTTTGTAGTTGGCTTTACCTTTACCTCAAGCTCCTCGAAATATTTTCCCTTAACCCAAGAACCCTAAGTTTCAATAAATTCCAAATAAATTCCTTAATTTTTAGGACTTCACACTACATTTACCTGAAGCTCCTAACAGATGTTTTCCCTTAATACCAACTCACTTCGCTTCGATCAGAAATTTTATTTTGGTTCCCTAAAAAATTTCTTAATTTTTGGACTCGACTTGACTTTTACCTGACGCTCTTCGAAATGTTCTCCCACGGGTCTGATCAGAAAAATTATTTGGAGAAAAGTTTGTTAACTTTTGGACTTGGCTTTACTTTTACCTCACGCTGCTCCGAATGCTCTCAGGTCTGATCAGCAGAATTATCTAGGTGCCCTAAAAAATTGCTTAATTTTTGGACTTAACTTTACCTTTATCTCAAGCTCCTTCAAATGTTCTCAGGTCTGAACAGAAAAACTATTTGGGTTCCCTAATAAGTTCCTTTCTTTTTGGACCTAACTTTACCTTTATCTCAAGCTCTTGAAACTGTTCTCAGGTCTTAACAGAAAAATTATTTCGGCTCCCTAGTAAGTTCCCTAACTTTTGGACTTGACTTGACTTTTACCTCAAGCTCTTGCAACTGTTCGCAACTGTTCTTAGGTCTGAACAGAAAAATTATTTCGGCTCCCTAGTAAGTTCCCTAATTTTTGGACTTAACTTTACATTTATCTGAAGCTCTTGCAACTGTTCTCAGGTCTGAACAGAAAAATTATTTGGGTTCCCTAATAAGTTCCTTAATTTTTGGGCTTAACTATACCTTTAACACAAGCTCTTCCAAATGTTCTCAGGCCTGAACAGAAAAATTATTTGTGTTTCCTAATAAGTTCCTTAATTTTTGGACTTAACTTTACTTTTATCTCAAGCTCTTCCAAATGTTCTCAGGTCTGAACATCGGATATACACATGCGGACAAAATTTGAAAAATTTTAAACAAAAATTATAAGAGAGCCCCTCAGAAGATTTTAAAAAAAAATTTATATAGCAGCTTCCCGGCCCTGGGGCGGTATTACTCCCAAATTTCTGCAAAAAGTGTTGTCACCGAAGATACAAATTTGTACAAAGTTTAAAAGAAATCGGACTTTAGGTAGTGGGTTAAAAATTGATTACAAGATTCCACCTGCCAGCTAAGTTATTATTGAGGATTTAAAAAAAAAGTTAACTTCAAATCATGAAAATATCCAGTATTCCGACAAAAAAAAAATCCCATTCGTTACACCCTGTACCGAAATACATCTCATGTTACGCGGCAGTTGTGGGTCGGTTGGTCGGCCGTTCGGTCGGTCGGTCGGTAATTACCAACAACTGTAGCTTTGTAGCCTACCTGCGTATCCGGTTGTTGTATATGTGTGTACGTATGGTGTATGTGTACGACTGCTCACTTACTAAATATGGAAGTTGTTGCTGCTCAAAGGATTTCTTAGTCTGAAAGCTTCTGGATTGCGCCCCATCGCGTCGGTCGTCCAGCTCTTTGTCATGTTCGTGCCTCTTCGTTGTCGTCAGTAGTGCGATTGTAAATTTAATATCTGCCGCATTGGGAATTTAAAGCGTCCTTCTCTGTACATGTGCGTGTGTGTGTGTGTGTGTGCCGGGTGCTGTGTGTCAGTCAGTGTGTGCGAGTAGCAATCGGCATGTTCTTGGTACACAAATGGGCACAATATATGGCCATGAATGGGGTTGGGTTGTGATGATGTGTTGTGCACTCTGGAGGATGACGAGTCGTTATGAGTCGAAGCGGTGGAGTGTTGGTGGGGGCTGGGGGCAATGGTGGTTGCCTTCTATTATTTATATCAATCATACGGCGACGGAATCTCTAGCATTTTTGAGGACATTTTGAAGTCAATGTTATGTGCGACGTGACCTTTGTAGAAGTTCCTAAGGGAAGCATTTTTGCAAAAAGTTCTCCTCAATTTTCGTCAAAGGGTTTTGCACATTTTTTTGCTTTAGGAGTTTTGGAAAAACAAAAAACAAGGCCGTCCATCCCCAAGAAGAAGTGAAAAAGGCAAAACAGAACATCCATCTGATCTCGTGTGGGAAAATCACAAAAAGGTGAGCTTCAGACCGACATACCTTTTGTTCGATGAAACTTGATGTTGGACGCACTTTTACAGGCTGTTAGACAGAGAGCTAGCAAGGGCCTAGTCCTACCACTTGACCAGGTTGAAGTCAGAATCGTGCTAGTTATCCAAACAAATTCATTAATGTTCATTAACGGATTGCCGGACGAGCTTTTCAAAACTTCAAAACTAGATTACGTATCCACAAGCTTATCTTTAAAATTTACGGATGAGATGAATTTGAAGCTAAGCATTGTTCGTCTAAAGCGATATCCACTATTAGAAGCTCTTCATCGAACGATAATTACGCTCATTAACATTCAAGCCGACTACAGCCTATGTTCTGAAGGCCTGCGTAGCTACTCTGCATACTGGAGACAACAAACCATCAACATGGAAGCAAGTGTAGAAAGAATCTCGAAAGTCGAGGTACAAACAGAGAGCGAGGACTGCATCTGGAGCTGCATACATATGTCAGCAAAACAAAGTAATGGCTGTTTTTTTAAGCTCGATAGAACTTGAAGTTATAAAAAATGACATAAAAAGTTAATTTTTTTTAAAGTTCTTTCATTCATTCAAAAGATCAATGTGAGGCATCAAAATCGGACTTAATGCTTTATCAGATAGAAACACTGTTGCTATTGTTGACTTAACGCATTCTTGTTGTCCAATTTTGGGCCACTTTTTCGGCACTGCTGGCTATATGTTACACCGTATGTAACACAAACAATGTTGGCCTCCTCCAAAACGTCAATTGTTGCTGGTCAGTGATCAGCATAAGCCAGTGACAGGAAGTTATCGAGTTGTGTCAAATGGCATTATATTGGACGACAATTGACATGGTCCATTTCTCGAAATCAACTTACAACTTGATTTCAATCGGACGATGGTTACCATCATCATATGGAACGTAGCACCCTGTTGAAACCACATCTCGTCCGGATCAATGTCATTCATATTTTCAAACAAAATAGGAACTGTACCTGCCATCCAGCCACCGACGGACGGACACGTGAAGTTAATATAGAAAATTAAAAAAAAATCATTGATCATCGTGCGGTAACGATCTCCATTGACTCCAGCGATCTCGTATGAATGAAGAAATAAGCACCAATGATGCCACCGGCTTGTTAACCGCCCAAAAATGGATGTAATGGAGTCTAGTGGATTGATCGCACTTCATATGCGACAATTTTGTTTAATAACAAATCCTTTGAGCCTTAAAATGAGACACATCAATAATGGACGATTATGTGCGCCGTAATAATTACGAAGTTACGTAAAGGAAAGGGCCCTGGGTAAAGTAAGCTCCTGGACAACAAGCTGTGGCCTTGAAGTCAACCGAAATGATTTTGTTCACCACTAAATCCAAGATACCGGCCGTTATCCTTCCAAAACTCAACGGGAAAAGTCTCAACCTTACCCCCAGTGCCAAATATCTCGGAGTGATCTTAGATAGGAAGCTGAACTGGAAGGCTAACATCGAGAACAGGGCTAAGAAAGCATGCGTGGCCCTCTACGCTAGCAGCAAAACTATCGGAAGGAAATGGGGTCTTCAACCAAAGATGGCTCTCTGGCTGTACACAGGTGTTTTACGGCCAATTCTCACCTATGGAGAGCCAGCGATGAAGAAGAAGTATAACGCCACCAAACTCTCAGCAGGTTACAGCAATAAGCAGTAGCGGGCATTACAGGAGCTCTACGGTCTTGCCCGACCGAGTAGACCTTTAACACCATCTTGAACGTATTTATCAAGTATGTTGCGACGTGCAGTGTAGTACGACTCAGAGAATCTGGGTGTTTTTAGCTACAAGACCATACGGGGCACTACAATATACTGCAGACAGTATCTGAAGGCATGATACCATCATCTACTGACTACTGCATCCCTAAACTTAACTTCAACTCCTCGTTCAGCGTCTAGTTTCCTACCAGGTGAAAGTGGAAGGATGGGACAGTAGCGAGGCAATATGACACAACAATATTCACTGACGGATCCAATATGAAGGACGGAGTCGCTGCAGATATCTTCTCAGATGATCTCAATCTGTCAAGGTCTTTCAAGCTACCCGATTCGGCAAGCATCTTTCAGGCAGAGATTCTAGCAATTAGGGAGGCCTGTAGAGTATTAAGGCTCAAAAACGCACAACTCGGAAGGGTTGGTATTTGTGTTGATAGCCAATCTGCCATAGAGGTGGAGATTTATGCGACTACAATAGACTCGAAATTAGTACAACAGTGCCAAGAAGAATTGGCCTCGATCATTCAATGCCTGGACATCAACATAGTATTGGGGCCGGGGCACAACAATATAGAGGGTAATGAGAGGGCGGACGAATTGGCTAAGAAGGGCATCGCTATGATACTGGAGAACGTTCGCTGTCCAATAAGCTCAGTCAAGGAACAAATTCTCTCCTGCTTTGATAATAAGTCACAGCTCAGATGGAGCAGTCTGTTGAACGAGATCAATGTGGCCATCCTACAGCAAAAAGAAAACCACCGAGTTGTTATGCAGAACCCGGAAGGATATTGCCAGAGTTGTGGCTATCAGCACTGGATTGTGGCGGCGGTCTATCAACAAGTGCTCCATCTGGTTGCAAGTGGCTCCATCAGGAGATACCCAAGTGGCTTTGTGGACATTTTTACGCGCAAACCTTTTACTCGCAACGACCAAATTATTGCTTGCTGCCATCTCTATGACTCGTTGTCCATTGTCATTAGTGTTCTTTTGTTAGCCAATTTATTGCCTGACTCCTGACTGGCTCCCAACCTATTTTGGCATTTATATCCTCCAGAATGATTTTTACATCATACTGAGGACAGGCAAGGAGTTCCCGTTCGACTGCTGATTCAAAGTATTCTTCCTTTTCATCATCTGGGGAATCCTCTGTAGGTGCGTATGCGCATATGAAGCTTATGTCTTTAAATCCGCCCCGCATGCGAATGGTGCATAGCCGTCTATTTACTGCTTTAAGGCCGATTTCTGGCCATTGCTGACTAGAAAGCCCACCCCGGGCACATGATGCCTGGCATGACAGCTGTGATATATGTCACATTCTGATTTTTATAAGACCCGTCCTCCGCATCTCCTGGATTGCTGTTCTGCCAGCATTATGTTTGGACAGGGCATCGACGAGCTCTATGCAGTGAGAGTACTTTCCATTCGAAAATTCCTTAGCCATTTTCGTGGCCGTGGTTGTCTCCGAGGCTGATTATGGGCGAGGTTATTTGCCTCGCGCCAACTACTACTTTGAAGGGACTAACCCGATCTTTCAGATTTTCCTTTATTTGGAGGAAAATTACCGGAGGTTTGATCGCACTTCCACCAGTCATGGATAGTTACGGCCACTTCGACCAATTCTGATGCATTTTGTGTTATACCCCTCGATTCTGCTGATGGCTGACCGCCAATACTTAAGGCTTCAAAAAATTAACATAAATGGAAGGAAGCATTAGCGATTTACAACAAAACTAAGGAAACAACATCAAAGGCTTAGCGTGGTTCTATTTTTATTGAAGCGTAACTAGCCCCATGCTCCAATAAAAGCAGCTTTTTCATTTAAATGTAATTTTTATTTTATTTCAACAACAAAAGGATCAGCAGAGCATCATCCGATGTTGATGTTCCATTTACGAAAATAATCCTGCCAGGTAATTGATAGCAAGGCAGGAAACAGAGAGAATTGAATTCCATGGCGTATTATGTGTGCATGGGTTTGTGTGCAGCAAAAATCAAGTCAAGCGAAGCGAGTCTTTGCATCGGACAAAAGGAAGCGGCACTGTCGCCATTAGTCTTGTGTTGCATCACAGTTCGTATCTCTCCACCCTGATATCCTGCGACAATGGCGCCGACAAAGGTAAAAGGTGCATTTTTTATTTCAGATAAATTAACAAAAAAAAATAAACCCCCCCCGAAGACAGAACAGTCAGCAGCAGCAGGATATTCAGGATTAATGCGATAAGGAGCGGATGAGGGACTGTTTTTGTTGTGGAACCTCTTAGAAAGCCAGTGCTAGTTTTAGAGTGCAGGAAGTGCAAGAAGGGTTATTTTTGTTTTTATGCATAAGTGGTTCAAAGAACAACTTTATAATCAACCCATCCAGCACATGAATTTCATAATGCGATGGTAGTGTTATTTAAAGTCTTTGTCTGTCAAAGAATTATGTTTTTTTT
Organism: Nephrocerus scutellatus; assembly: GCA_947095585.1. Lineage (NCBI taxonomy): Eukaryota > Metazoa > Arthropoda > Insecta > Diptera > Pipunculidae > Nephrocerus > Nephrocerus scutellatus. The sequence goes on from OX352766.1 coordinate 3,596,677, forward strand.
TTTTGTAATCAATTGGAGCAAAGCGAGCCAGCTTTCAACTTCTATATGGGCTTGTTACGACTTTGTGAATTCGAAACCGATTTCAGTTCTGTTTGTCCACATATCCACCATAAGATAGTAAAGCGAGCTTCTCAGCTCGCAATATGGATAGTTGTAATTCAGTCTTAACACTGAATTATCTTAAAAGCCCAATAGTAATCATTTAATTTACAAAATAATCAGCGATGCATAGATTGAGTATTTTTTGTTCTTTCAGTTTTCTCAGGGGTAGTAACCCCTATGTATAAAAAAAAAATTACGCCATCGCAAGCCGAGCGCTAACCAATTCTTTTAAAATAAGTCCCATCAAATGTTGACTGGTAGAAGCCGAGATATACGACACGACAAACGTACAAATGTACAAACGTTCGCTGAAAAATGCTCATGTCCCCTGATATACACACAACAATTTCCCGAATTCGCACTCCCAGTAATGATGAGATGGCTACAGCAATTAACGGTATACCCGCAGAGCTTCTGCGTGCCGCTCCAACGACATCAGCTGAGCTTTTATATCCTCTTGTAGAGAGAGAGAGAGCTTGTGAGGTAGAAAGTTTCCCCGACGAGTGGAAGAAGGAAGGCTCCCTAAAAAAGGCAGTCTTGGAGTGCGAAAACTGGAGAGGCATTTGCCTTCTTCTTGCAGTTGCAAAGGTAATTGCCAAAGTAGTAGTTGAGCGAATTAAGGAACATCTGATAGATTGACTCGATGTCGAACAAGCAGCTTTCCACACTGGATCCTCCACCCTGCGGATCATTATTGAACAGTGCGTTGAATTCTGGTCACCACTTCACCTGCTGTACATCGATTTTGAGAAGGCGTTTGACAGTTTATCTGGCTTGCCTTTCACCGATAAACAAATAGCTATTATTAAGCCAACCTATGACGGCTCTAAATGTCATGTGCTGCATAGAGGAAAGCTGTCAAGAGGAATTCGAGATCCTAAGTGGGGTACGACAAGGTTGCATTCTATCGCCGATACTTTTTTTTGTTGGTGATTAGCGATATGCACAGCGCACAGCTTTATCTACTGGAAACGTACGAATTCGTTGGACTCTTACATCTCAACACAAACATCTGGACTACGCTGCCGACGTTTGTTTACTCGAACACAGGATGATGATGGAGCTGCACCAAATGACAACAAATGTGGAAAGGGAGGCAAATGTTGCGGGTTTGTAGACTAACGCACTGCCAAAACCAAAATCATTAACCTCGGCACTAACTCAGAGTAGACAGAGTAGAGAGTTTCCAATATCTTGGGAGTATTGTCTCGACCGAAGTTGAAACCGAACAGGACATTGTCAACCGAATCGGCAAAGCCAAATCAGTGTTTGGAATGATGTCCATCCATGATATGGCGAAGCAATGCGATCAGCTTAAGCACCAAGCTGCGACTGTTTCGTTCAAATGTTGAACCTGTGCTGTTGTATGGGTGTGCAACACTTGGAAGGTGACCGCTATTATCACAGAAAGATTACCAAACGTTCGTAAATAGGTGCCTACGGAACATCTTAAGGGTTTTTTGGTCGAACCGTATCTCTAACGAACATCTGTACCAGAGAACGGGTCAGGAACCAATAGGCACAACCATACAATGTAGGTAGTGGCAGTGAATTGGTCATACACTCCGAAAAGGCGACAGTTCCATAGCAAACTACACAATGCAATGGAATCCGTTATCTCAGGATAGAAGAAGAACGGATCGTCCAAGAAATACATGGCGCAGAACAGTTGAGGAGGAGGTGTCACAGTAATTGGGGAAGAGTTGTAGACAGCTGAAGCTTATTGCTTGGAACCGTACGCGATGGCGCATAGGCATAGTAGAGGCCCAAGGACCCATAAGGGGATATATGACATAAGTAAGTAAGTAACTATCAAAGATTCCCTAACAGATGAGGATTCCTTCCATGTTTTCAATTCAATTACACTTCGCTCTAAGTTATGCTGCAAGTATACGGTGAGTGCGGTGACCATCCTCCAGTTTATCCCAAATGAAACTTCACAATGCATTGGTAAAAGTAAAGGAATAACAAAACTGACGCACTCCCACCCCCTGTCAAGATGGAAGCGATTGGTAAAAATGCATAAAAATCCTGGTCTTCACAGAATTAGGGCACAGCTGCTGTGTTGCTCACTCATGTGCATCACGTGTGACAGCACACATGATACTCGTACGGTGCCTCTAATCGGCACTCAGCTAAGTCGAGAAAAATGTTTTTTTTGTTTTTATTTTTATCTCCTCCGGTAGGGTTATAAAAGTTCATTCTATCCAGTGAGCAATAAGCGGACTGATGGCGACGCTTTTTTTTTTTTTATAGTTACCACCTATTCCCACCCACACCTCCGCACCAATCAGTCCTATCATGACGTGTCATTGTGTCTATTATGTGCTGTGCGGGTTATGGGATAGTGCGTATGCCAACGGAAAGGCAAAGTAAAATATTGATGCGCATTAATGGCACTCATGACAGATAGGCACACATACAAGCAAGACATCGTCTGTGGTTTAGTGAAATGCCGAAAGACAGACAGACAGACAGACAGGCGACAATCACTGATGTCTGCTCCACTAATTGCTTCTAAGTGAGTTTTCTTGTCCGCTGCGAACAGGTGGAAGTGTTGCCGCATTCTACAGCAGTATCTACGCACAATGCGTGTTGTTGTATTGCAGTGCAAAGGGTTCTGCAAAATGTTACCCGGTCACATAATTGTTGTTCTGCTGCCAATACAAACGAGGTGTGAGCCACTTATTGTTTCCGATTAAATTCTTCCTTCTGATGCTGAAAGTTATCAGTTGAGTGTTTACTGACGTTAGCCATGCGTTTGGAAGCAAAGGAAGCAGCGCTTGTCATTAAAGCTGCAACCATAAAGATTAACAAACAGTCGACGTTGGCACCTCCGTACGTTCGTACCGTCATTCAGGTTCAGGTTGTGGACACAACACGTAGGTCTATCTGTTGCGAAGTTCAGTTTTCCACTCAAACAACATCGACTCAGAAAGAATGCAGCTCATATTTGGATTTCGGTTTTGCAGATGCACGAGAAACGGTCGCTCAGGTCACTTGCACTTCCATTCTCTATTCGCCTACTCTTCAGAGAGCACACAAGGTCCACGATACGGCTGATGATGCGACCACAATGCGATAGTAGCTTTAATTGCTGACGATTCCATATTAGCCATCGCAAATCGGAAATTTTCTTTTTAGGAAAAAACCAACTGGAATAGGTTCGAAAAACGGGTCACAAAATAGCACACTTCCTCTTCTGCAGTTCCTAACAATAGGAACCTGGCGAACGAAGAGTGTGATTTCTGCACCGAAAGACTGCTTTCGGTGATTCTGTCGAGTATTAATTCGACATTCCCGAAAATTAAATGCAAGAATTCCACGGAGTGTTATGTGAACTGCGAATTCTGTACTCAGAAGTTTTCTGGTCACTCAGATCAACAGAATACGACGGCAGCTCCCTGGTGTAGTAGACAATAGTGATCTAATGAGGCTCTAGTCTCTCTTGAGAAATGTGAACAACAATTCCGGAACAGTGTTATCAATTATTTGAAGCACCGAACAGACTCAAGGAACATGTCCACGAAAATAAGCCTCGTAATGTACCTACTTACCGTACCGAAATGGAAGATACCAATTGTGTTCCAACAGTGCACTTGTTCGGCTTCTATACATATTCGAATACCAATAGTTAAGCTTGGCTAAGATTCGTTCCGGACCAGTACGGAACGTCAGAAGAAACACTTCTTGCGAGTGCATCATGAGCAGATACATTTCCTTTTATTCCTTTATAGCTCGGAATCTAAACAGGAGTCACGGAATTCCATCTTGAAGGAGATTTCAATCTTTTCTTATATTCCAGAATCTTTAAGATGACATACAGTGATTCCAATGGTGGTAGAGGAGCTTGCCTGTCACTACCTAGATATTGCAAAGTTTCGTCCTTGTATCGTTTTAGAGACAACCCAGTTGGCAGCTTGTAAAATAGCAAATACTTCTGTTGGCCACTTCCCGAATGTCTCCTTAGTATTCTCATCTACGAACCATCTTGCTTCAAGTTCCTTCATCTGTAAGGGTAGCGTGACAGTGAAGAATATTGCTTCGAACTGCCTAAGTTGAATGTTTCCAACATTCCCTGCTAGGGTATTGGACTTTACATCCTCTTTTCAACATAAAACAGGGTACAGTAATATCCACAGGCATCAGGAGTGTAGAAATCTGTTCAGAAACCCTAAGGAATATGCTTCCATGGACACTCTTATGCCCATCATGACAAACCGTTGACCGCGCTTCCTTCTGAATAACTAGATCCAGTGGTGGAAAATGAAGCGCAGATTATTGAAAGCATTTGCCGAGTTGGATGCCACTGCGACCGTTATTCCAAGGCAGACGTTCCTTTGCAATTTTGTTTAGTGTCCCCTTAGCCATTTTCAAGTAAGTTCTTCACAACCAGACAACTGCCGCATATATGAGAATGAGTCTGATTATCGTTCAGTGTACAACTGGTGTCAGAAGTTAGCCCACATGATTTACAAAGTGACAGAAGAATTTCGTCCGTGAACTAGAACAGTACAGGGCGCGAGGACCCGGCACCCGGCGCGGATGTTCTATCAAAGAGTCTGCGGTATGACGCAATATACACCGCATTGCACAATGAGGGTAATCTGATCGCCGATCTCAAAGGCATCTTAGAGTGATAGGAAAACCACTTTCATGAGTTGCTTAATGGCCAGCTAACTGAGGACGTCTCAAAAACAAAACTACTTCGCGTTAACGCTAGTGGAACATGTGATCTCTCGATTGACGGACAACAGATAGAGGAAGTCGATAAGTTTTGTTATTTGGGCAGCTGGATGTCAAAGAATGGTGGGGTGTGGTGCTGACTCGGATGTGTGCTCTCGTGTAAGCAAGGCCTAAATAATATCTGGAACTCCTCGCAAATCTCCCGGAATCTGAAGTTCACGATCTTCAGATCTAACGTTCTCTCAGTACGCGAAACGTAGAAGGTCACAGAGTCAATTGCGATGCGCCTCCAAGTCTTCATCAACAAGTGCTCAAGGAGGATACGAAGAATATCCAGTCCGGCCGGACATTATCACCAATCAAAACTTGTGAAGAGTAACGCAGCAGGAAGCGATCGCGATCACCATCAGATTACGAAAATGGAGCTGGATAGGCCACACTATGAGAAAATCAGCGGACGATATTACGAAACTAGCACTCGACTGGAATCCACAAGGAAGCCGCCGAGTTGGCCGTCCCAGCAAGACACGGAAAATGATAATAGAATAGGAAGAAAGATCCCAGGGGACAGAGTGGCGTCTCTTGAAACCTCAGGCGATAAATCGAGTTCGTTGGCGGGCGTTTGTAGAAGCCCTATGCACCCGCACCCCGCGGAGTAAAGGAAAGAAAGAAAGAAAGAAGTAGAACTGAGGACTTGGAGGCTCCACCAATGACCAAAGACCACACTATGCTGCCGCCACCAATAATAGACGAAGTTAGCAGAGCGATAAATCGACTCTAAAATTATAAGGCCCAGCGGAGCTGATTAAAACAGGAGGCCCCGCATTACACCAAGCAATTAATGAACAAATAGCGCAAATATGGGAGGAAGAAGCGATGCCAGAAGAACGGCGAAGAGGCATTTGGAGCAGGCGGCACGAAATCTGGGGTTGCACATATATGAGAGCAATGCAAAGTACATGGTAGCATGCCGGTCCGAAGCCCGGATAGCACGGGGGGAGGGTTTGAGTTAACGGACTAGTCCTATCCTCAGTTAAAGGTATTACTAATCCAAGGTGGAACAGCTTACGCCGATGGATGCACGGCTAAGAGGTAGCTTAGTCGCTAGTAAGCGAACACCGAATACCTGACGACCTTCGGTTTAAAGCAGTCTTCCCATGGCCAACTGGGCTGTGTCATGGGTGACCCTTTTTCCCGAATACTTGCAGGTTTCAGAATTGAAACTATAAATGGTATTTATGAGACCGAAGCATTGCAAATTGCATCAACCTCCGGTTCTGCTGTTGGGCAGCCCGTTGTAGCACAAGAAGCTGTTGTGCTTCCAATACCTCGATCTGTTCTAGAGCAGCCGAAGTTTCCTCAAAGTTCGAACGACGATGCCATACAGGCCGCATCCATAACTGGCGTGTTTGTCGGATAGAAGATGTAGAATCTACAACCTCTGATCCTGACGTATTCACACTTGCGTCATCTCGTAGAAATCTCGTTGTTCTTCTTCTGGCAAGGCATTAGATGGACTATAGTTCCCGAAACAAAGGGGTGGATTTATCGAAATGAACTCGCTTGATAAAAGGCTGTTTAGACATGCTCTACGCACTGGCAAGATTAGAAAGAGTGCTCTCGAATTTGACAAAACCACTCCCCCTAAAAAACGTGAAACTAAGCGAGATCTGTCAATCAATCACTCCACCCAATTCGGGTGCCAAAAAAGTCAAGGCGGGACCCACTTTCAGCAAAGTGGCTAGTGCTTTTAGGCTGGGTGTCATCCCGACTGACCTGACTACAAACTCACTCACTAATGAGCAGCTCGCTCGTTTTCAGGAGGCGGTTATTGACACCTGGATTGAGATGGCCGATAGCGGTGTGTGGCTGCAATTAACCGGTTCATATTTCAAATTGGGATGGCTTGTCTTCGTCTGTACGGTAGACGCTACTACTACGGGTTGGTTGCGCTCGAACTTCGAGAAAATCAGAGCCAAGAGTGCTTCTTGGAGTGGTGTTGTGGCCTAACCACACATCGTCCGTTGGGTCTTTCAACAGATTTTGAAGCTATCTTATGACAAAGTGCTAGCGACAATCGCTGCGCAGAATGCTGGACTACAGACCAACTCGTTGGAAGTTATACAGGGGAAACAGGAAGGTGCACTCCTCCACCTCGTATTGGCGGTTGACGATGCCTCCATTAGTAAGCTTAACACCTACAAAGGTAAAACTGGCTACCGCTTTGAAAATGTAAAGCTAATCCTTAAAGGCACCGATAAAATTTTAGCGTCTGGCCGCGGCACTACAACCAAATAGGAAGCCCCTCTCTCCAGCATGAAACTTGCACCATATTTTGTGAGTGAAATGGCATTGTGTGAATGTCTTGCTCAAATGTAGTTCGGCATCAGTTCTTGGGTAAAAACGATCTTCTAGGGCTACAAGCCCAAGCCAAGGTATTTGGTTATTTATTTGGATACACTTTTTGTATTACAATGAATACGTAAATAGTGATAAGAAAAAAAGAAGGGCTGCTTTTATGGCAGTGGAAAAGTTGTCTTACTCTAGTCATCTGAGTTGGCAGGTGAAGGTCCTTTGCTCTATATATGCAGTGGAAGTGTCAATAGAACTTTCGAAAACAACTAACTGGTGCCATTAAGCCAGACATCAACTGTCTCGCTAGACAATGCTGCCACCGAAATGAACTCTGAAGAAAGAACAGCGTCCAGTGTCTAGCATCACATTCTAGAAAAATGCTTACGTCCTTTTATAATGAGAATGGGATTACGTTATGGTTATCAAGGCTAATTGGTTTATTTGTGGTTGTTGTTAATAAGCAATGAAAAGAGGAGTCAAAAATGACCCGCACTACCTGAGAAAACAAAAGACTCAAGCAACGAACTTGTAATTTCTGAAAAATCTAAATAATCTCAGGGAACTCAATATTCGTTTCGAATACATAGTTTTCAGGATCGCTGAGATGAAAAGTGACAGCAAGACACCCCTAGCAAGACTAGGGGTGCGGGTAGAAAGGCAGGCAATGTCAAAATAATATAAAACAACCGATGTTAATGGCAAAACCATAGTTTTTTGGGTTGATGATATGAATAGTTATGGTAAGACAACACTAGAAGCACTAGGGGAGGTGTAGGAAGGGGAGGGTATATGAAAATAACCTAAAACGACAGATATTAGGGTCGAAGCAATAGTTTTCTGGGTCGCTGAGATGAAAAAAGGACAGCAAGACACCACTAGAAGCACTAGGTGGGTATGAAATGTCATGTAAAATAAACGTCAGGGTCCTTGAGATAAAAAGAGACAAAAAGATACCCCTATAAGTACTAGGGGTGGTGGGTGGGAAGAGGAAATATGTTAAAATAACCAAAAACAACCGATATTTTTGTCGAAACCATAGTTTTCGTGGTCAATAAGATGAATAGTGATGGCAAGACACCCTTAGTCCCCTTAGGCGTGAGGGTATGTGGGGATGACATGTAAAAATAGCGAAAACGACCGATTTTAGTGTCGAAAGCATAGTTTTCCTGGTCAATGAGATGAAAAGTGGCAGCACGACACCCTTTAGAACTACTAGGGTTACCTTTACATTTCCTTTTTACTTTTCTTTCTTTCTTACCTTCTTGAAATGAACAAATAACCGGGAAACGCTCGGTAATCAGCTGGTACCAAATAAATACTCGTATTTTCATGATAACAATCACATATTCGTGCTAACAATAAAATGTACAAAGGATATATTTGTTTGGGCAGCATATAGGGGATCTGCATTGCATTTGATTCATGGTGCTTGCTTTACCTGCTAGTGGTGGTCCACGGGCAACTACTGTGTAAAAATCCTTATATATGTAGGCTGAAATTGCAAGTGCGAACGGTCTAGCGTTTCTAGTCTAGGTAACGTGGGTTAGCACCCTGCGGTACCGAAAAATGCCCGCTACTGAAACCGACACAACTCCTCGGAAAAGTAATGATCGAATAATGAGGGCAATTATACCCGCACTAAGATTGGTTTCTGAAATGTGAGGACGCTAACCTCTTCGATATAATTTGGAAATACTGGGAGTGAGTGAAGTAAGATGGTTCGACGCGGAAGAGTACCAATCCACAATGTGTAACACTATGCTACTTTACTCCGGCAAACCGTCCGGCAGTTCCCGTGAACCTGGAGTGGGTCTGCGGCTAACACCGACAGCACGCAGAGGCCTAATTTCCTGGCACCCACATGGTGATAGGATCTTATAGGTCAGATTTCCAACTGGAGTATGGCGCATCACAATCATACAGTCTAACGCCCCAACGAAACCCTCGACTGAGGATGAAAAGGAGAACATCTTCAATCAGCTAAGTGCTGTATGCAATGCAACGCCGAACGGAGATATCGTCATCGTGATGAGCGACTTGAATGCCAAGGTTGGCAATGACAATGCAGGACTCAAACATGCAAGGCCCAGCACGTGGCTTACCGAAGATACCTGGAGGCAAATTGAAGAACGTAAGCTACTTAAAGCTCGTATTGTATGTACTCCAGCAGCAGCGAGGATCGAGCCTGTATCGAAGGAAAATGAGAGAAGTGCAGCTGCAGCATAGGGTAAGACGTGACAAACGTAATTATATTAACAACCTGGCCTCAGAAGAAGAGGAAGTAGCGAGCAGGTGCGATAACTGAACCGTTTACAGAATCACCAAAGAGCTGACAGGTGGTCAGGTGGCTCTAGCCAACATCCAGTGAATGGCCTAGATGGTGCCGTACTCGTTTTCAGATGAGGATCAGCTCAAACGATGGAAGGAGCATTTCTCTACGGTCCATAACGTTGTATTCGTCAACGATATGTATGATATGATATGATATGTGAGGTAGAAAGTTTCCCCGACGAGTGGAAGAAGGGAATGATTGTCAAGCTCCCTAAAAAAGGCAGTCTTGGAGTGCGAAAACTGGAGAGGCATTTGCGTTCTTCTTGCAGTTGCAAAGGTAATTGCCAAAATAGTAGTTGAGCGAATTAAGGAACATCTGATAGATTGACTCGATGCCGAACAAGCAGCTTTCCACACTGGATCGCACTGTGTAGACGACATCAACACCATTCGGATCATTATTGAACAGTGCGTTGAATTCTGGTCACCACTTCACCTGCTGTACATCGATTTTGAAAAGGCGTTTGACAGAGTTTATCTGGCTCGCCTTGCGCCGGAGAGGTATACCCGATAAACAAATAGGTATTATCAAGGCAACGTATGACGGCTCTAAATGTCATGTGCTGCATAGAGGAAAGCTGTCAGAGGAATTCGTGATCCTAAGTGGGGTACGACAAGGTTGCATTCTATCGCCGATACTTTTTTTTGTTGGTGATTAGCGATGTGCTTCGCGCAACTTTATTTACTGGAAACGTACGAATTCGTTGGACTCTTACATCTCAACACAAACATCTGGACTACGCTGCCGACATTTGTTTACTCGAACACAGGATGATGATGGAGCTGCACCAAATGACAACAAATGTGGAAAGGGAGGCAAATGTTGCGGGTTTGTAGACTAACGCACTGCCAAAACCAAAATCCTCGGCACTAACTCAGTAACTCGAGTTAACATTGCTGGACAGCCGGTAGAGAGAGTAGAGAGTTTCCAATATCTTGGGAGTATTGTCTCGACCGAAGGTGAAACCGAACAGGACATTGTCAACCGAATCGGCAAAGCCAAATCAGTGTTTGGAATGATGTCCATCCATGATATGGCGAAGCAATGCGATCAGTTTAAGCACCAAGCAGCGACTGTTTCGTTCAAATGTGGAATCTATGCTGTTGTATGGTTGTGCAACACTTGGAAGGTGACCGCTACTATCACAGAAAGATTACCAAACGTTCGTAAATAGGTGCCTACGGAACATCTTAGGGGTTTTTTGGTCGAACCGTATCTCTAACGAACATCTGTACCAGAGAACGGGTCAGGAACCAATAGGCACAACCATCCAACGACGGAAGTGGCAGTGGATTGGTCATACACTCCGAAAAGGCGACAGTTCCATAGCAAACTACACAATGCAATGAAATCCGTTATCTCAGGATGGTAGAAGAACGGATCGTCCAAGAAATACATGGCGCAGAACAGTTGAGGAGATGTCACGGCAATTGGGGAAGACTTGGAGAGAGCTGAGGCTCATTGCCAGGAACGGCAGGCGATGGCACGTAGGCGTAGTAGAGGCCCAAGGACCCATAAGGGGATACATGACATAAGTAAGTAAGTAAGCATATTGCATCTGCACTGGAGTAATGTATGCTTCATGGGCGGATATATGTATATAAGATTCAGATGGTTATCAAGAAAAATATAGAAATAGAATATCATATAAAATACATTCTTGTTTTATAAAATGGACTTTAGAAGGTATGGATGTTAGCGAAATGGGTCGGTACAAGGAAGGAGATTCTTCTTCTTGCTTTTGTAGATTATTTAAAAAGTGAAAACTTTGTGAAGTGGAAATGTGCAAATTTATAATACGAGTAGGATATGCAGAAAATTATGTGTAACTTTAGCAACTTGTGCTAATTAGCGTTCAGCTTGCAACTTGTGCTAATTAGCGAGCAACTCCTTTCATGCCTTATGCACTGTGGCGATAAACATTCTATCTGTTGCATGTTATTCATTGTTCAAGCGCAGATATGGGCGTGCAAGCGACAACGCAAACCGGAAGAGTTGGTAGCTTGCTGCTTATTCTAAAACAGATAGATAGATAGATAGCAACACATTGTTGCTCTTTCAAAACAAACCACATGTATTGTTTGTACAAAATAAATGGAAACATTTTGAGTTCGTTTGATGCCCGGTATACGTTGTTCCATTTTATCCTTTCATCTGACGAAGACGACGACGACGACGACGACGACGACGACTAGCGCATACGATTAGCACAAAATATGCACAATGAAAGCCATGCAGAGGAATGAACGCGGATTATACCTTTTAGTTTCTATACGCAATACACTTTGTCGCAAACCTAACCCAGCCCCAGCCAGCAAAGGCGCCCCCAACTTACCCAATTAGGGGAGTTTTCAAATTTAGAAACCCATTAAGCTTTCGATTGATGTTATTCTGTATGGGAGTTGTTTGCTGTTGATGCTGCTGTTGTTGTGGTGGTGGTTTGATCGGCTGCACCGAAGCCTCCTGTGGGATTTCCTGTGTTGACGATTGTGGCAATCTGTGAAGGAAAATATAAACAAAAAAATTTTGAATAAAGATATATGACCGTCACGAGACAAGAGAGAGTGATACAAATGGCGAGATTTCTTTACATCAAGGCAGATAGCGATAATTGTTATAACAGGTAAGCTTATCCATGTATCCTTAGTCCCAGATCATAACAAGGTTAAAGCAGCCCCACGATTATCGGCTTACTCTTGAAGTTACAGTTCTGCTAAATACGGCAATTGGACTTTTTTAGGAGCCATAACAATGTCGACGACGCTGGGGGCGTATGCGTAACCAAAAATATTCCCACAAATTCACATTCATAATTTCAGAGCAACAAGAAGATAATCTAAATCAAACCCCCTTACAGGTCAGATTCATCTTCTATTTGTTGTATTAAGATGTTAGTGCGTTAGCTGTTGTTCTAAATATATATCTAATTAAATTTTTTGCTCTGTTTGCATAAAACAAATGCTAAGTAATAGTGAAGCTAGCTGTAAGCTTTGTAAAAAAAACTTTCATACGTGACGTGACAACGTCTCACTACAAGGTTTTAGGGGGTCCAAGTAGAAAAAGTCAAATGTTAAGTGAGACACTGTTAAATGTCCCACTGTTAAGTGAGACCCTGATAAATGTTCCACTGTTAAGTGAGACACTTTTAGAGTCACTGTTAAATGTCCCAGTATTAAGTGAGACAATGTTAAATATCCCACTGTTAAGTGAGACACTGTTAAATGTCCCACTGTTAAGTGAGACCCTGATAAATGTTCCACTGTTAAGTGAGACACTTTTAGAGTCACTGTTAAATGTGCCAGTATTAAGTGAGACAATGTTAAATATCCCACTGTTAAGTGAGACAATGTTAAATATCCCACTGTTAAGTGAGACTCTGTTAAATGTCCCAGTATTAAGTGAGACAATGTTAAATATCCCACGGTTAAGTGAGAAACTGCTATGAGAGACTGTTAAGTGTCCCACTGTTAAGTAAGACACTGTTATGAGGCACTGTTAAATGTCCCACTGTTAAGTAACACACTGTTATGAGGGACTGCTAAATGTCCGACTGTTTAGTGAAACACTGTTATGAGGCACTGTTAAATGTTCCACTGTTAAATATCCCAGTGTTAAGTGAGACACTCTTGTAAGGCACTGTGAAATGTCCCACTGTTAAGTAAGACACTGTTATGAGGGACTGCTAAATGTCCGACTGTTTAGTGAAACACTGTTATAAGGCACGGTTAAATGTTCTACTGTTAAATATCCCAGTGTTAAGTGAGACACTCTTTTAAGGCACTGTTAAATGTCCCACTGTTAAGTGAGACACTTTTATGAGGGACTGTTAAATGTCCCATTGTTAAGTGAGACACTGTTATGAGACACTGTTATGGGACACTGTTATAAGGCACTGTTTAATGTCCCACTGTTAAGTGAAGAACTGTTATGAGAGACAATTTTGGGAACAAAGCAATTTCTCAAGCGATTCACATGAAATTCGGTATGTAGGACGAAGATGCGATTATTGTTTCTATGATAATTTTGGAATATGATCGTGATGATCTGGCAAATCAACAACTGATCAGACCTGACCCTTAGGCAGGTAATTGAAATATATCTAGACAACATATTTTATAGACTTTAAAGCCGCCTTAGATAACATAGTCAGAGTAGAACTTTATCACGCCATGAGAGAATTCGGCATCCCAAATAAACTGACACGACCATGGCCAATGTTATAAGCCAAGTAAAAAAATCCGGAAAACTATCAAGCCCATTGAATATCTATAACGGGCTCCGACAAGGTGATGAACTGGCATGCCTTCTCTTCAAACTGGCATTGGAGAAAGTGATCCGAGTCTCTGACGTAATGGCGAGAGGAAAAATCCTCTATAAGTTCATTCAGATACTGGGGTACGCAGACGATATTGACATCGTTGGTAGAAATTCCAAGAGCTGTACTGGTAGATTTCATCCAGATTGTGCGGGCGGCATGAATTCTGGGTATAAGGGCAAAACAAAAAACATGGTGGCCACGTCTGCGAGCAGAAGATCCAACATTGGTCCCTCAAATTAAATACGGGAGCTCGAATTTAAAGTGTAGTGCAATCCTTTAGCTCAACTGGGTCAACTGATGCAGCCGATAACACAATGGAACCAGAAATACGCGATCGGTTGCTTAAAGCCAACATAGCTTACTTTATTCTGTCCGTCTGACCGTTTCTAAAACCGGAAAAGTCATCTTTATTTTTGTTAAGATTATTCTTAAAGACAACATAGTCTGTCAATACCCTTTTTAAAGCCGACAAGCTGACATCACCCTGTCAAGATTCTTCTTAAAGCCAACAACCCCTACTATAGTCTGTCGAAATTCTTTAAATCCAGGAACTTAACCATAACATCCAAGTTGCTTGTATATAAGACAATGGTCATACCAGTACTTACATATGGATCCGAGACTTGATTGCTTAACAAAAAGCATTCAGACCTCTTAGCCGCGTTCGAGAGAAGCATTCTTAAGGAGAACTGTTGGCCCCTGCGTATGTGAGGAAGGGGACATCGTGAAGAGAGCTCGGTTGACTCCGGTGGGCAGGTCACCTAGCTCGCATGAGCGCAGAGGATCCTGCTCGGTAAGTCTTTTGCGTTAGGATTTATGGAACACGACAAAGATGCCAGCCAAGACTAGGACGCCCAGAGTTAAGGGATGCCAAACTGGACGACATCGGCTAGAAATCGGTTCCGGTGGGGAGACTTTTTGCGGGAGGCCATGTTGTAGAGACAAATATGATGATGATGATACAAGAAAGGTCGTTATAGTGTCAACACTTCGACCAACAACACTGCTGGGTATATTGATCAAGACGGCTCATGTGCCTCCCCTAAGAAGAAATAAATACATCACTCTACTACGTGACTTGACATTGAAGAACGTGCTTTACAAATACTCTACAACAAGTATTCTTTTATTACTTTACGTCAAAATAACACTACCTACTAGTACTAGGGCTAGACTGGAGTATTTTTTCAATCAAAAAAAAAAAATCTGTTTGCCATTTGGCTGCCATATGTCACAAAACAGCCACATAAAGAGAAAACTAAAAGCATTTGTTCCAGAATGTAGACTCGCTTTAAGGAAGCAAACGAAGAAGAAGAAGAAGAATAAAAGTTGCAAGTAAACGTGCAGGACGATAGGTAGCTGCAGCTAAATGCTTTGCAAATTGCTGCACTGACTGACTGACTGCACTGACTGACTGACTGTAAATAAAATGCTGTGCAGTGCACACGATGACAAGGTTGACACTTTTGTGCTCTTGATGGCACATAAAGTACTCCTGTGTGTGCCATCCTGCCAGATTCGTCCTGGCGGCGCCATTACGTCGCTCGTAAACACGATGCGTGACGCCAGGTTTCTTTCATTCGACAAGGTGTTGTGTAAATGGCGCTTTAAGTAAAATGTTTGCACCAATAATTTAGCTAGTCAGGTGTGTGTGTGTGTGTGTGTGTGCGTGGGAGGGGGTGTGGTGTGCATGGGGGTGCGTGTGCGCGGTCGGTCGAAAGGAGAGTGTCATGTTCAGTGCTTTGCTATTTAGCATTCAAATGAACAGCGCTCAATCATGCGACGATGAGTGTAGGGGGTGGGCTTGAGTTCGTGTGCGACTGTGTGTTTGAAAACTTTGCAAGAATAGCGGGTGCTTCGGTTTAGTCCATGCTGTCTGCTATCTCTCTTAGAAAGAACATCAAGAGCAACAAGAAAACGACGGAGACAACAACAAAAGCAACAACAATTAGGATAATTTCTTGTCTTCCGGAAGAGAATGACAACATCTTGAAAAGTTAAAGGCGAGAAAGTCCTACCTAGACACTACCTACATGATAATCAAAAAAAACGCCAACGGCACTAACTCACATGACAAGTCTGACAACCGATTCAGGTCTGATGGGGAAAATAGCCAGAGGAGCTGACACAAAAATTAACCCACAGATGGCAAAAGGGTTAAATATTCAAAGGATATAGTCATTGGGTGGTTTGGGTGGTATCAAGGTGAGCCAGTACTACAGTGTCAATAGTGATGACAAAAGCTTGGCAGAATGACGGCTATTGAATCACGTCACCTTGTCATCCTCGAAAGTACATTTGCATATGTTGACAGTTGATGAGTCTGATGCATCTGATGCAGAGGACGCGGCTCTCTTCCTCCTTGAATCCTTCCATTTGACATTGTCATGTGCAGATGGTGCTGGCGTGATTAGAAATGACAAGAGTGGATGCAGTTTTGTGCGTGCTGTTGGTAGGAGCTGGTGCCTTATTATCAACTCACTGCCCATCCCAGGTACTCTAAACCTGTACTGGTTTAACTGAAAAGTCAATCAGACAGTCAGTCAGTTGGGTGGGTGGGAATGATGTTGTAAGCCATCTGCGATCATTTTTCAAAAAGAATTTCGAGATTTCAATTCCTTAAGGACATTCCTAAAGATTAGTGACTTAAGGTATCGCACAAAAGTACGCTTGAAGTAGAGCAACTCCAATCATTTCCATGCTAAGTAGCAGGGTGATCCATGACAATCTAGGCAGTAGCAGTATTACCAAAACAAATCAGTCGACAGGGGCACTTCCCAGGAGGTGTGATATCGAACCCCTCTATGGCTGCTGGTTATAAACAAGGTCCTCATGACCACAGGGAGGTGTGATATCGAACCCTTCTATGGCTGCTGGTTATAAACAAGGTCCTCATGACCACAGGGAGGTGTGATATCGAACCCTTCTATGGCTGCTAGTTATAAACAAGGTCCTCATGACCACAGGGAGGTGTGATATCAAACACTTCTATGGCTGCTAGTTATAAACAAAGTCCTCATGACCACAGGGAGGTGTGTTATCGAACCCTTCTATGGCTGCTAGTTATAAACAAGGTCCTCATGACACTTGAGATGGACAGGATGGACAGAAGGTTATCGCGAATGCAGACGAAGTGGTGATACTTGTTTCAGGACAGTACCTTTCCGTGATCAGTTAGGTTATGAAAAGAGCTCTAGGTAGGGTTAGCTCCTGTGCTACTGGTTGTGGCCTGGGGGTTAACTCTGGTAAAACAGAAATGGTACATTTCACCACTAAGTCCAAAGTACCGCCAAAGCTCAATGGCCAGAGACTTACGCTTATCTCAGAAGCAAAATACCTCGGCGTAATCCTAGACAGGAAGCTTAGCTGGACGTCGAATTTAGAATTTAGGTCTAAGAAAGCTTGCATTGTCCTATATGCTAGCAGCAAAAACATTGTCAAGAAATGGGGACTGCAGCCGAGGATGGCTCTGTGACTCTGCATCCTATTCTTACCTATGGTGCGCTCTGGTCTGGTGGCCGGCGATTAATAAAAACTACAATGCCAGCAAGCTAGGTAAAATACAGAGATTAGCAAGTGGAGAACTTCGGTCCTTTCCCACCGATGCTCTTAACATAATCCAACACTTACTACCTCCCGACCTATTTATTTATTGCAGCGCGGTCCGACTCAGAGAATCTGGATGGTACGGCCACTGCAATATACTCTGCAGATGTTACCAAAAGAGTTGGTACCAATTTCAACCGACTACTGCACTCCTAAACTTCACTTTAATCCTAGCCTTGCCGTAGAGTTTCCAACTCGAGAAATCTAGAAGGACGTGAGAACTGTGGAGCTCTTTGATGTAACTCTATTCACCGATGGATCCAAGATGAGTTATGTAGTCCGTGCTGGAGTTTACTATGAAAAGCCTAAACTTTCAAGGTCCTACCTGACTCTGCTAGCATCTTCCAGGCGGAGATATTAGCTATAAGCGAGGCATCTCACAATAGAGGGCAAAGTCGGCTCATGTGTAGATACCCAATCTGCCAATAAAGCCATTATTGCGACAAGCAACAATTTATGCTCGTAAGGCAAGAACTGGCTTCTGCACAGATCTGACCCTAGTTTGGGTGAGCGACATTGACGGCAATGAAAAAGCGGACGTACCGACAAAGAAGGGCGTCACACTGGACACGGACTGCGCTGTGACAGTCTGCTGTCCTTTGAACTCCGTTAGGAGACGTATTTGTTCCTTCTTTACTACCGAAGCACATCGAAGGTTGAGCACGTTGACCAATTGTGCGCCATGTCGAGGGCGATGTGGCCTTCCTGTAATAAAAACAAATCCACCGAGCTGATCTCCAGATTTCGGAAAGATATTTCCCGAGTGCGGTTGCCATAACCACGGGTCACATGCCGGTTGGAAGCCACACAGCACCACAGCCAAACTGGGAATCCCTCACAATACTTTTTGCAGGAGCTGTGCTTGGATGTGAATGGAAAAGAAACTCTCATTCATTTTCTTTGCAAGTGTCCAGCCCTTGTGGCTCTTCGTTTCCGCAAACTTAACATTCCCTTCTTTTCTGAAATTGTTCTGGCTTTCAGAGTACGTCATCACCGATTTGATATCATACCTCAATGCTGCAGGTTGGATATAACTATACAGTATGTTTTTTTTTCACTTTCTCTCTTTCTTTTCCAGTCTCCTGAGGACTGTGGCAGCAAAACGGCGCACTAAAGCGCTATTCGAGAACCTCGCCAAGTCGGCAAGGACCGCCACTCTACTTGCCAACATACGCTTGAAATTAAAGGCGACAAAGTCCTACCTAGACACTACCTATATGATAATCAAAGAAAACCCCAACGGTACTAACTCACATGATAAGTCTGACAGATTCAGACCTATCTTGTTATAAGGGCATTAGTTAAAGACATCTCTTCAACAACTGAAGCCGCATCAGTTGTATCTGTTATCACAGCCGACACATATACCATCGCTAGTAATGCTCTGTACCAGTTACCAGAGATCCACGCCAGCTCAACATGGGCAACAGATCACGCCAAGCGTTTCTTATTCTTAGACTCCGACCACTTCACCCTCTCATACCAGCAATCCAACAGCCGCCTCACAGTGACGCTCATTCGCCATCTAGTGCTTCTACAGTCAACCCTACGTTTCCTACGTTTTTACAACCGATTACTATACACTCCAAGCTCTGGAGCAACATCGGTTTACGTCACAGCCACAGTTTCCAACAACACAACCGAACCAGCAGCCGTGTCCACCAGAAGCCAGTCACACACACACACACACACACACACAACCGAAAACTGTATGATTTGCCCGAGTTTCGTGGAAGAGCGAAGAGTGGCCGATGTTCTGTATGGCGTTAATCAAATCCAGTGCGATTAAGCTGGAAAACATGTTCCGTCTACAAAGGAGCATTAAGGGTGAGGCGAGAAACGTCGTCGAATCACTCCCCATACATCACACGGCGGAATAATGTCAACACCAGAAATCAGATTTGGGAGTCCAGCATGTCTCATCCAAAGTGAGAGAAGTTGGACAAGTCACGGAGTCTGGGTCTGGAGTTAGTTGTACAATTTCCCATGACAGTCCTAAATTGTTGCGCCTTTCTTGAAGCGAGTGGAATGCATCAACAGTTAGCCAATACGATCCTACTTGACGAACTAGTCGGGAAGTAACCCATGCATAGGAGGTTGTAGTGGTCATTCAGCCATATGCAACCATAAAACACTTCAGTGATTGGTCTCCTATCACCACAAGTAGAGCCGAATACAAATCGAGCAGTAGAAACATTCTGTACATCAATAAAACCCCGCCATCAGTTGTTAAGATGATCAATAAGTAAGGAGACTAGAGCCTCCAGCCAAATGGGATAACGTAAAGAGGAACAAGCTTCGGTTTGGCTGTCTAAAATATGGCCATGGAATGAGAACATGTAGACTAAGGAAGATGCATCACCAACATTTGCATGAACCAGAACCAAAGAAAACAGAAGCATGTGCTGAACTGTAACGAGGCCAGAGATGACAAGATACTTTTTCGAATCGTACCGGTGAGAGTATCTAACGATGAAATTATAGTAAAGACATTCGCCTTGATGGACAAAGCCAAACGCTTGAGATTGAAAGGCAAATCGAATTGAATCGAATTATGGACGAGTATTCGAGCACGCAGAGTGTTGGTGTCCAAAGGCCAAAAGAAAAACTAGTATCTAGTATCAGACATCGATAAGGGCAGCCGATGCTCTGTGAGAAACAACGATCGATCTAAAACAGGGTTGCTATGGAAAGACGATTATGCCAAATTTCCGGATAGTTACTATCAAGCTAAGGAATGACTTCTAAGCCTAGAATGCAGACTACAAAGAGATCCAGAGTTCGCCATAACATAATCTACCAGCTACGTCAAGAAGAATTATGCCAGGAAGCTGACACGAGTAAGCTACTACGCCAAGAACTTGGAATTTCCCCCACTACGGAGTCAAAAAACAACCCATAAAAATTAAAATCCAACTACCGGGTAAACAATGCAAGGGCATTGAGAAGAGAAGAAGAAAATAAGTTGATGAAATAAAAATAAAAACTTCTGGTGCTCTTCCAAAGACCACAATCTACGTCATTTCTACAATAACCAAAAGTATACACTGAATTCCACTATGAATGCTGAAATATAAAAAAACACATGGAAAGCACTGCAACCAACAAAAAAACAATAAAACAACCCCAATCGTTAAGCAAGCAGCGCTTCTCACAGTGCAGAAGCGCATACAGAACACAGTCATTATAAAGGGTCCGCCATCTAAAGTTTTTTTTTCAACTAGTGCTTATTTCATGAATGGTAACACTTAGCTCATGTCTGATTTGACAGATAATTAGTTGTTCCGCTTCCGCTGAACGAATATGGTTGTGTATACGCTTGAACAATGCTGGGAAATATTGCGACATTACTTTGAAAATCATGGTAATGTTGCAGAATGTGTGCGAAAATTGCGTACGGATTTTGAAAGAAGAGAAGCACCGTCAGCTCCGTATGTTCGTTATCTTGTGAAAAAAGTGAAAGAAACTGGCATCCTCATCGATAAAACAAAGCGTGAAAAGCCAAAAACAGTGCGTACACCCGAGAATATTGATGCTGTGGCAGAAAGTGTGCGTGAAGCGCCATCAACATCAATTCACCGTCGTTCTCAACAATTGAACATTTCGGAGACATCATTGAGACGAATTTTGCATAAAGACCTTGGTATGACGCCATAAAAAGTCCAATTGGTTCAGGAGTTGAAGCCAACTGACCATCCAATGCGTTTTCGCTTCGCTGAGTGGGCCTGCGATCGACTTACAGAAGATGCCGATTTTGCCAAAAAAAATCATCTTTTCGGACGAAGCTCATTTTGATCTTGGCGGGTATGTAAACAAGCAAAATTGTCGCAATTGGGGCACAGAAAACCCGCACGCATACATTGAAAAGCCGGTACACCCAAAACGAGTCACTGTTTGGTGCGGCTTTTGGTCCAGAGGCATAATTGGGCCATTTTTCTTCGAAAATGAGCAAGGAGTGGCCGTTACAGTCAATGGCGATCGTTATCGGGCCATGTTGAACGAATTTTTGTTCACAAAAATTGAAGAGGAGGATATTGGCAACATTTGGTTTCAACAGGACGGCGCTACGTGCCACACAGCCGAAGCTACACTCGATGTTTTGCGCCCTGTTTTTGAAGATCGCATTATCAGCCGCAGAGCTGATGTCGTTTGGCCACCTCGGAGCTGCGATTTGACACCGTTGGACTATTATTTGTGGGGTGCCCTAAAAGATAAGTGTTACGCCGACAAGCCAGAGACAATTGACGCTTTAAAGGACAATATTCGTGAAGCCATTGGTGAAATACAGCTGCACACAATCGATAATGTGCTTAAAAATTGGACCGATCGTGTAGGCTACTGCATGGCCAGCCGAGGCAGCCATTTGAATGAAATTGTTAACCGGAAGGATTGTACTTTCAAATAAAAAAAGAAATTTGAGAAAATATTTAGTAGTTTTTTTTATAGCATTTTCAAAAAAAAAAAAAGTTATTTGGCGGACCCTTTAGTATGACATGATTTGATGCCGCATATGGAAAAAAGAATTGTATGGGAGCCGCCCGACCCCGCGGCCCGACCACTAACAAATTTTAACAGAAAGTGGTGTCATGGGAAATAGACATGTATGCAAAATTTGAAAAAAATCGGGATTTAGAAAGTGGGCGGAAAATTGATCACAAGATTTGACTATAGCCAGCCACGGGCACGCGAAGTTAATATCGAGAATTTGAAAAAACACGAGCAAGCCAGCAAAATGGTCGAATGGTCTTTGACGCAGCAGCAGCAGCAGCAGAAGTGAATGGAATCTCCATCAATTCGTTATTATTGAAAGGGCCTGACGACTGCAGGCCATTAGTCGCAGTGTTATTCAATTTCCGGATGCGACCCTTTGCTATGAAGGGAGACATTAAAGAAATGTTTCACCAAATACGAATCCGTGAAGAGGACCAGGATTCTCAACGTTTCCTTTGGAGCGATGGACAAGCACAAGCCAGTCGATCTCTATGTTATGGAAGCCATAACATTCGGAGCCAGCTGTTCAACGACCGTGCCTCGCGAAGTTTCTCAAGAATCTTAATGCATCAAGATTTCGGAGCAAATACCCGAGGGCGGTCGAAGCCATAACCGAAAATCCTTATGTGGATAATTATTTAGATAGCTTCAATAGCGTTTCGGAAGCTATCGAGGTGACCGCAAACTGTGGGTTCGAGTTACATGACATAGCATCAAATTCCGGGGAAGTACTACGTAGTATCGCTCATCTATCTCAGCAGCGATGGACAATTCAAACGCTCAATGTGAATAACTAGTCAACTACCGAAAAGATTCTACGGATCTGTTGGGATAGCGCCACAGACGTTTTCGTGTTCCATCGTTAATTCTCTCGAGTAAGCCGTGACGGCTTGGCTCAACGATAAACAGCCCCCTTTCGTCGTAAGGGAGGCGCTAATCGGTTGGGATAGTGCCACAGATGATTTCGTGCTCCATATTAAATCCTCTCAAGTAAGCCGTGACGGCTTGGCTGTACGATAAACAACCCCCTTTCGTCGTAAGGGAGGCGCTAATCAGTTGGGATAGTACACAGATGATTTCGTGCTCCGTCTTAAATCCTCTCAAGTAAGCCGTGACGGCTTGGCTGTACGATAAACAACCCCCTTTCGTCGTAAGGGAGGCGCTAATCGGTTGGGATAGTGCCACAGATGATTTCGTGCTCCATCTTAAATCCTCTCAAGTAAGCCGTGACGGCTTGGCTGTACGATAAACAACCTACGAAAAGAGAGTTCCTGAGCCTCACGATGTCTGTATTTGACCCGCGCGGAATGATAGCCAATTTCACCCTTCAACTGATGTTACGGTCGATATGGTGGCAAGCGATTGGATGGGACGAACCTGTTCCTGAAGAGATTTTTGTCCGATGGAAGCCTTTCTTTCGAGAAATTTCTTTTACTTAGGGATCGCTTCTATCCTTTTGTAACAGCTATCCTCAGTGGTTAGTGAATGGCAAGTATCGTAAAATAGTCAAACAGAAATAAAGATCTGTCCTTAAACAAGTGGCGCGGACTGTAAATTAAGTAATTGACCCCAACAAAGAGAAAATAAAGTCATAATAATATGTACAAGAAGCAGTGTGTCACCCTGTATAGAAATCTGCAAGCCATTCTATATCGAGATTTAAGAAGAGACCGTTTTTTTTTTTTTTTTATAGAAAAAGGTTCAGCAAAATCATTGCCATCCTTACAGCAGCTGTGAATACGTCAACGGCACTGGGGGTTGATTCACTCAGCAACCGATTAGAAATTTATTTTATTTTTTTGTCCGGATTTTTTATTAGAGCCATCAATCGAGAGAGCACTTAGCGGATATTAATAGTACCATCGCCAATATCCAATAAATCCTCTATCCAATATGTGCCTTTAGTGCTCATCAGGAGCTTCGTGTGCAGTGCTTTTGGTAGTTTGCAGTGCACTTGGAGCGTCTGGCTGTGTGTTCGTTCGTGTGTCCTTAATAAGCACACACGCAATGCATACAATTGCACATCTGTGCACAGTTTGTCCAATTAACTAATGCATCTTGGCGCAGAAGTGTTTACCGTATGAAGGTATGAAGGGCGTTCCATTGAAGAGCCACACCAGACCCCCTCCTTGCATCAACAGTTTTGCCGTTCCATTGAATGCCAGTGACTGCAGCAATACACCGTGCAACTGGCGGGTGGTTGGCATCAACAAGTTACCCTTAATTGGATTTCATCGATGGGATGGATGTGTTCCAGTCTTGAGACAGAGAATGTGTTGACAATATCAATGGAAGGATAATAGACTCTCAAGAGAGAGACCAACAAAGGAAAAAGCCTCTTTGAAAAACAAACTAATCAGTGATATGAAGAACAGTGAAGGGTTAATAAGAGTGCTCCTTACTAATACTTTACTTTGTATCGTTTGGCTGATTGAAAAGTCATTGGCTATCAATACGAATCCAGCGAATGTCATCGGATGTATAACTGATCCATGAGGATGACCACGACCGGCAAAAAAAGGACTAAATGATTCCAGAATTGTCTCATGGAAGAAGCGCTCACTGCACAACAACTAATCGATCATTATCCTTATATTTGGTACTGAAAATGGACCTCTCGCAAGAATTCCTCCCACGGGTATCGATTTCGGGTCAATGTTATCATCCTTGACATTCGTAATCTCTGGACATTCTGGTCTACGGCATCCTTACAGTCTGCACTTGGACCGGCCTCGCTGTCGGTTCTCATAAATCGCACCCAATCGTCGTCAAGAGAATCAACCTCGATGAACGAACGCGGATAACTAACACCAACAAAGCATTCTACTGTGCTAAGACTCTTCAAATACATGAACCTAGTCATAAAATGTGGGCTGCTAATGTATAAGACAATGGTGTCATACCAGTACTTCCATATGCATCTCTGAGATTTGTCCGCTTAGCAAAAAGAGCACTCTGACCCCTCTTTTCTGCGGTCGCGGAGGATAGACCCTCAAAATATTTCCAAACAACATTAAAAGACCTCTCAAAAGACTACCAAAATGACCGCCAAAACATTTCCAAAAGTACCCCAGATACCCCTAAATGAAAGAGAAAGAGAAAGAAGAAAATATCCCAAAAGACCTACCAAAAGACCTCAAAAAACCCTCAAAAATACCTCCTAAGAACCCTCAAAATGCTCCAAATAATACCCAAAAGACATTCAAAATACCCCCCAAAATACTCGCAAAAAAAGACCAAAGGCAAAGGCTCCCAAAAGACGCCAAAAAGAACCCCCAAATATACAAATATCCGCACAAGACCCTTTAAAGACCCTAAAAGACTACCAAATGACTCTCAAAACACTCTTAGAATACTCTAAGAACACCCCAAAAAAAGATCAATAAAAGACTCTCAAAAGACCCTAAATGGACCCACAACAAACCGTCTAACAGAACGACGAAAGACTCCAAAAGTACCACCAAAATACCCTCAAAAGACCTACCCAAAATACCTCCCAGAAAACTCACAAAACACTCCGAAAATACCCGCCAAGACCCTAAAAAGACTCCCAGAAGACCCTCAAAAGACGTGGTTGAGGTACCTTTTCTTCAGAATCTTAACTGGCAATCTCGAAAGGCTCGTTCTCGGATTCTGCTATCTGTTGCGGTATGTCCTCCGGCTTACTCCACTTTACCACAAGTGTAGCATGCAGGCTCCAAGCCATAGGGTAAAGGGGGAGGTTTTGAGGCAATGGACTAGCCTTCAGTAGAAGGTATTCCTAATCCAAGGTGGAAGAGAATACGCCGATGGATGCATGCCTAAGAGGGTGCTTAGTCGATAGGGTCTGATGACCTTCGGTTAACTGGCCTTCCCATAGCATACCGGGCTCCAATCTCAGATACTCGGTGGGTCATTATTGATTCAAGTTTTAATAATTATGAGATGAATGCATCACAAACGCATCAACCTCGGGTCTTGCTTTCGAGCAAACTTCTGTATCTAGAAAAGCTATTGAGCTCTCGATGGTCAACTCCATATTGGCCTCAACTGTTAGGTCTGCTGTTGAACTGCCAAACCTTACCCAGAGTTCAGACGGCATAGCCATACGGGCCCCATCTGAAATTCGCGAGGGCGTGGAATCAGCCACTTCTGATTCGGACGCATCCACAATCTTTGATGCAAGTAGCGTCATCTCGGAGAAATCCGGATGCTTGTGGTTTCATTCAATTGAACTCGCTAGAGAGAAGGCGACTTAAAGATGCCTTACGCTTGGGCAAGGATAGGGACAGTGCTCTTATTTTTGCCAAAGCCGCCCCTAAAGGCAAACCGGAACCCCGCGAAGGACGAGTCCGCTACCCTCAGCAAGCGGTTCGTCGGTGCTAGTAAAAAGTTTATCCGGTAAAAGCTTCAACTACGGATAAGATTAAGTGGGCCGTAAGGATACACTCAGAACCCCACTTCAGGTTCATTTCCCCTATTCAACTACTCGTGCACTACACACATACCCGAACGCATCTGACCAAAGTGTCTGCATGGCTGGTAAAAGTTTATCCGGTAAAATCTTTAAGTACGGATAAGATTATGTGGGCCATTAAGATGTACTCAGAACCCCACTTCAGGTTCATTTCCCAGGTTCGACTACTCGTGCACTATACACATACCCGAACGCAAGTAGTAAAAATTTTATCCGGTAAAATCTTCAACTACGGATAAGATTAAATGAACCGTAGGCTCCCTTAAACCATTCAAAGCCCCAGGCGGTGATTATAACTTGCCTGCTTTTCTAAAGAAGACAATCGATCTCATCCTGCCGGGTATGATTGCCTCATCTAGTTCAAGCTACAACGAGGGTAACATCCCAACTACTTGGAGACAGGTTAATAGACCCATAAGTCATACATCATTTGTCATTAAAACCACGGAAAGACTCATTGATGTTCATATTAGAGGCTGGCTAAATGTGTCTACCCCTCTGCAGTCAAATTAGTTTGTATACGGGATAAGTTAAAGCACAGAAGGTGCCTTTCACTATCTTGAAAAGAAAATAGAGGGAAGTGGCGGCTCTGTGTGCATTCCTTTACATTGGGGATGCACTCTATAGCACTTGATATGACTCAATAGCAAGAGCAATCAGTAGCAAAGGTATCGAAGTCTCGAACATGTTTTAAAGTCGAAATATTACTTCAGTGTCTGTGACCGCAGTAAAGGGTTGTCCCCAACGAGGAGTCCCCCCTTCTCTGGTCACTACTCCGACTACGACAGCCTGCTAGCCACTCTACAGTGATAAGATTACATCACCATTGGTTATGGGGATGACTTGGCGATACTTGTGAGTGATAAACACAGCACGACCAATTCTTGTGTTATACAAGGTGCTTTACTACACGTTTTAGAATGGTGCAGCAGACATGGACTATCCATCAATCCGTTCCAGTGCTTTTCACAAAAAGAATATTGGTCAATCTATAGGACCTGTCACAATCAAAGTCACCACTTTCCAGTGAAGTTGAGTATCTTGGATTAATAATTGATAAACGGCTTAGCTGGAATTCTCACATCCAGTCCGCCATCGTAAGTAAGGAAATATGTTCGTCAGCAGAATTAAGAAACTCTGCTACTAAGGACATAATATCCTTCTCCTTCATTAGGGAGGTAGTTCGCCTCTTAGATTTGTCACACCATTGTGGCACAATAGATCTTTTCAGGTTGCAGTGTCGACTTTTAATACCAAAATAAGAAAAATACTCACCGCATACTGTAACTGCTGGAATCTTCGTCCTCGTTTGGTTCGATGAATTGCAATTGTGACCGTTTGTGACGCCACCAGAGATATCCGCCAGCGAGAAACAATGATATTGCAATAATAACGCCGAGTATGGCGAGGCATCCTATTAGTATTACACTAGCCATTTCTGCAAAGGTACAACAACAAAAAATCATGAAAATTAGTCACAAAGTGTCATCGTGGAGGAAAATACGACAGCAGATAAGAGATATGTGGAGTTATTGTTACAAAAACATTAGATTTTTTTTTAATTCCTTAATCCGAGATACAAAACTGGATTAAAAACTGATCACAAGATTTGGCCACAAGCACACAAACACATCCGGTCGCGAAGTAAATATAGAGAATTAAAACAAAAAACAAAACATTCCGACTCACTGGCTAATCTCGTAGATCCCTGATGGAATAAACGCCGACAATAGAAAGCAGAATTAAAGCTGGAAGGCAAACAGATTTTGTCGAACGCTCGAAAGCACGCACGCCGCACACAACACAAACCAACGGATGAAGAACGAATGAACTTTTTATTAACCCCTCGTGCGCTCTGCGTCATTACGCTTGTGGAGAAGGGCACCATGGACAAAAGGAGAAGACATTAGCTTGCCCTAGCGTGTCGAGAGCATCCTGACTGCCTTGTCAGCACCGGCCGAGTATTTCATATAAATAATTGCATTCTGCGATGACTTGGGACGAAATGCACGTCGCCTCCTTTGACATCATCTGCCTCTCCCGCACACAGTGTACTGTGGGAACTTGCATCGCGCTGCACAATTAACAATGGCAGCCGATGGGCCTCTGTCACAATGGTAATGGTTGTGTTGGGGGGTATATATTGTATAGTTGGACGCGACTGTTCATGATGACCTAATTTTTTATCATATTTCCTAATTAAATAGAAGCGAATACCATTTCCTAATGCAAATAATAAAAAAGGACGATCCAACAATGAGGACCAAGAAACGACGAACGACGGTGGCATGCTGCATCACCGTCGTATTGTTACCATCTATGAATGAGCAAATCATAAGGTACAACCAAATGGAGAGGGTGCTTTTTGGCGCAACCTCAACAACTCAGAGGACTACTGTAATTTGCTGACCTCAAGGTTATTTCATGCGGAACGGGAATATGCTAATATAATATATATATAAAAGAAGAGACCCAAGACAAAAAAATTTCTAAAACTAAAAAAAAAAAAACGCAGAATAAAAAGAACAGGTTCCAAAAGACTGCCTTGCGGTTGGCCGTCTTAGTTAGTACTAAGCAACGCCATCACACTAGCAATGTAAATCTTTTCAGAACTTCGATAGAAAATTTACATCATTACGTTTGGTTATAAGGAAGGAAGGAGAGTATAGGAAGGAGAAAAAGAGAAAAAGATAAAAGAAGAAGAAGTAATAAGATGATCATGCATACAAAATAAAAAGAGGATATTGTTAGAGATCGAAAGGGAAAGAAATAGAAGGGAAGAACAAGATAGAATAAAAAGAGAAGAGAGAAGAAGAAGAGAGCTGTTAAGGCACACAAAATAAAAAGGGGAGATTGTGAGACAGAAAGAGAAGAGAAGAGAAGAACAAGGTAGAAGAAAACGAGAAGAGAGGAAAAGAAGAGAAGAGAGAAGAAGAAGAAAGATGCTTAGGCATACAAAATAAATAGAGAAGATTATGAGAGAAAGAAAGATAAAGAAAGGGAATAGAAGAACAAGATAGAAGAAAGCGAGAAGATAGAAGAAAAAATAAGAGAAGAAGAACAGAGATGTTCAGGTATACAAATTAAAAAGAGTAGATAGTGAGAGAAAGAAAGAGAAGAGAGGAACAAAATAGAAAAATAAGAGAAGCGAGAAGAAGAGAGCTGTTAAGGCACACAAAATAAAAAGAGGAGATTTTGAGATAGAAAAAGAAGAGAAGAGAAGAACAAGGTAGAAGAAAACGAGAAGAGAGGAAAAGAAGAGAAGAGAGAAGAAGAAGAAAGATGCTTAGGCATACAAAATAAATAGAGAAGATTATGAGAGAAAGACAGAGAAAGAGAGGGAAGAGAAGAACAAGATAGAAGAAAGCGAGAAGATAGAAGAAAAAAGAAGAAAGGAAGAAGAGATATGTTCGGGCAAACAAAATAAAAAGAGTAGATAGTGAGAGAAAGAAAGAGAAGAAAGGAACAAGATAGAAAAATAAGAGAAGCGAGAAGAGGAAGAGAGATGTTCAGGCATACAAAGTAAAAAGACGATATTGGGAGGGAGAAAGAGAAGAGAAGAACAAGATAGAAGAAAATAAGTAGAGATAAAAAGAAGAAGAAGAAGAGAGATGCTTAGGCATACAAAATAAAAAGAGTATATAGTTAGAGATAGAAAGAGAAAGAAAGAGAAGAGAGGAACAAGATAGAAAAATAAGAGAAGAGAATAGAAGAAGAGAGATGATCATCTCTCTCAAGTGAAGAAGAATAAAAGAGATTAAAAGCCCGAGATTGTCATTTTCTATTTCATTAGAACCAGTTGTAAGACTAAGACTGACATTTTCTATTTCAGAAGGACTAGCTGTTCCTCTGAAAATTGCTCTCTAAAAGCCAAAAAGATCACTAACTGATCAATATTTGTGGCAAAAGAAAACGAATAGGAATCAATTAGAGGTCTCAGTTGTAAGCATAAGATTGGGATTTTCTATATCAGTAGGATCAGCGGTTTTCCGAAAGTTGCACTCTCGAAGCCGTTGGTAAACAGGATCACTTATACTCCTTTATTAAGAGGAACTCATTGCTAAGCCCACACAACAAGGTAATGGTTTCATTCTACTCCTAATGTAACTGGAGTCAAGTATGAAGGACTGGAGCCATTCCGTGCCGAAGACAACAAGGAATCGGATCAATTCAAACTCTAATCAGAACTTAGAATACCAAGCAAACCTGTCCTAATATGGTAAACCCGTGTAAGAGGCAATGAATCGTATTGGTTAGTGCAGCGGTAATTATGTCAGGGATAATGTTTCTGGCAAGCAAGCAGACATCATTATCATCGTCATCTTTTGGCTCCGGCCTTCCACAAACAAAAATTCTATCCACCTGCTGCTTAATATCGAGCCGCTATAACGTCCAGTTCCAGTTTGGCATCCCTTAACAAATGGGGAAAAATCTACCCACATGATGCAACAAACAAACAACTCTCTTCATGAAAACGATTGGTAGTTTGAGTAAAGTAAGAGCTGACCAACTTTTTTGGCACACCAATGTTGGCATAAGTGTGTAAGGGATTTTTCGGTTCTAATTAGGGTCGTCTTTGTGGCCATCAGGAGGAAGCAATGAGGTAATTCTCTTGCCATAGAATAATGTTCATCGTATATGATGTGAATATGTGGGTAGTAGTGATGTTCGTATGTGTGTGTGTGTGCACCCTCCTAAGTAGACCTATTTTTTGGTTTTTTTTTTAATTTTCTTTCTCGCCATCCACCCTACTCACGGTAGGCTGTGTTATACTACTCGTAGGGGGATGTCGAAGGATTGTCACATTTTTCAAAAGGAGGTCCTAAAGTTTCCATCCTTTTTATCAGTGCTGCTGTTGTTGTTGTTGTTTTGAATGGACAGATAGAAGGTTAGTTATAAAACGAAGCTGAGTTTGGCCGCTTGATAGGTTCTAGTAAGTCATCACGATCAATAGACTGACAGACAGATGCTTGAAGACAGCCTCTTCTGTCACTTGTGACATTTGTGATCACTAAGGTCCTTAACCTATGAACAACGACGAAACGGAGAGAGAACGAATCAAAAAAAAACATTTCGTCGATAAGAAATGTTCCTGGTCTTCAGGTCCTCGTCGATATGTGCCTGTAAAGTGATAGAGTTGCCAAGAAACTAGCAACAATTTGTCTTCCTTAAATAGCCCCAATGCATGTTTTAAGCCGAGAGGAAGAAGGCCAGAAAGAACCGCTAGGAGTCCTTAATATGCTTTTGATACAATTGCAGTTCTGAGAAGATTGGAAATACAGAGTAATCCTGGCTATATCCAAGAAAAGAGACACAAAAGATTGTTGCAATTATAGCGGCATCACTCTCTGCTCTACACGAGACGATATTAGAGAATATGCTCAGAAAGGCTGCGAAGGAACATCTATCAGATGTAGAAAGCTGGTTCAGACTGGCACATTTTCACGGTGCAACAGATCCTGGAATAAAAGCTGTCCAAAAATAAAGAAGTATAGGCATCCTTCATGGACATTAAGAAGGCATTCGACACGGTTAGTAAAATTTAGAGATGTCTAAGGAAAGGTTGACGATGTTTATCAAAAGCATTATAAAAAGACAACCACAACGTTGTCAGCACTAGCAATAGAATTCCGTTCATCTGAATAATGACAAGAAGAGGTCCTAACATACTACCTTGTCTGACTCCCTCTGTCGGTTTGGCATTCTTCTAAATGATGAATTGAACAGGACTTCAAATCCAATACTACCTTGTCTGACTCATTCTGCCCGTTTTGTTGTTCATCTGAATGTTGAATAAAAGGGGGGACTGAACACACTACCTTTTCTGACTCCTTCTGCCATTTTTTTGTTCATCTAAATGATGACCAGAAAAGGTACTAACATACTACCTTGCCTGACTTCCTCTGACCCTCCCTCCCAATCGTTTTGTCATTCATGAATGAATAAATAGAAGTGGACTTAACACACTACCTTGTCTGCCTCCTTCTGCCGATTTGTTTTTCATCTGTATGATAATAAGAATAGGACTTAACACACTACCTTATCTGACTCCTTCTGTCGTTTTGTTTTTCATCTGTATGATAAATAGCAGAGGACTTAACACACTACCTTGTCTGCCTCCTTCTGTCGTTTTGTTTTTCATCTGTATGATAAATAGAAGTGGACTTAACACACTACCTTGTCTGCCTCCTTCTGCCGTTTTGTTTTTCATCTGTATGATAAATAGCAGAGGACTTAACACACTACCTTGTCTGAATCCTTCTGACGTTTTGTCATTCATCTAAATGATGAATAGAAGAGAGCTTAACACACTCCCTTGCATGACTCCTTCTGTCGTTTTTCCTTTCATCAGAATTATGAATAGAAGAGAACCTAACGCACTGCCTTGTGCACAAAGAATAGAGAAATACCCAAGACAACTTGGTACAGAGCAACTGATGCGATTGTAAGCGAAGCTGGAGAAAGGCGGAAAAACGGCTAGAGTTAGAACCTCTGGAGACAGAGAGAGATATTAAGAAAGAGAGAGGTAGGCAGAAATCAGGAATAGAACCTTCAAACTATAAGGGACAATCGTTCCTACACGAAATTAGAAGGAATTTTGAAAATTCTTAACTTCCGTGCACCGGAAAGAAAGGTAATCTGTGAGATTTTCGGTTTTAATTTTTCTTAAACAAAAGTTACCAGCTGTAGCGACTCTGTTGACCTTTTTTTTTTTTTTAAATATTCATCAAGTTGAAGGCAGGCATGGCTCAAGTCGAACGTCCCTACGTTGGTCGTGTGGTCGTCCTAATGGTGGGATGTAAATGGGAAGCACAGTCGACCGCTTAATGGGTAATGAACATGAATACCCCTACACACATACATATGAATTAATATATTAATTAATACTTACCCACATATATATGTAGCTACAAGTTTTGTTAACACAAGGTTGTGTAGGGAAGGAAGCATAGATATTCCATGCAGCAGTAGCCGTGAGTCGAGCCAGAGAGAGAAATGTGAAAACCGGAAAAGCATGACACAGAGCCCGCTGCAGTCGTTGCCACGGTCGTATCTAGGTCAGTTAATCTGTGACGGATTCGTTTTCGTTTCCCTTCATTCCATACATTTTTATCGGGTATATTTACAAATGGGTATCATACCTACACCCACATACACATTGCACCCTAACAACCCACACACACACACACACACACACACACACACAGATAGTTATTTTAAATTTCGCATTGCAAAGTTTGGGAATTTTTTCATTAAAAAGCAGAATAGTTGCTGCACTGTTGCACGTATGGTGTAACGTGAATGAATTGTACGTACGTATCTATTATATTTGCTCTTGGCGTGTGATGTAATTAATTTCCGGTTGCACCGGGGTGTGACGAATAGCTGTACAGTTTTATGTTACCAGAAAATTGTAATGGACTCCATGTGATGGTTATTTGAATTCGTTGTTTCCTTGCGTCCTTCCTTTTTTGGGATCGGCCAGCCATGCCGCGACGGAAGTACTACTACACAATGAAGCTTAGGGCTATGCTATCGCAGGTCTTGCGTATGTGCAGTAGGGATTTTCATGGTCGACAGGTGGAAGTGAAGTGGTAATTTGCAGCCAATTACCCTGCCGCGAAGGAGTGTTTGCCAAAAGGCACTCCCAAGAGATGAAACGGCAGCGGAGGAAGTCAACGATGGTCTCCAGTTTCAGTTAACGATTTGGTTCTGGATCATCTGGATCATGACACGCCCTCCGAGTATTTTAGATGTCTGCCTCCGCACTGTTCTAAATGTCCAGTATCTTGATTTCCTTCAGTATTCCAGATGACCTCCAGAACGTCAAAAGCTATTACTTTCAGCAGGTTATGGTAGGATTTCGACTTGAAATGTCTTTAAAATCGAAACATTGGGGTACATGAACAAAAATGGTAGCGTAACGAATATGGAATCGGATATAGAGTCTTGCCATAAAAAACCCATAACTATTAGCGTTAGAGACGTAAGTGTGATGTCGTTATATAAAAAAAAAAAACTTTATTACGGAACCCAAAACCAGTCTCGGATACACTGATGAAGACGACGACGAGACGACCACGGCAACGAAAATGACTAAGGAATTTTCTAATGGAACGTACGCTCACTGTATAGAGCTCGCCGATACCCTGTCCAAATATAATGCTGATATAACAGCAATCTGGAAGAAGCGGTAGACGGGGATTGGTGTTTTACAAAAAACAGAATATGGCATATATTACAGCAGCTGTTATGGAAGACATCATGCAATCGGGGTGGGCTTTTTAGTCAGCAAAAGAATGAAATTCTCCTTAAAGCACTGACACTGAATCAGTAGTCGAACGGGAACTCCATGCCTGCTCTTAGTATGATGTAAAAATCATTCAGGGGGATATGAATGCCAACATAGGTAGGGAGCCAGTATTCAGGCAGTACATTGGTACCCATAGCTTACACGAGAACCCAAATGAGAATGGACAACGAGTCATAGAGATGACAGCAAGTAATAATTTGGGCTTTGCGAGTACATGGTTTGCTCGTAAAAATATCCACAAAGCCACCTGGGTACCTCCTGATGGAGCCACTCGCAACCAGATAGACAACCGCCGCCACAACCCGAATCTGATGATGGTAAGAACATACCATACATCGCATAAGCGCCGGTGTTCCACAAGGCTCTGTTTTGTCTCCAACACTCTTTATCATTTTCAATAATGATCTCATATCCGCTAGAGATGTACTTTACTCCCTCAGACCTGGCTCCTATTTACAAGGTATATATTCGTCCCAAACTTGAATACAACTGTATGTGGTTTGGGCAGACCACATTACATCTTCCTGACAGAATTCAGAACCGCGCGTTAAAACTCATTGGTGACGTGAAAATCGCGAAAACAATCGAGTCGCTTGAACATCGTAGGAATGTTTCCTGCTTGTCACTGTTTTATCGCTTTTTCCACAAGCGTAGCTCAAAAGAAATATCCAGATACATCCAGGCCAACCTCCAATCCAATCGAAATACCCGTGCCTCAACTCGAGCTCACGGGTCTACCATTAAACCTATCTTCGGACGTAACAACCAATTCAGAGATTCCTTCTTTAGGCGCACAATGAATTGTCCGACTTTGTGTTTCCACATTTGTATGATCTTCAGTCGTTCAAGACACATGTGCATAGACATCTCACCTTTTCCTTTTCGAACGGGCACGCCATGCTAAGCATTGTAAGGGTGCAAACCCCTTGAGCGTGTGTACATTAGATATAAAGACCGATAACGACACCAGCTGAGAAATCAAACTAAGAATCTTTGTTTACTTGGACTTTGTGTACATAAGCTCTCTCTCTCTTTCTCGGTCTATTAAGAAAGCAATTGATGAATTGATGAGTGAAGATCACTTGCGGGCTAATGAGAAGGCAATTGAGTAATGAAGATATCTCTCTTTCTCTCTCGGACTACTTAGAATACAATTAAGAAGCTGAGCTTGCTTTCGGACCACTAAGAATGCAATTGAGAAGAGAATTTCCCTTTCGGACAACTAAGAAGGCAATTGAGAAGCTGAGCTCTCTTTCGGACTACTAAGAAAGCAACTGAGAAGTGAAGATATCTCACGGAACACTAGGAAAGAAATTGAGAAGCGAATTTCATTTTCGGACTA
Source organism: Nephrocerus scutellatus (assembly GCA_947095585.1). Taxonomy (NCBI): domain Eukaryota; kingdom Metazoa; phylum Arthropoda; class Insecta; order Diptera; family Pipunculidae; genus Nephrocerus; species Nephrocerus scutellatus. The sequence goes on from OX352766.1 coordinate 3,632,679, forward strand.
CTAAGAATGCAAATGAGAAGCTGATATCTCTTTCGGACTACTAAGAAAGCAACTGAGACGAGAAGATATCCCACGGACCACTAAGAAAGAAATTGATATGAGAATTTCATTTTCGGACTACTAAGAATGCAAATAAGAAGCTGAGCTCTCTTTGGGACTACTAAGAAAGCAACTGAGAAGTGAAGATATCTCACGGAACACTAAGAAAGAAATTGAGAAGAGAATTTCATTTTCGGACTACTAAGAATGCAAATGAGAAGTTGAGCTCTCTTTCGGACTACTAAGAAAGCAACTGATAAGTGAAGATATCTCACGGAACACTAAGAAAGAAATTGAGAAGAGAATTTCATTTTCGGACTACTAAGAATGCAAATAAGAAGCTGAGCTCTCTTTGGGACTACTAAGAAAGCAACTGAGAAGTGAAGATATCTCACGGAACACTAAGAAAGAAATTGAGAAGAGAATTTCATTTTCGGACTACTAAGAATGCAAATAAGAAGCTGAGCTCTCTTTCGGACTACTAAGAAAGCAACTGAGAAGTGAAGATATCTCACGGAACACTAAGAAAAAAAATGGAGAAGAGAATTTACTTTTCGGACAACCAAGAATGCAAATGAGAAGTTGAGCTCTCTTTCGGACTACTAAGAAAGCAACTGAGAAGTGAAGATATCTCACGGAACACTAAGAATGCAATTGAGAAGAGAATTTACTTTTCGGACAACCAAGAATGCAAATGAGAAGTTGAGCTCTCTTTCGGACTACTAAGAAAGCAATTGAGAAGTAAAGATATCCTTCGGACCAATGAAAAGGCAAGCTGAGCTCTCTTTCGGACTATTTAGAAAGCAATTGAGAAGCTGAGCTCTATCTTTCAGACCACTAAGAATGCAATTGAGAAGAGAACCTCACTTTCGGAGGCAATTTGGTAGTTAAGCTTTCCCTTTCGGTCTACTAAGAATGCAATTGAGAAGTGAAGTTCTATTTTGTACCACTAATAAGGCCATTGAGTAGTTAAGCCCCTTTTGATGATGACGATAATGATGATGACTTAAAGCCCCAGTTAACTGCGAACTGTAGTTTCACCTAAGTTTAAAGTTTTAGTCGCTTGGGAGAATTTGCAATTCAATAACGTTACGTTGTAGAACTTCACAAAGTGCCACACCGGCCCAGCTTTCCCTTGGTATCATCAAAAATGAATGCAGTGACAAGATAACGGTAATTAATTCGATGCTTTTTGTTGTTGTTGCTGTCAAAAGTCTGCACGTTTCAACCGAAATGAGCTATTCATTTGACAGAACTTGTCGGAGTGCCAGGAGGACGACATTCATTAAACGTACGAGTGTATGTGTGGTCATAGATAGTCTTCATGACACATTAATCGTAAGCTTTGACGACGACGGGGAAGACACACGTTCCCAAAGCGCATCTTATGTACGCGCAACTGAAAGTCAAGGAAAAGTTCTCTGGCGCGCCCGCCCAACAACAACCACAGAGATAAGCGCACTTTTTATTGCTCATCAAGGAATGCGCGAGCAATCTGCAAAGATATCTGGTAGGTACTCGTACTTGGCACAACACCACACTTAGGCAGAACACTTTCCAGGATCTCAAGTGTGTGCACAACACAACACAACACAACACAACACATCCCCAACACATGAAGAGGACTTGAGCGCGTAAGTAATTTTCACATTTATCTCGCTTTTCGATGATTATATCTTTACATCATCGTCATCATCGTAATCGTCATCATCAGCATCACTGCCTCATGGTTATGAAATTGATGTCTGGCATTCTCTGTACATTTCGCCTACGAGATTTACCAAGATGCCCGGGCAATAAAAAGGCAAATCGAATTGGATATGGTGCACATAAATGCACTGCAGGCGCATTACATGGATGTACCTATGTATCTATGTATCTACTCGTACAGTGCATCATCATTTCGCGCTCGCGTGAATTTTAATGTTAATTACACATTAAAGTTGGTGCTTGTGTGTGTGTGTGTGTGTGTTTGTGGGTTTTTTATTACTTTATGCTCATAAATATTTTGAAATGGATATCGCTTGTAGTTGGCAGCCAACAGACTGCATTAATTGATAGCAGAGCACTATATGTGATTGCAAACAAAAACAGATAAACAGGATAGGGTTTAGTGACCATTACAGTACATATTGCTAATTCCCTAATGCTAATGCAGGCGATATCATGCTATTATCAACGATAGAACTCCAAGGATGCACAATGCTCTCATTCAGATGGACGGCTATGGCAGCTCCAAGCTGATTGATACTTCAATGAAGGTAGTGCGACGAGCATAAGTTTGCCAACCCCCCATCATCATATTTGGCTCTAAAAGAAATGTGGCTTTTTTTTATTGATAAGCAGTTGGCGCCAAGAACCGAGTACTTTGCCCAAAGAAAGGGAATAGTTCTGATTTACACTGGCCGTGATCGGACGTGCAATCGACTTATATAGTGAAGTGCAAACGAACAGCAACCACAAAATAAAGAAATTTATTTAATTAAATAAAATAAAGGGGAGTGTGACTGTGAAATAAAGGTGCTTACTACTAAAAAACACAATTTAATTTAGTGCATAGCAACAGTGATTAACACATAACAGAAAAAAAGTAACAAAATATCCTCTCCTCCCCTCCTCTGCGCAGGCAGGAGAATCATCAAAGACGTCGGGGTTTTAGTGAGCAATCGAAAACAATCCATAAAAGATAAAAAAATCAAAATATGCGCCTAAAAGTAATCCACTGTAAATGCTGATACATTTGATACAAAATACATGCTAAGCGTCTGCAACCTAACCACAAAACAACCCCAACTGTAAAGCAGCGCACACCGAACACAGTCATTATAGATGCCGCTATATGGTATGCTTTTTAAGCAAATTTTTTTGTATGGAAGCCCCCCGATCCCGCGGTCCGATTAGTGCCAAATTTTAATAGAAAGTGTTGTCATCGGAAGTACAAATGTGTGCAAAGTTTCAATATAATCAGGTTTTAGGAAGTTGGTTAAAAATTGATCGCAAGATCACACCAACCAGCCAGTTAGCCACGGACACGTGAAGATAATATAGAAAATTTTACAAAAAAGTATTAACCGTAACAGATACTAAATATATAGATACATTTAAAGACATCTATACTAATACATAAAGAGGTAAGTTTGCACTTTCAACATACATATAGATATTGTCAATCAGATTTTTTAAAAATATATCTCAACTCCCGCGCTACCTACCGAGAGTAAGCATACGTCGTCTACGTAATCCAGGTGGTGTTTAAGGTGTGTCTGTAAAGTCCATTGAATTCGACAATTTTCGCTTGACAGACCTGCGGGAAGTACATCACTTATCACCAATAAAAAAAAAAAAAAAAACGATTGGTGACAGTATGTAGCCTTGTCTAACACCACTTTGGATTTTAATTTCCTCTGACTGCTTACCTCTGTGTAGTTCATGAGTTGAGATTTGTAGTTCAAGGTCTCCTTTCGTCGGGAACTTGACAATTATGCCTTTTTTCCATTCATCAGGGAAGCTTACGGATTCGCAGGCTCTCTGTATGAGTGGATGCAGTAGCTCGTTCGATATTGTTGGTGCTGCACGTAAGAGCTCTGGCGGGAATACCGTCTAGTCCTACCGCCTTTTTGGCCGACAGTTTTTTAATCTACTGGGAGGTACGGTGCGCGGATTCGTGCATTTCTTTTCTTTTACGGGCAAGTCATTGGGCGTTGGTTGGGTCACTGTTGAAACTGATGAGCCGTGGCAAAGTGTTCTTTACATCTTCTGAGCTTGTCCTCATCCGAAATCAATAGGGAACTGTCCGCATCGCTAACTGGGTGTTTCTTGGTGCTCTGAAAACCTGTTAGCTTCTTGTTGATTCTGTAGACAGTTCTACTATCACATCTGTTTGAGGCCCCTTCTGCTTCGGTAGCCAATACGTTGATTTAGTTATGGTTATCAAGTCTCACGCTACGGTAAATCAATCGATACATAGACTCTAGCCGATTTCTGCTAGCGTTAGCAATGCGAGGTGGTGTTTGAGGTGTTTTTTTTTCCTTCGATCCTTGCTCAAGTTCCTTAAGAGAGCCATGCACTGTTTCTTCCTTGCGACCGACCGACTATTCTTTCAACACAAGATATGAAGACATTTTTCAAAGCATACTAGTGGTTTTCGATTGTGGTAGGCTCTATGCTGCTCTGATTGTTCTCAAATCATGTGAAAGGTGGTCCCTTAATTGTTGGCACACTGAGGGATAATTTAGTCTTTGGAATAGGTATTGTTTTTTTGTGAGATCTCCGAACAGCAGCTGTGCGTAATCTTACGGTAGCTATCATCAGATGGTGGTCCCGCTGGCATTGGCGTTGCAATCAATCAACAAACCGTTCACTGTTTTTGCCACTGCGGTTGCCAACCAACCTCATGCTTTCCCATAACATGCCGGAGCCTATTGTTTGTCGTTGATTCAAGTCCCAAAACAAAGAATTTAATAAAACCCCAACCATACCAAAGATACCAAAGAGACTAAAGGGCCAACTATAATGGACTTGAGTTGGATTAATATTGGTTTTGGCCAATGTGGCAGTAGCAGCTCCACGTTGTTCTGGTTGGTTGAAAATAAGGCCTTTTAGTGCAAGTAGTGCGGCCTGGCTATCTGAGATCATGTAAATCTCAGTTCTTCTATAACTTCTTTTAATGCATTCCAAGATACAGGCTGCCAGTGCTATTGTTTCTGCCTGGGTGAGTTACCTAGCGGTATTCGCGCAGTGTGGTTCTGGGTCCAAAAACTCCTGCTCCTATTCCTGTGTCTGTTTTAGATCTGTCTGGGTACCTGAAGATGGATGCATGGTGGATAGGGGAGGTTATTGATGATATTTGCAACTTGATGACGCTCTGGAATTATTACCAAGAAGTTCCTTTCGAAATCAGTTGTTGCTTTGTCATTGAGTCTGATTGTAGGACAATTCCATATTCCGAGTTTATTTTGTAAATAATGTTTGTATATCCAGGTCTATTGGATTTGACCTGGATGTGTATATTGCGAGTGGAGAGTCTTAAGCCAGCTTCACTTTTAATGTGTATGTGAAGTGGTGTAAGTCCTAGAATCTTCTCTCGAGGGCAGGGTCTTTATGGCACCTGTTGTACTAAGAGTCTTTGTATCTTATTGAGTTTTGAGCGTGTCTTTGATTGCTCTGTTTTTGGCCACCATATCAAGGCTGCGCATATGTTAGCCTGGGTACCTGATAATACTCTGGCCATAGCCATAGAGTCATTTGCGGACTTATTCCCCACGTTTCGTTAAGCATGCGTTGCCATGCGAAGTAAGCTGGGAGTTCCATGTTAATTTTGTGGTCAAACATAACCCCCAGATATTTGGCAGACCTTGCCTTGGAAGTTCAATGTAGAAAGATTCATTCTTCTTATCTTTGTGAAGATGGTGCACAATATTTCTTTCTGGGCTGACGCTTAGGTTCACCTCTTAACACCATTCGTTTACTAGGTTAAGAGCAAACTGCATTCGTTCTGCTATCGTACTCTCGAATTTCCCGCCAACCATGAGGACAAGGTTATCCGCATAGACAACATTGGTGATACGATTGTTCTTAAGCCTAGAGAGTAACTGGTCCATTACCAGCAGCCACAAAAGAGGAGACAGGACTCCGCCTTGCGGGCAGGCATGTGGCCATTGCCGCTACTGTGATGACTTCGGCCCGAATTCTCCTACCTCTTAGCATGCTTATTACCCATCCCATGATTGATCGTTATAACGATATAACGGAATCAACGCCGTAGCGGCAGAAAAATGGCTCGTGAGGCGAACATTTCGCTCGAACGGATGCAGCACATATTGAAAGATCATCTTGGACTAAAATTCCAGAAAAAAACGCATGGTCTCACCGATGCTCAAAAAAAAGTTAGAGTGGAAAGTGCAAAGGAGTTGTTACGCTTGCACGAAAGTGGCGATTTGCCGAATTTGGTTTTCTCCGATGAGTCACCGTCCGTTATTGAGCAATATGTCAACAAGCAAAACGACCGGAGGATTTACTTGCCCGGCCGTTCTACTGAAAATTTCGACCAACGGATTGCCACTCGAAACTAAGCGCCGCCGCCGATGGTGATGGCTTGGGCCGCACGTTTTTTTCCAGACCGTGGCATCAAGATAAATACTCAAATTTATCGGGATCGGGATGTGTTGGAGGGAGCGTTGAAGCCTTGGGCACAAAAACATTTCGACCGCAGATCCTGGACATTTCAACAGGACTCGGCGCCGAGTCATAAAGCGCGCGTCAATCAAGATTGGCTGAGAAACAACGTCCCAATGGCCACCAAATTTACCGGATACATATCCGCTAGATTTCTCGGTTTGGGGTATTTTGAAGAGCAAGGTTGGGACAAACAAATACCATAGTGTCGATCATCTCAAGCAAGTGCTTCGCCGCCGGGAATGGGCCAAAATACCGCAAAGCCACTTACGTGCTGCATGCGAAAGCTTTGTCGGCCGTTTGAAGGCCATAATCGCGGCTAAGGGTGGCCAAATCGAAAACTGCCAATGCAATTCGAAAATTTAAATATTTCTGAACATTACTTACTTTAATTCGAAAAAATTCATCAAAAAATAAATAATCTGTGGCGTTTTGTTTTGGTAACACTTTGTGTCAGTCATCCTTATGTGAACCACCCACCACGCTATAGGCTAAAGGTTATATTCGAGATGTGTGCGTGTGTGCCGGCCTCATATTTAATGAATTGTTAATGGACGTTTTTGTTTTTGAAACACGATACTCAATTTGTGAAGTTCAAGGCATCCATATCAGTAGTAATTGTTGTGGAAAAGGACAAAGGAACGACGTAAAATGCCACAATCAATGACAGACACATTGAGAAGAAACGTTCTTTGTTATGAATTTCTAATGTCGTTATTGTCGTTGGGAATCGACTTACTGACTGCCTGACTGCCTGCCTGACTGACTGACTATTAAACCAATAACAATAAATTTGAAAAAAAAAATCGAATTTCAGTTGTCCTTTTGTAGACGGAACAATGAATTGTGGATGGATGATATTTTGACGGGAAATGTCATGGGCGTCCACTGTTTGTGTGGAAACGGAAACAGCTTGACATGGGGGAAGGGTTTAGAGAAACGTCGCCGGCCAGCTCCGCACCAGATAGATTACCAAAATTGTTTCCCCGTCCACCCACCCCCACCCAAAAAAATCCATTAGCAATAATTTGTATCTCTAACCCGTAATAAATGAGAAAATGAAATACAATTTCGGGTGCACATATAGTAAATAATTCCCCAGATTAGAGAGACGCAATCGTACATGGAATTTCACTCGGATGATGATAAATCAACGTGATGTGCTTTGGTTTGATGTACGAATGTATGTGACATGGAAACATGTCATTTACACGCACGAATATGTATACATATAGCCAGTCTTCTGCGTTTGATGTTTGCATAGATTTTATTTACAGATACTTCCCAAAAAATGAGGAGATTGGTCGGAGCTGTATCTTTTCCATATGTTCGCCGTCAAGTGGATGAGTACAGAGATACAGGCGTTGGTCCAAAGCAACTCAATTGATGAATTGAGATATTACAGGATGTCATAACTTTATTTATTCTTAGCAGTAATTCATCATCTGCATCATCAATTCCTGTCAGGGCTTCTCTAAAGCGCGTTCGTTTGCTGGGTAACTCTTTGCACCGTGCGATTATTATTCTTCATGGTATTTGCAGTGAAATCGATTTTTCTCTAAACAATGGCATTTTCAATTGGGACGCCCCATTCTTGCAATATGTGTTTCTCAACTATGCGTGAAGTTAGCTGCGATTTTTTTAACTCATGGTCTACCTCATTGTTCTCTTGTAGTGTTACCGTAGCTTAGACAAATGCTCGATGGCTTTTGTAGAGTGGCAGTACTTAACAGTAATATGCGCAATATAACAGCGACTTAACATTTTGCTGAGTATGGCACTATGCGTGAAGTTAGCTGCGTATTTTTTTAACTTATGGTCTACCTCATTGTTCTCTTGTAGTGTTACCGTAGCTTAGACAAATGCTCAATGGCTTTTGTAGAGTGGCAGTACTTAACAGTAATATGCGCAATATAACAGCGACTTAACATTTAGCTGAGTATGGCACTATGCGTGAAGTTAGCTGCGATTTTTTTAACTCATGGTCTACCTCATTGTTCTCTTTTAGTGTTACCGTAGCTTAGACAAATGCTCAATGGCTTTTGTAGAGTGGCAGTACTTAACAGTAATATGCGCAATATAATAGCGACTCAAAATTTTGCTGAGTATGGCACTATCCATCGGTTAGCGAATTCAGGTCCTCCACGTGTTTGTATGATAGCTGTCCGCTGACCGCTGACCGTTGACCACCTTCTGATGGTGACCGTCTCCGATACTTCATCGGAAAACCGTCATCGCCTCTGTGTGTGGCTCTGTGATGAGCTCTCGACGATAGCCTTTACTGCATTTCCCATTAACCGTATACATAGGCTGTTTCTGTTGATGTCTCATGTTTCTACATACAACCTCATAGAACAAAGCATCTTTTTGAAAGTTGAGAATCTCAGCGCTTATTACGTAATCTAGCTGGTCAGGCTGTATTTTAGTGTCTGACCAAAACAATATGTGGGCATGTGGTAATCGCCCCTCTTTTGCCAATCTACGCTATACATTAAGCAGAGTACTATATTCCCCATGGGGTTTTTTTTTTTAATTTAATGTGAAATACTCAGAAGGTGAAATGTCATAAGCTTGAATTTCTGGCCGCCCGCGATTAGTTGCAAAATTATAACAAACAGATCGGGATCATGTTCTCGTACATAGGTCATTGCATTTTGAGTCTTATCATCCATTCTGAGCCATCCCTAGATAATTCATCTGCAGGTTCGTTGCCTGCAGTTCCTTGATGACCAGGAACCCAATCGAGTTTCAAACCTGCTTTGTCTGCCAAGACATTGCAGTGCATCGTAGCAGCTTTCAAATGAATGAGAACGCTCTAAGTGATGCCTAACTATCTGACAAGATAGCGTCCTTACTACCTTTACTAAGGCTTAGCCTAGAGCCTCAGCCATCAGCAGAAGAGACGGAATAACACAAAATGCATCAGAATTGCAAGTGGCCGTAACTATCGCTGACTGGTGGAAGTCCGGTTGGCTAAGCGCTTTAAAGTTAACTGTTTTTTTTTTTAAATTTAATAACATTAAGTTAACATCTACTTTGAGGTCAAGAGCGTGATCAAACCTGTACATGGTGGCCGCCGGTAATTTTCTTCCAATACAGGAAAAGCTGAATGATCGGGCTAGTCCCTTCCAAGAAAGGTTGGCGTGAGGCCAATAACCTCGCCCGTAAAAAACGGAACCCAGCCTCGGAAACACTGATGAACGACGACGACGACGACGGCAATGAAAACGGCCAAGCGCTCACGAAAGACTGCGAATCAGATACGCGTCAACATAGTTGCCCTTCGCAACGAAGAGACCAGAAGCAACTACGACCAAGCGATAGGACTCGCCCTAAATGCAAGGAGTGTAACACCTGGTGCTGAGATTTCGGGCGTAGAAGAGAAATGGACACGCCTCAAGAATACTGTCATTAGTATTGCTGACACCATCTTAGGCAGTAGTCGTAGAGATCGGAACAACTGGTTTGATGACGAGTGTTGCAACAATCTCATAGAACGCGGGCACGCGAAGATGAATATAAATGGCTCAGAAGATACGAACAGAAACAGTCTACCGGCAAAAGAAAGCAGCCTGGGAGAAGAATCTCGTTCGTGAACTAGAACAGTACAGAGAGCAAGGACCGCCGCTCCAGAATAGAATAGCGGAGGCGCTGGAGAAAGAGATCAGGGATTCTGGCGTAACGGCGAGAGAAACAATCCTTTATAAGTTCATTCAGATACTGGCTTACGCAGACGATATTGACATCGTTGGTAGAAATCAAAGGGCTGTACAGGAAACTTTCATCCAGATCGAGCGAGCGGCACGAAATCTGGGGCAAAAGAAAGTATATGGTGGCCCTGTATGCGAGTAGAAGATCCAACATTGGTCCCGCAATTGGAATAGTGGAGCGCGAATTTAAAGCGGAGTGCAATCCTGTAACTTTTTCTCGGGTCAACTGTAGCCGAGCCTATAACAGTATGGAACCAGAAATACGCTCACGGTTGCTCAAAGCCAACAAAGCCTACTTTAGTCTGTAAAAACTGATATTAGTGTGGAATTCATAGTTTATTGTGGCTTGCTGAGTTAAAAATTTAATTTTTTTCTTCAAAGCCGACAAAGCAGCAGTGGCATGCCGCAAGGTACACTGCCGGCACCAATCTTTTTCGTTTCACATTGGTACATAATATTTTACTGCAGAGGATGGATGGAGAAGGGTACATAGGACGACTTGTCTGTCAAGACTCTTCAAATCCAGGAATTTAACCATAACATCCAAGCTGCTGGGGTGTATAACCTACTTTACAACTTACACATGAATCCGAGACTTGGGTGCTTAGAAAAAAGCATTTTGACCTCTTAGCTGCGTTCAAGAGAAAAGTATTTCGGAGAATTATTGGCACCGTATGTAAGGTAGGACGATTCCGGAGACTCTATAATGATAAGCTCTACGTCGTTATCGTGAAGAGAAATAAGCTCGGTGGGCAGAACACCTAGCTCGCATGAGCGAAGATGATCCTGCTCGGAAGGTTCTTTGCGGAGAATTTATTGAACACGACAGCTAGGCCGGCCAAGCCTACGCTAGGAGGATAGCGTAGACCAGGACGCCCAGAGTTTAGGGATGCACCGGCTCAAAATCGGGACCGATGGAGAGAATTTTAGAGGGAGGCCGGCACCCAGGGTCCGGTTCTAGAACCAAATATGAAATTAGATGATGATGAATATTTCTACCTCAAATACCCTTCCGAAACAGTACTCCCTGACCAGAGTGTCGGGTAGAGTGTAAGACATGTCTCTTTCGGAAATTGAGTCAATAATTTTCAGGTGTCCCACATGGTCACCAGCTTTGTTCCTGTATTCTAGCTGCAGCTAAATAGCCCATCTAGCGGCCATCTTTCTAATGCAAATTTGTACTGTTTGGAGAAAGCCCAATGACAGCTTCTAATGCTATTCTAGTGCATGGCACCCTTGATACCGAGACAGGCAATGCTTTGAAGCTTCTGATGCTTAGTTGACGTTGTCCGTTCAAGAAATTTCGGTCACCAAAGGATAGCCGCCTACTGGATAATGGGCCTCACCATCATTGTATACAACCAGTGTATCATTTTAGGATTTAGACCCGAAGTTCTGCCGTAAAGACTTTTTCTGGCCAACATGGCCCTAGTGTTTCGTTCAATGGCGGACTTAATGTGAGATTTCCAGATAAGCCGTTTACCAAGGATGACGCCGAGATATTTAACCTCACTGGAATAAGCAAAAGTGGCGCCTTTGATAGTGATAGGTCCTACATTGAGTAGTCTTCTTTTTGTTAAAGGCACCAGAACGGTTTTGCAAGGATTTATGGAAAGTCCTTCTCTAATACTGCACTGTCCTAAAACGTTTGGTAAAGCACCTTACATAGTAATAGTAATGGTCGTGCTTTTTTTACCACCCACTAAAAAGAAACGCCAGGTCAGGCGATATAACCTGATCACTGTAGAGTGGCTAGATGGCTGTCGATGACTAATGACCACTATAGTGACTCCTTGCGGACAACCCTTAACTGCGGTCACGTACGCTGACACACCTCCTGAGAATGAAGAAATATCTCGACTTTCAAGCATGGCTTGTTCCTTATCCATTGATTGGTCGAGTCTTCTACCAATTGCTCTTGCAGTAGAGTCGTAGCCGGTGTTGTCAAATGCGCCCTCAATGTCAATGAATGCACACTTCCTTGGAATACAAAGTTCCTTCTATCTTTTTTACAAGTTAGTGAAGGGTACCTTCTGTGCTCTTACCTTTACTGTCTACCAACTGACTTGAGTGCAGCGGAATAGACTATCTAGCCCAGAGTTTAGGGATGCCAATTGTTTTGCGGGAGGCCAGGACCGGACACCAGTTGAAGAGCCAAATATGATGCGATGATGAATATAAATGGGGATATCCCAAACGGACCACTGCCGCATATGCAAAGAGGATAAAGAAACGCCAGAACATATATAGTCTTTCTATGTGACGCCTTCAGCAGGAAAATATTTAAATTCCTCCAAGGCTTACACAGTTCCATGGCTGGCATGTCAAACCGATTGACCTGGCAGATATGATGGCATTCATAAAGGAACTAATGTGGTAAATGCACAACAGATCTCATGGTCGCAGTGCACAAGGCTTCTAGAGAGCCCACCAACAATAATAATAATAATCTAAAACAGCTGATATTAGTTTCTTGGCGCGCTGAGGTAAAAAAGTGGTGGTACGACACCCCCCCCCCCCCCAATCCAAATAAAGGATGAACATTTCTCAGAATTTCCCAAATTTACATTGGCATTTGTTCAGATATCTACACATCCCTCTTACCAACTACTACCAACAAATTAAAGTCTTCGACCTTGACAAATCTCGAGGAGCGAAGGTATTGGTTGCCCAACAAAAAAAAAACCAAAGAATATTTAATATTCCTGTTGCTTGGCTGGCTGATATGCTAGCTACGTGGCATACGCATACGTGGATGCCTGAACGTACATATCCTTTTGCTCCTTGAAATCTCCATCCATCCATTCATTGGTTCGGGAAATAGGCGAAAATCAAAAGATACAACAACAACAAAAACAAATGATTCATTGAATGTATGTACCGCACATGCATAGATACACATACATAGATACAAGTAGAAAGATGCTTGAGCAATCAAGGACGCAATAATGTACTACTCTCGATGATTATTATTAGTATACCATGCGAGCATTGGAAGGATCCGCCGTTTGTGCCTTTTGCATTACCCCGGAATAAGGACGAGAGCAACAACAAAATGTCTACCTACCAGGACGTACCATGTAAAATATCAAAGGACCAACCAACCGACAACAACACAACAGAGCATCAAAAATATCTGCTATTACGAATCACGATGATGATGATGATGATCCCAATGAAAGTGGCGACAACGACGACTTTGGTGACGATGGTGACGATGCTGACGAACAAAGTCCTAATGAAGAACTTTCTTTCTTTTTTTTTTAATTCGCCCCCTTGCACTACTATGGCTTTTTTTATGCCACTGCTCTGCAGCAACTCGACTAACTAACATTCCACTATCAAGAACACCTCGTCCTCCATCACCAACACCACCACCACCACCACCACCACCCTCCCAGCGTGTAATTCCTTCCTTTGATTTCAGTTTTAATTTCAGTGTTACTCAATTTTGAAATCCTTCTTTGTCCTTACGATCCACTGTACTGGTGTGTCTTTTGCTTGCTGTGTGCAGTGTTTTAATTTTTTGCTTCTGCTACTTCCTTGAACTGTTTACACATGTGTGTGTGTGTGTGTGTGTGTGTGCCTCCCAATGCCACTGTCTCTTTCAATGTGGTAGTCACTGACAGCACACTGTAATTATGCACGACGAACGTTTTCGAGTGTAGTGTTCGCAATGTGCCGCGATGGAAAATTTCAAACTTTCACCTTCACTTGATTCAATCCGTCGGTTGTTGGTGGTGGCGGTGGTGGCGGTTGTGGTGGTGGTGCTGTTGGTCGTTGGGTTGTAGACTTCTAGAGTAGCACGAGAATTTGTTGTTGATGGCCATAAAGTCAATATGGTATTATTGTACTGCCGTCAAAGTGCCGAAGGCAAACAAAAAGTAGTCCACTTTTCAACTTTGCAAAGTTGAAATTTGTCGATCATTGCAGTGCTATCCAGTCTACCCTCCATTTTGTGGAAGAAAAGAAACTGTTCTTGTGTCATTTTTTATTGCTTCGTGAATAAATATTTGAGGAATAAATGTTCATTGAATGAGTGTCATAGTGGCGTGCCGCAAGGTACACTGTCGGTACCAATCTTTTTCGTTTGGTACATAATAATTACTGCAGAGTAATGGAGGGGTAGATGGAGAAGGGTACATAGGAGGGCTCGCCTATAAATTTAGTTGGGTAGGTACAGTGATAAGTCTCGCTGCACTTTCAAGGTCCTCAATTAGCGCTAGAGTGCGCCCATTTCGATGCCACATAGCTCTAAGCACCTTACATAGATATTTAATTGGTTTTGATCCAGCCTGTAGATATTAGACACCAGATCAATACGCTGATCCTGAAATTTGAGAGCTCTTTCAAGGTAGGGAAAAAATGGTTTACCTATAAGTTGCGGAATCTTGACTCTGCTATGGCCGGACAATTACAGAGACAGTATATGAGAGTTTCTTTCTCATTTGTATCTTAACAACTTGTACAGAAGTTGTTGTGCCGTATACCCAGCTTAGTAGTACACTGGTCAATGACCCATGCTGATAGCAACAAATCTGAAAGTATTATCGGTGCGTTTCCTTTTGTTGTAGGTTGGCCATGCCATTCTTGATATAGACTGCTCCACCATAGTTCTGACTTAGTAGCGAAAAAATCGGCCCTTGAGGCCCGAGGGGCTGCAACTTGTAAAAGAAAGTGTTGTCATCGGAAATACACATGTGTGTAAAGTTTCAATAAAATCGGGATTTTGGAAGTGGGTTAAAAATTGATCGTAAGACGTAGTGACGCCCTTCTTAGCCAATACGTGTTGTCATCGGAAATACACATGTGTGTAAAGTTTCAATAAAATCGGGATTTTGGAAGTGGGTTAAAAATTGATCGTAAGACGTAGTGACGCCCTTCTTAGCCAATACGTCCGCCCTTTCATACCACCAACCAACCAATATTCCAACCAACAGATATTCAAGCCCTTCCCATTTGTGTGTTATTGAGCTTTAGTGCCTTGCAGGCCTCCCTAATTGCTAGGATGTACGCCTGGAAAATGGAAAATGAAACAACTTTATCCTTCATCTTGGATCCGTCAGTAAATATTTTTGGATCAAATTGCCTTGTTACTGCCCCATCCTTCCAGTTTCCCCTGGTAGGACGATGCAGGAGGAGTTGAAGCTAAGTTTTGGGTTGCAGTAGTCAGTAGATGATGGTATCATCACGCAACTAACCTTCATCCTACCTTCCTCAAGTTTTAGTAGAATTTCATTAATTACACATTAGCCAAAGTAAGCGTGAGTGATTTGGAAGATGGAAACAGAGGCTAAGATTTAGCTTTTGTGAGAAAACACCTCCGCCGACAGTCGACAGCGTCATCAGTTTTTGACCCGTCCGTGTAAAAATGAAATGTGTTCATCCTCCAGGTAGGCGTCTTCGTCCCAGAATGATCTGGAGGGGAAGGTGACCTGGACGTTTTTGTTTAAATGGTGTAGTCTATGATGTCTGGGATCCTGATGACATTCAGGATAGAGGAGTGTCTGATTTCATTTCTAGTCCACTGGGAGATAGCATTAAGGCGAATAGCCAAACTGGCAGCTACCTTGCCTGCTGTAAATGTCGAGTGGTGTAAGGTCGAACAGAATGTCCAATGCGGCGGAGGGGCTTGTACGCAGTGCTCTTAGCTAATCTTAGGACTTTACTTTATTTGTCAAGGTGTACTTTCGTTTTTAAGGCAGTCCACCATACAGTCACACTGTATATAAGAGTAGGTCTTACTACCGCTGTATGTATCCAATGAGTTATATGGGGTTGAAGACCCCAACGGCTACCAATGGCTTTCTTTTGCACGGGAAGAGTGCCACTGTGGCTTTACAAACTCTTTCTTGTATGTTCGGTTTCCAGCTCAGCTTCGTGTCCAAAATAAGACCCAAATATTTGGCTCTATCGGAGAATGTTAAGCTTATACCTTTTATAGAAAGAGAAAGAGAAGAAAGTGGAACTTTATATTTCCTGGTGAATAGGAGAAGCTTATTTTTGTGAGGATTTACCCCTAAACCACAGCGATCTGCCCAGAAAGTTAGCTAGCTTGTTGAGAGCATTTTGCAGGAGTTCCTTGAGGGTATTCGGGTATATGTATATGTAATGAAAGTCCACACGTTTTTTTAATAATTATTATGTCCGAAAATTTGGGACTTATGACAAAAAGTTTTTTCAACTAATGTCCCAATCGGTTGGGACATAAGCCCCTAATTCGATTTGGGACAATTTTTTTAAATATTATGTCCGAAAGTTTGGGACTTATGTCCCATCTTCGACAAAAATTTTTTTCAACTAATGTCCCAATCGGTTGGGACAATTTTTTTAAATATTATGTCCGAAAGTTTGGGACTTATGTCCCATCTTCGACAAAAATTTTTTCGACTTATGTCCTGATCGGTTGGAACATGTCCCTGCACCGATTTTTTGAGGTGATGACCATATCTGGCTACAATTAACAAAGCATTCAAAGAACGCACGAAACTTTTGTCACTACACTGATCATCCATATTCTGAATACCCTTGACGGCGCAGGGACATAAGTCCCAAAAGAAAAAATTGGGACATGTGGGAAACAAATTGTGACTTATGACCCAGTTAAGTGGGACTTAGGTCCCGAAACGAGTTAGGTACTAATGTCCCACCACATCGGGATCTAAGTCCCAAAAGAAAATATTTTGGGACATATGTCCCTACGTCTTTTAAAAGGAGCCATTTTATTTCATGTAATGAAAGTCCACAATTTTGTTTTAATTATTATCTCTTTTCGAAAATTTGGGACATATACTCCTATCATTTTTTGGACTTATGTCCCGGTCGGTTGGGACATTAGTCCCTTATTCGATTTGGGACTTTTTTCCCATTTAAGTGGGTCATAAGTCCCAAAAGTAAATATTGGGACTTATGTCCCTGTGCCACCCTTGACACGATGCTGTCCATGTGAACAGATGATGATACAGATGAGTTAATGACTGACTTAATCGAGATACGTTTTTATGAGCGCAATATTCTTGTATCTATAGTG
This sequence comes from Nephrocerus scutellatus, assembly GCA_947095585.1. NCBI lineage: Eukaryota > Metazoa > Arthropoda > Insecta > Diptera > Pipunculidae > Nephrocerus > Nephrocerus scutellatus. The sequence continues at coordinate 3,649,632 of OX352766.1, forward strand.
AATGGTGCAACTGGTGTCGTTACTTGATTGCAGGATTTGCAATCAAAATAATTTGAAAAACTACATGAAGCCTTTCGGGCATTTTGCTGACGATGTAGTTGATGTGTTGCCGTTAGAATTTCGTTACATCCATTAAAGGAGTAAATTGGCAATTATGCATTGCGCTCGCAAACTTAGAGAGAGTCAACATCCGTCTCCTTCGTGTTTTTAGTAACCATTTGGCCGCGAGCAGTTCGCAGAATGACTTCATATCTTTCTTTTTTATCTGGACAGAAGAGATAGGGGATAAGGAAAAGAGAAAGTTCGTCACAGCAATAAGTGAGGTTGGGTGTGATGCATCTCAACGCCCAAATCAAAAGGTTCGTTCGTTCGTTGGTTCTATTCAATTTATGAGCTCGACTGAAATAATTATTTTGGTTTCTATCTATTGGTGTGCTGTTTATCTATTTACTGTTCAAGTATCAACATAAGTTGTTGGTTCTTCTTAAAAAGGACAGATGGATGATCCAAATGCACTGATGCAGAAAGGAACCGAAACTAAGTGAGCCGTCGATACACGAATACAGAAAAAAAAAAGTCAGTAATGTTTTTGATTCAATGCAATAAGCGCTTAGGAGTGTTGCGATACTTGTTGAGAATTATTACCACGAACACTTCTAGAATTTCAATGGAAGCTTTTCACTGAGCGTTGTGAGGGGCTCACAACGACCCTTTCATTTTCATTTAATTAAGGACGTGGATGGAAGGAGGGACGACGAAGCTTAAGTGCACTTATGAGTATGACAATCAACGGAGTGTCCAATCACTACCTTAACCGCTTCGTAGCTTAACTAAATAAAGCGAATGCATTACGCTCGATACGTATACACTGTCACAGACACACACACACACACACACACACACACACACACACACACACACAAAAGGAATCATAAGGACACATAGAACACAACACAAGACTACTAATGGAATATCACATTACACGTTCACATCTCAGGTGTGAACACAATGTAATGAGAGTGAAGTCGAGTCGAGTCCTTTTAAAGCTCATTTTCCCACATATGCATAGGCGTGTGATGTGGGTGGTATTGGTAGGGGACTCATTCACAAATGGACACTTTGCTGGATGCGTTAGGATGCGAGACGCGCATGCAAACAAACGGTCTAATGCTTTTCCGACAATATCCTTGAATGTCCTTCAAGTACGGTTAAGTGTATGGTCCTTTGAAAGGCTTGATTTACGCTTTAGAAGAAGTATTTAAGTCATAAATGAAACCTTGGACGGATGAAGTGAAATGTGGTCGGGATGAATAAAAGAGCGACTATTACTGTAGTGGAAGCAATCATTGGACTGCCAACAGACATAACATTACTAGGTAGGTCCTAAACAAATTATATGTCAAGTTGTGATTTGTGTCAGTAAGCAGTAAGGCTTGACATGGAATAAGCGGTACATGTTCAAAAAGTTAAATGTCCCACTGTTAAGACACACTGTTAAGTGACACTTTTGTTACACTGTTATGTCCCACAGTTAAGTAACACTTTTAAGATACTTTCTTATGACTCGCTTTCTATATGTGGGTGGCTGTCCGCCACCCGCACACATGTATCTCCGCCTTGCCCTTACTACCACGAAAGTGTACTAACCTAAGGGTGTTCTAGCCTAACCATTTCCCACCTGCCAATAATATGCATTGAAAAATTAATAACAGTCTCTTTGCAAATGCGGCTGATATTAACATCTTACATTACTACACACCCTAGGAGGGAGAAGAGTGAAGAGGGTTTACTATAGTCTATAACCCTATAACCTTCCACCACCTGCCAGTAATATATATTGAAAGTTTCATAAAAATCGGTTGGTAAATGGCAGTTCGTTTAAATAACAACGTCACATTCGCTTAGTCGTAATGCTCTTACACACATATGCAGCAATGTCTTCATTCGAGCGCCACCTACTGGGCAAAACAAATGTAAACTTATCGGGGCAATATAATCGAAAATATATTGTGAACATTGCCATGAAAGTTCCAGTGACTAGTGGTGTGACTAGGACATATATATGCACAATCATATTTTTATAAACATCTCGAATGCAGCGCCACCTATCGGGCTCTAAAAGTGAAGAACCTTAAGGAGCACTAATCGAACATATGGTGTGAATATGACTTCAATATGTTCAGTGGTTAAGTCGTGATGAGGTAACAAATATATGCACCAACAGACCAAGACGCCAAACCACATTTTCATAAATATCTCCACTCCAGCGCCACCTACCGGATCAAAAAAAAAACAAAAAAACAAAACCTTATCGAAGAACCAAACAAACATATGCTATGAATATGGCTTCGATACGACTAGTTGTTGTTTAGACGTCATTTCGTCTTTTATGCGTGTGCCATCTCAACTCCAGCGCCATCTACCAGGCTCAAAAAAAAGATAAAGTTATCGGAGCACCAAATATGGTTTTTTTTTATAATTCGCGCACGCTTAAAGCGGTTCGCACCCTTATAATGCTTGACACAGCGTGGGCGTTAAGGAAAAGCAGGAGAAAAGAGTAAAGAGTAGTAGATACCTGTGTTTTGAATGTCTGTGGATCATATTGATGTGGTATGCATATGGCTGCGATGAGTTCAGCGGTTAGGTGTTAGGCGCGATAATATCTATTCTTCTTGTCCGCCACCTATTCGATCGTATTGTTACTATGCGGCTTTTTGCGGAAATTTTGTTAAAACGTTCATTCTGTTAAAGGTCTAGCTCAATCGGCCGTCTAGTTTCTGAGTTTTAGTTTCGTACAGACATTCATTTTTATATATATAGATAGATATATATATATTATCTATATTTAACTATGTATATATTATATAGTTAGGATATATACATATATATATATATAAGTAGCGATGTAATTATACATGTGCCAGCATAAATCTAACACGCCTGTATCACTTCGAATCAGGTTTTGTCGACATCTTTGAAATCCTTTCTGACCACCTTTTACGTGACCTAGAGAGCTAAAATTTTGTAAAAAGCTCAGAGTCGTCTACAATTTCTTAGAGCCCGTATGTTATACGTATCTAGAGTCACGTGTGGCGAGTGTTAAGCGTGAAAAAATGGTTAATCTTTGAAACAGCCCCCCTTCCCGCGATAACTTCTTTAAGGGTCCTTTTACACGACTTACTTTGTGAAGAGCGTCATTTCCACTTCTAAGAGCCCGAGCTGAAAAATGTCCTCTCGAGGTTGAATTTTTGTCCAAGAGTGGTACTAAGGAAACAGATCTGGAAAATGTCCTCTCGGAGTTGAATTTTTGTCCAAGAGTGGCACTAGTGTCATGTGTAAGGAAACAGAGCTGAAAAATGTCCCCTCGGAGTTGAATTTTTGTCCAAGAGTGGCACTAGTGTCATGTGTAAGGAAACAGAGCTGAAAAATGTCCTCTCGGAGTTGAATTTTTGTCCAAGAGTGGCACTAGTGTCATGTGTAAGGAAACAGAGCTGAAAAATGTCCTCTCGAGGTTGAATTTTTGTCCAAGAGTGGCACTGGAGTCAATGTACGGAAACAGAGCTAAAAAACTTCCTCTATATCTTGAATTTTTGTTCAAGAGTGGTACTAGTGTTAGTGTCAATGTCCTCTCGTGGTTGAATTTTTGTCCAAGAGTGGCACTAGTGTCAGAGTAAGGAAACAGGGCTGAAAAATGTCCCTTCGGGGTTGGGTATTTGCCAAAGAGTGTCACTAGTGTCAGAGTAAGGAAACAGATCTGAAAAATGTCCTCTCGGTGTTGAGTATTTGCCAAAGAGTGTCACTAGTGTCAGTGCATGGAAACAGAGCTGAAAAATGTCCTCTCGAGGTTGAATTTTTGTCCAAGAGTGGCACTGGAGTCAATGGACGGAAACAGAGCTAAAAAACTTCCTCTAGATCTAGAATTTTTGTTCAAGAGTGGTACTAGTGTTAGTGTCAATGTCCTCTCGTGGTTGAATTTTTGTCCAAGAGTGGCACTAGTGTCAGAGTAAGGAAACAGGGCTGAAAAATGTCCTCTCGGGGTTGGGTATTTGCCAAAGAGTGTCACTAGTGTCAGAGTAAGAAAACAGAGCTGAAAAATGTCCTCTCGGGGTTGAGTATTTGCCAAAGAGTGTCACTAGTGTCAGTGTACGGAAATAGAGCTGAAAAATGTCCTTTCGGGTTTGAATATTTATCAAGGAGTGTCACTAGTGTCAGAGTAAGGAAACAGATCTGAAAAATGTCCTCTCGGTGTTGAGTATTTGCCAAAGAGTGTCACTAGTGTCAGTGTATGGAAACAGAGCTGAAAAATGTCCTCTCGAGGTTGAATTTTTGTCCAAGAGTGGCACTGGAGTCAATGGACGGAAACAGAGCTAAAAAACTTCCTCTAGATCTAGAATTTTTGTTCAAGAGTGGTACTAGTGTTAGTGTCAATGTCCTCTCGGGGTTGAATTTTTGTCCAAGAGTGGCACTAGTGTCAGTGTCAAGAAACAGAGCTAAAAATAATGTCTTTGGGTTGAGTTGTTGTCTAAGAGCGGCGTTGGTATTAGTGCAAGGAAACGGAGCTGTAAAATGTCCTCTCGTGATTGAATTTTTGACCAAGAGTGTCGCTAGTGTCTGTCTCAGTTTTATCCTGGAAGTCCCTGACTCATTTTTGATTTCGATGTCGTTTGCTGCTGACTACAAAAAGCTATGGTAGTCGCTTGGCTTTTGCTTGTTTTTTTTAAGTTTTTTGGTTATTCAGGTAGTTTTCTACTACCTTGTCTATTTTTAAAAGGTAAACACCGCAAAATCCCACTTTCAATTTCCCAACTCTAAAAATAAACTTAAAATTGGGGAAAACAATCGATAGCTGTTCATCGCACGCGACTTCCACCATCGACTTATCTGCCATTGAAGAAAAATAAAATGGGAAACTTTTCCCAATTAGTTTGCTGGCAATAACGCACATACATGGAAAGCTACAACCCCGCATCACTAACCCACATACAGTTAAGTTGAGTGCCTTAACTCGAAAATTAGTCCAACAAATTATCGTTGAATCATAAAAGTCTGGCGCAACGAAATAATTGCCTTCCGACTACCCACGGTTAGTTAGGGTAACTAACAAAGTGCGTGATTAGTCGTAGACGACGCAACATCCATGACTCGTTCGTGTCGCCTGGTAATTTAGAAAAAAAGTAACAAAAAATACTCAAAAGTTGCAATAAACTAACACAGAAGCCCACGTCGTTCCAAGGAGTATTAGGCATTCCATTGAGTATGGAAGGTGTGAAGGGAAACAATGTAATGAAGCCAATTATGGTGGCAGTTTAACTGTAGCTTGATATTAGAGGCGCAGTTCACTTTGCTGTGAAGTAATAGAAGCTGCTCGTTGATGGAATTTTAGGGGTTTTTCAAGCGTACTGATCGATTGAGTAGGAAAGTAAATTTTAATTAGTAATCAATTATTTCTAGTTATTAATTAGAGCCCCTAGCTCTTAAATAATTTATTAAAATGTAGATAAGACATTAAGATAGTAAACGGGGAGCTTTTCAGCTCGCCATGTGGATAAACTGGATAGTTTAAATTCAGTCTAAAGACTGAAAATAATAACGTCATCGCAAGCCGAGCGCTAACCAATTGTTTTAAAATAACTCGCAAGAAATTCTGACTGGTGGGAGCCGAGTTATACGAGGGGACAAACTGAACAACTGACAAACTGACAAACCTACAAACAGATATACGCATACTGAAAAAATTTTCCTGTCCTCTGATTCTTAGCTTCGCCCATGTGGCGCCAATTTAAATAATACACAATTACTTCTAATTATTAGTTAATAATAATTACTTATGTCTGAAGAGCTAAGGGCAGGAAAGCGTCCCCAGGAAAAGAAAAAGTGCCTCAGGTGGCAGAAGCCCGCCTTAAAGCGCTGGAGAATTTGGAGAAAATGCCCCCGATATGCTTTACGAAATTAAGGAGAGGAAAGGTTGCTATGCTATGCTATCCACATGCTGCGGTTTATTTGTAGTATTAACACGTCAATCCCTCCCATCGGACCCTACCTACCAATCCACGCCTTCTCCGCAAGCACTATTACTCCCACGACCGCCATCAATACCCATAACCCCACCAACCATTTCCTATCCACCAACCCACTGCCCACCGACCCCTCCCTAATAATCCAGTACCTTTGGATCACCCACTGACCTTACAACATTGTCAGATTTCGCTCTATAACCGAGGTCCCGATTTCCAGCTGTCATCCAGTTAGGCATCCATAAGGTGTGGGCGTCCTGATCGATGCCATCCTACGCTGAGAAATTAAGACTGTCTTAAAATCTAGACCGGGGACAAGACTCTTTACAGAAGGACTCCGAAAGTAGAGCCACATATCATCGGCAAGAAGACCTCTTATAACGTTCTTGGACACATCTAACCGCCATTTAATGAGATATGAATGATATAATGATTTAAGATGTAGAGCCAATATTGGTTTATGAGCAGTTCTAGTTCAAGTTGGTGAATGCTCGGCTGTGAACTAAATTCCACCCACAACACATTCTGTCTTTCTTATTTTCAAATATTTCCAAGCCTAGGCATTTTAAGGGTGCAAATCTCTTCCCGAAATCTTTAATAGAATAAATACAGCCCATAAAAATAAAAAAATAAAGATTAAAACTCGATCTCTGGTGTCCCACAAGGAAGACACTAAGGTCCTTAATTGTTTTTCTTATTCGTATGGCCTAAAAGATGAATGGAGCCGCCTTGTCATTAGCACAGCTGATTCCATCGGTAAGAATGAAGGACTGATTCGATGATGAGTTGTGGGGAGGTCTATAGCGACACTGAAACTTGTGATTCAAACTTGTCCTTCAAAGTTTAAGGGAAAACTACGAAACTTGTGTAGCCTAACTGTGCAAATCTCCCCACAAAGACGTAAAATAGAAATGGTTGTTAGTATACGGACAGAACACCGTGTTTTTAGGGAAACACGTGAGAAGTAGTGACTCCTGCAGAACCTGCATTTTTTCTCCTGTCTGGGATTGAAGTCACAGAAGTCACATAGATTTAGGTACAGTGCTGAATAACCTCTAAGGTCTCGAAAGAGGCATAGTACGAGACATACTTAGATGCATTAAGATCTCGGAATGGATCTTCTGAAAAAGGGAAAGCAAGTAAGTCTCTAAGTAAGCAATGGCTGCCACCGCAATCCAACTTAACAGATATGTACAAATGTATATACAACTGAATATATAAATATATCTACATATATATAAATGGTAAAGATAGAAAAAGGTGAAAACTTACATTTTTGTGCCCTAAGTGTTCACGTCGTGCCGGGTCTGTGTCCACCACGATGTTCTCGTCTCCACGTTGATCACGTCGTTACGTCGTTCTTGTTGCTTTCCGTTGTTTGCAACACCAGAGAGAAAGTGTGTGTGTGTGTGAGAGACAGAGAGAGAGAAGGAGAGCAATGGAACACCACAACTTCTTGTTGCTGCGAGATTGAATTTGCTAGGAAGCGTTTTGGTTTTTTTTAAATCACTCGCGATGCACACAAAATTAGCAACAATTTTTGGTTTTTTTATTTTTTTTTTATTCCAAACTACTTGAATTAAGCGTAATTAGTTTTTTTCATCGAATTTTCCTGACGTTTTCTTCCAAAGTCTAAAGAATTTTCAAATGTCATTGTGTGTCGATCGATTAGGAGAGGCACTAAACTTTCGAAATAATTTCGATTGCTTTGGTTATTTTTTGCGTTTACATAATATGCTTATAGCTTTTGGTGAATTTCGAAATTAAATTTCCACGGCGTTATGTCTGAAATGCACGCCATTGTGCATTCTGTCAGCTGTCAACTGTTAATTGGCAAATGTCAACTGTTAACTGTCAGCTGTCAACTGTTAATTGGCAAATGTCAACTGTTAACTGTCAACTGTCAGCTGTCAACTCTTAACTGGCAAATGTCAACTGTCAACTGTCAAATGCCAAATATGCTTTTGCTTCCCTTTTCACTTTTTTTTTGGTAAATTTTTAAAATTTGGTTTTTTTTTATTTAACGACTAACTGAGTGTTAAGTCTGGAACGATTACTATATGAATCTTAACAAACGCACACACTCTTATATACTCATGTGTACATATATATATATCTAAATATGTATATAGATAAATGTATCTGCTGTATATATATGAATTAATGACCTTACAAATTAGTTGCTGATAAAAATATTCTGTGTGTATGTGTATATGAATATGAATTATATTATTTTTTTAATTTATAATATAATTTTTAAAAAAACTAACAACTTTCTCTGGTAAATATGCGGTTTGATTAGATTTTGTTGGTGTTGGTTGTTTTTTTTTGTTAGTTATAAATAATATTTTATTTTTATTTTTATTATTTTTTTTTTGTTAATTACGTGTAATATAGTAATTATTTTTTTGTAATATTTTTATTATTTATTTTTTACATTTTATCTGTCACTGAAGGGAGTGTTCCATTTGTTTGTTGGTTGTATCGTATCCTGTTGTGGTTGTGAATCCTTGTTGGAGATGATTTTATTTGGTTTTTGTTGTAAGACTAATGTTGTTTTTACTCTTGATGGTGTGACGAATTAATATTAGGTTTGTTGGTTGTTTTTTTTTTATGTTTTCAAATTTTTTGTCTCATAATAATAAATATTACACTTTGTTTGTTTGTTTTTTGATTACGATTAGGTATTTATTATTAATATATTAATAATAACAATAATAATTTTTGAATGCCGTGGTGTTTTTGTTGTTGTTGTTGTTTTTGTTCGTGGTAGTGGTGGATTTGGTGTATAATTGGATCAAAAATGTAAACTTGCTCTCTCTTAATGTTCAATAATTAAAGTTAACACTTAGAATTAATTCGTTGATATATGAGTTGGTGAATTGTTTTACTTATATTTATTTATTTTTAAAGGCAATTTAATATAAATATGTAAATAGTTTTCTCTCGTTTTTCTTTTTGGTAAATTTTGTTTTTTTATTAATTAATTGTTGTTTTGTTTTTTTTATATGTAATAATTTTTAAGGTTACGGCGTAGTTAGTTGTTTGTTTTTTTTTTTTGTAGTTTTAAATATTTTTGAAATGTAACAATTTTTGTTTGTGTTTTTGTTTTAAATTCAAAATTGGATTAAATTACTAAATATTCATCATTGTAAAGTTAACAATTAGATTTTTGTTTTGTTATTTTGTTTTCAATTTAAAGAGAGACATCTTATTCATGTATATATGCGCTATATAATTTGTGTAATTTTCTATGAAGAGGAAAAGTCATATAGGTACATGGGGATCACATCATCACTATTCGTTCGTTTTCTGAAATGAATCATAAAAATAAAAGGATCAAAAACCAAAAAAAAAAAATATTAACAAAATTTACTGTCAGTATGGGAGTAAACAAATGAAGATGGTTGCGATGATGATATTATTGACTAAAATAATAACAATTGAACTATGGTTATTTAGTTTAAAGACTTAAGAGACTTAAGGGATTTTTCCACCTAAAAGTAACAAACCAACAAACAAACAAACAAACAAACAAACAAACAAACAAACAAACAAACAAACAAACAAACAAACAAACAAACAAACAAACAAACAAACAAACAAACAAACAAACAAACAAACAAACAAACAAACAAACAAACAAACAAACAAACAAACAAACAAACAAACAAACAAACAAACAAACAAACAAACAAACAAACAAACAAACAAACAAACAAACAAACAAACAAACAAACAAACAAACAAACAAACAAACAAACAAACAAACAAACAAACAAACACACGCTGAACAAATTGCTTTGCTTGCCTGCTGGGCACCGTCTCTCTTGTGTTTAGTCCGTTTACCTTCAAACCACCAGAAGAATCTGGTAGTTTACCACCAAAATTATTTTTCACGATCCCACCTCTCCCGCGAATGTCTGACAATCGTCCGACAGTAATAACTGGTAAGCCTAAATTAAAAAATTGGCACAGTCTTAGTCTTACCACCAGCGGCAAATATCTCGGAGTAATCTTGGATAGGAAGCTTAGCTGGAAGGCTAACATAGAGAAGAGGGCTAAGAAAGCGTGCGTGGCCCTCTATGCCAGCAGTAAAAACCTTGGGAAAAACGGGGTATTCAACCTAGGATGGCTCTCTGGCTGTACACAGCTGTTGTACGACCAATTCTTACATATGGATCGCTGGTCTGGTGACCAGTGTTAAGGAAGAAGTACAAAGACACCAAGCATGGCAGATAACAGCTATAAGAAGCAGTTTGCATCTTAGGAGCTCTGCGGTCATGTCCGACTGAGGTGCTTAACACATTCTTACAACTACTACCCCAAGTATGTTACGACTTGCCGTTCAGTACGACTAAGAGGATCTGGGTGTTTTTTTGCTACAAGACCATACGGGCACTGTAATATACTGCAGACAGTATCTGAAGGTATGATACCATCATCTACTGACTACTGCATCCCTAAACTTAACTTCAACTCCTAATTCGACGTCGAGTTTCCTTCCAGGGGAAACCGGAATGTAACGAGGCTACATTTGATCCAACAATATTCACTGACGTATCCAAGATGAAGAAGGGGGAATCGGTGCAGCTATCTTCTCAGATGATCTCAATCTGTCAATGTCATATAACTGACCCCCCAAAAAATAGACTTTGTTGCTCCAACTCCTTAGAGGAACCTCTGATGTAAAGATTTTTTCAATTGAGAAGTCCGCTTATTACCCCGCTGACAATATGACACTTTTTTGAGGTCTGTACTTCAGTTACATAAGGTACTTCCCATACAATCTGACCCCAAAAATAGACTTTGTTGCTCCAACTCCTTAGAGGAACCTCTGATGTAAAGATTTTTTCAATTGAGAAGTCCGCTTATTACCCCGCTGACAATATGACACTCTTTTGAGGTCTGTACTTCAGTTACATAAGGTACTTCCCATACAAACTGACCCCAAAAATAGACTTTGTTGCTCCAACTCCTTAGAGGAACCTCTGATGTAAAGATTTTTTCAATTGAGAAGTCCGCTTATTACCCCGCTGACAATATGACACTCTTTTGAGATCTGTACTTCAGTTACATAAGGTACTTCCCATACAAACTGAACCCCAAAAAAATACTTTTTTTAATCTAACTCCTCACAAGTTAGTGCACTTCTTCCCACCAAAACTTTTACATTTTTTGAGGTCTTTACGTCAATGAAGTTTTTGGTACTATGGTCCCATACAAAGTTACGAAAAACAATTACTTTTTAAACTTATTTTTAAGTTTTTGATTTGTTGATGAACTATTAACGTTCAGCATAAGGTGAGACCTTACAGGTTATATAAAATACCCAACCCATTCCTTCTGAATTCCAACAAGCTCGAAATAATAGCAATGCCAACCAACGTCCAGCGGGTCAAGTAAGCCGATGAAGACCAGAAACTGAGGCAAATTATGTCTACCCTATCACCGATGTCAAATCGATGATTCTCTGGCTCCTTCTCGTCTGGATATATTCCATCTTCTTAAAGAGAAGTCACCACCACCATCACCACTGTCATCGCATACTCCCTCCAAAGAACTTAGCTAGAAAGTGAGAATATAATTTCTGGAATACAGTCAGCACACACACAAAAGGCTCCCCAATCGTTTAACTGGATAAGGATCAACTTGTAATGAAATTAAAAAAGCCTTCCTCCATACAGAAGATAAAGTTCTGTAGAATGTCAAAACCGGAAAATTTAAATGAAATTTCGGAAAAGTTTTGTCGCAAAATTGAGATGAATGGATGGATGGATGGATGGTAGATGGCGAAAGGGTATTTCAGTGAACTCGGAAATTAAATAGGAACTCCTTCAAGGAGGGTTGTTAGGTACTCGTGTACAATTCAGTTTACAATCATCCCACACACCTTGCATACAACTCTAATGGTAATCCTTCTTGCTCCCTTTGCATTCACGGATGAATTGATTTTCTATTTGCGTACCGAAAAGGACAGACACGCAATGTAGATTGCATCTTGCTGCTATATATAGGATAAAGTTTAATTAAATATTTCATAAATATTACACGTGTAGGCACAACATCAGGATATCAGGATGCTGACAAACACACAAGGAAGAAAACTTGCACTGCCTTGTTGTTGTTGTTGGTGTGAAGGAAATGCATGAGAAAGCACTTTGGCCAAAAATCAAAATGAGGATTCAATAACCAATACTTGCAATCCTTACATTTTAGATAAATGCACTGACACACACGTACATTGAAAATATTGTAAAGACGGGTCCTTTTAAAATCTGGTTGTTCCATGATTACCTGTCAGTAAATACGCGCACAGTTGCTTATATGAGTAGCCAACAAATTCTGTATTAAGTCTCTTCTTAGTCTTTTTTTAGCCCCCCCCCCCCAGAGGTAAGCCTGCTAACCAAAACGTCGACGGGCAACATATTGTACAGAAAGCTCAGTACACTCTGGTAAAGTCCTTTCTGAGAGGATATACGAGACACTGCAACGGATAGCAGCAACCGAAAATAAGCTACGATGTAAGAATTACTACGCCCAAAAGTTTAGAGGTAGAAAACGGCCCGATATACTGGCTGGTGTGGTGTGGCTGGAACCGGATAGTTGTAAGGAGGATGATCAGCCTGTCCAACAAAACTGCGTCTCTTTTGGAGATGCTATTAAGACCCTTAGAAAGTTTCTCTGCCAATTAAGACGAAGCAGACATAACATCATCCTGATCATCATCATCATATATGGCTTTAAGTCCGGGTACCCGGTCCTATTCTCCAGAAAGGCAGTGTGTATAAATAGCCAGTAGTATATAATAGAGAATAAATAGCCACATATGATTATGTGCTATCCTTTGAAAACTACTTTTCATTTATTTTTCTATTTCTAAACCTTCAAATACTTTGTGACTACTGGAATACTCTCTAATTCTCTCTCTGTGTCCCCAAGATTCGAAAACATACCCATTATTGAACAATAAGACGTAGCCACCAATCAAGTTTCCCTGCTGTCACGTGTTTTCACGGGATAAAACTTTTAAAACACTTTTAAAAAATATTGCAACAATCACTATATTTCAATGCATACTTTTTGGGTTGCTAATTTAAATAAATATTGCTAAAACGCTATATTTCAATAAATACTTTTAGTGTTGAATCTTTTAAAGAACATTGTAACAATTACTATATTGCAGATTGCAGATTTTAAAAAAATGTTGCAAAAATTCCTATATTTCATTGCATACTTTTATGGCTATAACTTTTAATGAGTTTGCAACAATCACTACATTTTATTGCATACTTTTTGTGTTGAATCTGTTAATAAATCATTTTTGGGTTGAATCACTTAATGAACGTTGTAACAGTTATTTTCATTTTTAATGCATACTTTAAGGGTTGCAGATTTAAATAAATATTGCAACAATCACTATATTTCAATGCATACTTTTTGGGTTCCTAATTTAAATAAATATTGCAAAAATCGCTATATTTCAATAAATACTTTTAGTGTTGAATCTTTTAAAGAACATTGTAACAATTACTATATTTCATTGCATACTTTTTGGATTGCAGATTTAAAAAAAATGTTGCAACAATTCCTATATTTCATTGCATACTTTTATGGCTATAACTTTTAATGAGTTTGCAACAATCACTACATTTTATTGCATACTTTTTGTGTTGAATCTGTTAATAAATCATTTTTGGGTTGAATCACTTAATGAACGTTGTAACAGTTAGTTTCATTTTTAATGCATACTTTAAGGGTTGCAGATTTAAATAAATATTGCAACAATCAAGGGGACCGATGGGGGGACAACCGACGGGATATGCTTACATAAATGGCACAAGGGACATATAAAATGCAGACAATGCATCCAGACACAACAAGCGACATTGACATTCGTTTTTAGTGAGTGTATGTTCATATTCAGGGTACATGTTCAAAAAGTTAAATGTTTGCATACTTTTTGGGTTGCAGATTTCAATAAATATTGCAATAATCTCTATATTTCATTGCATACTTTTTGGGTTGAATCTGTTAATAAATAATTTAAGGGTGGAATCTTTAAGGAATATTTCAACAATCAATACATTTTATATTGGAAGACTCACTGTATTTTGTATTCAAAGTTTTAGAGTTGCAGGTTTTAATGAATATTGCAAAAATCTCCATATTTCAAAGCATACTTCTAGTGTTGAATCTTTTAATGAACATTGTAACTATTACCAAATTGCACTGCATACCTTCGGGTTGCAGATTTTAATAAATTTTGCAACAATCCCTATATTTGATTGAATACTTTTATGGTTGCATCTTTTAAATAATACTTTAACAGTAACTATATTTTATTGCATAATTTTAGGGTTGAATCTTTAAAGAATATTTTAACAATAATTTCTACAAATAATTCGTAGCATAATTTTAGAATTGCAGGTTTTTAATAAATATTGCAACAATCACTGTATTTCATTGCATAGTCTTAGAGTTGCAGGTTTTTAATAAATATTGCAACAATCAATGTATTTCATTGCATAATCTAAGAGTTGCATGTTTTATTGAATATTGCAACAATATCCGTATTTCATTGCATATATCTAGTGTTGAATCTTTTAATAAATATTGCAACAATCACTATATTTCATTGCATACTTTTTGGTTAAACATTATGAATGAAATGTTAAATTTGGGGAAAAAATTGCATTGTTTACGGTATACTTCAAAGTTTTGGGACATGAGGCTCTTTAAATCGAAAGTTCCAACCAACAGGAGCTTTCCGGCTTCTGGCCACTAATATAAATATATTATATATTAACATTGTCGTTTATGCTTAGTGGAGATCTGCCTCCAAATAGCTCCATCTCAACATTTATTGTCTTAGTCGGAGTTCTTCTTGAACCGGAAGAACGGTTTTCTTAGCGTTGTTTATCAACTGACCCTTGAACCTTGCTCCTCCAATTTGTCTCTTCACTGTATTCGCATTTGTCTCTTGATGTTGCGGGATCTAGGCACAAGGCTATCGCTCATAAGTAATTTCAGATTTTTTTTTAAAATAAAATATTAGTTTCGCTATACAATATTATCTTCATCTCTCTCTCGCTTTCTCTCTCCCTCTGTAAAAATCAATAAACAGACAAGCTTTTGATGATAATGATTTTCTTTAGAACCGAAAGGTAAGGAGGTACGTATTTTTTTTTTTTTGGTTTTTGATTCCGAATCGACTGAGTGAATTTTGTTTCATTAACGAGCGGGCGGGCGAGAAATTAAAATAAAAGTTCAGAAAGTGATGATGCAGAAGTGATTGTTCCAAAGTTGCAATTAATATCGTATTGGAAAGTGCTGTGTAACCTTGACATCGAATCGACCATTGTTGCAAGACAAACATCAAGCACAGAAATCTCGTCGGATGGTACAAAGATTACATTTCACGCAATGGCTTTCTGAAATCGACACCACTAATAATGAGAAGGGTGTCTTGCTGATGTGCATCACTGGCCGATCAAACAATCGATTCTCTGCATCACCTCTCAGTTCGGTCGTGCCTTTGACAAAACAACTCGTTGCTGGTATTTAACGCTTTTTGACAACTACTGTTGTTACTCCAATAATTCACCAACCATTGACCTACTCAAAACCTCCATTGAGCTAATCAAAAAAAAGGGCCACATACAGAAATTGTCTATTGGATTAACGTGGGTACCTGTCGGAAAGACTGCACCCCAAGGTCCTCTTCGGAAACGAATTGTAATACGATAATTAACGTCCACCCATAAAAGATATGCCAGTAATTACTCACTGAGAGAAGCAAAGCCTATCTTACACCCTTCCCGATTGAAGCCGAGCATATACTATACCAATATATAATAAAATATATCGGTGCACCAGCTCTAACCAGGGTAGTAAGCCAACAGCCACTACGATGATCATGCCCAGAAGGAACTGGGTTCACAATCAAAAGTTGGCATAGACTCGACTAACTGCTCAAGTCAATCTCATCTGTGGGCATCTCCAAATTCCCATAGTACCAACGCGACCTTGGAGATATCCGGTATCAATGGCCTCAGTTCTTTTGGTATGTGTGCCTGGGCGATTAACGAGGCAGATCCTAGTATCACATCCATCCGGAACCTCGAACCACATCATCTGACGTGTCTTGGCCATAGTCCGAGCTTTCTCCTTTTTACCTTCGTGTCTTTACTATAGGCCGTTAGTATCATCCCTCCTCACTATCGTGTACTCAGTACTCCTCCTAACTGTCGTGTATTGACTATAGGCTGACTGTACCCCTCCTCTTTGTCTTGTTTTGCCCTTAGGCCTTTGGTATCTCTCCTCACTGTTGTGTCTCGACCATATGCCGACTGCACCCATCCTCACTCTCGTGTCTTAACCTTAGCCCGTTGGTATACCTCCTCACTGTTGTGTCTCAACCATAGAACGACTGTACCCACATTACACCTCAACAATCAAACTTGTGTCTTGACCATAGGAAAACAGTATTCCTCATCACTGTCGTGTCTAGACCATAGGCCGTCAGTGCCCCTTCTCACTACCGTGTCTTAGACATAGGCCTCCAGTATCTTTCCTTATTGTCGTGTCTTGGCAATAGGCCGTTAGTATCCCTCCTCACTGTCGTGTCTTGACAAAAGGCCGTTTATGGAATGATAATAGGCTGATTATAGGAAGTTTATGGTATCTCTAAAAGATGCTTATATTTAAAGGATGATTGTTGGATTATTATAGGAACTTTATAAGGTTTTGGTTCGTTACGGGATGATTTAGGAGTGACTATATAATATTTATAGGAAGATTGAAGGATAATTATTTAATGGCTTTAGGATGTTTATTATATAGGATGATTATAGAATGAGTATAGGATGATTATAGGATGTCTGTTGGATGTCTAAAGGATGCTTCTATGATGGATGTTTTTGGAATGATAATAGGCTGAATATAGGAAGTTTATGGAATCTCTAAAGGATGTTTATATTTATAGGACGATTGTTGGATTATTATAGGATATAACGTTTTGGTTCGTCACGGGATGATTTAGGAGTGACTATATTATATTTACAGGAAGATTGAAGGATAATTATTGAATGGCTTTAGGATGTTTATTATGTAGGAGGATTATAGAATGAGTATAGGGTGATTATAGGATGTCTTAAGGATGCTTCTATTATTTTATAGGACGAGTATAAAAGGAGTTTAGGAACTTTATAAGATAATTATTATTAAATGGTTTTAAGTTTATTATAGAGTTATTATAGGTTCATCATATGATGATTATATGATGGGTGGTGGAGATAGTTTAAGAATGATTATAGGAAGGTTAAGGGATGGCTATAGGATATTTATAGGGAGATTATAAAATTTGCTTATAAAGTTTATAGGATACATTTTATGGACATTAGGATGATTCTAGAATAATTATTGGATGTTTATCGGATAAATAATTAGATTTATGTTTTAAAATGATAATATAAAGATTATAGGAACATTTTAGAGTAATAAAAGGAGTTTTAATGGATAACTATTGTGTGTTTTTAATATAAAGACGTAACTTTTGGATGTTTTTTGTATAATTATAACGATTATAGCATAATTATGGGATTATTATTTTTGAGCAATTTAAGAAAGACAGTGTGTTACTGAGGGGGAAGAGCTTCAATTACAATTTAATTAAACGCGAAACACACCGACCTGTACCCTGCACACCGTACACCGTACACCTTATCGTTGAATTGTTGCCCACTCAATGTCCGGTCATTTTTCTTTAAAACAAAAATCCATATTATTCAGTAGTTGGAAATGTCCTCTGGCTGTGGGGTATGGGGGATGGGTGATGGGGGATGGGGGGTTTTTTCGGTTGTTTGTTGGCTTCAAATTAAAGGAAAAATTGGCCAACATTTCATTCATTTTCTAATTTGTTCTGTCCGTTGTACATATGGTCGGTCGCTGCATATGTATACGTACACCCGTATCTATGTACAAACGAGTATTATTATTTCAAGTTCGCTTCGATTTGACATTACACTAGAAGCACACAGATACACACACAAACACAGAAACACGCAATACAAAATATATATATATATTCATTTTGTATGTGCAACTTTTGTCGAGTGTCCTGCTTGCTTTTGATTTGATCAACCCATTGAAAGAGGACAGGACTGATGAGGGTGCCAAGTGGGTAGCCAAGAGGTGCAGAGGAAGCGTTGGGCTGATGATTGTTTCTGCGCAATATCCGCTGCGAGAGGAGAGCATAGAACAATATTTATAATATTTTGTTGATAGCTATTGTTATTGTGCGCTGCTTAGTACACTCGATTTTGTCCTCTTGCTGCTCTTGCTGCACCTCCCACCGCCATCTCCACCCACTACTACATCCCCATCTGAAGTGGTATGTTGTGTACCATTAATACAGGATCTATGCACTCGTACGTTCATTGGAAAAGCAGTTCTGTTTTGCCTTCCTTGCCTCCTTGCGTGCACTTAAGAGGCATTTGGTCATGTCATTCTCATGATTGAGTTTGCATAAAGTTTTGTCCTTCCCTGTTGTTGTTTTGATGTTTGAAAAAAATTATATCCTTATCGATTAATTTGTTGCTTTTCCAACTGACTTTCTATTGACTATTGGGGATCCTTCAGTTGATGGTCATACTGATAAGACTGCAATGAGTCGCACTTGAGGCGTTTTCTTTTCTCCGGATTTCAGTGAAATTCAGCCTAACTCTGCTTCGACAGTTCCTTCTACGAGTAGAGATTTCTTGAAGGAGCTTGGAGATGTTTTGGTTCGGCCCATCCGAAAAGAGCTTGATTGTAAAGCTACAAGTGTTTATGGAGGTCCTAGAGTGGTTTTTCATAAATATTCAAGCCTTATATTGATAACGGACCATTGGGTATAGCGGACGAACTGATGTATCGGCAGATTCTTAGTCTTCCATTCCTGCATGACCCAAAACCCATATCAGAGTGATGGAATTCCATCTTGAAATAAGGTTCAGTCTGCTCTTGCATCATTCCAGAAGGCACTCTTAGAGTTAACAGGAGGCAATTCCAATGCTAGGGGAGCAGCTTAAAAGTGACTATCCTTTCCTTTTCCAGCTGGTGCCCAGTAAGCTTGTAAGATAGCAAATATTTATCTGCTTGTAAAATAGTAGAGAAGAATTCTCATCTAAGAGCCATCCTACTGCAGTTCCTTCATCAGTTGGAGAACCATCAGTGAAGAATCTTCTGATTCGATTTACTTATGGTATCAGTCGTGGAATCGAGTTTTGTATCCTCTATTGAACATTAGAAAGGTTACAGTACTATCCACAGCCATCTGAAGCGAAAAAGTGTCTTCCAGAACCTTTATGCACACTCTTATGTCCATCATGCCACACCTTACGAGTATTCTTTCGAAGTTGACATATAGCTTTCGGCTGGAATAACTAGATCCAGAGGTTCGAGAGCAGTTACTGCCAATCCAAGGTTCCAACGCATTGCGTTTAGTGCCCTGTTAGCCATTTTAAGGCCGGATAGGTGAGAAAGGATCTGACTACAGTCATGTACATGCAGCTTATCATTAACGGAATCATTCCCATGATTTACCAAATGCTCTTTTACAGTAAATAAAGCTTCTGATATTCGGGACGACAGGTGTATCTCTAGAATTACGCCTAGACTTCAGTGAATATTGGCAGAGTGAAGTCGAAGCCGGAAGCTTGATTTTCTTAATTAAGAAAAATTAAAGCATTCACACAGAAAACAAATTAAGGTACCCAAAAAAAAAGATGTTTTTGTGACATTTTGAAGCCTAAAATAGCAAATGGATGTAGGATAACTCAAGAATGGAAAGTGCGATTTCGAAAATTATTTCACTTAAACGATTTCTAGAACAATGCAGAGAAATTATTTGATTTTGTAGATGTATCTGTCAACGGATTGATATACCTGGCATACAAACTGACCATTAGAAAATGACCTTTGATGCTCTAACTCATCACTGGACCCTCTGATGTAAAAAAATTGTATCAGTTATGTTGTGCTCTTATTACCACCGACAATTTGGCACTTATTTGACGTCTATATGTCAACGGGCTGAGGTACTTGCCATACAAACTGACCCCAAAAATGACAATTAATGCTCTAACTCCTCACGAGAACTTCTGATGCAAAAAATGTTCACCAGTTTTGTAGTCCACTATTATCACCGATAATTTGACACCTTTTTGACGTCTATACGTCAACGAAGTGAGGTATTTGCCATACAAACTGTCCCCAAAAATGAAGGGAGAGTAAGTCCCTGGAGCTAAGATGTCGGGCATAGAAAAGAAATGGACACGCCTTAAGAATACTATCATTAGTACTGCTGAACCCATCCTATGCAGTAGTCGTAGAGATCGAAACTGGATTGGTTGGATGACGAATTTAAGCTAGAGACTGAACGTAAGAAAGTTGCGAACGGAGCTTTGCAACAATCTCATAGAACGCGGGTACGCAAAGATAAATAAGATAGTAAAGCGAACTTCTCAGCTCGCCATTTGGATAGTTGTAATTCAGTCTACAGACTAATTTATCTTAGAAGCCTAATAGTATACAACGTTAAATGTAGGTCTTTCATTAAATAAGCGATAGGTCAATCAGTCATAAGCGATTTCTGAAATAGACTGAGAATAAAACATTTTACTATGCAAGTGCTTAGGGTTAAAAAAAATCGATAGCGATGCGTAGACTGAGAATTTTTATTCAGTTTTATCAGGGGTAGTAACCCCAATAAATGAAAGAATTACGCCATCGTAAGCCGAGTGCTAAGCAATTGTTTTAAAACAAGTCCCATCAAATTTTGACTGGTAGAAGCCGTGATATACGACACGACAAACAAGCGTACAAACGTACAAACGTACACTGAAAAAATGTTCATGTCCTCGGAATAAAAATTTTACTTTTCGGAATCACAATAAAGAGCTCAGAAGAAAATAAGCGTCCTGGGAGAGGAAACTCGTCCGTGAACTAGAACAGTACAGACAGCGAAGACCGTATCAGGCGCGTTTCAACCAAAGAGACCATGGTATGCCGCAATATACACCGCTGCAAAGACAAAGAGGGTAATTTGATCGCCGATCTTAAGGGCATCGTAGAGCAATGGTTAGAGCACTTCCATGAGTTGCTTTATGGCTAGATAACTGAGGAATTGGAGGCTCCACCAATGACCGAAGACCATACTATGCTGCCGCCACCAAGCATAGACGAAGTTAGCAGAGCTATAAGTCGGCTTAGTAATAATAAAGCCCCTGCATCAGATGGTATCCCAGTGGAATTGATTAAAACAGGAGGTCCCGCAATACACCGAGCAATTCATGAACTAAAAGTGCAAGTATGGGAGGAAGAGGCGATACCAGAAGACTGGCGGAAAGGCATCCTGTGCCACATACATAAGAAAGGAGATATCAAAATTCGCGCAAACCGCGCATAAGATATTCTCCTCTATCCTTCAAGACATGATAGCCCCATACGCTAAAGTTATCATTGGTCCCATACCAGTGTGGCTTCATCAAAGGCAAATCAACAATTGATCAGATTTTCACGCTTAGCCAGGTGATCGGAATATATCTAAGAGTTTCAAAACTCATTACAACATCCTTTTATAGACTTTAACGCCGCCTATGATAGCATAGCCAGAGCAGAAATTTGTAAGGCCATGAGAGAATTTGGCTGCCAAATTAACTGACACAACTATGTAGGTTGGCAATGACCAATGTTGTAAGCCAGGTCAAAATATCCTGATCATTATCAAGCCTATTCAACATCTATAACGGGCTCCGACAATTGGATGGACTGGCCTGCGTTCTCTTCAAACTGGCGTTGGAGAAAGTGATTCGAGACTCTGACGTACTGGCGAGAGGAACAATCCTCTATATGTCCATTCAGATACTGGCTTACGGCTTACGCAGACGTTGGTAGAAACCCAAGAGGAAGCTTTCATTCAGATCGAGAGGGCGGCATGAAATCTGGGGCTGCACATAAATGAGAGCAAAGCACGGTCACGTCTGCGAGGCGAGTAAAATAGTGGAGCGCTAATTTGAAGCGTATTGCAATCCTTTAACTATCTCGGGGGTCAAGTGTTGCAGCCGATAATAGCATGCAACCAGAAATACGCGCACGATTGCCCAAAGCCAAGAAAGCCTACTATGAGTTTCGTAGTGGCATGCCGCAAGGTACACTGACGGCACCAATCTTTTTCGTTTCACATTGGTACATAATATTTTACTGCAGAGGATGGATGGAGAAGGGTACATAGGAAGACTTGTCTGTCAAGACTCATAAAATCCAGGAACTTAACCATAACATCCAAGCTGCTAGTATATAAGACAATGGTCATACCAGTAGTTACATATGGATCGGAGACTTGGGAGCTTTCTGACCTTTTAGCGGCATTCGAGAGAAAAGTCTTACGGAGAATTGTTGGCCCTGTATGTGAGGAAGGACGATTCCGGAGACGCTATAATGATGATATCTGTGTCAACGTCGTAAATAGAATTACGCTCCGGTAGGCTCCGGTAGGCAGGACACTAAGCTCGCATTAGCGAAGAGGATCCTACTCGGAAAAGTCTTTTGTGGTAGAATTTATGTAACACGACAGCGAGGCTGGCCAAAACTACGCTGGAAGGTTGGCGTAAGCCAGGACGCCCAAAGTTTAGGGATGCATAACTGGATGACAACGGCTTAAAATCGGGTGCCAGATATGATGTTGATGATGATGACGATGATAATGATGATAAATTCCACCCTATCTCCCCCGACTCGAATGTTCGCCAGACTTGCCGTATTCATTAAATCAAGCGAGCGTTGCATTCTTTTTGATTGAGTGACAAACTCAATGAAAGCCGATAGCGTTGTATCATCAGCAAATGAATGGATAGCTTGTAGAAGACAACAGGTCATTCAAAAATGCATATCAGGAAGAATGTAGGCTCTTCTATATACTTAGAGATATAGTTAATGCTGCATGGTACATACTCAACGACGATCTACACAAGGACTTCGGGGTACAATCAGTCGATGATAAAATAAAATTAAGAAGTTTGTCCAAAGTCAGCATCGGAGACTTTTCCAAGATGTCAACGTCGAAGCCGTGTCCAGCTCTTAGACAATGACAGCCTTGTGAGAAGACTTAAAAGGATAAAACCTCTCCCTGCTTTCCTAACGCCCACGCTGTGCTTAGCATTATAAGGGTGCAAACCCCTTTAGCGTATGTATAGAGTTACAGAAAGGCAACAATACTTGATGAAGCCATCAATGGATAGTTGCTTAATGATATTTTCAAGTAAAGTAACAGATTAAGTGAAAAACAAGCTATTCATTAAATTGTAATATCAAGCTACTTGCGCTTCATACAAAGCTCGAAATGATTCAGCGAGTAGGCAGGAAAAATGCTCTCGATCCAATCAACCAATGCTGTCGGCTAATTGTGTCGGCTTTTACACAGACTGGCACCTTAACCTCACCTAACCTAGCCCTACCAAGTACATTCTGAGAGTGTAGTTAGTGCGTTGCGTAATTGTTGTCCAACACTGACGACGATGACGGAATTATTCCGAGGAAATTAAAAGAAGACAATAATGGCTAAGCGATAAAATTACGTTCAGTCGTCCGTTGTTGTAGCTTCCGTTGTCTTTTTTATCCGATCCGGTTTGGGGTTAGGAATCGCTTTCGGTAGGTATCTTTGATTGTTTGGGGAACGATAATTTTGACGACTGACGACAATTTAATGACACAAAGGCGACCTACATTACGGTCACAGTTGAACCTTTCGGCTGCTATTAAGGGAATTAATTAAAAAAAAAGCAACAGCAAACCATTTATCCCCTTATTTTTGTGTTTAACGCAAAGGAACGCCTGCAGCGAACAAACACACGCCGACGAGTAGTCGGAAATTACATGAAACGCGACTTGCATTTATGTTACATTAAGTGGTGTCTGTGTGTGCGTGCGTGTGTTTGCTTGAGTACAACTCTTAATGATAGGCATTCACGCTCGAGTGCGTGCACAATGTGCTCGACACTCACTCACGAATAATTCGACTGTCACAACACACAATCATTACCGCCAGCCAGCCAGCCAGAGCTGCGCATTAGTCGTAATGTATTCTAATAGTTCCGGCGCTGTTGACTTGTCACGTTGTCACGTCACGATTATCGTCTACCAGAGCCTCAGCACAGTTGTGTTTGCGTATATTGGCGTTAATTGTTTTTCTTTTGTAAACCAAAATATCATTGTCTCGATGACAGTTGACAGAGTTGTCAAATCACAAACTCAGCCAACTTGTAGAACATTTCTCGAGTTAAATTCGATTTCGAATTAAAAAATCACATGATTGTGACATTGTGTGCAGTATACCATTATTTTTCAGATGGTACCTTCCCACAACTCTGGAAGTTCTAAGCCTGCCATGCTTTCGTGTTTCACAAACCTGACCTGACCTTTCTGAGCATCAGTTTTTTCTTGACACATGCAATGCGAGTGCTCTTTCTGTCCATTGGTTGATTTGAGTTACTAAAATATTGAAACAGTTAAGGATTCATGCCAGCTTCTGTCCACAGAACAGCAGCTGGACGGAATCATCACTGGATCATCTCTTGGAAAGTAACTCCAAAGCCCGAGAAAGAGGACAACACGCGGGTACTATGTTGTTATCCTCCAGGACCCAGAAGCCACGACCTGCGAGCCTCCGACTATCGTCGTTTCGAACAGGGCAGGTTCCTCAACGACGTGTTGGTCGAGGTAGGAATGGAGTGGCTGCTGAGGAAACTGAACGGCGGAGCCAGATCAAGATTTGAGGATTTTTTGCTGGGGATATTGTTTTTGGTTATTTTGAAATGGGGATTTTGTGTCAATGTTTTTCATTTGAGGATTTTGATTTGGGTATTTTGTGATAAGAATTTCGTGTTGGGGATTTTGTTTTGGAGATTTTGAAATGGGGATTTTGTGATGCGTCTTAAATTTGGGGTTTTTGTAAAGGGGATTTTGTGTTGGAGACTTTGATTTGGGTATTTTTGGCTGGGGATATTGTTTTTGGTGATTTGGAAATGGGGATTTTGTGTCGGTGTTTTTCATTTGAGGATTCTGATTTGGGTATTTTGAGTTTGGGTATTTTGTGATAAGAATTTCGTGTTGGGGATTTTGTTTTGGAGATTTTGAAATGGGGATTTTGTGATGCGTCTTAAATTTGGGGTTTTTGTAAAGGGGATTTTGTGTTGGAGACTTTGATTTGGGTATTTTTGGCTGGGGATATTGTTTTTTGGTGATTTTGAAATGGGAATTTTGTGTCGGTGTATTTTGATTTGGGGATTTTGATTTGGGTATTTTGGGTTTGGGTATTTTGTGATAAGAATTTTGTGTTGGGGATTTTGTTTTGGAGATTTTGAAAAGGGGATTTTGTGATGCGTTTTAAATTTGGGGTTTTTGGGTATTTTTTGCTGGGAATATTGTGTTTTGTGATTTTGTGTTGGGGATTTTGTGTCAGTGTTATTTAATTTGAGGATTTGGTTTTCGGGATCTTGAATTGGCTATTTTAGATTGAGAATTTTGCTGTGGGATTTTTTGTTGGGTTTTTGGTTTTGGGATTTTGTTTTAATGTTTTTAATTTGGGGATTTTAAGTTTGGAGATTTCCATTTGGATATTTTGTGATTGGAAATTTGCGGTTTGAGGATTTTTTGCTTGGGGATTTTAAAATTGGGATTTTTAAGTTGGGAAAATTCGTGTTGGTGTTTTGGAATTAGGATACCTTGTGTTTGTGATTGGAGATTTTATGTTTGGGTATTTTGTGTTTGGGGATTTTGAGTTTAACGATTATTTGGGTATTTTGTGTTTTGGAATTTTATGTTGAGGATTTCGATTTGGGGATTTTATTTAAGAGACTTTGTTTTGGAGGTTTTAATTTGGCTATTTTGGGTTTGAGAATTTTCTGCTGGGAATATTGTGTTTGGGGATTTGGATTTAGGGATTTTCGTTTAGGTATTATGTGTTTGTGATTGGAGATTTTATGTATGAGAATTTTGCGTTTGAGGATATTGTGTATGAGAATTTTATGTTTGGGGGTTTTTGAGAATATTGTGTTGGAGTTTTTAATTTAAGCATGAGCTTAGAAATATCGTTCAAATGGGATGGAAGAGACAGAGCGCAATCTTAGAAATATTGAAGTTAAAGAAGTAACACTCAAGAGCCCACATGGCAATTATTTGGCGATGGCTATCACGGAATGTTAATAAAGGAACTTTGTTTCAAACTCATTATGAGTTGAATTACTGTCTAGATTAGGGTCTAAAAAGACAGTTTCAAATCAAAGAACACTTAAGACTTAATGTAAGCTTAGACATAGACTTCACTGCACTTATTTGTAGAGTTTATTTTACGAATCACTGCATCGCAGCTTTCTGGAAGTAAAAGAACCTTCTAGCAACAATGGTAACGATTGCTGCCCTTCAGAGATAATACCAATTACAAGTATTTCATAACGCTTCGTAATGAGATAAACCTCATTGAGAAGCATTTCATTTTAGTGTCAACTGGTGCACGTAATTCTGAGCCTGGTAGTTGATGTATGGTTACAAAGTCATCTTCACCAGACTTCAACATTTGTAGTATATGACCCAAATTCGACAAACTAGCATAGAAGTGATAATAATCATCTCTACAAGCTCTACAAGCTTAGTCCAGTTCTGTACTCCAGCAAAAAACCTCTCCACCACTACCGATTTAGAGTGTCAATGTTATCCAGTTTGGCCAAAACCCCATATAACTCTCAATAAATTGCTTAGGATACTAATTATCCAAAGTTCAGGAAATTGAAAAATTTTGCAAAGAAGCCTTGGGCCTGATCACTGCCAAATTTCTACAAAAGTTGTTGTCATCGGAGCTGCACATGTGTGCAAAGTTTAAATAAAATCGGACCTTAGGAAGTGGGTTAAAAATTTATCACAAAATTCCACCAGCCAGCTACCGACAGGCAGACACATGGGCACGCGAAGCTGTTAATAAAGGGAACTTAAAAAGAGTGGATTCAAACGACTGGGATCATCTTCAAAATAAAAGGAAAAAAATAAGAAAAGTAAGAGTAAGATTCACACTAATTGATTAGGTTTGCGTTTTGATGTCAGACAGACAGACAGAAAACAAGGACTGCCATAAAGCTAAGAATGCTGCGCAATAATTTAAAAACGTTGCTGTGGATAGATAGATAGATAGAATAACAACAAAACTACCACTTTGCTGCATTTGGCTTCTATCTGCTTGCGTCAAATTTATTAATTGGGGGGGGGGGAGTTTGGCATTGCCATGTAGCAGACCAACAACCGAAAATAACAAATACCGTGGCGCAACAACAAAATTATCAGCAAAAGTGAAGGGAAGGAAGAGTCAACAATTCGAAATCCTCGCACGCACACAAAAATTAATAATAAATAAATCAAGCGTGTGTTGAGCAAGAGGGGCACAAACTTGAACTTCACAATCTCCCCAGCCCCATAAACCCTGCAGAATAATTGGCGTTGCATATAATGCCCGCACAACAATCCCCATCACCACCACCACAATGATGAGGATGATGAAACCAGCGACAGAGAGCAATCAATATGTGTGAGTGCTTTGTGTGAGAGGGGTGGTGGTTGAGTTTCTTATCAGTCAGCAGTTCAGCACATAAATGTAAGCCAGTCGAGCGAGCCATATGTGGGGGTGGTTTGTTGGTATTATCATAGTTGATGTTGTTGGTGATTTAGAGGTGGTAGGGGTGGGAATAATTTTTTTCTATTTTCTGTGCACTAACGATGATGGATGAACGGATGGAAGGTTTAGCTTTTTTCAATTTTCCAGCTGTGTTTCTGATAAGGAAGGGATTTCTTTTTTATTGTAAGGATGGATATGCATCGGTCGACACACTAACCGCTTTAGTCTCAACTCTTAGCTTAAGTTAGCCAGCAAAAACCTCAGCAGACTCATTGATAAGAAAAAATGTGAATCCTTTCTGTTTCATTAGTGAAGGTAACTTCTGAGTGCCAACGATATATCACGATAAGGAAGCAGCAGCCCACTCCAACCACCAACACGATCAGGATGGATGTATTGACGAAATGAAAGGATGGATGGTTTGATTGATGGATTGAAGGCTGGTTAGATAACTGGATGCATGGATCAATTGATGTATTGAATGAATTGATAAATTTATAGATTGATGGATATATGGATGTAAGGAAGGATGATCGGTTGGTTGGATTGTTTGATGATTAGATGGTTGGAGGATTGGATAGTTGGATGTATGGATGTTTGGATAGTGAGATGGTTGGATGGTTAGATGGTTGGATGGTGTGATGGGTGGATGGTTAGATGGTTGAATGTTTGGATGGTAAGATGGTTGGATTGTTGGATAGTGGGATGGATGGTTTGATTGATGGATTGAAGGCTGGTTAGATAACTGGATGCATGGATCAATTGATGTATTGAATTAATTGATGGATTTATAGATTGATGGATATATGGATGTAAGGATGGATGGTTGGATAGTTCGATGATTAGAGGGTTGTAGGATTGGATAGTTGGATGGTTGGATGTTTGGATAGTGAGATGGTTGGATGGTTAGATGGTTGGATGGTTGAATGGTTGGATGTTTGCATGGTTGGATGGTTGGATGGTGTGATGGGTGGATGGTTGGATAGTTGGATGGTTGGATGGTTGGATGGTTGGATAGTTGTATGGTTGAATGTTTGAAGGGTTGAATAGTTGGATGATTAGATGGTTGGATGGCTAGATGGTTGGATGGTTGGATGTTGGATGGTTATATGGTTGAATGATTAAAGGTTTGAATTGTTGGGTGGTTGGATGGTTAGATGGTTAGATAGTTGGATGGTTGGCTGGCTGTATAAACAAGCGGAATATGCTAGAAAATACCTCTTAAAATTTATTCGGTATTCGTCAAGCCCCGTTCGAGTTACCAGCAATAATTATTACTCATAATAATATTATTTTTTGGTTCAAATGCAATGCAGTGACACAATGCAATATTTTCATTTTCAACAAACCACTACACTCACAATACTCACATATCTCGTATACATACACACACACACACACAAAAACCAACAAAGGCACACTCGCGCACATATATACGAGGAGGAAATTTGGAAATTTCCAGTTTCTCGGCAAAGAGGAGAAGGCGACGACGACCAACAACCAAAAACAAAAAAACAAAAAAAAACACTAAATATTTTTATAAATTTTGCTGCAACAACAACTGAACAGAAGCACACTCCCGATTACACTTTTCGGCTTAGAGCCATGAGAAAAAAAGGACATCAATGCCCACTAATAATATCAGTAAGGATGATTATGGTGACGATGATGATGATGGTGGTGGTGGTGATGATGATGATGGCGATGGTTATGATGATGATACCTTTTGCTCGTTTTTCTTTTTTCTCGTTTCTTGTTTTTCGTTTTTCGTTTTAGTTACTGATATCCTTCTGCCCGTTACTGTTCGCTGTATTTCTTGTTGTTGTTAGTTGGAAATTGTATGAGTGCGTATGTGTTTGTTTGTGTGTGTGTGTGCGTGTGCGGCGTGTTATAACAATTAACTAAACTGGCGACGCACAACGGCGGTACACAACAACAGGGCGAGACACAGACGAAAGGCGTCAAACGACTGGTAGTAACTCTCGACGACTACTGACAATGCCAGCGAAGGCGATGCGAGGAACAAACAAATCTACGAGCGAACGAACGAACGAAGGAACGAACGAACGAATGAGCGAGCGAACGAACAACTGAACGAACGAGCAAACAGTGGGGTATGGGACACAGTGTGGCGGTCACAGTGTGTTTTGGTTGGGTGGCGCGCACGCGACATGACATTGCACACGACGACGACGACGAAAATATATGGCAATTTGTTGTTACAATGACACCGTGACACACATAAGCTACGCGTCATAAAATATGTAATGCACGCCGCGACGGAACAAACCAGGCAGCCAACCAGCCAACCAGCCAACCAGGAGGATAACAGATGGCGATAATGATGGTGGTAGTGATACCCAGCTCCGTTCGGCCAACAAAAAATTATAAGTTCATAACATGACATTCAAGTTGGTAGGTATGTGGGTGGGTGTGAGTTTGAGTGGCTGTGTATGTGCACCAAAGACTTTAAATTCGAGACTTTAACTTCAGCAAAAATTGCTCACCCGCAATCATTAAGCAACATCCACAAATTATCAAAGGATACCTAGTTATTGTTATTCCGTACGTACTCACGTTCTCACTCCCTCTCTCTCTTTCTCTCGTTTTCTTTCAGGCTCAAACTTTCTCTCTCTCTCCCTCTCTCTCTCTCTCTCGCTCTTTTAATAATCGTATACTCTAACTTTTTTTTGGTGGCACTTTTTCCTTAAGGCGCGCACAGTGGTCAATTAACAACTAATGTAAATGCAAACTTTACAATCAAATAAAGGAGTAAGGGTATTCAAGGAATTATTATATTTTAATGTAAGACTCTAGAATGATGATGAATATACCCACAAAAACTTATCCATTAGCCAATGACATGAGGTCGTATAAGAGAAAAAACGTCAAAAATCAAATGCAATACGCAATATAGTTGTAAAACGTCACAATGTCAGAGATTAGCGGTCATAGAGAGACAAAGACATCAAAGTGCTAATGCTAATAGCTATAGATTGTAAAAGATAAAAAAAATAGCGCATACAAGACGGTACGTAGTTGTAAAATGTCAAAATGTTTGTTGTCAAATGTTTCAGAGGGGCACGTGAAATTTGGTTAGAACGTCAAATTTTTAAAGACTGTGAGACATAGAGGGACATACGATCTTGCTCGAGTGATGCTCGCCGTCAGTATTAAATACAAATTCAAAATGATTTTCGTATTTTCTAGATGTATGTTTTAAAAACATTTATTTAAGTTGACTTTTTCTGTCTGCTGGGTTTTTTGACATTACTTAAAGTCCTTTTTAATGAACTTTCACGCGACCTAAAGAGCTGAAATTTTGTGAACAGCGCAGTAGCATGTGCCATTTCTGATATCGTAAGTGCTACGCATGTCACGAGTCAGGTGTGACGCGTGTTTTCGGTGGATTTTTGGTTAACCTTTAGAATAGGCATCCCTTCTTTAACCATCTTCCACACTTGCCACAGAGTTGAAATTTGTATTTAGACTTTACTTATTTACTTTTATAAATATATAAAAAAAAACATTTCCAAGAACTTCCAATAGAATCCCAAAAGACCTACCGAAACACATCTTAAAATACCTCTTAAAAAACCCACAAAGCACTCCAAAACACCCCCAAAACGCGGACTCCCAAAAGAAACTCAAAAACTCCCAAAAGATCACCCAAAAAACTACCAAAATGTCTCCCAAAAACACCCGAAACATTTCCAAAAGAACCCAGAATACCCATAAAAGAAAGAGAAAGAAGTAAGAATCCTAAAAGACCTAAAAGATGTACGGCGTGATACTACACGGGGAGTTGTATTTTTCTTAAAAATATATTTCCCTTGGGCGTGATGCTGAATCGAACCAGTTCTCCGCTTCGCCATTGTGCTATATATTGATAGGGGCACTAATTGTCTGTATTTATTTTTACGTCTATTTTTAGTTGTGCGGCTTGTGACGGACTAGTTTGTAAACCGCCAAAATGGCAAATATAAGACGTATTAGTGGGGGAGGATGGGTAGAGGTAATGTTGGTGGTTGTTATTATTTTATTGTATTTTTCTTCTCCTTATAGTTAACTAAGCCCCAAAGTATTCCCTACAATCTGCTGCAACCAAAAAATTTAATCAAATCTCTTTATATTGTAACGAAAAGTAGTCAGACAGTAGCGCAGACAATGGGATTCGAATCCTAAGATAAATCGCAATGTACATACTGCATACTAAAAATAGGCACTGAATTAGAATCAAGCACTATTGAATAGCATACTTTTTGGATGTTAGACTTATTAGATTATTTGTAATTTTTAATGCAACCGCCTGCAAGTTTAAATCAAATAATTTTACAAACAATATTACTTACACTGAAATATAGATAGCGCTGTAAATTGTACTAAATATATTTTCGTAACAATATGTACAAGGTGAGGCCGTATGAAAGCCTACTAGAGTTTTGGTTCAATAACAAAACAACACCAACAAACAACAGGAGAAAAATGTTTTTTGTTGTTTCCATTTTATTAGTCGCATTTAACGCATTATACCCACTGTATTTTGGTGCTATACGACCGGCACCACTTTCTGGCCTTGAGTTTGACGACGCTGTTTATTAGAATGAATTATTCTCCTCCTATGCACGACGACCACGACCGACCTTCATCGCAGCAAGCCAAAATTCTATGAAAAGTGCCAGGAGCAAAGCCGAAGAGAGAGAGAGAGAAGAAATGCCACTGCGACGACGACCATCCGTACCCACTGTCTCTACCACACGGCATGCAGCAGGAACAAGCACCGAGTACACAATCAGCCACACGCTCGACAACAATGCAGAAGAGCGCTTCGGCGCGGTAGACGGCCCGGCCAGCCAACCCAGACAACCCAGCCAACCACAACCGTGAGCCACTGATAAGAAATTTCGTCGCTGCTTCGAGGAAGTCGAGTGTTAGGATGGTCGGTCATAACGCGCGGGGTGATGTTTTATGGTGCTAGTGGTGCTGCATGACAATAGGCAGGAATGTAACCCACCTGCCAGCATACCACAACACATATCGGCAGCTGAGATAAGAGAGAGCAGCATATTAACAACAACAACACCAATGGCAAATACATCTGCTCTTGAACCCCCACCGCCACCACCGCAATGACACCATCATACTGAGATTCAAACTTTGCATCCAGAGAAGAGAGGAAGTTTTTTTTTTGGTTTTTCTTTGCAAGAAACCACCCTCGAGGGACAATCCGCTGTTGCCACTCAGTGCATCAGGATTCGTGTACAGGAATTCGTTCATTGGTGTGTGTGTGTGTTCGTTAATTATTATAATCAGGAAATGCATCACACATAGAATTTTGATAAAAAAAAACCCAAAAGGAAAGGCTTTTTTGACAGCAGCCGGATTCTTGTTGACCTTTGGATACTTTGACATTAGGATGTAGATCTGGTGGACTTAGGTTAAGGTGATTGGTGCACGGTTACATCCGCAGCCTATTACTCAAACTTTTGACGGAGTTTGCTTGCAGTTGCAGGTCCTTAGGGTTTTCCTTTTTTATTAAAGGTTCCCTTTCTGCTAACTTATCCCCTGGTGTATGTGTGCTGCGTTGAACTCACCACCGCCTTATAAAAAAGCTTTAACGGTGAATGGTCCCTTTTTCATATTATCAGGTGCCGGGTAGCTTTTTTGGATTGGATTGGAGTTACAGAAGTAGCTCCGGTAAGCCTTTGCCATTTTTTTCAGAGAGAGAGGTACATGTTTCTTAGACTGCTGTCTTCACAGCTCAAAGAAAGAGCAATACGAAGGTAAGATTCTTCGCTTGGGCTCTTAGCTGGTGTCGTTACCATCTGATTAAGTCCAAGTAGTCCTAATAAGGCGTTCTCCTAACCAGTCAGAGCTGATGGGAACTGCAACCGTTTGCTGCCTCGATTTCGGCATTGATTGCATTTATTATCTCCTGCTAGGAAACGATGGCCATTCCCGGTTAGTTTTTTTTATTTCGTGAATCAGAATAACAAGGCACTGGATTCAGGGAATAAGCTGGGGCCATGTGGTCATTCGCAAAATTCACCTAACGAAGTTTTGTACACATGTGCATCTCCGGTGCACTTTCAGCACTTTCTGAAAACATTCTGATTGGGGTTTGAGGTGGTCTTGAGAATCTTGGATGGTTTTAAGAGGGCCTTGAAGAGGGTTTTGAAAGTTTGGATGGGGTCTTGAAGGGATTTAGAGGGGGTCTTGAGAGTGATCTTGAGAGGGCTTTTAAGTAGACTTAAGTTGGGCCTTGAAAAGGATCTTGGGTGGGGTCTTGAGGGGGTTTTGAAGTAGATTTAAGTGTAGTCTAGAGGAGTTCTTGCGGGTGTTTGAGGTGGTCTTGATTGTCTTTAATAGTTCTTAGAGGGCCTTGAAGAGGGTCTTGAGTGGAGTTTGGCTGGAGCTTTGAAGGGATTTAAAGGGGGTCTTGAGTGGGATCTTGAGGGGGTTTTGAAGTAGACTTAAGTTGGGTCTAGAGGAGTTCTTGTGGGGGCTTGAGGTGGTCTTGAGGGCCTTGGATAGTTTTTAGAGTGGGGTCTTGAAGGGATTTAGAGAGGGTTTTGATTGGGGTCTTGAGGGAGTTTTAGAGGTTCATGGATGGGGACTTGGGGGAGTTTTGAGGCGGTCTTGAAAGGGTATTGAGAGAGTCTTTACGGGGTATCGAAAGGGTGGTCTTGATAACATCTGGATGGGTGTTTTGAGGGGGTGTTAGGGATATTTTGAGAGGGTCTTGAGTGGAATTTTAAGGTTGTTTGAGTCAAAAATAGTATTAAGGACGGTTTAAAAACGTGGTCTTGAATGGGGTCTTGAGAGAGTCTTTACGGAGTTATGAAGAGGAGTATTTGGGGAGTTTTGAGGCGGTTTTGAGTGGTGTCTTGAGAGGATCTTGAAGGGGATATTAGTTGAGTCTTGATTGGGTTGTCAAATTCTTGTGGAGGGCTTGTGGTGAGGTATTCTTAAGAGAATTTTGAGTTGGGTCTTGATGAGGTTTTGAGATATTTTTCATGGGAGTCTTGAGTTTGTCTTGAGGGAGTTTTGGGGCGATCTTGAGGTGGTTTTGAAATGGTCTTCATGTAGTTTTCATGTGGTTTGGGATGGTATTAAGTACGTCTTGAGGAATTTATTAAGAGGGATTTTGAAGTGTGTCTTGAGGAGGTCTTTTATATTATATACCATGGCTTGCTGTTGGATCTCTGGCTCACACTTCCGTCTTCTAAGTAACAAACAAATAAACGACACATATTGGTGTAGTCTTGAGCCTTTGCAAGAAGGGGCAATCTGTCACAAGGAAGGTTGATGGTTACTTAAAGATTCGTTTCAAATTTGTACGGAGGTCTTGAGATTACGACCTTTGGCGTTTTGTGTTCCCCCCATTTTACCTTCCGATGAATTCTTCAGGTAAATGTGGTTGCAGTTATCCTTCTTTTTTTCTTACCAGCCAACACGCTTCTCGTTTACATCGGCAATTCACTGTGAAAGCTGCCCCAATGTTGGCAACAGAAGTATTTTTGAAAGTTTATCTTGGATAGCTTTAATTGCATCAAATCTGTGATGTTGGTGTTCAAACGGTGCGATTATGAAGCTTCTATCAGGTGAGATTTTTGAAGCTCATGCTTTACAAATCGTATTGCATTACCTCAACGAATGCAACACTCCTCCAAGTTGTTTAGAAAAAGTTCTCTCTGGAGAAAGCACAAAGAAATGGCAATGGGCAAGTTCTCCCTGACTTTCAATCCGTATATGAAGCTAATTTTAGAACCTACATCAAAGTATAGAACCGACTTGGCCGTTTATTGTACGTACCTTTTAATCGACAGCAAATGTGCTCCTAGTCGAAGAGAGACAGAAAGATAGATAAGGAAAAAATGCACTCAGAGACAAAAGAGCAAACCAAAATGATGGTGGCGGCGCCTTAAGCACTGCTGCAATTTTTTAAGTTTTATGACAGAATGACAGCATAGAATGGCAGCGCTGTTTCAGTATCTAGGAAAACCTAATCCATCTCTTTTATGTTACCTAGGGGTGAACGAAAGGTAGTAGGCATCTAAGCCTCCCTATTGCTATCTGCCTCAATTACAATGGAATGACTAACCAGGAAGTGTTTTTTTTAGGGTAGAAGTGGGGTATTGTTCGAACGTGTAATGTCGGGGTGTTCATAGAAAAGCGCTTTAACAGAAAATGGCACTATTTTTGCATGAGGTTAAGTACTCCATTCATTTAATAAAACAACTGCCCAGCAATGCAAACCAAAACTATTACGAAAGGTCAGAAATAGGCTTCTTGTTTGGCCTATATTTATCCTTTAATTATCCTATAATTATCCTATAATATAATATAATAAAATGCTATTTTTCTAAAGTTACTAAATGGAAGGGACCTACAATTTATTGATTGAGAAGCTTTTCATGACAAGTTACTACTCTAGGATTGTTTGTCAGACATTCGTAAAAGATGAGACCCTAAAAACACTCTGTGTTGTTTTCAGGGTTTCGACCATCGAACCTCCTGCTCAGAAGTCCATGCACTAATAATTGAGTCACGGCACCCAAAAAATTTAAATATACTCTGCCTATAATCATGATTTAATTCTAAACGGATACTATAATACTCCTATAATCATTCTGCAATTCTAAAATTACACTTTATTTTCCTAAAATTATAAATTGACTTCTTCTATAATTATGTATTTAATCTATAATCTCATCCCATAATTTAAAATTATAGAGTCATTTCCTATAATCATCCTATATTTCTAAAATTTCTCTAAAATCTATATCTATCTGCTATATTTCTAAACTGACTCTATAATATTCCTATAATCATCCTACAATTTAACAATTACTCAATAATGTTATAATTTACACTATAATTTTCCTACAATTTAAATTGACTCTATATTCTTTCTATAATCATTCTTTAAATTTGAACTAACTCTATAATTTATCAATTATTTGAATTAATCTATAATCTACCTAATATCATTCTATTATTCTAAAATAACACATTAAGCTGCCTATAATAATACTTAAATGCTAAAATAACATCCTATAATTAAGAATGGGTATATAGTCTTCCTATAATCATTCTATGATTTGAAACTTACCCTTTCATGCTCCTATAATACTATAATTCCAACATTTTTACTTACAATTCTGAAACGACTCTATACTAATCCTCTATAATCCCTCTAAAATTTCGTTAAAACCTTCCTATAACTCTAAGATAAATCTTTAATCTTCCTATAAACATCCTATAATTATTCTATAATTCTAAACCGACTCTTTAATATTCCTATATAATTCCTTCTATAATTCTAAACCGACTCTTTAATATTCCTATATAATTCCTTCTATAATTCTAAACCGACTCTTTAATATTCCTATATAAATAAATATTATATCAATAATCTTCCTATAGATATAGAATTACACTATAATTTTAAATTGAGTCTATAATCTTTCTATAAACATTCTTTAAATTTGAACTGACTCTTTGATCTTTATAGCTATTCATTATTTGTAAAATTTATTCCTATAATCTTTCTATAATTCTAAATATACTATTCAATCTTCCTATGAAAATTTATTAATTCTAAAATCTTATCCTATAATTTAAAACAACTCTACAATCATTCTATTATTCTAATATAACGCTTTACGCTTCCCATAATTATGCTCTAATGCTAAAATTTCAATCCTATTATTTAGAATTACTCTTCAATCTTCCTATAACTATTCTATAGTTCTTAAATAACTCTTGGATTTTCCTATAATCATGTATTAACTCTAAAATCTCATCCTAAAATAAAAAATAACTCTACAATCTTCCTATAATTGTTCTATAAATCGAAAACAAACTCTTTAAGCTTCCCATAATAATGCTATAAATTTTTAAATGTTACCATTTGGAAAGACTTTTCTTTTAAGCAAGCAACTACAATTATATTTTCATCATCATCGTTCATTTATTCGCGCTTCCATGCCCATGGCATCAACAGTCCCCACCCTTACCGTACACACACAGTGGAAGTTTTCATAACACACTGCATGTGTAAAAATGTGTAGGTATGCGCGCGCATGCGCGATTCTATGTGTATGAGTGTGATGAGCTTTTGTCCGTTTGTCCTCTTTTTCGTTGCGTCAGTTGTTGTGTAGTGTTATGTAGGAAGAAATTGTTTTTTTTTTTTTGTGAAAATTTAGTGAAATTATTTTCTATTTAATTAAGAAATGTAGGAAAATTGCTCGCTATTTACAGTGGCATGCATGTGAAAAAGTAAACGATTGCATCTATGCCGAGGACAATTGCCGTGGTTGAACAACCTGAGGAGGAAGGTGGCAACAACGACCACGACCATTGTAACAGACGGAACGACGGACGGAGAGCCCAACCCGATAAAATTTACTAATTGACAATTTGCTGAGGTTGTAAGCTTCTTCGTTGAGTGATGTGCAAAACAACAAAAACAAAACGAAAAGCCGCATTTTAAGCAAAATTACAAAACCGAAACCGAAATCAAACCACCGCCGCCGCTGCCAGCTTCAGTGCCAAAAACAACAGGGAGTAGTGGACAGGAGAAGGGGACATTTTTTTTTCATTTTGAGTCTAATTCTGGAGACTGTTGGTTGGACTGGGGCCGCAGGACATTTGGGAGAAACGACGGAAACAACAACAACCAACAAACAATAAAGGCAATGTCCTGTTTCAATTTCATTATAATTAAGGTAAGTGGAGGGAGGAGCGGTGGTTGGCTGGGTGGTTACAATTAGGGGGCTGGCAACATGTCACATAATTGCTTAGGAATTTTTCGCAAAAATAACTCTACCTGTGCTACATATTTTGGTTGTTGCCTGCGCTTACACCTCTTGCTGTTTTTTTGTTTTTTTTTGGCGCACACGCAGGTGAATGGCATCGATGTCAGCAATCTGCCCTACGAGGAGGCCGTGCAAATATTCCTCAGTGCCGAGGAGCCAATTTTGGTGGAAGTGCGACGCCGGCGATTTGACGATGCCAACAAGCTGAGTTTTTTTAATTTCGATGCAACAACATCACCAACACTGGCGTTATTGAGTTCAACGTCAACGGGAGCTGCCGAACCAACAGCTGATTTCACAACAACAACAACGTCCACCAACTCTCCCGCCGTTATAAATCGTCGTCATCTGAACGTCGGTACAGAAAAAATCTCAACTGGTCCCTCCACTTTGAAGAACGAGGTGATGACTGACACAATCGATGGAGTTTCGTCGATTTCATGCCAAACGGATGGAACCGGTGTGGATATAACTTTGTCGCCGTCACATGCGGTTGTGGCTGTCACGGATGTCAGGACGACAACGTATCATCATCATAATTATCAGCAGGAGCAAAATATAGCCGTTCCCACCACCACCAACACCACCACCAACACTGGAGCAGCTCAAGAAAAGCAGAGGCAATCGGCGATGCGTGGCCGGGGGACAGCATTGAACAAAATGAGTAGCAGCATCGTACAGCAGCCGGAACAGCACCAACACCAACACAATGCAACATGTACGCACATTAATGAGCAGCTAATGGACAATGACTGTTTGGCAGCGGAAATTGACATTGAGGTAGGTGCTGGGTAGTGACTGGGGGATACAAATTAAAAAGAGGGAGGAGGTATAAACTTGCTATAATTCTTAAATTACTCCATAATCTTCATATGCAATAATTCTAAAATGACAGTATGATCTCCTATAATTCTCTTAAACCTTCCTATAATGCTATAATTCAAAAATTTCAGGTTTTAATTATAAAACTCTATACTCAACCTATGATCTTCCTAAATTTCTAAGATTTCCTTATAACTATCCAACAGTTCTAAACTGACGCTCAAATCTTCCTATAATCATCCTATAATTATTCTATGATTCGAAACTTACAATTTAGAGCTCCTTTAATGCTATAAATCCAATATTTCTATTTATAATTTTAAAACGACTCAACAATCATCCTATAATACCTCTGATACTTCTTTATAATCTTTCTATAATTCTAAACTGACTTTATAATCTTCCCATAAGCATTCGCTGATTTAAAATTACTCTATAATACCACTATAATTCTAAAATAGCTCTTTAGTCATCGGTTAAAAATGCTATTAATCTAAAATCAAATCTATACTGATCCTATAATTCTCCATTTCTAAAATTTATTTATAACCTTCCTTTAATCCTAAGGTGAATCTATAATATTCCTATAATCATTCTGTAATCATTCTATGATTAGAAACTTACTCTATAATACCTCTTATAATTCTAAAATACCTCTTTAGTCATCCTTTAGTAATGCTATAATTCTGAAATCTAATCTATACTGATCCTATAATTCTCCATTTCTAAAATTTATTTATAACCTTCCTTTAATCCTAAGATGAATCTATAATATTCCTATAATCATTCTGTAATCATTCTATGATTAGAAACTTACTCTATAATACCTCTTATAATTCTAAAATACCTCTTTAGTCATCCTTTAGTAATGCTATAATTCTGAAATCTAATCTATACTGATCCTATAATTTTCCTACATTTCCAAAATTTCTTTATAACCTTCTTATAAGTGTTCGATGAATCCATAATCTTCCTATAATCATCCCATAACTATTCTATAATACGAAACATACCCTATAATCCTCCTAAAATGCTATAATTTTAAAATTTCAGCTTATATTTGTAACACGACTCTATACTCATCCTAAATATCTCGTATATTTCTAAAATTTCTTTATAACCTTCCAATAATTGTAAAATGGCCCTTTAGTCTTGCTATAATCATGCTATAATCTTCCAAAATACAAATATTTCTCGATAGTCTTCATATACTTCTAAAGTAATTATTTAACCTTCCTATAATAATGCCATAATTCTAAAATTTCATCATCTAATTCTCAAATTGCTACGATCTTACTATAATAATCCAGGGCCAGGGCCGCCCCAAGCTTCCACGAAACGAAAATATCAATCCCTCAACCGACCATCACCATAGTCTCCGACTATCTAACACACTATCTCTACCTCCTTCTTTCTATGCAGGAAATCACATTGCGGAAAACCCAAAGTGACGAAAATCTCGGCTTCACCATTAGCTATAGCTCTGGAAATTTTTCAGAATCAGATTCCGGTGGATCTGATGATGATGATGATGATGACGATGACGGTGACGACGATGATGATGATGATGATGATGATGAGGTTGATCACGATGCCCTTGAGGATGCTGATAATGATGGCGATGTCGACAGCGATTCCAAAATGGACGAATGCATGGCCATTGATTTATCAATGAACAAGTCGCCACCGCCACACTCCTTGTCGTACCACGGAGTACCACCAACACCAGCAATTGGTGATGGTACCTTAGTGGTGAAGGAGGGAACGGAGGCAGAGAGGGAGGATGACGACGATGATGACGTTGCTGTCTGCTGTGACTTCAGCATACCACGGGCCAACATCTATGTTAGCAACATCCTGCCAAACAGTTTAGCGGACCGCGATGGACGATTGCGCCAAGGCGATCGTATATTGCAGGTACGGCCGGCGGCGGCAACAAGGTGACCTTTGGCTTGGAGTTCATTCATTCTCGTTTTCTGTTTTTTTTATTTCGACAGATTAATGGACGAAATATTTTGGAAAACGTCGATCCCGATTACTTCCTCAACGATGACAAGAATTCGG
Organism: Nephrocerus scutellatus; assembly: GCA_947095585.1. Classification (NCBI taxonomy): domain Eukaryota; kingdom Metazoa; phylum Arthropoda; class Insecta; order Diptera; family Pipunculidae; genus Nephrocerus; species Nephrocerus scutellatus. The sequence continues at coordinate 3,691,055 of OX352766.1, forward strand.
TGACGATATTGGTCAGTCGCTGTGTGTATACGGTAAGTTGTCTTTTTCCGGAAATCTCAAGCATTGAAGTTGATTGTAAAATGCAGGAAGATGACTATCTGGTCGACTCGGCTGTCTATTGCGACGACAAGGAGTACCAGAATTCGTCGTCTCAACATCAATTGTCGTCGTGCGGGGAATGCGGCGAACTCAACACATTTTCATCCAAATCCTCAATATCGGCGTTGTCGGGAGAGCAGTCCTTCTGCGGTGGGGGGAGTAGTATCGGCGGCGTTGTCCAATTTGCCTCATCGCCCGCAACACTGACCAATTCCATACAAACAAGGCCGCTTAAACAGTCAGCGGCAGTCTTACAGCAGCGGGCACAATCGTTAGCACCACCAGCTGCTCCAGTCATCGGCGGCAGTGTAGCCAATAGCTCCACCACCACTTTTAGCCATGCAAATATTAAGGCGCAATTGGAATCGGTCAACAAGGAAATTTCACTCCTCAATTCGCAAATCTGTCACATGAAACTGCAGCAAGTTGCTGAGATTTCACTTGTGCCAGTTGCAGCTTCAGTTCCAGTTCCAGAACCGGAAGCGATTCCTGTCCAAAGTCAGACGCAACCACAGTCTAAGTTAAATAAAATAAAAAATTCGTCCGTCACTGATGAATCAGACGATCATCAGACTGTAATCCAGCCAGCATGCAACACTATAAGGCAGCAGAAGCATCCGTCATACCAGCATGGCAACATTCGGAATGTTGCAGCGCAAGAATCCATTCCTCCAGTTTTTATCAGCAAACAGCAACAGCAACAGCAACAACACCAACAACAAGGCTCGCTTGAACCGATAACACCATCGGAACGGAGCAGCATCAATAAGGGTTTTGAACATCACATTTATGAAACGATTCCAGAGGATTCCGAATCATCGGATAACTTTTACTGTTCACCCTATGAGGGTGGCAAAAGAGAACGTCGAGTTGAGCAATGGTTGAAGTCAATTGGATGCTCGGCGACGGTAACAACAGCAACAGCAACAACAACAGCAACGGCAACGGCGGCAACGGCCATTACTGCTGCAACATCGTCCAGCAGCAATATTAGCCGCAAGGACCAACAGCATCACCATCAACAGCAACAGCAGCCATGGACTCGTTTGACCAAGAACACCAACTCCAGCACCGATGATTACGAAAACAGTTCCAGTGCCTATAACACCGGTGGTTCGTGTAACAGCAATCAATTGTCCTTCGATCAGCAAAGGTTTGTTGCTAGCAGAGTAGTGCTAGGATGCTAGAGGACTCAAGGATAATGATTTTTATTATAATTTTTCTCCCTGCAGCACTTCCACGTTGGTTCAATCGAAGACGAAGAGTTTTCTGTCGATTTATCATCGTAAGTATGAGCGAGAGTTTGTCGAGAACAGTTGAGAATAGTTCGATGTTTGATGTTCGATGTTCGATCTTGAACGTTGAAGGTGTTGAAGGTTTGGCGCAAGTATTGATGGTTGTTCGTGCGTTGTAATACGATGATTAATAGTTGGTTTGATGAGCAACATGTAATGACCAGTTTGATGTTCGATGTTCAGTGGTTGGTGCATTATACAAAATTCGATGGTTCGTTCGTCTTAATGTGATGATAAATGCTTGAACTGACATTTGTTATTCGGTGATTGGTCTGATGTTCGATGTTCGATGTTGAATGTTCGATGTTCTATGTATGATGTTCGATGTTGAATGTTCGATGTTCGATCTCGAACCTGCATTGTTAAAGGTTTGGTACAAGTATTGATGGTTGTTGGTTCGACGTAATAAGTTGTTTAATAGTTGGTTGGACGCACAATATGTGGTGATCAGTTTTTATGTTTGATGTTCGATGTTCAGTTGCTGTTGCATTGTACAAAGTTCGATGGTTCGTTCGTCTTAATATGATGATAAATGCTTGGACTGACATTTATTATTCGATGATTGGTCTTATGTTCGATGTTTGATGTTCAATGACTGATGAATTTTGGTTGGTTGGTTTTATGGTTGGTTCGATGATGATTGGTGGTTGCATTAAAGTTTATTAGTTGATGATTGATCCTATGTTTGATAATCAATGGATGATCACTGAATTGTTTTATGGTTTGTTTGGTGGTTGGTTTGGTGGTTGGTTTGGTGGTAGGTTCGATGATTATTATAGGTTAGTTTGAAGTTTAGTATTCGATGATTTGTCTGATGTTTGATATCTGATGGGCAATGGCAGATGAAAGCAGTCAGGTTCGTTGGTTTGATGGTTGGTTCGATGATGATTGCTGGTTGGATTAACGTTTAATGAATTGTTCGATCATGATTGTTGGTTGTTTTGACATTAAATATTTGACGATTGGTCTGATATTCACTAATATGATGAATTTTCAAACTTTCTTTACTTCACTTTATTTTCGTAACAGATAAAATTCCGTCAAATTCACATGGCAACTCGTTAACAGCTACCGCTGGACGCCCACCGCATCCGTCTAGATTATCTTCTTTTGCGACAGCATCAGAAAACGAACAACAGAAGCAAAGAAAGCAAACAATCAAGGCTCAAAACAAATTGCATCGTGCAGCATTGATGAGACGAAATTCCAATGTTTCGGAGGTGGCGAGTGGCAAGGGGAGCATCACGGAACAGCGGCACCAGCAAGACAACCAACATCAATATCAACAGCAATTGCAAGTGCAAAAACAATATCATCGCAGTCAGCAACATCATCCACAACAACATCATGGAAGTGTCACACAGCAACAGCCACAACAATCACAACAACAAAGCTACAACAGTAAACAACAACAGCAATACATGAAAAAGTATCATAATCATCAACATCAACATCAACATCAACATTATCATCAGCAACAATCGCAACAATGTCCCGAAGACAGTGACGATCACTCAACGTTGGTCTCACACACCAACATAACGTACAGCTTGTCACAGTATACGGCAACTGGAGCACATTTGCAGCACCAACAGGTCTCAAATGTTGATCACGTATGTATTGTATTGAATTTTGCAATTAGCATAAGCACGAAACAACAACAACTGAGACAACTTAACATAACAAATCTACGGCCTCGCGCCACAACAGTCAGTTACGCCAAATATTATTTTATAGGAAACAGAACAGGACCTAAATGACTTCCCTACGGTACTCCAGCCCGACTGTATTGGATTAATACTTGTACGTCGTACCTTTTACAAATGTATGACATTTATATTTTGAACTACGACCGCCGATGACTTCTTTTTTTAAACACTTGTTGTAGCCATAATCTCATCCTTCCATTATTTGTCTTGTTACCTTTGTCCTTTTTGTCTTTTTTTCTTCTCTATTACTGCAGTGTGCCACGTCATCAACATCAGCAGCTGCCTCAGCCGCCGCCTCAGCAGCAGCGAAATTAGCTTGGAAGGTAAAACGTCGTCCAGATGGCTCCCGATATATTGTTCGGCGGGTCATTAAAAAATCTCAAGATCGGAGCATCAACTCATCGTCATATTCGTCGATGGGAGGAGCAGCGGTGATCACAGCAACGCAACAAGAACAGTTCTGTGACGAGATTGATTGCAGCGATGCCGTGGGCTATCTTCAGCAGCAACAACAACAACAACAACAACAACAACGCAATCATTCAAGCAAGTCCAGCAAACCGCAGTTACAACAAAAGCCATCAAAAGAACATCGCCGTCATCATCATCAACATCAAAGCCAACAACAACAGAATATTGGCATAGCTGCGGTGGCGGCCGCGTCCGCAACGGTAACGCCATATAGGAAACATCAATCACAGCATTGGTTAATCTAAAAAGGAAGCCCCACGCCACGCCCCACCATCCTCATACATAAACCAGAACAACAATAACAACAACAACAACGGTCATGTCATATCAGCAACAAGTAGTATGATGCCAAATATTTTCTCAGCATTGTGACAAAACATACAAATAACTTTTTACATATTGAACGATATTTACATAATATACACATATACATAGGTGAAAATATCCATATACATACACAATGCAACCACCCTTATATACAATAATTATATATACGATGTATATAAATACATGTTTAGGATCCTACATATTATGTTATGATGTAGGTTTGTCATTTTATCACTAATGTCATTTCATCTGACATTTGACGTTTGACATTTGATATTTGACATTTAAATTTGACGTTAGACATTTGATGTTTGACATTTAAGTTTGACGTTTGACATTTGATATTTGACATTTAAGTTTGACGTTTGACATTTATTATTTGACACTTGACATTTGACAAGCGAAAGGTTAAACCATGAATTGAAAATAGGAAGGCGTTATGTGCTGACAGGTACAGCTTTGCTATCTTCTTCTTTTTTCTTTTTTTTTGCAAAGAAGACTGTACATAAGACCAAGATGCAAAGCACACTGTAAGACTTTTAGCAAATTCTGAATTTTCGGCTTCCATCGAACTTGATCTGTGGTCATTAGTGGAGCCTCAAATTCCTTAAATAGCTGGCCATTTAAGAGCTCTCATTAAAGTGCTCTTTCTATCGCTCAAAGATCGTTTATTTCGGGTTGTGGCGGCCATATATCCAACACATAGCGAGTGCCTCCATCCTCCATCAGGGGATAAATTGCTTAGCCGTTTTCTTTGACGTGGTTTTCGCCATCAATAAATTATTGTTCAGAGGCTATTAGTTGGACGTTTGTATACTAGTAGCAATGCCACCCATGTGGATTTATTGCACTCACCCCTGACTTGTGCTTTGCGTGCGTGCCCTTCCCTTCAGTACCTTTCCATTCCAATGGCTCTTAGGAATGTTTGCTAAAGGAATCTCCTAGGCAAGTGAATCAACTATTCCTCCGTGAAGCAGCCAACCTTGATCAGATGTAAATTAGTTTTCTTGGATTCGCTTTCTACACACTATGTGTGGTGGAAGCAACCGAAGGATAGCATGCATACCCGCTGCGGGGCAGGTTCTCATTGCCCCCGTAACTAAAACACAGGCCAGCCTCTGTACTTTTTCCAATTCTCTTCTCGTGGAGCTTTGCTAGATCCTATTCGCCCATTCTGCCACTTGCTCCTTTGATAATCATTGGAATAATTATCACGGTTTACATCCAGTACACAATTCTGGGACTAACTCCCAAGGATTTTGCTGCAACATACACACCATCTATGATTTTTATAGTCCTGCTTATTGCTATTTGTTCCATAGCAGTATACTTTCGAAATATCAGTCCAAGGTACTTGACCTCTTTGCTGGTAGGCTGGTATCATCTCCATTGAGGGTAACCGGGTGCATTCGCTCCAGCTTTCTTCTATTGGCCGGCTCCATAGCGATTCTGTTTTCGAAAAGCAAGGTCACTTCAATCACGTCAACCTCTCTTTGAAGTGACAGCATTCCTCTGAATGCGATGGGCAATTCTATCTTACCTCTTACCTCTTCCTTCCTCTTCTGTATCTTTTTCTCTCTATTTTCTCTTTTTTTTCCTTTTCTCTATTCTTTATTCTCTAAACATGCAAAACTGAATGACACCGGCTCGAAATCGGGACCGGTGGAGTTTTTTTTGCGTGAGGCCACGACCGGACCCCGGTTGTAGAACTAATGATGATGATGATGATGATTCTCTATTCACTCTTCTTCACTTGTATTTTGTCACTTGTCTCTTCGATCTTCGCTATCCAAAAAATAGTCTTCTCTCTTTATACGACTCCTTTCTCTATTTTCTTTTCTATCTGTACTCCTCTATTTAATCGAAACTCTCTTCTCTCTACTTTACTATCACTTCTCTAAAAACACTTCTTTCTTCTCTCTTAGCTCTTATCAATGCTCTACCTTTTTTTTCTCACTAAACTCACTTTTCTCAGCTCTCTTCACTATTATCTCTTCCCTCTTCACACTTCTCTATATTCAACACTCTCTTCTCCCTTCTTCTAGACCACTTATAACTAAAATGTTTTTTCTTCATTTTTATCGCTCTAGACCACTAACTTCTAACTTCTCTCTGTAATATATTCTCTTGCCTATAGTTTCTTGTAACTAGTCTCTTCCTCTTGACTATCGTCTCTCGTCTTTTCTCTCTTCTATTCGCAGTCTTATCAAAAAACTATTCTCCTTTCTCTTTTCGCTCTACACTTTTCCTCTTCCTTTTTAAACAAAATATTTAGTCTTTTGCCTGATCCCTCTTCGTTCTTCTATTTCTAGACTCTTTTATCTTTACACTACACTAATAACATTCTACTATATTTTTGCTTCTCTCCTCACACAACACACTGATAACTTCACATTAGTCACTTCTCTCTTTCTACCTATTTACACTGTTCTCTTCACACTGTTCTCTTTTCCAATCTCTCTTCTCTTCTTGTGTAAATGTCTCTTGTTTCTTGTCTAAATGTCTTTTGTCTCCTGTCTCTTTTCTCTTGTCTCTTGTGCCTTGTCTCTAGTCTCTTGTCTCTTGTCTCTTGTCTCTTGTCTCTTGTCTCTTGTCTCTTGTCTCTTGTCTCTTGTCTCTTGTCTCTTATCCCTTGTCTCTTGTCTCTTGTCTCTTGTCTCTTATCACTTGTCTCTTATCACTTGTCTCTTATCTCTTGTCCAACACATTTCCGATGTCAAATCGCAAACAAATTGACATTCCAATGACATAATAGGCATACAATGAAAACTTTCGAAACACCTTATATTTATATAGAACGTAATTTATGATGCCATCACTACCGCATTTACATTTTGGCCAATACGACTGTACGTATTTTTAATAAAACGAAGAAAAAAAATATTGTGAAACCCACACACACACACACACAGTATAAAGCAATTATCAAAAATAAAAATATTTTATAGAATTTTTTAATATTTCAAAGAAATGCAAAAAAAAGAAAGAAAGAAAGAAAAAAATAAAATTATCTGTGATAAGCAAGAAGTTTTTTGTTGTAGTTGTAGTAGTTGCAGTAGTCAAATGAGAAATAAACGTAGAACCAGTTAAATAATTAAATAACAATTAAAAGTAAAATAAAATAAAGCCACAACAACAACAACAACAACAAACCACATTTAACCAAAAAGTCTGATTTATACATAACTCTCTCGTGTACACGTACACATCTCCAATAGATGCATATAGTTACCGATAAACAACCAATGCATGTGACATACATATTATTATCCTTATAACTAAATATTATTACCTATAATTATTCTAACCGTTTAACTAAACTAGAAGTAATTGACAGTTGTGACGCAATCGGGCTGTCAAGCCACGCACGCCATACACCATACACATGTTTATGTATTTATAATATTTATTGAATACAACATTGTAGGTAATATTTATTATGTATACACACACACACACACACACACATAGAGAAAAATCCATTTTATTAAACAAAATAATAACAAATTTATTCAAATAAAAAATAAATAAATAAATTAAACGAATATCGCAGCAATGGAGGAAGAGTATATTTGGTGAGACAAGGCACCCTGTTACAATGCGAGACAAGAGTTCCAAAGAAAACCAATACCGCCGACAATTTTCACTTCTTTGCGGTCTGTTCGTCAAGATGTCTGTTCTGTCTGTTCATCAAGAATGTCTGGCACCTGCCATACAAACTGACCCCAAAAGAAATAACTTCTTTGCTCAAACTTCACACTGAAATCTCTAGTGTAAAAAAGTTTATCAGTTGTGTGGTGTACTGTGTGCCACCAATAATTTTAGATTTTTTTATGGTCTGTATGTCAAGAATGTCTGGTACCTGCCATACAAACTGACCCCAAAAGAAATAACTTCTTTGCTCAAACTTCACACTGAAATCTATAATATAAAAAAAACTTAGCAGTTGTGTGGGGCGCTTATTACCGAAGACAGTTCTACACTTTTTTGGGGTCTATATGTCAAGAATGTCTGGTACCTGCCATACAAACTGACCCCAAAAGAAATAACTTCTTTGCTCAAACTTCACACTGAAATCTCTAGTGTAAAAAAGTTTATCAGTTGTGTGGTGTACTGTGTGCCACCAATAATTTTAGATTTTTTTATGGTCTGTATGTCAAGAATGTCTGGTACCTGCCATACAAACTGACCCCAAAAGAAATAACTTCTTTGCTCAAACTTCACACTGAAATCTCTAGTGTAAAAAAGTTTATCAGTTGTGTGGTGTACTGTGTGCCACAAATAATTTTAGATTTTTTTATGGTCTGTATGTCAAGAATGTCTGGTACCTGCCATACAAACTGACCCCAAAAGAAATAACTTCTTTGCTCTAACTTCTCACTGAAATCTCTAATATAAAAAAAATGTAGCAGTTGTGTGGTGCGCTTGTTACCGAAGACAGTTCTACACTTTTTTTGGGTCTATATGTCAAGAATGTCTGGTACCTTCCATACAAACTGACCCCAAGAAATTAACTTCTTTGCTCTAACTTCTCACTGAAATCTCTAATATAAAAAAAACTTAGCGGTTGTGTGGGGCGCTTGGTACCGGAGACAGTTCTACACTTTTTTGGGGTCTATACGTCAAGAATGTCTGGTACCTGCCGTACAAACTGACCCCAAAAACAGACGTTTTTTTGCTCTAACTTCTCACTGAAACCTCTAGTGTAAAAAAGTTTATCAGTCGTGTGGTGTACTGTGTGCCACCAATCATTTTAGACTTTTTTATGGTCTGTATGTCAAGAATGTCTGGTACCTGCCATACAAACTGACCCCAAAAGAAATAACTTCTTTGTTCAAACTTCACACTGAAATCTCTAATATAAAAAAAACTTAGCAGTTGTGTGGAACGCTTATTACCGAAGACAGTTCTACACTTTTTTGGGGTCTATATGTCAAGAATGTCTGGTACCTGCCATACAAACTGACCCCAAAAAAAATAACTTCTTTGCTCAAACTTCTCACTGAAACCTCTAATATGAAAAAGTTTTTCAGTTTTATGGTGCGCTTGTTCCCGACTATAATTTTACACTTTTTAAGGTCTATTCGCCAAGGATGATGACTGGTAACTCCAAGCCTTTCACTTTTGATATATTAATGAACTAAGTTAATAGGGAATTTTTAAATTCCCAGCGTGCAGTTTTTATTTTGTTTATTTCTATTTTTTTTATTTATATTTTCATTATGAATTAAATTTAACTTTTAATTTAATTATAATAATAAGAGATATACTAATTTATTTTTATAATAAATGAGAGATTAATTTAATAATTTAATTTAACAATTTATGTTCAACATTCATATATCTAATGTATATTTTTTTTTGGTTCTATATGTATGTATATTATGACAATGTATAAACGTAATACATTTTCTGTAAATTTTTATTTCGATTAATAATAATTTATTGCATTTTTCCTAACTACGAGTATAGTTTTTTTTTTCTGTTTCCTTCTTTATGTAGACAATGTTGTGTTTCGTTGGTTGTTAAATAAATAATTAAATACTAATAGAATACTAATTAATTAGATTGCAAAATACTAGAGTTTATAGTTTTCCATTATTCTGCAGTAAATAATTTTTTTATTCTTCAAGTAACAATATATTTTATTCTTTATAACACAAATGCACATTCACAATGATAATAATTTATATTTTTAATTAATAAAATTATTATAGAACAAAAAATACAAATTTATTAACAAATAGCTCTAAGTATTTTTTGTTATATATATAAATATATTATATGTATATTTTATTTTATTATTATAATTAATTTAATTTTTTTAGTTGTTTTTGTAAATTAACTGAACTTAATATTTTATGTGTAATTTTGTTATAGTAAATCCAGTGTCCTCTTGCCGAGCTCGACTGTCTGTCAATTGGAAGGAGGAACGTCGTTTAACTGTTGAGTTGCTCTTTCCGTAAAGATTATCTCTCTTTAAGTAGTTTTTGAAGAAGAGAAACGTTGTCTCTTTTTTTAAATTCTCTTTATTAAGTTTGCGTGCCCGTGTGTTTTTGTCTGTCTGTCGTGGAATCTTGCGATCAATTTTTAAACAACTTCCCAAAGCCCGATTTTATTAGAAATATGCACACATGTGTATTTCCGGTGACAACACTTTTTATAAAAAGTTGGAAGTGATCGAGCCCAAGCGCCGAGGGGCTCTCATACAAAATGTTTAAAATTTACCCGACTTTTTGCGCTTAAGAGAATTTAAATTTTTGGTCCTTGTGTTGTTTTTATTCTCTTTCTCATTCTCCCTCTATTTTCCTTCTGACCATGACGAAGAGCATGGTATCTCCAAAATGGTGTATTGTGTCTTTCGTCTTCCCTTTTTCGTCTTTGGTCCTTGGTATTTGATCTTTGGTTTTTGGTTTTCACTCAGACATGTGATTGGGAAGCACGGCCTCGGCGAACGAAATGACAATGGTCATAGGAGCCACCACATTTGAGCATAAGACCTGCCACAACTGACAGGCAATCATCATCCAACTAAATCGACCATTTGGCGATCAGCCGACGTTTTAGGAGCTGTCTTTTAGACGTCCGAAACAGACGAGGAGTCGACATGGGTATGGTACGGGATCTTCACCTTATGGACACTAGCTAGTCCAGTTACGTACTGCATCAGTTCAAAGAATCCGCTATATCATCCGAATGCATAGGTATAATATCGACCGGCTAAAGATCCCCTCAGTACGCCAACAATTAAGGGATCATTTATCGCAATTAGTGGAAGCAATCAGCAACTCACTGCCGATAACCAGATTCTGAAAAATGTTTTCACATCTGGAGCGGAAAGTATTGTTGGTAGATGCCAGGCAAGGCACAGTACATGGCTTACTTTTTATAATGTACACACGCTAAAGGGGTTTGCACCCTTATAATGCTTAGCACAGCGTGGGCGTAAGGAAATTAGGGAGCGCAAAAGATGAGATGTATATGCACGCGTGTCTTAAACGACTGCAGATCATATAAATGCGGAAACACAGAATCAGGCAATTCATTCCACATAGCGAATAACGGAGGCAGATTGAATAACGTAAGCTACTTGAAGCTGGTATTGTAGATACTCCAGCAGCAGCGAGCATCGAGCTAGAGTCCCTATATCGAAGCAAAATAAGAGAAGTGCAGCGTAGTGTAAGACGTGACAAACGTAATTATATTAACAACCTGGCCTCAGGATTTGCAACGGTTGCAGTTGGGTTGGGCAGCTCTAGAGAAACGTCTAGGACGTCCCTGTCCCCTGCACATACACATCAAAAGCGAGGTTGTATCGAGAGCCACAAAACTAAAAATTCTTGAGCAAATTAAAGCAAACAAACCAGGACACTCTAGCATCATAACCAAAATAGACTTGGTATATATAACTGTCCAACCACCACTGACTCAAGAGACGGACTTAATAGTCTAATACTTGAGGACAGCAAAAGACGGCGACAACACCTAAGCGGAGCAGCTAGGAAAAGACTCGCTTTCCTAAAGCAAAAGGGGCTCACTCATGACGAGGCATTAGCACAGTGCCTGACAAAAATTAGAGACAGGACTGTAACAACGACTGTCAAACGAGGTCGATCGAATGACTCCAGCCCCAAAAACCCCCCCAAACGAGAAAAGCAAGCTCCAACTCCTAAAGAAGCCGAAACAACAAATACCACGGCCATATCGGGCCCAGGCGAAAAAGAGACAGCGAGCGGGTCAAGGACAGTACCAAACTACAGCGACATCGTGAAGGCAATCAGGTTGGTAATTACCGACCAAAGTTTTTCCGATGTCAAATTAGAAATGGCACAGATGTCCAAAATCCAAGACCATATAATGGACACAGTGGCAGAACTCCCTACTGGGGGAATCAGCCCAAACTGGGATATCTCTGTAAGCTGCGCGGTTTGAGTGCCAAATCTCAAACCATGGGACAACGCCAAAATCAAAATCGCCGGGGAGGATGAAATCCCCCACAACCAAATCTTCTTCATATATCATCCCAACTGCAGGAACACGAAGCCAACGAAAAGATAAGCAGGCGCCTGGTGGTCCAAAATAAGGAGCTTAAAAACGCAGAATGGAAGATTCTCCCGCGCAAAGATAGAAAAAATGACTATCTCCAACTGACTGGTTTGGCGTCGCCAAAGATAGCGGAGAACTTAAAGGGCTCCAACTACAGGGTCAATTGGCTCTTCGGATCGGTCTATTTCCGACTGACTGAAAGACAAAAAAAAAACCAAAAAAGATTCAGCGGAAATCAGACCCGACAATAATACGTCGAAGACAGGAAAGAAAAACCCGGCTGCTAAGCCGGTCCATTGCCCAAAAACCTCCGGTAACAGGGTTACGCCTAAGACCCAAATATCGAAACCCGGCCAATCGATACATGGCAACGAGAGGCTTGGTAAACCACTACAGGCCAAAATATCAAAAAAAAAAAAAAAACACGGCCTAGAATACCTATCAAGCCAGCCGCAATTCCAACCACACAGGGACCGAATGTTAGAACAAACAGTGCCACATGCAAACAATCTGTTGCGCGTGCAGATAAACTTTCTTGGTCCAAGGCAGCTACTGCCAACCTTTGCCACCTCTTTGTGGCTCGCTCACAACTGGGACATTGCTCTTATTCAGGAGCCATGGACCAACAAGGGTAGAATCCAGGGGGTATCCCCAATAAAATAGGTGACGAGAGGCCAAGGACAGCTATCCTATGTCGCCACCAATATAACATCTATTCTATAAATCAATCTATTTCCGTAGACATAACCGCGATTTCCTTAGATCCTTAGAGATGCATACAACATCACAAGCATCATCAACTTTGCCGCTGCCTATTTCCCAGGAGACGATGAAGAATCGCCACCAAAAACAATACAGAGCTTCGTTGAGTACTGCATAGCTCACATCTAAAAATTTGTGATCGGATGCGACACAAACACAAGAGGTGAGATACTCCTTAACTACTGCCTATCCATTCACATAGTTATAAACAACGTGGGAAGTGATGCAACTTTCATAAATGCCATAAGAAGAGAAGTTCTGGACCTTACTCTATCATGGCATAATATGTAAGAGGCATCGCTATCAGACCACATGTACAATAAAAGTCAACGTAGAAACTCCCAATAGGGTTCAATCCATTATAAGAACCCCCAATTGGCAAGTCTTTCAAGACTCCCTGCAATCAAACTTGACTGGTATTAGTACCCGAATAAGCTCGATAGCTGACCTAGACCCCACAGCAAACGACCTAACCGAGGCAATCATAAATGCCTATAAGAGATGTTCCCCTTGTGGAACCATGATCTCGAGGCTAAGTGAAGAGAAGTCCGAAAACTGGTCAACAAGGCCAAACGAACAAATATTTGGACGGCCTATCGAACTTCCCTTACCAAATACAACGCGGCACTAAGAAGTAGCAAACGTAATAGCTGGAGAGAAGAATTTTGTGAAAGCATCGATCAACTCCCAACAGCGTGTCGACTTCACAAGGCTCTCTCCCTCGACCACACAAATCCATTCGGGTCAGTCAAGAAACCTAACGGAGAATTGACAACCTCAAGATATGAAACCCTCTTCGACTGCCTGTGCCTAGTAAAAAGCCACTTTCCAGACTGCTTAATACTGGGTAACGATGAAGGTACCATACCCATCGAGACTTACAGGCGCTCAAAAAGCATCTTCTCTTAATTGAAGGAGTCCGCAGTAAATTCATTTGGCCCACTTAAATCCCCTGGAGGAGACGGGGTCTACCCAATTCTGCTGCAACATGGGTTTCATCAGATAGAATCTCTGCTCGTGAAACCCTACAAAGCCACAGCTAAAGCCTAGAATACGTTCCAAGGTGCTGGAGAGAAGTGCGAGTTATTTTCCTACCAAAGGTTGGTAAAAAATCTCCCCCGAAGATGCCAGGTCCAATATACCAATCAGCCTATCTTCATTTCTACTTAAATCCATGGTCACTACTCCAAACTAACCCACTAAACCCCAGCCAGCACACCTATCAGACTGGGAAATCAACAGACACAGCACTGCACGAGCTGACAGACGAAATCGAAGACACACACTTCGGAACAAAGAAATGCTAATATGCGCCTTCAGAGACATTCAAGGCGCTTTTGACAAAACTTACTTTGAAGTGATTCAATCACAAGCCAAAAAAAAAAGGGCTGGGAGTTTCCAAATATCTGGGAGTTATGTTCGACCAAAAACTAACATGGAACTCCCATATGACATACATTATTAACAAAGCCAATAACGCTTACCTCACATGCCAACGCATGTTTAACAAAACGTCGGGAATAAGCCCGCAAATGACTCTTTGGCTATACCAGAGTATTATCAGACCTAGGCTGACATATGCGCAGCCTTGATATGGTGGGTGGCCAAAAACAGAGCAATCAAAGACACGCTCAAAACTCAACAAGATTCAACAACAAGTGCCATAAAGACCAGCCCCACAGCAGCATTCGAGAAGATTATAGGACTTACACCACTTCACATACACAATAAAAGTGAGCCTGACTTAAGACTCTTCACTCTCAATATACACAACCAGGTCAAATCCAATAGACCAGGACATACAAACATCATTTCCAAAATAAACTCGGATAAACTGATTTCCAAAGGAACTTCTTGGTTAGAATTCAATAACCTCCCCCATCCATCAGCACGCATCTGGTACACAGACGGATCTAAAACAGACGCAGGAACAGGAGCAAGAGTATTCGGACCCAGAACCACACTGCGCGAATACCCCTAGGTAGGTAACTCCCCAACCGTTTTCCAGGCAGAAACAATTGCACTTGAAGCCAGCATCTTGCAATGCATTGCAAGAATAAGATCTCAGATAGCCAGACTGCACTAAAAGGCCCTACCTTCAACACAAGAACAACGTGGAGCTGCTACTGCCACTTAAATCAATTGGCCAAAACCAATAAAATCACTCTTATGTGGTCCCCAGGGAAACGAGGCAGCAGATCTTTGCGCAAGAGATGACGCAGAAGGTACTTTCACATGGGACGGAACCAAGCATTGCCTACTCCCTTAGACACCTCAAACACAAAATTAAAGAGTGCGGGCTAACAATGCCATCGAAGCTGAATGGGTATCGTCGACAGGGATGACACCTACCAAAAGGCTTCTCAAGTATAACATCAAACACATAGACAAGGCAATCAAACTGAACCGTCATGCACTCAGATCCCTAGTCTGGTACATAATGGGACACGGCCCATTCAACAGCAACCTATCGAAAATGGGCAAATCCCAGACGGACAGCTGCCGTTTCTGTAACAAAGCAAAAGAATCGCCAGAACACATACTGTTCATGTGTGATGGCTCTCACACGGAAAAGACTTAAGCACCTCAAGGCTCTCACACAGTCTCAGGACAGAATGCCCTTTCGATCGAACTGGCGGAAGTAATGGCATTCATAAAGGAACTAAGCCACCACATAAAGTGGTAATCATCTGGGATGCACAATAGATCTCTAGGTCGCAGTGCACCAGTCTTCTTAGCCCACTAGCCTTATAGTAATAATAATAATAATTAAAAACTGTCCAACCATCAGACCCAATGATAAAAACAACTAACTTCAAAAGGAATTTTTCGACTAAAATACCCGATCGGAATCAAGTGGAAAATATCATAGGGTACTTATGCATGCATCCATCTTGTATACAGACGGATCAAAAGCAAAACACAGGAACCGAAATAAAACATTTGTCATATGGACAGGGCCAAGGCAAACTGGACCGCCATACACTAAGAACAATAGTCTGTTATTTGACAGGACATGGCCCATTCCATGACCATCTTTTCTATATTTCTGTCTTGCCGTCTTTCTACATTTTTGTCTTTCTATCTTTCTGTCTTTCTATCTTTCTATCTTTCTATCTTTCTGTCTTTCTGTCTTTCTGTCTTTCTGTCTTTCTGTCTTTCTGTCTTTCTGTCTTTCTGTCTTTCTATATTTCTGTCTTTCTGTCTTTCTATATTTTTCTGTCTTTCTGTCTTTCTATATTTCTGTCTTTCTGTCTTTCTGTCTTTCTATATTTCTGTCTTTCTGTCTTTCTATATTTCTGTCTTTCTGTCTTTCTATCTTTCTGTCTTTCTGTCTTTCTGTCTTTCTATATTTCTGTCTTTCCATATTTCTGTCTTTCTGTCTTTCTATATTTTTCTGTCTTTCTGTCTTTCTGTCTTTCTATATTTCTGTCTTTCTATATTTTTCTGTCTTTCTGTCTTTCTATATTTCTGTCTTTCTGTCTTTCTATATTTCTATATTTCTGTCTTTCTGTCTTTCTATCTTTCTGTCTTTCTATCTTTCTGTCTTTCTATATTTCTGTCCTTCTGTCTTTCTGTCTTTCTATATTTCTGTCTTTCTGTCTTCCTATATTTCTGTCTTTCTATCTCTCCATCTTTATGTCCTTCTGTCATTCTGTCATTCTGTCATTCTGTCTTTCATAAGTCATATGGACAGGGCCATCAAACTGGACTGCCATACACTAAGAACACTAGTCTGGTCTGGCCCATTCCATGGCCATCTTTTGAAAATCGGCAAATCCCAATCGGACCGCTGCCGATTCTGCAACGAGGCAAAGGAAACGTCAGATCACATATTCTTCGTATACGTAGCCCTCACCCAGAAAAGAATAAAACATTTCAAGGCTCATACAGTTCGCCAAGCAAATGTCAAAACAATCGAATTGGCAAATGTGGTGGTGGCAACTGCGCAATCACATAAACTGGTAAAACATTTGGAAAGCAGCGTAGATCTCATGATCGCAGTGCTCAAGTCTCTTTAGCCCCACCTCTTATAATAATAATATTAACAATAGGTCTGTATTGCTTGGATTATGATGTTTTTTTCTTATAAATTAGCTCACGCTTCATGGCATTTCGATGGTAATTGACATTCCATTGAAAAATACCATCGAGTGGCCCATTTCTTCGTATAGCGGAAACTTGTGACACCGCTATGACATTACCGTAAAATTTTCACTGATAAGTGTTCTTGTCGGAAATCAACTGTTAGGTTTCATTTGCCAAATAGTTTTACAATTCAATTGATTTACATAAACTTACCAATAATAATATATAGCTTCAAGTCTAGTTTTCCATGGTAGATTTTGTTATTCAATTCATTTGACGGACGGACGAAAATGGAATATCACGAACACTAACGAACACGAAAAATGCAGCCGTCCGTCGTTGCTTCGAATTCATATGGTGGCACCAAAGGACAAGTGAGGCAAAAAATTACACAGGATGCATACGCTACACAACACAGAAACTAATTTCAAATAACAAACAGAACACTATTTTACGTTTGAACAACAAATAAATACAAGGAAATTAAAAAAACATAACTTTTAACACAAATTAAAATCGACGCAGAAATTTTTCCGACACGGCACGCTGAGAAAATAAATTACACTGAGAGAGTGAACAGTGAACTGTCAAACTGTCGGTGGTGTGGGATATATTCTAATGTGGAACATATTGGGTTGGTTTGTGTATTTAATGATTTACCTCACAGCCTGTTGGGCTATCTTGTTTGCAATTCGCTACTTAGGCGGTGGACACTACTGATATTTGCTGTATACCATTAAGCTTTTGAGTAGATGATAATAGAATGCGTCTTTAAGGATAAGCACATATTGAGCACATTGAAGAAATGTCCGTCCACACGCACACAGAGGCAAAACTGTGTTTGCTTTACATAAGTCGCTGAAGTGGTAGAGGTTTGCTTGTGTGTTTTACCCAAAACCTTCTCTATAGAAAGCCCAACTCTACGCATACTAATGCTGTAACCAATCCAAAACGCATGTGTGTTTGTGGGACGTGAATACAGTGTTCAAATAAATAAGCAGTGGCAAAGAGCGAGAAACGTAAGATGTGGTAGTGGGAAACAGAAAAATTTTATATGGATTTTGCTCTTTAGTTGATTACTAATACAAATACGTTTTGCATAGTATTTGTGTACGATCGGAATAGTTGGGCTTTCTATAGAGAAGGTTATGGTTTTACCTCTGCTGCGTTCATTGTGCTGCTTTTGTTTTTATATTAATTTGCGTGTGTCTGAATTCTGTCTTTCTGTCTTTCTGTCTTTCTGTCTCTCTGTCTTTCTGTCTTTCTATTTTTCTGTCTTTCTGTCTGTCTGTCTTTCTGTTTTCTGTTTTCTGTTTTTTTTTCTGTCGCTCTGTCTTTATATCTTTCTGTCTTTCCGTCTTTCCGTCTTTCTGTCTATCTGGCCCTGTCTTTATGTCTTTCTGTCGTTCTGTCCTTCTATCTTTCTGTCTTTCTGTCTTTCTGTCGTTCTGTCCTTCTATCTTTCTGTCTTTCTGTCTTTCTGTCTTTCTGTCTTTCTGTCTTTCTGTCTTTCTGTCTTTCTGTCTTTCTGTCTTTCTTTCTGTCTTTCTGTCTTTCTGTCTTTCTGTCTTTCTGTCTTTCTGTCTTTCTGTCTTTCTGTCTTTCTGTCTTTCTTTCTGTCTTTCTGTCTTTCTGTCTTTCTGTCTTTCTGTCTTTCTGTCTGTCTGTCTTTCTGTCTTTCTGTTTTCTGTCTTTCTGTACTTCTGTCGCTCTGTCGTTCTGTCCTTCTATCTTTCTGTCTGTCTGTCTTTCTGTCTGTCTGTCTTTCTGTCTGTCTGTCTGTCTGTCTTTCTGTTTTCTGTCTTTCTGTACTTCTGTCGCTCTGTCTTTTTGTCTTTCTGTCTTTCTATCTGTCTGTATTTCTGTCTTTCTGTTTTCTGTCTTTCTGTATTTCTATCGCTCTGTCTTTATATCTTTCTGTCTTTCTGTCTGTCTGTCTTTCTGTCTTTCTGTATTTCTATCGCTCTGTCTTTATATCTTTCTGTCTTTCTGTCTTTATATCTTTCTGTCTTTATGTCTTTCTGTCTTTCTGTCGCTCTGTCTTTCTGTCTTTCTGTATTTCTGTATTTCTGTCGCTCTGTCTTTATATCTTTCTGTCTTTCTGTCTTTATATCTTTCTGTCTTTCTGTCTTTCTGTCTTTCTGTCGCTCTGTCTTTATATCTTTCTGTCTTTCTGTCTTTATATCTTTCTGTATTTCTGTCTTTCTGTCTTTCTGTCTTTCTTTCTTTCTGTCTTTCCGTCTTTCCGTCTTTCTGTCCTTCTGTTTTTCTGTCCTTCTATTTTTTTGTCTATCTGTAGTTTCATACGTTATTCTGTCACCCTTAATTCATTCTAACGCTGTGAGTTAACGGATTCGTACACGTTTTTAAGGAAGGCTTTTCGGGAGCTGGCCGTGAGAAGTGTTCTAAATGGGTCTTGAGGGGTTGTTGAAGGAGTTCGGGTGTCCTGATGTGGTTATAAGATGGTCTAGAGATGGTCTTGAAAGGGGTTTGAGGGCACCTTGTGAGGGTCTTAAGTGGTCTTCAGGAGGAAATAAGAAGGTTTTGAGGCGGTCAAAAGCGGTACTTAGGTTGTCTTGAAGGAGTTTTGCGAGTTTTTTTTTTGATTTTTGTTATAAAGGGTCTTAAGAGGGTTTTAAGGGGTACTTAGGGGATCTTTACGAGGTCTTCTTGGGAGTCTTGAGTGTATATTTAATTAGGTATTTAGGCGCTTGAGGGCATTTTAAGAGGATTTTGAGTGGAGACTTGAGGAGGCCTTGAAAAAGTCTTCAGGTGGTCTTGAGGGGGTGTCGAAAGTGTTTTGAGAGAATATTTAGTGGAGTATTGAGGGGATCTTTAGATGGTCTTGATGGCATCTTTTTGTGGTTATAAGATGGTTTTGAGATAGTCTAGAGATGGTCTTTAAAGGGGTTTGAGGGCGCCTTGTGGTGGTCTTATGGAGGAAATAAGAAGGTTTTGAGGGGGTTTAAAGGGAGATCTATTGGGGTTTAAAGGGGTCCTAAAGCGGTACTTAGTTGGTCTTGGGTAGTGTCTTGAGGGAGGTTTTGAGAATTTTTTTTTGAGGGTCTTAAGAGGATTTTAAGGGGTATTTAGGGGGTCTTTAGGAGGTCTTGTGGGAGGGATTGAGAGCATCTTTAATTAGGCGTTTCGGCGCTTGAGGATTTTGGAGATGATCTTAAGTGGAGTCGTCTTGAAGAGGTCTTGAAAAAGACTTTAGGTGGTTTTGATGGGGGCCTCGAAAGGGTTTTGAGAGAATATTTATTGGAGTATTGAGTGGATCTTACGATGGTCTTCAGGGGGGTTTGAGGCAAGGCTTGAGGGGGTCTTAATGTGGTCTTGAGTCGGCTTTTAGAGGATCTTGATTGGGGGCTTGGGAGTGTTATGAGGGGGTCTTAGGGGAATCATGAGGGTAGGTGGGGGTTGGGGGTTGAGTGGGTATTTAGGGGGCTTTGAGAGGGATCTTGGGGGGTTCTTAGGTGGGGTCAAGAGGAGTATTTAGAGTGGTCATAACGTGGTCTTAGCGAGGTCTTAAGGGTGGTGTTGACGGTTTGAGGGGTATCTTGAGGCGGTCATTGTGGTCTTAAGGGGGTTTTAGAGGGGTTGTACAGTTTCTAGAGTGGGATCTTGAGAGAGTCTTAGTTGGTGGGGGGGTGGCAGTTTCTTCAGTGGGTTCTTGAAAGAGTTTTGGTGTGGTCTGAAGGGGAACCTAAAGGAGGTATGAGGGGGGTTAGACAGTGTCTTCAGTGGAGTCTTGAGAGAGTCTTGGGGTGGTCTGAAGGGAAACTTGACGGGGGAGTTTTCGTAGAGGTTCTTGAGACTTCTTGGGTTGTCTTGAGTGGGTTCGAAGAAGTTCTTTATGGTGGTTTTGAGGGGTTCTGTGAGGGGTCTTGGGGGGTTCTAAGAAGATTTTAACTGTGGTCTTCAGAGGGCTCAGGAACAATATCGAACGCGAAATCACCAATGTACCGGCCAAAATTGGCTCCAATGAATCGATTGCTGCAAACGTGCCCCCGGTAGTCATATGAAAGGAATCGAATTCAATACCCTAAACATGACATATGTACTATACCTAAAATGAATTTCAGAACGATATCTCAAGTATTCTGTATTTTATTTTAATACAAAATTGTTATGTCCTTATTGAAAAAAAAAAACCTGTAGTAGCTCTTTATAAGAAGGTACAAAGTAGCTGCGAGTAGATGGAAGTTATCGCAAGCAGTTCGTAGTCAGCTCGTAACAGAATACAGCAATTGACTTCGCTATATAATGGGAAAAAATCTCAATAAACATAAGCAACAAATAAAACCAACTTAAGATCTATAATCGTTATAGCAATATTGACAAGCTACCGACAAGTTACGAGCTCTGATGTGCATGGCATGATGAGAAAGTCTTTTAAAGAAGAGTTTTTGGGACATGAGAGCAAGCCGAAGCTGTTAAACTGTAAGCTACGTAAACTAAGACGCTGACTAACATCGGCTTTAAAACAAAGGCCAACGGAGAGTCTTTTTGCTGGGCGACAGAATTGGACCCCGGTTATAGAGTCAAATAAGATGAAGAAGAAGTGGGCAAGTATTACGCCTCGTCATTCGGCGTTAAAACCTTCTCTCGGTTAAAGAATCGCGCCCTTGTGATGTTCGTTATGCTGCACAGTCGAACTGGAATTGAACCAAAAACACTAAATTCGGGTTATCGACCTCCTCATGGGGCCAAACATTACAAACAGCCTACAAACAACCATTGCCCCAACAGCCACACCATGGTATCTTTCCGCCAGTATGCGAACTGACGGAGATTTTACGCCGTTGCGACCGCATGCTTAGGCTTGTCGATGATTCCCGCGAAGATGCCAGACTATTGCTGTTCCGGTCCGACATTGAGGTGGTGCCACCACCAGTCGTCTCCTGATTGCTGTCCTGATGTGAATGATGACTGTGCTGGTGTACATGGCTGTGGCCATGACTGTGGCTGTGCTGGTGATGTGCTCCGCCTGCTCCAGTGACGGCTCCGCTTAGTCGGCCACCACCGACAGAGCAGACAGTACCCTCGGAATGCCGTCGAGAACACTTGGAGCGTACTGCCGGCGTCGGCGTGGCACCCAATGAATGCGACAACTCCAGCAGTTGTGCGCTATTGTGGGTGGCCGTCGCCTCACCACTTACTACTGGACCGCTCGAGCTGCATCGTCCAGAATCTTGACTCATTTTTCTGCCTCCTTGACTGTCGACGCCGCCATGACTATGATGATGATGGTGATGCCCATGGCGATGATGTGATGGTGTCGTGGTAGCCGTCGTCGTTGTCGTAGCCGTTGTTGTCGTTGCTGTTGCCGCCGCCGCCGCCGCCGCCGCATTACTGTTGCGCCGTCTAGCGCAATACGGTGTGTTCGGTGTGCTGTGGGCGTGTCGTTTCAAATTCGCCAACACTGGAATCGCCGCTCCCACTACCATGTCAAGCATTTCAGAGGCGCTGGCGGGTGGAAGATATTGCAACAGTTCGTTATCCTTACGATCGGTTTCGGTGTCGGCTCCAGCTGCTGCCGTGTCACTATTATCGCTGTGCTTTGCATCACCTCGGCATATTATGGAAACGCGACGTGATTTCCGTTTCGTTGTTACCGCTTCCGATCCTAAGGTGGTGCTCTGAAATGAAAAAGGTGTTTGGGGAATAAGTTGCCGGCGATCTATCGATGAGGGCTGAATTACGCTTACCTCACAGTTGGTTGCTGCCGTGGCAGCTGACATTTCAAGAACACTGCTCTGGTGATGTCTGGCATCACCACTACCATAACTAGCATCTGCAGCAGCAGCAGCACCACCAACCGCCGGTTCTCCATCCAGCGATCGTGTTACCTGCGATGATTCCATATCGAGGCTATTCTTTGCCGCAGTGAACAATCGCCGCTTAAACGCCATTGGGGGTTGCTGCAGTTTTTGCTGCTGCTGGAGTTGAATATTGCTGATCGCAGCGCTAGTGCAGTTCAGCGGAATTGGGCCATTTTCAGTCAGATCGGGGCTGCTGATAGCGTAAATGCACTTCGATCCACCTCCGCCGCCCGCAACACTTGACGGTGATGGCTTTGGACTTGGACAAGCGCTGGCGACATGAAGTATTCTCGAATGCTGTGTATGTTGCGGTACGCAGTACGCCGCAGAGTTACCACCTAATGGTGGCGGTGGCGTTGGAGGTGGTGTAGCCGTTCTATTGCTGGCGATGGGCGTTGATGATCTTACTACTTGAAGTGGCTGGGCCGGCGCCTGTGGCATCCCACCTGTCGTTGTTCCCGACGTCGTTGCTGCAGAAGCTTTCGCGGCACTGTTGACCTGATCGAAACCCAAATACATCAGATTGGCCGGAAATGGTGTCATCGGATCGGGCACATTTGGTGATGGACTGTCGGTGTTGTCGCGTTCCAGCGATTGAGTTCGTCGCCGCCGAATTGGTACGGGTGACGAACGAAATGAAGAAGCTGCAGATTCTGTGTTCACTGCTGTCGCTGTCAATGCCAATGGTCTTCCAGCTTGAGACACGACCGTCTTGGTCGGTGAAGATAACGTTGTCATAACAGCATTATCCTTACTCCCATTGTAGCTTAACAGCAGATTCATTTCGGAGCGGTAAGGCTTACGGTTTTTATCATAGCTGGTCCGATTGTTAGTGTGATGTTTATGGCCGGTGTGACCGCACGTGGAACCAGAACCAGGTGTCATTTTTGTCGTTTCTATTGTCACGGTATTGGTGGTGGTGAGACTGGTGTTGGTGCTGTCGGTTGTGCTGGTGTTTGTCATTACCTCTCCACTTTCGGCCAGCGTAAGATTTTCTTTGGACCTTTTCTTTTCCAGTTGTATATGGAGTATATCCTCTGAAATTGTTTCGATGTCGTTCAGCAATTCCTCCAAATTGCTTGAGTTTTTCTGGAAGACAGCAATCGAAAAGCACAATTAACATAACTATGATAGGTTGTACTCCTTTAGCGTAACAAAACAAGAAACATTTAATCACAATACCCCCAAAAGAATCCCAAAATAATCCAAGAGACCACCAAAAGACCCTCAGAAGACCCCAAAAGGTTTTTTTACCTCCGAAAAAACCGGAAAAACACTCAAAAAATAGCTGCTCTCAAAAAACTCCGAAATAATCCCCAGAAGATCCTTTATAGACTCCCAAGAAACCATCAAAAGACACAAAAGTGACCCACAAAAACCTTACAAAACATTCCCAAAAGAACCACAAATAAAACTCCCGCAAAAGACACCCAACAAAAACTCAAAAAAGACCCCAAATGAAGTCTTCGAAAATACCCTAAAAAATTAATAAAAGACCTCCGAAAGACCTCCAAAAGACCCCCTAAAACTATCAAAAGACCCGTAAAAGATACCCAACAAGAACTACAAAAAGATTCAAAAAAAAAAAGACTTCAAAAGTACCCTAAAAAGTCCCAAAATACCATCAAATTATCTCCAAAAAAACGTCCCAAAATTTTCACATAAGCCCTCTTAAAAAACCCTTAAAAGACCCCAAAAGACCTTAAAAACACCCGCAAAAACTCAAAAAAATACTTCCAAAAACCATCAAAAAGACTTTCAAAATAGTACCAAAAGACCCCAAGATACTCTCAAGAGACCCGTAAAAGACAAACTAAAATAACTCCCAAAATATCCTAAAACGAGTTCCAAAACACTTCAAAAAGACCTCCCAAAAGACCCCAAAATACTCTCAAAGGCTCTAAAAAGGCCCACAAACGACCTAAAAGAGACTCTCCTCAAGAAATACGAAAAGACCAATCAAAATACTCCCAATATAACTCTCAAAAGGCTCCCAAAGACCCCCAAAAGATCCTGAAAGGACCTCGAAAACACTCCAAAAGACCTCTCAAAATACCTTTCGAAATTCCGCCAAAACATTCCAAAAAGAACCTCAAATACCCTCAAAATGCCACTAAAAGACCCTCATAAAAGACCCCAAAAAAGACAAACAAAAGACTACCAAAAGACCCTAAAAAGACGCCTAAAAGACCACCAAAGGACACCAAAACAATCCTAAAAGACGCTCAAAAGACTCCAAAAAGACCTCCCCAAAAGACACCAAAAATATTCCCTAAATACCCCCATAAGACTTTTAAAAGGCTCTCAATATGGCTCTCAAAAGACCTATCTATAGACCCCCAAGAGACGCTCAAAAGACTCCAAAAAGACCTACCCAAAAGACACCAAAAATATTCCCTAAATACCCCCATAAGACTTTCAAAAGGCTCTCAATAGGGCTCTCTCAAAAGACCTTCTATAGACCCCAAAAGAACCAAAAAAACCATCCAAAGTCCAAACAAAAGACCTCGCAAAAGTTCCTTAAAACTTTCCCAAAACACGCCAAAGAGACCTCTCACATTCCTGAACACATCTGACCAAAGGGTCTGTATTACAAGTAGGGTAAATAGTCTATCCGGTAAAAATCTTTAGTCCGTATAAGGTTTAATGCGCAGGAGGCTCTTTGAAACCTTACAAAGCTCCCGGCAGCGATGGGATCTTTCCAGCGCTCTTACAGAAGGTAATCGATCTCAGCCTACCGGGTATCATTGCTTTATTTAGAGCCAGCTACAACTAGAGGTATATTTCTACTATCTGGAGACAGGTAAATGGGATATTTATCCCAAAAATAGGCAATAGGCTTAGTGAGCTGGCTAAATTATACAGACCTATTAGCCTAACATCATTTGTCCCCAAAACCATGGAGAGCTTAATTGATGTTCATATTAGAGGCCGGCTAGAATTGTCTACCCCTCAAGTCATTTTGCGTACAGGAAAGGCAAGAGCACAGAATGTGCATTCCACTATCATTTAAAGAATATAGAAGGAACTTTTCATTCAAAGAAAGTGGCCCTATGTGCCTTCCTAGACATTGATGGCGCTTTCGATAACACTGGCTATGACTCTATTGCAAGAGCAATCAGTAGCAAGGGTATCGAATACTCGACCAATCATTGGATAAGTGCCCGGCTTAAAAGTCGAGATCTTACTGCAGTGTCTGTCTATATGACCTCCCAAAGGAGGAGTGCAATTTTCTAGTCGATCTTCATACAGATCAGGCTACATCGCCATTGGTTATGCGGACGATTTGGCGATTTTTTTTAGTGGTAAGCACTCACTACTTTCATGCAAGATGCTTTACTTCACATTATAGAATGGTGCAGCAGAGAAGGACTATCCATAAATCCTTGCAAAACCGTTCTAGTGCCTTTCATGAAAAGAAGACTGGTCGATTTGGGACCTGGCACCACATTAGTTTATTCCAGTGAGGTTAAATACCTCCTTGATAAGCGGCTAAACTGAAATTCTCATATCAAGTCTGCCATCGAAAGAGCCACTAGGGCCTTATGGGTCAGTAGACGCCTATACGGCAGAACCTGGGGTCTAAATGCTAAAAATATACATTGGATGTATACAATGCTGATGAGAGTGTAGGCGGCCATCGCTTGGTGGCCAAAAGTTCGTG
Organism: Nephrocerus scutellatus; assembly: GCA_947095585.1. Lineage (NCBI taxonomy): Eukaryota > Metazoa > Arthropoda > Insecta > Diptera > Pipunculidae > Nephrocerus > Nephrocerus scutellatus. Next base: position 3,717,342 of record OX352766.1, read on the forward strand.
AACGAACAGCGGCAACTAAGCTTCAAACGCCACAAAGAGCGGCCTGTTCAGATATAACGGGCGCTATACGCACCTCAAAAGACTCATAAAGCATTCCCAAAATATCTCCATAAAGTACCCAAAGGACTCACGAAGAACCAACAAAGGATTCCAAAAACAACCTCATAAGACCCAAAAGACTTCCAAAATACTCCCAAAAGACCCTGAAAGACCTCAAAAGACCCTCCAAAGACCCTCCAAAGACCCTTAAGAGACCCTCAAAAGACCCACAAAGGACTGTTGCAGGACCACCAAAAGAACCCCAAAATTCCCTCAAAAGATTTTCGAAAGACCACAAAAAGACCCTTAAAATTCCCTCAAAGCACTCTCGCAGGACCACCAAAAGACACCGAAAAGACGCCAAAAGACCCAGAAAAGACCCCAAAAGATCCCCAAAAGACCCTCAAAAGACCCTCAAAATACCTTCGAAAGAACCACAAAGACTATCGCAGGACCACCAAAAAGACCATCAAAGGACCCACAAAGGACTGTCGCAGGACCACCAAAAGAACCCCAAAATTCCCTCAAAAGATTTTCGAAAGACCACAAAAAGACCCGTAAAATTCCCTCAAAGGACTCTCGCAGGACCACCAAAAGACACCGAAAAGACGCCAAAAGACCCAGAAAAGACCCCAAAAGATCCCCAAAAGACCCTCAAAAGACCCTCAAAATAACTTCGAAAGAACCACAAAGACTATCGCAGGACCACCAAAAAGACCCTCAAAGGACCCACAAAGGACTGTTGCAGGACCACCAAAAGAACCCCAAAATTCCCTCAAAAGATTTTCGAAAGACCACAAAAAGACCCTTAAAATTCCCTCAAAGCACTCTCGCAGGACCACCAAAAGACACCGAAAAGATCCCCAAAAGACCCTCAAAAGACCCTCAAAATACCTTCGAAAGAACCACAAAGACTATCGCAGGACCACCAAAAAGACCATCAAAGGACCCACAAAGGACTGTCGCAGGACCACCAAAAGAACCCCAAAATTCCCTCAAATGATTTTCGCAGGACCACCAAAAGACCCCAAAAGATCCCCAAAAGACCTCAAAAACTCTCCAAAATATCCAGTTCGAATGGAATCCGATCAAGAAGCTTTAAAAAGGAGAAGATACATTTGAGAACATAGCATCTCTCCATATCCAGGTATGTATTATATTTTTTGTTAAGCGATACACAAACGAATGGAGCACCCACCTGATTAACAGAACTCGCACTACCCGAAGGAAGAGTAGCAGATTTTTTTTGTGCTGTCGCATAGATCGGTTCCTGTTGCATCATCATCCTGGATGGCATTGAAGACTGGTTTAGATTGCGGCGCGGACTAACTTGAGCTGGTGATGATAGTTGCGGAAGTGATAGTGATGGTGTTGGTGGTGGTGGTGGTGGCGACGGCGGTGGCGGAAGTTTATGATGTTGATGATGTTGATGGTGATGATGATGATGATGATGATGATGGTATGGACTGGCCAGGGCGTTGGCAACATAAACATCAGGTGGATCGCAATTTCGATGGACGTTCGATGATGACGTTGACGAAGACGATGATGATGATGATGATGATGATGACGATGATGGAGAATCACACACATCGCCAGCTGTTACAGAGGCAGCCGTTGTTGTTTGCGATGGCATTGGAGGAGGTGGTGGAAGTGTCGTCGAAGCGGTTGGAATTGTGGAATTTAATGGATTCTTAGCAGCAGCAGCAGCAGCTGTGGCCAGTCCCGTGTCCAGACGTAGTCGGGGCTTTATTGGTGAAAAGAAATGCTTTGGACTTTTCTGTTGCGCGGAGAATGTTGTAGTTGTGTTGGTGGTGGTGCTGCTGCTGCTGCTGCTGGTTGATGCAGCTGCCGAAGCTGCATCCATTTCGACAGGTACCGCAACTGGCCGCACATAATCCAAATTGCCGATGGCTGATGAAGTGGCTACAGGAGCGGCGGTGGCGTTGGCGGACGACGATGCATGGCAATACTGATGCTGATTGTAGAGCTGTTGCTGGTGATGCAGTGGAAGCGCGAGCGGATGATGAGACGGTGATGACGAGGACGATGTCGCCGTCGCCGCTGCCATTGCCGTTGGTGTGTGGAATTTACGCTGGGCAAACGGTGATTGGATGTTGTAATCCCAGCCATTGGTGTGAATGACGGTATCGCCAGTGCTTGCGGATGTGCTACTTTGGGCAATTGAAGCTGTAGAACAGAGAGAGAGAGAGAGAGAGAAAAATAAAAAAATAAAAAAATGCGCATACGCCCCCGCTAACTACCTATATTCGATCCCATATGCTGCTGTACAATATTCTCGAAATACGATAGTGGCGGTACAACCGACTGCAGATCGTTCAGTTCATTTGCGACCAACTCGATGGGCGTCATTGGTACCATTTGGGTGTTGGGTGTGGAATTGGATGGCTGCTGTTTCTGTTGGTGCTGGTTACCTGCAGGCGGCATATCACAAGCAGCAGCACCGCCCGTCTGTGTCAGCGTCAGATTGCCATCGCTGTTGCTTAGTGTCTCCTCCGAAACGATGGACAGATGATCGAAATTCACATGCAAATGATCGTGAAGCTGTTGCTGGTCAACGCTGCTGCTGGTGCTACTGGTGTTCTTGTGCGACGTCGTGGCTGTTGCAGAATGCTGTTGACGTTGCTGAAGATGATGTTGATGTTGATGTTGATGATGATGATTATGTGAATGCGGATCCGATGAGGATGTTGTTGCTGCGTTGCAACTGCCATCAAAGCATCCCATCCCATTATTATCGTGCTGGTGCAGTTGTTGTTGTTGTTGCTTAAGATGCTGGTGGTGTGGATGCTGCAGATTGTTATAGATTTCGTTAGTGTGCTCTGTTGTTTCAATGCAGATCATGTCTTCGCCTTTGCATGTATCACAGGAGTCAGAATCCTGTAGAAGATAAAGATAGATAGTTAGATAGATATAGATAGATAAATAGTAATAGATAGGCATGGATAGAGGTGGATACAGATGGATAGAGATGGATAGGAATGGATAGAGATTCATAGAGATAGAAAGAGATATAAATAAAAGAGATAGAGATTAATAGATAGATAGAGATAGATAGATAGATGACTAGAGATAGATAGATTGATAAGTAGTAATAGATAGACATAGATAGAGATGGATAGAGATGGATAGAGATGCATAGAGATAAAAAGAGATATCTATAAAAGAGATAGAGGTAAAAAGATGAGTAAAGATAGATAGATAAATGAAAATAGATAGACAGATATATGAACAGAGATAGATAGATAGATGAATAAAGATAGATGAATAAAGATAGATGAATAAAGATAGATAGATAGATGAATAGAGATAGATAGATTGATAAGTTGTAATAGATAGACATAGATAGAGATGGATAGAGATGGATAGACATTGATAGAGATGGATAAAGAGATGGATAGAGATGGGTAGGGATGGATAGAGATAGAAAGAGATATAAATAAAAAATAGAGATAAATAGATAAATAGAGATAGATAGATAAAAATAGATAGATAGATGATAGATATATAGTATTAGATAGACGTGGATAGAGATGGATAGAGATGCATAGAGATAGAAAGATAGATAGGTAGATAGATAAAAAGATGGACAAATAGATTCAGAGATAAATAAAAATAGATATATTAATAGAGAAAGATATATTTTTTTTATACAGAAATAGATATAAAGAGAAGAACAGATAGTTAGATAGATAAAAAGATAGATGAATAAAACTAGATTAATAGATACATAGAGAAAGATTGAAATATAAATATAGATATAATGATAAATAAATAATTACAGAAAGATAGATAAATAGATAGAGAAATATTGATAAGTAGAGATATATAGATAGATAGATATATATATATAGATAGATAGATAGATAAAATGATATAGATTTATAGATAATTAGAGATAGAAAAACAGATAGATAAATAAATAATTCCACATAGATAGATAAATAGATTGAGATAGAGAAATACACATACATCGGAATTGCTGTCGCTATGATCACCGCCACATCTGCCACCGCCACCGCCTCCTCCAACACCGCCGGCATGTTCGCCGATATTATCCGGCGGATATTTGTTGGCTTTGAATCGTTTATTGAGTCGATCGTACTCATCCCGTAGCGACCATATCTCTCGCCGGAGCTGTTCATTTTCACGACGGAGCCTTTTTATGTCAGACTGACCTGGAATAGAGGCCAAGAATTGTGTTCCTTATTAATCAGAATTGTGTGGGCGAATAAACCAATCAATCAATCAATTAATACCTCTCTCGACTTCAGCGTTGATATTGATAGTTCGTAATCTCAGCTCCTCATTCTCATAAATCATTCCACGCGATGACTTCCGGTCCAACCTGAAAATCGTTCAAAATACCAACACTATACAATAAGTGACAGAAAAACATTGGCTGGACGCTGAATAAAATTGAGTTTTTTTTTCAAAAAACAAAACCAATAACGAAAATTAGTAGTAGTTGTGAATGTGGATACAGGGTGACTCAGGTATGTACGTATGTATTTAGTTTTTAATTTGTCACTCTATTAAGACCAACTGCAAGGACTGAAAAGTAAATTATTGTTGGCTTCTTGATAAAGAGAGAGAGAGAGACAGAGACAAAGAGACAAAGAATAATAATAAGAGAAATCCAAAATCCCAAATAAAAAAAATCCCCAAATAATAATAAGCATGAATGATTTTAAGCTTGGAGATCCTCTAACACAAAACCCCAAAAACAAACTCCCTTAACATAAAATCCCCAAGCATAGAATCTCCAAACACAAAATCCCCAAACAACAAATCCTCAAACAAATCCCTAACACAAAATCGCTAACCGCAAAATCCTCAAACACAAAACCCTAACAACAAACTCACTTAACACAAAATCCCCAAGCATAGAATCTCCAAACACAAAATCCCCAAACAACAAATCCTCAAACAAATCCCTAACACAAAATCGCTAACCGCAAAATCCTCAAACACAAAACCCTAAAAACAAACTCACTTAACACAAAATCCCCAAGCATAGAATCTCCAAACACAAAATCCCCAAACAACAAATCCTCAAACAAATCCCTAACACAAAATCGCTAACCGCAAAATCCTCAAACACAAAACCCTAAAAACAAACTCACTTAACACAAAATCACCAAGCATAGAATCTACAAACACAAAATCCCCAAACAACAAATCCTCAAACAAATCCCTAACACAAAATCGCTAACCACAAAATCATCAAACAAAAAATCATAAAATCAAACTCCGCTGGCATAAAATCCTCAAGCACAAAATCCTCATCAAACGATCCCAAAAAAACAAAGTGCCCAAGCATAAAACCCTAAAAACACCCCCCTTCTAGCACAAAATCCCCAGAGCTACAAAATCCCGAAGCACAGTATCACATACCGCAAAATTCCGAATGTCGTGGTGTGATCTCGCCAATCAGATACTCCGCATACGCACCACCAATCGTTGTGGTGAAGAAGCAGGATGGCCGAGTTCCTATCTGTGCGGACTACTCAACGGGTCTCAACGACTCACCTCAACCCGAGAGTTTCCCACTGCCAACGCCAGACGAAATTTTCGCACAACTTTCACCGTACAAGGTGTTCAACAAAATTCCGCATCAACCGCCTTCAACCTGGTGTGAAACCAGCACCAGGAATCTTCCAAAAGATAGTCAGCTCAGCAAGATAATGTCTGGTGCAAAATAAGTTTCCCCTACATCGTGGCCGCAAGAAAAGACCAGTTCGAGTTGTTGGGTCACATCATTAATGCAATCGGCATTAAACCAAGTCCCGAGAAGCTCGCAACTCTCCAAGGCATCCCAGCACCAGAGGATGTCTAACAACTTCAAGCATTTCTCGCGCGGCCCCCCTATATGAACTCTTGCAGAAAGACGTCGACTTCAAGTGGGAGCAGAAGCACCAGAAAGCCTTCCAACAGCCCAAGAAGTTCTTAGCATTAGACCTGGCGCTCACTCATTATGATCCCACGAAGATACTCATCGTCGCAGCCGATGCCTCCAGTTATGTCATAGGAGCTGTTCTCCTACATGAGATGACAGACGGATCAAAGTGACCAGTCATGCATGCAGCTCGTGCATTTTCAGCAGTCGAGAAGAATTACCTACAGATCCAGCGGTAAGCTCTCGCTCTCACATTCGCGCTCCAGAAGTTTCACCGATACACTTCAAGCTTCAAACGGATCATCAACCACTTCTTGCCATTTTCGGAAGCAAAAAAGGCATTCCGGTTCACACGGCGAGTTGACTTTAACGTTATGCTTCCGGTACATCAGCACCAGCTGATGTCTCCAAAACAAAACATAAAACACTTAAAACAAACCCTAGCCAAACACAACATCCCTAGAACTGCAAAAACCTCAAAACAGAATCGCCAAACACAAAATACCCAACATACAATCACCAACCACAAAATCCCCAAATCAAAATCCCCAAACACAAAACAATAAAATAAGCTCTACTAGCACAAAATCCCCAAAGCTGCAAAAGCCCTAAGTACAATATCACCAACTACAAAATCCCCAAACACTAAGTCCCCAAATAAAAATCCCCAAACACAAAACCATAAAAATAAGCTCTACTATCACAAAATCCCCAAAGCTGCAAAAGCCCTAAGTATAATATTTACCAACCACAAAATCCCTAAACACTAAGTCCCCAAATCAAAATCCCCAAACACAAAACCATAAAAATAAACTCTACTATCACAAAATCCCAAAGCTTTAAAAGCCCCAAGTATAATATTTACCAACCTGAAAATCCCTGAACACTAAATCCCCAAACCATAAGTCCCCAAATCAAAATCCCCAAACACAAAACCCCAAAATCAAACTCTACTAGCACAAAATCCCCAGGGTTGTAAAAGCTTCAAACACAAAATCGCCAAACACAAAATCCCCAACCCACAATCCCCAAGCTTAAAATCAAATTTTTTGTTAGGAGATTTTTTGTTTGCAGATTTTGATGAAGGGATTTCTTAATTTGGGATTTTGTGTTTCGGAATTTTGATTTGGGGATTTTGAATCTGGGTATTTCAAGCCCAACCCCATGTTAAGTCACTTGAAATCAAGGTTCCCCAAACGTCTATTGACATGAGTGCAAGAAAAGTATATGTGAAGCATGAACCCCCACGTCATAAACTCAACATAGATACTGATTTGCCTTGACCAGTCATTGCCCGGAACCCAAGTTGGATTATAAGACGTTTGTCACATTGAAGCAAATCTTCGATTTTTCCCCTTTAAGGAAAATTGTACATCACACTCTCCTTCAAATCCGTTCGGGGTCAAAAATGTCCATCCGCCCGCCCAAACAAGCTGTCGATTGCTTTAATTAATTTTTCAATTTGATTGCCGTGTCTAGACGTCAAGTTGTAAATACCAAGTGACGTAAGCAAATCATTGAGATATCGGTTTTTGGCGGTCGTGGCGATGCCCGTCATGGTGGGTGAATGAAAAGATTAATTTTTCCTCTTCATAATACATATGCATAGGTATCTAGATAGGTGGGTATCTCCAATAGAGCACTGCTGCTGCTGCTTTGTTGCTTTTTCTATTTTTAAGGCACACTAAGCACTTGAAAAAAAAACTGTACAGATGCCATGGACATGTTGTGTCTGTTGGCGAGCGTGCACGTACCGCAGAACGTGTTCCTCGGTGCACAGACACACAAACTGTGTAGCCACAATATACGAGAGATTTTCGTTTCTTTTGTAATTTTTTCTCAAATCATAAATAGCTTTGTGTAGTTCACAATGGGTTGATGTTTTGTTGATTGGCAGGAAGAGCGGAACAAGGGAAGTTCAGTCGCAGAGCACTCTTCTCTGCTATGTATATCCATGTCGGTGGATGGGTGGATGTTGGAAGGTTGTTGTGGCAAATGGAAGACAATTAGATAAGAAGTTATATTTACATCGAATGACGTACGTCGACTACGAATTACGTGCTTTGGAAGTTTTTCAGATGATGCCACCGACTGAAGCATCGAAACCACAACCAGTCTTCTGCACATGTACCATGTACCAACCTACTTATGTCTTACATACCGATCGTCTGAGACTTGAGTGCTGCACACTCACTTTCGAGTGGAAATTCTTGTAGAGATTTTGATGGCTTCGTGTTTTGCGAGGCATGTGAGGACAGGAACGAAGACCTGTACAGAAAGTCCTTGCCGATAGCATTTATGCAAGATCGGAACACTTAGAGATTTTAAACTTCAATTATAAAGCGAAATAAAATCTATGGAAAGCCTTCTGTTTATAGAGATTTTTGTTCCAAGAACTAAGCCGTAACAGTGGAGTAAGAGAAAGCCTCCTTCACGTCACATAATTTTCGGCTTGTTGGGTTGTTCTCTAGAACTCTAATTGAGGGTTGGGATGACTCTTTAAGTTGGTTCTATACTATGTTAGGACAATGACGATCAATTATGCAACAGAAAATGTGGACTGGAGTGAAAACTGTCCAAATGTTTCTGGACAAATCAAAGAACATCTAGATTGGAGTGAGTCAAAATGCAAAGCAAGCATACATCGACTATGACAGCTTGCTAAAAAATAGTTCCTTTCTGATTAGGCGATTACAGGATTTGAAAAAAAAACGCACTTAATAGCAAACTTATTCAGGATGGTGGTAAAAATCCATTCATTCTATTCCATTCAAACGATTTTTTAAATTTATGTTAATTTAAGAAAATCGTAACAATTAATACATTTCAATGTATACTTTTAGGCTTTGATAGTGTAATAAATATTGTAAGAATGAATGCTTTCTTTGTATACTTTTAGACGTAAATCTCTAATTAAGTAATGCAACAGTTATAACATTTCATTGCATACTTCTAGGGTTGAATCTTTTATTCAATACTGAAGCTGTTACATTTCATTTTATACCTTTATGGCTAAATGTTTTAGTAAATATTGCAACAATTGTCATATTTCACTGTACAATTTTAGGGTGAAGTCCTACAAGTAAATATTGTAACTGTAACTTGTTGCAATAGTAAAATGTCGGTCCTTAGCCCGGGTAAAGTTCCGGATTACAGGCAAACTCATGGAATGTAATACAGAAGAAGCAGGAAGCTACACTCTTTCACCTCGCCTTGACGGCTAATGACGCCTCCATGATAAGGCTTAACACTTGCAAAAGTAAAGTAAGCTACCGCTTCGGCCAGGTCAAGCTAATTCTTAAAAGTACCGATAAGGTTTTATCGTCTGGTCGGTGGCACCTCTAATAAAGAGGCAGCTTCTTCCAGTTCTAACAGCACCACTGGGAATGTTAATAACAACGGTTCTGGAGTAATATCCGCTAAATAGGCAAAAAAATCAGCCTCATCGACAAACAGCGTCACTGGACCTGCTGGTCTCAGCTGTTCTGGCAACAGAACTGGAAAAGTGGTAGTTAGAGACCTATAGGTCACTAAAGCAAGGAAGGTACGAATACCATACCTCGGACGATCAGTAACATAGCTGCTTCTTCATATCCAATAAGCGGTGCCACTGGGCACGCGTATCGGAAGAAAAAGGAGTCGTCCACGAACAGACGACCGGGTCCTCAAACCCCGACGGCTTGCCACAAAAGGAAAGGGCCACAAAAAAAGCCCAATTGCTCCGGCAAACTAGCTTTTCAATGGAGGATTAATGAGCGCGTAAGCAATTCAACAGTTATAACATTTCATTGCATACTTATAACGTTCAATATTTTATTCAATACTGCAACTGTTACATTTTATTGTATTCTTTTAGGGTTGAATCTATTATGAAGTATTGCAACAATTATTACATTTCATTGTATACTTCTAGGATTGAATCTTTAATTCAACTAGTGCAACTATTACATTTCATTGTATACTTTTAGGTTTGAATCTGTTATTAAGTATTGCAAAAATTATTACATTTCATTGTATACTTCTAGGATTGAATCTGTTGCTAAACATTGCAACAATTATTACATTTTATTGTATACTTTTAGGGTTGTATCTGTTGCTAAGCATTGCAACAATTATTACATTTTATTGTATACTTCTAGGATTGAATCTTTAATTCAACTAGTGCAACTATTACATTTTATTGTATACTTTTAGGTTTGAATCTGTTATTAAGTATTGCAACAATTATTACATTTCATTGTATACTTTTAGGGTTGAACCTGTTACGAATTATTGTAACAATTATTACATTTCATTGTATACTTTTAGGGTTGAACCTGTTATGAATTATTGCAACAATTATTTCATTTCATACTTGAATGTTTTATTCCGACATCCGGTAATTTCATCATCATTCAAACGAATCCCCATTATTTTAATTTACATTCGAGGTGCCATACGTATATAAATTTTAAAGTGGGGCTCGAGAAGATGGCTGTCTGTCACCGCTGTTATCCTAACTGGTAATCAGTGATGTGTTCAATTTACAGCCTATACAATAATCGATGACATCTTCCCCATTGGAACTACGCTGAAGATAGACGTATAGCAGTTTGGAAGCTTAAACAAATGAAGTCAGCCGAATGATCCAGAAGAAAAGAATCAGGAAAAAAAACTCTCAAATTCCACCTGGAGAGAGCGGAAAGTTTTCCCTATTTAGGAATCATTGCATTGGTTCTACAGAATACTCTTGCACAAGTATGGAAAAGCAAAAAAAAAGCTACGACTCTTTTGTTTTGTTGCAGTTTTAGAATCACTACCAATGGGAAGGTGACCACACCATTGTCACTCCTTTGATAAATATATGTATGCGCATCATCTTACAGATCATTTGAAAGACTCTGAACAACTCAATACAAGAACGGGACATGAATTTGTAAAAGAATGTGGATAACACACTGCAAGTCACAAGGCGAACTGTTGGCAATTACTTGAGGAATGGCCACTGAAGATGTCATACTACGAGTATGTCCTGTGGACTGAATAGTCCATCGTTTTCATTTGCTGTCGGTGGTCTATTGAATCTCTGCGTATTGACACAACCACATACACAACTGACAAGCACATTGGAACATTGCCAACAAGGGAGAGAGATCACTTAACCATATCTCGATGATCTTGAAGGTTTCAATGTCAAACGAGCGAAACTGGGGTGTTGCCAGCAGTTTTTTATTTGGCATCAAATATTAATGCGACATTTTCCGATATTTTTTACCAAACTTTTTTTAAAAAAAAAAAAAATGCATACTTAAGTCCGACGACTGCGCCTTTGTCCGATCGTTTATCTTTTTTCCGCTCAGAACTGCCATAGCCGGCGGGCTGCTGTCGATCGCGACGCTTTGAACTCTTCATCGAAGTAAAATCTTTAATTGCAAATATTTTCTTGTTCTTTTTAAAATATATAAATGGTTGTCACACACAGACACGCACACGTACGCACTATAATGTTGCCCGGATCAGTCGCTGAGACGATTGGCGGAACGAAATCACAATTTCAATCGGAATTCGATTGACTGTAATGTGACAATAAAAAAAATCACCGAATTGCCGAATTGTCAGGAGAATAAAAATAAAAAAAAAATAAATTTAAGTAAAAGACAACCACCCCACGAAAATGTCACAGCGCACGCCGCGCCTTACAATCACAATGACCGTCGCTCGCTCGTCGAACCGCCACAGAGCAGCGACGGCGACTGCCGGCGGTGACAAATCGTCAACGACACAGAAATAAATAAAAAAATATTGAAATCATTTTCAAAAAAAAGCAACAACAAGAGACGACGACCGACATACATAAGAAATTTTAATTTTAAAGGAAATATCAGGCGTGGGATGGATCGCTGGCAGGTGCACAGTGGGTTAAATTCACAACAGCTGGGCAAAATGTGAGAAACTGTTACTCAGCTCTACCTAGTATATGATCACCGCCCACATCGTCACCAATTGACCTGGATTGGATTATAAAGATCATCCCATCCCATCGATGACGCGCCCTTAATGAAGCGAGAGTAAGTCGTGGGCAGAAGAGATTAAAATTTTTGCCATTAGCAGCACTGGTGACTCCATATCAGGCAGAGTAGTCGTATCGAAGTTAAAGTGGCCAGCATAGACTCACTAAATACGGCAGACCAGTCGATCACCATATTGGAGTACTCTGCAGATGTTGATGGGACTTCATTGATAGTGGTCCTGATATCCTGATTATTGACTCATTCTGCGGCTCCGGCAGCGAACGGAAATCGAAACATCTACGAAATGTGTAATCATATGGGAACGACTGCTGAATCGATGATGATGAATGTAGGTTGATGAACGTAAGAATGTTGTGTACCGAGCGAGGTGTGCAACACTCAATCTCTTAAAAGAAGGCCATGATATGCATACAACAATTCATTAGCTAATAGTGGAAGTATGGGAGGAAGAAACGATGCCATAAGACTGTAGACGAAGCATCCTTTGTCTCAGGTATATGACAAGGCAAGTATTGCTGAGATCCTCTATCCTTCAGACATCCTTCAGCATTGGCCAATACCAGTTTGGCTTCATCCGAAGTACCAAATCAGTATGATTATAGCATGGGCAGTGGATGCACCCTTAACACTTCACTGCAGTGCATAGTCTGCTTCAAAAGGACTTGCCAAGAAGGACCTAATTGATTTTCAAAATTTAATTTTCTTTCAAAAATGACCAACAGTAACCTTGTAACTAGAAGCGTTCAACAGTTACAGGGTGTCAAGTGATGTTAGGTCAAAAGTACGTTTTCGTTGATTTTACAAACTTTCATTTTTAACCCTGCTCCTGTTGACCGAATGCATAAATATTGTGCAGTGGATTTGTAGAAAATTGTAAAGGCTTTAATAGTGCATTTGTCAAAAAAAATTATCCGAAAGCAATTTTCGAAATAATCGCGTTTGAAAATAAAATTAAAAAAAAGAAAAAAACATTTTTGGATTTTGACGACGTTTATATCGGTAACCGGTATCAAGAATTTAAAAAAATGTTAATTGGTTGATCTTAAAAATTTAATTTTCTTTCAAAAATGACCAACAGTAACCTTGTAACTAGAAGCGTTCAACAGTTACAGGGTGTCAAGTGATGTTAGGTCAAAAGTACGTTTTCGTTGATTTTACAAACTTTCATTTTTAACCCTGCTCCTGTTGACCGAATGCATAAATATTGTGCAGTGCATTTGTAGAAAATTGTATAGGCTTTAATAGTGCATTTGACAAAAATATTATGCGAGAGCAATTCTCGAAATAATCGCGTTTGAAAATAAAATTAAAAAAAAGAAAAAAACATTTTTGGATTTTGACGACGTTTATATCGGTAACCGGTATCAAGAATTTAAAAAAATGTTAATTGGTTGATCTTAAAAATTTAATTTTCTTTCAAAAATGACCAACAGTAACCTTGTAACTAGAAGCGTTCAACAGTTACAGGGTGTCAAGTGATGTTAGGTCAAAAGTACGTTTTCGTTGATTTTACAAACTTTCATTTTTAACCCTGCTCCTGTTGACCGAATGCATAAATATTGTGCAGTGCATTTGTAGAAAATTGTATAGGCTTTAATAGTGCATTTGACAAAAATATTATGCGAGAGCAATTCTCGAAATAATCGCGTTTGAAAATAAAATTAAAAAAAAGAAAAAAACATTTTTGGATTTTGACGACGTTTATATCGGTAACCGGTTTCAAGAATTTAAAAAAATGTTAATTGGTTGATCTTAAAAATTTAATTTTCTTTCAAAAATGACCAATAGTGGTCTTGTTACTAGAAGCGTTCAACAGTTACAGGGTGTCAAGTGATGTTAGGTCAAAAGTACGTTTTCGTTGATTTTACAAACTTTCATTTTTAACCCTGCTCCTATTGACCGAATGCATAAATATTTTGCAGTGCATTTGTAGAAAATTGTATAGGCTTTAATAGTGCATTTGTCAAAAAAAAATATCCGAAAGCAATTTTCGAAATAATCGCGTTTGAAAATAAAATTAAAAAAAAGAAAAAACATTTTTGGATTTTGACGACGTTTATATCGGTAACCGGTTTCAAGAATTTAAAAAAATGTTAATTATTTGATCTTAAAAATTTAATTTTCTTTCAAAAATGACCAACAGTAACCTTGTAACTAGAAGCGTTCAACAGTTACAGGGTGTCAAGTGATGTAAGGTTAAAAGTACGTCTCTTCTCAATACCCCCTTCAATACGATTTTTCAAAAAACTCTCTCTCTCTCTCTCTCTCTCTCTCCAAATTTCCCTCCTCTACCTGAAGGTTTTCGAGATGCCAAGACATTACCATTTATGTTATATATTAAGACATTCCCTGTGGAATGCACATGCTCTCTTAACTTAACTCCAAGTTTTATCAGCCTTAACATAACCAGAACCCGCTCGAATAACCCTTCGAAATTCCGGTTTTCTATATAACATAAATACAAATATAAGTATTCTCACCACTGTCAACCATCTACCTACCACTGAGCTAACTAATTGCTAACTATCTAGCACACACTCGCAAACACTCCTTAGTACATTACCTTAGTACTACAGTCACAAACTACTAATTCTTTTATTTGGTATATGGGTTTGTTTGTTTGTTGTTACTGTTGTTGTTGCTCTTGTTGTTGTTGTTTCTATCTATCTATTTATTTATTTATTTAGTGATTGTTGTTGCTATTTACCTTCCATTCAGTTTATAATGTGCATGGCGTCTTCGTTCTCGTAGCATAGTTTGTTATCCCATATGAAATAAAGAAAATCAAAAAAACACAAAATTGAAACAAATTGTTTTGTTGTTGTAGTTGTTGTTGTTGTTGTTGTTGTTGTAGTTATTGTTAGGTTCTATCATTCTATTTGAGTTTAGTTTTTTTTTTGTTTTTTTTTTAATTTTTTTTTGTTAAGTTGGTTGGCTGTCTATCTTTTGTGTTGGTTTGTTTGCGTTTTGTTTTGTGCTTTATTGTTGTTGTTATTTTTTTTTTAATTGGTTTTGTTCTTACAATGAAGCCGCCCCAGCCACACAGCCTGTACGCTAGACACAGTTTTTTTTTTTTTTTTTTTTTTGTTTTTGTTCTGTTTGTTAAGCACAAATCAAGACGAATCGACAAAGAAGAACTAGAGGGGAAGAAAAATCCATTCAATTAGATAATGGGGCACATAGTGGTGTGCTCTGATGAGGATAGTCTGTCGGCGTGAGGGATTAGTGTGCGTTGTCTAGGTTAGGTTGGTTTTCTTTCGCTTACTGGCTTGGTAGGTAGCTTTCATTGTTTTTGCCTTTGCATTGCAGATCTATTGATTTGTTTCAAAAGAGAAGAAAAGGAGACAAAGATGCGACGACGACCCACCCAGCCTTAAAAGGATTATAATTAGTTATTATCTTAAATCCATTGACGCTGAGGGAGATTTAGGAATGATATCTAGTATCTATTACACATGTTATGGCAATGGGGGAAGGTTGGTTGGTTGCAACAGGCGCGAAGCATTGTGGGTAGAACTCTGAGCGATTTCACAGAAACGAAGCAATTCTCATAGGTGTTTGTATTGGTATAACTACAATGCTCGTCTTCTGGGTTACAAAAGACTGACATGTCTTTGGGGAGAGTAAGAGCAGGTCCAACAGGAATTTCAGGCAAAATTTCGAATGACAATTTGAATACAAATGTTTTTAGGCTTAATATTAATTTAATTTTATTAATTCCAATTCAATGCATTGCTATACAAATGAGAATTAATGTTCTCTTTTTATGTATAGCTCTTATACTAAGTCAAACTAAAAAAAAAAAGCAACTTGAAGCAGTTATAATAAAAAATAAGTAAATGTAAAGAACCTTCGTTTTTTGGCTACAAATGCGCCACATGCGACTCGCGACATACGTCAGAAGCGGGAGATCAAAATGGGCCCCAAACATTGAGCCGCTCACAAAATTGCAGCCCACTAGGTCGTGGAAAAGGTGGTTAAAAAAGACATCAAAATATCAAAGAAAAAAAAAAAGAAGAAAGTGGTACGATTTCAACCCATCACACGCGCCACACGCGACACGCGTCATACTCGGAATATAAAAAATTATATTTTGGACATAGACACTCACATAATTTTGTCGTGTCGTATGGAATTTGGTAAAAAGAAGTCGAAAAAAATTCAACCCATCACACGCACGCTAAACGCGACACGCGTCATACTCGGAATATAAAAAATGCTTTTGAGCTTTGATACTCACAAAATTTCAGCTCTCTAGGTCGTGTGGAAGTTGGTTAAAAAGGACCTCAAAGCAGTCGAAATTTTTTTTTCTTAAACAATCACACGCGCCAGACGAGACACGCGTCATACTCGGAATATAAAAAATTCTATTTACCTTTCCGTGGTAAATTAAGTCATGAAAAGGGCCCTGCTCAGCTTGAAGGCTTTACATAGAGAATAGGGCTAAGAAAGTGTGCGTGACCCTCTATGCCAGCAGTAAAACCATCGGCAGAACATGGGGGTTCTTCAACCAAAGAGGGCACTCTGACTGTTCACAGCTGTTGTACGGCCAATTCTTACCTATGGTGGCCAGGGATGAAGAAAAATTATAACAGATGACAGCGATCAGTAGCAGTCGGCATCACAGGAGCCCTACGGTCATGTTCGACGAGGCCCTGAACACCATCTTACACCTATAACCTGCTGACATATTTATCATGTATGTAGCGACGACTGAGAGAATCTGGGTGGTTTGCTACTAGACCATTCGGGCACTGCAGACAAAACCTGAAGGCATGATACGATCATCTAATGACTACTGCATCCCTAAACTTAGCTTCCACTCCTAATTCAGTGTCGAGTTTCCTACTAGGGGAACCTGGAAGGATGGGGCGGTAACAAGGCAATTTGATGCAACAATATTCACTGACGGATCCAAGATGAAGGATTGAGTCGGTGGATGATTTCAATCTGTCAATGGCATATAAGCTACCCGATTCTTTGAGGCAGAGATCCTCGCAATTAGGAAGGCCTGCACGGCACTTAGACACAGTAACGCACAAGTACGAAGGGTACCCATATGCGTTGATAGCCAACCTGCCATAAGGGCGGTTTATGCGACCACCATAATCTTGAAGCTTGTTCAAGAAGAATTGGCCTCGATCAGCCAATTCCTGGACATCACCATAGTATGGGTGCCGGGGCACAGTAATATAGAGGGTAATGAGAGGGCAGACGAATTAGCTAAGATGGGCGTCGCTATAAGCACCGGCTCTATGGAGAGGGTTAGCTATTCAATGGGCTCAGTCAAGGAACAATATCTCTCCTTTTTAAATTCTCTGTATTAACTTCGCGTGTCCGTGGCTGGCGGACTGACTGATTGGCTGGCTGGCTGGCCAGATCTTGTAATCAATTTTTAACCCACTTCCCAAAGCCCGATTTTGTTGAAATTTTGCACACATGTATATTTCCGGTGACAATACTTTCTGTTGAAATTTGAGAGTGCCAGGGGTGATGTAGCAGTCCTACAGTAAAGGAAAACCACCGACTTGTTATCTAAAACCCGAAAGGATATTGCCAGAGTTGTGGCTATCATCACGGGCCACTGGCCACTGTTTGGGTATACCGCACAACAACTTTTGCAGAAGTTTCTAAGATGAAAATGAGAAAGAACACTCATACACTTCCTCTGCAGTTGTCCGACCCTAGCTGGGCGAAGGCCGACCTAAAAGAGCTCTCAGAGATTACTGGACCATGATCTGGTATCTGAACGCCACAGGCTGGCATTAAACCCCCCAGATTTTGCGAAGGCTCTTGACCGAGTGCAGCATAGAATTCTTATTACTAAACTAGATAAAATAGGCTTCCATTCGTCAATATTAAATTGGCTCTCTAATTACGTATGTGGGGAGAAACCAAAGTGTTAAAAAAAAAGTAAGGTAATACTTAATAGAAAATTCGTCTGGTGTTCCGCAGGGTTGTCATTTGGGGGCTCTTTTGTTTATTTTGTTTGTAAAAGATTTGTCTTCCACTTTGTGTTGAAAATGCAAAATGCTTGCTGTATGCGGATGATTTATGCTTTATACCGAAAGGTGGGAAATCGGGGGCTTGCTCTTAAATAAAGAATCTGTATGCGGATGATTCCCCGTGGGGGTTCCAATTACGTCTTAACCTATTTATTGTTTGGGGTGATGGGATTTACCACGGGATATTAATAAGGCCCGCGGGTACTTAGAGTATGCTCTTTATGGGCAATGGCTTCGTACTTAGCGGTTACACGAAGTGGGTTAGTGGTACTTAGAGATCTGTATGAGTGACTCTTCGTATTTAGTAGCTCATTTCGTACACAAGGGGACAGAGGGAAGGGCCTAGAATAGTTTCTATCCCAGGCGGCCTAGGAGAGAGCGCAGTTATCCTAGTTACAAACAATAGGGTTCGAGGTTCCGGAAGATGATTTGCCAGTGATGGTTTTCTCCTTCGCAAAAAGGCATTCACTCCGACGGAATTAAGTCCCTTGATGTCAGACCTTACCAAGGTCGCGTTGGTACCGCGGCAGTTTTCCGTGCCCACAGACCATTTGGTTGACCATTTGGTCTAAAAACAACTGTGGCTTATGACCCAGCTCGTTCTGGGGATGCAACTCGGGTGCTTATGGTTTACTCTCGTGGAGAGGACCGCTAACTGGGAATAGTTCAAGAGCATGCTTAATGGCGAAAGCTGAGAAAGCAGGGTTCGTCCCACTCTACGAATGATGTATGCGGATGATGTTTGACTGTTCTTTTCAGTGAAATGGGAAACTTATGGTTTGTTACCTCAAAACGACCAAAGCTACTAATGTATTATATACTGGATTAAAAAGAAACTTTCTAAACTACAAACAAATAATCTGAAGGACGAAAATATAAGTTTTTTAAGTCAATGTCCGAGGGCAGTTTGTTAAGTCAGTGACTTTTTGAATAAAAGGTATTTTTTTTTCGGCAAAAAAAAGCCTTTTTGTTTCTCAACATGGTCTCCTTTAAGCTGGATATATTTAGTCCAGCGTTTTTCCAATTTTTTTATACCTTTCAAATAATAGGTTTTCTCAAGGCCCTCAAAATAGGCGTTTGTTTCAGTGATGAACTTTTCGTTAGATACAAATCTCTTACTGTCCAGGTTTGGAAAAAGAAAATAGTCGCAGGATGCTTAATCTAAAGAATCTATGCTAGAAGGGGTATAGCAGTTCGTAGCCCAATTTATGGATTTTCGTTATGGTGTACGTGCATAGTCTTGTTGGAACAGCACTAATTTCTTCGCCTTCCTCTCGCTTCAAATCAATATCGAATCTGTCCCAAAAGCTCTGAATAATATTCGCCTGCCATTTTCAAGGTAGTAGATGTGAATGCCACCGCGTGCATCTGTGGTCATGACCTTGTTGGCCGACCGACCCACCTTGGTCTACCCGTAGAAATCCAGTGTCTTGATTGTTCCTTGGTCTTTGGTGCATTGTGATGGATCCACATTTCATGCACGGTTACGAAAGGGTGGGTGCAAAAAGTCGTTTGGATTGCGGCTGAACATCATCGCAGTTCACTTTTTTCCATTTTCTTTTAAAATTCACGAAGTTGTCCGCTTTCAATGGCTGTCAAACACAAACCAAATGACGCAGCTTGTTCAAAATTTGAAAGTAGTCTATTAATAGATGACAGTTGATGGGAGCAGTGTTGCATTTAAATTTACTGCGCGGGAAATTCAAAAAGTCACTGACTTATCAAACTGGCCTTGTACCTTCCAGTGTTACTGCACTACAAGCGGAGAACGGAACCTCTCCGGAAAGGCAACAATTTCTCTAAATACTGGGTGCAAAGCAAAAATGTACCGATAATACCTCAAATACCGCAAATTTAGATTCTGATTTTGAGATGAGGGAATAAAATGTCACTCCTCGATAGTATGGACACAGTGTATGGTTATAGCGAACGCATAACTCTTCCAAGTCATGTAATCATATTACAACCTTCGTTATCTAAAGGTAACGATAAGATTTCATTAGTTGTCTCTAGGGATGGATGAATACAGTGGACCGACTGGGGGTGTGTGATTGCTTGAGGGTGGCCGCACCGCCATACCACAACCACTACCACACATACTCGTACTGATATGGAAAGCAAAAGCAAAGCAAAGGATTTTGGAAGGAGAAGAAACAAAAAAAAAACACCAACAACAACAACCCACAAATCTTGTTCTCATCTCTTGAGCTGAGCTAAGATGAGATGAGATGAGTGCACTATGAGTAGATACGACTATCAATGTGACTGTGACAGTCAAGGAAAAACGTGCTTCTGAATTCGTAGGATGTTCACACCCTCGTACATGTGTATATATACAAGCCATGTCTATATACATATTACACAAGAACTAATCAATAAATCAATCGGTCAAGGATTGCAAATCATCGTCGTTGTCATCGCCTCGTCGTTGTCCTTGTCATCGGCGGGTGCTTATCATAGAAATCGCTCCTTGAGTTGTTATGTGATTTGAGGTTTTTTTTTCTTTCTTTCATTTTGCCTTCTTCTAATTACATAGAGTTCATAACAGATATGTTTTGTACACAGTTACTCTATAATTACAGTGGAACTCCTGTAAAGCGAAATTCAATTAATTCGAGTCCAGAGAGATGTCAAAGATTGAATGGATTTTCCATTAGGAACTTGTATGTTTGGGTTATCGGGTTAAAGTAGAGTTGATGCCGTTAATAATTAAAAAACTAACTATCAATTGGGGACAGTTTGTATGGCATGTACCTTAAACAGCCAGCTGTAATTTAATCAAAAAAGTGTCAAGCTTTCAGCGGTAACAAGGGAACTAAACAAGTGATGAACTTTTCTGTATCAAAAGATAAGTGAAGTGAAGAGTTAGGGCAAAAAACGTCGGCTTTTGAGGTCAGTTTGTATGGCAGTGGTATTAAAGATCATTGTCATACCGACTTTAGAAAGATGTCAAGATCTCAGCAATAACAAGCGCACTAAATAGCTGATAAACTTTTAAACGTCAGAGTTTAGCATTGAGGAGTAAGGGCAAAGAAAGTCGGCAATTGGGGTCAGTTTGTCTGGTAGGTATAAAAAAATTGTCGAGTTGTCAGCCGTAACAAGTAGATAAAGTTTTTTACATCAAAAGTTCTAGTGAGAAGTTATGGCAAAAATGGTCCGTTTTTGGGGTCAGTTTATATGGCAGGTACCAGTCATCATTGACGTACAGACTTATAAAAAATGTCAAGTTGTCAGACGTAACAAGCACATTACACAACCGATAAAGTTTTATACATCAACGCTTCCAGTGAGGAGTTAGAGAACAAAAGGTGTGTTTTTGGGGTCAGTTTGTATGGCAGGTACCAGGCATCCTTGACGTGAAGACTTTAAAAAAGTGTCAGGATGTCAGCCGAATAAGCTTATTACACAACTTTTATAAAAAATTTACATCAAAGTTTCAAGTGAGGCGTTATAGCAAAAAAAAACACAGTTTTTTGGGGTCAGTTTTGTATGGTAGGTATCAGATATCATTGACGTACAGACTTAAAAAAAATTGCCAAGTTCTCAGGCGTAACAAGCTGATTCCACAACTAATGAACTTTTTTGCTTCAAAGGTTCTTGTGGGGAGTTAGTGTAAAAAAGTTCTGTTTTTGGGGTCAGTTTGTATGGCAGGTACCAGATATCATTGAAATACAAACTCCAAAGGTATATCAAATTGTCACACGTAACAAGAATATTACACAACTGATGAACTTTTTTACATCAAGGCTTCCAAAGAGGAGTTGGAAAGCAAAAGGTCTGTTTTGGGGTCAGTTTGTATGACAGATACCAGACATCCTTGACGTAAAGACTTTAATAAAGTGTCATGTTGTCAGCCGTAACAAGCTTATTACACAACTTTTTTACACCAAAGTTTCTAGTAAGGAGTTAGGGCAAAAAAGGTCTGTTTTTGGGGTCAGTTTGTATGGCAGACATCATTGTCGTGCAGACTTATAAGAAGTGTCAGGTTTTCAGACGTAACAAGCATATTACACAACTGATGAACTTTCTTATATTAAAGTTTCTAGTGAGGAGTTAGGTCAAAAAAAAGTCTGTTTTTGGGATCAAATTGTATGGCAGGTACCCGACATAATTGACCTGCAGACTTCGCAAAAGTGGGAAGTGGTCAGACGTCAGAAGCACATTACGCAACTGATGAACTTTTTTACATCAAGGCTTCCAGTGAGTAGCTAGGGTAAAAAAGGTCTGTTTTTAGAGGTCAGTTTGTATGGCAGGTACCAGACATCTTTGAAGAACATACCCCATATCCCAATTGATAATATAATGAAAACGTCAAAGAACGGATGTCGCTGTAACGGTCAATCAAAACGACCCTGTTTTTGGCAATTTACTTCTCTAACGATAAACGATAAGCATCTCAATCTATTCTCGTCGTCTTGTGAGTGGTGGTGCCCAACAAATTATGTGATTCCCGTCATCGCTTGGTTGGGTGGTATGGTTGGTAAAAGGCTCCCAACGTACCCCAACCGCACCTGCAAAGCAAACAAAATCGTAACATGAACAAGAATCCTTATTGTTTTGTTGTTCTGTCTGAGAAAAAGTGTTACGTCTTTAACTCATTATTGCAGCTGAGCCATTGGAGCACCTTCGTGTGACCCAAAAAAAAAACCCAAATACAAAGACAACCAGTTCCATTTGTCAATCGATTGCGGCGTTTATTGTTTCTTCTTCGCCACCCCCTTCTTTGGCTTGATTCGCTGCTTTTCTTCTTTGTATCGTGCACGACATCCTTATCATTGTCGTTGTCGTCGTCGTCGTCGTTGTCGTCGTCTGCGAATTATTATGTCATCGTAATTCCCAACTAATTCTGTCAAGAGACAACCACCCAACCATCGCCCACATCTCAAGAACAAAGGCAACGAAGACGATGATGATGAGGATGATACTCAAGTGATGAAGCATCCTTCGTCTCTTAAGAACAAGGATTTTATGGGAGGACTGGTTTTTTGAAAAAAATAAAAATAAAAATAAAAAACATATCCTAATGTCACAACTGCTTATCGATCGATTACACCGAGAAGGTTGCTTTCAAAAGGGAATCCATATTATCCGTATGACGAACCGAGGCCAATTCTGTTACCTGTAACTTCTGAAACACGAGTCCCTTTCCAGCCTCTACGGAATTGTGATGGCAAGCTTACAACACATAAATTTAACGCATAGACGACATTGATATTCCAAGTAACAGCAAAGAAATCGTCTGATCATTTTTATAGCATAGTTTTAGGCTTTTGTATTCGGTTGGTTTATATAACATATAACATAAGAGGCCAAAATACATTTCGTGCTATAGGACGACAGTGACGGCCCCACTCGTAGTTATCATGTGAACGTTTTACAATTCAATTGTCGCTTAAAAATATGCAACGAAAATTTTTGTTGAAAGATAGAAAGTTAGAGATACTTTGTGGTTTTTTGTTGGAAAATAATTGAAGCTGAGCTTCTTGTTCCTTTAAAATCACTAAACGGTTGTGCAGCGGAGACCATAGTCGATGATGAAACCATTATGATCAACACTATAAGAGGGGTACTGTCTCCCCTTTTCTTGGCAATCTTTGTAGATGAACTACTCCAGCAACTAGCTGAAACAGGAACTTATAGCCAAAGTTACGCAGACGATATAGTTATCATAGCAAGAGGGAAGTTTGAAGAAGGGCCCTGTGACATAACCCAAGACAGATTAACCACAATGAGCAGATAGTGCGAAGAGGTGGTAAGGTAGGGTAAATCGAATCAAAGGAAGCTGGGGCGAATGCACCCAATTATCCTCTCAGCAAAGCGGTCAAGTAACTTGGACTGATATTTGATAGTAGGCACAGCTATGGAAGAAACATCAATAAGCAGTGTTACCTTATGGTGAGCAGAAGGGTGGCAGGGATAGCCTGGGAAGTTAGTCCCAGAATAATGCACTTGTTGTACACCATTATAGTTATTCCAATGTTTACCTCCAGAGCAGTGTGACATGGGCAAATAGGACCAAGTTAACCAACAAGAAAAGGGAATTGCGAAAAGTGCGCAGGCTGGCCTGTGTTTTAATTACAGGGGCTATGAGAATCATATGGGCCACGAACCAAGTATTCTGAAGCAATTGGGCAGTACCCGAGTATATTCCAGGAAGAAATACATGCCAACGAAATATGTGCTCACTTTAATCTGGAGTTCCTTTCCATGAGGCAGGAAATAGTTATCATGACAGACAGCCAAGATGCGCTAACAGCCCTGGATGCATTCCACAAATCACATACAAACTGTTGGAGGTCTGCAAGGCGATGCTAAACAGAAAACAGGCGAAGTCAACCAAGTGAGTTTGTAATGGGTGCCTAGGCACCAACTTGGGCCAGATCTGTTTTTTTTTTTGTCGCCAGACAAGTAGTTCCGTTTGTCCATCTACGGTTAGCTTTTTTCGTTAGCATCCCTCTTTACGCGATTGGCCTGCCTGGAACCAGAACCTAGAACCATTTTCAGGAATAGCATGAAGGGTAGTGTAGTTTCGTGTTTGGTGAGTTCGTCAGGTATACAGCTTCCTGTAATGTGCCTCTATGCCCCAGCACACAGTACAGGTGAATGTTGAACTGCTCCGCCATCTCCGATAGAGAGATGATCGGCAGTTGTGTGCTAGAATAGAGAGTTCATACAAATAGATTCTAGGAATTTCAGCCCGCTGGATATCATTAGCGGGATCCTTAGCGGATATGACAGGACTTCATTAATCGACACAATTTCAGCCTGAAACGCACTACAGTGATTAGAAAGACGAACAGAGAGAGAGAGAGAGAGACTAAGAATCAGGCTTTTCAGTTTTTGACCCGTTTGTGTAAAAGTGAATGTCACCATCCTCCAATTCAGCTCACCCTTCCCAGAATGATATGGAGGGGGGATGATGACTTGGAAGTTTTTTGGTGAACCGCAGTTGCGAATCAGTGTAGTCTGACGTTTCCTGACGGAATCACAATCAAATTCAGGCGAGAAGAGTGACCGAATTCATTCCGGTCCGGTCCACTGGGAGATTGCATTGAGGCGAATAGCTGAGATGGCGGGCGGCTATTTGTCAGCTGAAAATGTCTAGTGGTGTATGGTTGAAAAAAAATGTCAAGCGCGGCGGAGGGAATTGTGTGTTGTGTGCGAAGTACTCCGCTCATGCACAAAAAAAAGCTGATCTTTGGCCGGTACTTTGCTTGACACAATTTACTGCTTTATCTAACGCAATCCACCATACAGTCACACCATATACGAGTATAGAAGCGTAGGTCTTACTACTGCTGTATAATGGTGAGACCCATAATCTCGTATGCGGCCATAATATGGTGGCCCAAGGTACTCGAGCGAAAAACGGCAAACGAGCTTCAGAAGCTCCAAAGAATTGCCTGTCTAGGTATTACAGGTGCTATGCGCACCTGCCCAACGACATATCGTAGGTCTTTCGCCCCTTCAGGTATTCATCAGGAAGACGGCCGCTAGATGCGCTATTAAGCTGCAACTAGAATTTAAGTATAAACCAGGCGACCTTGTGGCACACCTGAGTATTCTCAAAACTCAATTCCCAAAAGAGACATGTTCTGCACAATACCGGACGTTATGGTCAGGGAGTACTGTTTCGGAAGGTTATTTGAAGTAGAGATCTCAGACCGCGCAAGCTGGTCAAATGGTGCTCCGACACTAGACACTAATGGTCTGGTTTGGTTCACTGATGGATCAAAGATGGAATCTGGAGTTGGAGCCGGTGTCAACGGACCTAATACGAAGGTCTCGATACCAATGGGAGACAGTCCAACGGTCTTCCAAGCCGAACTCCATGCCATAGAGATCTGTGCCAGGTTAAACCTTAGCAAAGGCGTTAAAGGCGTTAGAATATATATCTACTCAGACAGCCAGGCAGCAATTAAAGCGCTGTCGTCCAACCTAATGGACTCTTTAACAGTAAAAAGCTGCTACGAAGCATTGCAATCTCTGGCCAGACACAACAGGGTTAAGCTCGGTTGGGTACCTGGTCATCGAGGTATCGCAGGCAACGCAGCCGCAGATGAACTAGCTAGAGCTGTCTCAGAAACTGCATTCATAGGACCTGAACCTTTTTGAAGCGTCAACTGGTGTGCCGACACGAAGGTGTTAAACTGTTGGGAGGGCGAACTTCGCCTGGCACATTGGGTTAATACCCCAACGGCCTAGGCAATCCAAACAACTGATCAGACCCTATTCATATAAAGAAATCATGAATCTTGATAAAGGTAGCATTAGGAAACTAGTAAGTAATGGGTGTGGGCTCTCTAACAGAGTGTAGATTCTGTGCGGAGGATGGGGAGTCATCCGAACATGTTCTCTGCGATTGCCCAGCACTTATTTGGTTAAGGAAACGCATATTCCATAAGGAAATATGCTCAACAGCGGAGTTGAAAAACTCTGCTACTAAGGACATATTAGCCTTTATTAGGAAAGTTGTATGTCTATTAGACAATTAATGCCCTATTGATACAATAGATCTTTCAGGTCGCGGTGTCAGTCACTTGGACTAGGGTCTACTACTGCTGTACATATAGCAAATGGGTGATATAGGGTTGAAAGCCTCATGTGTTTCCAAATGGCTTTTTTGCGCAAGAGAAGAGTGCCACCACTGTGGCTGCTTTACGAACTCTTTCTTGTATTTTTGGTTTCCAGCTTAGCTTCCTGTCCAAAAATAAGACCCAAATACTTGGTTCTATCAGAGAAAGTTAAGCTTATACCTTTTATAGGAGGCGGATTAATAAATGGAACTTTATATTTCCTGGTGAATAGGATTTACTCCTAAGCCGTCACCTAAGCGATCTGCCCAGCAAGTTACCTTTTTGAGAACATTTTGCAGGAGCTCCTTTAAGGTATTCTGGTATTTTCCTGAGACGGCAATAGCAACGTCATCCGCATAAGCGATTACTCTGCAGCGTTCACCTCTTAGGCATACCAGCAGTTCACTCACCGCTAAGTTGCATAGAAGGTGGGACAGGACTCACTCCACATTGTGGGGTTCCTCTGCAGAAAGATCTTCTGGCAGACGACACGCCCAGCTTTGAATTAATAATTCTGCTTATGAGCAGAAGATTAATCAATACGCCAAGCGAGTCGTCCACCGTCAGTGTGTTGACGTTCTTAAAAGCGCCTTCAATGTCTAGGAATACCACAATTGCGTACTCCTTGTGTCCAATAAAACGTACCAGTGTGTACAGAGCTGTTTCTACAGACTTGCCTTTACAATACGCGTTCTGATCTGTAGACAGGAGTCTTTTGTCAATACGTGCGTGCGTATATAAATAGATATCGATCAGTCTTTTCAGTGTCCAGCTTTAACAGAAATGATGAAACACTGACTGGTCTAAGATCGTTTGCATTAAAATGCGAGTATTGACCAAATAATCGACACTTCTGACTCCCTTGACGAAATCCTTATTTTCCGCGATTTTAATTTACCCTGCAACTGCACTGGACTCCATCAGATAATAAATCCCTTTTCACTGCTTCGTATCACAACTCAAACAAGGATGGTCTCTTTGTTGATCGGCCTACAGACTCCAGCCTAAGGCAAGTTGATAGCCTCCCTAACTACATGGGTAGGCAATTTTCACAACCGATACCATTAATTCCTCTGTCTCGTTTAGTCCCCCGTGGGGGTCAATCTGCAGCATAAAATCTTATCTGGTATGTTGCAGGACCTTACCACGGAATATTAACAAAGGGTCGTCGGTGCTTAGAGTATACTCAGGATGGGTAATGTCTAGTACTTGCGACCCTAAGTGGAGCACTGGTACTTAGAATCTCTTTATGAGCAAGTCTTCGTATTTAGTGGTTCATTTCATACAACACACAGGTCTGTGATGGGGACAGACGGGGATCTCTGATTACAAAGGCCTAGGACTTGGCAAATCCTAGTGGCAAATGATGGGGTTCGCGGTTCCGGACGAATGTGCTGCCAGGGTCTGCTTTTGCAATCGCCCAGGCACTCATTCTGAAAGAGCTGAGTCCCTTGATGCCTGACCTCACCAAGGTTGCGTTTGGTACCGCGGGAACTGTCCGTGCTCACAGACAACAAGGCCGGCCGCAAGGCTCGACCAGTCTCAGGACAATTGTGGTTGAGGACCCAGCTCGTTCTGGGGATGCAACGTGGGGGCTGTGGTTTACTACCCAAATGCGGGTAGAACACTAGCATGGTAACATCAGTTTGGTAGGCTGATGTTGCCAAAAATCTTTGGTGCATCAGAAGACCGTCCTGATGTTACCGGGGTGCGATGATGTGCTCTCTGTGGAGTTGCATAGATCAACCGGTTGTCGAAAAACCAAAGATCGGCAGGGATTTAAGTTAGGTCCTGCTCTAACCATTGAGTTAATACTAGCACATCAGTCTATGATGGACGTTGATTGTCGTATAACGAATCCAAGTCCGAAGAGGACCGTGGGGTAAACCATTCAATGGAGGTATCCACGTAAATCAAATGACACTTCTTGTCTCGTTTGGTCCTCTGTCTCTATCAATTGATTGATAAATTTCATTTCACCCTACTTCTTTGTTTTCTTTTTTCCACAACTCTCCACGACAGTCCCCTGCTTCCATAGCTCTATCTCTTCTTACGACTTTCATGAAGCATGATTCTGCAAAATCAAGGACTATTCTTTTGAGTTTCACAATCTATCTTTAAATGATGCCGTCTCCAATTTTGACAGAGAATTACTTAATTCTATCTCTGTTTATGTCCTATTCCTCGCCTCGCCATAAAACCTCATCTACATCTCCTCCTTGGTTTAATCGGAAGACTTACGAAACACAAGAGAAACAAGTTATGGGCGATGGGTACCTTCGTACTTATTCTCTTTCCGACTATTCCAACTCTATCTCAATACTAGCAATTCACCCTCTGTACCAGCGCTATCCCTATAAAGCTCAAGGTAATCTCAGTAACGAATTTTTTTTTTCAATTCATCAACTATGTAAAGGGTGATCAGATTGGAGGTACTTTTTCCAATAGATACCCGAATTCTGTTCAGCGATGAGGCCCATTTTTGACTTAATGGCTTCGTCAATAAGCAAAAATGTCATATTTGGGCTGAAGAGCAACCCGAAGAAGCCATTCACGAACTGCCATTACATCCATTGAGAAAACTACCGTTTGGTGCGGCCTATGGGCTGGAAGAATCATCGGCCCATATCGGCCTCAAAGACAAGGCTGGCGCCAATGTAACAGTGAATGGCGAACGCTATCGCGCGCCATAATAAACGACTTTTTGATACCGGAAATTGAAGCCCGTGATCTCCACGACATTTGTGGTTCCAACAAGATGGCACTACATCCCATACAGCCCGTGACACAATGGATTTACTGCGTCCTCGTTTCGGTGTGAGAAATTGATCTCTCGTTTCGCACCGGTGATCGTTTGATATCACACCTTTGGACCTTTTTTTTTGTGGGAGTATGTAAAGTCTGGAGATCAACCAGCTACGATTGAGGCATTGGAAGCCAACATTACTCAAGTTATTCGCGAGATACCGACCGAAGTCCTCGAGCGAGTCATTCAAAATTGGTGTTTTTACGAAGCCATTAATGACCGAATTACGGCGCAGTTGCGGCCAACATTTGAAAGGGATTATCTTCAAAAAACAAGTGTCATGAATGGTTCTAAACAAAAATAATAAAGATTCCCCAATCAAGTTGAATTTTCGTTGTTTTATTTCAATTTAAAATCCGATACCTCTAAAGTGGACACCCTTTATAAACGGAAGTCCGGTGGCTACCCTCCATGGACCATCAACCAAATTTTTAAATTCTCTACATTAACTTCACTTGCCCGTGGGTCGGTCGTCGGTCGTCTGTCGTGGAATCTTGCGATCTATTTTTAACCCACTTCCCAAAGCCCGATTTTGTAGAAATTTTGCACACATGTGTATTTCCGAAGACAACACTTTCTATTAAAATTTGAGGACCGTCGGGCCACGGGGTCGGGGTATTTTACAAAATTTTACTCGATTTTCTTCAAACTTTATACACATGTGTATCTCTGATGAAAAACAATTTTTGTAAAAATTTTGGAGACCCTGGGCCCCGGGTTCGTGGGACCCCATAAATTTTTTTTAAAAAAATTAGCCCGATTTTCTTCAAATTTTATATACGCGTGTATCTCTGATGGACAACACTTTTTGGAAAAATTTTGGAGACCCCGGGCCCCGGGTTCGTGGGACCCCATAAATTTTTTTTAAAAAAATTAGTTCGATTTTCTTCAATTTTTATATACGCGTGTATCTCTGATGGAAAACACTTTTTGGAAAAATTTTGGAGATCGCGGGCCCCAGGGTCATTGGGCCCCAAATTTTTTTTTTAAAAATTAACCCGATTTTCTTCAAATTGTATATACGTATGTATCTCCGATGGACAACACTTTTTGCAAAAATTTTGGTGGCCGGGGTCTTGGGGCCCCATATAAATTTTTCAAAAAAATCAACCCGATTTTCTTCAATTTTTAAGACTGTGTATCTCCGATGGAAAACATTTTTGTAAAGTTTTTGGGGTGAACGGGCTCTGAGGCCCGAAGGGTGCCCACATACATTTTTTTAAAATTAGATTTTCTTCAAATTTTGAACACATGTGTATCACTGATGGACAAAACTTTTTGTAAATTTGTTGGAGTGATAGGGCCCTGAGACCCGTGTGGCGTCCATGTAAATTTTTTAAAAATTAGCCTGATTTTCTTCAAATTTTAACACACACCCCTCTTCTATTAGAGAATTTACATGAAAAATTTGTATTTTTATGGGTTGTTTTTTTGCCTATCCCTTTAACAATGAGAATTTTGCTCAGACTTAGAAGACCTGCTTCATAACTGGGATACACAAAAGAGGACCAAAGAATGATGTAACTAATTATTGTCCCATTGCTTAAATTTCTCATATACCCAAACTATTCGAAACGAAATCCTAAGCTTCCATTGTAAGCCTCTTATCTCTCCGAGCCAACACGGCTTTCGCAAAGGTAGCTGAACCACCACTAACCTCGTTGAATTCGTGTCCTTCACCCTTACAGCCTTAGAGAGCAGTCGACGGTGTTGCAACTGATTTCAGTAGGGCTTTTAGCTTTTAATAAGATATCTCATCAATAATCCTAATAATTGTTTGCCCATATTGATAAAATGGGTATCTTCCTATCTAGAAAACCGTCTTTATAGTGTTCGCTACAGGTTCTCAACCATATTCATGGCAACCTCTGGTATACCACAAGGCAGTCATCTAAGCCACCTTCTCTTCATTCTTACTATAAATGATCTCGATAGGGTCATCAAAAATTCCTCTCTCTCTCTCTCTCTCTCATCTATGCTGACGATACCAAATTTTTGAAGCCAATTTCTTCTCTCTCTCTCTCTCTCTCTCTCCTGCAACAAGACAGTTTTTCGACCTGGTGCCTAATCAAAAATTGCTTAGTGCTCAATATCTCCAAATGTCAAACTATTACCTTATCAGGTAAGTGCAACAAATACCCTCCCAGACATTACCATCTCCACGACCAACCCATTTCCCGCGTGCAATCTTTTCATGACCTCGGCATATTGTGTGACTCGGAGCTAAATTTCCGTTCTCATATTGATGGTATCATTCTTAAAGCTAACTCATCACATGGCTTTATCAAACGGTTGTCCAAAGAATTTTCCAACCCTTATGTGACCAGAACGCTCTACATCAATTTGGTACGGCCTTACCTCGAGTATGCTAGTCAAGCCTTTCAAAGTTCATTTCTCCAGAATCGAGAGCATTCACCGTCGTTTCCTCCATTTTACTCTTTGAGGTCTACCTTGGAACAATCCTCTTATCTCATCTTTCTATCAAGACTGCCTCAACCTCATAAACTTAAGTACCCTATAGGAACGCAAGGACGCTGCTGACATTCTTTTACATACCTATCCTATCCTCTCTAGCTCAGCCGATTTCGTGTCTCTTTACAACTTGATTTTCTTTAGCACTAACCCACGTAATCTACGATGCTCTCCTCTCTTCTATCTACCCGACACACCACATCGTGTACGGCTCTTACGAACCACAATCTCCAGTACAATGCGGAATGTTAGTGTAAACCTTACTGTTTTCGATTTTAACCGCAGTACTCCGTGCCTTAAACTCGATCTCCTCCACCATTACCCCTAACTTTAAGAGTTTTTGGTTCTGAAATTTAATGACTTTTCTAGAAGCTGTGAGGAAGTGGAGGAGGGTCTTATGCCGTAGTTTTAAGTTAATGCTAATAGCTCGTAATAAGCCCCCATTTGCCCCAATTACAATTAAATTAAAATCATAACTGACACACGCTATACACGATATAAAGAAAAACTATTAACCATTTCATTCAATTAACCAATCAATATATTTTTAAGTTTACTATTTAATGAATAGCTGATCGAAAAAATAAAAATCAAAAGGAACTTCTGTTATAAGTCAATTGGTCAATTGTCAATTAATTCACTAATGAGATATAGAAATCTGCTTACTCAGAGTCGTAATAGTGACCCATGTGATCGACGAGCGTAATCCGGCCGTGGTTTTTCCTTTTTCGATTTCTTTCACGTTTTTTTTTTTTGTTGAAACTACCACACAACAACAACAACAACACAACAAATGTACAACAATACCGCTCACTAGAAGCGGCGCGTATCGAAAAACTATTATTACCGCCGGCGGCTACGATGGCGACAATGAAGTCAGCCCGAACCGACCACAACTACAAAACGAGATGCCGCCGCCGGCCGCCGCCCGGCGTTGTGCCGCGTGCACAAAATCATTAAATGTACAATCCCGATAATTGAAGGCAAGCAGTGTGCTGGCGGGATTGTGGGGAAGCGCTGATTACTTTCAGTCTGTCTGTCCGGTTATGTTGGCTGTAGGAATTTATAAATAAATTCTAATCGGGAAGAGTGTTGCAGCTTCTTCATTTATCCTAAATATAGAAATAGTGGGTGTTTTGTTGTTGTTGTTGTTGTGTTGCTTACATGATTGTGAAACATTTCTGTTACATAAACATCCCGGGCAAATCAACGTGACAACCTGGAACGACATGTACTTGAACCGCGCTATGTCCATACAAATTTCAAATAAATTTCTCTCCTTCGGGCGGTAGTGCAAATTATTTGATGAGGGCCACGACCCACGAGTAATGTTAATGCTTCATGGAGAGGCTGTATGCACGCAACTGGTAATTTTCCTTAAAGACTGCTTGTGGAAACAGCGACACAAGCAGGTGACAGGCAGGAAGCATTTGCTAAAAGATTTTGCAAATTAGGATTTCTATTATAGGATAGAATACCCAACCCAACCAAACCAACTTTTAAAAGGAACATTTTTAATTGTAAATTGGGATTTAGCATACTGGGATTTTGATTTTGTGATTTTGATTTTGTGATTTTGTATTTGGGAACTTGATTTTGGGTTAGCGTACCCAATCATCTTTCAAAAATAAAAATTGTATTTGAGATTGGAATTTTGAAAATTTCGATTTTGCAAATTGGGATTTTGGTTTTGGGATTTTGTATTTGGGAATATGATTTTGAGATAGCGTACCCATTCATCTTCTGAAAATAAAAATCGTAAATGAGATTGGAATTTTGCTAATTACGATTTTGCAAATTGGGATTTTGATTTTGGGATTTTGTTTTTGGGATTTTATTTTTGGGACTTTAATATTTGGTTAGCGTTCCCAATCATCTTTCAAATATAATAATTGTATTTGAGATTGCAATTTTGCTAATTAGGATTTGCAAATTGGGATTTTGTTTTTGGGATTTTGTATTTAGGAATTTGATTTTGGAATAGCGTACCCAACCCTTCCGAACAAACTTTTTAAAAAAAAATTGTAATTGAGATTGGAATTTGGCGGATTAGGATTTGCAAATAGGGATTTTGTTTTTAGGATTTTGTATTTGGGAATTTGATTTTGGGATTTTGTATTTGGGAACTTGATTCTGGGATAACGTACCCAATCATCTTTCAAAAATAAAAATTGTATTTGAGATTGGAATTTTGAAAATTTCGATTTTGCAAATTGGGATTCTGGTTTTGGGATTTTGTATTTGGGATTTTATTTTTGGGACTTTGATATTGGGTTAGCGTTCCCAATCATCTTTCAAATATAATAATTGTATTTGAGATTGCAATTTTTCTAATTAGGATTTGCAAATTGGGATTTTGTTTTTAGGAATTTGATTTTGGGAATTTGATTTTGGGATTTTGTATTTGGGAACTTGATTCTGGGATAACGTACCCAATCATCTTTCAAAAATAAAAATTGTATTTGAGATTAGAAGTTTGCTAATTACGATTTTGCAAATTGGGATTTTGGTTTTGGGATTTTGTATTTGGGATTTTATTTTTGGGACTTTGATATTGGGTTAGCGTTCCCAATCATCTTTCAAATATAATAATTGTATTTGAGATTGCAATTTTTCTAATTAGGATTTGCAAATTGGGATTTTGTTTTTAGGAATTTGATTTTGGAATAGCGTACCCAACCCTTCCAAACAAACTTTTTAAAAAAAAATTGTAATTGAGATTGGAATTTGGCGGATTAGGATTTGCAAAAAGGGATTTTGTTTTTAGGATTTTGTATTTGGGAATTTGATTTTGGGATTTTGTATTTGGGAACTTGATTCTGGGATAACGTACCCAATCATCTTTCAAAAATAAAAATTGTATTTGAGATTAGAAGTTTGCTAATTACGATTTTGCAAATTGGGATTTTGATTTTGGGATTTTGTATTTGGGAACTTGATTCTGGGATAACGTACCCAATCATCTTCCAAAAATAAAAATTGTATTTGAGATTAGAAGTTTGCTAATTAGGATTTGCAAATTGGGATTTTGTTTTTGGGTTTTTGTATTTGGGAACTTGATTCTGGGATAACGTACCCAATCATCTTCCAAAAATAAAAATTGTATTTGAGATTAGAAGTTTGCTAATTAGGATTTGCAAATTGGGATTTTGTTTTTGGGAATTTGATTTTGGGATTTTGTATTTGGGAATTTGATTCTGGATCTTGATCTTTCAAAATTTTTTTGTACCAATTTTTGTTTCGGGGCAATTTCGTTACTATGCCCAAAAAAAGAAATTATTTTTCTTTATCTTTTGACAGTTCAGAGCAGTTTTTGACACTTTGGGACACTTTTTTAAAATTTCAGGTCACTTTTTGAGAGAACAGTTAATATAAATTAATTAATTCCAAGTGACTTTGAATGTAATTATGAGAATTTAATAAACAAAAATTGATTGCCAAAAAAAGTACCCATAACTGGCATTTTAAACAAAAAAAATATCGAAAACTTTTACAGTTGTCGGGTGGCGCAACTCATTGGCAAGTGGATGGATTGGAATGAGTTGAGCGCAGCGGCAAAGATGAACCATAATACTGATTACGTTCCCTACAATTTGAGAACTGTCCATGTCTTCTAACCGTCCCGTTTATGCTTTCTCGATAGATCTAGCAAGAATTTATAAGCAAAGTTTCTTCGACTATACAAAGTACATCGCCAATCACCAACAAAAAAAGTATCGGCGATAGAATTCAACCTTGTCGTACCCCACTTAGGATCTCGAATTCCTCTGACAGCTTTCCTCTATGCATCACATGACTTTTAGATATAAACATATCTACAATTGCAAATATGTGCGCCCTTATATGTACTTCATGTACTTCGAATGGAAATGCAAGCAAACGGTTTATGCTGCAGGCGAAGCGGAGTCAAAGGCACGACATTACAGTGTGCTGTGCGCTAAAGGTACGCAAATTGTCAAATATAAATAAACACACACATGTAGGCATAGATACTTTGGCAAGATGTGCGACCGATACACAAATATCTATGACACAAGATGTGCGAGACCGACCGACCGACCGACCGACCGACCGTCAGACCACCGACATGTCCCAATGCATTTTGTGCGTTAGAGGCACAGCTGAAGAACACGCTGCTGCACTACCCCAATACGGATATAGAAAGAATGGTCTGCGCGACAGCCGTTGGCACACAACAACAACAACAACAACAACAACAACAACAACAAACAAAAATTGGGTTAGGAACCCAATGAACACCGCCCGAGCGAGCACTACATGCGATTACTGCCTGGCATGATGGCTAATTCACGGCATTGTTTTGCGGTACGATGACTTTGGTAGGTGGTTAGGTAAGGGTGGTACAGGGTTCTGGTATCTAGATAGGATAGATTGTCAGTAATCTAATTTCTGCAGTGAATCAAGGAGGATGGAAGGAAAAATAAGCAAATAGGTAACAGGAAGTAATGCGTCATGTTTCGCATTTAAACTCACGTAGGTATAGGGTGTTTTTTTTAAGGCCGATAGAACTTGAAATTGTAAAGAATTAAACAGAAAATATAATTTTAATTAAATTGTTTTATTTAGACGAAGTATCAGTATATGGCATTAATGTTTGAAAATGATTTTGGGCACATAACCACCGCGGTTGTTTTTGACAAAGCGCTTTCTGAATGTTGCTGTGCGTCGCATTAAAACTTCCATAAAACGTATGGAAGAGAGTTCTTTTAAGCACGAATTGTTCGACTGCAGAAGCACATTTGAAAGTGCGAACATTCCATATGCAGATTAGATCAGTGAAACAAGCCTGTGATGTGATTGTGTTTTGACAATCGGTTGAGCTGTCAACACCACGCCGCGCAACCCTTAGGTGTTTTGATGTCAATTTGGACAAAAGAAGTCCTTAGATGGTCTGAAGATCGAGCAGCCAAAATAAGGTGTTCACCAAGGGAAGAGAACTTCTTAACCCAATAAATAATGACAAATGGTGCGAAACCTTATCGACAGGAGAGCCTACTTACTGGACTAATAACAAAATAAAAAACAACCCATAAAAATTAAAATTTTTCTAATAGAAGATGGGTTTGTGTTGAAATTTGAAGAAAATCGGGCCAATTTTTAAAAAATGTACATGGACACCACACGGGTCTCGGGGCCCTATCACTCCAACAAATTTTCAAAAAGTTTTGTCCATCTGTGATACACATGTCTTTAAAATTTGAAGAAAATCGAGCTAATTTTTAAAAAATGTATGTGGGCATCCTTCAGGCCTCAGGGCCCGTTCACTCGAAAAAC
Source organism: Nephrocerus scutellatus (assembly GCA_947095585.1). Lineage (NCBI taxonomy): Eukaryota > Metazoa > Arthropoda > Insecta > Diptera > Pipunculidae > Nephrocerus > Nephrocerus scutellatus. Next base: position 3,754,466 of record OX352766.1, read on the forward strand.
TTTACAAAAAATTTTGTTCATCGAAGATACACAGGCGTATAAAATTTGAAGAAAATTGGGTTTATTTTTTTTGAAAAATTTATATGGGGCCCCAAGACCACGGCCACCAAAATTTTTGCAAAAAGTGTTGTCCATCGGAGATAGACACATATATAAAATTTAAAACAAAAAATCGGGTTAATTTTAAAAAAAAAAATTTGGGGCCCAATGACCCTGGGGCCCGGGGTCTCCAAAATTTTACAAAAAGTGTTTTCCATCGGAGATAGATACGTATATAAAATTTGAAGAAAATCGAGTAAAATTTTGTAAAATATTTGTATGGGAGCCCCTCGACCCCGTGGCCCGACGGGCCACAAATTTTAATAGAAAGTGTTGTCTCCGGAAATACACATGTGTGCAAAATTTCAATAAAATCGGGCTTTGGGAAGTGGGTTAAAAATTGATCGCAAAATTCCACGACAGACGGCCGACGACCGACCCACGGGCAAGTGAAGTTAATATAGAGAATTTAATAAAAAACAACATAGTTACAAAAATATCTCAAGTAATTCTCTGAAAATTGAATTCTTTCGCCAGTGAACTGCCATCTCTATCACTCGTTATCCATTGTCGTTAGTGTTTTCGTGTAAGCTATGGGTGCCAATGTACTGCCTGAATACTGGCTGACTGGCTCCCTACCTATTTTCTCATTTTTACATCATACAGAGGGCAGGCATGGAGTTCCGGTTCGACTACTGATTCAAAGAATTCCTCTTTTTCATCATCTGGGGAATCCTCTGTAGTTGCGGGAGCGTTTATGAGGCTTATGTTTTTAAAATATGACCCGCACGCGAAGGGTGCATAGCCGTTCATGTACTGCTTGAAAGCCGATAACGGTGGGTTTCATTCTTTTGCTGACTAGAAACCCCACCCCGTGCCCCACTTGTGGCGGCTTGCATGACAGCTGTAATATAAGTCATATTCTGATTTTTGTAAGACACCATTCCCATCGCATCCATGGCATCTCCTAGATTGATGTTATGTCAGCTTTATATAATTGGACAGGTTATCGACGAGCTCTATACACCGTTGGAGAGTGTTGGAGCGTGAGCCCCGTGCTTGCCTAGGATACGCCATTAAGCAAACTCATGAGAATAAGTACTAAACTTAGCGGTCATCTCTTCGAGAGTAAACCGTAAGTAGGCCAAGGTCCTCAACCAAAGGTTGGCCCAGACTCAGCTAACCTCCGAAGAGATCAACCTTATCTGCGGGTAAAGCCAACCCCCGTATAGTACCAACGCGACACCTTGGTGAGGTCTGACATCAAGGGACTCAGCTCTTACAGAATGAGTGCCTAGGCGATTGCAAAGCAGACCCTGGCACCACCTTCGTCCGGAACCGCGAACCCCATCATTTGCCACTAGGCTACCACCACTAATATCCTATAGGCCGCCCGGGATAGAAACTATCCCACTACCCACTACCGCCTGCAGTTGTACGGTAGGGGCGCTTCATACAAAGACAGTGCCCGTGCTTGACATTCTTTAGCACTAGCCCCCTGCCCCTTTAATCTACCGATTTGTACCAAGTATCATACATATATCATAATTAACAGAAAGTAAGATACAGCGGACCCCTCGGGCTGCAAGCTCTCTATACAGTGAGCGTACGTTCCATGTGAAGATTCTTAAATCGTTTAGCCGTTTTCGTTGCCGTGGTCGTCGTCGTTCATCAGTGTATCCTCGAGGCAGGCTGATTTTGGGTTTCATAATAAAAAAAATTTAAGCGCGAGTTTATTGGCGTCACGCCAACCTTACTCTGAAGGGACTAGGTCAGCTTTTCCTGTATTGGAGGAAATTCACCGGCGGCCATTACATGGAGGTTTGATTGTAAATCTTTAGACAGCAAATTTTTGTGAAGCTTCCCCATTTTATTTGTACCATAAAATTGTAAGGACTACATGTGTGTATGTAAAATTTCAACTCAATTGGACAACGGGAAGTTGATGAACATCAAGTTTTGCCAGATTTGTGGTAAACGGACAAAGCGTCGTTTCGACCCTAAGACCTCTAATCATTCACATTTGACAGATAAGATTATTTTACTTATTTTACCAGGTATCTTGGGGGAACCTTCGGAGGGAACCAGCTACTAGCTTTTCCAAAAATCAAGTCGCTTATCCTAACTGGAAATCAGAATTTCTCGAATGTCTGTCATCGTTTGCCGAAAAAAACCAACTTTTAAAAGATTCAGTTGCGCCGGGGGGTAATGTCCCTGAAATGCATTGGTGGATCAGAGTAGTATCGATTTTTTTTTTTTTTTTTGGTGCGTTACGTATCTTATTCGTATTCTGAGCGGTTTTGGGGTGGAGGGATTAGAAATCGTGGAAATTATCGGATTTTTGTAGCAAAGCAGCTAAAGCGGATATGCCGCCGCCGGCCGATGCGATTACTCGAACAACCAATTGCTGGCTCGCTCTCTTTGACTTTTAGCAGCGAGATAGATAGCAAAAAAAATGTAGCAATTGAAGTATGGGTTGGGAGATTTCTCGCTCTATCTGTCTACCCATTTTCTCTTCTATTTCTTCAGCTACTTTCTCCTCTAAATATCGAATTACAATTAGTGCAGCGAGCAAGTGAACTGACCGACTAACTAACTAACCAACTAACTAACTACCACCCAACCAACCAACCAACCCTTCTAAAAAAAAACGAAGAAGAAGACGAGCAGGAAAAATGTCAAACAGTAAAGCAAAACAAAACAAAAACAAAGCCAGTAACAAGGGGATGGACGTCACCAACTTTGTTGATAAATCGAGTCCATACTACACAATTGTATCTGCGTGTATATACGTAGTAGTTATAGTAGTAGTAGTAGTAGTAGTAGTAGTAGTAGTAGAAGTAGTAGTAGTAGTAGTAGTAGTAGTAGTAGTAGTAGTAGTAGTAGTAGTAGTAGTAGTAGTAGTAGTAGTAGTAGTAGTAGTAGTAGTAGTTATAGTAATAGTAGTAGTAGTAGTAGTAGTAGTAGTTATAGTAATAGTAGTAGTAGTAGTAGTAGTAGTAGTAGTAGTAGTAGTAGTAGAAGTAGTAGTAGTAGTAGTAGTAGTAGTAGTAGTAGTAGTAGTAGTAGTAGTAGTAGTAGTAGTAGTAGTAGTAGTAGTAGTAGTAGTTATAGTAATAGTTATAGTAGTAGTAGTATATATAGAGTGCAGTTAATTTATATCTTTTTTTTCCTTAATTCTATGCATTTTACCTACTTGTTAGCCTTGATGATTCACTGGGACTACTGGCTGTGCCGCTGTCACCTCCTCCAATCAAATTGTCATCGCTGGTAATGCCATCAATCCAGTGCATTGTCATGCATGGTGCGGTTCGTCCAACGACAAACGATTATGGTGATGACTGACAATGGTGATGATGATAAACAACGGACTGGCCGGCTAAAGGTTTCCTTTGTGCCGGGCAAATACTATCTTCGCATCGATTTGAAATTTGAAAGAAAAACTGTCATTTGAATCGCACCCGGTTGAATGACCACCCGCACCACCTGACTTGGTGTTCTTCTTTACTGGAATGCGCCGCCTTAGCACCTCTTCGATCGGTTGTTATTTATTTTGCGTTGTGTTTTGCCAACCGTTGCACTTTTATTCAGTCGTTCATTCGTTGGAGATGGGGGCCGGCCTAATTCGGATGCTACCCACCCCGACTAGTGGATACTTCTACTTACTAATACTAATACCGCTGCTAATTACTGCTGCCACTCAAGTGGATTCACGAATATTGCCTGCGTGCGATTTGGTTTGCTTGTTGTTGTTGTGTTGTTATTGTTCCCACACACTGGCAACTTTGGACACTTTTCGATGGTTGTGCGTGGTTTTGATTTGAATTTGCAATTCGATGAACATTTTATTTCACTTTTTTTGTGGTTGTTGTTGTTACACACACACACTACACTTTATCACTGGTGTACCGCAGGCACAGAAGTGGGCGCATGACCCTGATGGAAACATGATGCGTTGTATTTTCCCATGCAATTTATCACAGTTTTTACCACAATTTCAATTAAATGTGACTTACTAACAATTGTATTATTTTGTTTAACTTGACGTGAATAAATTATTAACCAAAAGAACGTATCAAATCATTTCAAAGGTGTACTGAAACTCAAACTAAGAAAATCAAAAAGTAAAAGTAAAAAAAAACTATCGATACAAGAAACACGCCACACACCACACGCCACACACCACACGCCACAGTCCTTTCATAAAATTCTCCATAATAACTTTTTGTTTCCGTGTGTTTGTTTGTTTCTTTGTTTGTTTGTGCCTGTGTGGAATTTCGTGACCATCTTTTAACCCACTTCCTATAAAATCCAGACTTTAATCAAACTTTGTCCTAACTCCGTGACCCGATAACTGCCAAATTTTAATAGAGAGTGTTGTCACCGAATATACAAATGTGTGCAAAGTTTCAATAAAATCGGGCTTTGGGAAGTGGGTTAAAAATTGATCCTAAAATTCCACCACCGAATGATATAACCATGCCATACCACAAACTTTAATTTATGCCATGTCACCACGCGAAGTTAATTAAAAAAATAAAAAAATTAAATGCTTTTCGCTTGTAAGCGCATCACTTGAGAACGGCTGCACCGATTTGGCTCATTTTTATTTTTAGTTATTCATAATAGTCCGAGTAAGGTTTTTACGAAAAGAAAAGTTGCAAAAGTGGCCTGGAAAATTGGAAAATTCGGTAAAAACTGAAAGTGTTTTTTTTTCCATGGTACTTCCGTATGAGCTCACGATCATAACTCACGATTCAAATGATGGATTTGCGTAAATCTTTATTTAGTTGGATTATTAGTTATTTCATTTTACACAAATAGTGTTGTGCAGTAATTTTTGTTGTATTTTTTGATTATAGGCTATAGGTAATATAGAATGTTAATATCAGCTACCGCGATGGTAAGAAGAAGGCGGAGGTTAATGTGTGCGGTTTTTTAATGAAAAACAATATGCGTAGAGGAGAAAACAAATTTTTCCCCCTTTCCCTTTTCCCCTTTCCCTTTCCCCTTTCCCTTTCCACGTTCCCCCTACTAATTGCCTTTCCCAACATTTCTTATAGCATTTCGACTTGTGTTGTGGGTGGAGATGTGATGGAGAAAATGGAGTGGGTGGAGTGGGTGGAGGTTGGGGAAAGAATATCAAAAACTGTCAATTGTGGATATTCAAATCTTAAATACGCTTGAAGCTGGAAAGCTATGGCGTTGTATCGGTAAGTTAAAAATAATCCCAATAATAATGGGGTTTCTTTTAAAATTGCTATCTGATGTATCCGACGTTCAATCTTTTCAAATATTTGATGACTGGAAAGATTAAACCTTCCGACTAGCTCAGTGGAATGTATTTTCATTCAAATGTCTGCCTCGGTGGGCTTTGCAATAGCGCATCCAATGTAATCCTGATTTTTAAGTATCGAGTGTTTTTTTTTTTCTTAGATAGAACTTAATGAAGGATTAACTGTCAAACAAGCTATTTTACTGCACTTATTATTTACTATTTGTTATTAATGTACTTAGGCAAATCATATGCAATAGTCGTTAGTAGATTAACGCTTGAATATCGCTACCAAACTGTTCAAATTTACTTTGAAAATCAGTTGTCGATTGCGCGCAACTTATAGACTACGTTGTGATTTTTATAACGCACATTATCGTCCATCTCAGTAAGCCATCCATCGAGCTGTGGATAGATTAAATACAACATGTCCAACATGATCTCTAAATGATCCAATAGCTCCAAAACGCCCAAGGAATGCACCCACTGTAGAGAATATTTCCACTGTAAATGAAAGTGTGGTCGAAGATACAAATATATCGAGTCGTCGTTGGCTGCAGGAATTGAGACTCTGTCTGTCCACTAACGGATAAGATCCAACTGGTACAGTAATTCAAGATACTAGACATTTGGCTCTAGAGGAGTTGGAAACTGACCCGTTGTCATATCGCAACATTGTGTTTAGCGATTGGACTCATTTTTGGCTTAACAGACTGCTAATAAGCAAAATAACCCCATATATGGAGTGAAATCAATCCACAATAGACCCAACAGACTCCATTACATCCAGAAAAATGCACCGTTTGGTGCGGTTTACACGCCTGGTGGCATCTTCGGACCTCATTTCTTCAAAAATGAGGCCTCCGTAGTTCGCGTTACAGTCAATGCAGATCATTACCGCAACACGATCACTAATTTATTTTTTAAAAATATATGGATAACATTGATCTTAAAGGCTAAGGCTTGGTGGTTTTTGTGACACACGACCAGCAGTGCTCGAAAAAGTCGCCAAAAATTGGACGTTCAGAAATCACTTCCCCAAAAACAGACGCTGTGGTAGGATAGCCGAAATTATTTTCAAATGTAAATGCCCTGCATTGATCTTTGCGGTTCTATCGGGCTTCTAAAAAAAAAAAACTCCTTACTTTTGGTCTTGCAGGCCTTATTTCACGAATACTTTAATCAATATTGTGCTTAAGTGCCTGAATCTTTTCAGGATTATCAGTGTAACATCGATCTCTAATTGTACGCTACAAAAACTAGTCCAGTCCAACTGCGTCCAATTATACAGCATCGCGTAGGCCAAGCAACATTTTCAAAACAGGATATTACACGATGATTAAAGTTAGACAGTTCAGTTAGATAGATTGACATATTGATAGATGGATATATTGATAGACTGATAGACTGATAGGATGATAGGATGATAGACTGATAGACTGATAGACTGATAGACTAATAGACTGATAGACTGATAGACTGATAGACTGATAGACTGATAGACTGATAGACTGATAGACTGATAGACTGATAGACTGATAGACTGATAGACTGATAGACTGATAGACTGATAGACTGATAGACTGTTAGACCGATAGACTGATAGACTGATAGGCTCATAGAGTGATCTGGATAGACTGAATGTCTTTCAGAACAATGCAGCGCCTACGGTGTCTCGAGCGTGAGAGGAGGAATGAAGAAGGGTAACACAGCAAAAGAATGTGACTAAGAAGAAGAATGAACTGATAGACTGTTAGACTGATAGACTGATAGACTGATAGACTGATAGACTGATAGACTGATAGACTGATAGACTGATAGACTGATAGACTGATAGACTGATAGACTGATAGACTGATAGACTGATAGACTGATAGACTGATAGACTGATAGACTGATAGACTGATAGACTGATAGGATGATAGACTGATAGGATGATAGACTGATAGACTGATAGACTGATAGACTGATAGACTGATAGACTGATAGACTGATAGACTGATAGACTGATAGGATGATAGACTGATAGGATGATAGACTGATAGACTGATAGACTGATAGACTGATAGACCGATAGACTGATAGACTGATAGACTGATAGACTGATAGACTGATAGACTGATAGACTGATAAACTGATAGACTGATAGACTGATAGACTGATAGACTGATAGACTGTTACACTGTTAGACCGATAGAAGATCGGAAGTAAAGTGTTTTTCAATTGGGATGCCCCACTTTTTTAATAAGGTTTCTCGGCTATGCGTACATCTAGCTGTGGCTTGTAAGACATTTGAACTCATTTATTCCTTTCATTTAATCGTGGGAAATTACACGCTTCAACAACGTTTGCAAAATATCCAAATTGATTATCAAAGTTCACGTTCGGTTGCGATAACTTTACGTGCGGCATTAACTCCAATCTTCGGCCGTTATACTGATGGCTAGATGACAATGGAACAATTCAGAAACTTCATAGTCTTGCCATGCCAACGAGATAGAAGTAAGAAAGAAGTGCCGGCGGCATATGAGGAACAGCAAATTAGGTCCCAATTTATCGAGGCATCCCTGTGTCCCTGTGTGTTTTGTGGCGAATTTCGCTAAAGAACTTGGCCTACATCCCCAAAAGATCGCGTTTACTCAAGAGCTGTACCTGAATAATAATCTGCCAATTACTTTCGTTATTGGGCTCTAAAAACATCCCGTTTTAATCGCAAAATCCTGCGGGAGCGGGAGTGATGAAGTTTATTTCTGGCTTACCGTCTATATGTTAATAAGCAAAATAGTCGCCTTTTTGACAAAGCAGCCAATGTGAAGCAATTTACGAAATGTCATTACATGGAGAAAAAAATTACTGTTTGGGGCTAGAGCGATCGTTGCACCCATACTTTTCCTCAATAATGTTGGCAGCGCAGCCTCATATTTAATGGAGATCTTTACCGGACGTTGTTGACTGACTATTTTGGGAAGAGATTGACTTGTAGCATATGTGTATTCGATAAAACAGCACTGGCCTAAAAACAAATTATTGATCGTGCTGGACCAGTCAATTGGCCGATTTGTTCTTCAAGTGATATGACCCCTCTAGACACAGGCGAATCAGGCATGGATTTCAGACGTCCTCAGGGCTAACATCGAATGCCAAGTTGCCGCTGAAGATTTATGCGAAAAAGTCATAAAAAATTGCGTTTGGCACGTACCAGGATGATGTTCAACTGCTTATAGATGGTACTTCTACCCGCTTAACCTTATAACCTCATCACCTTAACCTCGTAACTCGTATCTTAACCATGATATCTCAAACGCAAGCTGCTTTATTTATTTTTTAACTGTATATGTACTTAATATATATGGTAATGTAAAAAAAAAAATTGAGCACTCTTTACATATTTCTGAAGTACTGAGTACTGGCATTCAAAGCACAAAGCACTTTCTGGAGCTTTTAATAATAGGCGATTTTGGATTATTGTCGGTATTTCAACGGATGCTGGTACGTCATATTATCAAAAAAACCTACCATAACATTTTTTTTTTGCTAATTCTCTAATCGGAGCAATCGAGTTATGTTATGTTATGTTATTGTTGGTGGGCTGAAAGCCTTGTGCATCCGAGTTACTTTTGAAGAAATCACATGGGAGCACATCAGCCCTGTGGCCCGATCACTTCCACTTTTACAGAAAGTATTATCATCGAAGATACATGATGTGTGCAAAGTTTGAATAAAATCGGACTTCAGGAAATTGGTTAAAAATTGATCCTAAGAGTTGGCCAGCCACAAACAAACAAACAAACACGCGCGAACGTAAAGCTATTGAAGCGAAATAAAATAAAACAAACAGGTGACATAGAAGGCCGCTCAATTGCTTAATAGCACATCTCTTAAGTCTTATCGAGAGTAAAATAATTATTCTTTAACAAGAAAACCGAAACCTTTCCAAAAGGAGGAGGTAAGTCAATCGGTCAGTCAAATTTTTTTTGACCCATTTATTTGCCAACAACAAACAAAAAATGAAAACTGGTATGACACAATTATTTGTTGTGTTGTTTAACGAAATTCTTTACACCAGGATCCCAGACAACATAGACTACAACATTCCGCAACACCATTTCAACAAAAACTTCCAGGTCTTCTTCCCCTCCAGCTATCTGGAAGATGAACACATTCATTTTTACACAGCAGTGTTTGAATAAAAATGTCTGCAGTAGTGCATTTTAGAGAAAAGGAGGTTAATCCCATTTCAAAAACACACACACACACACACACACACACAATTTTTGAAAATTTCTTAAATTTTCAAATTACACGCAATTTTGAAGTTTTCATTTAGATCAATTTTTGAATTTCTCAATTTTTGAAATTTTGAACTTTTTGATTTTTTGATTTTTTGGATTTTTTGGTTTTTTGATTTTTTGATATTTTGATTTTTTTTTTTTTTTTTGGTTTTTTGGTTTTTTGTTTTTTTGAATTTTCAAAAATATTCATTTATTTTTTTTAGTTTTTTATTGCCATTTAAATTTTTATTTATAAAATACTTATCATTCAAAATCATATGAGCTTCTTGAATTTTTGGATTTTTGAGTTTTTGAAATTTTGAATTTTTGAAATTTTGAATTTTTGAAGTTTTTTTATTTTCAAAAATATCCAATTGTTGCTTTTGTTTTATTTATAATTGAAATTTTTATTTTTTAAGACACTTACTTATCATTCATGATTATACAACTTTTTGATTTTTGAATTTTTAATTTTTTTATTTTTTGATTTTTTGAGTTTTTGAGTTTTCCAAATTTTCCAGTGGTTGTTTTATTTGTATTTACCATTTTAATTTTAATTTTAAACACTTAGCATTCAAGATCATATAAACTTTTTGATTTTTGAATTTTTGAAATTTTGAATTTTTAAGTTTTTTTGAATTTTTTGAATTTTTAAATTTTCAAAAAAATTCCATTTCTTGTTTTAGTTGTATTTACCATTTTAATTTTAATTTTAAACACTTAGCATTCAAGATCATATAAACTTTTTGATTTTTGGATTTTTGAAATTTCCCAATTGTTGTTTTTTGTTTTATTTACCATTTAAATTTTTAATTTTGAAAACATTTATCATTCAAATGTGATTATGGAAATGATGATAATATGAAAGTTTTTTGATTTTCAAATTTTCAAAAATTTCTAATTCTAATTTTTATATTTTATAATTTTTATTTCATAAAACACTTTACCACTCAAAATCATATAAACTTTTTTTTTTACTAAATACTGCTGTAATTTTTTTCCTTTCTTTTTTTTTCCACCGAACTTACAAGGAATTCGACCGCGAAAAAAAGCAGACGTTTCTTTCAGTTGTTTAAAATAACTAATTGTTATTATTTTTATTTTTATTTAGTGTAAGAACATTTTGTTAATAAAAAACACGCACGTTTGAATTTTAATTTCACCGCCGGCGGCGTACCGTCGTAAAAAAACACACACCACACACACAATCTGTAGGCGTCTATCTGTTGCCAGCACGCGAGTACTATTTGTCTTACTTAACAGCTACAAAAGAAGAGCAGAAGCAGAAGCAGAAGCAGAAGAAGAAGAAGAAGCGTAGAAGAAGACAATGGTGACGACAGCGACAACGACAACGACAACGACAACGACTACGAAAACGACACATCGGACCGACGAAACTGTTCCACTTGGAATTGACTGGATATTTATATCTAATTATTATCTATATATGAGTAGGGTAGGGGATTGTGTTCGCGCGCACACGGCTGACTGACTGGAAATTAATTTGTTCCACTGAACCGTCGCCCGTCCCGTCCCGTCCAACCATTTATCAGCTGATGGTGATGGGAAAAGAATGCAAAAACACACCACCGCCACTGACACACCAGGAAGCCAAACGGAGCGGTGCCGGCGGTTCGATTAGATCACATGGCGATAGTGCGAGATGTGCTACCCATTGACTACACTCATGCAGATGTGGATGGGCGCCCAACCTTCCACCCACTATTCCAGCGAGTACAGCAGCACGCGGATCCACTTTTTTCTCTTCAGTGGTGTTGGCATTAGCTGACGAAATCGCTGAGCGCTACAACTACACAGGCCACCCTGCTACACACACCACAACCATCAGTCAGCTCTACTCTACTGGAACAACGTAAATAGTGGTAACGACGACGACGACAGCGTATTATCAATTATCCGATTCTTCTAGATTCTGTTCGATTATCTAGTTCTAGTGGAATGAAAGGCCACAGAACCTAAGGAACTACAGAAGAAGCACTAGAGCTGGTTGGACAGCTGAAAGAGTACACAGAAAGAAAAAAAAAATAAACGATGGATGACGACGATCTTGAATGAACAATTTACGCAACGAACTCAATATGCCAATAAATTGGGTCACTTTGGCATGATTTTAGTGACGAGTAACATGAATGCGGGAGCGTGGGGCCTGGGACCCCGGTTGTTGAGAGCGAAGTATAAGTATGGTACTCAAATTGATAGCTCAACAAGTAAACCTAGAGACTTATGGAGGAGATATTTAAATAAAATCATAAATGGCACTAGCAAGTTTAAGAAAAAAGCTGCTTCTTTGTGTGATGGAGCTGACAAAATATTGGACGAAATCAACACTACAAACAAATTTATGAACCGCCGCACTTGAGACAATACAAAAGCTGTACCATCTTTTGGCAAAATTACCACAAATTACCACAGCGCTATGTTTGAAAAATCATCATTTATACAATTCACAGCATGCTCGATTAAGCCCAACGGGCAACTCAAAACGAGCTGCCCATCATCAGCGTACATATGAAGTGAGCTGTGCATAACGAAACGATGGATGGAACTTCTTTGACAAACAGAGAAAATAGTACTAGTCCTAAGATAGATCCTTGAGGAACCCCTCTGGTTAAAGGAAGATATTCTGACAGAACCTTATTAATTTCCACTACCTGTAATCTAACTGTCAGTTATGATGAAATAGCTTAGCCTCTAAGATGTTATGGATGGAGAGGTGTTGATTTACTTGCTTTTGTATAATCTTTACGTAAATTTTGGACAAAAATAGCTCTAAACTCATCTCCTTTAGGTGTCGTAGGGACGGGAAGTACTTTTGCTACTTTCTATTTAGCAGGAAAACTACCTGTTGTCACCACTGTGTTAGAGATGTATGTACTATAGGGCAAGATAATAGGTAAGATGGTTTTTTAGGAAAGATGGGGTTATCTTATCAACGCCGAGCGAATAAGACTTAATGGATATTACACCACGCCACAGTGGTGTTCAATGTCGTCAATGAAAAACTAGGGCAGGTTGTAGTAGATGATGCGGGATAGATGTAGCCGAAGTCTGTGAAGAAACGAATTTTCGGTTGAGTTGATTGAGATCAATTCATCATCAACCTCGGCACTAACTCAGTAACTCAAGTTAACATTGCTGGACAACAGGTATAGAGAGTAGAGAGTTTCCAATATCTTGTCTCGCGACCGAAGGTGGAACCGAACATGTGACATGTCAACCGAATTGGCAAATCAAAATCAATGTTTGAAATGATGTCCATGATATGGCGAAGCAATGCGATCAGCTTAAGCACCAAGCTGCGACTGTTTCGTTCAAATGTTGAATCTGTACTGTTGTATGGGTGTGCAGCACTTGGAAGGTGACCGCTGCTATCACAGAAAGATTACCAAACGTTCGTAAATAGGTGCCGACGGAAAATCTTAAGGGTTTTCTGGCCTAACCGTATCTCTAACGAACATCTTTACCAGAGAACGGGTCAGGAACCAATAGGCACAACCATACAACGACGGAAGTGGCAGTGTATTGGTCATACACACCGAAAAGGCGACAGTTCCATAGCAAATTACGCAATGCAATGGAATCCGTTATCTTAGGATAGTAGATGAACGTGTCCGTGTCCGAGAAATACACAGAACAGTTGAGGAGGAGTCACGGCAATTGGGAAAGAGTTGGAGAGAGCTGACGCTCATTGCCAGGAACCGCACGCGATGGCGCGTAGGCTTAGTAGAGGCCCTAGGACCCACAAGTGGATATAGGACAAAAGTAATATGATATTAAGCCAAATTAATTTTGATAACCATATTTTATATAAAAGACCTCTATAAAAAAAAACCCTCAGTAAATCCCTCTGAACCCTGACACTCAAAACCACATAAAGACACTCAAACCCCCCTTAAAACAATCTCAGATTCCCCTCAAGACCCCATCAAGACCCCATCAAAACCCTCTCAAAACCTCACTCAAGACCTCCTTTAAAGACCATCAAGATCCCTCTCAAACCAACCGTAAGACTCCACTTAAGACTCTTTCGAAATCATCTCAAGACCCCTCAAAAACCTCTCAGAACCACCTTACGAGCCCCCCTCTCAAAACACCCCCCAAGATACCTTCAAGACATGGTCATGACCCCCTCCAGTTTCCCCACAAGACTCCAGTCAAAACCGCCTCAAAATTCCCTCATGACCCCCCCCCGCAAAACCCTTTAAAAACATGTAAAGACCATCTCAAGACTTACACAAGACTATACTCAAGACAGCCTCAAAACTTCCTAAAGACCAAACTAAAGACCCTATCAAAATCTCCTCCAGGGGGTCTGGTCTCAAGACTTTCTTGTATGGAGCTCCCCCAAACCCGGGACCCGATCACTGCCACCTTTTTACAAAAAAGGTTGTCACCGGAGATACATGTGTGTATAACATTTGAAGGTAATCGGGATTTGGGAAGTGGGTTGAAAATTTATCGTAAGAATCCACCACACCAAATGAACGAACCACAAAACTATGCCGATGCGACCTTAATATAAAAATTTGATCGGGTTGGTCGGTTGATCGGAAGGGAGGTTGTTGTTGGGCAAATAAGCTCGCCTGTAAATAGACGAAACAGAACCTCAATTTTTACAGATTGATGGCTTCCTTATCTGAGAAAAGACGATTCCGAAGACTCAATAATGATAGGCATATTGAAAGCAGCACAGCACAGCACAGCACAGCACAGCACAGCACAGCACAGCACAGCACAGCACAGCACAGCACAGCACAGCACAGCACAGCACAGCACAGCACAGCACAGCACAGCACAGCACAGCACAGCACAGCACAGCACAGCACAGCACAGCACAGCACAGCACAGCACAGCACAGCACAGCACAGCACAGCACAGCACAGCACAGCACAGCACAGCACAGCACAGCACAGCACAGCACAGCACAGCACAGCACAGCACAGCACAGCACAGCACAGCACAGCACAGCACAGCACAGCACAGCACAGCACAGCACAGCACAGCACAGCACAGCACAGCACAGCACAGCACAGCACAGCACATCATAGCACATCGTAGCATAGCACAGCACAGCACAGCACAGCACAGCACAGCACAGCACAGCACAGCACAGCACAGCACAGCACAGCACATCATAGCACATCGTAGCATAGCACAGCACAGCACAGCACAGCACAGCACAGCACAGCACAGCACAGCACAGCACAGCACAGCACAGCACAGCACATCATAGCACATCGTAGCATAGCACAGCACAGCACAGCACAGCACAGCACAGCACAGCATACCGTAGCTTTTTAGGACATGTTATATTTATTTAATGACGCACCTGCAGATTTACGGCATTTAGTCGAACATTGTGTACTCCACAGACCTCTGCTAGGCTGCGCTATATGAAAATTTCTAGCTCACATCATGAGCCAAGAGGATCCAGCTCGAAGAGTTCTTGGCGGTGGCATTGATGGAAGACGACAGCGAGTGTGCACGTATTTTTTTTTGCAGTGTAACAGAGGCCAACAAGATACCATTCCATCAACTGGAGCAAAATCCACATTTGGTGGCCAGAAACAAAAGTGGCCAGTATGTGCTCGTACGACGCGTTGGTGTAATGTGTGGCTGGCTGGCTGGCTGCTACATGCATGTCTGTCTGTGTGTGTGTGTGTGTGTGTGTGTGTGCGAAATGCCCTGGCCCCAAAATCTCTTGAGGATGTGTGACGTGTGCGTATCGTAATTGAATTGAATTTCAATGGGAAAGGTCTTTTAAGTTTTTTCTTTCTTTGCTTCTGCTTCTAAACCACCAGCCAAAGCGCATTGCTCTGGAAAATTAACGACGCCTCAGCATTGAAATCAAGCAGATATTTTTGTTGTTGTTATTAATAGCTCGTTCGACTGTCATCAAATCGATTCGATTCGATGTGGACGGTGAAGGGTGGTTGTTTTAACCAAATAACCAGCAACAACAAGAAAAGCACTCTTTCTATTTTGAGCAGACCAAGAACCAGCCAGCAGGTATCAAAAATCAAATTTTATGTAAACGCAATCGCATTACCAAACCGCCGGACTACGCTATTGTGAATAGGGGGGCAAAGTAGACAGAGATCATGGAATAATTGGGAAATGTTACTGATGACATTGAAAATATCGAAAGGTTACTCATACGCCCCACACGCCCGGCAACAAAATCTCCTGAGATGATGATGCGCCAATTGAATTTCGTCATTTGTGTATTTGCAGATTTATCCGGCAGTGTACCACCTACTACCTACTAGGACAATTGTCCAATATCAAATTCAATCCTCGCATACGGGGCCAACAATTCTCCGTAAGACTTTTCTCTCGAACGCGGCTAAGAGGTCAGAATGCTTCTTGCTAAGCACCCAAGTCTCTGATCCATATATAAGTACTGGTATGACCATTGTCTTATATACAAGCAGCTTGGATGTAATGGTTAAATTCCTGGATTTGAACAGTCATGACAGACTATAGTAGACTTTATTGGCTTTGAGCAACCGTGCTTGTATTTCTGGATCCATGCTGTTATCGGCTGCTAAGCCAGTTAACCCGAGATAATCGCATATGTGGCCACCATGTACTTTGCTTTGCTTTTGCTCTCATTTCTGTGCAGCTCTAGATTTCGTGCCGCCTGCTCTATCTGGATGAAAGCTACCTGTACAGCTCTTTGGTTTCTACCAACGATGTCAATTTCGTCTGTGAAAGCCAGTATCTGAATGGACTTATAGAGGATTGTTCCTATCGCCATTACATCAGAGTCTCGTATCACTCTCTCCAACACCAGGTTGAAGAGGACACAAGCCATTCCATTCCTTTGTCGGAGCCGTGCTTGATAGTGATTCGGATATTTCTAATTAGCTTATTACATTGGTTATTGTCAACCTACATAGTCTTGTCAGTTTATTTGCGATGCCGACTTCTCTCTGGCTTTAAAGTCTATAGAAATATGGAGTAGTGAGTTTTGAAACTCTAGCCATTTTTCCATCACCTGCCTAAGGGTGTAAATCTGATCAGTTGTTGATTTGCCTGGGATGAAGCCACACTGGTATGGACCAATGATGACTTAAGCGTATAAGGCTGTCTTGTCTTGAAGGATAGAGGAGAAAATCTTATACGCGATACTCAACAACGTTATACCACGATAATTGCTGCATGCTGTGATGTCTCCCTTCTTATGTATGGGGCACAGAATACCTCTTCGCCAGTCTTCTGGCATCGCTTCTTTCTGCCATACTTGCACTATTATTTCATGAATTGCTTGGTGTAATGTGGGGCCTCCTATTTTTATCAGTTCCGCTGGAATCCCATCAGATCCCGGGGCCTTATTATTTTGAGCCAATTTATCGCTCTGCTAACATCGTCTATGCTTGGTGGCGGCAGCACAGTATGGTCTTCGGTCATTGGTGGAGCCTCCAATTTCTCAGTTAACTGTCGATTTAGCAACTCATGAAAGTGCTCTTCCCATCGCTCTAAGATGCCTTTAAGATCGGTGATCAGATTACCCTCCTTGTTCTTGCAGTATGTGCAACGCGGTGTATATAGCGTCATACCGCGTCATTTCATAATTAACTTGGAGTCTCATGGAGTTAGCTTATACTTTTAAAATTTTTGAATTCACCATAGCATTCAAATTTAACCAGTGTTTCTCTCATAATATTTGTCTTTTCTCTCACTGCCATTAAAACGGGAGAAGAAAGATAATTATGACTTTTCAAGTGAACCGCAGTGTATTTCACAAATTGTTGAAGAACTTTGTTAGCAAAATGATAAAAGTCGTTGCTTTCCATTTAGTCGAGACACAATTATATCGGGTGCATTTATTTATTCGCTATATTCTACAAAGGTCGCGTTGCCAATTTGTTTACTTTCGTTTATCAATAAACAAAAATACTCGTTGTTCTCTGTTAGTTACAATTCCTTTTGCCATTTACTCACAACTACTTTCTATGATTTGGGCTGGCGTTATGGTAAACAGTAATTGCATGATGGAGATAGGTGTCCTGCCCACCGGAGCATACCGAGCTTAATTATCTTCACGATGTCAACATCGAGAGCGCATTAAAACCGAAGCATTATTGTGAATAGTGCGCAGGGCAGAGAAGATCATGGAAGATTCCTTCTCTTCGTTATGATTGGGAAACGTTACTATTGACATTGAAAACATTGAAAGGTTACTAATACAACCCACACGCTTGACAACGAAATCACCAGAGATGATGATGCGCCAATTGAATTTCGTGATTCGTGTAATTGCAGATTTATCAGGCAGTGTACCACTTTCATTTACCAAAGACAACTGTTCAATTGCAAACGTTATCAGTAGAATTCAAGCAAGCAGTGTTAACAGTTAATTTCCTAAAATCCAGTAATAGTGGTAATAAAATTTTTCACTTTGATATCCTTTGAAAGTGTCGTAAAGCCATTTTTTAACTGGTCTCTTCCTATTTATGGAAATTTTGAAAAATGTTTTCTTATAAAATGGCAATAGTTGTTGGTGTATGGTTGTGTTTTCTATTTAGTCGGGACACAAATCTTATCGAGGGCATTTATTCAATATATTCGATATTTTTACGAATAGAAAACTACCTAGCAGCGTTGCCAATTTGTTTGTGTTGAGTAGGAAAATGAGTTTTTTAGTTTTTCTAAAAAATCGAGACAATTTCGTTAATTAATAAATAAAAGTGTCACATAAAAGTTTTACATAAAAGTGTTCCACAACAGTGTCTCATATCATTTAACATTAACATTGAACTTTTTGAGCATGTACCCCTTATTCCATGAAAAGTTGGACATTGTCACGCCAACAAAACATAATAAACTAAATAAATAATAATAACATTAATAACAAACAATACAACCAAAATAAAATTTAGATTTTTTAATTTGTGATCTGAAACTAATCATTTAAAAAAAAATGATATATTTTTTCTGTTTTTAATCCCATCATCATCGATTAAATGTGGTAAGTAAAGGACTGTTAAAAAAGAGTAAAACCTTCCATAGACGGACAGTCAAAAACTGTTCCGTTAAGAGAAGTTAACAGAAATATAATAAATATGTATATGTATGTATTTTAAATATTTTTTTGATATTATTCCAATAGAAAACAGCCCATAAAAATTATTTCAAATGCAACTCCCTTGGAGAATCAGTAGAACTGACGAGCATGACAACGTCTCACTTTACATGGTATATGGGGTATATACGTGACACTGCTATCGGACACTGTTGTGACACTGTTATGACACACTGTTGTGAGACTGTTATGTGATACTCTTATCAGAAACTGTTGTGACACTGCTATGTGACACTGTTATATCCCATCAAAAGTCTCTCTGTTATAACAAGCTGTTATAATGAATTGAAAAATTGTGATAATCTCTTTCGCTTTTCTTCTCTGCTCGTTCTGTTAACTACGGCTTGTGTTGCCTTTGTATTAAACTTTTATTTAATTTTTTCTACATTACTAAGGTAATAACGTACGACCAAGTTACATAGCACTTAGAGAACCAAACAAACATGCATGCAGTAGTGTAAAAGTCTCTTTCGCTTCTCTTCTCAGCTCGTTCTGTTAACTACGGCTACTGTTGCCTTTGTCTTGGACTTTTCTTTAATGGAAACGTGCAAAACTTAAATTATCTCATTTAGAGCTAAAATGTGTACATGAAACAAACACACACACACAAATACATCTCAGTGATGAATTCTAAAATATAATCAACACATACGTGAAAGCACTTTTCAATGGCTTCTCCAAACGGTTCAGTTCAGTTCCCAAGGGAACATTTTTCTCATCATAATATGAATGGAACGATATTCGTATATTGGTTAAAGAGAAAAGGCATGGCTCCATTTAAACTGTTTAAGGTAAATTTGGAACTGATAGGATTTGTCTGTTAAAGAGACATGTCCATTTAAGAGAGCAAAGATTTTACGAACAAAGAAATGTTAATATGCGCCTTCATAGACATTCATTGGCCAGACCTATAAATATCAAATCATATCTTGTATGAACGCAAAGGGTACATTGTTGTGACTAGTGCGCCAAAGCAGAGATCATGGAAGATTTATTCTCTGTGCCATAATTGGGGTAAATTGCTACTGATGAGATTGAAAATATCGAAAGTTTACTCATACGCCACCCACACATTTTCCAACGAAAGCACTTGAGATGATGGTGCTAATCGAATTTCTTGATTGAAAGTCAGGCACTGTATCACCATCGTTTGATAAGGCGACTCTCCAAATTCAAACGCAATCACTTGAGCACAAGTGGACGCTAACAGTTGTGAAATTAAACATCCAGTTATAAAGGTAATCAAATGTTTCCTATAAAAAGTGCCATATAACCGTTCGTTTTTTACATGGAAACGAATACTTTGCAGTAATATAAATGTTTCCAAGTGCAATGTATAGTGTGTGTAGCTAATAAAAGGAAAATATAACTTAATGTAAAGTACAAGTACAAAATATTCGTGTGTGTGCATAGAAAAAGTACCCTCAACTTTTAAATTTAAAAGGTAAATAGAACTAAACATAAAAACCGATGAGTGTTATCACACACTAAGCTATTTGAGAAATTGTTGAAAAACGAAAATTTCGTTGCTTTCTATTTAGTCGGGACGCAATCTTATCAGGTATTATTCGCTGTTTTTACCATAAAAAAGTAGTAGGTCAGTAGCGAATTTGTGTGTCCATTTTTTAGCCAGTTTTTTGACTTAGTATGTCATCAATTTTTAGTTTCATACTATTCACACTATGGTGTCATGAGTGTTGGCTTTCCATTTAGTCGAGACACAGTCTTATCAGGCGCTATGTTTTCGCATAAAAATCTATGAAGTCACGTTGCAAATTTGTGTGACAATCTTCCAATCAAAAGTATCCAGTTTTGTGACTTAGTATCCCCTAAAACTTTTACTTTTATAAAGAACGCTGACGCCTATTCAGTTTGTGTATAAAACGTCCTCAGTAGTCGTAGCTTTCCATTTGGCCGAGACACAATCTTATCGTGTGCTTCTATTTTCTCGCATGGAAAATTACAAAGTCACGTTGCAAATCTGTATATTGAATACAGAAATTTTGGAAGATTTATTCTGTGCGTCATAATTGGGAAAAGTTACTATAATTGACATTGAAAGATTACTGAAAGGCTCCCACACACCTTCCATTGAAATCACCTGAGATATTCTTTTCAAATGAATGGCTGTGATTGCGAACTTGCCAGACAGTACGCTACCATCGTTTGTGCGACTAACCAACCACCTATCCGAACAAGTAAAACCCAGTCAGTACAGTGTTAACAGTTAATTTCACAACACCATCTTCACATCATCTGAAAGTGTCATAGGGCCGGAAAATAATTCCCATTTGTTATTATTGTTGAAATAATAGTTTCTGTGTAATATGGCAAAAGACGTTGCTGCTGCGTGGACGTGTTTTTCATTTAGTCGAGACACAATTATTGCGTGTAATTATTTATAACATTTTTTAAAGTTCGCGTCCGCGTGTGTTTGTTTGGCCAAAAAACTTGTGATCATTTTTTAGTCTACTTCCCATTCAAACTGTGAGCATAGAGGATAACACTTTCTGTAAAAACTTGTTAGTGATCGGGCCCCATACAGATCTTTTTCAAAATTAACCCGAAACATTCTTCGATTAGAGAACGAAATTTTACTTTTTATGGATTGGTTTGTTCTTCGTTATTTTCTCGCATAAAAAATGAGCACAGTCAAGCGAGAGATATGTCTGGCGATTTCTCGCCTTGCTGTGTTTGTCGCTTTCTTTGGGTAAGCTTTGTAATTTTGCATATATGGGTTAATATTTTTCAGATGTAATGTAAATCAAAATTAAAACAAATTTTTGTGTATAAGAGCGATTATTCAATATACACTTCATATTAAGTAAAAAATTCGGTAATAAATATTTATTAATAAATCATTTATCTGATATTTAGTGAGCAGTTCATTAATATTAATAAGAATATTATTCACAAAGTTATTTGGAAATTTCCATGAATTTTAGCAGATATTAAAATTTTAAATCATAATACAATATATTCCTCTTGCCGCCGGTTGACTATCAATGAGATTGGAAGTGGGATTATAATTTTTGTGTAAAAACTCTATGTAGTTAATCGTACTGTTTCTTCACACATACATTAGTTCTGCTTTTCCAAATGTTGGACGGATACGACGAGGTAATATATGGTGACGGAAAAGAACTAAAAGATTATTCTCGAATGTAGAAGAAGACTTAACTGCATGTAAAATTGGAATTTGGTTCTATCTAAGTTCCAGGCCATGCAGAGAGAAATAATGCAATGAAGCAATTGACAGATAAAGGATAAAAGGATTTTTAATAACATCAGGATAAAATAGGATTCATTAAAACTTCTTTAGCTTGAAATATCGTGGAGATTTGATTTAAATTTGTAAATTTTGAGCGATTTGTGGGTGATACAATACAGTGCTCGAGTGTGATTGATAGTTTATTATTATTTAATACTAGCTGAAATACCTGGCGTTTCCCGGCACATCTCCAAGGCCTGTAATCAAGAGATAAAACAAAAATTACTGCACAATAATTTATTATAATTTATAATAATTAAAAATAATATATAATTATAGTATATATATTGATAACTTTTTTTGTCGTTCCTTGGTCGTTGCTTTCTATTTAGTGGAGACACAGACAATTAATCATTCGCTATGTTCTCGCCTAAAAAACTACAAAGTCGCGTTGCCAATTTGTTTTCTTTCATTTAGCGATAAACAAAAATACTCGTTGTTCTGTCGTTCACTTGATAAGAAGCACATCATTTTGGGAGATAAAATTGATATTACACCAGTTATATGTCAGGAAAGAAAAAACAAAAATGATGTTAAAAGTTAGAGCCGTTTGTGGTTAATACAAAAGCAAGGTTTTAGAAAATATTCAGAACAAGATAACAAGAAGAAAGATAAGACTTTTCAGAATTGCCTGCATCTAATCTAGTGAACCGCAGTGTATTTCAGAAATTGTTGAAGAAGTTTGTTAACAAAATGATAAAAGTCGTTGCTTTCCATTTAGTCGAGACACAATTATATCGGATGCATTTATTTATTCGCTATATTCTACAAAGGTCGCGCTGCCAATTTGTTTTCTTTCGTTTATGAATAAACAAAAATACTCCTTGTTCTCTGTTAGTTACAATTCCTTTTGCCATCTACTCACAACTACTTTCTATGATTTGGGCTGGCATTATGGTAAACAGTAATTGCATGATGGAGAGCGCATCAAAACCGAAGCATTATTGTGAATAGTGCGCAGGGCAGAGAAGATCATGGAAGATTTCTTCTCGTCGTTATAATTGGGAAACGTTACAATTGACATTGAAAGGTTACTAATACAACCCACACGCTTGACAACGAAATCACCAGAGATGATGATGCGCCAATTGAATTTCATGATTCGTGTAATTGCAGATTCATCAGGCAGTGTACCAGTTTCATTTACCAAAGACAACTATTCAATTGCAAACGTTATCAGTAGAATTCAAGCAAGCAGCGTTAACAGTTAATTTCCTAAAATAGTAATAGTGGTAATAAAAATTTTCAGTTTGATATCCTTTGAAAGTGTCGTAAAGCCATTTTTTAACTTGGGTCTTCCTATTTATGGATATTTTGAAAAATGTTTTCTTATAAAATGGCAATAGTTGTTGGTGTATGGTTGTGTTTTCTATTTAGTCGGGACACAAATCTTATCGAGGGCATTTATTCAATATATTCGATATTTTTACGAATAGAAAACTACCTAGCAGCGTTGCCAATTTGTTTGTGTTGAGTAGGAAAATGAGTTTTTTAGTTTTTCTAAAAAATCGAGACAATTTCGTTAATTAATAAATAAAAGTGTCACATAAAAGTTTTACATAAAAGTGTTCCACAACAGTGTCTCATATCATTTAACATTAACATTGAACTTTTTGAGCATTTACCCCTTATTCCATGAAAAGTTGGACATTGTCACGCCAACAAAACATAATAAACTAAATAAATAATAATAATATTAATAATAAAAATACAACCAGAATAAAACTTAGATTTTTTAATTTGTGATCTGAAACTAATCATTTAAAAAAAATGATATATTTTTGCTGTTTTTAATTCCATCATCATCGATTGAATGTGGTAAGTAAAGGACTGTTAAAAAAGAGTGAAACCTTCCATAGACGGACAGTCAAAAACTGTTCCGTTAAGATAAGTTAACAGAATAAATATGTATATGTATGTATTTTAAATATTTTTGGATATTATTCCAATAGAAAACAACCCATAAAAATTATTTCAAATGCAACTCCCTTGGAGAATCAGTAGAACTGACGAGCATGACAACGTCTCAATTTAAATGGAATATGGGGTATATTCTCAAAAGGTTCCATGCTAAATGTGGCACTGTTATGAGACATTGATGTGGCACTGTTATGAGACTGTTATGTGATACTGTCATCAGACACTATTGTGAGACTGTTATGTAATACTGTTATCAGAAACTGTTGTGACACTGCTATGTGACACTGTTATATCCCATCAAAAGTCTCTCTGTTATAACAAGCTGTTATAATGAATTGAAAAATTGTGATAGTCTCTTTCGCTTTTCTTCTCTGCTCGCTCTGTTAACTACGGCTTGTGTTGCCTTTGTATTCAACTCTTATTTAATTATTTCTACATTACTAAGGTAATAACGTACGACCAAGTTACATAGCATTAAGAAGAGAACCAAGCAAACATGCGTGCAGTAGTGTGATAGTCTCTTTCGCTGCTCTTCTCAGCTCGCTCTGTTAACTACGGCTACTGTTGCCTTTGGCTTGGACTTTTCTTTAATGCAAAACTTTAATTACCTCATTTAGAGCTAAAATGTGTATCTTTAGGTGGCATGAAACAAACACACACACATCTCAGTGATGAATTCTAGAATATAATCAACACATACGTGAAAGCACTTTTCAATGGCTTCTACAAACGGTTTAGTTCAGTTCCCAAGGGAACGATATTCGTATATTGGTTCAAGAGAAAAGACATGGTTCCATTTAAATTATTTAAGGTAAATTTGGAACTGATAGGATTTGTCTGTTGAAGAGACATGTCCATTTAAGAGAGGAGAGATTTTACGAACAAAGAAATGTTAATAGACATTCATGGCGCTTTTGATAACACTAACTTTCAAGTGATTTAATCACAAGCCAGAAACAAGGGTGTTGAAGTACATATATATAACCAACAACTACGAAACATCTATATTGGCCAGGCCTATAAATATCGAATTAAATCATATCTTGTATGAACGAAAAGGGTACATTGTTGTGACTGGTGCGCCAAAGCAGAGATCATGGAAGATTTATTCTCTGTGCCATAATTGGGGTAAATTGCTACTGATGAGATTGAAAATATCGAAAGTTTACTCATACGCCACCCACACATTTTCCAACGAAAGCACTTGAGATGATGGTGCTAATCGAATTTCTTGATTGAAAGTCAGGCAGTGTATCACCATCGTTTGATAAGGCGACTCTCCAAATTCAAACGCAATCACTTGAACACAAGTGGACGCTAACAGTTGTGAAATTAAACATCCAGTTATAAAGGTAATCAAATGTTTCCTATAAAAAGGGCCATATAACCGTTCGTTTTTTACATGAAAACGAATACTTTGCTGTAATATAAATGTTTCCAAGTGCAATGTATAGTGTGTGTAGCTAATAAAAGTAAAATATAACTTAATGTAAAGTACAAGTACAAAATATTCGTGTGTGTGCATAGAAAAAGTACCCTCAACTTTTAAATTTAAAAGGTAAATATAACTAAACATAAGAACCGATGAGTGTTATCACACACTAAGCCTTGCTTAGTGGAAGTCAGCAGCTATTTGAGAAATTGTTGAAAAACGAAAATTTCGTTGCTTTCTATTTAGTCGGGACGCAATCTTATCAGGTATTATTCGCTGTTTTTACCATAAAAAAGTAGTAGGTCAGTAGCGAATTTGTGTGTCCATTTTTTAGCCAGTTTTTTGACTTAGTATGTCATCAATTTTTAGTTTCATACTATTCACACTATGGTGTCATGAGTGTTGGCTTTCCATTTAGTCGAGACACAGTCTTATCAGGCGCTATGTTTTCGCATAAAAATCTATGAAGTCACGTTGCAAATTTGTGTGACAATCTTCCAATCAAAAGTATCCAGTTTTGTGACTTAGTATCCCCTAAAACTTTTACTTTTATAAAGAACGCTGACGCCTATTCAGTTTGTGTATAAAACGTCCTCAATAGTCGTAGCTTTCCATTTGGCCGAGACATAATCTTAACGTGTGCTTCTATTTTCTCGCATGGAAAATTACAAAGTCACGTTGCAAATCTGTATAATGAATACAGAAATTATGGAAGAGTTATTCTGTGCGTCATAATTGGGAAAAGTTACTATAATTGACATTGAAAGATTACTGAAAGGCTCCCACACACCTTCCCTTGAAATCACCTGAGATATTCTTTTCAAATGAATGGCTGTGATTGCGAACTTGCCAGACAGTGCGCTACCATCGTTTGATAAGGCGACTCTCCAAATTCAAACGCAATCACTTGAGTACAAGTGGACGCTAACAGTTGTGAAATTAAACATCCAGTTATAAAGGTAATCAAATGTTTCCTATAAAAAGTGCCATATAACCGTTCGTTTTTTACATGGAAACGAATACTTTGCAGTAATATAAATGTTTCCAAGTGCAATGTATAGTGTGTGTAGCTAATAAAAGGAAAATATAACTTAATGTAAAGTACAAGTACAAAATATTCGTGTGTGTGCATAGAAAAAGTACCCTCAACTTTAAAATTTAAAAGGTAAATAGAACTAAACATAAAAACCGATGAGTGTTATCACACACTAAGCTATTTGAGAAATTGTTGAAAAACGAAAATTTCGTTGCTTTCTATTAAGTCGGGACGCAATCTTATCAGGTATTATTCGCTGTTTTTACCATAAAAAAGTAGTAGGTCAGTGGGGAATTTGTGTGTCCATTTTTTAGCCAGTTTTTTCACTTAGTATGTCATCAATTTTTAGTTTCATACTATTCACATTATGGTGTCATGAGTGTTGGCTTTCCATTTAGTCGAGACACAGTCTTATCAGGCGCTATGTTTTCGCATAAAAATCTATGAAGTCACGTTGCAAATTTGTGTGACAATCTTCCAATCAAAAGTATCCAGTTTTGTGACTTAGTATCCCCTAAAACTTTTACTTTTATAAAGAACGCTGACGCCTATTCAGTTTGTGTATAAAACGTCCTCAGTAGTCGTAGCTTTCCATTTGGCCGAGACACAATCTTATCGTGTGCTTCTATTTTCTCGCATGGAAAATTACAAAGTCACGTTGCAAATCTGTATATTGAATACAGAAATTTTGGAAGATTTATTCTGTGCGTCATAATTGGGAAAAGTTACTATAATTGACATTGAAAGATTACTGAAAGGCTCCCACACACCTTCCCTTGAAATCACCTGAGATATTCTTTTCAAATGAATGGCTGTGATTGCGAACTTGCCAGACAGTACGCTACCATCGTTTGTGCGACTAACCAACCACCTATCCGAACAAGTAAAACCCAGTCAGTACAGTGTTAACAGTTAATTTCACAACACCATCTTCACATCATCTGAAAGTGTCATAGGGCCGGAAAATAATTCCCATTTGTTATTATTGTTGAAATAATAGTTTCTGTGTAATATGGCAAAAGACGTTGCTGCTGCGTGGACGTGTTTTTCATTTAGTCGAGACACAATTATTGCGTGTAATTATTTATAACATTTTTTAAAGTTCGCGTCCGCGTGTGTTTGTTTGGCCAAAAAACTTGTGATCATTTTTTAGTCTACTTCCCAATCAAACTTTGAGATCTTAGAGGATAACACTTTCTGTAAAAACTTGTTAGTGATCGGGCCCCATACAGATTTTTTTTCAAAATTAACCCGAAACATTCTTCGATTAGAGAACGAAATTTTACTTTTTATGGATTGGTTTGTTCTTCGTTATTTTCTCGCATAAAAAATGATCACAGTCAAGCGAGAGATATGTCTGGCGATTTCTCGCCTTGCTGTGTTTGTCGCTATCTTTGGGTGAGCTTTGTAATTTTGCATATATGGGTTAATATTTTTCAGATGTAATGTAAATCAAAATTAAAACAAATTTTTGTGTATAAGAGCGATTATTCAATATACACTTCATATTAAGTAAAAAATTCGGTAATAAATATTAATAAATCATTTATCTGATATTTAGTGAGCAGTTCATTAATATTAA
This sequence comes from Nephrocerus scutellatus, assembly GCA_947095585.1. NCBI lineage: Eukaryota > Metazoa > Arthropoda > Insecta > Diptera > Pipunculidae > Nephrocerus > Nephrocerus scutellatus. Next base: position 3,782,401 of record OX352766.1, read on the forward strand.
TAAGAATATTATTCACAAAGTTATTTGGAAATTTCCATGAATTTTAGCAGATATTAAAATTTTAAATCATAAATGCCGCCGGTTGACTATCAATGAGATTGGAAGTGGAATTATAATTTTTGTGTAAAAACTCTATGTAGTTAATCGTACTGTTTCTTCACACATACATTAGTTCTGCTTTTCCAAATGTTGGACGGATACGACGAGGTAATATATGGTGACGGAAAAGAACTAAAAGATTATTCTCGAATGTAGGAGAAGACTTAACTGCATGTAAAATTGGAATTTGGTTCTATCTAAGTTCCAGGCCATGCAGAGAGAAATAATGCAATGAAGCAATTGACAGATAAAGGATAAAAGGATTTTTAATACATCAGGATATTATAGGATTCATTGAAATATCGTAGAGATTTGATGTAAATTTTTAAATTTTGGGCGATTTGTGGGTGATACAATACAGTGCTCGATTGTGATTGATAGTTTATTATTATTTAATACTAGCTGAAATACCTGGCGTTTTCGGTTGCCATATCCCACTGACCGCCAACCAACTGACCATCCGCCCAATGGCCACTCTCCCACTGACCATCCTCCCACTGAGCACCATCCAACAATCGAACACCTCAGCCACACACACAAACACACACCAAACTATATAATCGTTACTAATATCGGAAAAAATAACAAAGAGTTTCAATTTTATATAAAAAGAAAAATGGAAATTTTAATTTTTTTCGATTTTCCGGCTGTTCCTTTGGGGTTTTTTAAAAAACCTTTGTCTGCAAAACCGCCATAGTATTGAGACGAACAAAACGAAAACAAAAATCATCCAAATCGGTAGGGCCGTTGATTGCAATTGATTTTTATATTTATAGAGAATATGTTAAATTATATTATTTATTGAAAATTTATAATAATCTAATATTATAATTAAATATAATATTTCTTAATAATTTATAATAATGTAATATTTATTATATTTTATTATTTAATGTTATAAGCAATTGTAATATTTATCAATAATTTATTATAATTTTTTGTAATTACTAATTGCTCCTTGGCGCTTCACTACCCGCACGCATGAACCGCCGCTTTCCTCTTGCAATCGTTGTAGTTGATGTTAATATTTTACATTCTCTATAGCCTGTAATCAAGAGATACAACAAAAATTACTGCACAAGACTGTGCGTAAAATGAAATAACTAATCATCATCATATTTGGCTCAACAACGGGGGTCCGGTGCTGGCCTCCCACCAGTCTCTTCACCGGTCCCGATTTCGAGCCGACGTCATCCAGTTTGACATCCCTAAGCTCTGGGCGTCCTGGTCTATGTCATCCTTCCAGCGTAGGTTGGGCCGGCCTCGCGGTCGTGTTCCATAAATCCTACCGCAAAGGATCCTTTCCGAGCAGGATCCTCTTCGCTCATGCGAGCTAGCCCACCGGAGCCTACCGAACTTAATTTTCTTCACGATGTCGACATCGCGGTAACGCTCGTAGACCTCATCATTATAAAGTCTCCGGAATTGTCCTTCCTCATATACGGGACCAACAATTCTCCGTAAAACTTTTCTATCGAACGCGGCTAAGAGGTCAGAATGCTTTTTGCTAAGCACCCAAGTCTCAGCTCCATATGTAAGTACTGGTATGACCATTGTCCTATATACCAGCAGCTTGGATTCTGTGGTTAAATTCCTGGATTTGAAGAGTCCTGACAGACTATAGTAGGCTTTGTTGGCTTTAAGAAGAATCTTGACAGGGTGAAGTCACCAATCCAAGGTTCGTATTTTGATTTATGGTTGCGAGCTCATACAAAAATCCCGAGGAAAAAAGCCTTTTCAGTTTTCCCGATTTTTTCCGGGCAACTTTTCCAATTATTCTTTCCGTAACAACCTTATTCGGACTATTACGAAAATCTTTTTAATAAATGATATTTGACTCATTATTAAATTATAATATTTATTAAAAAAAAATTAATAATTTATTATAATTATTACAATTATATATATTAATTTATAGTACTTATCTATTATTTATCTTATTCATTTATTATATATTTATTAATATCTATTTTTTTAAATATTAATTGATATTAAATTTAATTATATTTTTGTAATAAATATAAAAATAAATAACAATTAACAAAATGGAATATTTATTATTATTTAATATTATATCTAATCACAATATTTATTAATAATTTATTATAATTTGATATTATACATAATTATAGTATATACTGATACATTTTTTATTATTTATCAATTAAAATATTCAGTAATATTTAATTATTATGTTTAATTATAATATTTTTTTCCACTAATTTTTGTTTAACTCATATGCCAACAAATAGTTTAAGCAAAAGTGATGAATCAAATAATCGAAAATATTTGAGAGTCACTGAGTTAACATTGCGATGTTATCCATTGGCAGTGATACTCATACTACTTGTTGTGCTGTCTAAATTTCCACCACTTTCTCTGATATTCTTTCGTTACACATCTTATTACAAGTGGAAAAAGACTTTTCGATTTTTATATGCAGAGTTCTGTTAAATGATCTGCAAAATTGGCTTATTTGCTAATTTGACAGACGAATGAACAGACAACCGGAAGAAGACCACGTCTGATGGACGGATGGATGCAAAAGTGAGTGATGTTGCTAAAGTGGTTTGCGTCTTTGTTGATTACGAATACGAGTGACTGTGCATTTGTATTCCACAAACGTACGTGTGGCGAAGCATCCATATAACCTCGATTCCAGTCGACCAGCCAGTAAGTCAAGTACTTCTTTGACTTTCCTGCTACACAACATGAAGAAATTCATGCGTGTTTCATCTCCTCGTATGGACAGAAAAATTAAAAGCAGTTAAGTAATGCACACTTTCCTCTGGCTCATCACTTATTTCGAGCCAAACCTTTTCGCACATTTCCGACAAAAAGATTGTCCTTTTTCCATGGGTACTTCTCCTTTCTATTGGCACAAATTACCCGATTATGTTCGACTTATTTTAAAATTTGCTTGCACTGACCTGGCCGACAAAGGCAAATAATTGCTTAAAACATTTTCATCAGTTCTATTGGGCGACTTTTTATTTTTGATGATTTGGGCGATTATTCCTCTTGCTGTCGATTATTTTTTCTTCAAACTTCAGTTGATAGTTCATTATGAGCAGTTGCCCAATTTAAAAAGGTGTCAAATCATCTTTCGTTTTTTTTCTTTTTGGTTTTTGGGCAAATATTCTTCATGTGACCAATTAATCATTCTGTAAACTTTGGGCGAAATTTCATTATAAACAATCGGCTAATCGCCATTTTTTTGTTGGGTTTTTTTTATTGATTTTTGGACACTTTGAACTTTGGCGATCATTCATGTATAATCAGTTTTGATGGGCGATTTCTCCTTTATGTTCTTTCTGGGCGATTTTTTATGTAGGCAGTTTTTTTAACTTTGGGTGACATTTCATCATAAACAATCTCCTAGTCGACATTTTTTTGGGTGATGGCTAATTTTTTGGCTTTTGTTTCTATTCATGCAACCAATTAATCATACTTAAAGCTTTGGGCGAAATTTTATTATGAACAATCGCCCAATCGCCTTTTTTTTTTTTAAATAATCGCTCATTTTTGGTTTTTGGATGATTTTTAATTTAGCCAATTATTCATTCTTTAAACTTTGGGCGAAATTTCATCATAAACAATCGCCTTATTGCCATTTTTTAGTGTAATCGCTCATTTTTTGTCGTTTTGGGATTATTTATCATGCAACCAATTATTCATTGTTTAAGCTTTGGGCGAAATATCATTACGAACAATAGCCCTACCGCCTTTTTTTTTTTAGATAATCGCTCATTTTTGATTTTGGGACGATGTTTTAATTTAGCCAATTGTTATTTATTCTTTAAAATTTGGGCGAAATTTCATCATAAACAATAGCCTTATCGCCATTTTTTAGGGTGATCGCTAACGATTGGGCGATCATTCATGTATCATCAGTATTTTTGAGCACTTCTGACTTTTCGGCTATCAGTGTTCAGGCAACCAATTAATAATTCTTTAAGCTTTGGGAGAAATTTCATTATGAACAATCGCCCAATCGCCTTTTTTAGATAATCGCTCAGTTTTGGTTTTTGGACGATTTTTAATTTAGCCAATTATTCATTCTTTAAACTTTGGGCGAAATTACATTAAAAACAATCTCCTAATCGCCATTTTTTGAGTGATCGCTAATTTTTTCTTCTTTGAACGATTTACTGATTGGGCGATCATTCATGTATCATCAGTTTTTTTTTTGAGCAATTGTGCATTTCTGACTTTTCGGCTATCAGTGTTCAGGCAACCAATTAATCATTCTTCAAACTTTGGGCGAAATTGCATTGTAAACATTCGCCTAATTTTGCCATTTTTTTGGGGTAATTATTTTTTGGGCGATTAATCAAATAATCAAAAAATCCTCAACAAATATTGCTAGACTGAGTATCCACTTGGGTAGTTCATCAAGAGTTTTATTCTAACCAGCAACACTAAGCATAACTTGAGCTCTCTCAGAGTTTTACCCCTCGCCACTGTGGTTTGCAGAGTGTGTCTTTATGGCAAAAGTCTGTGTGATCACTATACCATCCACCGCTCATCTTTCGCCAAAAACATATCAAGCGTAAGTGAGTTTATTTAAAAAAAAAAAAAAAAAAAACCAAATATACATCGTACCTGTATCGTACATGGATCGAGCTCACCAATGGACCACAACCACCATCTGACAAGTCAGCGCGAGAGCGATCACTTGGTTGGAAGTATCGTTTGTTTTGATCGGAGGATATTAAAACAACAACAACAACAACAACAAAAACAAAACAAAAACAGAAAACACCGATCGACCAACATTCGCATTCGCACTTCTATGCTCGGACGCGCTACGGCCTTAGATCCGGTTAGCTTTGATTTTGAATCCGAATCCCAATACAATGCCGATATAGATGTTTCAAAATTCTGTTTTTTTTCTTTCTCATTTCAAATAAATTTGTCGTGAATATCGAATCGAATCGAATCGTATTCAAGATATTTCATAAATTGTGTGCGTTTTGCTTTCAATCGCGAACGTCGCTAGCTGTTCGGTCGGTTGGTTAACTCATTTAGCGCATTCGTCGGTGATAGATACTACTTACTGCAAAGAGTACCTTATAGTTTGTGCCTAAAGGTTATTGCAATTAATGGGCCGGAAAGTCCTTAATTTCTCCCCTTATCAGTAATAAAAAAAAGTGATGCTTGGCAAAAATAAAAACGAGTTCGGTGCAACACAAAAAAAATGATAACCAAAATTTAAGTAAATTCGCGGGGAACCAAAAAAAAATTCGTTTATATTTTTGGTTTTTTGAGAAAAATACACAAAAAACCGCGCATTAAAAATAGAAAAGCTTTACATCCAACACAACGCACAGCGCAACGCTCACGGTCAGACCGTCCATCTATCCATCGATCGGCCAAAGAAGATCAACGACACATATTTGCCGAGCGGGCGGTGTTCCGTTCGGATACTTAGACAAGTGCTACTGACAGATGGACAGTGGGACAGTGGGACGATCTGCCGGTGTTAGACAAATGACCACAGGTGCTAATGCACCAGTCGAGAAAACGGCCATTCAGTACGCAACCACCACCCCCATCAACCACACCGACACAGACAAAAAACAACGAACCATTTCAAGGTTAAGCGATTTGTCCGCCCTCCCCCACCCCGTCCTTGTCGACGCGTTCGTCGCCGCCACTGGTTGTTTTCGTTTCATTTTATTTATATCTTATAACTTTTCCTTTTTGGCGGCGATCGCTCTTCATCGCCGTCAGCGTTTGTCGTTTTGATTTGGCGCGACGACTGCCATTCCTTTTTGGTGGTCAAAGCGGCCATAAAAATACAAAAATAAATAATATCTCGAATGTAAGAGAAGTGTAGTAAAAAAAATGTTCAACTCATAGCAACGGACGGAAAGTAAATAAATAACGGAATTAACGAGCTAGCGTTGCATACAATTTTGCCAAATATCGTTGATCGTAGATTTTTTTTTTTTTTTTTGATAAAATTCTACCACATTCTACAACTGAAATGATTGCTTATATGTAGATACATGTAGGGCCATTCGAATTGCGTGGATTTGCATATATTTGCCATCATCCTCATGTCAGGGTGTCCGCCGAAATGGTGGTCCGGATAACTATGTGCACATTTATTCAGAAAATTTCATTCCATTTATTGCTTATGCGGAAGATTTTCACACCATTGCCATCATATTAGCGCTCTCGAAGTCACTGCCAATCAACCTTATTGTCTTTATTCCTACAAAAGTGTTCTGCACCAGGGTGAACCACATATCTCACCGATGGGATAAAGTATAAGTGGAAGTGAGTGCCCTCACTGTGGGTACCCACCCTCGAATCAGCTCCTTTCAACTAATTTTCGATCAGCTCTACTGCCTCAATTCCTCTACTATTACGCACTGAGTCTGCTTAGGGTGACCACTTATCTGGCTGATTAGGTGAGTGGAAATTGAATGCCCCCCCCCCCCGTGGGACATAGTATCATTTCTCTCCAAGTCATTCCCGATCAGCACCACTGCCCTAATTCTTCCACAACTCCAAGTCTTCTTAGGATGACCCACTTATCTGACTGATTGGGTAAGTGGAAGAGCATGACTTCGTTTACCACGGCTACTCGCCATCATGTCAGCTCTCTCCAAGTCATTTCCGACTAACTGCCCTAATTCTTTCACAACTCCAAGTCTTCTTAGGGTGACCCACTTATTTGACTTATTAAGTAAGTGGAAGTGAATGTCTCCGTGGGACATAGGACGTTCCCATTGTCATCGTGTCAGGTCTCTCCAACTCATTCCCTAATTGCCCCACTACCCTTATTCCTACCCAACTGTACTCCACCAAGTCTGCTAAGGGTGAAGCACTTATCTGATTTATTAAGTAAGTGGAAGTGAAAGTTCTCGTGGAGTAATTGGCGTTCACCATGCCTCCTTCTCTATCCAACTCATCCTAAATCTGGCCAACTTTTCTAATTGCTGCTTGCAATGGAAACTTCTCCGAGCCATAATTCATGTCCACTTTCATCCTGGTATTATATTGGGGCTACTGGTTCCTATCCTCTTCTTGTGTTATGCTATTTCCTCGAGATACGATTTGGCCAAAAGATCGATAAGATAATGCAAAGAGACAAGACTATGGTGGCTCTAAAGAGAGAAACCTCCAAACTCTTGCAACTTCCTGTCCAGCATCAGTGTAAAATTGAAAGGTGGAATCGCAAATGTTTTGGCTCTTCAGCTTCGGCTTGTTGAAATGTTGAGCATTTCCTTTTGAGTCCATAGTTCTCGTCTCCTCGATGCAGTCAGCGTAGATCAAGAAGCTCTAGGGAGGATTTAATCGTACAAGGTAGTTGCAGCCTATATGCGGGCTACAAGTAGGATATCATTGATTACCCCACAAATAAATGGCGACCGTATCACTCACTGGCACTACAATTTCCATATAACCTATAATTTGTTGACTCCATTTCCATTAAGTTGTCTTCATGCCAGTCCATAGCACTAACGTATCTCTATAGTTATCATGGAAGCTCTGATTGACCATCGACGTATGAAGTATCTTGAATTATGAGATCTCCTCAATGATCACCAGTGTATGGTTTCCGTGTGCAACATTCTGGGTAGGTAGGCAGGGCTGCGCTCTTCGCCGCTGCAGCATTCTAGGTATTGGTCCTCGCCGAATGGCGCTTGAGTGTTCTGTTTGCGACCACGCTCCTCAGGAGATCTAATGGAATGATAGAGAGTTGGATGGATTATATCCCAACTGTACGATATCAGATCGGTGATGCCGTACTCTAAAAACTCCTTCAGGTCGGCAAAGAAGGGTTTGCTGAAACCCCCCAAAGCTAAACATTTTCAAAGATAATCCCCTCATGGGGCATAAGGCGTTTACCACGCCTACTCGCCATCATGTTAACTCCATATCACAATACATCTACATCTACATATATCTGCACCAAGTCTGCTTAGGGTGACCCACTTATCTGACCAAATTGAATTCCCTCATATGGCATAGAGCGTTCACCATGCCGACTTCACTCTACAATTCATTCCTGATCTGCAACTCCTGAAAAAGGTACTATGTGGGATTCCTAGTCTGGCTGCGTGGCTGCCCACCACTCTGAAAATAACTTTCCGTGATCTGGAGATCAGCTTGGTGGATTTAGTTTTATTATGGAAAGGCCATATCGCTCTCGACTTGGTGCAGTTTGTTAAATATTTCCACCTTAATTTCGCTTTGATGATAAGGGAGGTGAGAACACGTTCCCTTACGGAGCTCAAAAGACAGCAGATTCTCTGCGTAAAGTCAATGTCTAGTGTGATGCCCTTTTTCGCCGGTACGTCCGCCTTCTCATTGATGTCAATGTCGCCCCGGCACTCAAAGCATTGTTCAGTCTATGCTTTAGAATGTGAAAGTCAGTTCAGCTCGGCACTGCCAGAAAAGCTTAGAGCTGTTGCTTGTCGTAATAATGGCTTTGATTTCATTTACGCATTTTCCAACCGGTCTGTCTAAGACGGCTATCGGCGGTACTGTGAGATAAGGCACTGCATTTTTCCCTTATTGTTGGGATCTCTGTCTAAAAGATGGTAGCAGATTAAGGTTTTTACCGTTGGTAAATAGAGTTACACCAAGAAGTTCCAATATTCTCCAGTTCTTCCAACTTTCTCGAGTCGGAAAGTCCATGGCAAATTATAGCTTAGGAGTGCGGTAGTCCGTTGAAATTGGTATCATCTCCTTTGGTAACAAGTGCAGTACATTGCAGTGTCCGTACGGTTGGGTGATAAACTACCCATATTCTCTACACCGCGACGATTTTAATAAATAGCTCGGGCGGTATTGTGCTTAGAGTATCCAGTTATGCCAACAGCTGCTGATCTTTATATTCTAGTGGGCTTGCTGGCAAGTGCTCCATAAGTGAGAAAAGGGTGCACTTCCGCTGTGTACAGCCACAGAGCCATCCTTGGCGGCAGTCCATTTCATTTCTCACCGACAGTTTTGTTGCTAGCATATAGAACAGTACATGCTTTCTTAGCCCCAAATTCTATATTGGACCTACTGCTGAGGTTTCTGTTTAGCATTTCGCTTCTGATCTAAGCGTGATTCTCTGACCATTGAGTTTGGACAGTGGACTTAGCAATGCAAAGTACCAACTCTCAGGCCACAGTGTATCGCCCGGGAATAAAGCTTGCTTAGAGCCCTTTCCATGACTTCAATAATCACAGATGTGTACTGTCCTGACACCAGCATCACTACGTCATCTGCATATGCGACAGCTTTCGGCCTATATTTTTATTGCCAAGGGAGACTTGCGTCACGGCAATAAGGTGGACAAAGTCCTTAATTAGAATTAAAAAATCAAAATCAAGCTCAAGTTTCCTAAGGACCTTGTTTGTTGCCAACAGCCACAGTAAAGGCAAAATGACCGCTTCTTGTGGAGTGCCACTGTTGACTGATTTTGTAATACCACTGCTGACCAGAGTAAGCTGGATTTCCATGCGGCTTTGCATGGAGATGATTCATTGTTTTAGGACTTAATCCATTCTACTGGTGATCTGTTGGCATATCTCATGTGGAAGTGGAACCAACCTATTTACCAAGCTGAAGAAATATTTGACACAGTGTGGCACCAAGATATTTTGTCCAAAATGTGCGTTTATGGAGTTGGTGTAACCCAGCTTCTATGTAGTAAACCGTTCAATCCAAGTTGTTTAACACCCATTCTGATAGTCTGATATTCATTCACTTGGATGGCTTGGATTATGGTGAACACCGCCAACTGAGGGCATAATTCCAGGGTCTTCTTCGGACGCGGGTTAGTTATACAACAATCAACGTCCATTATGGAAGATGTGCCAGTATTAACTCAATGGTTAGAGCAGGACCTATCTAAATCCTTGGCGATCTTTGGTTCACGACAACCGGTTGAGATGTGCAACTTCGCAATGAGCACATCATCGCACCGGTAACATCAGAAACGCAAACTGATTTTCCGAAGACTTGGTAACACTTGGTAATAGCATGCTAGCGCTCTACCCGCATTTGGTTAGTTAACCAGCAGCCACTACGTAGGTCAAGCCCAGAACGACACTGGGTTAACAGCCAAAAGTTGGCCCAGACTCAGCTAACCTCCAAGGAGTAACCTTGGTAAGATCTGACATCAAGGGACTCAGCTCGTTCAGTATGAGTGCCTGGGCGTAGGTACGCTACAGCCTTAGCAGCACATCGTCCGGAACCTCGAACCCAATAATTTGTCATTAGGATACCGTGCTATCCTAGGCCGCCCAGGATATCTATCTATCCCAGACACATCACAGGCGTGTGTACGAATAGGCGACTGAATACGACGACAGTCCCCTACTACTGTAGCCTATTCAGGGTCGCAAAGTACGAAGACATTGCCCATAAAGAGCTTACTCTAAGTACCCGCGGCACATCATAGGCGTGTGTACGAATAGGCCACTGAATACGAAGACAGTCCCCTACTACTGTAGCCTATTCAGGGTCGCAAAGTACGAAGACATTGCCCATAAAGAGCTTACTCTAAGTACCCGCGGCACATCATAGGCGTGTGTACGAATAGGCCACTCAATACGAAGACAGTCCCCTACTACTGTAGCCTATTCAGGGTCGCAAAGTACGAAGACATTGCCCATAAAGAGCTTACTCTAAGTACCCGCGGCACATCATAGGCGTGTGTACGAATAGGCCACTGAATACGAAGACAGTCCCCTACTACTGTAGCCTATTCAGGGTCGCAAAGTACGAAGACATTGCCCATAAAGAGCTTACTCTAAGTACCCGCGGCACATCATAGGCGTGTGTACGAATAGGCCACTCAATACGAAGACAGTCCCCTACTACTGTAGCCTATTCAGGGTCGCAAAGTACGAAGACATTGCCCATAAAGAGCTTACTCTAAGTACCCGCGGCACATCATAGGCGTGTGTACGAATAGGCGACTGAATACGAAGACAGTCCCCTACTACTGTAGCCTATTCAGGGTCGCAAAGTACGAAGACATTGCCCATAAAGAGCTTACTCTAAGTACCCGCGGCACATCATAGGCGTGTGTACGAATAGGCGACTGAATACGACGACAGTCCCATACTACTGTAGTCTTTTCAGGGTCGCAAAGTACGAAGACAATGCTCATAAAGAGCTTACTCTAAGTACCCGCACGCGGCCCTTATCTAATATCCCGTGGTAAAGCCCAGCACCCATACCATGAATAGGTTAAGACGCAATTGGAACCCCCACGGGGAAATATCTCACCGAATAGTGGAACCGTTCTTTGCATCAATTTGGAGAAAGCAAAGCTGTTGCACACGATATTTCTAAGGCATTTGACAGAGTTTGGCATCAAGCTCTTTTGTCTAAAATGCGTGCTTATGGAGTCGATGAAAAACTGCTTTATTGGATTAGAAGTTATCATTTGGACCACTCAATTCAAGTTGTTTTGGACGGATTCAAGTCTGAAATACACCACATAAATGCTGGCGTTCCCCAGGGCTCTGTTCTGTCCCCGACACTCTTTCTCATTTTTATTAATGATCTCCTATCTGTGACTTCTAATCCAATTCACTCTTTCGCTGATGACAGCACTCTTAGATTCTCACATAAGTTTGAGGAACGTCCTTCCAGTTCTAATGTGGAACTGAAACAACTACGTACGCTACGTATGTTAAGCACGTTAAATTCTGACCTTGACAGCATAATACAACGGGGAGTAATCAATCGAGTAGAATTTAACGCTTCCGATGCTGCCTCATGTCGTCTAAGCGAATCCTAATTCCCATGCCAGTATCCATGAATTGCACTTGCATCGAGGAAACGACAAGCGTTCGTTGGACTGACCACATATTCACCATCGCCAAAAATGCTGCGAAATGTTTAGGTTTTCTAGCCCGGTGCAAGAAATATTTAGCCTTTCTCTGATCTGGCTACTAACTACAAGGCTTTCATTCGCCCTAAACTTGAGTACAATTGCCATATCTGGTCTGGTGTGCCTAAACCCACTTTGCATCAGCTAGATAGAATGCGAAACCACGCGATAAAACTTATCGGTGACGCAAATATTAACGAAATCAATAGATTCGCTTGTACACCGCATGAGCATTTAAAGCTAGTCACTGTTTTATCGCTTCTTCCACCAGCGGTGTTCAAGAGAAATAGCCAGTTGCATGCCACCTCCTCGTGAATTCAACCGCAATTCTCGTGGAGCTCTAAATGCTCATCAGTTTACCCTCAAGCCCATCTTCGGACGTACAGCTAAGTTTAGGGATTCGTTCTTCAGCCGTACAATGCTCTGTCTTCCCACATCACTATGATCCACAGGCATTCAAAACACAAGCTTATAGACATTTCCTCTTTTCTCCTCATTTTCCTTAACGCCCACGCTGTGCTAGGCATATAGCCGAGCATTATAAGCCCCTTGTAGCGTGCGCGAATTATAAAACAAAAAAAATCATTCACCGCTGGTGTACCTCAGGGCTGTGTCCCCACCACTATTTCTTCTGTCTTCTGCAATTTCTTCTATGTATAGGATAACATCACTGACGAAATTCTAATCTTTCTTTCCATAACACGAGTACCTGGCGCCCTTATGTTTCAATCCCTTGTTGCCAACATAACAACAAAAAAAAAAAAAAAAAAAAAAACCCGCTTAAAGCGTTTCACGTTTCATGCGCTTTATATCATCACCTATATGAGTTACATTACTACAACGTACCCTTGCCAATTCACTCCAAACGCACGCCCTAATGAAGTTTCACATGAACGAAAAATTTCATTTCTTGTCATTTTTTCTGATCTATTTCTCTCTTTCATCTTGCATTTGCATTAGATTTGAATTTTACAGTATGGACAGAGCATAGTGCAACAAAAGTAATAGTTGTCCCGATCAATATTGCTGCCTGATGCAAAATTGACAGCACTTTTAAATAAATAATAATTTTATAAATAAAACAAACAAAAAATTCAAATTCGTGAAAAAAAACCTTATCCAACAACGACGGGGAGGGACAAGACAAAAAAAAACAATAAATTGTCTGCCGCACAGAGAAACTCTCCATTTTGCCAAAATGGCAACATCGTCACCGGCCAACTCGCTGGCTTCGTCGTCCACAACGTCCGCAACGTCCTCGCCGGAAATGAAAAAAACCAAACAACAAAAAAAGCAAAGCACACGAGAGCGAATTGTCGATGGTGAGTGAGCTTTTTGAGTTGTTGTGGGGGAAATTCGCATATCATTGATACCAAGCTACTCTTACATCAAGGGAGTGATTTGGTGAACCGGTGTCCTATGGTGCAATGTAATAATGACTTGAAAATGACAGCAGCGATATGGAGCAAAGTGTGAGGACAGACTGATCGTCAAATCTACATGGAATGCTATGAACTTGTAGATATTACGTACTCAAGTCCCGCAAGGAAGCCTCCTTAATTACTAACATCCCGGCTAGAAAGATAGCTGGACTAAATGGAAAGTCAACAACCTGCCTCTTACTTAAAAAAAGTCTGTAAGACGTTTAGTTGGAAAGTGGAATGGACATCGCCTTCCAGATCTTGAATCCGTCGGTGTATCATTGCTGCTGCAGCAAATCTATCCCACAGAATATGCTCCGATGACTCCGCCTCAAACTTAAGCCTTAAGCACAGAGCGAATTGTCATCGGAGTATTCGGATACTTCAGTGCCCGTAGCTTGTTACTATATCGATTGTTCTGGCAAAGAAATCCGGCTGGAGAACACGTTCGGTATTTTTTTGTTTCTCCAAGAACTAATATTGGCCGTGATCGAGTTGTAAATACAATTGACGCCAAAAGCAACTGTGCTCTTGACTATCTTTACTTTCTTTACTTTACTTTTCTCTTTTATGCACTGACTTACACTTTTACTTACACTTTACAATTTCCATCTAGTGTTTCATAATCTTTTTTATATCTTTCCTTTGTATCCCTTTATCGTTGAGCAGTATCTTGCCCACCAAATAAGAAACTAACAACAGCAGAAGTATTCAACTCGGCTACCGGTAGACCCAATTACGATATATTGCGAGAACATTTCATTATGGAGGGACGACTCGACGAGGAAGCGGCATTGCGAATAATAAGAGATGCCGCTAAATTATTAAGGGAGGAAAACAACATGATTAGCATCGAGGATCCTGTAACCGGTAAGTAAGCTACGAATTGTTTTACTTTTGCAACAATATATAAAATAGATATAAATATAGATAGGTATTGATAGATATAGATAGACATGGTAGGTAGGTAGGGTAGGGTAGGGTAGGGTGGTGGTCCGCGCTGCCTTAGCGAAGACCTTAAGTAGTGCTAGAGGAGACCTAATGACGTTATAGGTACATTGAAATTATTATAGCCAGCCTGTAGCGTTTAGGTACAGTTCCGCTCAGCTCCCCTCAGGTTTTTCAATTTATGGAGTGGGAAGCCCGCCCCAGGGCTGGACAGTTGCAGAGATAATGGATAAAAGTTTCCCTCTCATTGACATCCCTGCAAAAAGTATTGTGCGGAATTCCAAGTTTGGCAGCGTGGTTGCCAACCGGCAACCAGTGGCCAGTGATAACAGCCACGGCTCTGGAAATATCTTTCCGTGATATTGAGCTCAGCTAGGTGGATTGTAGGTAGGGCACATCTCTCTCAGCAATTGGTCAAATCATTCCAAGTGAGGACGCGTGCTCTGACGGATCTCAAAGGACAGCACACGCACTTTTCATGTGGTCGATGTCCAATGTTACGCCCTCCTTCGCCGGTACATCCGCTTTCTTGTTTCCGTCAATTTCACTCTGACGCGGCACCCACACTAGGGTTAGGTCTATGCTTTGGCTTACTGAAGCACCGCCTGACAAGTTTTGAATTGTTGCTAGTCGCAGTCTGATTGCGGATTGGCTGTCCACGCAAATGCAAACCCTATCATTTATAGCGGTACTATTCGCAAGTGCCCTGCATGCCTCCCTAATTGTCAGGATCTGTTGCTGAAAGGTGCCAGCGGAGTCAGGGCATTGAAAGATTAAGCTTTTCTGAGAAGACTGCATTACTAAGCTTAGACCGGTCGGTGAATAGAGTCACGTCAAAAAGCCACAAAACTCATTCGTTCTTCCAACTTTCTCTAGTCAGAAACTGAAAGACAGACAGACTGGAACTGAAGTTCAATTTATCCATAGTTAGCATATCCTTAGTTAGCAACTGCAGTACATTGCAGTGCCCGTACGATTTGCCAACGAACCACCCAGATTGGTCCCGCAATTAAAATAGTGAAGCGCCGATTGGAAGCGTAGTGCAATCCTTTAACTAACTCGGGTCAACTGTAGCAGCCTATAACAGCATGGAACCATGGAAGCTCATGGTTGCTTAAAACCAACATAGCTTACTTTCGTCTGTCAATACCCTTTTTAAAGCCGATAAAGCCAACTTCAGCCAGTCAAGATTCTTCTTAAAGCCTAATTTATTCTGTCAAGACCCTTTTTAAAGCCGATAAAGCCAACTTCAGCCTGTCAGGATTCTTCTTAAAGCCAACAAAGCCTAATTTAGCCTGCCAAGACCCATTTTAAAGCCGATAAAGCCAACTTCAGCCTGTCAAGACTCTTCTTAAAGCCAACAAAGCCTAATTTAGTCTGTCATGACCCATTTTAAAGCCGATAAAGCCATCGTCAGCCTGTCAAGATTCTTCTTAAAGCCAACAAAGCCTAATTTAGTCTGTCATGACCCTTTTTAAAGCCGATAAAGCCATCGTCAGCCTGTCAAGATTCTTCTTAAAGCCAACAAAGCCTAATTTAGTCTGTCATGACCCTTTTTAAAGCCGATAAACTCAACTTCAGCCAGTCAAGATTCTTCTTAAAGCCAACAAAGCCTAATTTAGTCTGTCATGACCCTTTTTAAAGCCGATAAACTCAACTTCAGCCAGTCAAGATTCTTCTTAAAGCCAACAAAGCCTAATTTAGTCTGTCATGACCCATTTTAAAGCCGATAAAGCCATCGTCAGCCTGTCAAGATTCTTCTTAAAGCCAACAAAGCCTAATTTAGTCTGTCATTACCCTTTTTAAAGCCGATAAACTCAACTTCAGCCAGTCAAGATTCTTCTTAAAGCCAACAAAGCCTAATTTATTCTGTCATGACCCTTTTTAAAGCCGATAAACTCAACTTCAGCCAGTCAAGATTCTTTTTAAAGCCAACAAAGCCTAATTTAGTCTGTCATGACCCTTTTTAAAGCCGATAAAGCCATCGTCAGCCTGTCAAGATTCTTCTTAAAGCCAACAAAGCCTAATTTAGTCTGTCATGACCCTTTTTAAAGCCGATAAACTCAACTTCAGCCAGTCAAGATTCTTCTTAAAGCCAACAAAGCCTAATTTAGTCTGTCATGACCCTTTTTAAAGCCGATAAACTCAACTTCAGCCAGTCAAGATTCTTCTTAAAGCCAACAAAGCCTAATTTAGCCTGCCAAGACCCATTTTAAAGCCGATAAAGCCAACTTCAGCCTGTCAAGATTCTTCTTAAAGCCAACAAAGCCTAATTTAATCTGTCATGACCCATTTTAAAGCCGATAAAGCCATCGTCAGCCAGTCAAGATTCTTCTTAAAGCCAACAAAGCCTAATTTATTCTGTCATGACCCTTTTTAAAGCCGATAAACTCAACTTCAGCCAGTCAAGATTCTTTTTAAAGCCAACAAAGCCTAATTTAGTCTGTCATGACCCATTTTAAAGCCGATAAAGCCATCGTCAGCCTGTCAAGATTCTTCTTAAAGCCAACAAAGCCTAATTTAGTCTGTCATGACCCTTTTTAAAGCCGATAAACTCAAATTCAGCCAGTCAAGATTCTTCTTAAAGCCAACAAAGCCTAATTTATTCTGTCAAGACCCTTTTTAAAGCCGATAAAGCCAACTTCAGCCTGTCAAGATTCTTCTTAAAGCCAACAAAGCCTAATTTAGCCTGCCAAGACCCATTTTAAAGCCGATAAAGCCAACTTCAGCCTGTCAAGATTCTTCTTAAAGCCAACAAAGCCTAATTTAATCTGTCATGACCCATTTTAAAGCCGATAAACTCAACTTCAGCCAGTCAAGATTCTTCTTAAAGCCAACAAAGCCTAATTTATTCTGTCAAGACCCTTTTTAAAGCCGATAAAGCCAACTTCAGCCTGTCAAGATTCTTCTTAAAGCCAACAAAGCCTAATTTAGCCTGCCAAGACCCATTTTAAAGCCGATAAAGCCAATTTCAGCCTGTCAAGATTCTTCTTAAAGCCAACAAAGCCTAATTTAATCTGTCATGACCCATTTTAAAGCCGATAAAGCCATCGTCAGCCTGTCAAAATTCTTCTTAAAGCCAACAAAGCCTAATTTAGTCTGTCATGACCCTTTTTAAAGCCGATAAAGCCATCGTCAGCCTGTCAAGATTCTTCTTAAAGCCAACAAAGCCTAATTTAATCTGTCATGACCCATTTTAAAGCCGATAAAGCCATCGTCAGCCTGTCAAAATTCTTCTTAAAGCCAACAAAGCCTAATTTAGTCTGTCATGACCCTTTTTAAAGCCGATAAACTCAACTTCAGCCAGTCAAGATTCTTCTTAAAGCCTAATTTATTCTGTCAAGACCCTTTTTAAAGCCGATAAAGCCATCGTCAGCCTGTCAAGATTCTTCTTAAAGCCAACAAAGCTTAATTTAGTCTGTCATGACCCTTTTTAAAGACGATAAACCCAGCTTCAGCTTGTCAGGATTCTTGTTAAAGCCAACAAAGCCTACTATAGTCTGTCATGACTCTTCAAATTCAGGAACTTAACCATAACATCCAAGCTGCTGGTGTATAAGGCAATGTTTATACCATACTTACATATGGATCCGAGACTTCGGTGCTTAGCAAAAAGCATTCTGATCTCTAAGCGACGTTCGAGAGAAAAGTCTTACAGAGAACTATTGGCCCCGTAAGTAAGAAAGGACGATTACGGAGACTCTATAATAATGAGATCTATGTCGAGGTCGTGAAGAATATTAAGCTAGCTAGGCTCCGATCGGCAAGACACCTAGCACCTAGCTAGCATTAGTGATTAGGATCCTGCTCGGAAAGTCCTTTGCGGTAGGATTTTTGAAACACGACAGCGAGGCCGGCCAAGCCTACGCTGGAAGGATGGCGGATGGCGTAGACCAGGACGCCCAGATTTTAGGGATGCCAAACTGGATGACATCGGCTCGAAACCGAGACTGGTAAAGGAAATAAATAGAAGCGTAGAAGTGAAATGGTCACGCCTTTAGAAAACTGTCATTAGTACTGCGGACTCCATCTTAGGCAGTAGTCGTATAGAGATTGAAACGACTGGTTCGATGATGAATGTAAGCTAGGGTGACTTTTGCGGGTGGCCTGGACCGGACCCCGTTTGTAGAGCCAAATATGATGATGATAGAGTTTAAGGCAAAAGTAAGTCTAGTCGTTAGGATTGTAAGAATAAAAACAAAAGAGTTAGTCTTAAGTTTACAAACGATGAGCAACTAGCTTTTGCGAAGAAAAGTACTTTGTACTGCCTTCCTCTAGCGTTTTTATTAAAGATTTCGACGCAGAAATGATGATGAAGGAAAACACAGTACGAATTATGTATCGTGCGTATATAGTACCTTACCAAAGACGTAGTACAATTCAATCAGAAATAGATAAGTGATGTGAAGAAGGTCTTTTAGTCTTTAGTTTGTTTCAGTGATCGGGCAAGTCCAATAGTGGTAGTATACCAAAACGAAATAACAAAAAAAAGATACATATCCTTGTATGGATTGGCAAAGTTACAATAAAAAAGGTACAAGGAACACGATCCCTTACTGACGACAATAAAATCTTATATATTCTCATACAATAACCATGTATTATAGCCAAATCTACATAGGAGGTACACGATCATACATACGATCATTACTCATATAATACATATTTAGAATCCCGCTGTACAATACAAATACATTGGCAAGCGTAAAAGTCAAAAAATCAGTCGACTTCTATGTAAGTCACTCGAATATGTGCTAGTTATATATAGAGACTATGCCGTACTGCATCATCCCAAGGAGCAATTCGTTTGAAGAAAAAAACTGAAAAGATAAAGACTGGAAGTTAAAGTAGCACGGTTACTGCCATTAATGTCGTCTTTGCTAAGTTATTTTGTTTATTATTACTAAGAGTTAGCAATAAAAAGTTGATAATTTGTTATGAAAACCCAATGCTAAGAACTCTTTCGACGAACTACTCATACAACGCCATTAACTCATCAAAACAAAACGAAGCGATCGGTTGGATCGCCACGCTGGCGTGTTGGATTTCAAATTTCACGACTCTTACGACTTTAGGATGAAGGCACAGACACACGCCCTTGACAGACACTGCGTTGACTTTGGCTCAATGACGATTTAGCAAAAAACACAAAACTGTAAACTCTAGAACGACCGATGTATCGCTTGAATTTAAAGACGAAGTATTAGAACAGAAATATGTATTGTGCTGAACAAACCAAGATAAAGTTTTGATATTTTTACCCTCGTTCTTGTCAAGAGTCTTTTCTTCCCTCTTCTTTTTTGTACCAAAAGAAAAATGGCCAACCGGATGTAGGTACAAAGTGATTTTAAATACGAAAGATGTTTTAGGAATTGATTTACTTATTTTTCTTAGTTCTTAGAACACCATAGCCCATATGGAGACACCTAAAAGATCTATTGTATTTACTCCGTAGACGTATCACCTCCCTAATCAACGATAGCACATCCGTAGTGGCAGAATTTCTCAACTCCGCTGTCGAGTATATTTCCTTGTGAAAGATGCGTTTCCTTAAACAAAGTAAGGCCGGGCATTTAGAGAGAATGTGCTCGGATGATTCTTTATCTTCCGAGCAGAATCTGTACATTCTGTCTCTAAGCCCACACCACACCGCAAGCCACAATAACAGATCAGCTTCCTAATGCTATCCCTATTTAGATTAAGGATTAAGGGCCTGATTAATTAATGAATTGTTTGGATTGCCTCTCGCCCGGACCGACATCCCAGTGGGCCGGACGAAGTTTGTATTCTTAAGAATTTATCAGTGCTGTGTAAAACCGACAGTAGGAGGGTTCAGGTCCTATGAACCAACTCTAGCTGCAGATTCGTTGCCTGTAATTCCCTGATGACCAAAGACCCAATCGAGTTTCACTCTGTTATGTTTGACAAGAGATTGCAGTGCATCGTAACAGTTTTTGACTTATAACGAGTCCATTAAGTTGGCAGCGACAGCGTTTTAAGTGCTGCCTGGCTATCTGAAAAGATATATATTCTAGCGCCCTTAATTCCTTTACTAAGGTTAATCCCGGCGCAGATCTCAATGGCATGGAGTTACGCCTGAAAAAAAAGCGAGAGACAATGGTATCAGCTTCAACTACAATTACCATCTTCGATCTATCTGTGAACCAGGCCAGACCTCCAGTCTCCAGTGCCGGAACCCTATTGCACCAGTTTCTATCTCAAATAACCTGCCGAAAGAGTATTCCCTGACCATAATGTAGGGGATAGTGCAAAACATATCGCTTTCAGGAATTGAGTCATATCCAGTGTTATCGAAAGCACCCTCAATGTCAAGGATAGCACACGGAGCTCTTTCTTTGGAAGTTAAAGTTTATTCTTTCTTTTTAATTAGATAGTGAAGGGCGTCCTCTATTGTTCTAACTTTCCTATTTGCGAATTGACATGAGTGTAGAGGGTTAGACGTGTCTAGCTAGGCTCTGATATGAACATCAATAAGTCTCTCCATGGTTTCGAGGACCTATAGGTCTTTATGATTAAGGCATCTTACTAGGCCTGTTGCCTGCTTTGGGGATAAATACCACATTTACCTGTCTCCAGATAGTAGGAATGTAGCCCCAGTTGTAGCTGGCTGCAAATAAAGTAATCACACGTGGTAGGATGAGATTGTTTGTCTTCCGTAGAAGCGCTGGAAAGATCCCATCAGCGCCAGAAGCTTTAAAAGGTTTCAAAGAGCCTCCTGCCCATTAAACCTTATCCGGACTGTAGATTTTACCGGATAAACTATTAACCCTACTAGTAATACAGACGCCTTCTCTCTAGCGCGTTCAATTTAATGAATCCACCTCGGTGTTGCTTTGCTAGATCAGTAGCCCATATAATGCCTTCTAAATGGAAGAGAGATGACGCTACATACATCAACGATTGTGGATGTCTCAGAATCAGAAATGGCTGATTTCGCGTCCTCAGTTCTGACGCCCTCGCGAGTTACAGATAGGCCCCGTGTGACTATGCCGTCTGAACTCTGGGTAGGGGGGTTCGGCTGCTCAACAGCAGACCGAGCAGTTGAGATGGAGAGCTCAACAGTTTCAGCGAGTGTCTGAAAAGCAGGCCCCGAGGTTAATGCATCGATCGCATAATTATTAAAACTTGAATCAATAATAACCCACGAGTATCCGGGAAAGGAGGTCACCTATTACAGAGCCTGGTATGTTATGGCAAGGCCAGTTAAAACCGAAGGTCGCCTGGTATTCAGAGTCCGCATACTATCGACTAAGCACCCTCTTAGTCATGCATCCATCGGCGTATGCTGTCCCACATTGAATTAGGAATACCTTCAACTGAGGATAGGACATTGCCTCAAACCCTCCTTCTTTTTTTACCCGGGATTGTGACCGGCATGCTACCATTGTACCAAGGTGAAGTTTAGGATAGATCGATAGATATATAGATAGGTAGATAGATAGATAGATAAATAGATAGATAGGTAGATAGATAGATAGATAGATAGATAGCTAGATGCACAGATAGATAGATAGATAGATAGATAGATAGATAGATAGATAGATAGATAGATAGATAGATAGATAGATAGATAGATAGATAGATAGATAGATAGATAGATAGATAGATAGATAGATAGATAGATAGATAGATAGATAGATAGATAGATAGATAGATAAATAGATAGATAGATAGATAGATAGATAGATAGATAGATAGATAGATAGATAGATAGATAGATAGATAGATAGATAGATAGATAGATAGATAGATAGATAGATAGATAGATAGATAGATAGATGGATAGATAGATAGATAGATAGATAGATAGATAGATAGATAGATAGATAGATAGATAGATAGATAGATAGATAGATAGATAGATAGATAGATAGATAGATAAATAGATAGATAGGTAGATAGATAGATAGATAGATAGATAGATAGATAGCTAGATGCATAGATAGATAGATAGATAGATAGATAGATAGATAGATAGATAGATAGATAGATAGATAGATAGATAGATAGATAGATAGATAGATAGATAGATAGATAGATAGATAGATAGATAGATAGATAGATAGATAGATAGATAGATAGATAGATAGATAGATAGATAGATAGATAGATAGATAGATAGATAGATAGATAGATAGATAGATAGATAGATAGATAGATAGATAGATAGATAGATAGATAGATAGATAGATAGATAGATAGATAGATAGATAGATAGATAGATAGATAGATAGATAGATAAATAGATAGATAGGTAGATAGATAGATAGATAGATAGATAGATAGATAGATAGATAGATAGATAGATAGATAGATAGATAGATAGATAGATAGATAGATAGATAGATAGATAGATAGATAGATAGATAGATAGATAGATAGATAGATAGATAGATAGATAGATAGATAGATAGATAGATAGATAGATAGATAGATAGATAGATAGATAGATAGATAGATAGATAGATAGATAGATAGATAGATAGATAGATAGATAGATAGATAGATAGATAGATAGATAGATAGATAGATAGATAGATAGATAGATAGATAGATAGATAGATAGATAGATAGATAGATAGATAGATAGATAGATAGATAGATAGATAGATAGATAGATAGATAGATAGATAGATAGATAGATAGATAGATAGATAGATAGATAGATAGATAGATAGATAGATAGATAGATAGATAGATAGATAGATAGATAGATAGATAGATAGATAGATAGATAGATAAATAAATAGAAGTAGAATCTCTCTTTAAAAAAAACGTTCTATGCTACAATTCAATAATCTATCTATGTATCTGTTATTAATACAAAAGTGTTTATTGTTGTTATGTATCGCGATATTCTAACTGTCTATTTTTAATATAATTTATCTCGTTTCAATTCCACAGTTTGCGGTGACATTCACGGACAATTCTTCGATTTGATCAAATTGTTCGACGTTGTCGGATCTCCGTTAACAACAAGATATCTCTTTTTGGGTGATTATGTAGACAGAGGTTACTTTAGCATTGAGGTAAGTTACTTAAATTGAATTGACTTTGCGACACATTATCTCACTACACACAACACACCCAACTTAGTGTGTCCTCTTCTTGTGGGCATTGAAAATCTGTCATCCCAAAACGATGTTCCTGTTACGCGGAAATCACGAGTGCCGGCATTTAACCCAGTACTTCACATTTAAGCAGGAATGTAAGGATTTCTGTTTGGTACGCTCGTTAATAAAAAAAATAAATCACTTTTTTGTTGTTATATTTTGCCGTTAGGCGTCGTCAAATATTCGGAACGAGTCTATGACGCCTGTATGTACGCTTTTGACTGCCTTCCATTGGCTGCACTAATAAATAAACAGTTTCTGTGCGTTCACGGTGGTCTGTCGCCGGAGGTATTTACACTCGATGATATTGGAACTGTAAGTTTACATTATTGCAGTTGCAGATAGCTTTCAAGCTGTGAAAGCATTAAGTGAAATAATTGAACATGTTGATTGGTGCAAAGAGCAGCTGCCAAATGCTCCTTCGCTTGGCAGTTTTGGCTCACAGAAGATACTTGTCACTTCTTTTTTTTTATATTTCTCAAAAATATTTATATACACTTGGAAAATATTTAATAATTTTGTACTATTGCAGCTGGATAGATTTAGAGAACCACCTGCATTTGGACCGATGTGTGATATCCTATGGTCAGATCCTATAGAAGATTTTGGCAACGAGAAGAATTCGGATTTTTTTTCGCACAATTCTGCACGAGGTTGTTCATATTTCTTTAGGTAATTTGTCCGATGTTATTTTTATAAAAAAATCTAACTCCTATTTTCCAATATCCAATATGCAATCTCTAATTTTCAATTTCCAATATCCATTTTCCAATATCCAATATGCAATCTCTAATTTCCAATTTCCATTTTCCAATATCCAATATGCAATCTCTAATTTCCAATTTCCATTTTCCAATTTCCATTTTCCAATATGCAATCTCTAATTTTCAATTTCCAATATCCATTTTCCAATATCCAATATGCAATCTCTAATTTCCAATTTCCAGTTTCCAATATCCAATCTCTAATTTTCAATTTCCATTTTCCAATTTCCATTTTCCAATATGCAATCTCTAATTTTCAATTTCCAATATCCATTTTCCAATATCCAATATGCAATCTCTAATTTCCAATTTCCAGTTTCCAATATCCAATCTCTAATTTTCAATTTCCATTTTCCATTTTCCAATATGCAATCTCTAATTTTCAATTTCCAATATCCATTTTCCAATATCCAATATGCAATCTCTAATTTTCAATTTCCAATATCCATTTTCCAATATCCAATATGCAATCTCTAATTTCCAATTTCTATTTTCCAATATCCAATCTCTAATTTTCAATTTCCATTTTCCAATATCCAATATGCAATCTCTAATTTTCAATTTCCAATTTCCATTTTCCAATATGCAATCTCTAATTTTCAATTTCCAATATCCATTTTCCAATATCCAATATGCAATCTCTAATTTTCAATTTCCAATTTCCATTTTCCATTTTCCAACATCCAATATCCAATCTCTAATTTTATATTTCCAATTTCCATTTTCCATTTTCCATTTTCCAATATCCAATATGCAATCTCTAATTTTCAATTTCCAATATCCATTTTCCAATATCCAATATGCAATCTCTAATTTTCAATTTCCAATATCCATTTTCCAATATCCAATATGCAATCTCTAATTTTCAATTTCCAATATCCATTTTCCAATATCCAATATGCAATCTCTAATTTTCAATTTC
This sequence comes from Nephrocerus scutellatus, assembly GCA_947095585.1. Lineage (NCBI taxonomy): Eukaryota > Metazoa > Arthropoda > Insecta > Diptera > Pipunculidae > Nephrocerus > Nephrocerus scutellatus. The sequence goes on from OX352766.1 coordinate 3,807,546, forward strand.
CAATATCCATTTTCCAATATCCAATATGCAATCTCTAATTTTCAATTTCCAATTTCCATTTTCCAACATCCAATATCCAATCTATAATTTTATATTTCCAATTTCCAATATCCATTTTCCAATATCCAATATGCAATCTCTAATTTCCAATTTCTATTTTCCAATATCCAATCTCTAATTTTCAATTTCCATTTTCCAATATCCAATATGCAATCTCTAATTTTCAATTTCCAATTTCCATTTTCCAATATGCAATCTCTAATTTTCAATTTCCAATATCCATTTTCCAATATCCAATATGCAATCTCTAATTTTCAATTTCCAATTTCCATTTTCCATTTTCCAACATCCAATATCCAATCTCTAATTTTATATTTCCAATTTCCATTTTCCATTTTCCATTTTCCAATATCCAATATGCAATCTCTAATTTTCAATTTCCAATATCCATTTTCCAATATCCAATATGCAATCTCTAATTTTCAATTTCCAATATCCATTTTCCAATATCCAATATGCAATCTCTAATTTTCAATTTCCAATTTCCATTTTCCATTTTCCAACATCCAATATCCAATCTCTAATTTTATATTTCCAATTTCCATTTTCCATTTTCCATTTTCCAATATCCAATATGCAATCTCTAATTTTCAATTTCCAATTTCCATTTTCCAATATGCAATCTCTAATTTTCAATTTCCAATATCCATTTTCCAATATCCAATATGCAATCTCTAATTTTCAATTTCCAATTTCCATTTTCCATTTTCCAACATCCAATATCCAATCTCTAATTTTATATTTCCAATTTCCATTTTCCATTTTCCATTTTCCAATATCCAATATGCAATCTCTAATTTTCAATTTCCAATATCCATTTTCCAATATCCAATATGCAATCTCTAATTTTCAATTTCCAATATCCATTTTCCAATATCCAATATGCAATCTCTAATTTTCAATTTCCAATTTCCATTTTCCATTTTCCAACATCCAATATCCAATCTCTAATTTTATATTTCCAATTTCCATTTTCCATTTTCCATTTTCCAATATCCAATATGCAATCTCTAATTTTCAATTTCCAATATCCATTTTCCAATATCCAATATGCAATCTCTAATTTTCAATTTCCAATTTCCATTTTCCAACATCCAATATCCAATCTCTAATTTTCAATTTCCAATTTCCATTTTCCATTTTCCAACATCCAATATCCAATCTCTAATTTTATATTTCCAATTTCCATTTTCCATTTTCCATTTTCCAATATCCAATATGCAATCTCTAATTTTCAATTTCCAATTTCCATTTTCCAATATGCAATCTCTAATTTTCAATTTCCAATATCCATTTTCCAATATCCAATATGCAATCTCTAATTTTCAATTTCCAATTTCCATTTTCCATTTTCCAACATCCAATATCCAATCTCTAATTTTATATTTCCAATTTCCATTTTCCATTTTCCATTTTCCAATATCCAATATGCAATCTCTAATTTTCAATTTCCAATATCCATTTTCCAATATCCAATATGCAATCTCTAATTTTCAATTTCCAATATCCATTTTCCAATATCCAATATGCAATCTCTAATTTTCAATTTCCAATTTCCATTTTCCATTTTCCAACATCCAATATCCAATCTCTAATTTTATATTTCCAATTTCCATTTTCCATTTTCCATTTTCCAATATCCAATATGCAATCTCTAATTTTCAATTTCCAATATCCATTTTCCAATATCCAATATGCAATCTCTAATTTTCAATTTCCAATTTCCATTTTCCATTTTCCAACATCCAATATCCAATCTCTAATTTTATATTTCCAATTTCCATTTTCCATTTTCCATTTTCCAATATCCAATATGCAATCTCTAATTTTCAATTTCCAATATCCATTTTCCAATATCCAATATGCAATCTCTAATTTTCAATTTCCAATATCCATTTTCCAATATCCAATATGCAATCTCTAATTTTCAATTTCCAATATCCATTTTCCAATATCCAATATGCAATCTCTAATTTTCAATTTCCAATTTCCATTTTCCATTTTCCAACATCCAATATCCAATCTCTAATTTTATATTTCCAATTTCCATTTTCCATTTTCCATTTTCCAATATCCAATATGCAATCTCTAATTTTCAATTTCCAATTTCCATTTTCCAATATGCAATCTCTAATTTTCAATTTCCAATATCCATTTTCCAATATCCAATATGCAATCTCTAATTTTCAATTTCCAATTTCCATTTTCCATTTTCCAACATCCAATATCCAATCTCTAATTTTATATTTCCAATTTCCATTTTCCATTTTCCATTTTCCAATATCCAATATGCAATCTCTAATTTTCAATTTCCAATATCCATTTTCCAATATCCAATATGCAATCTCTAATTTTCAATTTCCAATATCCATTTTCCAATATCCAATATGCAATCTCTAATTTTCAATTTCCAATTTCCATTTTCCATTTTCCAACATCCAATATCCAATCTCTAATTTTATATTTCCAATTTCCATTTTCCATTTTCCATTTTCCAATATCCAATATGCAATCTCTAATTTTCAATTTCCAATATCCATTTTCCAATATCCAATATGCAATCTCTAATTTTCAATTTCCAATATCCATTTTCCAATATCCAATATGCAATCTCTAATTTTCAATTTCCAATATCCATTTTCCAATATCCAATATGCAATCTCTAATTTTCAATTTCCAATATCCATTTTCCAATATCCAATATGCAATCTCTAATTTTCAATTTCCAATTTCCATTTTCCAACATCCAATATCCAATCTATAATTTTATATTTCCAATTTCCATTTTCCATTTTCCAACATCCAATATCCAATATCTAATTTTATATTTCCAATATCCAATTTAAATTTCCACTTCATTCTCGTTTTTTCCGCAGTTATAGTGCGTGTTGCGATTTTTTGAAAAAAAATAATTTACTTTCAATCGTACGGGCACATGAGGCACAAGATCAGGGGTAAGCATCTTCATCTAAGCCACAACAGACATTGTTTTTATTTTATTATGTATCTCTGTTTGTTTTTGCAACAAATTATATATCTCAAATCCTACAACAGATATCGAATGTATCGAAAGAATCTGGCAACCGGATTTCCCGCCTTGATAACAATTTTTTCTGCTCCAAATTATTTAGATGTTTACAACAACAAAGTAAGCTTTAAAATGATTTTTATTCCTAATTTACATTTACTCTCACTCTTTCTCTATCTCTTTATCTCTCTATCTCTCTCTCTCTCTCTCTCCCTGTTATACACTTTTTGTTAAATATCCTTCCAGGGAGCCGTCCTCCAATATGAAAACAATGTCATGAACATACGGCAATTTAATTGCTCTCCACATCCCTATTGGCTACCAAATTTCATGGATGTATTCAATTGGTCGTTGCCATTTGTTATCGAGAAAGTAAGTAGTCGAGAAAATAGAACCAACGAGAAGGACCAAGAACTCTGTGTACTTTTTAAGGTGACTGAAATGCTTGTGAACATTTTGAAAATTTGTTCGGATGAAGAACTTATACCCGATGTCGAAGAGCTTGGAGAAGGTATGTCCTGGGCCAATGTAAATTCAGCTTTGACGAATTTTGAGCTTTCTTCAAAATTTATCCTCCATCTATTCTTTAGAAACTTTGACCTGCATTTCTCCATAATATCTATTATTTATTTCGTTTATTTTAAAATTTTAAATATACTTTGTTCTCTATGTTATAAAAACCCTTTCTCTCTTTCACTTTTTATTCCTTATTTGAAATCTTTATTCTCGTTGCGATGATGATGCTCGTTGTCTTGGTTGTACCTACTTTTGTGAATGCATTTCTTTCAAAAGAGTTCCAAAGGAAATTGAAAACTAGACCGGGTGAGTATTAGTATTCATAAAAAATTTACATATGATCGCCCAAGTACAAGTCGCCTAAATACCACAAATGAACAATCGCAAAAAAAAAGAACACTGAGATGAAGATTAGAAGATTTTTCGCGATTGTTGATTTGGCATCTGTGTAGTTTCCATTTATGATTGCCCAAAATGTTAATAGTGAATAAGTAGATTTTTGGGCGATTTTGCCGACTTTTTCCCCCGATATTTTATTAATATGAATCTTCATTCATTGTAGTTTGGGCGATTTAACATTTTCTTAGTTCCCATTCTTAATAAAAAGTCACCCAATGTTGAAAGAATGAAGAGTAAGTCGCCCAAAGTAGATTTTTGGGCGGTATATATAAATTCCTTCTTATTTTTAATCAAGATGATTTGTTATGCATTATTGTTTAGATGATTTGTCATCTCCTTCATTCCCATTCATAATGAAAAGTCACCCAATGTTGAAAGAATGAAGAGTAAGTCGCCCAAAGTAGATTTTTGGGCGATATATATTAATTCCTTCTTATTTTTAATCAAGATGATTTGTTATGCATTATTGTTTAGATGATTTGTCATCTCCTTTATTCCCATTCATAATGAAAAGTCACCCAATGTTGAAAGAATGAAGAGTAAGTCGCCCAAAGTAGATTTTTGGGCGATATATATTATTTCTATCCTATTTTTCATCAAGATGATTTGTTATGCATTGTGGTTTGGATGATTTGTCATCTTCTTCTTTCCCTTTCAAAAATAAAATTCGAAGAATGAAAAGTAAGTCGCCCAAAGTAGATTTTTGGGCAATTTTGCCAACTTTTTATCCGATTTTTATCAATAGGAATCATCATTTATTGTAGTTTAGGCAATCTAATATTTTCCTAATTAACATTCATAATGAACCATCACCCAAAGTAGATTTTTGGGTATTTTAAATCAATATGAGTCGTCAGCCATTATTGTTTGGATAATTTGTCATCGTTTTACTACCCATTCATAATGAAAAGTCGCCCAAAGTAGATTTTTGGGTGATTTTGTCCACTATTTTCTCGATTTTTATTAATATGAATAAATATTCGCTGTAGTTTGGTCGATTTAACATTTTCTTAATTTCCATTCACAAGAGATAATTGCCCAAAGTAGATTATTGGGCGATATATATTATTTCTATCCTATTTTTCATCAAGATTATTAATTATGCATTGTTGTTTGGATGATTTGTCATCTTCTTCTTTCCCTTTCAAAAATAAAATTCGAAGAATGAAGACTAAGTCGCCCAATGTAGATTTTTGGGCGATGTTGCCATTTTGTTAGGCGACTTTGCCATTTTTTTTTTTTGCAATTTCTCATTGTGTTAAGACACTCATTATTTTCGGACAATTTTTAGTCTTTGGACGGTTATCAGGTAGCCTAAGAGTATCTCTCTCTAGTGTATTCCAGATTAGTTTTTGCTTGCTCCCTTTGTTGAGAATAGGCAGCGATTTGCCTGCAATTCAAAAGTATATTTATTTATTCTTATTCTTTTTTTTTTTTTATTAACATCAACAGCATCGAACGTTTCGGCCGCACGAAAAGAAGTTATAAGAAATAAAATCCGTGCAATTGGAAAAATGTCCCGAGTATTTTCCGTACTCAGGTGAGTGGCAAAGTCCAGTTAAGGTTGGGTTTTTATTCATTCTGAACTAATTACAGACCTCATATTTTATACCTTCTTTTTACACAAACACATACATACCCAAATATTGAACATTAATTACACCTAGTAGCATATTAGTAACATACAAAATACATGCATATCGCTTTTTTTTTGTTCCAGAGAGGAATCCGATGCGGTGTCAATTTTGAAGGCATTCTCACCCAACGGCTTGTTGCCAACTGGCGCTTTATCTGGCGGAAGGCATGCACTGGAAAATGGTTAGTTGTTATATTATATATATATATATAATTTGGCATACTTGATGTACCCACATATATATATATATGGGTACATCAGGTATGCCAAATTTCCAAAATGATTAGTCGTTGCCATGTAGAGCTTTAAATTTCATTTAGACGACAGAAAGCAGCATTGGGATTAAGAAGCGCCTTTACTTTCACTCTATTGTAGAGCCCACCTTATGTTATGTAGGTCGGAATTGCATATGCATATTGTTGCTGAAATTCCACTTGCGAAGAAGTGAGTGCAAACTCATATGAAAGGCTGAGATTACTGTGAGAATGAATTGGATTAGAAGTACCAGAAAGTAGACCATTAATGAAATTGAGAAAAAGTTCCGGAGCAAAATCAGAGCCTTGAGGAACACCAGCGTTTATGCGGTGAACATTAGATTTTAAATCCTGCAACCTACGATCTGGATTGAACGGTCAGAGTAGTTAACCAATCAGGAGGTAGGGTCTAATAAGCACTCTTTTCCGACAATGGTGCTCGGTGCCAGTCTCTTGGAAATATCGAGTGCAACAACTTTTCTTTCGCCAAAGCAAACACGATAGTCCCAATATCCTGCGAGACCTCTTAGGGTTGTAGTTCCCAAGCATTTCCTTTGCTTGCCGTAGACCTGGGGAGATTCTCCCTTCTTACGGAAGCGGCTGCCTTACCTATACTGCGTAACTCTTCCCCTACAAGCAGCGTTTCTGCTCCTTTATTGACCTCTATGCCAGTGTTCCAAGGTAATTAACCATTTTTACGACAACTTTCTCTTCTCCATTAAGGGTGTATTCGCCCCAGCTGAAGTAGTAGTAGTCTTGTTTGGGTTCACCCTGAATCACACTTCTTGGCACCATCTACTCGTGATATTTAATCCGTTTTGGATTCTCTCGAATTTTCCTCTTGCTACGATGACTATCTAAGAAAAGTGGTGATATCCAGTCAACAGACTCCTCAATTCTAGTTCTGCGGGGCTACTTATATGACCACATGATCGATTGGGTCTAAGTCCCGCCTGTTCCGTTCACAATGAGCTTGTAGCTTTAATTTCTTCTTTCCCAGGTGGTATGCTAGATATATTGCGGTTAGGTGCAACTCTCTGTCTCTGTCAGGATGTTTTCTTCCAAATCGGCAGCCGTTACGTCCTCGAAAAATGCACTCCAGCGGAAAAGCTTTGTTGCTCAGTCATTAATATGTTTCCATCTTGTAATCTCTTAGGGCGGGCGATCTCTTGAATCTCTCTCCGCTTAGTTTATGAATTGCAGTAAACAATCGGCCCATATAATTCCCAATATGCAGAGCTATCTGCATCTGAGCGGCGATTTTCTCTCAATCGTGTCGATCCTGTTCTGGATTTTGCGTTCCTCTTTCAGGGTTGCCGCTTGTGTTTGCGAGCGGGATTGATTAGGCAGTGATTTGATGTCTTTTCTAATCCCAATTAACCTTCAGGTTTCCTCATCACGTATCCATGGCTTTTGGCGATTTTGCATGAACCCCGAAACTTTTTCTGTTGATGTTTTGTATTCGGACTCGATGTTATCCCATATAGCTAACTACGTAGGCTCCGCGCCTTATCGCTGACTGTCCTATATTCGTCTTGTATGGCTGGGACTTGCAGTTTCATAACGTCATACCTTTGTATGTGGTTGGGTCGCACCTGTTCGTAATCTATTAATAGATGACGATCACTATAGGTATTCGCTCTGCGTCTAACTCTAACTTCCAGTATCGAGCTGAGATATTGCTTGCTGATTAGAATGTGATCAGTTTGGTTGCTGACATGTGTATTTGTGAACATCTTGAACCCTTTATATACAGTTGATGACTGGACCAAAGATCGTTAAGTCTTTCTCCGTCGTTATTTGTAATCGTCCTCAGGCCATGGCGACTAATGATCCTCCAACCGATGTGTTATTCGTGTACCCACTTTGGAGTTAAAATCTCCGATATGATGACCTCTTAATATCACCCTCTTGGGTGCACCACCGATCACCGAGTGGCTTCAATCTGATTTTAGAATTGATCCTTATCATGTGGTTCTGTTCTGAGCATAACATTGAATTATCGTGATATTCATGAATTGAGTCTTGAACCGCGCCGATAGGATCCAATCATTTTCTTGTCCTCGGGGTTACTAAAATTCCGACTACATTTGTATGGGCTATGTTGTTACCAATGCAGGTATATGAGATAATGACCAGTTTGTGTCTGGAAATCAACTTGTCCTTCCAATGTTATTTTTCAAAGGCCCAGTATCTGTAGGTTGTAGTGGACGATAAGTTGTTCGAATCGGCGACTGATTTTCAAAGTAAACTTGGATAGTCTAGTAGCGTTGTTCAAGCGTTAGTCTAATAACAATAAGTTTGTTGGAGTGCATTGATAATAAATCTTAAGCAGTAAGTAAAGTATGATAGCCAGTAAGTTCAGTAAGTTCTATTAAAACAAAATGGGCATCCTTTACAATACTTTACAATAATTTAAACAATACAAGGTGCAATTGTTTTGACAGTTAACCCTTCTATATAAGCAGAATAAAAAAACACTCTTTACAATACTTTATACTTTTAATGTAACACAATTACTCATCGCAGCACTGAAAGGATTCTCCCCAGAACTGATGACATCTTTTGACGAAGCTAAAGGACTCGATGCCATCAACGAACGAATGCCACCACGCTCGTCATCATATCCAATGTTAGCGAGTGAGACCAAGAGAGCAGAAAACAACAGAACTGCAATTTCTTCTAGAAAAAAGGCAGAACGGGAAGAAACAGACTCACCAATATATATACACAAATATAAGATAATTCACCCCTAAGTACTTTGTACTCGCACTAATGCAATGTTATTATAACAACAATAATATATGATATAACAATGTGCTTCTCAGTATAGTCCACATTCAAATTATTTATTGAACAGAGTCTCTGTGTTGTTTTGCAAAGTTCACTTTTGTTAAGTACATGTGTAATATAAATGGATATAGTTCGTTTTCTATATGTAAAAGTATGTGTATGTATGTGTGTAGCATCTAAGGTAAAATATCTCAATTGTTGTCTATTTTTACAGTTTGGATTATGTGCCAAATAATTGACTTTTAAAGAAAACCAAACCAATTTAAACATAAATAGAAGATATACATCCCCGAAGAGCTAGCATAAATATAAAAAAAAATTGGTAAAACATGATCTTCTTTTAATGATATGACAGAACATTTAAAAAAAAAATTTGGTAAAAAAGTTCATCTTTTAATAATAATCACAATGGACATAATCCCCAGCTGTTGCAGCTATGCTCAACCTTTAGGAAGGATAAAAATTTGAGGAAACTTAAAATTTTTGAGAAATTCAATTATTTGACAAAACATTTAAACAAAAAATTTGGTAAAAAAGTTCTTCTTTTAATAATAATCACAATGAACATAATCCCCAGCTGTTGCAGCTATGCTCAACCTTTGAGAAGGATAACAGTTTGAGGAGATTTAAAATTTTTGAGAAATTCAATTATTTGACAGAACATTTAAAAAAAAATTTGGTAAAAAAGTTCATCTTTTAATAATAATCACAATGAACATAATACCCAGCTATTGCAGTTAGGAACTTAACTTCATTATCCACCTAATTATAATTCTCGTCAAACTTTTGCTGTGATACCCAAACTATGGGGACGGAGAAAAGTTGTTTGTGGTCATGAAAAAAAAAAATACTCATGTTGGCATGGAAATCTTAAAGTGGAATACACACGAGTGTAATTAATTTAAGGAATATTTAAAAATTAATCGTCTTAATATTGTGTGTCTGAAAATATTTCATATACACAACTTGAATCTGCATGCATGACAAATTGACAAATAGTTTAAGAGTTCAAGAGTTCCATTTTTTAGTTCAAGAATTTCAATTTGGAGTTCAAGAGTTTCAGGGCAAGAGTTTATATTTTAAGTTCAGAAGTTCCAGTTTAGGGTTATTAGGGTTAGGGTTCCATCCCCCGCCGGGGACACCTTATGGGTTGCCCTCCTACCATATGATTTTGTTCTCGTAATTAACCCCAAGAATCAACCGTTTGTGTAATTGTCACCCATTCAGATACACACTGTATTAAATAAACTTTGTTATCGCTTATACAATAATGCATATAAATGAAAGCATAATTATTGCTGAATCTCTAATACTTCCGTCTGCATTATAAATGGTGTCAATTATGAAGACTTTGGTAACAATTTACAAACATAAATTGGCATTATAATATTTAATATAATATTTAAATTATATTTCAAAATTTGTATTAAAAAACATACAGGGCATCCAAAAATAATTCAAATTATGCTGTAAATACCACCACAAATACTTGGCTGGCAACTTAAGGGTCCAGCGTTTAAAAAAAAATTATATTCCAACCAAAATCAGCTTTCAGTTCTTTCTATGCTGTATGGCACCACCTCCATGTGAAGGAGTATCCCTATTTGTACAATTAACGAGAGGGGCATAACAAGTGCACCCTCTTCATTTTTATGGAAAACAATTACGCTTCTTATGAAATAATTATTCCAAAATACATAAATACATTCACATAAATATTAACATACAAACATCATAAATAATCAAACATTAAAACCTATATAGGCAATTGTTAATGCTTTTTATTGAGAAAAACATAAAGATTTTATCGTTAGGCGTTACTATTATCTTAGTAAATAGTTATAAAGTTATCAGTTATTAATAATTACATAAGTATACCCATACACATTATATATTAATACTAAAAAAAATGCAATTGCTTTGATGTACAACTAACCATAACAATTTTATTAATTTAAGTTATAAATAAAAATAAAATTAACATTAACTTATGCTAGGTACCTTCATATACTCGTATTACTATATGCATGCTAACATATTACTCCAATCAATTTAACTTCATACTTAAAACAAAAATATATTGCAATTGCTTTGATGTACAACTAACAATAACAATTTAATTAATTTAAGTTATTAATAAAAATAAAATTAACATTAACTTATGCTAGGTACCTTCATATACTCATATTACTATATGCATGCTAACATATTACTCCAATCAATTTAACTTCATACTTAAAACAAAAATATATTGCAATTGGTTTCATGTACAACTAACTATAACAATTTAATTAATTTAAGTTATAAATAAAAATAAAATTAACATTAACTTATGCTACGTACCTTCATATACTCGTATTACTATATGCATGCTAACATATTACTCCAATCAATTTAACTTCATACTTAAAACAAAAATATATTGCAATTGGTTTCATGTACAACGAACCATAACAATTTAATTAATTTAAGTTATAAATAAAAATAAAATTAACATTAACTTATGCTAGGTACCTTCATATACTCGTATTACTATATGCATGCTAACATATTACTCCAATCAATTTAACTTCATACTTAAAACAAAAATATATTGCAATTGCTTTGATGTACAACGAACCATAACAATTTAATTAATTTAAGTTATAAATAAAAATAAAATTAACATTAACTTATGCTAGGTACCTTCATATACTCGTATTACTATATGCATGCTAACATATTACTCCAATCAATTTAACTTCATACTTAAAACAAAAATATATTGAAATTGGTTTCATGTACAACGAACCATAACAATTTAATTAATTTAAGTTATAAATAAAAATAAAATTAACATTAACTTATGCTAGGTACCTTCATATACTCGTATTACTATATGCATGCTAACATATTACTCCAATCAATTTAACTTCATACTTAAAACAAAAATATATTGCAATTGCTTTGATGTACAACGAACCATAACAATTTAATTAATTTAAGTTATAAATAAAAATAAAATTAACATTAACTTATGCTAGGTACCTTCATATACTCGTATTACTATATGCATGCTAACATATTACTCCAATCAATTTAACTTCATACTTAAAACAAAAATATATTGAAATTGGTTTCATGTACAACGAACCATAACAATTTAATTAATTTAAGTTATAAATAAAAATAAAATTAACATTAACTTATGCTAGGTACCTTCATATACTCGTATTACTATATGCATGCTAACATATTACTCCAATCAATTTAACTTCATACTTAAAACAAAAATATATTGCAATTGGTTTCATGTACAACGAACCATAACAATTTAATTAATTTAAGTTATAAATAAAAATAAAATTAACATTAACTTATGCTAGGTACCTTCATATACTCGTATTACTATATGCATGCTAACATATTACTCCAATCAATTTAACTTCATACTTAAAACAAAAATATATTGCAATTGCTTTGATGTACAACGAACCATAACAATTTAATTAATTTAAGTTATAAATAAAAATAAAATTAACATTAATTTATGCTAGGTACCTTCATATACTCGTATTACTATATGCATGCTAACATATTACTCCAATCAATTTAACTTCATACTTAAAACAAAAATATATTGAAATTGGTTTCATGTACAACGAACCATAACAATTTAATTAATTTAAGTTATAAATAAAAATAAAATTAACATTAACTTATGCTAGGTACCTTCATATACTCGTATTACTATATGCATGCTAACATATTACTCCAATCAATTTAACTTCATACTTAAAACAAAAATATATTGCAATTGGTTTCATGTACAACGAACCATAACAATTTAATTAATTTAAGTTATAAATAAAAATAAAATTAACATTAACTTATGCTAGGTACCTTCATATACTCGTATTACTATATGCATGCTAACATATTACTCCAATCAATTTAACTTCATACTTAAAACAAAAATATATTGCAATTTGTTTCATGTACAACGAACCATAACAATTTAATTAATTTAAGTTATAAATAAAAATAAAATTAACATTAACTTATGCTAGGTACCTTCATATACTCGTATTACTATATGCATGCTAACATATTACTCCAATCAATTTAACTTCATACTTAAAACAAAAATATATTGCAATTGGTTTCATGTACAACGAACCATAACAATTTAATTAATTTAAGTTATAAATAAAAATAAAATTAACATTAACTTATGCTAGGTACCTTCATATACTCGTATTACTATATGCATGCTAACATATTACTCCAATCAATTTAACTTCATACTTAAAACAAAAATATATTGCAATTTGTTTCATGTACAACGAACCATAACAATTTAATTAATTTAAGTTATAAATAAAAATAAAATTAACATTAACTTATGCTAGGTACCTTCATATACTCGTATTACTATATGCATGCTAACATATTACTCCAATCAATTTAACTTCATACTTAAAACAAAAATATATTGCAATTGCTTTGATGTACAACGAACCATAACAATTTAATTAATTTAAGTTATAAATAAAAATTAAATTAACATTAACTTATGCTAGGTACCTTCATATACTCGTATTACTATATGCATGCTAACATATTACTCCAATCAATTTAACTTCATACTTAAAACAAAAATATATTGAAATTGGTTTCATGTACAACGAACCATAACAATTTAATTAATTTAAGTTATAAATAAAAATAAATTAACATTAACTTATGCTAGGTACCTTCATATACTCGTATTACTATATGCATGCTAACATATTACTCCAATCAATTTAACTTCATACTTAAAACAAAAATATATTGCAATTGGTTTCATGTACAACGAACCATAACAATTTAATTAATTTAAGTTATAAATAAAAATAAAATTAACATTAACTTATGCTAGGTACCTTCATATACTCGTATTACTATATGCATGCTAACATATTACTCCAATCAATTTAACTTCATACTTAAAACAAAAATATATTGCAATTGGTTTCATGTACAACGAACCATAACAATTTAATTAATTTAAGTTATAAATAAAAATAAAATTAACATTAACTTATGCTAGGTACCTTCATATACTCGTATTACTATATGCATGCTAACATATTACTCCAATCAATTTAACTTCATACTTAAAACAAAAATATATTGCAATTGGTTTCATGTACAACGAACCATAACAATTTAATTAATTTAAGTTATAAATAAAAATAAAATTAACATTAACTTATGCTAGGTACCTTCATATACTCGTATTACTATATGCATGCTAACATATTACTCCAATCAATTTAACTTCATACTTAAAACAAAAATATATTGCAATTGGTTTCATGTACAACGAACCATAACAATTTAATTAATTTAAGTTATAAATAAAAATAAAATTAACATTAACTTATGCTAGGTACCTTCATATACTCGTATTACTATATGCATGCTAACATATTACTCCAATCAATTTAACTTCATACTTAAAACAAAAATATATTGCAATTGCTTTGATGTACAACTAACTATAACAATTTAATTAATTTAAGTTATAAATAAAAATAAAATTAACATTAACTTATGCTAGGTACCTTCATATACTCGTATTACTATATGCATGCTAACATATTACTCCATTCAATTTAACTTCATACTTAAAACAAAAATATATTGCAATTGCTTTGATGTACAACGAACCATAACAATTTAATTAATTTAAGTTATAAATAAAAATAAAATTAACATTAACTTATGCTAGGTACCTTCATATACTCGTATTACTATATGCATGCTAACATATTACTCCAATCAATTTAACTTCATACTTAAAACAAAATATATTGCAATTGGTTTTCATGTACAACGAACCATAACAATTTAATTAATTTAAGTTATAAATAAAAATAAAATTAACATTAACTTATGCTAGGTACCTTCATATACTCGTATTACTATATGCATGCTAACATATTACTCCAATCAATTTAACTTCATACTTAAAACAAAAATATATTGCAATTGGTTTCATGTACAACGAACCATAACAATTTAATTAATTTAAGTTATAAATAAAAATAAAATTAACATTAACTTATGCTAGGTACCTTCATATACTCGTATTACTATATGCATGCTAACATATTACTCCAATCAATTTAACTTCATACTTAAAACAAAAATATATTGCAATTGGTTTCATGTACAACGAACCATAACAATTTAATTAATTTAAGTTATAAATAAAAATAAAATTAACATTAACTTATGCTAGGTACCTTCATATACTCGTATTACTATATGCATGCTAACATATTACTCCAATCAATTTAACTTCATACTTAAAACAAAAATATATTGCAATTGGTTTCATGTACAACGAACCATAACAATTTAATTAATTTAAGTTATAAATAAAAATAAAATTAACATTAACTTATGCTAGGTACCTTCATATACTCGTATTACTATATGCATGCTAACATATTACTCCAATCAATTTAACTTCATACTTAAAACAAAAATATATTGCAATTGGTTTCATGTACAACGAACCATAACAATTTAATTAATTTAAGTTATAAATAAAAATAAAATTAACATTAACTTATGCTAGGTACCTTCATATACTCGTATTACTATATGCATGCTAACATATTACTCCATTCAATTTAACTTCATACTTAAAACAAAAATATATTGCAATTGGTTTCATGTACAACGAACCATAACAATTTAATTAATTTAAGTTATAAATAAAAATAAAATTAACATTAACTTATGCTAGGTACCTTCATATACTCGTATTACTATATGCATGCTAACATATTACTCCAATCAATTTAACTTCATACTTAAAACAAAAATATATTGCAATTGGTTTCATGTACAACGAACCATAACAATTTAATTAATTTAAGTTATAAATAAAAATAAAATTAACATTAACTTATGCTAGGTACCTTCATATACTCGTATTACTATATGCATGCTAACATATTACTCCATTCAATTTAACTTCATACTTAAAACAAAAATATATTGCAATTGCTTTGATGTACAACGAACCATAACAATTTAATTAATTTAAGTTATAAATAAAAATAAAATTAACATTAACTTATGCTAGGTACCTTCATATACTCGTATTACTATATGCATGCTAACATATTACTCCAATCAATTTAACTTCATACTTAAAACAAAAATATATTGCAATTGGTTTCATGTACAACGAACCATAACAATTTAATTAATTTAAGTTATAAATAAAAATAAAATTAACATTAACTTATGCTAGGTACCTTCATATACTCGTATTACTATATGCATGCTAACATATTACTCCATTCAATTTAACTTCATACTTAAAACAAAAATATATTGCAATTGCTTTGATGTACAACGAACCATAACAATTTAATTAATTTAAGTTATAAATAAAAATAAAATTAACATTAACTTATGCTAGGTACCTTCATATACTCGTATTACTATATGCATGCTAACATATTACTCCAATCAATTTAACTTCATACTTAAAACAAAAATATATTGCAATTGGCTTTCATGTACAACGAACCATAACAATTTAATTAATTTAAGTTATAAATAAAAATAAAATTAACATTAACTTATGCTAGGTACCTTCATATACTCGTATTACTATATGCATGCTAACATATTACTCCAATCAATTTAACTTCATACTTAAAACAAAAATATATTGCAATTGGTTTCATGTACAACGAACCATAACAATTTAATTAATTTAAGTTATAAATAAAAATAAAATTAACATTAACTTATGCTAGGTACCTTCATATACTCGTATTACTATATGCATGCTAACATATTACTCCATTCAATTTAACTTCATACTTAAAACAAAAATATATTGCAATTGCTTTGATGTACAACGAACCATAACAATTTAATTAATTTAAGTTATAAATAAAAATAAAATTAACATTAACTTATGCTAGGTACCTTCATATACTCGTATTACTATATGCATGCTAACATATTACTCCATTCAATTTAACTTCATACTTAAAACAAAAATATATTGCAATTGCTTTGATGTACAACGAACCATAACAATTTAATTAATTTAAGTTATAAATAAAAATAAAATTAACATTAACTTATGCTAGGGTACCTTCATATACTCGTATTACTATATGCATGCTAACATATTACTCCATTCAATTTAACTTCATACTTAAAACAAAAATATATTGCAATTGCTTTGATGTACAACGAACCATAACAATTTAATTAATTTAAGTTATAAATAAAAATAAAATTAACATTAACTTATGCTAGGTACCTTCATATACTCGTATTACTATATGCATGCTAACATATTACTCCATTCAATTTAACTTCATACTTAAAACAAAAATATATTGCAATTGCTTTGATGTACAACGAACCATAACAATTTAATTAATTTAAGTTATAAATAAAAATAAAATTAACATTAACTTATGCTAGGTACCTTCATATACTCGTATTACTATATGCATGCTAACATATTACTCCATTCAATTTAACTTCATACTTAAAACAAAAATATATTGCAATTGGCTTTCATGTACAACGAACCATAACAATTTAATTAATTTAAGTTATAAATAAAAATAAAATTAACATTAACTTATGCTAGGTACCTTCATATACTCGTATTACTATATGCATGCTAACATATTACTCCATTCAATTTAACTTCATACTTAAAACAAAAATATATTGCAATTGCTTTGATGTACAACGAACCATAACAATTTAATTAATTTAAGTTATAAATAAAAATAAAATTAACATTAACTTATGCTAGGTACCTTCATATACTCGTATTACTATATGCATGCTAACATATTACTCCATTCAATTTAACTTCATACTTAAAACAAAAATATATTGCAATTGCTTTGATGTACAACGAACCATAACAATTTAATTAATTTAAGTTATAAATAAAAATAAAATTAACATTAACTTATGCTAGGTACCTTCATATACTCGTTATTACTATATGCATGCTAACATATTACTCCATTCAATTTAACTTCATACTTAAAACAAAAATATATTGCAATTGCTTTGATGTACAACGAACCATAACAATTTAATTAATTTAAGTTATAAATAAAAATAAAATTAACATTAACTTATGCTAGGTACCTTCATATACTCGTATTACTATATGCATGCTAACATATTACTCCATTCAATTTAACTTCATACTTAAAACAAAAATATATTGCAATTGCTTTGATGTACAACGAACCATAACAATTTAATTAATTTAAGTTATAAATAAAAATAAAATTAACATTAACTTATGCTAGGTACCTTCATATACTCGTATTACTATATGCATGCTAACATATTACTCCATTCAATTTAACTTCATACTTAAAACAAAAATATATTGCAATTGGCTTTCATGTACAACGAACCATAACAATTTAATTAATTTAAGTTATAAATAAAAATAAAATTAACATTAACTTATGCTAGGTACCTTCATATACTCGTATTACTATATGCATGCTAACATATTACTCCATTCAATTTAACTTCATACTTAAAACAAAAATATATTGCAATTGGTTTCATGTACAACGAACCATAACAATTTAATTAATTTAAGTTATAAATAAAAATAAAATTAACATTAACTTATGCTAGGTACCTTCATATACTCGTATTACTATATGCATGCTAACATATTACTCCATTCAATTTAACTTCATACTTAAAACAAAAATATATTGCAATTGCTTTGATGTACAACGAACCATAACAATTTAATTAATTTAAGTTATAAATAAAAATAAAATTAACATTAACTTATGCTAGGTACCTTCATATACTCGTATTACTATATGCATGCTAACATATTACTCCATTCAATTTAACTTCATACTTAAAACAAAAATATATTGCAATTGGTTTCATGTACAACGAACCATAACAATTTAATTAATTTAAGTTATAAATAAAAATAAAATTAACATTAACTTATGCTAGGTACCTTCATATACTCGTATTACTATATGCATGCTAACATATTACTCCATTCAATTTAACTTCATACTTAAAACAAAAATATATTGCAATTGCTTTGATGTACAACGAACCATAACAATTTAATTAATTTAAGTTATAAATAAAAATAAAATTAACATTAACTTATGCTAGGTACCTTCATATACTCGTATTACTATATGCATGCTAACATATTACTCCATTCAATTTAACTTCATACTTAAAACAAAAATATATTGCAATTGCTTTGATGTACAACGAACCATAACAATTTAATTAATTTAAGTTATAAATAAAAATAAAATTAACATTAACTTATGCTAGGTACCTTCATATACTCGTATTACTATATGCATGCTAACATATTACTCCATTCAATTTAACTTCATACTTAAAACAAAAATATATTGCAATTGCTTTGATGTACAACGAACCATAACAATTTAATTAATTTAAGTTATAAATAAAAATAAAATTAACATTAACTTATGCTAGGTACCTTCATATACTCGTATTACTATATGCATGCTAACATATTACTCCATTCAATTTAACTTCATACTTAAAACAAAAATATATTGCAATTGCTTTGATGTACAACGAACCATAACAATTTAATTAATTTAAGTTATAAATAAAAATAAAATTAACATTAACTTATGCTAGGTACCTTCATATACTCGTATTACTATATGCATGCTAACATATTACTCCATTCAATTTAACTTCATACTTAAAACAAAAATATATTGCAATTGCTTTGATGTACAACGAACCATAACAATTTAATTAATTTAAGTTATAAATAAAAATAAAATTAACATTAACTTATGCTAGGTACCTTCATATACTCGTATTACTATATGCATGCTAACATATTACTCCATTCAATTTAACTTCATACTTAAAACAAAAATATATTGCAATTGCTTTGATGTACAACGAACCATAACAATTTAATTAATTTAAGTTATAAATAAAAATAAAATTAACATTAACTTATGCTAGGTACCTTCATATACTCGTATTACTATATGCATGCTAACATATTACTCCATTCAATTTAACTTCATACTTAAAACAAAAATATATTGCAATTGGTTTCATGTACAACGAACCATAACAATTTAATTAATTTAAGTTATAAATAAAAATAAAATTAACATTAACTTATGCTAGGTACCTTCATATACTCGTATTACTATATGCATGCTAACATATTACTCCATTCAATTTAACTTCATACTTAAAACAAAAATATATTGCAATTGCTTTGATGTACAACGAACCATAACAATTTAATTAATTTAAGTTATAAATAAAAATAAAATTAACATTAACTTATGCTAGGTACCTTCATATACTCGTATTACTATATGCATGCTAACATATTACTCCATTCAATTTAACTTCATACTTAAAACAAAAATATATTGCAATTGCTTTGATGTACAACGAACCATAACAATTTAATTAATTTAAGTTATAAATAAAAATAAAATTAACATTAACTTATGCTAGGTACCTTCATATACTCGTATTACTATATGCATGCTAACATATTACTCCATTCAATTTAACTTCATACTTAAAACAAAAATATATTGCAATTGCTTTGATGTACAACGAACCATAACAATTTAATTAATTTAAGTTATAAATAAAAATAAAATTTAACATTAACTTATGCTAGGTACCTTCATATACTCGTATTACTATATGCATGCTAACATATTACTCCATTCAATTTAACTTCATACTTAAAACAAAAATATATTGCAATTGCTTTGATGTACAACGAACCATAACAATTTAATTAATTTAAGTTATAAATAAAAATAAAATTAACATTAACTTATGCTAGGTACCTTCATATACTCGTATTACTATATGCATGCTAACATATTACTCCATTCAATTTAACTTCATACTTAAAACAAAAATATATTGCAATTGGTTTCATGTACAACGAACCATAACAATTTAATTAATTTAAGTTATAAATAAAAATAAAATTAACATTAACTTATGCTAGGTACCTTCATATACTCGTATTACTATATGCATGCTAACATATTACTCCATTCAATTTAACTTCATACTTAAAACAAAATATATTGCAATTGCTTTGATGTACAACGAACCATAACAATTTAATTAATTTAAGTTATAAATAAAAATAAAATTAACATTAACTTATGCTAGGTACCTTCATATACTCGTATTACTATATGCATGCTAACATATTACTCCATTCAATTTAACTTCATACTTAAAACAAAAATATATTGCAATTGCTTTGATGTACAACGAACCATAACAATTTAATTAATTTAAGTTATAAATAAAAATAAAATTAACATTAACTTATGCTAGGTACCTTCATATACTCGTATTACTATATGCATGCTAACATATTACTCCATTCAATTTAACTTCATACTTAAAACATAAATATATTGCAATTGCTTTGATGTACAACTAACTATAACAATTTAATTAATTTAAGTTATAAATAAAAATAAAATTAACATTAACTTATGCTAGGTACCTTCATATACTCGTATTACTATATGCATGCTAACATATTACTCCATTCAATTTAACTTCATACTTAAAACAAAAATATATTGCAATTGCTTTGATGTACAACTAACTATAACAATTTAATTAATTTAAGTTATAAATAAAAATAAAATTAACATTAACTTATGCTAGGTACCTTCATATACTCGTATTACTATATGCATGCTAACATATTACTCCATTCAATTTAACTTCATACTTAAAACAAAAATATATTGAAATTGGTTTCATGTACAACGAACCATAACAATTTAATTAATTTAAGTTATAAATAAAAATAAAATTAACATTAACTTATGCTAGGTACCTTCATATACTCGTATTACTATATGCATGCTAACATATTACTCCATTCAATTTAACTTCATACTTAAAACAAAAATATATTGCAATTGCTTTGATGTACAACGAACCATAACAATTTAATTAATTTAAGTTATAAATAAAAATAAAATTAACATTAACTTATGCTAGGTACCTTCATATACTCGTATTACTATATGCATGCTAACATATTACTCCATTCAATTTAACTTCATACTTAAAACAAAAATATATTGCAATTGCTTTGATGTACAACGAACCATAACAATTTAATTAATTTAAGTTATAAATAAAAATAAAATTAACATTAACTTATGCTAGGTACCTTCATATACTCGTATTACTATATGCATGCTAACATATTACTCCATTCAATTTAACTTCATACTTAAAACAAAAATATATTGCAATTGGTTTCATGTACAACGAACCATAACAATTTAATTAATTTAAGTTATAAATAAAAATAAAATTAACATTAACTTATGCTAGGTACCTTCATATACTCGTATTACTATATGCATGCTAACATATTACTCCATTCAATTTAACTTCATACTTAAAACAAAAATATATTGCAATTGGTTTCATGTACAACGAACCATAACAATTTAATTAATTTAAGTTATAAATAAAAATAAAATTAACATTAACTTATGCTAGGTACCTTCATATACTCGTATTACTATATGCATGCTAACATATTACTCCATTCAATTTAACTTCATACTTAAAACAAAAATATATTGCAATTGCTTTGATGTACAACGAACCATAACAATTTAATTAATTTAAGTTATAAATAAAAATAAAATTAACATTAACTTATGCTAGGTACCTTCATATACTCGTATTACTATATGCATGCTAACATATTACTCCATTCAATTTAACTTCATACTTAAAACAAAAATATATTGCAATTGCTTTGATGTACAACGAACCATAACAATTTAATTAATTTAAGTTATAAATAAAAATAAAATTAACATTAACTTATGCTAGGTACCTTCATATACTCGTATTACTATATGCATGCTAACATATTACTCCATTCAATTTAACTTCATACTTAAAACAAAAATATATTGCAATTGCTTTGATGTACAACGAACCATAACAATTTAATTAATTTAAGTTATAAATAAAAATAAAATTAACATTAACTTATGCTAGGTACCTTCATATACTCGTATTACTATATGCATGCTAACATATTACTCCATTCAATTTAACTTCATACTTAAAACAAAAATATATTGCAATTGCTTTGATGTACAACGAACCATAACAATTTAATTAATTTAAGTTATAAATAAAAATAAAATTAACATTAACTTATGCTAGGTACCTTCATATACTCGTATTACTATATGCATGCTAACATATTACTCCATTCAATTTAACTTCATACTTAAAACAAAAATATATTGCAATTGGTTTCATGTACAACGAACCATAACAATTTAATTAATTTAAGTTATAAATAAAAATAAAATTAACATTAACTTATGCTAGGTACCTTCATATACTCGTATTACTATATGCATGCTAACATATTACTCCATTCAATTTAACTTCATACTTAAAACAAAAATATATTGCAATTGCTTTGATGTACAACGAACCATAACAATTTAATTAATTTAAGTTATAAATAAAAATAAAATTAACATTAACTTATGCTAGGTACCTTCATATACTCGTATTACTATATGCATGCTAACATATTACTCCATTCAATTTAACTTCATACTTAAAACAAAAATATATTGCAATTGCTTTGATGTACAACGAACCATAACAATTTAATTAATTTAAGTTATAAATAAAAATAAAATTAACATTAACTTATGCTAGGTACCTTCATATACTCGTATTACTATATGCATGCTAACATATTACTCCATTCAATTTAACTTCATACTTAAAACAAAAATATATTGCAATTGCTTTGATGTACAACGAACCATAACAATTTAATTAATTTAAGTTATAAATAAAAATAAAATTAACATTAACTTATGCTAGGTACCTTCATATACTCGTATTACTATATGCATGCTAACATATTACTCCAATCAATTTAACTTCATACTTAAAACAAAAATATATTGCAATTTGTTTCATGTACAACGAACCATAACAATTTAATTAATTTAAGTTATAAATAAAAATAAAATTAACATTAACTTATGCTAGGTACCTTCATATACTCGTATTACTATATGCATGCTAACATATTACTCCATTCAATTTAACTTCATACTTAAAACAAAAATATATTGCAATTGGTTTCATGTACAACGAACCATAACAATTTAATTAATTTAAGTTATAAATAAAAATAAAATTAACATTAACTTATGCTAGGTACCTTCATATACTCGTATTACTATATGCATGCTAACATATTACTCCAATCAATTTAACTTCATACTTAAAACAAAAATATATTGCAATTGGTTTCATGTACAACGAACCATAACAATTTAATTAATTTAAGTTATAAATAAAAATAAAATTAACATTAACTTATGCTAGGTACCTTCATATACTCGTATTACTATATGCATGCTAACATATTACTCCAATCAATTTAACTTCATACTTAAAACAAAAATATATTGCAATTGCTTTGATGTACAACGAACCATAACAATTTAATTAATTTAAGTTATAAATAAAAATAAAATTAACATTAACTTATGCTAGGTACCTTCATATACTCGTATTACTATATGCATGCTAACATAGTGCCCCATTCAATTTAACTTCATAAAAATTATCTAAATAAATATTAATATTCAAAATACCTTAAATAATAACATACGGATATATATTATATGTTAATACTTCAAACAAAAATATATTGCAATTTGTTTCATGTACAACGAACCATAACAATTTAATTAATTTAAGTTATAAATAAAAATAAAATTAACATTAACTTATGCTAGGTACCTTCATATACTCGTATTACTATATGCATGCTAACATATTACTCCAATCAATTTAACTTCATACTTAAAACAAAAATATATTGCAATTGCTTTGATGTACAACGAACCATAACAATTTAATTAATTTAAGTTATAAATAAAAATAAAATTAACATTAACTTATGCTAGGTACCTTCATATACTCGTATTACTATATGCATGCTAACATAGTGCCCCATTCAATTTAACTTCATAAAAATTATCTAAATAAATATTAATATTCAAAATACCTTAAATAATAACATACGGATATATATTATATGTTAATACTTCAAACAAAAATATATTGCAATTTGTTTCATGTACAACGAACCATAACAATTTAATTAATTTAAGTTATAAATAAAAATAAAATTAACATTAACTTATGCTAGGTACCTTCATATACTCGTATTACTATATGCATGCTAACATATTACTCCAATCAATTTAACTTCATACTTAAAACAAAAATATATTGCAATTGGTTTCATGTACAACGAACCATAACAATTTAATTAATTTAAGTTATAAATAAAAATAAAATTAACATTAACTTATGCTAGGTACCTTCATATACTCGTATTACTATATGCATGCTAACATATTACTCCAATCAATTTAACTTCATACTTAAAACAAAAATATATTGCAATTGCTTTGATGTACAACGAACCATAACAATTTAATTAATTTAAGTTATAAATAAAAATAAAATTAACATTAACTTATGCTAGGTACCTTCATATACTCGTATTACTATATGCATGCTAACATATTACTCCAATCAATTTAACTTCATACTTAAAACAAAAATATATTGCAATTGCTTTGATGTACAACGAACCATAACAATTTAATTAATTTAAGTTATAAATAAAAATAAAATTAACATTAACTTATGCTAGTTACCTTCATATACTCGTATTACTATATGCATGCTAACATAGTGCCCCATTCAATTTAACTTCATATAAATTATCTAAATAAATATTAATATTCAAAATACCTTAAATAATAACATACGCATATATATATTATATGTTAATACTTCAAACAAAAATATGTTGGAATTGGTTTGATGTACAACGAACCATAACAATTGCCTCTTTTTCTATACTCGTATTACTATATGCATGCTAACATAGTGCCCCATTCAATTTAACTTCATATAAATTATCTAAATAAATATTAATATTCAAAATACCTTAAATAATAACATACGGATATATATTATATGTTAATACTTCAAACAAAAATATATTGCAATTTGTTTCATGTACAACGAACCATAACAATTTAATTAATTTAAGTTATAAATAAAAATAAAATTAACATTAACTTATGCTAGGTACCTTCATATACTCGTATTACTATATGCATGCTAACATATTACTCCAATCAATTTAACTTCATACTTAAAACAAAAATATATTGCAATTGGTTTCATGTACAACGAACCATAACAATTTAATTAATTTAAGTTATAAATAAAAATAAAATTAACATTAACTTATGCTAGGTACCTTCATATACTCGTATTACTATATGCATGCTAACATATTACTCCAATCAATTTAACTTCATACTTAAAACAAAAATATATTGCAATTGGTTTCATGTACAACGAACCATAACAATTTAATTAATTTAAGTTATAAATAAAAATAAAATTAACATTAACTTATGCTAGGTACCTTCATATACTCGTATTACTATATGCATGCTAACATAGTGCCCCATTCAATTTAACTTCATACTTAAAACAAAAATATATTGCAATTGGTTTCATGTACAACGAACCATAACAATTTAATTAATTTAAGTTATAAATAAAAATAAAATTAACATTAACTTATGCTAGGTACCTTCATATACTCGTATTACTATATGCATGCTAACATATTACTCCATTCAATTTAACTTCATACTTAAAACAAAAATATATTGCAATTGGTTTCATGTACAACGAACCATAACAATTTAATTAATTTAAGTTATAAATAAAAATAAAATTAACATTAACTTATGCTAGGTACCTTCATATACTCGTATTACTATATGCATGCTAACATATTACTCCAATCAATTTAACTTCATACTTAAAACAAAAATATATTGCAATTGCTTTGATGTACAACTAACTATAACAATTTAATTAATTTAAGTTATAAATAAAAATAAAATTAACATTAACTTATGCTAGGTACCTTCATATACTCGTATTACTATATGCATGCTAACATATTACTCCAATCAATTTAACTTCATACTTAAAACAAAAATATATTGCAATTGGTTTCATGTACAACGAACCATAACAATTTAATTAATTTAAGTTATAAATAAAAATAAAATTAACATTAACTTATGCTAGGTACCTTCATATACTCGTATTACTATATGCATGCTAACATATTACTCCAATCAATTTAACTTCATACTTAAAACAAAAATATATTGAAATTGGTTTCATGTACAACGAACCATAACAATTTAATTAATTTAAGTTATAAATAAAAATAAAATTAACATTAACTTATGCTAGGTACCTTCATATACTCGTATTACTATATGCATGCTAACATATTACTCCAATCAATTTAACTTCATACTTAAAACAAAAATATATTGAAATTGGTTTCATGTACAACGAACCATAACAATTTAATTAATTTAAGTTATAAATAAAAATAAAATTAACATTAACTTATGCTAGGTACCTTCATATACTCGTATTACTATATGCATGCTAACATAGTGCCCCATTCAATTTAACTTCATAAAAATTATCTAAATAAATATTAATATTCAAAATACCTTAAATAATAACATACGCATATATATATTATATGTTAATACTTCAAACAAAAATATGTTGGAATTGGTTTGATGTACAACGAACCATAACAATTGCCTCTTTTTCTATACTCGTATTACTATATGCATGCTAACATAGTGCCCCATTCAATTTAACTTCATATAAATTATCTAAATAAATATTAATATTCAAAATACCTTAAATAATAACATACGCATATATATATTATATGTTAATACTTCAAACAAAAATATGTTGGAATTGGTTTGATGTACAACGAACCATAACAATTGCCTCTTTTTCTATACTCGTATTACTATATGCATGCTAACATAGTGCCCCATTCAATTTAACTTCATATAAATTATCTAAATAAATATTAATATTCAAAATACCTTAAATAATAACATACGCATATATATATTATATGTTAATACTTCAAACAAAAATATGTTGGAATTGGTTTGATGTACAACGAACCATAACAATTGCCTCTTTTTCTATACTCGTATTACTATATGCATGCTAACATAGTGCCCCATTCAATTTAACTTCATATAAATTATCTAAATAAATATTAATATTCAAAATACCTTAAATAATAACATACGCATATATATATTATATGTTAATACTTCAAACAAAAATATGTTGGAATTGGTTTGATGTACAACGAACCATAACAATTGCCTCTTTTTCTATACTCGTATTACTATATGCATGCTAACATAGTGCCCCATTCAATTTAACTTCATATAAATTATCTAAATAAATATTAATATTCAAAATACCTTAAATAATAACATACGCATATATATATTATATGTTAATACTTCAAACAAAAATATGTTGGAATTGGTTTGATGTACAACGAACCATAACAATTGCCTCTTTTTCTATACTCGTATTACTATATGCATGCTAACATAGTGCCCCATTCAATTTAACTTCATATAAATTATCTAAATAAATATTAATATTCAAAATACCTTAAATAATAACATACGCATATATATATTATATGTTAATACTTCAAACAAAAATATGTTGGAATTGGTTTGATGTACAACGAACCATAACAATTGCCTCTTTTTCTATACTCGTATTACTATATGCATGCTAACATAGTGCCCCATTCAATTTAACTTCATATAAATTATCTAAATAAATATTAATATTCAAAATACCTTAAATAATAACATACGCATATATATATTATATGTTAATACTTCAAACAAAAATATGTTGGAATTGGTTTGATGTACAACGAACCATAACAATTGCCTCTTTTTCTATACTCGTATTACTATATGCATGCTAACATAGTGCCCCATTCAATTTAACTTCATATAAATTATCTAAATAAATATTAATATTCAAAATACCTTAAATAATAACATACGCATATATATATTATATGTTAATACTTCAAACAAAAATATGTTGGAATTGGTTTGATGTACAACGAACCATAACAATTGCCTCTTTTTCTATACTCGTATTACTATATGCATGCTAACATAGTGCCCCATTCAATTTAACTTCATATAAATTATCTAAATAAATATTAATATTCAAAATACCTTAAATAATAACATACGCATATATATATTATATGTTAATACTTCAAACAAAAATATGTTGGAATTGGTTTGATGTACAACGAACCATAACAATTGCCTCTTTTTCTATACTTGTATTACTATAAACATATTAACGTACACATTCAATTAAATTTTATCTAAATATCTCAATAAATATTAATATATAAATATTTACATACATATACCCATACATATACATTCCAATATAATACGCATACATTTACATTAATTTGAAGGAAAAAAAAATTTAATATAAATGCTATTACGTAAAATTGAATAATTAACCATGACAGTTTAATTAATTTTAATTATAAATACATTAGTATTCGGTGGGAAAACTATAACACCCTTATGCAAAATATCCACAAGCACGAAAATACCCAATTAGATACATATTTGATTGGCTTGAATTTTGAATTTTTGACTAACTTGTGTTTGGAGTTTTGATTTTGAGATCAGCACAATATTCCTATATATATATTAACATATCAATATTAACATATCCATATCAATATACAAATACTCATATATACCTATATTCAAAACATTAATAAATATTACCTACTTGTTAGTGCTTAATGCAAAGTTAAATAATAAAAAAGTTGCAAGACTTAAAAAAAAGGTTGTTCTTATTCTTATCTATTTAACACAGTGGGCGTTTTTTTGTAAAAGGAAGAAGAAAAAATTACCCCCTCCAATTGGCGATACTTTCACATGCAAAAAGTTTCACTAAAATCGTGTTAACTTTGAATGTATATATGTAGGAATCCATCGGAGCCCGATCACTTTCAAATTTTTGTCAAAGAGTATTGTCACCGAAGATGGCCATGTGTTCAATGTTTCAATAAAATCGGACTTTCAGAAGTGGGTTCAAAATTGTTCACAAAATTTGGTCAGCTACTAACAAAGACACGGCGGGTACGCGAACTTAATACAGGTAGGAACCTGCGGAGATTTGTACCCTAGATATTAACTCGGCACACAATTCCCACGCTTTTTTACTACTCACCTGCAACACAGTATTTACCATTGGTTGGAAGCGACAAATATCAGTCGTGCGCAGACTGAAGGGTAGTTTTGATCCCAATAAGGTAGGGAAGACTGAAGTCTTCGAGAATACGTGAATTTCAGTGCCTCTTCACTTCATTATCATCATATTTGGCTCTACAGCCGGGTTCCAGTGTGGGCCTCCAGAAAAAAATCTCTTCACCGTTCCCGATTTCGAGCCGATGTCATCCAGTTTGGCATCCATAAGCTCTAGGCCTTTTGGTCTACGCCATCCTTCCAGCGTAGGCTTGACCGGCGTTGTTGTCGTGTTTCATAAAACCTACCGCAAAGGACTTTCTCTTATGCGAGTTAGTTGTACTGCCCTAGCGGAGCCTAGCGAGCTTAATTTTCTTCAGGCCATCGACATTGATCTCATCATTATAGAGTCTAGAGAATCGTTCTTACGGAGCGCGGGGCCGCCAACAATTCTTCTTAAGAATTTTCTCTCGAACGTGGCTAAGAGGTCAGAACGCTTCAAAGGCTTTAAAAAGGGTCTTGACAGACTCAATTAGGATTTGTTGGCTTTAAGAAGAGCCTTGACAGGCTGAAGATGGCTTTATCGGTTTTAAAAAGGGCCTTTATAGACTAAATAAGGCTTTGTTGGCTTTAAGAAGAATCTTGACAGGCTGAAGTTGGCTTTATCGGCTTTAGAAAGGGTCTTGAGAGACTAAACTAGGCTTTTTTGGCTTTAAGAAGAATCTTGACAGGCTGAAGTTGGCTTTATCGGCTTTAAAAAGGGTCTTGACAGACTAAAGTAGGATTTTTTGACTCTAAGAAGAGTCTTGACAGGCTGAAGATGGCTTTTTCGGGCTTAAAAAGGGCCTTGATAGACTAAATAAGGCTTTGTTGGCTTTAAGAAGAATCTTGACAGGCTGAAGATGGCTTTATAGGGTTTAAAAAGGGCCTTGATAGACCAAAGTAGGATTTTTTGACTTTAAGAAGAGTCTTGACAGGCTAAAGATGGCTTTATCGGGTTTAAAAAGGGCCTTGATAGACTAAAGTAGGATTTTTTGACTTTAGGAAGAATCTTGACAAGTTGAAGATGGCTTTTTCGGCTTTAAAAAGGGTCTTGACCGACTAAATTAGGCTTTGTTGGCTTTAAGAAGAATCTTGACAGGCTGAAGATGGCTTTATAGGGTTTAAAAAGGGCCTTGATAGACCAAAGTAGGATTTTTTGACTTTAAGAAGAGTCTTGACAGGCTGAAGATGGCTTTATCGGGTTTAAAAAGGGCCTTGATAGACTAAAGTAGGATTTTTTGACTTTAGGAAGAATCTTGACAAGTTGAAGATGGCTTTTTCGGCTTTAAAAAGGGTCTTGACCGACTAAATTAGGCTTTGTTGGCTTTAAGAAGAATCTTGACAGGCTAAAGATGAATTTTCGACTTTAAAAAGGGTCTTGACAGACTAAGGTAGGCTTTGTTGGCTTTAAAAAGGGTCTTGACAGGCTGAAGATGGCTTTATAGGGTTTAAAAAGGGCCTTGATAGACCAAAGTAGGATTTTTTGTCTTTAAGAAGAGTCTTGACAGGCTGAAGATGGCTTTACCGGGTTTAAAAAGGGCCTTTATAGACTAAATAAGGCTTTGTTGGCTTTAAGAAGAATCTTGACAGGCTGAAGTTGGCTTTATCGGCTTTAGAAAGGGTCTTGAGAGACTAAATTAGGCTTTGTTGGCTTTAAGAAGAATCTTGACAGGCTGAAGTTGGCTTTATCGGCTTTAAAAAGGGTCTTGACAGACTAAATTAGGCTTTGTTGGCGTACAGGCGTACTCTCGCCCCTTCTATGGTCACTTGTCATAGACAACCTTCTAGCAGATCTAAATAAATTGGGCTACATTGCCATTGGTTACGCTGATTTGGTTCGGTGATTATTATTAGTGGTAAGTACAGCACGACTATACCAAATGTTATGCAAGGTGCGTTACTTCACGTCTCAGAATGGTGCAGCAGAGAAGGACTTTCCATCAATCCTAGCAAAACCGTTCTAGTGCCTTTCACGAAACGTAGATTGTCCTAAATGTAACCTATCATCTTAAAGGGCACTCTACATTAGAGTATTCCAGCTAGGTTTAATATCTCTTTCAGCTTTCACCCCTGCAAATTTTCATTAGAAAGACGGCCGCTAGTTGCGCTATCAAAGCTGCCACTATAAAATGGGTACAAGCCAGGTGACTACGTGGGACACCTGAAAATCCTACTCAATTCCTGATAGAGACATGCTTTGCACTATCCCGGACAACATGGCTGGGCTACCACAACAGCGATGATTAATAATTGGAAAAGACAACTTCGTCTGGCCGACTGGGATCATTCCCCCTGGCTTAGACAGTCCAAACGGTTAGTCAGGCCCATTTTCTATGAGGAAATCCATATGATCTTGACAAGAATAGCATCAGAAAGCTAGTGAGTTTTCTCACAAGGTCACTGTGGCTTGCGATATCACCTTAACACAAAATTAATCTGAGCTCAAACACGGAGGACATACTATCCTTCATTAGGAAGATAGTTAGACTCTTAGATTAGTTACACCCACAGTATCAGCTAATTGGGCTAGGGTTGAGGTTTGTTGGCCACGTGCCAACCTTACTTTGAAGGGACTGGCCCGATCATTCAGCTTTTCCAGCATTGGGGAAAAATTATTATTATATATCTCATGCGACAAATCCGACTTGTGACATGCGTCTCAGAAATAGCATATGAGACATTAAACCGCACACAAAATTGCAGCTCCCTAAGTCGTCTGACAGGCGGCTAAAAAGGACGAAAAAACCGACAGACAAGAAAAGTAAAGATAAATAAAAGTTTTTAAAAAAACCCCTTTTCAACTTTTAGTGCAATTTTTATTTGTTATGAGTATGATATGATAATCTTATAATCTAATCTTAATCTTATATTAAATATAATAATTTGGTATTATATTGAAGAGTACATATTAATTTTGTGTTTATGTTTAAAAAAAAATGTACGGTCTTTGAGTCAAGCCACCCACCACGTCAACCCCCTCAGTGCCTTTACCACACTAACAAAACTACTACACTACAAACATCCAGTGGATGAGCGGTCTTCAAGTTATGCGCAAACAGACATACAGACAATCAGCCATACAAAGTTTCATTTTTATACAGGGTGTATCCGTTAAGGTGGAAAATACTTAAAGGGTTGATTCCTTGGTTAATTTCGTGAAAAAGATCGTATGGGATGTGGGGGGGAGGGGTCTTTTTCACCCCCAGTGGTGTACGTAGAGTTTTAAAACAGAGATGCGTACTTTTGACCTTACATCACTTTACACCCTGTTACTCTTGAACGCTTTTAGCTACAAGGTCACTGTTGATCTATTTTGATAGAAAATTAAATCGTTAAGGTCAAAAGAATGTAATTTTTTTTAAATTAATAAAACCATTACCGATATAAACGTCGTCAAAGTCAAAAAAAGAAATGTTTTTTTTGAAATTCTGTTTTCAAACGCGATTATTTTGAAAAATGCTCTCGGATAATTTTTTTGATAAATGCAGTATTAAAGCCTACTGAATTTTCTACAACTTTACCTCATAATATTTCTGCAAAAAGTCAACAGGAACAGGATTAAAATTGAAAGTTTGTGAAATGAATGAAAACGTACTTTTGACCTTACATCACTTCACACCCTTTAACACTTGAACGCTTCCAGATACAAGGTTACTATTAATCTTTTTTGAAAGAAAAGTACATTTTAAAGATCAAACAATGTATATTTTTTTTAAATTATTTAAGTGATAGCGATAGGAAGGTCTTCAAAATCAAGTCACAAACACGATTAACTCGAGAAAGGCTATCGGATACATTTTTTTGAGACAAATGCAGTATAAAAGCCTATGCAATCTTCTACAAATCCTTGTCAAAATATTTGTGCATTCAGACACTGGAGTGAACTGGCAAGGGTGCATCCATTCCACGCGTAATTTTGTTGCACCCTTGCTACGGGAACACTAGGACGTCATGCAACCCTTCTTATACGTAGAAGTAGTAACACAACCCGCACTATCTCGCTCTTGTTGACCGAATGCCCATTATTTGTTGGAAATTCAACAGGCTTCAATACTGTATTTATCAAAAACAAAAAAAATTTATCCAGGAGCATTTCTGGAAATAATCGAAATAATAAAAACAATTTTAAAAAATTATATTTTGAATTTGACGAACTTTATATCGGTATGGCTAAAATAATATAAGAAAGTGTATATTGTTGGATCTTAAAAATATAATTTTCTTTCAAAAATGACCAACAGTGACCTTGTAGCTAGAAGCTTTCAAGAGTTACAGGGTGTAAAGTGATGTAAGGGCAAAATTACGTTTTCGTTGATTTTACAAACTTTCATTTTTAACCCTGCTCCTGTTGACCGAATGCATAAATAGTGTGGGGTGGATTTGTAGAAAATTGTATAGGCTTTAATATTGCATTTGTCAAAAAAAATTATCCCAGAGCGATTTTCGAAATATTTGAAAATTTGAAAATAAAATTTAGAAAAACAAAAAAACATTTTTCCAATTTGACGACGTTTATATCGGTAACGGTTTCAAGAATTTAAAAAAAATGTTAATTATTTAATCTTATAAATTTAATTCTTTCAAAAAAAAGACCAACAGTAAGCTTGTAGCTAGAAGCGTTCGAGAGTTACAGGGTGTAAAGTGATGTAAGGTCAAAAGTACGTCTCTTCGCATATAAACGTTACGTACACTGCAGGGGTTGAAAATAGACCCACCCTTCTACACGATTTTTTTCACGAAATAAACCAAGGAATCACTCCTTTAAGTATTTGCCACCTTTAAGGATACACCCTGTATATTAAGATTAGAAAAGTTCCTTATTAAGATCGATATGATATGATCGATATTCCATGGTAGTCCTAGATACTACCATCAAAAGTTGATAGGGCAGACATTTGAAAGATCTGTCGTCGGTACGAGACCATACGAGTTCTTAAACGTATCTCAGTAATTGAAGGTTTTATTAAAATCCATCCATAAGTTCTAAAAATATGTGGCCCATCCCATCTTAGTTCCGGTAATTCTCGTTTCTTGGTGGTGGATGTGAACCCGAAAATGGCTCTTGGCTTGTACTCCTGTTCAAATGTTGCATATCAGTTGGAGTTGTTCTGAGTTCTGGATTCATTGGCAAGAAGAAGAAGAAGAAGAAGAAATATACATACGAGTATAACAACAAACCATAATTAAGTTAACAAAATGAAAAATTACCATTTTCCGTGTGAATTTCCGACGGAATTGCATGCTCTTGAGTCGATCTGGTTTGATTCCGCTCGAGTACATTTCGATACAGACTCCTTAGATATGTGTACCAGTACACATGCTGCAAGTTTGGAGGAATTTGGTTTTGTTGCGTTGTTTGCCGTGGTGCAATATTTTGTAGAACACTTGGTGGTTGTGGTGGTGGTGTTCCGTGTGCCATGTACCCGTAACTTAAAAACGGATTATATTGTTCCTGCCTGCTCGGCAGGACACTCGCCATCGACACCCTATTCGGATCTACTGCAGGAGGCACAGGTGCAGTCGGAACTCGTTGTCGTGGTCGTAAATTTCCACGAGTTGACCTTTGTGGCGTGCTTTGTGGAACAATTGGTGGTTGTGTGGGTGTTCCGTGTGACATGTACTGATCCTGTCTGCTCGGGAGACGACCCACCGACATTTCTGCTGAGTTTTTTTTATTTGCCTGAAAGTGTTCATGCGACCAATGAATCCCATGAGAGGGATTTTCATTGGGTGCCATCGCAACTCTATTCCGATCTACTGTAGAAGGCACAGGTGCAGTCAGAACTCGTTGTCGTTGTCGGGGTCGTTGTCGTGTTCGTAAATTTCCACGAGAGGACCTTTGTGGCATGATTTGTGGAACAATTGGTGGTTGTGGTGATGTTCCGTGCGACATGTATCCATAGCTCGGGAAACGACCCGCCAATATCTCTGCTGAGGTTTGATTATTCGGCTGATGGTATTCCTGCGAACAAGGATTCCAATGAGAGGGATGTAAATTGGGTACTACTGTAGAAGGCATGGGTGTAGGAGGCACAGGTGGTCGTGAAGTTTCACGACAGGACGATTGTGCCACCAAAAATCCTCTCTCTTGTTGTGTAGAAGGCACAGGTGCAACCGGAAGTGGTGGTGGTGGTGGTGCTGGAATCCAATGAGAGGGATTTTCATTGGCCGCCAATGAAATTATATTCC
The DNA here is from genome assembly GCA_947095585.1 of Nephrocerus scutellatus. Lineage (NCBI taxonomy): Eukaryota > Metazoa > Arthropoda > Insecta > Diptera > Pipunculidae > Nephrocerus > Nephrocerus scutellatus. The sequence goes on from OX352766.1 coordinate 3,843,858, forward strand.
GATCTTCTGTAGGATGTACAGGTGGTAATTGAATTCTGTGTCCACTGTTATCCTGTGGTGAGAAATGATGAGATGGATGAGAAGATGAAACGGTCGTTGAATGTTGCGCGGTACTTGGCCGTGCGTATACTGTCTTCTTGGGTTTAGCTGAATGCTTTTTACGACGACCACGAGAAGACGTACTGCTCTGCGATGTTTGTAGAACATCGAGTGAACTACTGATAGGTGCAATATTCTGTGGCGCCGGAACAGATTCAACCGGTCTTCCAAATGCTTGCGACATCCTCCCGATTTTCTTAACAGACAAATCAAGTGGAAAATCATTTTGAGAAGTCGAAGCTGAAGTTGGATTTAAGGAAACTGGTTGGTCAACATTGCCGACGGATGTCATAACATTCCAATAGGGTACGATTGGCAACCTGGATTGTATATGTATCTCTGGGGACATATTAGCTGGATAAGCTTCATGAACTCTTTCTTCGATGATAGAGTTTGGTTCTTCTTCGGTTGACGCGTTATTAGCAGGAAATATTGGTGTGTTTGCTGGAAAGCCGCTTGAAGTACCCGGCAAACTGGAATAATTGTGCTCTTCGGCTACGGCTCGATTATTTGGCAAACTATTGATGGTTGACATAGTGCGAGCAAATAAGAAAGGCCGCTCCAGTGAAGAACCGTCCGGTACAGCTAACAGAGTTGGTGCTGGAGATTCTTGCTCCAATCTACCTTCTTCAATAGGTAAGTAAAAGTTTGCAGGTGATGAAGAAGGTAAGGACTCTTCAGTGCAGTCCTTCACAGTTGAGATCTTTGTAGTCGTTGATAATAAATTAGAATGTGATGAGTTGGCTCTGCGACGTGTGGTATACTGCAAAATTGACTCATGATTCATCAACTAAATGAAAAAGAACACCCATTTCCGGAAACTTACCGGAATGAAAACGCTTGTAGGTACTTGCAGACGGCGCTTCTTTGATTCCGCTCTACATAAAATTAAGAAAAACAAATTCACAGTTCAGTTAAGCAAAGTCTTATAGTCGTATGTTAAGGTTTGAAACCTGTGAGATCTATCGGAGACTCCCAGGATTAGACAACGATGATGCGCATGACACAAAACCTCTCTCGCTGGAAGACCGTTGAATGTGTTTTACAGCCGTCCTACACATTGTGACCCTCTCTAGGAGAAGTCAAGGGATCTAGAGAAGAGAGCCTCGACAATACTATCCTCAATCTACGGTGAGACACGGATCTAGAGAAGAGAACCTCGACAATACTATTCTCAATCTACTGTGAGACACGGATCTAGAGAAGACATTGACATTGACATCCTCAATCAGCGGTAAGATACTTGCGCCGAGGGATAAATGGCCATGAGAACATTTTTGTCGATAGCACGGAACTCCATATACCGGGAACCCTCAGGTTTTAAGTGGCCTTATCACAGAAAAAGGCTCTGCGGTGGTGGACCTTCCCTTCCTCAATTACATTCAAAAAATGTAAAACCTGAGGGCGGTGCTTCACCAAACGCTCTAATCTCAGAAGCCAAGGACCCATAGGTTCTACTTCTGTGAGCGAACTCACAAATTACGACAGCACAGACTCGTCAAACATCACCGTGCACAAGGCTCCAATATACCAAAATGCTTGGACAACATGTCCACATCAACAACTTCAGACCTAAGGGACGAACTGACAAGTTTATACCTAAGGGCAAAGAAGAACTAAACAAATGGGACACTAGCCCAGTGCCAAACAAAAATCAATAACTGTACTGTCACAACAACCATAAAACGGAGTCATTCAAACGACTCTAGTCCGATGAAACCCGCCAAAACGAAAAAGGCCAGTCTGCCCTCTCTTAAAAGAAGCCGAAGCAACCAGCACCACACTACAGAAGATAGCAGGTCTGTGCTTAGAAGATGTAGCATGTGGTTCGAAGACAGTGCCAAGATCCAGTGATATAACGAAAGCCACCAGGTTGGATCTTACCACCAGTGGCTACCTGATGTAAAACTTGAGACGGCGCAGATGTCAACGATCCAGGACCACATAATGGACGCAGTAGCCGAGCTCTCCTTAGATGGTAGAGGCTCCAACTTTCTGGGCTGCAGAACAGAAAATGGGTAGCTATCCGTTAACTGCGCGGATGGCTCACCAAGACAGTTCCAAGTCTAAGACCCAATTTAAAAATCGTCGTGGAGGACGAAATCTCTCGCCACCAAATTTTTTACGTTTATCTTCCGCATTTAAGGAACGAAACTAACGAAAAAATAAGACGGCACCTAGTGGTCTAGAATAAAAGCTACAAAACGCATATTGCAAGATTCTCTCAGGTAAAGACAGAGAAAATCTCCAGTTGACTGTTTCAGCAAAATATTCGGCACGACAGACCGTTTCGGTCCATGGCCTAACTTCTCGCGACCATTTATGTTGTGCATGTGCATGCGAGCGGTTTATTCAGTCTGGGGACGTTGCACTACAAATAAATTTGTCTCCAAAAGACAAAGAAGAATGATGAAGGTGAACAAAGCATAACTCTTCCAATGTCTACGGCCCCCAAAAACCTGAAATCCCGATAGACAATTTTCCCTGGTACTCCTGATAAATGAGGAGTGTCTTTGACTTAGAAGGCTGGAAATAAACTTTGGCATCAGGCTGGTCAAACTTTAGGTTTTCCGGGCAGTCCCCTGAGGAAGAGGACACCTCCAGACTACTAGAGGATCTAAGTATAGATCCTTGGGTCAGAGGCACTAACGTCAAGCATCTTAATACGAGAGATTACAATCTCTTTTATAAAAGAGACAACAGTAAGCCACGATCTTGTGTTTTATTGAAGAAACATAAAAATGCTTTCCTTTGTCCAAATTTTAGTTCTGTTGTCAGGGTAAATGAAGCGGGACGGGGACACCTGCTTAGGTCTTCGGTGTACTTTCCGATGTCAGTTCCATTTCTGACCATAAGTATATAAGGTTTGTTCTGAACCTTTAGACGGAGCCGATTAAAACTTATCAAAAATCGATCTTCAATATTTGCTTCCAATAAATACTGGCAGCTCTACAAAGACTGCCTAAAAAGGTACAAGAAGGCCAACAAGGCGCCAAGTGACGCTCTTGGATGGTCTTCTGCCCGATCAATCGAAACCATCAAGGACTCTGTTAGAATTTGCAAGATCCTGTCCAAAGAGAGCACCTGTGCGCTTTCATTGAGAAAGCAGACGGTGACTGGACTGCATCTGCGGAAGACTCACTGGATCTTCTAACCAACAAAGCCACTTCCCTACCAGCAGTTATCAATGCGTAGATAATGTGGAAAGCATCCAGTCCCTTGAGGTGTAGAGGATAATGTCATTACCCGGGAAAAGGTTTCATGAGCTTTAAGAAGTCTCCTGGAGTCTGGAGGCATACAGCCGATTAGGCTACACAAGTCACTGGAGCTGTCGACTTCCTAGCTAATGGAGATTCTCAAAAGCTGTCTTCTACTATGTCCCCCGAAGCTGGAGAGTAGTTTGGGTGAGTTTCATACACAAAACAGGCAGAAGAGGCCATCCTCGAAGTCTCTCATCGTTCTTTGCTAAAGCAGATCATCATATCAGGCAACGATTTGAATTCACACAAGTATCGAGATCTCAACACGCATAGCTCAAGAGCAGGTCTATGGAAAACGGGCCTACATGAGGTAGTGCGAACGATTGAGCACACGATTAACTATAAGCAGTTAACGCTAGCAACCTTTTTAGATATAGAAGGGGACTTCGACAATATTTACATTGAGGCCATTAACCCAGTCAGGAGTGGAGTCCTTCCTTATGCAATGGATAATATCCATGCTCGTTGGCAGGATTATACCTGCAAACCATGACAGCTGTAGCATTAGCAAAAGAATTAACAGAGGCACTCCTCAATGTGGGGTCATCTCTTTCTTAATGTGGCTGATGGTAATTAACAAAATGCTACTAAAACTTGAAGAAGATAGGACGAAGTTCGAAGTTGCGTATGCAGATGACGTGGTTATACTCGTATCAGGTCAGAACCTTTCCGTGAACAGTGAATTTATGGAAAGGGCCCTGGGTAAAGACAGCTCCTGAGCAACAAGCTGTGGCCTTGCAGTATAAACACGGGAAAGACTGGAATTGTACTGTTTACCGCTAAATCCGAACTTTATCCTTCCAAAAGTCAATGGGAAAAGTCTCAGCCTTACACCCAGCGCCAAATATCTCGCAGTTGGATATGAAGTTTTGCTGGCTATAGGCTAACATAGAGAACAGCGCTAAGAAAGCGTGCGTGGCCCTCTATACCAGCAGTAACGCACAAATCGGAAGGGTTGGCATATGCATTGATAGTCAATCTGTCACAAGGGCGATTTATGCGACCACAATAAACCCGAAACTTGTACAACAGGTGCCAAGTAGAAATGGCCTCGATCAGCCAATTTCTGAACCTCACTATAACCGGGGCACAGTAATATAGAGGGAAATAAGAGGGCCGACGAATTGTTTAAGATGGGCGTCGCTATGGATGCCGGCTATATGGAGAGGGTTAGCTCAACCAATAAGCTCAGTCAAGAAACAATTTCCTTCCTTTTTTAACACTTAGTCACTTAGTTAGCTCTGGTGGAGCAATCTGTCGAACTGGGCCATATCAAGAGTGATCTGGCAACAAGCAGCAGAAGGAAAGTTGTTATCTAGAATCCGAAAGGATATTGCTAGAGTTTTGGCTATCAGCACGGATCACTGGCCACGGGCCACTGACTGGGTGTACAATACAACAGCTTCTGCAGAAGTTGCAAAGGTGCAAATGAGAAAGAAACTCTCATACACTTCCTCTGGAGTTGTCCAAGACACCTTTTTGAGGTAAATCATTTTTTTCTGACCTTAAGAAGCTCTCAGATTACAGGATCATCGCGTTGATCTCGTATATCAACGATACAGGCTGGATTTAAGCCCCCTAAATATCCATGCTGATGGTCAGCCGTAAGAGCAATCCAAGAGATGCGCTGGGCGGGGAATGGTGTCTTACAAAAATCAGAATATGACATACAAAACAGCTGTTATGTTATGTGCTCGGGGTGGGGTTTCTAAACCTAAGCCACCACATATTGTGGTAATCCCAGATGCACAATAGATTTTACGGTCCTAGTGCACAAGGCTTTCCACAGTCCACCAACAGTAATTTTAGTCGTTAATATTAATATAATCGTATGTTAATAAATAATGAAACATTTTTTACTCACAAGCTTAAGGTGTGTCTAGCTTCCAGACAGAGAGATTTCCGGCGAAAAGTTCTGGACGATTTTTTTGTGTGGGGCATTTCACTGAAAACGGAACTTTTCTTATTTTTTGTTGTATAGGTTTTTTTTGTGAATATAAATAAAGTTATATCCTAACGAAATAAAGGAAAATAGTTAGCCAGTTGGTCTGGCTTACAGTTACCAACGATATCAGAGTGACCGGGGACCCAGACTAGGCCGAAATAGTTAGCCAGTTGGTCTGGCTTACAGTAACCAACGATATCGGAGTGACCGGGAACCCAGACTAGGCCGAAATAGTTAGCTAGTTGGTCTGCCTTTCAGTAACCAACGATATCAGAGTGACCGGGGACCCAGACTAGGCCGAAATAGTTAGCCAGTTGGTCTGCCTTTCAGTAACCAATGATATCAGAGTGACCGGGGACCCATACTAGGCCGAAATAGTAAGCCAATTGGTCTGCCTTTCAGTAACCAACGATATCAGAGTGACCGGGGACCCAGACTAGGCCGAAGTAGTTAGCCAGTTGGTCTGCCTTTCAGTAACCAACGATATCAGAGTGACCGGGAACCCAGACTAGGCCGAAATAGTTAGCCAGTTGGTCTGCCTTTCAGTAACCAACGATATCAGAGTGACCGGGGACCCAGACTAGGCCGAAATAGTTAGCCAGTTGGTCTGGCTTACAGTTACCAACGATATCAGAGTAACCGGGGACCCATACTAGGCCGAAATAGTTAGCCAGTTGGTCTGGCTTACAATAACCAACGATATCAGAGTGACCGGGAACCCAGACTAGGCCGAAATAGTTAGCCAGTTGGTCTGCCTTTCAGTAACCAACGATATCAGAGTGACCGGGGACCCAGACTAGGCCGAAATAGTTACCCAGTTGGTCTGGCTTACAGTTACCAACGATATCAGAGTAACCGGGGACCAGACTAGGCCGAAATAGTTAGCCAGTTGGTCTGGCTTACAGTAACCAACGATATCGGAGTGACCAGGAACCCAGACTAGGCCGAAATAGTTAGCCAGTTGGTCTGGCTTACAATAACCAACGATATCAGAGTGACCGGGGACCCAGACTAGGCCGAAATAGTTAGCCAGTTGGTCTGCCTTTCAGTAACCAACGATATCAGAGTGACCGGGGACCCAGACTAGGCCGAAATAGTTAGCCAGTTGGTCTGGCTTACAGTTACCAATGATATCAGAGTGACCGGGGACCCAGACTAGGCCGAAATAGTTAGCCAGTTGGTCTGGCTTACAGTTACCAACGATATCAGAGTGACCGGGGACCCAGACTAGGCCGAAATAGTTAGCCAGTTGGTCTGCCTTTCAGTAACCAACAATATCAGAGTGACCGGGGACCCAGACTAGGCCGAAATAGTTAGCCAGTTGGTCTGGCTTACAGTTACCAACAGTGACCGGGGACCCAGACTAGGCGGATGTTGAACTACTCACTCATCTTCTTGAGAGATGTGTGACAGCTACCCAGCGAATTGATTACCGCCCGACTGTCTACATGAATTACAATATCGGTTGCCGATATTATATTGATCCGAGAGCCGAACGGAAATGTTTACATTAGATTTGTCACAGTAAACTCCGACGCCGACTTTACCGTCAAGCTTGGAGCCGTTTGTGCAGAATTTCAATGCAAGTGTTTCTTATGGCGAGCCCCATCCCTCCATTACTCTCTGGAGGGATAGATGGCCCGAAAACCATTGTTAAAGCATAACACCGGCAGTGTATAGTCTACGTTCGCCAGTTGTTAAGGTGTGTTGCTGACAGTCGCGCGGCCCTATTGGCTGCTCTCTGCCTGCCGTATATATCTACAGGAGTCAGGTGCAACATTACCTCTAGGGCGCCTGTATGTGTTGTCTGTAATATCCCATTTATGTGCAAACAATAAGCTGCCCTTTGTACCTTCTCCAAGAGCTTTACGTAGGTAGATTTTCCTAGAGCCGGCCACCAGACACTTACTCCATACATAATAATTCGTCTTACTACGGCCGTATATAGCCAGTGTACCAGCTCCAGTTTTAATCACCTACTTTTACCGATGGCGCCTTTACACGCGTATAGAGCGTTAGTAGCTTTGTTAACTCTCTCTAAAATAGGACAATGGACAAAGGCTGTTTTCCAACTGCTCGGGAAGAGTCCAGAAGAATAAGAGAAATGGAAAAGATTACGCAATGGTAATACCAGCTTGGAAGAACACCTCTTCAGAAAAAGCGGGTGTTGAGATCGTTTAAGACTCTAGCAACTGCTCGGGTACGAATAAAGATCTGTCCCATAGAGTGTTCAATACTCGGAGGGCTATGTGGCAACAATGAACAATCTGGAAGCGTGAAGCTAGCTACAAAATGTACAGCAAACTGATTGGCTTTGTCTTTAGAGCTGACAACTGGAGTGTCAACAGTGAAGGCTGTATTTTTGATTCATTTCACGAATGACCTACCTTTGGGACATTGTAGTATTTTTTTTGCATCAATTTTTGGTCGTAGGGCGTATTCGACTCGCCAAAGATGAGCATTGCAACCATTTCTGGCTCGCTTAAAATTTGTTCGGTTTTCCTTAGTAGGGTTTGCTTTGCTTGTAAAACCGAAAGCATCCCTCTCTAATCCTAGAAGCCTCTTTACAGCTCGAGTCATACCATCCATCATCCTTTTGGTTTGAAAGACTTATTCCTGGAAGGGATATATATATATATATATATATCTGTCAACACTAGACCAGATATATCAGGGAACATTTCAATACTAGCGCAAAAAGTAACTGCACCTACTAGAGAAGATTGGAACGAGGTGAAACGAAAGGAACGGTAAACTCAAAATTGCAGCTGGGAAAAAGAGAAGAGGGGTGAACATCGTAAGGATCGTAAATCCAATAGATGGATACATCTTCAAATTATTTGGAGGAGTTATTAGCTGGAGATGCAAGAAATAAACGTGTGTCGCCCACACATCAACTGAAGCTGAGAGTTTATTGCACTCACGGCTAATTCGCTCAAGAAATGTCCAAAAAGTTCTGTCCATCTGAGATACACATGCGTATAAAATTTTGCCAAAATCGGGCTAATTTTTATTTTAAATTTGTATGGGGCCTCATACAATACAGATGTCGGGTATGAATCGGGTAAATTTTGTAAAATATTTGTATGAGAGCCCTACGACCCCGAGATCCAAGCAGCCCCAAATTTTAATAGAACGTATTGTCACCGAAAATATACATGTGTGCAAAATTTCAATGAAATCAAACTTTGGGAAGTGAGTTAAAAATTGGTCGCAAGATTTCACGACAAACAAACAAACACACAGGCACGTGAAGTAAATATAGAGAATTTAAAAAGGGGAAAAATTTTAAAGGATTGTGCGAAACAATACCAGAAGAGTTCCAGGCCCGTGGTACAAATTTTTATCAGGATCAGCAACAACAAAATTCCAGAACCATGTTCTGGTTAGCCAAAATTATTCCAAAAGAAGTGTATTGCTGAGCTTTGCTTGGCATCGGACTCCATCTTGCATAAGATTCAATATAATAATGAAAAATCAAATGCAAAAGTCCAAAAAATCCTGATCTTGATTTGCTGGACAAAAAATATTTCACCAAACGATAATATAAATAACGAATTACAGTTTGGCATATGGATTTCTCAAATGAGACCATAATCTTAAATTTAAGATTTGAGTTCTTAACTTTAAATGCAATGCATCTCAAAACTATGAATTGGGATTTAGTGACTTCGTTCACAGAACGACGACGATATATAGACGTAAAGTATATATCTACGTGAAAGATCTTGTAAGCCAATGGATCAATTAAAGTCGAGTACTGTTCAACTAAAGAAATGATCGCAGATCTCCTAACCCAACAAATCCTTGGATACAACAAGATTCACACAATTGTTACACAAAATAGGATTAATTATTTAGAAAGTTGATATACCTTTGATATAATGAATAATAAATTGTTTTGTTGCTATGCGAGCACTGTATTATATTATGGAAATATGAAAATAAAAACCAAATGTCTGTTAGTTCTTGCAAAACTATTACTAATCCTTTTAATCGGATATATAAAATGCCAGAATCATTTGCCAACAATTCTATTGGGCTATTTCACTGGAAAAAATTACAAATATTGCACAAATTGAAGGTAAGACTCGTTAACGTTATTAGTTATTTGGACAGAACTCATTCAGCGAACGGACTAAACTGAACTAAAAAAATAAGAACACGACCAGCGATACGAAACTCGCTTTCCTTCGAAAACATAGGCTCGATATGACGTCAATCGCAGATACATTTCAGTTCAATAAACAATAAAATAAATAAAGCCAATCCAATGGCACGATTCACACCGCAAGTACCTTGTCATCATAACATTCAATGTAAATTATCGAAAGGATCATATTACACATTCCAAGATGGAGAACAAAAACATTACTCGGTTCGTGTTGTAAAAGTTTTTGCATTTCTTATAGAAGGGTGTTTTTTTTTTGAAGTGAATCTTATTGGCTGATTCGAGCAAAATTTTCCGAGCGATACGTGTTACGAAATTTTCGATTGCATGAGGGGGATACGTGGTATGGGCACTGTTAGAGGAGGTGGCGGAGGAGGAGGAGAGTGTGTCGTCTTTTGAAGATCTTTTTAGAGGGGGGGGGGGGGTGTTGTGAAAGTTTTTCGGTGGACAGGGCCTCAAACTGGACCGCCATACCCTAAGATCACTAGTCTGGTACACGGCCAATTACTTAAACACCTTTTGAAAATGGAAAAAATCCCAGTCAGACGGCCGCTGCCGATTCTGTAACGAGATTAAGGAAACAGAAAGTTTTTCGGTGGACAGGGCCTCAAACTGGACCGCCATACCCTAAGATCACTAGTCTGGTACACGGCCAATTACTTAAACACCTTTTGAAAATGGAAAAAATCCCAGTCAGACGGCCGCTGCCGATTCTGTAACGAGATTAAGGAAACAGAAAGTTTTTCGGTGGACAGGGCCTCAAACTGGACCGCCATACCCTAAGATCACTAGTCTGGTACACGGCCAATTACTTAAACACCTTTTGAAAATGGAAAAAATCCCAGTCAGACGGCCGCTGCCGATTCTGTAACGAGATTAAGGAAACAGAAAGTTTTTCGGTGGACAGGGCCTCAAACTGGACCGCCATACCCTAAGATCACTAGTCTGGTACACGGCCAATTACTTAAACACCTTTTGAAAATGGAAAAAATCCCAGTCAGACGGCCGCTGCCGATTCTGTAACGAGATTAAGGAAACAGAAAGTTTTTCGGTGGACAGGGCCTCAAACTGGACCGCCATACCCTAAGATCACTAGTCTGGTACACGGCCAATTACTTAAACACCTTTTGAAAATGGAAAAAATCCCAGTCAGACGGCCGCTGCCGATTCTGTAACGAGATTAAGGAAACATAAGAACACATCCTTTTCATATGTGAAGCCCTCACACGGAAAATAACAAAAAAACCTCAAGGCTCATACAGTTCGCCAGCCAAATGCCAAACAAATCGAATTGGCAAAAGTGGTGGAGGCGCTGAGCAATCATATAATCTGGTAAAAGATTTGTGATGCAGCGTAGATCTCATGATCGCAGTGCAGTTGAAAGAAAAGCAACAACAGAAGCATTTAATTCAAGAAAGCACAGTAACGCGCAATGATGTATTTTGCAGAATTTGCTTAATCCGCGTTCCGCCAATATCTAAGCTCCTTTATTGTAATTTTTTGTTTGATACAATACTGCTGAGCTTAATTCAAGGCTTAAATAGTCAAATACAAAAATCAACTTTGTAATTAAAAAATAGGAACTACACATAGATATTTAACTTAGACTCTATTAACCAATCTTTACCTAGACAGCTTACAGAAGCGCCACTGTCTAACAAACCTAAAACCGACACCAGAGAATGTATACGCACGCTGTTCACGAAGAAACACCAGAAAAGTATATTACATATAATATACCACATATATACTTTGGAGAACATAATTATTTGGAATTTAAAAAAAAAAAAAAAAGTCGAAAAATGGAGGCATAGACAGTCAAAAACAACTCAGAAACGGTCACAGAGTATCAGATATCAGTAACAATAACAAAAATATATTCTCGGTAAAAAATAAAAATGAAATTCTATGCGGTTGTTATTTGTGGGAGCTCACATTTCCTAACCGATTTTTATGAAATTTGCAACGTATATTATTGCTAGGTGGAGGAAGGTTATAGGCTACAGTACACCCCCCACCCTGCGGTGGTAGTAGGTGAAGATACAACAGTTAGTAGATTGTGAAAACGTAAATTAACATAAGAGTGCTGGTGCGTGTGCCAACTGCATGTGCATGCATTTCCCTCAAATTATTTGAACTTAAGGTCGATAGAGATCTGATAATTGTCACAACTTATCACTTATCGTATAGGACACAGATCTATACCTCAACAACTCAAAGATCAATCATTTCTTTGGTGGAGAAAATAGGGAAAGATAGCAACTAATGGAAAATAAATTACACAGCCGTCCGAGATTTAAAAACAGAATCAGAAGCTATGCAATATCGCAGATCAATTATTATAACCAATAAACAATACAGGAGCAGGAGATATTTTACTGCTTCCTCGTACACCAAACGCACCGCAATTAAGTCATCCAAACGTTCGGTTTGATGGCATTTTCTATGGTTCTAGGCGCTGGACTCCAAGTGTTTACGCATAGTGTTAGGCTCATAAGCAGACGAATCTCTGTCTGAGACCTAGCTCACTGTTACACGCACAATTAATTATTTGCGTAATAGAAAACTGTAAGCTTTGCAGTTGCAATCGCATCGATCCAACTACCCATTCGAGGAACAGTATCTATGTGTGTATGTATTTAATACTTCACTGTTGACTACTGCATGATCATCAACTATATGTACATTAGCTGTTCCGGCTCACCAGCAGATTAGAGGTTCTGTGGCGTCTACAAATAATGTAGGGTTTTTGTTTATATTTTGAGACATAAACATTTAATTCTTAATTTGGGTACAACAACCGGCGTTATTTGAGATTAACTTCAAGGATTCCTTAGAAGATAGACATAGGGTCGCATGCAAAGGAAATAATTTCAAATACAAGCTCAAGTTAACTCAACTTATTGACAACATGGTGGGTTTGCAAACTGAAAAATACGCTGACCCATCAGTAAGGGCTCATGTTGTTTTCCATTTTACGTATAGAAAATATAAAATATGAAAGCCAAAAAAGTTCTTTTATATCGCAAAATAATTTTACCACTTGACTTAATTTCGTTGTTAAAATTTATTATTATTGACCAGTTCACAATAACAAATTGATGATGATGATGATGAAAAGGGGTCTCTACCAATAGCACTGCGACCCATACGGATCTATTGCGCTTCCGCTAACTAGTGCTATGTAGAAGGGTGCCACGGGTTTCCCTTTGCTTCCGCACAAAGCCTGCAACTGCCATCCTCTTCAAGTTTTCATTTCTTTAGGTTACCCTTCAGTCTTCAATGTCCTGTTAGGAAATCCGTAATGATTTGAATGATTACTTCTACTAAGTCCCAATATCGAGCGAGACCTCTTTGGGTTATAGTTCCCCATATATTTCCTATTCTAGTCGTATGCCTGGGAGATTTTTCCAACTTACGGAAGGAGCTGCCTTATCTATTCTCCGTATCTCTTCCCGCATTATGCGGTACCATATGCCACAGAATGGTTGTGGCACTAAAAGCGGAGTTTCTGTCCCTTTGTTAGCGAGTCTATCCGCTGCTTCATTGCCTTCTATGCCAGTATGTCCTGGCACCCAGTTCAATCGTACCCTGTTTCCTTCGTCAAGTCTCTTTAGCTTCGCACTACACTCCTCCACCAGTCTTGACGTGATGTGGAATGCATCTAGGGCTTTTAGCGCAGCTAAGCTATCTGTCATGATGGTAATCTCCTGCCTCACGTAGTTTCTTTTCAGATTAAAGTGGGCATGTAGTTCTGCCTGGAATATGCTCGGGTACTGCCACATTGCTTCAGAGTATTTGGCTCTAGGCCCATGGACCCCCGCACCCGTGCCTTCTGATTTCTTTTATCCATCCGTTTACCACTTTATGGCTCCCGGCTGTATCTGGTATTCAGTTTCAGATCTGAATTCCTTCTTGGTGCTCATTTTGACTTCAAAGTTTTTCTTGAATTCAAGATTTTGCACACCATGTTGTCACAAGGCGTGCTAGCTGACGGAACCTATTTGGTTTATAGATTCCATTAATGCCCTTGCCCTAACGTCCGTGAAGCAGCCTACCTTGCTCAAACGTAATTTTGTTTCCTCGGATTTGCTCTCTACCACTATATGTAGTGGGAGTAACTCAAGAATTATCTTAATACCCGCCGTGGGGCAGGTTCTCATGACCCCTGTAATTAAAACACATGCCAGCCTCTTCACTGTTTGCAATTCCCTTCTCGTGGTGCTTAGCTTGGTTCTATTCGCCCATGCCACTACTCCATAACTAATCATTAGAATAACTATCAAGGTGTACATCCAGTGCATTATTCTGGGACTAACTTCCCAACTTGTTGTCTGCTCATGCATCAAGTTCATTTGATCAGAATCAAGTGCATCTAACGTTGTTTTCTCTGATTTGCTTTTCGAGGTCTATCTTGGGACAATCATCTTATACTGCCTCCCTACCAAAGCCCTACCACCCTACCATTACCAATGTGTACAACAGAGCAATGTGTACAACAGAGCAATGTGTACAACAAAGCAATGTGTACAACAGAGCAATGTGTACAACAGAGTAATAACAGTGTAACAAATATGTACAAGAGAGTAATAACAGTGTAACAAATGTGTACAACGGAATAATGTATACAACAGAGTAATAAGAGTGTAACAAATGTGTACAACAGAGTAATAAGAGTGTAACAAATGTGTACAACGGAATAATGTATACAATAGAGTAATAATAGTGTAACAAATGTGTACAACAGAGTAATAAGAGTGTAACAAATGTGTACAACGGAATAATGTATACAACAGAGTAATAATAGTGTAACAAATGTGTACAACGGAATAATGTATACAACAGAGTAATAATAGTGTAACAAATGTGTACAACGGAATAATGTATACAACAAAGTAATAACAGTGTAACAAATATGTACAAGAGAGTAATAACAGTGTAACAAATGTGTACAACGGAATAATGTATACAACAGAGTAATAATAGTGTAACAAATATGTACAACGGAATAATGTATACAACAGAGTAATAATAGTGTAACAAATGTGTACAACAGAGTAATAAGAGTGTAACAAATGTGTACAACAGAGTAATAAGAGTGTAACAAATGTGTACAACGGAATAATGTATACAATAGAGTAATAATAGTGTAACAAATGTGTACAACAGAGTAATAAGAGTGTAACAAATGTGTACAACGGAATAATGTATACAACAGAGTAATAATAGTGTAACAAATGTGTACAACGGAATAATGTATACAACAGAGTAATAATAGTGTAACAAATGTGTACAACGGAATAATGTATACAACAGAGTAATAATAGTGTAACAAATGTGTACAACGGAATAATGTATACAACAAAGTAATAACAGTGTAACAAATATGTACAAGAGAGTAATAACAGTGTAACAAATATGTACAACAGAGTAATAACAGTGTAACAAATGTGTACAACGGAATAATGTATACAACAAAGTAATAACAGTGTAACAAATATGTACAAGAGAGTAATAACAGTGTAACAAATATGTACAACAGAGTAATAACAGTGTAACAAATGTGTACAACGGAATAATGTATACAACAGAGTAATAATAGTGTAACAAATGTGTACAACAGAGTAATAAGAGTGTAACAAATGTGTACAACAGAGTAATAAGAGTGTAACAAATGTGTACAACGGAATAATGTATACAATAGAGTAATAATAGTGTAACAAATGTGTACAACAGAGTAATAAGAGTGTAACAAATGTGTACAACGGAATAATGTATACAACAGAGTAATAATAGTGTAACAAATGTGTACAACGGAATAATGTATACAACAGAGTAATAATAGTGTAACAAATGTGTACAACGGAATAATGTATACAACAGAGTAATAATAGTGTAACAAATGTGTACAACGGAATAATGTATACAACAAAGTAATAACAGTGTAACAAATATGTACAAGAGAGTAATAACAGTGTAACAAATATGTACAACAGAGTAATAACAGTGTAACAAATGTGTACAACGGAATAATGTATACAACAAAGTAATAACAGTGTAACAAATATGTACAAGAGAGTAATAACAGTGTAACAAATATGTACAACAGAGTAATAACAGTGTAACAAATGTGTACAACGGAATAATGTATACAACAGAGTAATAATAGTGTAACAAATGTGTACAACGGAATAATGTATACAACAGAGTAATAATAGTGTAACAAATGTGTACAACGGAATAATGTATACAACAAAGTAATAACAGTGTAACAAATATGTACAAGAGAGTAATAACAGTGTAACAAATATGTACAACAGAGTAATAACAGTGTAACAAATGTGTACAACGGAATAATGTATACAACAAAGTAATAACAGTGTAACAAATATGTACAAGAGAGTAATAACAGTGTAACAAATGTGTACAACGGAATAATGTATACAACAAAGTAATAACAGTGTAACAAATATGTACACGAGAGTAATAACAGTGTAACAAATATGTACAACAGAGTAATAACAGTGTAACAAATATATACAAGAGAGTAATAACAGTGTAACAAATGTGTACAACGGAATAATGTATACAACAAAGTAATAACAGTGTAACAAATATCTACACGAGAGTAATAACAGTGTAACAAATATGTACAACAGAGTAATAACAGTGTAACAAATATGTACAAGAGAGTAATAACAGTGTAACAAATGTGTACAACGGAATAATGTACACAACAAAGTAATAACAGTGTAACAAATATGTACAAGAGAGTAATAACAGTGTAACAAATATGTACAAGAGAGTAATAACAGTGTAACAAATGTGTACAACGGAATAATGTATACAACAGAGTAATAATAGTGTAACAAATGTGTACAACGGAGTAATGTATACAACAAAGTAATAACAGTGTAACAAATATGTACAAGAGAGTAATAACAGTGTAACAAATATGTACAACAGAGTAATAACAGTGTAACAAATGTGTACAACGGAATAATGTATACAACAGAGTAATAATAGTGTAACAAATGTGTACAACGGAATAATGTATACAACAGAGTAATAATAGTGTAACAAATGTGTACAACGGAATAATGTATACAACAAAGTAATAACAGTGTAACAAATATGTACAAGAGAGTAATAACAGTGTAACAAATATGTACAACAGAGTAATAACAGTGTAACAAATGTGTACAACGGAATAATGTATACAACAGAGTAATAATAGTGTAACAAATGTGTACAACGGAATAATGTATACAACAGAGTAATAATAGTGTAACAAATGTGTACAACGGAATAATGTATACAACAAAGTAATAACAGTGTAACAAATATGTACAAGAGAGTAATAACAGTGTAACAAATATGTACAACAGAGTAATAACAGTGTAACAAATGTGTACAACGGAATAATGTATACAACAAAGTAATAACAGTGTAACAAATATGTACAAGAGAGTAATAACAGTGTAACAAATATGTACAACAGAGTAATAACAGTGTAACAAATGTGTACAACGGAATAATGTATACAACAGAGTAATAATAGTGTAACAAATGTGTACAACGGAATAATGTATACAACAAAGTAATAACAGTGTAACAAATATGTACAAGAGAGTAATAAGAGTGTAACAAATATGTACAACAGAGTAATAACAGTGTAACAAATGTGTACAACGGAATAATGTATACAACAAAGTAATAACAGTGTAACAAATATGTACAAGAGAGTAATAACAGTGTAACAAATGTGTACAACGGAATAATGTATACAACAAAGTAATAACAGTGTAACAAATATGTACACGAGAGTAATAACAGTGTAACAAATATGTACAACAGAGTAATAACAGTGTAACAAATATGTACAAGAGAGTAATAACAGTGTAACAAATGTGTACAACGGAATAATGTACACAACAAAGTAATAACAGTGTAACAAATATATACAAGAGAGTAATAACAGTGTAACAAATATGTACAAGAGAGTAATAACAGTGTAACAAATGTGTACAACGGAATAATGTATACAACAGAGTAATAATAGTGTAACAAATGTGTACAACGGAATAATGTATACAACAGAGTAATAATAGTGTAACAAATGTGTACAACGGAATAATGTATACAACAAAGTAATAACAGTGTAACAAATATGTAAAAGAGAGTAATAACAGTGTAACAAATATGTACAACAGAGTAATAACAGTGTAACAAATGTGTACAACGGAATAATGTATACAACAAAGTAATAACAGTGTAACAAATATGTACAAGAGAGTAATAACAGTGTAACAAATGTGTACAACGGAATAATGTATACAACAGAGTAATAATAGTGTAACAAATATGTACAACAGAGTAATAACAGTGTAACAAATGTGTACAACGGAATAATGTATACAACAGAGTAATAATAGTGTAACAAATGTGTACAACAGAGTAATAAGAGTGTAACAAATGTGTACAACGGAATAATGTATACAACAAAGTAATAACAGTGCAACAAATATGTACAAGAGAGTAATAACAGTGTAACGCTGTGAAAATTGTTGCCATCTCCGTAAAAAAGTAAAAAAGACCGAAAAGAAAGCTTAAATTTCTGTGCGCAAAAGAGTTAAAAACAAAGTAGTACTAAAAAAAAAAAGAAACAAAAAAAAAAAAAATTAAAATGTTTAAATGTTTTGGGAAGTTGGTTAAAAATTGATCGCAAGATTCCACGACAAAGACACGGGCACCCGAAGTTTATATAGAGAATTAGAAAAAACACAATACCCCCAACAACACTCCAAAAACCATAACAAAAGTCCCAAAAGTCCCCAAAGACCCCCAAATACCAACAAAAGTCCGCCAAAAAACTTCCAAAAGACCCCCAGTCAAAAAGACCCTGAAAAAGATCCTCAAAAGATGACACAGTCTCCTCTCTACCAGTGCCCATACCACGTATCTAACTCATACCCACTCATGCATTCGAAATTTTTGTAACGCGTAACGCTCGAAAATTATAGTCCCCTTCCCCCCGCAAGCGCAAAAAGGATTCACTTCAAAAACCCTTCTAAAAAAAATCAGCAAAAATCCTCTATCCTGTTTATGACATGTTCAGTAATATTCTTCTTGTTGTCCTTCTCCTTTGAATGTGTAACTGGATCCCTTCGATCATTGTTGCAGTACAAAAGATACAGTTTTTATCGAGTGAGCATAGTATCTACGCCTTTTGCTATTAATTCGAAGCGAAACCCAAAGTAGCAAACACTCAAGAGTCCAAAGAGCAAAGAAGCAAACCCCCTTTGCCCGAATATTATGATTCTGCGTTGTGAATCGTGCCAGCAGTTCAGTTTGGCTTTATCTATATTCCATGTTTGTTTATTTAACCGAAATGTATCCGCAATATACGACATATTGAGCAGCGGCGAGTATAACTCCCAGATTAACTTAAGAACGAATTCAAATTACTTAGTGTTAGTCGTGTTCTTATTTTTTAGTTATCCGTTGTACGTTCGCGTGGCCAGTTGAGTTTCAGTGGATCAAATCGGGTTAAAAAATTTCAAATTTCAAATTCAAACAAAGCGCGAGTGAGTTCATAGTGTCCCGCTGTATTTTTTATTTAATTTCCTTGATAACTGGTAAGATTTCGAGCGTAATACTCCTTTATGGTTTACCGTATAACCTTTTTTTTCTAAGAATAGTGTATCTGACCATGTTGGATTTAATTTTGAGCTCCGTTTGATTGAAAGATGAACCTTGCTTCTCTATTTTTTTTTGTCTCGACGACTCTGATAACAGTGTACGCAAGAAGTGAAATTCATTTTATCTTTGACAAAATAGCAATTTACAATGAGTGTAATGTTGGTTTCCTTTGGCAAAAAATTAATGTTGGTTTTCTTTGGCCAAAAGAGTCGAACATTCCCCCGCCCTTGATTCGTATGTGTCAATTGATGGAATCAGATAGATTTTGGTGATCGGTTTTTTGAAGGTACTTGTTGCTCTTTTGACTGTGACTACTCGGATCAAATAATCTCGGCCTGGATTGTTTTTGCTAGCGGCCATCTCGCTGCAGATACATTTTTATCCATCAATAGTACTACGTCGTCAATTTTTATTTGTTTGGCTGGTTGACTTAACTTACATAGCTGGTTCAATCTGGTGAGATATTCGTTGTTCTGGATTAATTTTTGGAGCATCTGCCACCTCGATAGTGTACTTAATCTAATGTGGATCAATGTTGGTAAGTGGATGGCCTGGGGTCAATGGATCATCGTTTTTATCGTACCGATACAATGGCCATGAATTAAGCATTGCTTCCACCTGCTTTAAGAACGTAAGGAATTCTTCGTAGTTTAATATATGGTCTCTCCTATGACTCGTTGATTGTGGAAAATTGCCGACATCACGGCAGCTTCTCACAAGCCACCGCTGGGGGTATGAGATGCCACTTAGTACCCTGGTCGACTGTCCAGTCGATCACTTTGTTCGTGAAACTTTCCGACTGTAGCAGATCTCTCATCTCTTGAAGTTGATTAATGGCGCCGATGAAGTTGGTAGCGTTGGTTGATAGAACTGTCATCTCTTGAAGTTGATTAATAGCGTTAGCGTTATCTGAAAACAGATCCGAGCAGATCCCTCTGGAACCACCTTAGTGCAGCTATAAACGAGTCAGTGCTTAAATTGGTCACTAGTTCGATGTGGATTACTTTTGTCGCCATACACGTGTGATTTTCGAATTCCTTAACTGCTGGGCCTTCATTAAGTATGGACCAGCACTATTAATGCCACTTTGAACGAACGTTCTGACGAGATTAACCCATGGCGAGTATAGTTGCACCATCATTTGCTGTTTAACTTTCTTTCTATATCGGTGGCACACTAAACATTGATTGATGGTGCCTTATGGAATCTCTGTTTGACGTAAGCAACCATGTGAGATGTGCCAGCATGACACAACTTACGGTGAAAATATTCGTCGTATTTGGCTATACAACCGCTGTCCGTTCATAGTCTCCCGCAAAAATCTCTTCACCGGTCCTGATTTCGAGCTGATGTTATCCAGTTTGGCATCCCTAAACTTTGGGCGTCCTGTTTTATGCCATTCGTCCAGCGTAGGCTTGGCCGGCCTCACTGTTATGTTCCATAAATCCTACCTACCTTTATTCCGAGCAGGATCCTCAGCTAGGTGTCCTGCCAACCGGAGTCTAGCGAGGTTAATTTTCTTCACAATGTCGACATAGATCACATCATTATAGAATCTCCGAAACCATCCTTTCCCACATACCTGGCCAACAATTTACTCTCGAACGCTGCTAGGAGGATGTCAGAATGCATTTTGCTAAGCACCCAAGTCTCTGAAGTAAGTTTTTGTTTTATATACCATCAGCTTGTTATGGTTAAGTTCCTGGATCTGAAGAGTCTTGACAGACTATAGCTGCAGTTGTTGGCTTTAACCAACCGTGCGCATATTTCTGATTCCATGCTGTTATAGGCTGCTACAGTTGACCCGAGTTAGTAAAAGGATTGCACTACGCTTCGAATTCGCGCTCCACTATTTGAATTGAGGGACCAATGATGGATCTTCTACTCGTAGACGTGGCCAGCATGTACTTTGTTTTGCTCTCATTTATGTGCAGCCCCAGATTTTATGAAAGCTTCCTGTACAGCCCTTTGGTTTCTACCATCGATATTGATGTCGTCTGCGTAAGCCATAAGCCACCAACTAATCCGATCCGATGTCATTTGCGTAAGCCAGTATCTGAATCGAATTGTGAATCCATTCCTCTTGAATAGAGTATTGTTCCTCTCACCGTAACATCAGAGTCTCGAATCACTTTCTCCAACGCCAGGTTGAAGAGGACGTAGGCCAGTCCATCCCATTGTCAGAGCACGTTATAGATGTTGAATGGGCTTAATAGTGATCCGTTTATTTCTACTTGGCCTCTAACATTGGACATCTCGACAACCTATATAGTCACGTGAGTTTATTTGGGCTGCCGAATTCTCTAATGGCTCTATAAAGTTCTACTCTGGCTATGCTATCATAGGCGGCTTTAAAGTCTATAATAAGATGGTGTAGTGAGTTTTGAAACTCTAGACATTTTTCCATCACCTGCCTTAGGGTGTAAATCTGATCAGTTGTTGATTTGCCTGGGATGAAGCCACACTGGTGTGGACTAATGCGTATGGGGCTATCTTGAGGAGAAAATCTTATACGCGGTACTCAACAACGTTATACCACGATAATTGCTGCATGTTTTGATATCTCCTTTCTTATGTATGGGGCATAGTCTTCTGGCATCGCTTCTTCATCGCACACTTGCCCTTTTATTTCATGAGGCGTTAGGACGTGACATGGTTGTAAGCTACTGGCTATATTTGCGAAATAGCAATTAGATGCCTCAACCATGACAGGTTGGTTTGTCTAAAACGTCGATGTTATTAAGACGCGTAATAGCAGGCAGGCCTGGCATTGAGCTTCAGCTCTCTCTAACTCTTCCCCAATTGTCGTGCCTCCTCCTCAACTGTTGTTCGCCATGTATTTTTCGGATGACCTGTTCTTCTCACCATCTTGAGATAACCGATTCCATTGCATTGCGTAGTTTGCTATTGAACTGTCGCCTTTTTGGAGTGTATGACCAATCCACTGCCACTTCCGTCATTGGATGGTTGTGCCTATTGGTTCCTGACCAGTTCTCTGGTAAAGATATTCGTTAGAGATACGTTTAGGCCACCAGTAAACCCTTAAGATGATCCGTAAGCACCTTAAGCCGTAGGCTGATCGCATTGCTTCGCCATATCATGGACATCATTCCAAACACTGACTTTGCTTTGCCGATTCAGTTGATTACCGATTATGCTGTTCATTTCCACCATCGTTCGAGAAAATACTCCCAAGATATTGGAAACTCTTTACTCTCTCTACCGGTTGCCCAGCTAAAGACGATAGCTATTAACAATATTATAAAAAATGATCCCATTCAGTCGCTTGACCCATTTACTTCTCTCTCAGTTCTATTTGGAATAAAAACCAAGAACGGAAGCATTAAATTCAAGAAACTACAAGAACACGCAATGATTTATTTTGCAGAATTTGCTAAATCCGCGTTCCGCATATATCTAAGCTCCTTTATTATAATTTTTTGTTTGATACAATGCGGCCGTCGTGCTGAGCTTAATTCAAAGCTCAAATACTTAACTAAAAAAATCAATTTTGTAATTGAAAATAGGAACTACACATAGATATTTAACTTAGGCTCTATTAACAGACAACAGGGAAAGTATACGCACGCTGTTCACGAAGAAACACCAGAAAAGTCTATTATATATATACCACATATATACTTTGGAGCACATAATTACTTGAAATTGAAAAAAAAAGTCAAAAATGGAAGCAAAGGCATTAAGATACAACTCAGAAACGGTCACAGAGTATCAGATATCAGTAACAATAACAAAAATATATTCTCGGTAAAAAATAAAAATGAAACTCTGTCCGGTTGTTATTTGTGGGAACTCACATTTCACAGCCGATTTTTATGAAATTTGCAACGTATATTACTGGTAGGTGGAGGAAGGTTATGGGCTACAGTACACCCTCCACCCTGCGGTGGTAGTAGGTGAAGATACAACAGTTAGTAGATTGTGAAAACGTAAATTAACATAAGAGTGCTGGTGCGTGTGCCAGCTACATGTGCATGCATTTACCTCAAATTATTTGAACTTAAGGTCGATAGAGATCTGATAATTGTCACACCTTATCACTTATCGTATAGGACACAGATCTATACCACAACAACCCAAAGATCAATCATTTCTTTGGTGGAGAAAACATGGAAAGATAGCAACTGATGGAAAATAAATTACACAGCCGTCCGAGATTTAAAGACAGAATCAGAAGCTGTGCTATATTGCAGTTCAATAGGAGAGCAATTAGCTCTTGAAGATATTTTACTGCTTCCACGATCACCAAACGCACCGCATTTAAGTTTTAGAATCAAATGTGCGGGCATTCGGTTTAATGGCATTTTTGGTTATTGGCGCTGGACTTCCAAGTGCTTAAGAGTTTGACTCACAAACGGACAAATCTCTGACTGAGACTTGGATCAGTGTCACGCGTACAATGAAATGTGTGTGTGTGATAAAAAAAAAACTGTAAGCTATGCACCCGCGATCATTTAAATCATTACCATTCCATTACCCATTCGAAGAACAATAACATTCTACAGAAAACAAGAACATACATTGGTTTCCCGCTTATATGTGAATGTATCCATGGATGTACTACTTTACAGTTCCTACTGCATGATCATCAACTACATGTACATTAGTTATTCCGCTTCGCTAGCAGATTAGATGCTCTGTGGCCAAAAAGAAAAAACGCAATAATGTCGGGTTTTTGTTTATATTTTGAGACATAAACATTTAATTCTTAATTAGGGTACAACATCCGGCGTTATTTGAGAATAACTTCAAGGTCTCCTTAGAAGATAGACATAGGGTCGTATGCATAGGAAATCATTTCAAGTACAAGCTCAAGTTAACTCATTTTATTGACAACATTCTCAACCCACCACCATGTGGTTTGCAAACTGAAAAATACGCTGACCCATCAGTAAGGGCTCATGTTTTCCATTCTACGTACAGTAAATATAAAAAATGAAAGCCTCTATTAGAAAATTTCGTAATAAATTAATAATAAGTAAATAAATTACAAGAATGGTTCTAAAAAAAGTTATTTTTTATATCGCAAAATAATGATTGAATATTTTTGCAACAATTTATTATAATTGTTATTGTAGGTATGGGTTTTGTAAGGCCCTGTGCATTGCAACCTACTATCAACTCTGCATCCCAGATATTTTACCGCATTATGTGAATGCTCAGTTCAGTTCCCTTGTAAACACCACTGTATAAGCCTGTATTAGCCTTGAGGTGTTTTATTCTTTTCCGTGTGAGGGCTTCATTTGATGCAGCTCCATAATCCTGTGTGAGCGCAAACAAAAACGTCGTCAGCGTAGTCCAGATGTTTGACTTGTAAGAGTCCAACGAATTCCTCTGTTTCCAGTAGAATAAGATGCGCCGCGAAGTACATCGCTAATCATCACCAACAAAAAAAAAGTATCGGCGATAGAATGCAACCTTGTCGTACCCCACTTAGGATCTCGAATTTTCCTTTGACAGCAGCACATGACATTTAGAGCCGTCACAGGTTGCTTTAATAAAAGCTATTATCGGGTATACCTCTCCTGCGCAAGGCGAGCCTGTTGACACTTTCAAACGCCTACTCAAAATCGATGAACAGCCGGTGTAGTGGTGACCGGAATTCAACGCACTGTTCAATAATGATACGCAGGGTGGGTATTTATGTGGACTATACGGGAGGATCCAGTGCGGAAAGCTGCTTGTTCGGTATCGAGTGTATCTTCCAGATGTTCCTTAATTCGCTCAAGTACTTTGCAACAGCAGGAAGAACTCAAATGCTTCTCGAGTTTTCGCACACCATAGGACTACGTTTTTTTAAAGGAGCTTGCCAATCATTCCCTTCTTCCACTCGTCGGGGAAACTTTTTGCCTCCCAAGCTCTCTTGATGAGAGGATATAATAGCTCTGTTGATCTCGTTGGAGCGGCAACGATCAACGCTAGTATTAGAAAATTTAGTTGCACTGTGCAGCACCCCATCCATTGTGTTGTACAGCAGTTGCTGCTGCAAACTGGACTTTGGAAGCTGTCTCACCATTGCTTCAAAATTCCTTTCTGGATACTGGATGATTCTGGAATGACTCTGCTAATGTTTTACAGAGGGCTTTCCTTGACAAATTGGGTACTGGACAGTCAAATCAAAATCTTTAATTTTCCCTTCCACATGCCACTCACTTTTCCAGTCATGTTTGTCTCGAGTGTTTTCACTTTTTCTTGAATTACTGCTTGAATTTCACTCATCTCACCTCCTAACTTTTCTTGATTAACATCCAGCTGATTCTGATTTTGCTGATCAAATTTAGAGTTCAATTCCTGTTTCAGTTGTTGGCTCTGCTGTTCTAATTTTGACGCTTATTTGAAAATTCAATTCTTGCTTCTGCTGGTACAGCTTCTCGTTTAGTTGCTGCAATTGGTCACTTTGCCGGTCTAGCTTGCTGTTCATTTGCTACTTCGTTTGTTCTCTACTGCTGCTGGTCAAAATTGCTACTCATTTGTTGTTTTTGCTTGCAAGATCGCCTCCATGCTTGACTTGACCAGCCTTTTCTTTCAAAATAGCCGTTTTTCGCTCCACTAACTCCGTCTTATCCTTATATCTTTTTTGTATCCCACCAAAAAGGCATTTCCGCTCTAGGAATCTTTATCGCACTATCCAGTTCAACAGAAACATTGATTGATTTGTGATCTTTGTATCTTAGACTAAATAACAAAAAAAAAAGATAACAAGTGCCATCAAGTTCTGACTGGAAGAAGTCGAAATAGAGGGGTATACGAGTGGAGAAAATTCACTGAAAATAAAAATTACATTGCCCTGATTATTGATCGCAATAATCAATACACAGATCATTATGTCGAATAGGGATCTCGGAGAAGTAATAGATCTATCGGAGTGGGTAACCGTTGAATATGCCGATCCGGAGCATTGCCCTGACTGTCGTGCTCCTAATGAGAATTATGGCAACCTGAACGATGAGGCGTCTTCTAAGACGGAAGGCATAACGATGCAAAATACGGCCAATTGTAAGTTAATGACAATGCGCGTACTTCTTTTTCCAACTTTTCCAACTGTATGTCTTATTTCCGGGGAAGTCTTTAAGCCGATAGACTCACACCACCCGTTGTGGATCGCACCATTGCCGGACAGTGCGAAAGATACGTTGAACGTTGAATCAACAGCAATAAAACCACCAGCAGTTACTCGTACTCGTACAACCAGGTAAGTTTCTTCGTGAAATGTAACATTTAAGTAACATTTCTAATCGTCCATTTTTCTTCTTTCAAGCAACAGCAGGATCAAGCCGTTTGTTAGATCCACTAATACATCTTTCAATGTGACATCACTTAATACCAACAAGGCACGTAATTCCGGTGTTAAAACCGACGACAACGTCACCGCCGCCAATAAACCGAGTAAAACAGTGAATATTACAACTATGGATGGTGAATTTACTGTGACATCGTTGGGATCTGATGAAGATGAAGAACCCTCATATACAAATACAGAAAAGTATCCAGTTCTTGCCAAGTACATGATGGCCGCCAATACAGCTGTAGTACCACCAAGCCCTTTTATTCAGCAAAATGAATATCAACAGCTCCGCGAACAGCAACAACGTCAAATTCATGGTTGGAACCCCTCAGAACTTGCAGAATTTGCTGGTCTGCCGCTGGATCTGACAAAACCGCATGGCTCTAAACCGACAACAAATTCCGCGGGTGGCGTTGTAGAAATGGATTCACATGCTGACTCCGTTCAAATGAATAGATCGCCAGGAAGTCAATTGGTGTCAACAACCACCCAACAACAACAACAACATCCATCAACACATGAAGATCAGCTAGTCTCATGCACAAACGAGGGCTGTACAAGGCAGTTCCTCACCAATTCGGGAATGCGAAGGCATCTCCGTTGGCATGAACTGCGTACCCATTATTGTGGCGAATGTGGAAGGTCATTTTTGAAGTATTCTCACTTGGAGCGACATTTTAGGATGCACACGGGCGAAAAACCTTTTCAGTGCAATGTTGAAGGATGTGGCAAACGATTCTCACTGGATTTCCATTTAAGGTAAGAGAGTTATTTTCAAAAGAAAAAAAAACAACCCATAAAAATACAATTTTTCATGTAAATTCTCTAATAGGAGATATGTGTTAAAATTTGAAAAAAATCGAACTAATTTTTAAAAAATGTATATGGGCACCCCTCGGACCTCAGGGCCTCACTCCAAAAACTTTACAAAAAATTTTGTCCATCGGAGATACACACGAATATAAAATTTAAAAAAAATCGGGTTAAGTTTTTTAAAAAATTTGTTGGGGCCCCATGACCCTCCTAATCCTGTCTCCAAAATTTTTGCAAAAAGTGTTGCCCATCGGAGATACACACGTATATAAAATTTTAAAAAAATCGGGTTAATTTTTTTAAAAAAAATTTTTAGGAAGTGGGTTAAAAATTGGCCAGCCAGCCATAAACATACAAAGCATGCAAAGTTAATATAGAGATTTTAAAAAGAGAGCAGATCTTTATAACGTGTATGCCAACAACATGTGCATGCATTTCCCTTAATTTTGCTTTTATAAAACAAAAAAAATGGTGATCTTTAGGTTGATTGCGAGCCCGAAGGGCGAAGCTAATAATCAGAGGACAAGAAAATTTTTCTAGCGTACGTGTATCGGTTTGTCAGTTTGTCCGCTTGTATATCGTGACTTCTACCAGTCAGAATTTGATGGGACTTGTTTTAAAACAATTGGTAAGCACTTGGCTTGCGATGACGTGACGCGTGTAATTTTTTTTTTTAAAAATTTTTTTTAAAACTTGACTTTCAATGACTTTACGCGTGTCACGTGTGGCGCGCGCAATTTTTTTTAAATAGTGGTTTTAAAATTTGGCATGCTATGACGTGACGCGTGTCAAGTGTAGCGCGTCGCGTGTGGCGCGTGTTTATTTTTTTTAATACATCTTTTAAAACTTGGCTCGCGATGACGTGACGCATGTCGCGCGTCACGTGTTGGCGCGTGTCATTTTTTTTTTTAAACAGGTACTTGTTTTTAAACTTGGCTTGCGATGACTTGACGTATGTCACGTGTCGCGTGTGGCGTGTGTCAATTTTTTTTTTTTAAATAAGTTATTGTTTTAAAACTTGGCTTGCGATGACGTGACGCGTATCACGCACGCACACATCTAGAGGTCAGAATTTTTATGGGACTTATTTTAAAACAATTGTTAAGCGCTCAGCTTGCAATTTGTTTAATTTTGAGTTTTTTTTTTTATTCAAAGGGGTTAGGAGAAAAAAAAATGTTTTTTTTTAAAGATTGTTTACGAGTTTGCCACATAAACAGACGAATCTGCGACTGCGACTTGACTCCCTGTCACACACACACACACACAATAAGAAATATTGGGGCACTTACTTCAGCACGGCTCTGCTCAACGGAATCCTCATTTAGCTCTGGGCATAAAAATGATCCTTCCATCTGCGTAGAAGGATCCTCAATTGATATCAAAAGTGTGCCATCCACATCCATTACAGGAGGATGATTGGTGTTTGTTGCTTTTTTCCCCAATAACATCTTTGGATATTGGATACAGTTCACGGATATCTTCTCTTGTTGCAGCGTTTTCCGCATTATCTGCGAGTCCATCTAACCTCACCCTCCTGTCATGTCATGTCTCACGCAGCGATAGACCAACTTGTGTGCTTCGCAATCCAGCCTTTCGTTGAACATCTTCTGCTTCGGCATTTATTTGCATTTTCGACGATTTGCGAAGTTCCTTTTTATTCACTCTAGTGCCTTCAGCTTGACTGACACGAAGTGTTACCAAAACAAAACGCCACAGAATTTTCATTTTTTGATGAATTTTTTCGAATTAAAGTAAGTAATGTTCAGAAATATTTAAGTTTTCGAATTGCATTAGCAGTTTTCGATTTGGCCACCCTTAGCCGCGATTATAGCCTTCAAACGGCCGACAAAGCTATTGCATGCAGCACAAAAGTGGCTCTGCGGGTTATTTTGGCCCATTCCCCGCGGCGATGCTTGAGATGATCAAGACTTTGGTCTTCACTTTTGTCCCAACCTTGCTCTTCGAAATACCCCAAACCGAGAAATCTAGCGGGTTTGCATCCCGGTGAATTTCATGGCCATTTGGGCAGTGAAATGAAATGAAATGATCCGCGGAATGATGTTGTTTCTCAGGTATATAGGTATATCATTGACACTTGGCGTAAGCTGACACATGACCACATGTGGACTGCACTGCTTTTTACATTATATGGCTAAATTGTTTTTTTAATTTCAATTATTAATTGCAGGAGTCATGAGCGGCTACACGATGCTGATCGATTAAATGTCTGCCCGGTAAAAGGTTGCAATAAACGTTATGTTCAAGAAGCTAAGCTCTGGACACATCTTTCGAAACATTTTAATCAAAGTAATTACATTTTTAACAAAAATTAAAATACAGAAACACTATAATGATAATATCTTTTAATTTTTAGACGCAAATGAAAATAATAACTGCGATCTTAAATAAGCACAGAGACGGATTAAAGAGACCACAACACCAATTATACAATTATACATTTACGATATATACTTAATTTTTCTTAATCACAATCATTATCACATTTGGATTTACAACTGGCGTCCGGTGCTGGCCTCCCGCAAAAAATCTCTCCACCGCTCCAGATTTTATCCAACCGATATCGCATCCATCCTAAACTCTGGTCTTTCTCGATTACGCCGTCCCTTCAGCGTAGGCTTGGCGCCGGCCTCGATATCGTGTCCCTTAATCCTACCTCAAAAGACTCTCTTCACTCATGCGAGCTAGGTGTCGTATGCCCATCGGAGCCCACCGAGTTTATTTCTCTTTGCAATTTCGACCGCTCATAGAGATCTCATCATTATAGAGTCTTCTGAACAGCAAACTGGATGACATCGGCTCGAAATCGGGACAGGTGGGTGGAGAGACTTTTTGCGGGAGGCCAGCATCGGACCCCGGTTGTAGAGCCAAATATGATGATGATGATGAACAGCAATCAAAAAATACGACAACTTTTCGGTCTAATGTCCAACTTTAGGATGTAACTTTTGGATTATTTCTGATGTAGCCACGACAACCACGAAAACATGCAACTGTGGGTAATCACAATGTAGATTAGGTTAGGTTAGTGGCACAGCAATCGCTAGCTTGCAGACTATAGTAGCAGTCCTTTGTGTTCTTATACATTTTTCTTTTTCAACGGATCCCTTCCGAGATCTTAATGAAACGAAGTGTGTCTCGCATTTTGCCGTTTTCGAGATCGGAGATGTTATTTACTAACCAGTTACCTAAGTTAATTTGTACCATCTGTACACTAATGCCGGACAGGAGCAAACAGTCTTCTCTTCCTTTTCGTCCATGCAGCTTCTGCAGAAGTCATTGAATTCGATAGCAGCATCCCAATAATTAATTTCTCGCCTTTTTAAGTGGATTAGCGTAGTTGAGCGGCTTAAGTCAAGCTATGTCAAGCTAAGCAGGCCTTGTCTTCTTATATTAAAAGTGTCAGTGTCTTAACTTGTGCAGTATCGCAATAGGCCTCCCAACCTCTGCCCTTTCGTAGTCCTACCACATCTAACTAATTCGTCGGCCTTGCAGTTACCACATCCGAGTGGCCCGGGACCAAAATAATTCTTATGTCTAACTATTCCAACATCTCTTTAAAAGAGGAATGACAGCTAAACGCCTGTTTTTTGATGTAAATGAAACAGATTCCAGCGATTTTATAACCTCCTGACTGTCTTAGTCTTTTGTAAAAGAGAGTACACTATGCTTCAACATCTTCATAACCTCCTCAATCGCTATCATCTCAGCCTGGTATAGGCTGCAGTTATCACGGAGTTGGACAGAGATGCTTGCTTGAAGCTTTTCATATAGAAGACTCCAGCTCCTACTCTGTCCCGTCTATCTTAGAGCCATCCGTTAAAAGCTGTACTGTTTCTTTATCAGTGCAGTACATAGTTCTTCAACTACCAAGTTGGTTTTTGTTTACCTCTTGGTTTTCTCATAGGGCGTCAAGTGATCCTTGACGTAGCGATCCTTGACATAAACTTTGACGTGCCTTGAAAAAGTGATCCTTGATGTGAGCCTTGACGAAGCGATCCTTGACGTGAACTTTTGAGTTTGAGCGATCCTTGACGTTCCTTGAAAAAGTGATCCTTAACGTGTGCCTTGACGAAGCAATTCTTGACGTGCCTTGACGAAGTGATCCTTAACGTGAGCATTGACGAAGCGATTCTTGACGTACCTCGACAAAGTGATCCTTGATGTGAGCCTTGACGAAGTGATCCTTGATATGAACCTAGACGTGCCTTGAAAAAGTGATCCTTTCCTGTGATCCTGATAACGTGTGCCTTGACGAAGCGATCATTGACGTGCCTTGACGAAGTGATCCTTGATATGAACCTAGATGTGCCTCGACAAAGTGATCCTTAACGTGTGCCTTGACGAAGCAATTCTTGACTTGCCTTGACGAAGTGATCCATAACGTGAGCCTTGACGAAGTGATCCTTGACGTAGCACGTGATGGCAGGGCGGCAATTGCTTAGACGTCGACGTCGACGACGACGACGACGACGACGAAGAGAGCGTCTGCCTGCATATTCGCCTCTTTTTTGTCTAAGTGACGCGCTGTGCTGTGCTGTGATATGCCAGTACGGTCGTACCAATTTGTTGGCGGCACTGTGTTCCTAGAAGGTGCACCCGAATTTGGAAACAAAAATATATCTCTTGTTTTGTGTGAAAAAAAAAATTCGGCCACAGAATTTCGTTCCTCACAATGTCTTCCCACAACAATTCTACACACACATTAAGACCTTTTCTTATTTACAATGGCATCAAGATAGGCAGGCTTAGTATCTAGTTTGGAGACTAATTAGCGATGGTCTGTGTACGAGCGTTCCTTGGCAAATCTCCATTCTCTTATCAAGTGTGCAATAGAGTCGGAGACGAGAGTTACCTCAAGTACTTGTCGTCTGTTTTTGTTATGACTTTGTTGTGTAAGGAGTTAGTCTTTTTCAGCGGCTGCCTGCCTATACCATAAGTAATCTAACGATTTCCTCCTAAAGCTGGACATTAGACCCAAAAGTTGTAGTCGTTTCTCTGTAAACGATATACCAAATGGCCATCAATATACCCGCAGTTGTAAGTTAAACAAATTTCAATTTAATTCGATAGATAAACGAAGCGTCGTCTTTGCGCATCACAAGCACCTAAAAAAGTGTATAAAAAAAAAAAAAGCTCAAAGGAGAATAAAGTCTCCCTTTTAAGGTAAATCCGTCTTTTTGTTAAAAGAGGAACTTATTCAGTCTTCAAGTGTTATCGCAACAAATAAAACCTCATCATTGATACCATATCCAAATATTATTATTATTGTAAGAAACAACAGCATTACGATTGTCACTTTATAATATTTCTGTTTTTTTAATATATACCTACTCGTACTATTATATAATTATCAGTATTATTCACTGCACTCACTATATGTTTATCACTTATTTCCAATTAAAATCGCTCCCATCGTTTGATGTACAAAAGGAAATACAATTATCATAAAGAGCTATCAGAAAGACTATTTTGTCATTTGAAGTGCAGTGTATTTTTTTTTTTTTTTTTTAATTTTTGAAAAAATATTGTTCATTTGTTCGCTATAAGTCTTGAGATCGGTAAAAACGAATGAATATCATTGAGATATTCATTAATTCACTGAAATAAATAAAAACCACTGATCTCATCTCCTTAATAAGCTCCTTTAAGTTTTTTAATTACACATTTTTTATACTATTTTTAAATAAATATATAAATATAATAAATTGTTGAGCTTTTTATTGAACGAAGATTTGGCATTTCACCGGGCGGGGAACTTATTGAACAATCGAATCCATCTATTAATTGTATTGCCTTTGTACTGTAAGTTGCTGCATTTCTCAAATTGTACCGATAGTTGTCGGCTGCTTTAATAATTGGTATAGGTTGTGTGCTAATAGCGATTATTGACGATCTTATAAAAACGAATTATCAATTCAATTTTATAGAGCCTACTCGTAATAAAAGGTTACTCTGGCACTATAAAAATGCTAACTGGGAGCACCTGATCCAATTTGATTGGTCAACCTGCTTATCCAACAATAATGCTGATGAAGCATCTCAACTGATCACGTCAACCATTCTGCTAGGAATGAAAAATTACACTCCTTCTTCATTTAAAAAAAAAAAAAAACAATACTCGTAAGAATAAGTGGTTTAATGATAACTGCAGGTCAGCAGTGGCGAGCAAAAAAACAGCCCATTTGGACGACTACGTTAATTGCCCATCCGCAGAAAACCTTTTGTTAAATTTAGAATAGCCAGAAATAGATCTAACGCTATAATTAACAGGTCCAAAATAATACCTGAGCTTAAGATTCGAGATAGCATGCGGAAAATTTTAGATTCTGATTCAAACAGTCGAAGCTTTTGGTCATTTGCTCCATTGGTTAAAAGAAACTTTGCAGAAAAGACTTCTTCTGCGCTCCATCTTTATTCCATAATGGTATTCCTTATAAAACTGATATTCAGAAAGCCAATCTCTTAGCTTCGCATTTTGCTTGTGCGTCAATCCTTCCATTATCTAACCCACCAATTCTTCTTCGGAATGTAGGCCCAGGTATGTCTACAATATATTTCCGTCAACGGGTTTTTTCCTAAATTCTCAAAGAACTTGACCCACCCCATTCCGCCATTAGTATTGAAAAGATGTCATCTTACCTTTGGCAAAACCGCTTAGCAAATTTGGTTTATCTCTCAATCAAGACAGGTGTTTTCCCGTCAATTTGGAAAATAGCTTATATTCAACCAGTCCCGAAAAAAGGTGATGAATCTGCACCAACTAATAACCGCCCTATTGATCTGTTGTCGGTTTGATCAAAAGGTTATGGAATCTATCGTTAATTTCAGACTAATGAGCTACCTGGATTCGAATGCTCTTCTATCCGATGTTCAGTATTCGAAAATTTCGAAGAAATCCATCTTCAGGTGAACTAATGACTTGCATGACTTATTGTTGGGAGCGAAGCATTGAAAACCTTAGTGAATCAAGCGTTGTTTCCTTAGATATTTCTAAAGCTGTTGATAGAGTATGGCCTGATTGTCTTATTAATAAGATTCGTGCGCTGAACTTACACTCCTCTCTCATTACATGGATTGAGGATTATTTATGGAACCGTAAAATAAAAGTTGTATTGAACGGTTTATCTTCAATTTCACATGGGATCAATGCTGGCGTGCCTCAAGGGTCATCCTTGTCGCCCACGCTCTTCCTGATATACATCAACGACCTGTTGTCTTCTACAACCTGTGATATCCATTCATTTGCTGATGATACAACACTATCGGCTTCCATTGAGTTTGCCAGTCAAAAAGAATGCAATTCTCGCCGGTTAGGTTCGCGTGAATTAATGAATTCGATAATTCGGTCGAACATTCAAGTCATTCTTGATTGGGGCAGATCTAATAGGGTGGAATTTAACCCAAAGAAATTCCAGGCTTGTCTTTTTTGCACAAAAGGCAATTCAACATTACGTTCCACCTGTTATTGCGAGATCAGAGATTCACTTAAGTTGTTAGGTTAAAAAGTATCTAGTGATCTTTCCTGGAAAGAACATATTTATGAAATTTCAAAAAGAGCTAGCCAATTTTTGGGCTTCATAAGACGTTGTAACTTCTACTTCACCCCCTCTGAAGTGTTAAGATTATATAAATCGTATGTTAGACCAATTTTAGAATTTAATTCATATGTGTAGGGTGGGGCTCCAAAATCTCATTTGGTTCATCTTGATGGAGTTCAGAATAGATAGTTATACGTTTGATAAACGATGTAACCATTACTTCGTCTCTTGATACTTTGGAGCACAGACGAAATGTAGGAGCTTTATCTGTTTTCTAAAAAATTCTACAACGGTAGATGTCCTTTAGAAACCCGTTCTCTAGTTCCAAGTCCTTTTGTCAGTAACGTAAACAGTAGGATTGCATCATCACGGAAGACTGCATCCGCGAATCAGATTCGAGTCAACGCGGCTGCCCTTCGCAATGAAGAGACCAGAAACAACTACGGTCAAGCGATAGGACTCGCCCTAAATGCAGGGAGAGTAAGTCCTGGGGCTGAGATGTCGGACGTAGAAGAGAAATGGACACGTCTTAAGAATACTGTCATTAGTACTGCTGACTCCATCTTAGGCAATAGTCGTAGAGATCGGAACGACTGGTTCGATGATGAATGTAAGTTAGCGTCTGAACGTAAGAATGTTGCATACCGAGAAATGCCACAATCTCATAGAACGCGGGCACGCGAAGATGAATATAAAAGAGCTCAGAAGCAGCCTGCGGGAAGAATCTCATCCGTGAACTAGAACACTACAGCGAGCAAGGACCGCACCAGGCGCGGAAGTTCTACCCAAGAGTCCGCGGTATGACGCAATATACACCGCCTTGCACATAACGCAAGGACAAGGAGGGTAATCTGATCGCCGATCTTAAAGGCATCTTAGAGCGATGCGAAGAGCACTTTCATGAGTTGCTAAATGGCCAGCTAACTGAAGAATTGGAGGCTCTACCAATGACCGAAGATCATACTATGCTGCCGCCACCAAGCATAGTCGAAGTTAGCAGAGCGATAAATCGGCTCAAAAATAATAAGGCCCCGAGATCTGATGGGATCCCAGCGGAACTGATAAAAATAGGAGGCCCCACATTACACCAAGCAATTCATGAAATAATAGTGCAAGTATGGGAAGAAGAAGCTATGCCAGAAGACTGGCGAAGAGGCATCCTGTGCCCCATACATAAGAAGGGAGATTTCACAAAATGCTGCAATTATCGTGGTATAACATTGCTGAGAACCGCGTATAAGATGTTCTCCTCTATCCTTCAAGACAGGATAGCCCCATGCGCTAAAGTCATCATTGGTCCATACCAGTGTGGCTTCATCCCAGGCAAATCAACAACTGATCAGATTTACACCCTAAGGCAGGTGATGGAAAAATGTTTAGAATTTCAAAACTCACTACACCATCTTATTATAGACTTTAAAGCCGCCTATGATAGCATAGCCAGAGTAGAACTTTATAAGGCCATGAGAGAATTTGGCCTCCCAAATAAACTGGCATGACTATGTAGGTTGACCATGACCAATGTTATAAGCCAAGTAAAAATATCCGGATCACTATCAAGCCCATTCAACATCTATAACGGGCTCCGACAAGGGAATGGTCTGGCCTGCGTCCTCTTCAACCTGGCGTTGGAGAAAGGGATCCGAGACTCTGACGTAACGGCAAGAGGAACAATCCTCTATAAGTCCATTCAGATACTGGCTTACGCAGACGATATTGACATCGTTGGTAGAAACCAAACAGCTGTACAGGAAGCTTTCATCCAGATAGAGCAGGCGGCACGAAATCTGGGACTACACATAAATGAGAGCAAAACAAAGTACATGGTGGCGACGTCTGCGAGTAGAAGATCCAACATTGGTCCCTCAATTCAGATAGTGGAGCGCGAATTTGAAGCGTAGTGCAATCCTTTAACTATCTCGGGTCAACTATAGCAGCCGATAACAGCATGGAACCAGAAATACGCGCACGGTTGCTTAAAGCCAACAAAGCCTACTATAGCCTCTCAAGACCCTGTTAATCCAGGAACTTAACCATAACATCCAAGCTGGTCATACCAGTACTTATATATGGATCCGAGACTTGGGTGCTTAGCAAAAAGCATTCTGACCTCTTAGCCGCGTTCGAGAGAAAAGTCTTACAGATAATTGTTGGCCCCGTATGTGAGGAAGGAAGATTCCGGAGACTCTATAATGAGGAGATCTACGAGCGTTACCGCGATGTCGATATCGTGAAGAAAATTAAGCTCGGTAGGCTCCGGTGGGCAGGACATCTAGCTCGCATGAGCGAAGAGGATCCTGCTCGGAAAGTCCTTTGCGGTAGGATTTATGGAACACGACAGCGAGGCCGGCCAAGCCTACGCTGGAAGGATGGCGTAGACCAGGACGCCCAGAGTTTAGGGATGCCAAACTGGATGACATCGGCTCTCGAAATCGGGACCGGTGGAGAGACTTTTTACGGGAGGCCAGGACCGGACACCGGTTGTAGAGCCAAATATGATGATGATTGAGTAGGATTTTGTAGGATTGACCGGCCTAGCTGTCGTGTTCCATAAATCCCTACCGCAAAGGACTTTACCAGAGCCTTCTTTCTTTCCTTTACTCCGCGGGGGAGCATACGGTATTCTACAAACGCCCGCCAACGAACTCAATTTAACGCCTGAGGTTTCAAGAGACGCCATTCGGTCTTACTGGGATCTTACTTCCTCTTCTATTGTCCTTTTCCATGTCTTGCTAGGACGCGGCCAACTCGACGGCTTCCTTGTGTTGTGGATTCCAGTCGAGCGTTAGTTTCGTAATGTCATCCGCTGGCTTTCTCAAAGTGTGGCCAGCTCCAGCTCCAGCTCCATTTTCGTCGTCTGATGGTGATCGCGATTGCTTCCTGCTGTGCTACTCTCCGCAAGTCTTGATTGGTGATAATGTCCGGCCATCTTATTCTCAGTATCCTCCTTAAGGCGCGTCGCAATTGACTCTGTTGTTGTGACTTTCCACGTTTCACAGCCGCATACAAGAGTACTGAGAGAGTACGTTAGATCTGAAGATCAATAGCTTTAGATTCCGGAAGATTTGCGAGAAGTTCCAGATATTATTTAGCATACTATGGAAGTGCCGCGCCTTGCTTACACGGGAGCACACATCCGAGTCAGCACCACCATTGTTTGACATCCAGCTGCGCAAATAACTGATGTCCGTCAATCGAGAGATTACATGTTCCACTAGCGTTAATGCAAAGTAGTTTTCTTTTTGAGGCGTTAATTGTTTAAACCCACTTTGTTAGCGTGCAGTTCTAGTGCGTTTCGCATCCATGTCATCTAGCGATTGTGATAGGAGACAGATATCATCGGCATAGTCCAGATCTTCTAGGCGGTAAAAAAAACATTCCATGGCAAACCCGATTGAGTATGGGTCGTTACTATTTTCATCATCCAGTCGATAACAATTGTGAAAAGTAATGGCAAAAGGGTGCAACCCTGCTTGACTCCTGAGTAGATGTTGATAGGTGAGCCAGGAACGGTTTTGGGCGAAATCCTGCTTGTTCATTTCTCAAAATTGGCTCTAACGCATGGCCAATGGGCAGTAGGCTCCTTCAAATCTTTCAAAGCTCCCAGCGGTTATACGATCTTTCCATAAACGCCTAGCTATTATAGAGGAGATCACTTTGTTGATGGTGTTTAGCAGGTCAATTCCTCTCCCGTTCACCTTTCCTGGGAAGTTTAAAGTATTAAGCCTTCTTTTAACGACAATGGAATGGATTCCGATTCTCAGATACCTTGATATATCGCATGCAATGTTCGCTTGGATGAGTTCTGCGTAGATGTTGTCATTTCCGGCTGCTTTACCTGATTGCAGTGAACGAATTGTTGTCCTTATCTCATCCAACGAAGGAGTAGCGACGCTGTGTATGTGTGGGTTGATGGACGTACCTGGCGAAGTACAATTCAAAACATTCTCAAAATGTTCTGTCCAGCGGATTAATTGTTGTTCCTCCATAAGGATCAAAGAGTCATCTATTGCCTTAACAATAGATTTGTCCACCGGAGCCTGCCGAGCTTAATTTTCATCAGGATGTCGACATCGCGGTAACGCTCGTAAATCTCATCATTACAGAGTCTCAGTAATCGTTCTTCGTCAAATATTGCGGGTCAAAAATTCTCCGTAAGACTTTTCTCTCGATCGCGGCTTGGTTGCTTTTTGCTAAGCACCCAAGTCTCGGATCCATATGTAAGTACTGTTATGACCATTGTCTTATACCACCTCACTCAGCTTGTGAATGAGCCCACTCGATTTCCAGATGTAATTGTAAGTCATAACGCTAATACCCTTGACTTGTTTTTTACCTCTTCCTTCCTAACAAATACACCGTCAGTGTATTATCGCCTCTAGGCACTTCAGACCATTGTTTAGTATCAGTTAATTGCCCGTTGTCAAACCGCACAGTTAAAGAGAAAGCTCCTAAAAGAAAAGTATGGCTACACGAGAAAGCCAACTGGGATGGCCTCAATAATTTCTTTAGAAAGCTATAACTGGCCACTTAACGCCAATAGTGGTATGGATGCCACTTCTTCTGATACGATCACTAACATAATCCTCGACGGGTATGAGACAATTTATCCCTTCCAGGACCGAAACCGAAGGAAAATGCTTGGTATGATTCAAGCTGCAAATGGGCTACTAGGAAGCTTGAGGTATGCTTTCGGTTATATAACCCACTTCTGGAAAACCGAACCAAATTTTGAAGAGTCAGAAATGGACCTTAATTCGACTATGACCCAAAAACCGAGACAAAAAATTCTACAATGTCCCAAAGGAAGTAAGAATTTTTAGTGAAAAACACTGCCTCGTCTTCAATTCCAACGCTCATTCACAATGACATTCCAACTGTCAGCTCTATAGAGAAGGCCAATCTGCTTGCTTCACATTTCGCAGCTAGCTCTACCAGATGCCAGATAGCGCGTTGTCGTTGCCTGTATCCTCAAGTGTCAAATCTTCTATATGGGACAGATTAACTTCCGTATTCGTCAAGTGGCTAGAGTATTAAATGATCTCAACATTCATAAATCAACTGGGCCTGATGGCATTCCCGCTATAGTTTTGAAGAGGTGTTCATCAACGTTGGCATTTCCATTTCTCTTATTCTTCTGGAGTCGTCCCAAGGAATTGGAAAACAGCCTGTTCCTAAAAAAGGAGAAACGTCATCTCTTTCCTCGTACCGTACCCGCATTGCACTAACATCTATACCCTTATGCAATACCTTGAATCACGTGAATTCCTTACTGACCAGCAGTATGGCAACGTTCTACATCAGGTGACCTGATGGCTTATCCACACTGAAAAGTGGAACCACAGTCTATTCACAAATTTGGTGAAAGTAAAGTTGTTGCACTCGATATTTCCAAGGCATTTGACAGAGCACTTTTGTCGAAAATGAATGCTTATGGAATTAATAACCACCCTGCTCGACTAACTTTCTGACCGTTCAATCCAGGTCGTATTGGACGGATTCAAATCCAATGTTCACCGCATAAACGCCGGTGTTCCTCAAGGCTCCGTTTTATCTCCGACACTTTTTCTGACTTTCATTAATGATCTCCGAACCACCATCTCTAATCCAATCCATTCTTTCGCTGGCGACAGCTTTTCATAAGACTTCACGCTTTCTGTGTATTTAAACCACCCCCAACCTTTATCCATGAATGGATCTTGCATCAAAGAAACTGAAAAGCTCTCAATTCTCGGTATGTGCGTCAACAGCAAGCTTCGTTGGAGCGATCACATATTTGCCATCGTCAAAAATGCTGCGAGATGTTTAGGCGCAAGATGTACTTCACTCCTTCAGATCTGGCTACTATTTACAAGGCGTATATTCGCCCTAAACTTGAATACAGCTGTATTGTCTGTGGGCAGGTGCCCCCAAGACAAGACATTGCATCTACTAGAAAGACTTCAGAACAGCGTAAATATCGCGAAAACAATCGAATCGCTTGAACATAGTAGGAATGTCTCCTGCCTGTCACTGTTTTATCGCTTTTCCCATAAGCGGTGTTCAAAAGAAACAGCCAGAATAGCATCCCGCCTATTCTCATCAACCCATCCGTAATACCCGTGCCTCACCTCAAGCTCACGGGTCCACCATTAAGCCTATCTTCGAACATACTAACCAATTCAGAGATTCCTTCTTTAGCCGCACGATAGTCTGATTCTGTGTTTTCGCATTTTTATGATCTGCAGTCGTTTAAGATACGCGTGCATAGACATCTCATCTTTTCCTCTCCCTAATTTCCTAACGCCCACGCTGTGCTAAGCATTATAAGGGTGAAAACCCCTTTAGCGTGTGTGTATATTATAAAAAAAACTACATAGTCGCGGCATCTCTAAAACTCACATACAACTTCTAGGTATAAGATCCAAATCCAGTACTTCTGACAACACACCTTGGTTCTCTAACCAAATTCCTACAACTTATAATACAGCGCATACAACACCGAGCACACAACAGCTGGAAGCGTTTTCGGCTCAACGATGCATATACTGCATGCTTCGCAACAAAGACGTAATGGAGATAAGAGCCGCTAAATCAAGCTTCGACTCTAGTCGGCTCAGTGCCTCTATGAGTGGGTAGCGTTTGTGGAAAAATCTGCGCACCATAGGAATGTGTGAAACAAATAGACAGCATTTCGAAGGAATTGATCTCAATGATCTCAATGATCGTCGCAAACATTCATCTCCATCCATCTGTTTCATGTTACTCCGCTCATCTAACTATTAACTGGCCAAGTTTTTCTTTCACAGTATGGAACAGCACTGACATAGTAGAGTAGAGTATAATGTCCATAAAATCAAATTCCTTCGCCCTCGATGAAATACACCCATCTTTTTTAAGAATCATCTTACCTGTAGTGTTACCCTATATCACCAC
Source organism: Nephrocerus scutellatus (assembly GCA_947095585.1). Classification (NCBI taxonomy): domain Eukaryota; kingdom Metazoa; phylum Arthropoda; class Insecta; order Diptera; family Pipunculidae; genus Nephrocerus; species Nephrocerus scutellatus. Next base: position 3,885,628 of record OX352766.1, read on the forward strand.
TGCAAGTGACAACAAGTATTTTTCCTACAAATTGGAAACATGCAAAAGTACTGCCTGTCCTTAAAACATCTAAAAGTGGATGAGTTTGGACCAATATCCATTCTCCCATTCATATCCAAAATGTTTGAAAAATACTATACAAAAACAAATAACCAAGGGTCCGATGTTGCCCTTTGAACCCAACACGGCACCAGAGAAGAGACGCGAGATCGCGTCCGGTGCTGGCCTCCCGCAAAAAATCTCTCCACCGCTCCAGATTTTATCCAACCGATATCGCATCCATCCTAAACTCTGGTCGTTCTCGATTACGCCGTCCCTTCAGCGTAGGCTTGGCGCCGGCCTCGATATCGTGTCCCTTAATCCTACCTCAAAAGACTCTCTTCACTCATGCGAGCTAGGTGTCGTATGCCCATCGGAGCCCACCGAGTTTATTTCTCTTTGCAATTTCGACCGCTCATAGAGATCTCATCATTATAGAGTCTTCTGAACAGCAAACTGGATGACATCGGCTCGAAATCGGGACAGGTGGGTGGAGAGACTTTTTGCGGGAGGCCAGCATCGGACCCCGGTTGTAGAGCCAAATATGATGATGATGATGAACAGCAATCAAAAAATACGACAACTTTTCGGTCTAATGTCCAACTTTAGGAGGTAACTTTTGGATTATTTATGATATAGCCACGACAACCACGAAAACAGGCAACTGTGGGTAATCACAATGTAGATTAGGTTAGGTTAGTGGCACAGCAATCGCTAGCTTGCAGACTATAGTATCAGTCCTTTGTGTTCTTATACATTTTCCTTTTTCAGCGGATCCCTTCCGAGATCTTAATGAAACGAAGTGTGTCTCGCATTTTGCCGTTTTCGAGATCGGAGATGTTATTTAGTAACCAGTTACCTAAGTTAATTTGTACCATCTGTACACTAATGCCGGACAGGAGCAAACAGTCTTCTCTTCCTTTTCGTCCATGCAGCTTCTGCAGAAGTCATTGTATTCGATAGCAGTGCAGTACCCAGTCCTGCAAGCATCCCAATAATTAATTTCTCGCCTTTGTAAGTGGATTAGCGTAGTTGAGCGGCTTAAGTCAAGCTATGTCCAGGCCTTGTCTTCTTATATTAAAAGTGTCAGTGTCTTAACTTGTGCAACTTTTTGAAAAGCACAAGTTTCAGTATCGCAATAGGCCTCCCAACCTCTGCCCTTTCGTAGTCCTACCACATCTAACTAATTCGTCGGCCTTGCAGTTACCTACCACATCCGAGTGGCCCGGCACCCAAATAATTCTTATGTCTAACTATTCCAACATCTCTTTAAAAGAGGAAGAGAAGAGCTAAACGCCTGTTTTTTTATGTAAATGAAACAGATTCCAGCGATTTTATAGCCTCCTGACTGTCTTTTTAAAGTCTTTTTTAAAAGAGAGTACACTATGCTTCAACATCTACATAACCTCCTCAATCGCTATCATCTCAGCCTGGTATAGGCTGCAGTTATCACGGAGTTAGACAGAGATGCTTGCTTGAAGCTTTTCATATAGAAGACTCCAGCTCCTACTCTGTCCCGTCTATCTTAGAGCCATCCGTTAAAAGCTGTACTGTTTCTTTATCAGTGCAGTACATAGTTCTTCAACTACCAAGTTGGTTTTTGTTTACCTCTTGGTTTTCTCATAGGGCGTCAAGTGATCCTTGACGTAGCGATCCTTGACATAAACTTCGACGTGCCTTGAAAAAGTTATCCTCAACTTGAGCGATCATTGACGTACCTCGACAAAGTGATCCTTGATGTGAGCCTTGACGAAGCGATCCTTGACGTGAACTTTTGAGTTTGAGCGATCCTTGACGTGCCATGAAAAAGTGATCCTTAACGTGTGCCTTGACGAAGCAATTCTTGACGTGCCTTGACGAAGTGATCCTTAACGTGAGCATTGACGAAGCGATTCTTGACGTACCTCGACAAAGTGATCCTTGATGTGAGCCTTGACGAAGTGATCCTTGATATGAACCTAGACGTGCCTTGCAAAAGTGATCCTTAACTTGAGCCTTGACGAAGCGATCCTTGACGTACCTCGACAAAGTGATCCTTGATGTGAGCCTTGACGAAGTGATCCTTGATATGAACCTAGACGTGCCTTGAAAAAGTGATCCTTAACTTGAGCCTTGACGAAGCGATCCTTGACCTGAACTTTTGAATTGGAGCGATCCTTGACGTGCCTTGAAAAAGTGATCCTTAACGTGTGGCTTGACGAAGCAATTCTTGACTTGCCTTGACGAAGTGATCCTTGACGTGGCACGTGATGGCAGGGCGGCGATTGCTTAGACGTCGACGTCGACGACGACGACGACGACGACGAAGAGAGCGTCTGCCTGCATATTCGCCTCTTTTGTGTCTCTTTTTTGTCTAAGTGACGCGCTGTGCTGTGCTGTGATATGCCAGTACGGTCGTACCAATTTGTTGGCGGCACTGTGTTCCTAGAAGGTGCACCCGAATTTGGAAACAAAAATTTATCTTTTGTTTTGTGTGAAAAAAAAATTCGGCCACAGAATTTCGTTCCTCACAATGTCTTCCCACAACAATTCTCACATTAAGACCTTTTCTTATTTACAATGGCATCAAGATAGGCAGGCTTAGTATCTAGTTTGGAGACTAATTAGCGATGGTCTGAGTACGAGCGTTCCTTGGCAAATCTCCATTCTCTTACCAAGTGTGCAATAGAGTCGGAGACGAGAGTTACCTCAAGTACTTGTCGTCTGTTTTTGTTATGACTTTGTTGTGTAAGGAGTTAGTCTTTTTCAGCGGCTGCCTGCCTATACCATAAGTAATCTAACGATTTCCTCCTAAAGCTGGACATTAGACCCAAAAGTTGTAGTCGTTTCTCTGTAAACGATATACCAAATGGCCATCAATATACCCGCAGTTGTAAGTTAAACAAATTTCCATTTAATTCGATAGATAAACGAAGCGTCGTCTTTGCGCATCACAGGCACCTAAAAAAGTGTACAAAAAAAAAAAGCTCAAAGGAGAATAAAGTCTCCCTTTTAAGGTAAATCCGTCTTTTTGTTAAAAGAGGAACTTATTCAGTCTTCAAGTGTTATCGCAACAAATAAAACCTCATCATTGATACCATATCCAAATATTATTATTATTGTAAGAAACAACAGCATTACGATTGTCACTTTATAATATTTCTGTTTTTTTAATATATACCTACTCGTACTATTATATAATTATCAGTATTATTCACTGCACTCACTATATGTTTATCACTTATTTCCAATTAAAATCGCTCCCATCGTTTGATGTACAAAAGGAAATACAATTATCATAAAGAGCTATCAGAAAGACTATTTTGTCATTTGAAGTGCAGTGTATTTTTTTTTTTTTTTTTTAATTTTTGAAAAAATATTGTTCATTTGTTCGCTATAAGTCTTGAGATCGGTAAAAACGAATGAATATCATTGAGATATTCATTAATTCACTGAAATAAATAAAAACCACTGATCTCATCTCCTTAATAAGCTCCTTTAAGTTTTTTAATTACACATTTTTTATACTATTTTTAAATAAATATATAAATATAATAAATTGTTGAGCTTTTAATTGAACGAAGATTTGGCATTTCACCGGGCGGGGAACTTATTGAACAATCGAATCCATCTATTAATTGTATTGCCTTTGTACTGTAAGTTGCTGCATTTCTCAAATTGTACCGATAGTTGTCGGCTGCTTTAATAATTGGTATAGGTTGTGTGCTAATAGCGATTATTGACGATCTTATAAAAACGAATTATCAATTCGCGTTTATTAAGAAATGATATGGAATCGTATTCTGCAGATGGAAACCGAATAGATATGTACACCCTTAATGAGCTTTAGAAGCCTCTTTTTGAATTACCTCCCATTTGTTTAACTTATAATTCGCTGGACCACTCCAAAGAATTGGTTGTTTTGGGCGAATTTAATGACCACAATGATTCTTGCGGTTGACATATTCGAATGGTAGAGATAGTTCTGGTGAAACTGCAGAACTATTTTCAAATATTAATCTTCTCACCCAACTCGTTGTTAAGCCAACTAGGTATCCTGATACAACTGGTCAATCTCCTCACCTATTAGATTTATTTCTAACTACTATGCCAGATAAAGATTCAATTGATTTATCAGCTCCATTAGGACTTTCCGACCCGCACGCTCTGGTATTAGACAAATTTTCAATAAGCCCAGCCCTTGTAGAGCCTACTCGTAAAAGGTTACACTGGCACTTCAAAAATGCTAACTGGGAGCACCTGAACCAATTTTGTAGCTCATTTGATTGTTCAACCTGCTTTACCAGCACACAACTTATCACGTCAACCATTTTGCAAGGAATGAAAAATTGCATTCCATCTTCATTTAAAAAAAAAACAACCCATTAAAATTTAAATTTTTCATGATAGTTATGTGTTAAAATTTGAAGAAAATCGGGCTAATTTGTAAAAAATTTACATGGACACCACACGCGTCTCAGGGCCCTATCACTCCAACAAATTTACAAAAAGTTATGTCCATCAGTGATACACATGTGTTAAAAATTTGAAGAAAATCGAGCTAAATTTTAAAAAATGGGCACCCCTTGGCCCTCAGGGCCCGTTCACTCCAAAAACTTTAAAAAAAATATTTGAAAAATTTTTATGGGGCCCCTCGACCCCGGCCACCAAAATTTTTGCAAAAAGTGTTGTCCATCGGAGATACACACGTATAGAAAATTTAAAAAAAATTCGGGTTAATTTTTTTAAAAAAATTTTTGGGCCCAATGACCCTGGGGCCCGGGGTCTCCAAAATTTTTACAAAAAGTGTTTTTCATCGGAGATACATACGTATATAAAATTTGAAGAAAATCGGGTTAATTTTTTTTTTTTTAATTTTATGGGGCCCCACGAACCCGGGGCCCAGGGTCTCAAAATTTTTTACAAAAAATGTTGCCTATCGGAGATACACGCGTATATAAAGTTGAAGAAAATCGGGTTAGTTTTTTTTTTAAATTTTATGGGGCCCCACAAACCCGGGGCCCGGTGTCCCCAAAATTTTTACAAAAAGTGTTGTCTATCAGAGATACACATGTGTATAAAATTTGAAGAAAATCGAGTAAAATTTTGTAAAATATTTGTATGGGAGCCCCCCGACCCCGGGGCCCGAGGGGCATCAAACTTTAATAGAAAGTGTTGTCTCCGGAAAGACAAATGTGCTTAGCAAAAAGCATTCTGACCTCTTAGCCGCGTTCGAGAGAAAAGTCTTACAGATAATTGTTGGCCCCGTATGTGAGGAAGGAAGATTCCGGAGACTCTATAATGAGGAGATCTACGAGCGTTACCGCGATGTCGATATCGTGAAGAAAATTAAGCTCGGTAGGCTCCGGTGGGCAGGACATCTAGCTCGCATGAGCGAAGAGGATCCTGCTCGGAAAGTCCTTTGCGGTAGGATTTATGGAACACGACAGCGAGGCCGGCCAAGCCTACGCTGGAAGGATGGCGTAGACCAGGACGCCCAGAGTTTAGGGATGCCAAACTGGATGACATCGGCTCTCGAAATCGGGACCGGTGGAGAGACTTTTTACGGGAGGCCAGGACCGGACACCGGTTGTAGAGCCAAATATGATGATGATTGAGTAGGATTTTGTAGGATTGACCGGCCTAGCTGTCGTGTTCCATAAATCCCTACCGCAAAGGACTTTACCAGAGCCTTCTTTCTTTCCTTTACTCCGCGGGGGAGCATACGGTATTCTACAAACGCCCGCCAACGAACTCAATTTAACGCCTGAGGTTTCAAGAGACGCCATTCGGTCTTACTGGGATCTTACTTCCTCTTCTATTGTCCTTTTCCATGTCTTGCTAGGACGCGGCCAACTCGACGGCTTCCTTGTGTTGTGGATTCCAGTCGAGCGTTAGTTTCGTAATGTCATCCGCTGGCTTTCTCAAAGTGTGGCCAGCTCCAGCTCCAGCTCCATTTTCGTCGTCTGATGGTGATCGCGATTGCTTCCTGCTGTGCTACTCTCCGCAAGTCTTGATTGGTGATAATGTCCGGCCATCTTATTCTCAGTATCCTCCTTAAGGCGCGTCGCAATTGACTCTGTTGTTGTGACTTTCCACGTTTCACAGCCGCATACAAGAGTACTGAGAGAGTACGTTAGATCTGAAGATCAATAGCTTTAGATTCCGGAAGATTTGCGAGAAGTTCCAGATATTATTTAGCATACTATGGAAGTGCCGCGCCTTGCTTACACGGGAGCACACATCCGAGTCAGCACCACCATTGTTTGACATCCAGCTGCGCAAATAACTGATGTCCGTCAATCGAGAGATTACATGTTCCACTAGCGTTAATGCAAAGTAGTTTTCTTTTTGAGGCGTTAATTGTTTAAACCCACTTTGTTAGCGTGCAGTTCTAGTGCGTTTCGCATCCATGTCATCTAGCGATTGTGATAGGAGACAGATATCATCGGCATAGTCCAGATCTTCTAGGCGGTAAAAAAAACATTCCATGGCAAACCCGATTGAGTATGGGTCGTTACTATTTTCATCATCCAGTCGATAACAATTGTGAAAAGTAATGGCAAAAGGGTGCAACCCTGCTTGACTCCTGAGTAGATGTTGATAGGTGAGCCAGGAACGGTTTTGGGCGAAATCCTGCTTGTTCATTTCTCAAAATTGGCTCTAACGCATGGCCAATGGGCAGTAGGCTCCTTCAAATCTTTCAAAGCTCCCAGCGGTTATACGATCTTTCCATAAACGCCTAGCTATTATAGAGGAGATCACTTTGTTGATGGTGTTTAGCAGGTCAATTCCTCTCCCGTTCACCTTTCCTGGGAAGTTTAAAGTATTAAGCCTTCTTTTAACGACAATGGAATGGATTCCGATTCTCAGATACCTTGATATATCGCATGCAATGTTCGCTTGGATGAGTTCTGCGTAGATGTTGTCATTTCCGGCTGCTTTACCTGATTGCAGTGAACGAATTGTTGTCCTTATCTCATCCAACGAAGGAGTAGCGACGCTGTGTATGTGTGGGTTGATGGACGTACCTGGCGAAGTACAATTCAAAACATTCTCAAAATGTTCTGTCCAGCGGATTAATTGTTGTTCCTCCATAAGGATCAAAGAGTCATCTATTGCCTTAACAATAGATTTGTCCACCGGAGCCTGCCGAGCTTAATTTTCATCAGGATGTCGACATCGCGGTAACGCTCGTAAATCTCATCATTACAGAGTCTCAGTAATCGTTCTTCGTCAAATATTGCGGGTCAAAAATTCTCCGTAAGACTTTTCTCTCGATCGCGGCTTGGTTGCTTTTTGCTAAGCACCCAAGTCTCGGATCCATATGTAAGTACTGTTATGACCATTGTCTTATACCACCTCACTCAGCTTGTGAATGAGCCCACTCGATTTCCAGATGTAATTGTAAGTCATAACGCTAATACCCTTGACTTGTTTTTTACCTCTTCCTTCCTAACAAATACACCGTCAGTGTATTATCGCCTCTAGGCACTTCAGACCATTGTTTAGTATCAGTTAATTGCCCGTTGTCAAACCGCACAGTTAAAGAGAAAGCTCCTAAAAGAAAAGTATGGCTACACGAGAAAGCCAACTGGGATGGCCTCAATAATTTCTTTAGAAAGCTATAACTGGCCACTTAACGCCAATAGTGGTATGGATGCCACTTCTTCTGATACGATCACTAACATAATCCTCGACGGGTATGAGACAATTTATCCCTTCCAGGACCGAAACCGAAGGAAAATGCTTGGTATGATTCAAGCTGCAAATGGGCTACTAGGAAGCTTGAGGTATGCTTTCGGTTATATAACCCACTTCTGGAAAACCGAACCAAATTTTGAAGAGTCAGAAATGGACCTTAATTCGACTATGACCCAAAAACCGAGACAAAAAATTCTACAATGTCCCAAAGGAAGTAAGAATTTTTAGTGAAAAACACTGCCTCGTCTTCAATTCCAACGCTCATTCACAATGACATTCCAACTGTCAGCTCTATAGAGAAGGCCAATCTGCTTGCTTCACATTTCGCAGCTAGCTCTACCAGATGCCAGATAGCGCGTTGTCGTTGCCTGTATCCTCAAGTGTCAAATCTTCTATATGGGACAGATTAACTTCCGTATTCGTCAAGTGGCTAGAGTATTAAATGATCTCAACATTCATAAATCAACTGGGCCTGATGGCATTCCCGCTATAGTTTTGAAGAGGTGTTCATCAACGTTGGCATTTCCATTTCTCTTATTCTTCTGGAGTCGTCCCAAGGAATTGGAAAACAGCCTGTTCCTAAAAAAGGAGAAACGTCATCTCTTTCCTCGTACCGTACCCGCATTGCACTAACATCTATACCCTTATGCAATACCTTGAATCACGTGAATTCCTTACTGACCAGCAGTATGGCAACGTTCTACATCAGGTGACCTGATGGCTTATCCACACTGAAAAGTGGAACCACAGTCTATTCACAAATTTGGTGAAAGTAAAGTTGTTGCACTCGATATTTCCAAGGCATTTGACAGAGCACTTTTGTCGAAAATGAATGCTTATGGAATTAATAACCACCCTGCTCGACTAACTTTCTGACCGTTCAATCCAGGTCGTATTGGACGGATTCAAATCCAATGTTCACCGCATAAACGCCGGTGTTCCTCAAGGCTCCGTTTTATCTCCGACACTTTTTCTGACTTTCATTAATGATCTCCGAACCACCATCTCTAATCCAATCCATTCTTTCGCTGGCGACAGCTTTTCATAAGACTTCACGCTTTCTGTGTATTTAAACCACCCCCAACCTTTATCCATGAATGGATCTTGCATCAAAGAAACTGAAAAGCTCTCAATTCTCGGTATGTGCGTCAACAGCAAGCTTCGTTGGAGCGATCACATATTTGCCATCGTCAAAAATGCTGCGAGATGTTTAGGCGCAAGATGTACTTCACTCCTTCAGATCTGGCTACTATTTACAAGGCGTATATTCGCCCTAAACTTGAATACAGCTGTATTGTCTGTGGGCAGGTGCCCCCAAGACAAGACATTGCATCTACTAGAAAGACTTCAGAACAGCGTAAATATCGCGAAAACAATCGAATCGCTTGAACATCGTAGGAATGTCTCCTGCCTGTCACTGTTTTATCGCTTTTCCCATAAGCGGTGTTCAAAAGAAACAGCCAGAATAGCATCCCGCCTATTCTCATCAACCCATCCGTAATACCCGTGCCTCACCTCAAGCTCACGGGTCCACCATTAAGCCTATCTTCGAACATACTAACCAATTCAGAGATTCCTTCTTTAGCCGCACGATAGTCTGATTCTGTGTTTTCGCATTTTTATGATCTGCAGTCGTTTAAGATACGCGTGCATAGACATCTCATCTTTTCCTCTCCCTAATTTCCTAACGCCCACGCTGTGCTAAGCATTATAAGGGTGAAAACCCCTTTAGCGTGTGTGTATATTATAAAAAAAACTACATAGTCGCGGCATCTCTAAAACTCACATACAACTTCTAGGTATAAGATCCAAATCCAGTACTTCTGACAACACACCTTGGTTCTCTAACCAAATTCCTACAACTTATAATACAGCGCATACAACACCGAGCACACAACAGCTGGAAGCGTTTTCGGCTCAACGATGCATATACTGCATGCTTCGCAACAAAGACGTAATGGAGATAAGAGCCGCTAAATCAAGCTTCGACTCTAGTCGGCTCAGTGCCTCTATGAGTGGGTAGCGTTTGTGGAAAAATCTGCGCACCATAGGAATGTGTGAAACAAATAGACAGCATTTCGAAGGAATTGATCTCAATGATCTCAATGATCGTCGCAAACATTCATCTCCATCCATCTGTTTCATGTTACTCCGCTCATCTAACTATTAACTGGCCAAGTTTTTCTTTCACAGTATGGAACAGCACTGACATAGTAGAGTAGAGTATAATGTCCATAAAATCAAATTCCTTCGCCCTCGATGAAATACACCCATCTTTTTTAAGAATCATCTTACCTGTAGTGTTACCCTATATCACCACTGCAAGTGACAACAAGTATTTTTCCTACAAATTGGAAACATGCAAAAGTACTGCCTGTCCTTAAAACATCTAAAAGTGGATGAGTTTGGACCAATATCCATTCTCCCATTCATATCCAAAATGTTTGAAAAATACTATACAAAAACAAATAACCAAGGGTCCGATGTTGCCCTTTGAACCCAACACGGCACCAGAGAAGAGACGCGAGATCGCCGATGTGATCCAGAACATTGCTCAGGGAAAGTCAATTCCTACCCACTCATAACATCTTAACGCCTAAGCAATCTGGATTCCGGCAGAAACATAGCTGCATAACAGCCGTAATAGGCATATCAGATGACATACGTCATGATCTACATAGATGAGGGAAAAGTCTCATTCCTTGTACTACTAGATTTTTCTAAAGTGTTTGATACTATCGGCCACTCAGCTCTATACCAAAGGCTATTACAATTTCGAACCTAACGCTTTGAATTTGAAATTTTCATATCTGACAAGCAGATTTCAGGCAGTCGAAATTAACAAGCTCCTGCAAGTAATGGAGTTCCTCAGGGATCCATTTTAGGACCATTATTATTTTCCATGTTTGTAAATGAAGTCCCATCTATTGTAAGGCACAGTTCACTTCATATGTACGTGGATGACACTCAGCTCATTCTAAGTTGTCCGCTGGGCTGGGTTGGCGTTTGCTACTGTCGACCACTCAACTCTATGCCAAAAACTATCCTCGACATTACAATTTCGAACCTAACGCTTTGAATTTGATATTTTCATATCTGACAAGCAGATTTCAGGCAGTCGAAATTAACAAGCCCCTGCAAGCGATGGAGTTCCTCAGGGATCCATTTTAGGACCATTATTATTTTCCATGTTTGTAAATGAAGTCCCATCTATTGTAAGGCACAGTTCACTTCATATGTACGTGGATGACACTCAGCTCATTCTAAGTTGTCCGCTGGACTGGGTTGGCGTTTGCTACTGTCGACCACTCAACTCTATGCCAAAAACTATCCTCGACATTACAATTTCGAACCTAACGCTTTGAATTTGATATTTTCATATCTGACAAGCAGATTTCAGGCAGTCGAGAAATTAAAAAGGTCCTGTCAGACTTTCTCCTTGCAAGCAAAATGGAGTTCCACAGGGATCCATTTTAGGACCATTATTATTTTCCATGTTTGTAAATGAAGTCCCATCTATTGTAAGGCACATAAGTTCACATCATATCTACGCGGATGACACTCAAGTCGTTCTAAGTTGTCCCCTGGGCTTAATCGAGCATACTGTCTGTTGTATAAATTAGGATCTATCAAGAATAGCGCTATGGTCGAAAAGTAATGGTCTAATGCTAAATGCTAACATCTATTGGATCTATCATATTTTCCAGAAATCACATTAAATAACACCCCTATAGATTATGTTGAAAAGGTTAAAAACCTTGGGATAACCTTTAGTCGTGACTTGGCATGAGACACTCACATTAATGTAGCAGTAGGAAAGATGCGTATGGAATGCTTCGTACTTTGTGGCCTACACGTTCTCGCAATCCTTTCAAAACAAAAATTTTACTGGTAAAAACATTAGCTGTACCAGTCCTGACATGTGGTTGCGAAATGTACTGCAATTGCTGGCTACGTATCTAAGAGGAAACTAAATGTTTCTTTTAATCCCATAGTAAGATATGTCTTTGGTTTACGACGATTTGATCGCATATATCCATTTATACCTCTCATCTTTACGGGCGGGATAACGCTCGAGATAATCTTCTAAAATATCGTACGCTTAGTCTATTTACAGATATCCTGCTTACTCAACCTTAACCCTCATATCTTTATGGCTTCTTCAAACAGATCAACCCAACTAGTAATTCTTCCCCGTTTCTCATCTACGACATCTGAACGTCAATTTTTTTATAAATTCAGCTCGCTTGTGGAACACCTTGCTACGGCACATTAGACGTACGAATAATATGGCAATACTTAAAACTCAATTGAGAAACTATCTATCTACGAGTATAGATAAATAATTATTAATCAACTACTTGTGAGTTTGTTTTATTTTAATTCTTTTTCTTTCTCTTTCTCTTTTGTTTTTTACTATATGTTTCTGTTAATTAAAACTATTTAAGTTTATCTTCTCACACAATATTAATAAAGCTTGTCACTAACTTATAAGATATTATATCTTATACTGTGAATAAGAATTACAAATAAACAAACAAATTGAAAATTGAAGAATTTCACACTAGTGATTACTTATTATAGTCACAAAAATAACACTTATTCACCAATAACACTTATAACACAGCGCTATCTACTTGCGAGTACTTTGGTTAAAATCCCAATCATAACTAACACACTGCGAAGAAATATTGGGTATTTTGTACTAAATCAACCTTTTTCGAGAAAGTTCTATTGACAATTACCTAAAGTACCAGATAGTATATACCAGAACATTCTGGTATAATAATTTATATAAAATTCCAGTAATACAATTTTAGCACATACTTTTCTATAAAATGTTACTTGATCCAACAGATGGCGCTGTTCAATTTTCTTATCTATATTCGAAGCATTATATAATATAATATCGGCGCGACAGACCATACGGTCCAAGGCCTGACTTCTCGCAACCATTTGTGTTGAGCATGCATATTTTTGAACACAAATGGAGGGACCTACAATTTAATGCCGGATCCGAACGGCGAATTGAGAAGCTTTCAGTGACAAGTTATTACTCTCGGATGTTTGTCAAACTTTCGCGAGAGGTGGGACACCGTGAAAAATACTTTGGTGTTACTGGGATTCGAAGCATGAACCCCCTGCTCAGCAGTTCATGCTCCTATCCACTGAGCCACGCCGCCCACATATTCAAAGCATTACCCCCTCCGCTATCGTAAGCCGAGCGCTAACCAATTATTTTAAAACAAGTCCCATCAAAATTCAACTGGTAAAAGCCGAACAATCAATGTTTCTTCCTTTTTCTTAGATGATTTGCGGTCAGGTTTTGTTTTACTAATAACGCTTCATGGGTCTTCCAAATGGGGAAACCAGTGCTGCCAGTAAAACCAGGCTCTTACCTTACCGACAATGTCACCTTCTTTTAATGAAACTTTTACAATTGCATTCACTGTTATTGATTTTTGCAAAAAAATCCGGCAAAAAAAGCTGTCCTTCGAGCTGGATGCAACGGCCAATGTCGAAACTTTCGTTTTTTTTTTTTTTTATTTTCACACCATAAAAGTGCTCAACTGAGCATATACCTTTAAAAATTCAAACTCTCTTGCATTTTATTTTATATTTTTTTTTATTGTATAACATTTTACTATAAGCTTATCGCAATAAATTAAATTCAAGAAAGGGACAAAAATAATTCAAAAATAAATTTGCACTTTTATCGGAATTATAGATTATCTCTTAACATCGATTTTTTTCAATGTAAATCAAAAAATATTATTTTATATTATTTGTTTATTTTTAATGCCTTAGTATAGAGAATTATCGAGCTGTGTCGCCTATCTTTCGCTTGGCGTAATTGCAATACTAAAATTACGGCGACAATCTCTAACACCTTTAAGGCATTTTTATTTGTACTCCAGATTGGTCTGGCTGTTGTTATTGTTTTTAAATCAAATTAATATATTCAGAGAGTTAAAACACTTACCTTAAAATACATTTAAACTTTAATATATATATGTAACTATCGTATTAAATATAAACAATTTGTATCATCGTAATTATCTTCTATTGGTTTTCGACCACTTTAAGTACTTTTGGAACGTAATTTTCGCTTTTAATGGCACTTCATCGGACAGGATATATAGTGTCATCTTGAGGCATTCCTCTGTGTAACTTAACTGATCGCAGGGATACAAATATGAGAATCTGTTGAGTAATTCACTATACTTGCTGCAATTATCGCGGGCATACCGCCAATTGTAACCCATTATATAAAATATATCGCTATATGTGGTGGGATTTGCCTGCCTGCCATAGATTGGGTAGTCATTGATGCAAGCTTCACAATTGCATTTGAAATGAAATTGCATTTGCAGTCTTTCTCTGCGAGCGTTTCTTGAATGAGAGGCATAATGGTCACTGAAAGGAGAAAGGGAAATTTTGATTACGATATTAAAACACAAAATCTATATATCGGAAAATTAAAGTCTGTATTTATGTGTATTTATATATATATATATATATATACTGAAACATTATATAACAGACGCATAAAACCGTACTCTAAAAAGTAGCATGCATGTAGTATTTGTTATTATATATATATTGGCTAAATGGTACTTCTACATATTTTATTTGTAGTACTGCTGGTACTCATTGTGGTAGTTCTTATATACTGATAGCTGTAAGAAATATATTATAGCTCTCTTCTTACTTAAGTCGTTGACAGTAAAATACACTCATTGGCAAAATTATTTACACATAACAATCGATCACACTCTGTCCAAGCAATTAAGCTGCAGAACTTTTGAAATAACAACAAATCAATAAAGATCTTTCATATTTTTAATCTTTGTAATTTTTCTTAAAGCAGTCAATAATAAAAAATAAATATATATGTATATATAATGAATAACTCAATAATATATATATAGTAAAGCAGATATAAAATATAAAGAAATCAAGGCATAAAATTGTGACTATTTTATTAACAGTATCTTCTAACAGTGGGAAATTTAACATTTAAAAGTGGGGCATAACAGTCCCACTTTTAAATAACTAACAAATGACTAGTAAACGACTTATAAAGGTCTCGTATGAGCTGCATCTTCCGATAGGTGATGGTCACATAGATAACGAGAAACAGCCTCTGCAGCCGTATAACTTGCAAAGTGCTGCTCGATGTAGTAATATTTTATAAGCAGTATTTTATTAACAGTATCTTCTAACAGTGGGAAATTTAACATTTAAAAGTGGGGCATAACAGTCCCACTTTTAAATGACTAACAAATGACTAGTAAACGACTTATAAAGGTCTCGTATGAGCTGCATCTTCCGATAGGTGATGGTCAGCTAGATAACGAGCTCGATTTCTGATTCGACATAGAACGCTTACACATTTTGTAATTGTCGACTTTACTCTAATAACTAATATGTATATATCATTGGTAATTGGTAACATTATGATTAATTGAGACATTCTCAAAGACTTAATTATCGAACAGCTCTTCGTTTGCCGCTATCGGTCGCAACACAAATAGAAACGCCTTAGTTCCCTTATAAATGCGCAACACATTTGGAGCACACGAATGATTCAGTAAACTGAGAAATGCATATGCACCAGCGGAATGTGTTTGATCGTCTTTGAGCTCTAGGGGTTGTTCGACCAGATCAATGGCTTGCATATTGCACGATGATGTCTGCAGATGGCGAAAGATTAGCTCGCGAAAGAAGCGTTCACCTGTAACACCGCCAAGGAATTGCTTTAGTGGTGTATGCTTAAGTAAGAAATGTTCGAGCACAGCACATACAACAGATCGCTGATATAAATCTCCAGAATTGCGCGACTCCTGATTTGTGACCAGACCATGAATGGCACGATAATGTTCGCTGCGGGTTAATCTTCCATAATCCAAATCGAATGCGGAACAATTTTGATTCTTGCGATCAGCACAAAAAGCCATTAGTTGTTCGATTGTCGGAAATAAATCCAAAGTGGATAGGCATACACGCAGTGCAATACAATGGATTGGATTGAACCAATAAAAAAGAAAATCAATGATCGGACATTCATATTGGTGAAAGGTCGCATTGGCAATGGTGCGACAGTTTTCCGAGCAGAACATCGCACTGGTGCACCGTTCGCATGGAATCAATGTCAAGTGATTCTCCTGCTTGCAAGTCGCACAGCGAACGTATCGCATTGCCGGCAGAAGTGACGTGCAGAAGGGCTCCTCGACGACAATCATATCGCCAACGTTTAGGTCACGTTTTGTGCAAATGAATCTTCCGGCATCCGTTGTCGATCGCAGCTCCAGACAAGCGGCATATTTCACCATTGCATCTTTATGCCCCTCGAATATTTCAAATTTTCTCGCCTGCACATAGTGTACTTTCGTGGCAAGTAGCTGGCGGCAACGCTCTTCCCGTCCATCAAGCGTATGCTGAAATCGTACGGGATAGTTCGCCTTCCGGGCAAGCTCTATATTTGCCAAACATTGTTGATATAAACCGAATTCGAACAGCACTGCTGAACGATTGCCATAACAGATGGATACATTTTCTGAACCAGATTCGGAAAAGCATATACTTTGATTGTACAATTCCAGAGCCATATAATAGTTTCCAATTGCTGGTGAGAACTCCGCATTGCCCATCATTCGAAATAGCAATGCCTTTTCGTTGCATTTTTGATTGCGCACTTTGACTAAGTATTCGATCACTTCCATGTATTTCAAATCGATTAGAGTGTCCTTTATGAAATGCACTTTCTTATCAATCTCCTTGAATCCGACAAATGAGTCTAATGTAGAACGGCTGAGGTTCCGCTTTTTGAGATCTCCGAGTAAAATCGTACTTACATTTAAGATATTCATGGTGATGGTATGGTATGCGAATTAATACGAGTATCTAAAAATTTTGCACAACTAATAACACCACGACGGGCCACTTGTATCTACGACTGTATTCACGAATTTATTTATATTCTGAGATATAAGCTGGTTCGCGCAATAACACTGCCTTGAGCCGAGTATAAAGCACAAATTAATTACAAATTAAGTGAAGATGTGATGCAGTGCCGCACATCAATGAGAACTGAGTCAAATAAATTCAAAATTTCGTTAACTTTAAAAAAGTCGCGAGCATACGAGCGACTCCAAAAGGCAATGATTCGGGATCAGTGCAGCCGAAAAGTATCCAATCGGATCCATTCGGATCCTATTGCGAGCTTTTGCCTACTTGGATCCCACGGAATAATTTGAGCCCAGGAAATTATGAACTTTATACTATGGGGGCGCTCTCACAAGAGGCAGACTTACAGGCTTGACAAAAAAAAAACTAAGAGAATTTCAAGAATATTTTTCAGTAAAAGTAAAAAAAGTAAAAGCTTTTATTTAACTAGACCCCTTCTTGTCTGTATTGACGACTACTTTGAGGTCCTTTTCAACCACTTTCCACACGACCTGGAGAGCTGAAATTTTATTGTGAGTGTCTAAGTCCACCTACTACCACGAAAGCTATATACACGTGCATAAGAGCTTTCGGTTAAAGTAGGGGATTAAAGAAACGGAGCTGGTACACTGGCTATATACATACTTCCAATACTTATGCGTGGAATAGGTGGATAGGTCTGGTGGCCAGCTCTATGAAAATCCACCTACGTAAAAGTCTTGGAGAAGGTATACACATTAGTGGGGTATTACGTATTTTTTCAATATAAATGTGTGGAGTTATTTGGCTATTTAAAAAAAAAAACGATTCACTTTTTTATACTTTTGAATTTAAAAGTGAATCTTTTGATAAAATAAATATGAAGTTAGCATTAATTACGACGCATTACAGTTTTGTTTTGATATACTATCAACATAAGTTTGTGTATATAACCACCAACTGCTGCACAACCCCTAAATACTCAGTCTGTTTTTTTTTTTTTTTTTAATTCTCTTTATTAAGTTCGCGTCGGCAATTAACTGCTGTCTGCCTGTCTGTCCATTGTCGGTTGCTGGCTGGTGGAATCTTGCGATACATTTTTAACCCACTTCCAAAGGCTCAATTTTATTGAAATTTTGTAAACATGTGTATTTCTAGTGGCAACACTTTCTATTAAAATTTGGCAGTGATCGGGCCTCGGGCTCGAGGTGTTCCCATATAATTTGTTTTTAACAATTATGCCATATAGCGGCATCAGATCATTATTATTATTGATTTATTTATTTATCTTTCTCCTCCTTCTCCTCCTCCTCCTAAACGACCGGACCGATTTGAATGAATATCTTGGAAGCGTTTGGGTGATGCCCTGGATGGTTAAGATTAACAAATTAGCCCGGTAGATGGCGCTAGTATTGTTTTTTTTCCGAAAATTCTTATTTATGGAACAATTTGGCTGAAATTCACACCATATAATATTTAAATAAAAAGAAAGTCGTTAGCAAAGTTTGGACCTGATAGGTGGCGCTGGTGTCGTTGTTTTCTCCCGAAAATTCTTATTTATGAAACGATTTGGCTGAAATTCACACCATATAATATTTAAATAAAAAGAAAGTCGTTGATAAAATTTGGACCCAATAGGTGGCGCTGGTGTCGTTTTTTCCCCGAAAATTCTTATTTATGGAACGATTGGGCTGAAATTCACAACATATAATATTTAAATAAAAAGAAAGTCGTTGACAAAATTTGGACCTGATAGGTGGCGCTGGTGTCGTTGTTTTCTCCCGAAAATTCTTATTTATGAAACGATTTGGCTGAAATTCACACCATATAATATTTAAATAAAAAGAAAGTCGTTGATAAAATTTGGACCCAATAGGTGGCGCTGGTGTCGTTTTTTCCCCCCCGAAAATTCTTATTTATGGAACAATTTGGCTCAAATTCACACCGTACAATATTTAAATAAAAAGAAAATCGTTGACAAAATTTGGACCCGATAGGTCCATATAAAGAATATTCGAACAAGTGTACATTTTTTGCCTGTATAAGTGTCGATTCTATAGTTTTCTGGATTGGTGAGTTGTTTAGTTAGTGGGGTGTAATGAATTTATTGAAAGTGGGACAGGACAACGTCTATCGGGTCAGCTAGTACCTATATATATATATATAATTTGTAAACTTAAACTTAAATCTAATTGGATATTTTTAGCAATTTTAACAAGTTATTTTTAGATAAATCCCTATTAATATTGGAGGTCTAAATCAATGCAATATTTGTTGTAAGATAAGCAAGCATTTGTTATTGGCTCATGTTTTGGCTCATAGTTGGTTCTATGATGTGAAATGTACAAAAAAATCTCTATCTCTTAAGCACACCGTGATGGTGCAAAAAAGCGGAATCAAATGCAATAAATCAGGGCAGCGTATGTGTTACATAAGAATATCCCTAATGAACATGATTTGAAAATATTTTCTTCGTGATTGTAGCGAAAGTAGATCGATAAGTAGGAGCATTACATTATAATCTGTAAGCTCCGCATTTCAACCGAAGTTTGCGAATTGAATTGAATACGTTGGTTATAATTTGCAATAATAAGGAGACCAGATAATGCTACAATATTCCAAGATAGGTCTTACCAAAGATATATACAGTGATCTTTTGAATTTCGTTTAACAAATCGTAACATTTTGTTCGCTTTTGCAATAATATATTGATATATACTACCCCCAAATCGCAAAAGCTGGAAACTCTTACTAATATAATTATCATTTATTATTAACTGCGTCTTTCTCGTTAAGGTAAGGGGACCCTACATTTATTTGTATTCAAGTGTAAGTCAAGTACACCAGCTAACAACATTGTTGATATCTAATTGCAATTTAAGGCAATCTATCCTTGAATCTATGAAAGAGTAAAGCTTAACATCATCAGCGTATAACAAACATTTCACATGTTGAATGTAAAGTGGTAAGTGTCATTTATGAATAATATAAATAATAAGGGACCTAGGTGGCTTCCTTGTGGGACACCAGAGATCGAGTAGATTATTTTAGAATAAACTGAGCCAATTTTAACTACTTGCCTGCCTCCTGTCAGATAAGTAGTTGGATATCCATTTTAGAAAGTTTCCATGAAAGCCCATTAACTTCATTTTCTTGATTAAGCTAACATGTTGGAGACTCGATCACGCAATGATAAAATGAATCTGAGCGCTGTGGGAGTAAAGCTTAACATCATCAGCGTATAACAAACATTTCACATGTTGAATGTAAAGTGGTAAGTGTCATTTATGAATAATATAAATAATAAGGAACCTAGGTGGCTTCCTTGTGGGACACCAGAGATCGAGTAGATTATTTTAGAATAAACTGAGCCAATTTTAACTACTTGCCTGCCTCCTGTCAGATAAGTAGTTGGATATCCATTTTAGTAAGTTTCCATGAAAGCCCATTACCTTCATTTTCTTGATTAAGCTAACATGTTGGAGACTCGATCACGCAATGATAAAATGAATCTGAGCGCTGTGGGCGCTGGTGCTCTGTGTGAAGCGTTGTCTTACGATTGGGGTTGTTTTTCTGGTTGGGTTTTAGTTTTTTTTTTTTTTCAGCATTTATAGTGCAATTCAGTATACTTTTGGTTATTAGAGAAAAATTTAAATTTTTTTATGGGTTGCTTTTTTTTTGGTTATTATTATTGTGAATTGGTCAATAATGATAAAATGTTGCATTGTCATGTGAAAGAAAAGTAAATTATTTTTTTTGAATAAAACATTTTTTATATCAGTGTAGTTATTAACCCTGGCGTTACCCGGGACTCGCCGAATCTCACCACCAAGACACCGTTTAGACGCACCCCCACCAAAAGGTAAAATAACAGGCGTAGTCTGGTTGCGCCTCTCACACACTACTGATCCTACCAAACTGATCGCTCCTTCACTGAAACCACCACATAACATTAAGCCTCACCTCAAACTACCCTCCACTGACCCAAAATTATAGCCTATAACCTCCGGGCCCTGTATTTATAAACAAATATAAAAAATGTACTCGAATCGTGAGACTTCATACATAAATCCCATCAGTTTTTCCTGACTTTCCCAAGTGTTTCTCGAATTTTCTAATTTTCTAGGTTCCTAAAACCATCCTCGGACTATTGCGAACATTTTTTTTTTAAAAATTAGTCAAATCGGTTCAGCCGTTTAGCCGTGAAAAGCTAACAGACAGACAAAGTTACTTTCACATTTTGCAATATTATGTATGAATTTTGATATATAAGGATATTTTGATATTTTTTTAAAAGATAAAAAACCATTTTCTAAATAGAGTTTACATTTTTTCTAATAATTTATAAATTATTTATTTTCTGTACGTTTTTTTTAAAGAAAAGTGTATCTGGTAATGCTAAGCATATGATCGCTTATCTGCGATTAACGACAAAAAACAAAGCAAAGAACAAAAATTACGAATGAAGGAAATAAGAAGCATTGGACAAGTACGTCCGCTTCGGTACGAGAAAAGTATCTTCCTTGCCATTACACGGAACGGACGCCAGAATTCATTCTTTCATTCTTCATTCTCTTGAAGACTTGATAGTACAAGCGATATCTAATTGCATACAAGCACAAGGCACTTATTCTTTCTTTGTATAATAAATGATATATATTAACATACGCTGTGGCCGTTTGGGAGTTATCTTTTATTATCCTATAGCTTTCTTCTATGTATGTGCTCGTATATATGTCTATGAGAATGATAATCGCTATTCTATCAATTCTCGAGTTTTCTTTAAGGGTATTCCTGTTTTTTGTTGCTTCTCCAACTGATTATGACTTTGGCACAGACTGTGAAGCATCAGTTCTTTGTTTCTAGCAAGATTTTTGGCTAAGCTGAGTTTGCTTTTCTTTCTCGATGTTTTGGTTTTCTATACAAAAACGCCAGGTGTATGTCCACTGACTCAACATTGTTACGCAAAAGCAAATACTCTGCTCGTCCTGCAAATGAACTGGCAATCCGGTATACTGTATGACTTGGACCATGCATTGGGAAACCAGAAAAAGGCTTCCAGTGCACTGACATATCGCGAATCCTCATACATTAGAGAATGAGGTGCAGCTTCGACTGTAGCTTCAGGTAGCATCTGCTAAAAACTCGAAAATTTAATGAACTTTTGTTCGGGGGGAGGTACCCGAAGGAAACTAAATTCAAAAAAAGAAGACATGCAAGTCATAGATGGTAAAGTTTTTATGAAGATCGATTAAGCGGCTGAGGCGTCCATTCGACACCCACATACATAAAGTTCTCTTCTAGTAATATAGATTGACAAGATCGTATGTATGTAACCGTATTCCCATCTTTTTGCAAATCAAAGCAAGCACTGACTTACATCAAGCTTTCAAAATGAGATCACTCTCAATTCATAAGATCGAACGTACAACATGAGCCCCTAACTGATGGGTCAGCGTATTTCTTTTGCATCCCTACCATGTTGAGAACGTTGGCAGTAAAGAGAGTCAGCTTGAACTTGAACTTGAAATGATTTCCTTTGCATACGACCCTAAGTCTATCTTCTAAGGAATCCTTGAAGTTATTCTCAAATAACTCTTCGGTTGTTGTACCCAAATTAAGAATTAAATGTTGATGTCTCAAAATGTAAACAAAACCCCGACATTATTGCGTTTTTTCAGCTGGCCACAAAGCCCCTAATCTGCTGGCGAGCCGGAGGAATTAATGTACATGTAGTTGATGATCATGCAGTAAGAACTGTAAAGTAGTACACCCATGGATACATTCACATATAAGCGGGAAACCAATGTATGTTCTTGTTTTCTGTAGAATGTTATTGTTCTTTGAATGGGTAATTTGATTTAAACGGTCGCGCGGGTGCATAGTTTACAGTTTTTTTATCACACACACATTTCAGATTTGTCCGTTTGTGAGTCAAACTCTTAAGCACTTGGAAGTCCAGCGCCAAGAACCGAAAATGCCCTTAAACCGGATGCCTGCGCATTTGTTGCGATAACTTAATTGCGGTGCGTTTGGTGATCGTGGAAGCAGTAAAATATCTCTTAAGTGCTTATTGCGCTCCTATTGATCGGCGATATTGCACAGCTTCTGATTCTGTCTTTAACTCTCGGCTCGCTGTGTAATTTGTTTTCCATCAGTCGTTAGCTTTCCCTATTTTCTCCTCCAAAGAAATGATTGATCTTTTGGTGGTTGAGTTAAAGATCTGTGTCCTATATGATAAGTGATAACTTGTGACACTACACAATGGAAAAAGATCTTTATCAACCTAAAGTTCAATAACTTGTTTCAGGTAACGTTGAGGGAAATGCCTACAAATGCACGCTCTTGTAGTACGTAAATCAGACCCTGCACTCTTATGTTTATTTTTGTTTTTATAATAAACTAGCTGATGCCTGGCACACATACATCCGCCAGTAGTGTACTATAGCCTATAATCTTCCTCCAGCTACTACTAATATACGTTAAAGGTTTCATAGAAATCGGTTGGTAAATATAAGGTTTCCACAAACAACAACCGCACAAAATTTCATTTTTCTATCTATCTATCTATGTATATATATAACAATGAATGTTTGTCTCTATGTCCTTTATAGAATCGTAAACTATGCATTTGATCATGTGATGATCTTTAGCAAAGTTGTTGTGCATGAGCTCACGAAGGTTTCTGAGTTGGTACGACCAATTGTCGACAGATGGCGCCACTGTCATTCCAATAAATTTCATATATTGCCGTGACAGTTCATGCTGATTTGAATTGAAACGAAAACAGCGAACGAATGATGACGTTTCGAGTTGTGGGTGACATAAGAATTTATGTAAATTGAGAAAATCCCGCTAGGTGGCGCTGGTGTCGTTTTTTCCCCCGAAAATTCTTATTTATGGAACGATTTGGCTCAAATGCACACCATATGATATTTAAATAAAAAGAAAGTCGTTGACAAAATTTGCACCCGATAGGTGGCGCTGGGGTGGAAAATGTAGTTTTCCCTGTATATGATCTTCAAATAAAGAATATTCGAACAGGTGTAAATTTTTTGCCTGTATTAGTGAGTGGAGTGTCAGTGGGCGGGAGGTCAGTGGGAGTGGTGTCAGCCGGCGGGTGTCAGTGGGATGGGACAGCCGGGATATTTCCCAAAGACTCCCCAAAATACCCCAAAAAGACTCCTCAAAATAACCCCAAAAGACCCTCAAAAGACCATAGCAAATTTATTGAAAGTGGGACAGGACAACGTCTGTCGGGTCAGCTATTATATAAATAAAAATAAAATACCGTTCGTTTGGGACTTGCAGTTTATTTGGGAGGCCAAAGGTGTAAATCTGATCAGTTGTTGAGATTTGCCTGGGATGAAGCCACACTGGTATGGACCAATGATGACTATAGCATATGGGGCTATCCTTTTTTGTTTTCAAGAACGTTATACCACGATAATTGCTGCATGTTGTGATATCTCCCCTCTTAAGTATGGGGCACAGGATGCCTGCCTCTTCGTCAGTCTTCTGGCATTGCTTATTTCCCCCTCATACTTGCAATATTAGTTCATGAATTGCCTGGTGCATTGTGGGACCTCCTGTTTTAAGCAAAATACGGATCTTCGGCGAGTTTTTCAATAGGCCAACGACTGAAAGTATTACGCTTTGGAAGGTCGGCCAGCGCACAAGTAGTGCCATAAGATAGGCCAAGTTGTTGAGAACGGCGCCGAATAGATTCTTCAGGGTTTTCGGCAAAACTCTCACTTACAGCCGCAAGATTCTCTTCATTTCGGGCTGTACGTGGTCTAATCGGTCGAGTATCATCCAATAATATAAAATTATTCTCAAGTTTGCCGATGGTATGCCGAATAGTTCTACCGAACGAACGATTATGTACACCATAAGTTGGCCTGAGCGCGCGATGAACACTTTTCACAGAGCGTCGATTTTCTTAATACAATTGTACGATTTGTAAACACGTTGTTAAGGCGTTAGTCTTTCCATGATGAAATTTCGATGAATACTGAATAAAATTATTTATTTAGTTTGACAGTAGTCACGCGTGAAATGTCAAAAAAATCCTATTGGAAAAAGTACCTCCAATCTGATCAACCTTTATATATAGTTATATTTGTAGTTATACACATATATAGGTTCAAAAATATAAATATAGAAAACGAGGCATAAAATTAACAAAAGTGAACAGAAGAGTAATAACAGTGTAACCAATGTGTACAACAGAGTAATAATAGTGTAACAAATGTGTACAACAGAGTAATAACAGTGTAACAAATGTGTACAACAGAGTAATAATAGTGTAACAAATGTGTACAACAGAGTAGTAACAGTGTAACAAATGTGTACACCAGAGTAATAATAGTGTAACAAATGTGTACAACAGAGTAATAACAGTGTAACAAATGTGTACAACAGAGTAATAATAGTGTAACAAATGTGTACAACAGAGTAGTAACAGTGTAACAAATGTGTACACCAGAGTAATAATAGTGTAACAAATGTGTACAACAGAGTAGTAACAGTGTAACAAATGTGTACACCAGAGTAATAATAGTGTAACAAATGTGTACAACAGAGTAATAACAGTGTAACCAATGTGTACAACAGAGTAATAATAGTGTAACAAATCGGTACAACAGAGTAGTAACAGTGTAACAAATGTGTACAACAGAGTAATAACAGTGTAACCAATGTGTACAACAGAGTAATAATAGTGTAACAAATGTGTACAACAGAGTAGTAACAGTGTAACAAATGTGTACAACAGAGTAATAATAGTGTAACAAATGTGTACAACAGAGTAATAACAGTGTAACAAATGTGTACAACAGAGTAATAACAGTATAACAAATGTGTACAACAGAATAATGTGTACAACAGAGTAATAACAGTGTAACGATTGAAAATTGTTGCTCCCTCCGTAAAAAAGTTTCACTTCAAACCTTTCACAGAAAGCAATGCAGCTCACCGCACACTTTAAATATATTTTTTTGTCATATTTTAACAATTTGTGTATTAACCCTAACATATAGAGATATGTCATCGTAGGATTTTTTATAGACCTTTTTGAGTTATACAACTTTTCTATAGAAAGTAATTAAATATCTCTAACCGTTATGGCAGCGTTCGTAAAAAACGCAATCGCTCCATGGTTTTTTCGTCGACTTTAGTTATTTAGTTCGCCACGAAAGGTCCTTTTATTTAAACGGGGTAATATATAGCCTATGATCAGCATAAAAGTCCATTAAAAATATTATTGAAAAAACAATTTTAAATCGGTCCAGTAGTTTCGAAGATTACCTCCTACATACAAACAAGCTTTAGCTTTTTATAATTTTATTTTATTATTAGTAGAGAATATGATCCTAATTAAATTATAATTATAACTGTTTAGTTAGTGATATTGTGACTTTTAAATAACAAACAATCGTTTAAAATTTCTAAAGGAAATGTATAAGGACTGTCAAATTTATGCAGAGGGTTGAGTGCTTTCTTTCTCCGCTAGAGCACACAGTCCAATTGTCAATCGTGTTTGTTGTTTACCTTTTGAAAGCTTAGACCGCTCCGATTGGAATGTCTGTGCTTTTAATCAAAATGAACACTTGTGCAAGTTTTCCTAAAGGAAACTAATACAGTCGAACAAATTCCATTTCATCGTTCGTAAGCAAGGTAAGTACCTAAGTGGAATGAATAAATGTTCCACTCATTTTTATTAAAATTCTTTTCAGACACAGCAGTGATCGTTCTGTCGCATCTTGACATTGGAAGTGAAGTAGAAATCTGGGATACCTCAAGTGATAAAGTTGTCGAACCGGTGGTATTTTCTGACAATAGTGGTAAGTTTATGACAAAAAGTGAATTTCTGTTATCGATTTCTTATCGACTTCCAATTGTAGGTTTTATTTACAAGGAAGTCGTCGTGACATCAGGCTTACAAATGCAATCAGACTCACACATGCAGCGGTACGATGCAGTGCCGGACAGTCAGAATGAGACTCATCAGCACCATCACCAACAACAACAGCAACAACTGCAACTAGATGGTGTTATTGACTGGGATCCGTCAGATACAATGCAACTTTCCGGATTTGCCGGTATTGGATGCGGTCTAGAACTGAAGCTGAATGACTCTATCCCCCCGACAACAGATTTAGAGGGTGCTGAAGCAATGGGATCACATGCCGACTCTTTACAAATCAATACATCGCCAGGAAGTCGGACGAATACATTCATGATGCCAAATCAGCCTATCAGTACCGAACTGCATGGCGATCGTAAATTCGCATGCGATAACAAGGGCTGTACAAAAATGTATCGCGACAGCTTCGCATTGCGAAAGCACATCTATATTCATAAACAGCAATTGGTCTGTGCCGCATGTGGTAAAACATTTGCGACCATTTGGAATTTGAAGCGACATGAACGGGTGCACACGGGCGAAAGACCTTTTCAATGCCAATTTGAAGGATGTGGCACACGATTTGCCCGACGTAGCACTTTAATGTAAGAATTTATACTCAACAGAAAAAAAACATGCACTAGGCATCAATGGTGGTTTTCCAAATGACCACCGCCCCGCCTGCTCTATGCCCAATATATAATTTAATTATAATTATCTTTTGCAGTAGGCATATGAGGACACACACCGGCGAACGACCCTTTATTTGTCCAAATAAGGGTTGTAATAAAACCTTCACTCAGTTAACTAACCAAAAGCGCCATACATTGACACATGCGAAAGCAAAGTAAGTACATTTTGAAGTGACAACGTCTCATCACTATACAAGCTTTACGTTCAAAAAGTCAAATGTTAAATGTCCTCTGTTATGTCACACTTTTAATATCCATTGGGATTTGGTCATTTAGGAACTAGCATTTTGACGTGACAACGTCTCACTACAAGGTTTATGGGGTACATATTCAAAAAGTCGAATGTTAAATGGAACTATTTTAACAGATTCTTTGTCCTCTGTTATGTCACTTTTTTAACATTTTTTTTGTCCTCTGTTATGTCACTTTTTTAACATTTTTTTTGTTCTCTCTTATGTCACTTTTTTAGCATTTTTTTGTTCTCTGTTATGTCACTTTTTTAACATTTTTTTTGTTCTCTGTTATGTCACTTTTTTAGCATTTTTTTGTCCTCTGTTATGTCACTTTTTTAACATTTTTTTGTCCTCTGTTATGTCACACTTTTAATATCCATTGGGATTTGGTCATTTAGGAACTAGCATTTTTTAAACTAAGGCATTTCTCAAGAGATTCGCATGAAATTCAATTTCTAGGGCTAAGATGCGATTATAAAACTGAAATATGATGACCATGTTTCGAGATTCTCTAAGCAGATAAGTGGATTTTCCTTTGAAAACCTTTTCAAGTTTTAGTCCCTGTGTTTACTAAGCGACATTATGAATACGCGTCAGCGAGAATACCTATATATGATAAACTGCTGCAACCTCTTCCATCACGGTGATCTTTCATGTTGGCTCAACCTAAGTACTTACTACATAAATGTCAACTGTCTCCTAAGGGCAATTTGTTGTGCCAACTATGCGATTGTTGAACTCTCCAGCCAGTAAAACTTCAAATAATTGGAAACACAAACAAATTAAAAACTTCTCTTTTTCTTAATTAATTTATTTTAAATTTAAATTATTTCAAATTATAATCATTCCATTATATCCAAACATAATCTATCTATATATATATATAAAAATGAATGTTTGTCTCTATGTCCTTTATAGAATCGTAAACTATGCATTTGATCATGTGATGATCTTTAGCAAAATTGTTGTGCATGAGCCCACGAAGGTTTCTGAGTTGGTACGACCAATTGTCGACAGATGGCGCCACTGTCATTCCAATGAATTTCATATATTGCCGTGACAGTTCATGCTGATTTGAATTGAATCGAAAACAGCGAACGAATGATGACGTTTCGAGTTGTGGGTGACACAAGAATTTATGTAAATTGTGAAAATCCCGCTAGGTGGCGCTGGTGTCGTTTTTTTTCCCCAAAAATTCTTATTTATGGAACGATTTGGCTCAAATTCACACCATATAATATTTAAATGAAAAGAAAGTCGTTGACAAAATTCGGACCCGATAGGTGGCGCTGGGGTGGAAAATGTAGTTTTCCCTGTATATTCATATAAAGAATATTCGAACAAGTGTACAATGTTTGCCTGTATTAGTTAGTGGGGTGTCAGTGGGCGTGGCGTCAGTGGGCGGGAGGTCAGTGGTCAGTGGGATGGGACAGCCGGGAAACGCCGGGTATTTCTGCTAGTACATTATATTTTCAGAAGCAGATATTTCTAAACATTTGTTAAGTCTTACAAACCTTTAGAAGATTATTTAAATCTTCATTGTAAGAGGCATTATGTTAAATAAATATTATATTATATTATTATTAGGTGGATACCGAGGTACTTCACATCTTTACTTTGAGGAATTAGTGTGTTGTTGAGAGTGATAGGTGGGCAGTCCTCAGTGATGTGTGTGCTTTTCGTCCCTCCTTCATTTTAAATCTCCAAGTGGTTAACCACAGTTCGAGTCGCTTTAAGTAGTTATTTAGGTTATGGGAAGCTGTGTTTGGGTCGCTGCCGGTGCTTAGTATCGCGGTGTCGTCCGCAAAGGTAAAGATGGTCAAGTTGTTGTCCATCAGAAGATCTGATGTATAAAATAGGAGTGGGCCAAGGCCACTGCCTTGGGGGACACCCGCTCTTATGCAGTGGTCTTTTGATATAAAGGATTTGTAATTTATCTTGAAGTGGCGCTTCAGAAGGTGTGATTTTAGGATTGTGTGTAGAAGTTTTGTGGCAAAAGTTTATTTATTTTATGGATGAGCCTATGGTGCCAAACTTTGTCAAACGCTTGTGCCGTACAGTACTGTACTGTCTATTATGGTCGGCTCTTCTAGCCTCATCTACTACCCTATTCACCTCGATCGATCGTGCAATACTTAGCTCTGAATCCGAACTGATGTTATTATTTATTCCTTTTCCAAGAACGGAGTTATTTTCCCGAGTAGTTAGCATTCACGGAAGACTTTGGATAGTAAAGGTAATAGAATTATTGGTCGATAAGACGGTGTTTATAATATTAGTACAGATTGCTCATTCCGCGTCTGGTGCGGTCCTATCTCATTGTACTGTTCTAGTTCACGGACGAGATTCTTCTCCCAGGCTGCTTTCTTTCGCCGGCAAACTGTTTTTTTTTTTTTTATATTTTCTGAGCTCTTTATATTCCACCCATTTTATAGCCACCCATTTTCTGTTCTGCAGCCCAGGAAGTTGTGGCCTATACCATGTAAAGGAAGCTCGGCTACTGCGTGGTTCTGGATCGTTGACATCTGTGCCGTCTCCAGTTTTACATCAGTTAGCCACTGGTCAGTTAGAGCCAACCTGGTGGCTTTCGTGATATCACTGGATCTTGGCATTGCCTTCGATCCACTTGCTACAACTTCTTAGCCCGGTCCTGCTTTTTTCGGTGGTGCGGTGCTGGACGATTCGGCTTCTTTTAAGCGGGCGCAGGCTTGCCTATATCATTTTAGTGGGTTTCATCCTGTGAAGGACTCCGTTTTATGATTATTGTGACAGTCCTGTCATTGAGTTTTGTTTGACATTGGGCTAGTGTCCCGTTTGTTTTTTTCTTCTTGTCCTCTAGGTCAGTTCGTCCCTGAGGTCAGAAGTTGTTTATGTGGACATGTTGTCCACAGAAGTAGAACCTAGGGGGTCCTTGGCTTCTGTGATTGGTGCGTTTGGTGGAGCATCCCCCTCAGGTTTTAAATTTTTTGAACTATCCATAAGTATATGTTGGGTAATTGAGGAAGGGAAAGTCCACCACTGCAGAGCCTCTTGCTGTGCTAAGGCCACTTAAAACCCGAAGGTGCCAGGTATCCCGAGTTCCGTGCTATCGACCAAAATGTTATCATGGCCATTTATCCCTCGGCTCACGTGTCTCACTGTGAATTAAGGATAGTATTGTCGAGGTTCTCTTCTCTAGATCCGTGTCTCACCGTGGATTGAGGATAGTATTGTCGAGGTTCTCTTCTCTAGATCCGTGTCTTACTGTGAACTGAGGATAGTATTGTCGAGGTTCTCTTGTCTAGAGCCGTTGACTTCTCCTAGACCGGGTCACAACATGAAGGACGGCTGTTAACGCTCTTGCAGCGAGAGAGGCTTTATGTCATGCACATCATTGTTGTCTAATCCTGGGAGTGTCCGATAGATCTCCCAGGTTTCAAACCTTAACATACGATTATAAGACTTTGCTTAAATGAACTGTAAATTTGTTTTTCTTTCTTTTTCTTCTTCTTGTAGAGAGGAATCACAGAAGAGCCGTTCGCAAGTATCTACAAGCGTTTTCGTTCCGGTAAGTTTCCGAAAATGGGTGTTCTTTTTCATTTAGTTGATGAATCATGAGTCAATTTTTCAGTATACCACAAGTCACAGAGTAAACTCGAATTTCTTATTTGCTCGCACTATGGCAACCATGAATAGTTTGCCAAATATGGAAGCAGGAAACAAAGTAGTTGCCAGAACTGAAGCTTTTCCAGTCACACCGATCACTATTAAAGCCAGAACTTTGAGAATTTTACGAAAATATCTAGAAATGAAGCGGCTCTCTTCTATTAATAGAGGCGTAGCCGAAGAGCAAAAATGTTCAAGTTCTCCACGCGACTTTGCACCAATCACACAAATTTTTCCTGCTAGTATCGCGCTAGCCGAAGAACTAGCTTCGTCATCTTCAAATGATTACCCCCTTGATTTGTCTATTCACAAAAGACACACGGAAAACCTCCAATAACTGAGATACGTTTAAGAACAATATCGATCATATCATATCGATCCTTATAAGGAACTTTTCTAATCTCAAAATATATAAAAATGAAACTTTGTCTGTTTGTCTGTTTGTCTGTATTTGTATTCGCGCATAACTCGAAGACCGCTCATCCGATATAGCTGAAAATTTGTGATATGGTGGGAACGGTTCGGCTGGATGTTTGTATGGTGTTAGTGTGGTAATGGTTATTGAGGGGGTTGACGTGGGACAACTCACTGTTCCAACAAGGTAGGACAACTTTACAGGAGGGAGTATTTCAAGGTGGTCTGGGTAGTCAGTTGGTGTGGAATGGTAGTGTGGTATTGGCACCCAGGCAACGCTTGCTATTTCAGCTAGTTCTTAATAAAATAACAAAAATAATGTGTACTCGTAAATGTAATATAAATGTATTATTAATAAACTATATATAAAAAACTACACTAAAAGTTAAAATGCGTTTTTATTTATCTTGGCTTTTCACACAACTGAGGGAGCTGCAATTGTTTGACCGACCGGTTCAGTGTCTCATATGCTATTTCTGAGATCTCGTGTGTGACGCATGTCACAAGTAGAATTTGTCGCATGAGATACATGATTATAATTTTCCCCGCAATGCAGGAATTGCTGAATGATCGGGCTAGTCCCTGGCCTGGCCAATAACCTCAACCGTAAAAAAACGACGACGACCACGGCAACGAAAACGGGTAAGCGGTTTTTAGAATTTTCTCATGGAACGACGTACGCTTACTGTATAGAGCTCGCCGATTCCCTGTCCAAATAACGGGTGTTTTTTTAGGAGGTTTGTTTTTCCGATAGATGTCGTTTTATTTTATGACAGTTGTTTTGACAGCTCAAAGTGGCATTTCTACTCAGTATTGTTTGGCAAATCATTATGAAAAAAAAAAAAAAAAAAAAAAAAAAAAAAAATGACATTTGTGAAAAATAGTCGTGGTAGCCATATGCCAGAAATTGTGTTTAAATGTTATATGCCAAAAAAAATTTGGTCATTTCATAATTTTATATGTGTTTTATTCAAAAAAAAAATCGGCAACCTCTTAAAAAAACACCCGTTAGATATAACGTGTTTTTTTAAGAGGTTGCCGATTTTTTTTTTGAATAAAACACATATAAAATTATGAAATGACCAAAATTTTTTTTTATTTGGTAGATAATTTTTTGGCATTTAACATTTAAACACAATTTCTGGCATATGGCTACCACGACTATTTTTCACAAATGTCATTTTTTTTTTTTTTTTTTTCATAATGATTTGCCAAACAATACTGAGTAGAAATGCCACTTTGAGCTGTCAAAACAACTGTCATAAAATAAAACGACATCTATCGGAAAAACAAACCTCCCAAAAAAACACCCTATATAAGACTGAGATACCAGCAATCCAGGTGGTGAACGGGGAATGGTGTCCTATACAAAAAAAAGAATATGACAACTGTCATGCAAGACATCATGTGCACGGGGTTGGGTTTCTAGTCAGCAAAAGTTATAGGCTTTAATGCAGTAAATGAACGACCTCACAAATATTCACGCACCTACAGAGGATTCCCTTAGATGATGAAAAAGAAAAATTCTTTGAATCAGTCAACGGAAACTCTATGCCTGTCCTAAGTATAACGTAAAACTCATTCGGGGGGATATGAATGCTAAAATAGGTAGGGAGCCAGTATTCAGGCAGTATATTTGCACCCATAGCTTACACGAGAACACTAATGACCACGAGTCAAAGAGATGGCAGCAAACAATAATTTGGTTGTTGCGAGTACAAGGTTTGCGCAAAAAAATATCCACAAAGTCACCTGAGTATCTCCTGATGGAGCCACTTGCAACCAAATAGACCATGTGTTGATAGTAGACAGCCGCCACAAGCCGAGCCTAATGACGGTACGAACGTACCTGGTTAGTATGGTACTCCAAGTGCGGATTGCACCATCACGAAAGACTAAATCCGCGAATAAGATTCAAGTCAAAACGGCTGCCCTTCCTAACGAAGGGACCAGAAACAACTACAGTCAAGCGATAAGACTCGCCCTCAATGCCGGGAGCCTTCAGCCCTCCTGGGGCTGAGATGCCGGACGTACAAGAGAAATGGACACACCTTAAGAGTACTGTCATTAGTACTGCGGACTCCATCTTAGGCAATAGTCGTAGAGATCGGAACGACTGGTACGATGATGAATGTAAGCCAGCGACTGAACGTAAGAATGTTGCGTACCGAGCAATGCAACAACTCATAGAACGCGGGCACGCGAAGATGAATATAAAGAGCTCAAAAGCAGCCTGCGAGAAGAATCTCGTCCGTGGACTAGAACAGTACAGAGAGCGAGGACCGCACCAGGCGCGGAAGTTCTACCAAAGAATCCGCGGTGTGACACAATATACACCGCCTTGCACATACCGCAAGGACAAGGAGGGTAATCTGATTACCGATCTTGAAGGCATCTTAGAGCGATGGGAAGGGCACTTTCATGAGTTGCTAAATGCGCAGTTAGCTGAGGGTCCACCAATTACCGAAGACCCCACATAGACGAAAGTTAGCAGACCGATATATCGGCTCAAAAATAACAAAGCCCCGGGATCTGATGGGATCCAAGCGGAACTGATAAAAATAGGAGGCCCCACATTACACCAAGCAATTCATGAAATAATAGTGCTAGTATGAGAGGAAGAAGCTGTGCCAGAAGACTGGCGAAGAGGCATCCTCTACCCCATACATTTCCCCGAGGGGTCCGCTGTAACTTACCGTCTGGATATTATGTTTGATACTTGGATAAACTCGGTAGATTAAATTGTGCTTAGAGTCTCAAGCACGGGCACTGTCTAAGTATGAAGCGCCTCTACCGGACACGGACACGGTAGTGCCTGGGATAGTTTCTATCTTTATCCTTGATGTCAGACCTCACCAAGGTCGCGTTGGTACTACGGGGGTTGATTCCGCCCACAGATAAGGTTAATCTCCTTGGAGGTTAGCTGAGTCTGCGTCAACCATTGGTTGAAGACCAGTTTTGTTCTGGCCTTGGCCTACGTAGTGGCTTACGGTTTACTCTCGAAGAGAGGACCGCTTAGTGTAGTATTTCTAACCATGAGTATGCTTAATGGCGCAAGCTAGGAAAGCGCGGGGCTCACGCTCCAACTTGAACCCGGTTTCCCCCATACATAAGAAGGGAGATTTCACAAAATGCTGCAATTATCGTGGTATAACATTGCTGAGAACCGCGTATACGATTTTCTCTTCTATCCTTCAAGACAGGATAGCCCCATACGCTAAAGTCATCATTGATCCATACCAGTGTGGCTTCATCCCAGGCAAATCTCATCAACTGATCAGATTTACCCCCTTAGGCAGATGATGGGAAAATGTCTAGAGTTTCAAAATTCACTACACCATCTTTTTATAGACTTTAAAGCCGCCTATGATAGCATAGCCAAAGTAGAACTTAATAGAGCCATGAGAGAATTTGGCCTCCCACATAAACTGACATGACTATGAAAGTTGACAGGTTGTCCAATGTTATAAGCCAAGTAAAAATTTCCGGATCACTATCAAGCCCATTCAACATCTATAACGGGCTCCGACATGGGAATGGACTGGCCTGCGTCCTCTTCAACCTGATCCGAGACTCTGACGTAACGGCGAGAGGAACAATCCTCTATAAGTCCATTCAGATACTGGGTTACGGCTTACGCAGACGACATTGACATCGTTGGTAGGAACAAAAGGGCTGTCCAGAAAGCTCTCATCGAGCGGGTGGCACGAAATGTGGGGCTGCACATAAATGAGAGCAAAACAAAGTAAATGGTGGCCACGTCTGCGAGTAGAAGATGCGACATTGGTCCCTCAATTCAAATAGGGGAGCGCGAATTTGAATCGTAGGGTAATCCTTTAACTATCTCAGGTCAACTGTATCAGCCGATAACAGCATAAAACCAAAAATACGCGCACGGTTGCTCAAAGCCAACAAAGCCTACTATAGCCTGTCAAGACTCTTCAAATACCATAACATCCAAGCTGCTGGTATATAAGATAATGGTCATACCAGTACTAACATATGGATCCGAGACTTGGGTGCTTAGCAAAGTTGGCCCCGTATGTGAGCAAGGATGATTCCGGAGACTCTATAATGATGAGATTTACATCGTGAAGAGAATTAAGCTCGGTAGGCTCCGGTAGGCAGGATACCTAGCTGAGGATCCTGCTCGGAAAATCCATTGCGGTAGGATTTATGGAACACGACAGCGAGGCCGGTCAAGCCTACGCTGGAAGGATGGCGTAGACCAGGACGCTCAGAGTATAGGGATGCCAAACTGGATGACATAAGGCTTGAAATTGGGACCGGTAGGGAGGCCCGGACCGGACCCCGGTTGTAGAGCCGAATATCCGATGTACAGCACTTCTTGTATACGGTTACAACAAATATTAGTTGATGTTATAATGACATCTTCCTCGGATACATTGGATATGATTGAATCTACTTCCCAATCTACTTCCCATTCTGTTAAAGAGCTAAACGTTTATTGTACCAAACAAACCAAAGAAATTTCGTTGCTTCGTTGCTCCTCGTAGTCGACGTTCGTTGGATCCTTGAAAAATGTGCGGGTAATAAAAAAAACTGCCACTAGCTAGAAGCTGCAATAGCCTAACAGAGTCACAAAGATGCACAAAAATGGGAGAGTATTTCACAACTTGGCTGATAGTACAACCTTCCTATAATTGGAGATTGAATGAAAAGCAAGAACAACAACAATCAGCCCAGACATACAGATCTGGAAATATACTTTCGAACAGTATGACACGGCCACGCAAGGCACAGGACGTCCTCCTCGTCCTCGTCCTCGTCCTCGTCCTTGTCATCATCATCATCATGCGACGGCACGACACGACAGTTGCAGTCTACGTCCTCGTGTCCTGCTGACCAGCCAGACAAAGGTGTTGGTTTGGTGTTGGCTACTTGCGTCATCAGCATCATCTAATCAGGACTCAATAGGGTGGTGTGCTGCCACCCTCCCAAAAAAACAAAGAGTTCAAAGTGTGTCACTTGTGCCCACTTGTTGACAATAGGATCGCATCACTTTATAGTTAATGCTCCAAAGGCGCGGTGGGTTTATAAACAGCCCACAGATTCTTCTGTAAAAGGACACTGACAATATTGTCACTAAAAGGACATCTCAATTTCGAGCAAGTGACGTTGTTCGATGCTTTGTTTTTGTATTTCTTTCTGTTGGGTTGATTGCTTTGGCTATAATAAGAATTTATCTTGTGATTGCCCTTGAACTCCTTGAGACTGTGGACTGCCCATTACCATAATGTCCTTCAATTAGAAAATTAATTACGATAATGTGTTAGGTGTCGTGTGTAGGTGTGACACTAACTGTGACAGCGTTAATTGATTGTGGATTTATTTTGCATTTTCTTTCTGAAAAGAAACACAGGGCGCAGCTCAAAGGGACTTAAGTGAGATGCTGACAGGCTGTAAGGGATTGACAGAAAACACTTCGACGTCCACTTAGCGTGTTGTATTAGTCTCGCTCGTAATCCATTAATCGATCCAATGAAAGTCTGAAAGCTGTCGTGCTGCATACATTCTACCGCAAACGACTTTAAGAACGGCTTCTAATTCACCTGACCAGCATCTATCAAAATATAATACACTCTGAAATCAAGGATCTCGAAGCCTTGTAGCCACAGATGATACAATGAATCCGCTCGAACACTCCTTTCTCCATCGACAACATCGGGCAATTGCCTCCATTTATTCAGCTCATTACGAGCTAAAACCTAAGCCTTAAAGCTAACATATAAAGCTAGTGGGAATGGTGCGGAAGAGATAAAGTTTAAGGCAGGGAGAGCTGCTGGAGAGCTATGTTTCTGCGTTCTTCTAGGGTTTCCAAGTTTATGAGGTTGAAGGGGTCTTGGTAGGGTGCCTAATAAGATGATTGTCCCAAGGTAGACCTCGAAGAGCAAATCGGAGCAAACGACCATGGATGGCATCGATTCTGGACACATAAACTTGGTGATATGGGTACCACGCCTGATTAGAGTACTCGAGGAGGGGACGGATAAAGGTAAGATGTAGAGGGATCTGGTCACGTAAGGGTTGGAAAATTCATTGGAGGACCACCGTTTGACAAAGCCAAGTGATGAGTTGGCTTTAAGAATTATCTCATCAATATGAGAACGGAAGTTTAGTTCGGACTTGCACATAATGCCGAGGTCACGAAAAGATTACACGGGTTATATGGGATGAGCGGTGGATAAGGGAGGGGGCTTGTTGCACTTACGTGATAGGGTAATAGATTGGCATTTGGTATTGGTCAGTGGGCGGAATGTTTGGTCATTTATAATTTTGATGAAGAGAAAGGGGCCTAGATGGCTACTTTGTGGGACTCCAGAGGTTGCCAAGAATGTGTAATGTCTACATTTAGGTTTTACATTAGCATCCAGCTTTAACAAGAGTTGCTAAAGGGTTGGGTAGTTCCTTGCTTTGTGAGTTCGTCAGCCATACAGTTAACCGGAATGTCTCTCTGACCAAAACACAGGTGGATATTGAAATGCTTCGCCATCTGCGCGAGAGATGATCGGCAGTTAAGGGCTAGAATTGAATTGGTGAGGACTGATTCCAGAGATTTAAAGTGCAGCTCGGCTATCAGAGAATATACGGATATCCTTAGCGGATATGACGTTTCTTGTCAGCCAAGAGAAGGCTTCACTGATCGCTGTAATTTCAGCCGGGCAAACACTACAGTGATTTGAAAGACGGAAAGAGAGGCTAAGATTTAGATTTTTTTAGAAAAGCAACTCCGTCGACTCCGTCATCATTTTTTGACCCGGATCTGTGTAAAAATGAATATGTTCATCTTCTAGGTAAGCGTCCTCGTCCCAGACTTCTAGGCCCCATGCTGCTCTAACCAAACAGTACAGACATCCCCCACAACCATTCATAATCCCATAGACAATATCAGCTTGCTCATCACAACACTCCACCAACATCCACGGATTCAACCCCACCAGCAAACTACCAACATACCACACATAAACACCACGTACCTTTGTGATGTGATGCATCTGAATTGCAACGGCTTACGAGGGAAAGTAACAGAAATCACCAACTATATGGAGCACCATGGGATTGCTGCCATACAAGAAACAAAGCTCATCCCCTCCTGCACCAAAAAATCGCTATACAGGAAAATTAAGCAAGGTGTACCCCAAGGTGGGGAACTCTCACCGACTCTCTTCAAACACTACATGGCAAAACTCCCTGCACCACCTACCGGAGTCAAATTGATATCGTACACCATTATTGCCTCAGGCGAGGACATCCCCACCATTTGCAGACACATCAACGCCTACCGCGATATACTAGAAGACTTTTCTTACCAGTCGAAATCTAATCCAAAGAACCAAAGGAGTCAACCTACAGATCGACATCTCGATACATGGCAATCAAACATCCAAAGAAGATCTCGCGAGTCACATGCGACAATCTGCTGACATTTTCGACTCATTAGGGAAACATTAACGAATGAGTCATGTCCAGAAATAAAATCCTCAAATCCCTAGCGGGCAGTACATGGGGAAAGGCAAAAAAAAAACCCTTCGTACCACATATCAAGCGATTGGCAGATCGCAGACCTTAACTATGCGGCACCCATCTGGACACCTCGCCTCTCTACCACACACACACAATGGCAGAAGCTTCAATCCTGTCAGAATGCTGCTCTTCGCTGCTCTCCATTAAGAAACCCAAATGCTAAAAGTGAAAGAGCACAAAGGTCTTCCTACTGGCTGGCCACAAATCCGATCACACGAACCGTGACCTGCTCACCCTCAACACACCACCCAGGCATATCCGATCCGATATTCGTATGTTCCGCGAAGAGACAAACCACATACACCTCTAGATCCAGCAGACTATAAAGCAGTCCTAAATGCAATTCATCAAGCGTCAGTCAGAGCCGCACTAGATAATCGCCAAAATAACATCGTGTTGGGCGGCGGTCGCCCTCCTCCTATACATCAAACCTCTTCCACAGACAAACCAGAACAACCCAACTGGCACAACTGAGATCAGGATGGAGCTCTATTCTGAATACTATACATACACCGCTTACGTGACCGCCCGGTCTGTGGTGCTGGTGCTGTA
Organism: Nephrocerus scutellatus; assembly: GCA_947095585.1. Lineage (NCBI taxonomy): Eukaryota > Metazoa > Arthropoda > Insecta > Diptera > Pipunculidae > Nephrocerus > Nephrocerus scutellatus. The sequence goes on from OX352766.1 coordinate 3,925,266, forward strand.
TGGTGATTCAGCTGCCCGTCCCATCCGACGTTACTCACACCCCGCTATCACTATAGACACAGCCTGTCGAAGCAGCCGCATTTCTGGGCCTGAACTGTTCCGACAGCTACCCAACGTTTGGACTAACACGAATTAATAGTTGCCACAAAGTAATGATGACAAAAGCAGGGTAAGAAAGCTAAATAATGGCCTTCCGCAGGGCTGCGTCCTTGCCCCTCTGCTTTTCAACCTGTAAATCCAACAACAACAATATTCTTCCGTTTTCTTAGATGACTTGCGATTACCTTTTGTTTTTTTTTATAAGGCTTCATAGGTCTTCCGAATGTGGAACAAAAACCTCTGCTGCCGCCAGTGAAACTGACCTTACCTACAACGTCTTCTTCTTTTGGTATTAGTGTGGGACTAAGCATACCTTCAAAAAATTCAAAAAAAGACACTTTTGCATTTTTATTTAACCTTTTTTTTTATTACATCAAATTTTTAACATGCAGGTTAAAGGACAAAGCTCCTCTCCGGTGGGGTTGAGTTTCTGTTGGATTTTTTTTTGTTGGCAGGACATTAGGACTAGGATCAAGATGGGTGGCGGATGGGTGGACAATTCAGCTGATTGGCCAATGATTTCTTTTTAGTTTTCTGTTACGTTTTCATTTAAACGAATCGACCTGTAGTGTCATGTTTGGAGGAATACGGCTTTCTTATCGGTTTATTGTTGCCAACATTACAGATGAATGCATATTGGGCTTGGATTTCATGACAGAACACGAGATGTCCCTTGATCTGAAGAACGACATGTTAAAATGGCGTAATGTGGAAGTACCCCTGCAAATAAACGACAACCAGAATGGTGGGCTAAGAGTCATTAGTGAAGAAAAAGTAGAGATACCACCGATGTGCGAGAAAATCATCTATGGCAAGGTAAACGGTGATCTTGAGGAAAGTAGAGTAGGAATAGTGGAGCCAACCAATTTCAACAAGAACGGACTATTGTGCGGAAGAACACTAGTGAAACTCCAGCCTAAGATACCAGTTAGAATAATGAACGTTAGCCCATCACCGAAGGTAATAAGAGAAGGAACAGTCATTGGCAAGACTCAGGTAGTAAGGTGTATCGCAAACTGCCAGCCAGCCTGTAAAAGTAAAGAATACGCAACTAGATCTGGAAAGGAAGCAAATAATTCATTCGCTATGTAAACATCTTCCAGCAGACAGGCACCAAGACGATTACCACTTGCAAAGCAAGCAGGCAGGGAAACACTGATCAAGAAGATGGAACGAGATGGAATCATAGAGAAGTCTAAAAGCCCATGGCGCTCACCTGTGGTACTTGTCCAAAAGAAAGATGGTTCAACGAGATTTCGTGTGGACTATCGGAAACTGAACGACGTCACCAAAAAGCATAGTTATCCATTACCGCGCATAGACGACAACGACACGTTCATGAGAAGGACAAGGAGAACACAGCATTTATTGCGGGAAACGGCTTGTAACAATTTTATGTAATGCCGGATGGCGTAGACCAGGACGCTCAGAGTATAGGGATGCCAAACTGGATGACATAAGGCTTGAAATTGGGACCGGTAGGGAGGCCCGGACCGGACCCCGGTTGTAGAGCCGAATATCCGATGTACAGCACTTCTTGTATACGGTTACAACAAATATTAGTTGATGTTATAATGACATCTTCCTCGGATACATTGGATATGATTGAATCTACTTCCCAATCTACTTCCCATTCTGTTAAAGAGCTAAACGTTTATTGTACCAAACAAACCAAAGAAATTTCGTTGCTTCGTTGCTCCTCGTAGTCGACGTTCGTTGGATCCTTGAAAAATGCGCGGGTAATAAAAAAAACTGCCACTAGCTAGAAGCTGCAATAGCCTAACAGAGTCACAAAGATGCACAAAAATGGGAGAGTATTTCACAACTTGGCTGATAGTACAACCTTCCTATAATTGGAGATTGAATGAAAAGCAAGAACAACAACAATCAGCCCAGACATACAGATCTGGAACTATACTTTCGAACAGTATGACACGGCCACGCAAGGCACAGGACGTCCTCCTCGTCCTCGTCCTCGTCCTTGTCATCATCATCATCATGCGACGGCACGACACGACAGTTGCAGTCTACGTCCTCGTGTCCTGCTGACCAGCCAGACAAAGGTGTTGGTTTGGTGTTGGCTACTTGCGTCATCAGCATCATCTAATCAGGACTCAATAGGGTGGTGTGCTGCCACCCTCCCAAAAAAACAAAGAGTTCAAAGTGTGTCACTTGTGCCCACTTGTTGACAATAGGATCGCATCACTTTATAGTTAATGCTCCAAAGGCGCGGTGGGTTTATAAACAGCCCACAGATTCTTCTGTAAAAGGACACTGACAATATTGTCACTAAAAGGACATCTCAATTTCGAGCAAGTGACGTTGTTCGATGCTTTGTTTTTGTATTTCTTTCTGTTGGGTTGATTGCTTTGGCTATAATAAGAATTTATCTTGTGATTGCCCTTGAACTCCTTGAGACTGTGGACTGCCCATTACCATAATGTCCTTCAATTAGAAAATTAATTACGATAATGTGTTAGGTGTCGTGTGTAGGTGTGACACTAACTGTGACAGCGTTAATTGATTGTGGATTTATTTTGCATTTTCTTTCTGAAAAGAAACACAGGGCGCAGCTCAAAGGGACTTAAGTGAGATGCTGACAGGCTGTAAGGGATTGACAGAAAACACTTCGACGTCCACTTAGCGTGTTGTATTAGTCTCGCTCGTAATCCATTAATCGATCCAATGAAAGTCTGAAAGCTGTCGTGCTGCATACATTCTACCGCAAACGACTTTAAGAACGGCTTCTAATTCACCTGACCAGCATCTATCAAAATATAATACACTCTGAAATCAAGGATCTCGAAGCCTTGTAGCCACAGATGATACAATGAATCCGCTCGAACACTCCTTTCTCCATCGACAACATCGGGCAATTGCCTCCATTTATTCAGCTCATTACGAGCTAAAACCTAAGCCTTAAAGCTAACATATAAAGCTAGTGGGAATGGTGCGGAAGAGATAAAGTTTAAGGCAGGGAGAGCTGCTGGAGAGCTATGTTTCTGCGTTCTTCTAGGGTTTCCAAGTTTATGAGGTTGAAGGGGTCTTGGTAGGGTGCCTAATAAGATGATTGTCCCAAGGTAGACCTCGAAGAGCAAATCGGAGCAAACGACCATGGATGGCATCGATTCTGGACACATAAACTTGGTGATATGGGTACCACGCCTGATTAGAGTACTCGAGGAGGGGACGGATAAAGGTAAGATGTAGAGGGATCTGGTCACGTAAGGGTTGGAAAATTCATTGGAGGACCACCGTTTGACAAAGCCAAGTGATGAGTTGGCTTTAAGAATTATCTCATCAATATGAGAACGGAAGTTTAGTTCGGACTTGCACATAATGCCGAGGTCACGAAAAGATTACACGGGTTATATGGGATGAGCGGTGGATAAGGGAGGGGGCTTGTTGCACTTACGTGATAGGGTAATAGATTGGCATTTGGTATTGGTCAGTGGGCGGAATGTTTGGTCATTTATAATTTTGATGAAGAGAAAGGGGCCTAGATGGCTACTTTGTGGGACTCCAGAGGTTGCCAAGAATGTGTAATGTCTACATTTAGGTTTTACATTAGCATCCAGCTTTAACAAGAGTTGCTAAAGGGTTGGGTAGTTCCTTGCTTTGTGAGTTCGTCAGCCATACAGTTAACCGGAATGTCTCTCTGACCAAAACACAGGTGGATATTGAAATGCTTCGCCATCTGCGCGAGAGATGATCGGCAGTTAAGGGCTAGAATTGAATTGGTGAGGACTGATTCCAGAGATTTAAAGTGCAGCTCGGCTATCAGAGAATATACGGATATCCTTAGCGGATATGACGTTTCTTGTCAGCCAAGAGAAGGCTTCACTGATCGCTGTAATTTCAGCCGGGCAAACACTACAGTGATTTGAAAGACGGAAAGAGAGGCTAAGATTTAGATTTTTTTAGAAAAGCAACTCCGTCGACTCCGTCATCATTTTTTGACCCGGATCTGTGTAAAAATGAATATGTTCATCTTCTAGGTAAGCGTCCTCGTCCCAGACTTCTAGGCCCCATGCTGCTCTAACCAAACAGTACAGACATCCCCCACAACCATTCATAATCCCATAGACAATATCAGCTTGCTCATCACAACACTCCACCAACATCCACGGATTCAACCCCACCAGCAAACTACCAACATACCACACATAAACACCACGTACCTTTGTGATGTGATGCATCTGAATTGCAACGGCTTACGAGGGAAAGTAACAGAAATCACCAACTATATGGAGCACCATGGGATTGCTGCCATACAAGAAACAAAGCTCATCCCCTCCTGCACCAAAAAATCGCTATACAGGAAAATTAAGCAAGGTGTACCCCAAGGTGGGGAACTCTCACCGACTCTCTTCAAACACTACATGGCAAAACTCCCTGCACCACCTACCGGAGTCAAATTGATATCGTACACCATTATTGCCTCAGGCGAGGACATCCCCACCATTTGCAGACACATCAACGCCTACCGCGATATACTAGAAGACTTTTCTTACCAGTCGAAATCTAATCCAAAGAACCAAAGGAGTCAACCTACAGATCGACATCTCGATACATGGCAATCAAACATCCAAAGAAGATCTCGCGAGTCACATGCGACAATCTGCTGACATTTTCGACTCATTAGGGAAACATTAACGAATGAGTCATGTCCAGAAATAAAATCCTCAAATCCCTAGCGGGCAGTACATGGGGAAAGGCAAAAAAAAAACCCTTCGTACCACATATCAAGCGATTGGCAGATCGCAGACCTTAACTATGCGGCACCCATCTGGACACCTCGCCTCTCTACCACACACACACAATGGCAGAAGCTTCAATCCTGTCAGAATGCTGCTCTTCGCTGCTCTCCATTAAGAAACCCAAATGCTAAAAGTGAAAGAGCACAAAGGTCTTCCTACTGGCTGGCCACAAATCCGATCACACGAACCGTGACCTGCTCACCCTCAACACACCACCCAGGCATATCCGATCCGATATTCGTATGTTCCGCGAAGAGACAAACCACATACACCTCTAGATCCAGCAGACTATAAAGCAGTCCTAAATGCAATTCATCAAGCGTCAGTCAGAGCCGCACTAGATAATCGCCAAAATAACATCGTGTTGGGCGGCGGTCGCCCTCCTCCTATACATCAAACCTCTTCCACAGACAAACCAGAACAACCCAACTGGCACAACTGAGATCAGGATGGAGCTCTATTCTGAATACTATACATACACCGCTTACGTGACCGCCCGGTCTGTGGTGCTGGTGCTGTATGGTGATTCAGCTGCCCGTCCCATCCGACGTTACTCACACCCCGCTATCACTATAGACACAGCCTGTCGAAGCAGCCGCATTTCTGGGCCTGAACTGTTCCGACAGCTACCCAACGTTTGGACTAACACGAATTAATAGTTGCCACAAAGTAATGATGACAAAAGCAGGGTAAGAAAGCTAAATAATGGCCTTCCGCAGGGCTGCGTCCTTGCCCCTCTGCTTTTCAACCTGTAAATCCAACAACAACAATATTCTTCCGTTTTCTTAGATGACTTGCGATTACCTTTTGTTTTTTTTTATAAGGCTTCATAGGTCTTCCGAATGTGGAACAAAAACCTCTGCTGCCGCCAGTGAAACTGACCTTACCTACAACGTCTTCTTCTTTTGGTATTAGTGCGGGACTAAGCATACCTTCAAAAAATTCAAAAAAAGACACTTTTGCATTTTTATTTAACCTTTTTTTTTATTACATCAAATTTTTAACATGCAGGTTAAAGGACAAAGCTCCTCTCCGGTGGGGTTGAGTTTCTGTTGGATTTTTTTTTGTTGGCAGGACATTAGGACTAGGATCAAGATGGGTGGCGGATGGGTGGACAATTCAGCTGATTGGCCAATGATTTCTTTTTAGTTTTCTGTTACGTTTTCATTTAAACGAATCGACCTGTAGTGTCATGTTTGGAGGAATACGGCTTTCTTATCGGTTTATTGTTGCCAACATTACAGATGAATGCATATTGGGCTTGGATTTCATGACAGAACACGAGATGTCCCTTGATCTGAAGAACGACATGTTAAAATGGCGTAATGTGGAAGTACCCCTGCAAATAAACGACAACCAGAATGGTGGGCTAAGAGTCATTAGTGAAGAAAAAGTAGAGATACCACCGATGTGCGAGAAAATCATCTATGGCAAGGTAAACGGTGATCTTGAGGAAAGTAGAGTAGGAATAGTGGAGCCAACCAATTTCAACAAGAACGGACTATTGTGCGGAAGAACACTAGTGAAACTCCAGCCTAAGATACCAGTTAGAATAATGAACGTTAGCCCATCACCGAAGGTAATAAGAGAAGGAACAGTCATTGGCAAGACTCAGGTAGTAAGGTGTATCGCAAACTGCCAGCCAGCCTGTAAAAGTAAAGAATACGCAACTAGATCTGGAAAGGAAGCAAATAATTCATTCGCTATGTAAACATCTTCCAGCAGACAGGCACCAAGACGATTACCACTTGCAAAGCAAGCAGGCAGGGAAACACTGATCAAGAAGATGGAACGAGATGGAATCATAGAGAAGTCTAAAAGCCCATGGCGCTCACCTGTGGTACTTGTCCAAAAGAAAGATGGTTCAACGAGATTTCGTGTGGACTATCGGAAACTGAACGACGTCACCAAAAAGCATAGTTATCCATTACCGCGCATAGACGACAACGACACGTTCATGAGAAGGACAAGGAGAACACAGCATTTATTGCGGGAAACGGCTTGTAACAATTTTATGTAATGCCGGATGGCGTAGACCAGGACGCTCAGAGTATAGGGATGCCAAACTGGATGACATAAGGCTTGAAATTGGGACCGGTAGGGAGGCCCGGACCGGACCCCGGTTGTAGAGCCGAATATCCGATGTACAGCACTTCTTGTATACGGTTACAACAAATATTAGTTGATGTTATAATGACATCTTCCTCGGATACATTGGATATGATTGAATCTACTTCCCAATCTACTTCCCATTCTGTTAAAGAGCTAAACGTTTATTGTACCAAACAAACCAAAGAAATTTCGTTGCTTCGTTGCTCCTCGTAGTCGACGTTCGTTGGATCCTTGAAAAATGCGCGGGTAATAAAAAAAACTGCCACTAGCTAGAAGCTGCAATAGCCTAACAGAGTCACAAAGATGCACAAAAATGGGAGAGTATTTCACAACTTGGCTGATAGTACAACCTTCCTATAATTGGAGATTGAATGAAAAGCAAGAACAACAACAATCAGCCCAGACATACAGATCTGGAAATATACTTTCGAACAGTATGACACGGCCACGCAAGGCACAGGACGTCCTCCTCGTCCTCGTCCTCGTCCTCGTCCTCGTCCTTGTCATCATCATCATCATGCGACGGCACGACACGACAGTTGCAGTCTACGTCCTCGTGTCCTGCTGACCAGCCAGACAAAGGTGTTGGTTTGGTGTTGGCTACTTGCGTCATCAGCATCATCTAATCAGGACTCAATAGGGTGGTGTGCTGCCACCCTCCCAAAAAAACAAAGAGTTCAAAGTGTGTCACTTGTGCCCACTTGTTGACAATAGGATCGCATCACTTTATAGTTAATGCTCCAAAGGCGCGGTGGGTTTATAAACAGCCCACAGATTCTTCTGTAAAAGGACACTGACAATATTGTCACTAAAAGGACATCTCAATTTCGAGCAAGTGACGTTGTTCGATGCTTTGTTTTTGTATTTCTTTCTGTTGGGTTGATTGCTTTGGCTATAATAAGAATTTATCTTGTGATTGCCCTTGAACTCCTTGAGACTGTGGACTGCCCATTACCATAATGTCCTTCAATTAGAAAATTAATTACGATAATGTGTTAGGTGTCGTGTGTAGGTGTGACACTAACTGTGACAGCGTTAATTGATTGTGGATTTATTTTGCATTTTCTTTCTGAAAAGAAACACAGGGCGCAGCTCAAAGGGACTTAAGTGAGATGCTGACAGGCTGTAAGGGATTGACAGAAAACACTTCGACGTCCACTTAGCGTGTTGTATTAGTCTCGCTCGTAATCCATTCATCGATCCAATGAAAGTCTGAAAGCTGTCGTGCTGCATACATTCTACCGCAAACGACTTTAAGAACGGCTTCTAATTCACCTGACCAGCATCTATCAAAATATAATACACTCTGAAATCAAGGATCTCGAAGCCTTGTAGCCACAGATGATACAATGAATCCGCTAGAACACTCCTTTCTCCATCGACAACATCGGGAAATTGCCTCCATTTATTCAGCTCATTACGAGCTAAAACCTAAGCCTTAAAGCTAACATATAAAGCTAGTGGGAATGGTGCGGAAGAGATAAAGTTTAAGGCAGGGAGAGCTGCTGGAGAGCTATGTTTCTGCGTTCTTCTAGGGTTTCCAAGTTTATGAGGTTGAAGGGGTCTTGGTAGGGTGCCTAATAAGATGATTGTCCCAAGGTAGACCTCGAAGAGCAAATCGGAGCAAACGACCATGGATGGCATCGATTCTGGACACATAAACTTGGTGATATGGGTACCACGCCTGATTAGAGTACTCGAGGAGGGGACGGATAAAGGTAAGATGTAGAGGGATCTGGTCACGTAAGGGTTGGAAAATTCGTTGGAGGACCACCGTTTGACAAAGCCAAGTGATGAGTTGGCTTTAAGAATTATCTCATCAATATGAGAACGGAAGTTTAGTTCGGACTTGCACATAATGCCGAGGTCACGAAAAGATTACACGGGTTATATGGGATGAGCGGTGGATAAGGGAGGGGGCTTGTTGCACTTACGTGATAGGGTAATAGATTGGCATTTGGTATTGGTCAGTGGGCGGAATGTTTGGTCATTTATAATTTGGATGAAGAGAAAGGGGCCTAGATGGCTACTTTGTGGGACTCCAGAGGTTGCCAAGAATGTGTAATGTCTACAATTAGGTTTTACATTAGCATCCAGCTTTAACAAGAGTTGCTAAAGGGTTGGGTAGTTCCTTGCTTTGTGAGTTCGTCAGCCATACAGTTAACCGGAATGTCTCTCTGACCAAAACACAGGTGGATATTGAAATGCTTCGCCATCTGCGCGAGAGATGATCGGCAGTTAAGGGCTAGAATTGAATTGGTGAGGACTGATTCCAGAGATTTAAAGTGCAGCTCGGCTATCAGAGAATATACGGATATCCTTAGCGGATATGACGTTTCTTGTCAGCCAAGAGAAGGCTTCACTGATCGCTGTAATTTCAGCCGGGCAAACACTACAGTGATTTGAAAGACGGAAAGAGAGGCTAAGATTTAGATTTTTTTAGAAAAGCAACTCCGTCGACTCCGTCATCATTTTTTGACCCGGATCTGTGTAAAAATGAATATGTTCATCTTCTAGGTAAGCGTCCTCGTCCCAGACTTCTAGGCCCCATGCTGCTCTTACCAAACAGTACAGACATCCCCCACAACCATTCATAATCCCATAGATAATATCAGCTTGCTCATCACAACACTCCACCAACATCCACGGACTCAACCCCACCAGCAAACTACCAACATACCACAGATAAACACCACGTACCTTTGTGATGTGATGCATCTGAATTGCAACGGCTTACGAGGGAAAGTAACAGAAATCACCAACTATATGGAGCACCATGGGATTGCTGCCATACAAGAAACAAAGCTCATCCCCTCCTGCACCAAAAAATCGCTATACAGGAAAATTAAGCAAGGTGTACCCCAAGGTGGGGAACTCTCACCGACTCTCTTCAAACACTACATGGCAAAACTCCCTGCACCACCTACCGGAGTCAAATTGATATCGTACACCATTCTTGCCTCAGGCGAGGACATCCCCACCATTTGCAGACACATCAACGCCTACCGCGATATACTAGAAGACTTTTCTTACCAGTCGCCATCTAATCCAAAGATCGACATCTCGATACATGGCAATCAAACATCCAAAGAAGATCTTGCGAGTCACATGCGACAATCTGCTGACATTTGCGACTCATTAGGGAAACATTAACGAATGAGTCATGTCCAGAAATAAATCCTCAAATCCCTAGCGGGCAGTACATGGGGAAAGGCAAAAAAAACCCTTCGTACCACATATCAAGCGATTGGCAGATCGCAGACCTTAACTATGAGGCACCCATCTGGACACCTCGCCTCTCTACCACACACACACAATGGCAGAAGCTTCAATCCTGTCAGAATGCTGCTCTTCGCCTCATCACTGGTTGCCACCGCATCTCATATGAGGACCATCTCCATTAAGAAACCCAAATGCTAAAAGTGAAAGAGCACAAAGGTCTTCCTACTGGCTGGCCACAAATCCGATCACACGAACCGTGACCTGCTCACCCTCAACACACCACCCAGGCATATCCGATCCGATATTCGTATGTTCCGCGAAGAGAAAAACCACATACACCTCTAGATCCAGCAGACTATAAAGCAGTCCTAAATGCAATTCATCAAGCGTCAGTCAGAGCCGCACTAGATAATCGCCAAAATAACATCGTGTTGGGCGGCGGTCGCCCTCCTCCTATACACCTCTTCCACAGACAAACCAGAACAACCCAACTGGCACAACTGAGATCAGGATGGAGCTCTATTCTGAATACTATACATACACCGCTTACGTGACCGCCCGGTCTGTGGTGCTGGTGCTGTATGGTGATTCAGCTGCCCGTCCCATCCGACGTTACTCACACCCCGCTATCACTATAGACACAGCCTGTCGAAGCAGCCGCATTTCTGGGCCTGAACTGTTCCGACAGCTACCCAACGTTTGGACTAACACGAATTAATAGTTGCCACAAAGTAATGATGACAAAAGCAGGGTAAGAAAGCTAAATAATGGCCTTCCGCAGGGCTGCGTCCTTGCCCCTCTGCTTTTCAACCTGTAAATCCAACAACAACAATATTCTTCCGTTTTCTTAGATGACTTGCGATTACCTTTTGTTTTTTTTTTATAAGGCTTCATAGGTCTTCCGAATGTGGAACAAAAACCTCTGCTGCCGCCAGTGAAACTGACCTTACCTACAACGTCTTCTTCTTTTGGTATTAGTGCGGAACTAAGCATACCTTCAAAAAATTCAAAAAAAGACACTTTTGCATTTTTATTTAACCTTTTTTTTTATTACATCAAATTTTTAACATGCAGGTTAAAGGACAAAGCTCCTCTCCGGTGGGGTTGAGTTTCTGTTGGATTTTTTTTTGTTGGCAGGACATTAGGAATAGGATCAAGATGGGTGGCTGATGGGTGGCGGATGGGTGGACAATTCAGCTGATTGGCCAATGATTTCTTATTAGTTTTCTGTTACGTTTTCATTTAAACGAATCGAAATTGCAATACTTACACAAAGATTGTCGTTTTTGGCAAACAGTTGGACAATCGATGTGTCAAAAATGAAACAATGCGAATTGCTTGCAAAACCCTCGTGAATTGATCTCGGCGTTGCCTGCCATGCTATATGTCTATGATGTCCCTTTAACTCAATCCGATAGACAAAATTCTCGGCCTCTTTTCTTGGTCCGATTAGCTGCATAATTGCAAAACACTGCTGGTGGCCAACATATTTCTCGTGTTTTTTCAATACGAACATGAAATGATGACCGAAGCACGACTGCATCATCACCCAAACGACGGGTCCTGGTATATTAAAACCGCTGGCTTGGAACAAAATCTCTTCGCCTTCTATTATGGTAATACAGTTGTGCGACATCATTATATGTTGCACGACTAGATCGAGAGGGCCCTGCCATTGGCATGATGGCCCTGGACATGGGCATAGATACGGACGACATTCGCACGTTTCCTCATGCTCTGTCTTTTCGGTGCAAACTAGTGACGCCGAACAGCCCGAATGTTTGCATGGAAATTCCAAATTGGAAGCGACTTTTTCCATTGCCAGATTGCGTATGTCTGCCATCGGGCCACGACATATTGGACAGCAGGTTAATTTGGAGCGACACGAATTACAGACCAGATGTCCACTTGAACACTGCAATATCGGCGGCAGTACATAGTCAAAGCACACTGGGCACTCCAAAAGAGATGTTAGACGGGTGGACATTTCACTATCACCGCCGCCTATCGCCGCAGATGACAACGATGTGCTGGCGCTGGCGCTGGCGCTGGCTGATGGTGATGATGATGATGATGTAGTTGCAGCTTGGCGACGTTTTTGATTAAATTCATTCGACATAATAATCGGTAAGCGAGCGACCAAATCAGCTTGTGAATATAAAAAATCCAATCCAATGGAATCCAACTGAGGACAGCACAAATTTGTGGTATTTTCTTTGAATTCCTCCTCGCGCACCAATTGTAACTAACTGTTGCTCTTCGAACTGTTGCCGCCGTGCACTATGAAAAGGTTATTCGAATTATTATCGACAAGCACACACTAGGATTATGAAAAATATGCACACTTACAAAATTACGATCCCACTCCGGATTAGGTATTTTCTGATGATGCTGATGTCCACTACTGTCCACGTTCAAATTATTATCACTCACTATTATCAAATTATCACACTTCGCAGCCGAAAAAAACCCTGCTTCCATCCCTGTTTCACGACAACTTCGACAACTAGGAGCATCATAATGCAGACATAAACTCTCAGTTGAACGGAACCCCACTCAGCGGGGCGGAAAGCTTCAAGATTTCTGCTGGCTGCTCCTGTGCATTCTCCTCTTTTCTCACTTTTGTGCTGTGTCCGTGTCGGTGTCTGTGTCCGATGTGGGGAATCCCAAAATTACCAATCTCATATAAAAGTAAATAGCAAAACAAATTCGCAAATAAGCGGGAGGTGGTGGTTTGGCAATAGAAAGAGCGATTAGGTGATAATGCTACAATTGTCACGATACGTACGCAGTACGATTTTTGTCACTTTATTGTTTGTATTTTTGTTGTTCGTCTTTCTTCAGCAGAGTTGATTATTTATTTTTTTTTTGTTCCCTATTTATTAATTACAACTGCGACTGTGCTCATCTAGCAATTTATCTTTCAATCTTTTAAAATTTTTACAAATTTACATTTCATGTACAGGGTGTATCCGTTAAGGTGGCAAATACTTAAAGGGATGATTCCTTGGTTAATTTCGTGAAAAAAAATCGTGTGGGAGCATTTTCACCGCCTGCGGTGTACGTAGCGTTTTAATGCAAAGAGATGTACTTTTGACCTTACATCACTTCACACCTTATAACTCTTGAACACTTCGAGCTACAAGATCAATGTTAGTCTTTTTTGGAAAAGAATTAAATTTCGAAGATAATACAATGTACATTTTTTTAAATTCTTAAAACAATTACCGATATAAACGTCGTCAAAGTCAGAAAAACATTTTTTTTTTTTAATTTTATTTTCAAACGCGATTATTTCAAAAAATGCTCTCGTATAATTTTTTTTTGACAAATGCAGTATTAAAGCCCATTCAATTTTCTACAAATCCACCTCACAATATTTCAAGATTTTTTCATCAGGAGCAGGGTTAAAATTAAAAGTTGGTAAAATCAAACGTAAACGTAATTTTGACCTTATATGACTTCTATATAACTATAACTCTTGAACACTTCGAGCTACAAGATCAATGTTAGTCTTTTTTGGAAAAGAACTAAATTTCGAAGATAATACAATGTACATTTTTTTAAATTCTTAAAACAATTACCGATATAAACGTCGTCAAAGTCAGAAAAACATTTTTTTTTTTAAATTTTATTTTCAAACGCGATTATTTCAAAAAATGCTCTCGTATAATTTTTTTTGACAAATGCAGTATTAAAGCCTATTCAATTTTCTACAAATCCACTTCACAATATTTCTAGATTTGGTCAAAAGGAGGAGAGCTAAAATTAAAAGTTTGTATCTGTATATCAGCGGAACAGTTGGGCTTTCTATAGAGAAGGTTGGTATACAGCCGATATTATGGTACACATGTCGCTGGAGCTGTCAACACTCTGGTTAATGAAGATTTTTAGAAGCTGTCTCCTACTCAGTTCTGTCCCCCGCATGTATCTGTATATCAGCGGAACAGTTGGGCTTTCTATAGAGAAGGTCCGTATACAGCCGATATTATGGTACACATGTCGCTGGAGCTGTCAACACTCTGGCTAATGAAGATTTTTAGAAGCTGTCTCCTACTCAGCTATGTCCCACGCAGCCGGAGAGGAGTTCGGGTGGTTTTCGTACCCAAAGCAGGCAGAAGAGGACATGATTCAGCAAAGAATTTTGAGGCCTCTAAGTCTCTCATTGTTCTTGCTAAAGGCTCTGGAGCGAATTCTAGATAATCATATCAGGCAACGATTTGAAGTCACACAAGAATCGAGATCTCAACACGCATATCTTAATGGCTGGTCGACCCTCCATGAGGTAGTTCGAACGATTGAGCAGACGATCAACTACAAGCAGTTTACGTTAGCCACCCCTTTTTAGATATAGAAGAGGGGCTTTCAACAATGTTCACATTGAGGCCATCAAGGATGCTCTAACCAAGTCAGGAGTGGAATCCTTCCTTACGCAATGGATCATATTCATGCTTGGCAGCTGTAATATTACCAAACAAGTCGACAAAGGCACCCCCCCCCCCCCAAGGTGGGGTCATCTCTCCCTTACTGTGGCTGGTTTCTTTTTTTTATAATTCGCGCACGCAAAAAGGGGTTCGCACCTTTATTATGTTCGGCAATATGCTTGGCACAGTGTGGGCGATAAGGAAAAGGAGAAGAAGAGGGGAGATGTCTATGAGATAGTGTCTTGAATGTCTGTGGATCATAGTGATGTGAAAAGACAGAGCTTGGCAGAGCATTCCACATACGTGTTGTACGGCTGAAGAACGAATCCCTGAACTTAACTGGACGTCCGAAGATGGGCTTAAGGGTAGGCTGATGGTAATCAATGAAATGCTACTTAAACTTGAAGAGGATAGGACGAAGATAGTTGCGTATGCAGATGGCGTGGTGATACTCGTATCAGTCCGTGATCAGTGAAGTCATGGAAAGGGCCCTGGGTAGAGTCAGCTCCGGGACAACAAGCTGTGGCCTTGGAGTCAACCCTGGGAAGACCGAAATGGTTTTGTTCACCACTAAATCCAAGATACCGGCCTTTATCCTGCACAAAACTCAATGGGAAAAGTCTCAACCTCACCCCCAGCGCCAAATATCTCAAAGTGATCTTGGATAGGAAGCTTAGCTAGAAGGCTAACATAGAGAACAGGGCTAAGAAAGCAAGCTAGCTAGCAAAACCATCGGAAGGAAATGGGGTCTTCAACCAAAGATGGCTCTTTGGCTGGACACAGCTTTTGTACGGCCAATTATCACCTATGGATCGCTGGTTTGGTGGACACCAAACTCAGCAGGTTACAGCGATTAGCAGCAGCAGTAGGCATTACAGGAGCTCTACGGTCTTGCCCCCCACCCGGGGCCCTTAACACCATCTTGCACCTATTACCTCCCGACATATTTATCAAGGTATGTTTGCGACGTACAGTGCAATACGACTCAGAGAGTCTGGGTGGTTTGCTACTAGACCACTGCAATATACTGCAGACAGTACCTGAAGGAATGATACCATCATCTACTGATTAGTGCGCATCACTAAATTTAGCTTCAACTCCTCCGTTCAGCGTTGAGTGTCCGACCAGAGAAAACTGGAAGGATGGCATAGCAGCGAGGCAATATGACGCAACAATCTTCACTAACGGATCCAAGATGAAGGACGGATTCGCTTCAGGTATCTTCTCTCGGATGATCTAAATCTGTCATGGTCACTAAAGCTACCCGATTCGGCTAGCATCTTTCAGGCAGAGATTCTAGCAATTAGGGAGGCCTGTATAGCATTAAGGCGCATAAACGCACAAATCGGAAGGTATTTGGTATTTGTGTTGATAGCCAATCTGCCATAAAGTTCCATAAGGAAATTATTACAACAATGCCAAGAAGAATTGGCCTCGATCAGTCAACTCCTGGACATCACCATAGTATGGGTGCCGGGGCACAGTAATATAGAGGGTATTGAGAGGGCGTCGCTATGGACACTGGCTCTATGGAGAAGGTTAGCTGTCCTATGAGCTCAGTCAAGGAACAAATTATCTCCTTCTTAAATACTAAGACACAGCTCAGGCGGAGCAGTCTGTCGTAATGCGCCGCCATATCAAGATCGATATGGCCATCCTACAGCATGTAAAGAAAACCACCGAGCTGTTATCCAGAAAACGGAAGGATATTGCCAGAGTTGTGGCTGTCAGCACACATAATGCCGTATTTGTCGCTCAACATGGTTATTCGTTAATGGAATGTTCCATGGGTCATCCAAAAATGGGCCACTGGCCTGTGGGCAGTTATGCTGCTAAGTTGGGTATACCGCACAAAAACTTCTGCAGAAGTTGCAAAGATCTTATACACTTCCTCTGCAGTTGTCCGGCTCCAGCAGGGTCAAGCGACACCGCATTTTAGGTAAACCATTTTTCTGCGACCTGAAAGAGCTCTCAGTTTAAGCTACAGGCTGGATTTAAACCCTGTCCTTATCCATGCTAGATCCTTCGAGTTTTGTGGCATCACAGTTTGACGCACACTAGCGCTAATTGACGACCTCGCAAGTACAGCGTGGACCACCACCACTCTACCTACCTACCTATAGAGAAGGTTTTGATCCCAAACGCGTCTGCTTTTGTGGGATGTGAATACAGTGCACAAAAAGTAAGCAGACGCATTTTATGAAACGCGCTAACCGGATTTACTTGCCCGGCCATTCTACTGAAAATTTGGACCAACGGAAACCAAGCGCCGCCCGATGGTGATGGTTTGGGCCGTCGTAACGGCCGAAAGTCGTTCACCGCTCGTTTTTTCGGACCGTAAGATAAAGAAAAGATAAATGCTCAAATTTATCGGGATCATGTATTGGAGGGAGCGTTGAAGCCTTGGGCACAAAAACATTTCGGCCGCAGAGCCTGGATATTTCAACAGGACTCGGCGCCGAGTCATAAAGCGCGCGTAAATCAAGATTGGCTGAGAAACAACGTTCCGCGGTTCGTTTCCACTGCCCAATGGCCATCAAATTCACCGGGATGCAAACCCGCTAGATTTCTCGGTTTGGGGTATTTCGAAGAGCAAGGTTGGGACAAAAAAAAACCAAAGTGTCGATCATCTCAAGCAAGCGCTTCGCCGCCGGGAATGGGCCAAAATACCCCGCAGAACCACTTTCATGCTGCATGCAATAGCTTTGTCGGCCGTTTGAAGGCAATAATCGCGGCTAAGGGTGGCCAAATCAAAAACTGCTAATGCAATTCGAAAATCGAAATATTTGTAAATATTTTTTACTTTGATTCAATAAAATTCATCAAAAAATAAAAATTCTGTGGCGTTTTGTTTTGGTAACACTTCGTGTCAGTCACCCTGTAGATAAACAAGATCGTATGTATGTAACATCAAAGCAAGCACTGACTTACATCAAGCTTTCAAAATGACATCGCTCTCAATTCATAAGATCGAACGTACAACATGAGCCCCTAACTGATGGGTCAGCGTATTTTTTTTTTTGGATACCTACCATGTTGAGAACGTTAGCAGTAAAGAGAGTCAGCTTGAACTTGAACTTGAAATGATTTCCTTTGCATACGACCCTAAGTCTATCTTCTAAGGAATCCTTGAAGTTATTCTCAAATAACTCTTCGGTTGTTGTACCCAAATTAAAAATTAAATGTTTATGTCTCAAAATGTAAACAAAACCCCGACACTATTGCGTTTTTTCTTTTTGGCTACAAAGCCCCTAATCTGCTGGCGAGCCGGAGGAATTAATGTACATGTAGTTGATGATCATGCAGTAAGAACTGTAAAGTAGTACACCCATGGATACATTCACATATAAGCGGGGAACCAATGTATGTTCTTGTTTTCTGTAAAATGTTATTGTTCTTTGAATGGGTAATTTGATTTAAACGGTCGCGCGGGTGCATAGTTTACAGTTTTTTTATCACACACACATTTCAGTCAGAGATTTGTCCGTTTGTGAGTCAAACTCTTAAGCACTTGGAAGTCCAGCGCCAAGAACGGAAAATTCCATTAAACCGAATGCCTGCGCATTTGTTGCGATAACTTAATTGCGGTGCGTTTGGTGATCGTGGAAGCAGTAAAATATCTCCAAGTGCTTATTGCTCTCCTATTGATCGGCGATATTGCACAGCTTCTGATTCTGTCTTTAACTCTCGGCTCGCTGTGTAATTTGTTTTCCATCAGTCGTTAGCTTTCCCTATTTTCTCCTCCAAAGAAATGATTGATCTTTTGGTGGTTGAGTTAAAGATCTGTGTCCTATATGATAAGTGATAACTTGTGACACTACACAATGGAAAAAGATCTTTATCAACCTAAAGTTCAATAACTTGTTTCAAGTAAAATTGAGGGAAATGCATATTAGCATGGAGTTGGCGTTGCCGTTTCTTATGTTTATTTTTGTTTTTGTAATGTATTAGCTGGAGACGGGCGCTTTTCTACCCCCAACATACATGATCACCCGCCAGGAGTGTACTATAGCCTGTAACCTTCCACCATATATGTTGAAAATTTCATAAAAATCGGTTGGTAAACATAAGGTTTCCACAAACAACAACCGCACAAAATTTCATTTTTCTATCTATCTATCTATGTATATATATAACAATGAATGTTTGTCTCTATGTCCTTTATAGAATCGTAAACTATGCATTTGATCATGTGATGATCTTTAGCAAAGTTGTTGTGCATGAGCTCACGAAGGTTTCTGAGTTGGTACGACCAATTGTCGACAGATGGCGCCACTGTCATTGCAATGAATTTCATATATTGCCGTGACAGTTCAGTTCGGGCATAGGATGCCTCTTCGTCGGTCTTCTGGCAATGCTTATTTCCCCCATACAGCATAGTATGGTCTTCGGTCATTAGTGGAGCATCCAATTCCTCAGTTAGCTGGCCATTTAGCAACTCATGAATGTGCTCTTCCCATCGCTCTAAGATGTCTTTGAGATCGGCGATCAGATTACCCTCTTTGTCCTTGCAGTATGTGCAACGCGGTGTATATTGCGATATACCGCGGACTCTTTGGTAGAACTTCCGCGTCTGCTGCGGTCAGTGTAACAAATATGTACAACAGAGTAATATCAGTGTAACAAATGTGTACAACAGAGTAATGTGTACAACAGAGTAATAACAGTGTAACAAATGTGTACAACAGAGTAATAACAGTGTAACAAATATGTACAACAGAGTAATAACAGTGTAATAAATGTTTACAACAGAGTAATGTGTACAACAGAGTAATAACAGTGTAACGAATGTGTACAACAGAGTAATAACAGTGTAACAAATATGTACAACAGAGTAATAACAGTGTAATAAATGTGTACAACAGAGTAATGTGTACAACAGGGTAATAACAGTGTAACAAATATGTACAACAGGGTAATAACAGTGTAACAAATGTGTACAACAGCGTAATGTGTACAACAGAGTAATAACAGCGTAACAAATATGTACAACAGGGTAATAACAGTGTAACAAATGTGTACAACAGCGTAATGTGTACAACAGAGTAATAACAGCGTAACAAATATGTACAACAGAGTAATAATAGTGTAACAAATATGTACAAGGGACTAATAACAGTGTAACAAATGTGTACAACAGAGTAATAATAGTGTAACGCTTGAAAATTGCTGCTCTCTGCGTAAAAAAGTTTCAATTTAAACCTTTCACAGAAAGCAATGCATCTCACAGCACACTTTAATTATATTTTTTAGTTATATTTTAACAATTTGTGTATTAACCTTAACATATAGAGATATGTCATCGTAGGCTTTTTTATAGACCTTTTTGAGTTCTACAACTTTTCAATAGAAAGCAATTAAAGATCTCTAACCGTTATGGCAGCGTTCGTAAAAAACGCAATCGCTCGACTTTAGTTATTTAGTTCGCCACGAAAGGCCCTTTTATTTAAACGGGGTAATATATAGCCTATGATCAGCATAAAAGTCCATTAAAAATATTATTGAAAAAACAATTTTAAATCGGTCCAGTAGTTTCGAAGATTACCTCCTACATACAAACAAGCTTTAGCTTTTTATAATTTTATTTTATTATTAGTAGAGAATATGATCCTAATTAAATTATAATTATAACTGTTTAGTTAGTAATATTGTGACTTTTAAATAACAAACGATCGTTTAAAATTTCTAAAGGAAATGTATAAGAACTGTCAAATTTATGCAGAGGGTTGAGTGCTTTCTTTCTCCGCTAGAGCATACAGTCCAATTGTCAGTCGTGTTTTTTGTTTTCCTTTTGAAAGCTTAGACCGCTCCGATTGGAATGTCTGTGCTTTTAATCAAAATGAACACTTGTGCAAGTTTTCCTAAAGGAAACTAATACAGTCGAACAAATTCCATTTCATCGTTCGTAAGCAAGGTAAGTACCTAAGTGGAATGAATAAATGTTCGACTTATTTTTATTAAAATTCTTTTCAGACACAGCAGTGATCATTATGTCTTATCTTGACATTGGAGGTGTATTAGATATCTGGGATACCACAAGTGATGAAGTTGTCGATCTGGAGGTACTTTTTGACAATAGTGGTAAGTTTATGACAAAAAGTGCATTTCTTTTATCGATTTCTTATCGATTTCCAATTGTAGATTTTATTTACAATGAAGTCGTCGTGACGCCAGGCTTACAAATGCAGTCAGATTCATATATGCAGCGCTACGACGCGGTGCCGGACAGTCAGAATGAGACGCATCAACACCATCACCATCACCATCACCAACAACAACAACAACAACAGCAACAACTGCAAATAGACGGTGTTGCTGGCTGGGATCCCTCAGATACAAAGCAACTTTCCGGATTTGCCGGTATTGGATGCGGTCTAGAACTGAAGCTGAATAACTATATCCCCCCGACAACAGATTTAGAGGGTGCTGAAGCAATGGGATCACATGCCGACTCTTTACAAATCAATACATCGCCAGGAAGTCGGACGAATGCAATCATGTTGCGTAATCAGCCTTTCAGTAATAAACTACATGGAGATTGTAAATTCGCATGCGTGTACAAGGGTTGTACAAAAATGTATCGCGACAGCTTCGCATTGCGAAAGCACATCTATATTCATAAGCAGCAATTGGTCTGTGCCGCATGTGGTAAAACATTTGCGAACATTTGGTATCTGAAGCAACATGAACGGGTGCACACGGGCGAAAGACCTTTTCAATGCCAATTTGAAGGATGTGGCAAACAATTTTCCCAGAATTGCAATTTAACGTAAGAATTTACTTGAAAAAGAAGAAAAAGGATGGCACGAGACTTCGACAACCACCACTCTGATACTTAAGTGGTGGTTATCCAATTGACAACCGCCTGCATAATGACTAATATTTATTTTATTTATAATATATATCTATATATAACAATTAATTGCAGAGTGCATATGCGGACACACACCGGCGAACGACCCCATATTTGTCCGTTTGACGATTGTAATGAAAGATTTAGTCAATTGATTACCCTAAAGAACCATATTCGAACACATGGGAAACTATTGTAAGATCATTTTTAACAAAAAATGAAAATGAAGGCACACACTTAATAATATTTTGTTTTACTTTCTATTTTTTAGAGAACAACAAATAAAACGCATAATAACGGCAGGAGCTCTCTCTCTATGAAAATAGCAAACACATAGTTATGCGTCCACTGTAATTTTGTCAAAATAAATGTAAATACAATACGTTTAGGTTATCCTTTTGTTTTAATAAACGCACAACTCGTAAGTGTACATCCATTACTCTCCTGGAATAGGAATATAAATCATTTTACAACCAAACGAGTAGATTAAGAGCAGTAAAGGGATATTGTACAGCCGATCGATGGAATGTTATCACAAGACTCGATAGATAACATAGCAGACTGGTTTGAAACCTCAGGCATTAAATCGAGTTCGTTGGCGGGCGTTTGTAGAAGCCCTATGCTCCCCCGCGGAGTAAACGAAAGAAAGAAGAAGAATGATTTGAGTTAAGGTCAGGTTAGGTTAGGTTGAAGTGGCCGTCAGTCAAGACCGACGCACTTAGACCATCAAGGTCCGTTGGGATACCACAAGGTTCTAAACAATCCCACGCCTACTCGTTGAACCAGTTGGAGCTTCGTATGAAGCGCAATAGACTATTAATAACAATTTGGTTTAGATCGTTGAGATTGTTGAAAAAGAACGCTCCCAGATGGAGCTTCCGCCAATTCGAGAGGGCTGGGCACGTACAAAGTAGATCCTCCTCCTCCTCATCCATGCAGCTTCTGCTGAAATCGTTGGAAACGACTCCCAGTCTTTCTCTATGCTTGCCTATGAAACAGTGTCCTGTTATGGCACCTATAATGGCACTAATGTGCAGTCTGGTTTGAGAGATGAAACACTTGGAGCGTTTCGGATCTAGCTTGGGCCAGATTTGCTTCGTTGCTATGCAAGTTGTGCCGCTTGACCATCTATAGTTAGTTTTTATTATAGCATCCCGTTTAAACATGAGTAGTGAACCATATTCAGGCAATAGGTGTAGTATAGTTCCATGTTTGGCGAGCGAGTTCATCAGTCATATAATTACCTGGAATGTCTCTCTCTATGCCCCGGCACCCAGCACAGGTGAATGTTGAACTGCTCCGCCATCTTCTCAAGAGACAATCGGCAGTTCCGGGCCAGTATTGAATTAGTGGAGACAGATTCCATGGACTTTAGCGCAGCCTGGCTACTCTTCTCTTCAGCCAAGACAAGACTTCCTTAATAGCCATGATTTCCGCTTGGAAAACACTACGGAAAGGGAGACTTAGATTTCGTTTTTTTGAAAAGACACCTCCGCCGACCCTAAGTTCATCAGTTTTCGACCCGTCTGTGTAGAAGTGAATCCCTTCATTTTCTAAGTAGATACTTTCCTCCCAAAAAGACCTGGAGGGAATGGCAGCCTGGAAGTTTTTGTTGAAGTGGAGCTGCGGAACGTGTCACTTCACCCCAAGCCAAGTATTTTTTAAAAAATAAATACGCGCGCCACACGCGTCACGTCACGCCAGTATAGTCTAAATTGACAAGTGGAGTCCTGACTGAATTCAGGATAGAAGTGTGGCCGAAATCATTCACGGTCCACTGAGAGATTGCTCTGAGGCGAGTAGCCGCGCTTGCAGCCAGTGGAATTCTGCCGAAGATGTCGAGTGGAGCAAGGAGCAAGGAGGTTTCAGTTCACTGCGCAACAAAATATCATATCTGGATGAATAACAATGCTCTATAATATAAAGTAAAGAAATATGTATTAGAGACTCTTTGATTGACTTGTATATATGTATATATCAACCATTTAAAGACACTCAATAGATTTCCAAAAGGTCTACCAACAAATTTCGGTGTCCTTTGACTCCAAACTACTCAAAAGAGACCCAAACAATCCGTAAAAGACTTCAAAGGACCCCCAAAAAACCTTCTAAAAGACCCCAAAAATACTCCAAAAAGACCACCAAATACCCCAGAAAGACCACAAGAAAACCCTGGCAAAATATTAGCAAAAGAACTCAAAATGACCCCTCAAATGACCACAAAAAACACCTCCGAAAAGACCCCCAAAAACCACAAATGAAGAAGCTGGTTGGTTTGTTGCCAAACCATATGGACACTGCAATATACTGTACTGCAGTCGTTACCAAGGGATATGATACCATCCTCAACTCCTAAATAGTACTTCAGTCCCAGCTTTGCCGTATAGTTTCCGACGACTAGATAAAGTTAGAAGAACGGGGAAGTACTGTGGCTCTTTTACGTTACACTATTCACCGATCCAAGATCCAAGATGAGAAATTGAATCTTCTCAGAAAAAACTTAATCTTACAAGCACCTACAAGCAGCCGGCAGACTCTGCCAGCATCTTTCCGGGGGAGATTCTGACGATTATGGAGGCACTTACAGGGCACTTGCTAGCATACTTGGCATACTTGTAGACAGCCAGTCTACAATTAAAGCCCCATTATTGCGACCAGCAATAACTCAATACTTGTCAGGTCAGGTGCCAAGCTGAATTGGCTACGGTAAAAGTTAAAGCATAGACCTAACCATAGTGTGGGTACCGGGGCACAGCGACAATGACGGCAATGAGAAGGTGGACGAACTGGCGAAGAAGGACATCGACTACATGAAGGTAGTCTGCTCGTCCACTGACTGAACTTCGTCAGGGAACGTGTTCTCACCTTCCATAACACCAAGGCTCAATTAATGGTGGTTGTTTCCTTGGTATTAAGATAGGAGTCCGTTAAATCGCATGATCGGTCGATGGTGTATTGTTGTTGCTTCCTTTGATTTGTTGTTGTTGTCTGTTGTTGGCCGGTTAGCATTGCTGCGCTTGATGGTTTGTTGGTTCACGACCCCGTTGATCCAACGATAGGGAAATCCGCTAATGACTTAACGACCATAACACACGATTCGAATACGTTATAGGGGTAGTTGAAGGTGCGGCTCAATGGTGTTTAGTGGTTTCAGTTGAGGAGCGGTCAGTTTGGTTGGCTCAGTAGGGTGTGAGAGGCAGCCGGACAACGCCTGCTATTTAAGTATTTGGTGGGGTTAACCGGTGTCTTGGGGATGGTGGTCGGCGGGTCACCGATAACGCCGGCGTAAACAACTTGTAGCCCTATAAGACATTTAACTTCGCTTAGCAAAATATTCGGAAAAGTCTCGGATCCATATGTGGGTACTGGTATGACCATTGTCTTATATACCAGAAGCTTGGATGTTATGTGGTTAAGTTTCTGGATTTGAAGAGTCTTGACAGGCTTTGTTGGCTTTAAGCAACCGTGCGCGAATTTCTGGTTCCTTGTTGTTATCGGCTGCTACAGTTGACCCGAGATATTTAAAGGATTGCACTACACTTCAAATTTGCGCTCCACTGTTTGAATTAAGGGACCAATGATGGATCTTCTACTCGCAGACGTGGCACTTTGTTTTGCTCTCATTTATGTGCAGCCCCAGATTTCGTGCCGCCTGCTCGATCTGGATGAAAGCTTCATGTACGGCTCTTGGGTTTCTACCAACGATGTTAATATCGTCTGCGTATGCCGTAAGCCAGTATCTGAATGGACTTTTATAGAGGATTGTTCCTATCGTCGTTAGGTCTAGAGTCTCGGAGCACTTTCTCCAACGCCAGGCTGAAGACGACGCAGTCAGTGCCCGTTATAGATGCTAAATGGGTTTGGTAGTAATCCGGATATTTTTACTTGGCTTATAACATTGGACAACCTGTCAACTTTCATAGTCGTGTCAGTTTATTTGGGAGGCCAAATTCTCTCATGGCTCTAAAAAATTCTACTCTGGCTATGCTATCATAGGCGGCTTTAAAGTCTATTATAAGATGGTGTAGTGAGTTTTTAAACTCTAGACAATTGTCCATCACCTGCCTAAGGATGTAAATCTGATCAGTTGTTTATTTGCCTTGGATGAAGCCACACTGGTATGGACCAATGATGACTTAAGCGTATAAGGCTGTCTTGTTTTGAAGGATAGAGGAGAAAATCTTATATGCGGTACTCAACAACGTTATACCACGATAATTGCTGCATTTTGTGATATCTCCTTTCTTATGTATGGGGCCAGTCTTCTGGCATCGCTTCTTCCTCGTATACTTGCACTATAAGTTCCTGTTTTAATCAGCACCGCTAGGATCCCATCTTATTTCAGGGCCTTATTATTTTTGAGCCGATCTATCGCTCTACTAACTTCGTCTATGCTTGGTGGCAGCAGCATAGTATGGTCTTCAGCCATTAATGGAGCCTCCATTTCCTCAGTTAGCTGGCCAATAAGCAACTCATGGAAGTGCTCTTCCCATCGCTCTAGGTTGCCTTTGAGATTGGCGATCAGTTTACCCTCTTTGTCCTTGCAGTATGTACAACGCGGTGTATATTGCGTCATACCGCAAACTCTTGGATAGAACTTCCGCGCCTGGTGCGGTCCTTGCTCGCTGTAGTGTTCTAGTTCACGGATGAGATTCTTCCCACAGGCTTCTGAGCTCTTTATATTCATCTTCGCGTGCCCGCGTTCTATGAGATTGTGGCATTGCTCGGTATGCAACATTCTTACGTTCAGACGCTAACTTACATTCATCATCGAACCAATCGTTCCGATCTCTACGACTATTGCCTAAGATGGAGTCAGCAGTACTAATGACAGTATTCTTAAGACGTGTCCATTTCTTTTCGTCGCCCGACATCTCAGCCCCAGGACTTACTCTTCCTGCAACAATTTGGGAGTGTTCTATTGCTTGACCATAGTTGTTTCTGGTCTCTTCGTTGCGAAGGGCAGCCGTGTTGACTCGAATCTGATTCGCGGATGCAGTCTTTCGTGACGAGGCAATCCGCGCTCGGAGCACCATATCAACAAGATAGTGGTCCGAGTCGGCGTTGGAACCTCGGTACGTTCGTACCGTCATCAGGCTCAGATTGTGGCAGCGGTCTGTATATTAGAAATAAATAAAAAATAATACCTGAGCACCAAACGTACTTGTGGTGTTAATATGGCTTGATACGTCCAGTCTTTTAATGATTTATATGCAGAATGATATTTTCGAAAATATATCGATCTCAGCGCACCCTACTGGGTCCAAAATAAACATAAACTCATCGTAGCATCATACAAATATATAGTATGAATATGACTTCGATACGTCCAGTATTTAAGGCGTTGCGCTTTTATGTACAAACGCACAATCATTTTTTTATATAAGGACTAGCTGTTAACACCGGTGTTACCTGGGACCTCCAACTCACTTTAAAGATATCAAGACATGTCAAAAGTCCAACCAACTAACTGACCCCCAACCAAATTGACTTCCACCCAAATGACCACCCCACTGATCAACAACAAATTATCCCTTCCCCACACTGGCCAACGCCACTAAGTCCCCACCCATCCACTGACGCAAATCTATATATATATATAACCTCCGGAGCAAAAAACTCTATACAATATAAAAAACCTGATTAAAATCGGTTCAGTAGGTTCGAAGATTACCTCGTACATACCGTAACAAACTTTAGCTCTTTATAATATCACTAGCTTTTCCCGGACGCTCCGCCACCCGCAAACATGAATCACCGCCTTGTGCTCACTAACACGGAAGGGGTGTACTATTGCATAAATCTAAACCACCTATCGGATCGTATATACACCACGATGGCGAAGAGAGAGCAAGCCAACAAGACTTATTTCTCGAACGCGGCTAAGAGGTCAGAATGCTTTTCGCTAAGCGCCTAAGTCTCGGATCCATATGTTTGTTGTTTTTGTCAAATTTGGTTTTGGTTTGGCGTTCTATTTGCAAAGCATTAACTACGAAAACCCTGTCACTTTGGCTGGCTGCTTACCCGTGGCTATGGTTTCGGGTATGGTTAATCGAAAGAGGCAGAAAGAGTTTCAGCTCAATGGGCTGTGTAGTTTTTGAATTTTATAGCTCTTTCGATTTGCAGGGTAGAGCTTAGATTTATCTTTCGTGGTTTTGGTTTGACGTTCTTATTGCAAAATGTACCCGGGGTACGGTTTGCGTTTTGCGTTTTATTTGTAAAAATTTTTGTAATACCTATAGTATGGCATGATGGCGTAATTTCTGTACAAACCTTTCACAGAAAGCAACGCAGCGAACAGAGCAGCACACAGCACACTCTAAATATATTTTTTAGTTATATTTTAACAATTTGTGTATTAACCTTAACATATAGAGATATGTCATCGTAGGCTTTTTTATAGACCTTTTTGAGTTCTACCACTTTTCTATAGAAAGCAATTAAATATCTCCAGCCGTTGTGGCAGCGTTCGTAAAAAACGCAATCGCTCGACCGTTTTTTCGTCGACTTTAGTTATTTAGTTCGCAACGAAAGACCCTTTTATTCAATATATATAATATATAGTCTATGTTCACCATGAAAATCCATTCTAAATAATGGTAAAAGAACTTTTGAAATCGGGCCAGTAGTTTCGAAGATTACCTCCTACATACAAACAAACTTTAGCTTTT
Organism: Nephrocerus scutellatus; assembly: GCA_947095585.1. NCBI lineage: Eukaryota > Metazoa > Arthropoda > Insecta > Diptera > Pipunculidae > Nephrocerus > Nephrocerus scutellatus. Next base: position 3,953,407 of record OX352766.1, read on the forward strand.
AATAATATTCTTATTTGTAGAGAACATAATCCTAATTAAGTTATAATCACTGTTTAGTTAATAACATTGTGACCTAAAGATAACAAATTTAGGTAAAATTTCCATAAGAAATGTCAAAGATCTGTCAAATTAATGCAGAGGGTTGAGTTCTTTCTTTTTCCGCTAGAGCTAGTGCACAGTCCAATTGTCAATCGTGTTTGTTGTTTTCTTTTTGAAAGTTTAGTCCGCTCCGATTGGAATGTGTGTGCTTATGAAATTGTTTTCATAAAGAAAGCTCATACGATCGAACAAATTCCATTTCATCGTTCGTAAGCAAGGCAAGTAAGTGGAATGAAAAAATGTTCTACTCATTTTTCTAAAAGTTCTTTTCAGACACAGCAGTGATCGTTATGTCTCATCTGGACATTGGAAGTGAAGTAGAAATCTGGGATACCTCAATTGATGAAGTTGTCGATCCGGAGGTACTTTCTGACAATAGTGGTAAGTTAATTACAAAATGTGCAATTCTTTTATCGATTTTTTATCGATTTCCAATTGTAGGTTTTATTTACAAGGAAGTCGTCGTGACATCCGGCTTACAAATGCAATCAGACTCACACATGCAGCGGTACGACGCAGCTCCGGACAGTCCGAATGAGACTCATCAGCACCATCACCAACAACAACAGCAACAACTGCAACTAGATGGTGTTCCTGACTGGGATCCGTCAGATACAAAGCAACTCTCCGGATTTGCCGGTATTGGATGCGGTCTAGAACTGAAGCTGAATGACTCTATCCCCCCGACAACAGATTTAGAGGGCGCTGAAGCAATGGGATCACATGCCGAATCTTTACAAATCAATACATCGCCAGGAAATCTATCGGTGTCAACGACTGAACTACATGGTGATCGTAAATACGCATGCGAGTACAAGGGCTGTACAAAAATGTTTCCCAGCAAGTCAACAAAGCGAAACCACTTTTATACGCATGGACCGCGTGCCCATGTGTGTATAGAGTGTGGCATGGCTTTTGTGAGAAGATCGACATTGAAGCGACATTACAGGACACACACGGGCGAAAGACCTTTTGAATGCCAAGTTGAAGGATGTGGCAAACGATTTGCCCAGAATTGGAATTTAAGGTAAGAATTTACACTAAACTGAAAAAAATATGCACTCGGCATAAATGGTGGTTTTCCGCAATTGACCACCGCCGCCTGCTCTATGCCTAATGCCTGCTATCTATGCTATCTCTAATGCCAGTTCTATGTCTAATATTTAATTTAATTTCAATTCTCATTTGCAGTATGCATATGAGGACACACACCGGTGAACGACCCTTTACTTGTCCAATTGACGGTTGTAATCAAACCTTCACTCAGTTAACTAACCTAAAGCGTCATTGGATAAATGCGAAAGCAAAGTGAGTACATTTTTTTTACCAATAATGCGCAGACGCTACTGAGTTGGCGCAAACTGCAATATCGTTAATAGGAAATCTCTGCAAATGCCGAATGGGAATTTTATTAAAGTTTTTTGTGAGTTTCGCCCGGTGAGGAGAATATTTAGTACGGTATCAAAAACGATTTTGTGTTGCTTGGATCCGTCCGTGAGGAATGTCATTGCATCAATTTCCTGGAACGATGAATCGCTCCACTGCTCTCTGGAGGGTTGGCCAAGAAATACTCGTTAAAGCATTACACCGGTATGGTCTTAGCAGTCTAAGTTTGTCAGTTCTACCTTTACCGGATGGTTAATTGTCGAGTGTCCAGTTTGAATAAATTTTGACTGACCTGATGCTGGCCGCTCTTTGCCGCCTGCCGTAAATGTGCAAAGTAGTAAGGAACCGGTTTAGGTGTTATCCTGAGCACTCCACTAATGAGCAACCAGACTGCCCTTTGTAACTTCTCTATCATTTTTACGTAAGTGGATTTTTCAAGAGCCGGTCACCTTACGCTAACCCGGTACGTAAGTATTGGCAGTGTCCCAGTTCTGGCTTTAATCTCCATCTTTTACATATAACGCTTTTAAGCGAGTATATAGCTTTGGTAGCTTTGTTAATCTACTCTATAGAATGTTCGGTTATCCATTTAGTATACAAACCAGAATGGTACCCAAAAATTTCGCCTTATTGGTGAAACTAGACTGGTACAATTTTAAGTGGCTGTGGGGTAGCTGTTGGAACTTTGCAAAGAGGACCAGTTCTGTCTTGGACGGGTTTACTCCAAGTCCACATTGCAACATTGGTTGAGAGGGCATTCTGGTTGCATTAAATGGAACGCAGCAAATATGATCGCGATCGTTTCTTTGATAAACTGAATGAATGCCTTGGCAGCTGGCGGTACTCTTCTAGTTCAGCACTTCCGAGTCCGATTAATGCCACTCTTTTTTAGGTTCCACAGAATATTTTCAATTATTTTGCTCCAAATGAAAACAGTGGAGCATGGGCGAAAGTTATCACCAAATGAGGCAATGATTTACTTTCCTTGTTGTTGTAATGCATACATAATAGAGGCCACAATTTTATTGTTAGTAATAAGTGACAAATGCTTGTATTCCTAGAAAACTCACAACAACAACAGTCGACTTGGCACACACACAATAATTTCTGGTGGTGTGATCGCTTTGCAAGCGGGGTGTAAAAATATATCAGAGGCCAGGACCAGTCCCCGGTTGTAGAGCCAAATATGATGATGAATGTTGGTTTGTGTGTAGGAGGTAATCTTCGAAACTGCTACTCCGATTTCAAAAATTCGTTCATCAGTATTTAGAATGGACTGTTATAGTGAACATAGGCTATATATTATCCCGTTTAAATAAATGGGGCCAATATTGTAATTAAATAACTAAAGACGACACTAAAACTCAACTGTCAAAAACAACAAGAAGTACTTGACTCCTTCTGACCTGGTTACTATTTACAAGGTGTATGTATATTTGACTGTATTGCTATTGCAATGTTAACTGCTCCAAAGACCTAATGGCATCAACTAGACGGAATACAGAAGCGTGCTTGCTGGTGTATTTATTTAGGTGCTTAATACAAGCTTAACAAGCCTATTTTCATAGGGGTGTATAGTAACGCAAAACGGATAAACCTGCGCTGCACAGCTTCAATTCTAAGGGAGTGGGAGGTGGGTGAAATGGAGACCAGACTTGGCTGGCGTATTCAAGCGGTGGTCTGACAAAGGTAATGTAAAGGGATTAAGTAACGTAAGGGTTAGAAAATTCTTTGGACCATCGTTTTATGAAACCGAGAGAAGAATTAGCCTTAGGTATAATATAATCGATATGGGAACGGAAGTTGAGCTCCCTGTCACAGATAACACCCAGATCGCAATCAGAAGAGACTGAAGGAACTGGATCGTTACGAAAGTAATAGTTTCTGATTGGTGGCTGGAAGTCGTTTCGGGGGAGAACGTAATGGATTGACATTTACCAACATTAAGTTGTAAGAAGTTTTTGTCACACCAGGTGTAGAATGAATTAAGGTCGTTTTGAAGTAATAGAGAATCGTTGGGGGTAGATATTACCTTGATTATTTTCATATCATCCGCATGCCATCAGGTGTTCCTCAAGGCAGTCATCTCGGTCCATTGATCTTTTTCCTAACAATAAATGATGCTGGTCACATCATTAAACTCAGATCTGTCCAGCATCGTTTATTGTTTGGGACGAAGATCAATGGACCTAGATGACTGCCTTGAGGAACACCTGATGTGGCGTTAATCGGGACTGAGATTGAGAATCTGAAGAGAACCCTGTACTGGCGCTTCTCAAGGTACGATTTCAGCAATGAAATGAAAACGGGGTGGAAATCCGAGGGCTTTAAGTTTAAGGTTAATGGTTTGGTGGCATATTTTATCAAAAGCCTTGCTGAAGTCGTTAGTGATTACATTCACTTCCTTACTATCCTCTAATGCTTGAAGAGTTTTAGAGACAAATTCGGTGAGGTTAGTCGTAGTGAACCTGCTCTTTAAGAAACTGTGCTGTTGTAGAGAAGATATCGAGATAGGCAGTCGTAGACAATGCTTTCGAAGAGTTTGTGGATTGAAGAGAGTTTAGCTATGGGTCGATAGTTTGATACCTCGCTTTTACTACCTTTTTTATGAATAGGGAAAATAATGGAGTCGTTCCATAATTTTGGGAAAACGGCTTGGGAGAGTGAGAGTCGAAATAATGTCGTAATGGGCTGACTACACATTTTTTTTTAGGAAAATGGCGGACAGACCATCGGGACCGGGTGAAAATCATCATCCTTGAGATGATTAATCTTTTCGCGCAGTATATCAGTCCTTATGTCGACAGAGACAAGAGAAGTTTGTGGGCCATTATTCAGGTATTTAGTAGCCATACATGTGAACACGACGAGGTATGCTTTGTATGTGGTGACCTTTCGTTGATGACCACCTTTGATTATAATATGGACCAGCGTAGTCTATGCTCGTCTGCAAGAATGTACGGATTAAGTTCACCCGTGGTGGTGGTAACTGCCTCCCCAGCTAAAATAGTCAAGTGCCAGTTCGTTAGAGTGGTCACTAAATGATTGGCTGAAAAAGGTGGCAATGAGGTTGGCTATTACTTGAGGGTCCGCAGATGAAGTGTTGATTAGTTTTAGATGGGACGGGAAGCCATCGGACTTTCTTTTGACGTTAATAGATTTGTAGAAACGTCTGGCATCGGTGATAAGGCTATGTTGCATTCTGTTGAGGTATTCGAGATAGAGAGATTCGCAGAGGGGGGTAGAAAAACGGAAGTACCTAAGTTTGTTGGTAGAAAGAAAAGTCTAAGTCAGATCTGGATAACAGGTAAGTTTTCAATAATTTCTTTCTGGCATTGCGAAGAGTACGTAAATCTTTATTATATCAGGGAGGGGAGGACGAGCAGTTTTTACACGTAGCACATAAGCAACAGATTGGAGAAGGCAGTCAAAAATTGCTGTGTAGAAGAATTCGAGAGAGATTTCAATGGGAGTGTTATTGCTTAGGAAGAGGCTGAAGTTTAGGTTATTGACTATAGGTTGTTAAGTTTAACGAAGTCAGCTTAAGTGTAGAAGATATCGCGCGAAAACAATCATCTCTCTTGAACATTTCTGTTAGGAATGTATTCTGATTGTTTCATCTGATCTGATCGTTTTTACCACTTTTCGGGAGCATCTCGTCCATCTTCTAACGCCTACATCATAAAAGCTCCTAAGCACATAGGATGATCATTGTCGGAGCTCCATCGATGAACCTTTTAAAATCTAATTAATTGAAGGAGCTCCTCGTTAGTAATAACTCTATTAAGGCTCTTCACCATTAAAGCAGCAAAGCAAAGTATAAATATTTGTGGGTGCAATAGGGTTAATGACATGCGACAATTTTGCAAAAATTTAAAAAAAAAAAAAAAACGATCGGAATTGATATCCAAAGCAAGATCTCTGTTGAGTCATTCCATCGATTGGATTGTTGGTGGGTGGTGCGGTTGGTGCATTTTTACATGCAAAGGAAAAACTGTCGCTTGCTGCCATCTCCATGCATAACATGGATTGTATAGGATATCAAGATATCATTATATTTATAACCATAATGAAATACAAGAACAAAAAGAAACGGGAATTTCGAGAACGAAATCAATCCGATCAACGGACATACTGTAAGTGCTGATACTGGTGGTGGTGGAGGTGAGAGCTCGAATTCGCAAAAATAAATAAAACACCGCCAACGAGCCGCCGGCTGTATGGCTTGTGCTTACATACAGTATACAATATACAATATCTATACAAATACTGCAAACTAACAATGCTAGCGATCACTTTTTCAGTAGCATTCCTCCGATGGAATATATTTTGTGACGATATCGCAAAGTTTTTCGTTTTGAATATCAAGAGCAGTTTTTATGAAGTTTCATGCAGGAAATCTTAGAAGCGATAATGAGAATGAGCTATAGTGACCTCGGGTAGTCAATGATCCCAGCAAAGGGGAGCTCGTGTACCTTGTACCAGTAACGTGGAACGTTGCCCACGAAATCCATACTGCCGGTCACTAAGACTTTCATCATCATCATCATATTTGGCTCTACAACCGGGGTCCGGTCATGGTCTCTCCACCGGTTCCGATTTCGAGCCGATGTCATCCAGTTTGGCATCCCTAAACTCTGGGCGTCCTGGTCTACGCCATCCTTGCAGCGTAGGTTTAGCCGGCCTCGCTGTGTCGTGTTCCATAAATCCTAACACACAAATGACTTTCCGTTCAGGATCCTCTTCGCTCATGCGAGCTAGCTGTCCTGCCCACCGGACGCGGTAACGCTCGTAGATCTCATCATTATAGAGTCTCCGGAATCGCCCTTCCTTACATACGGTCTGGATGAAAGCTTCCCGTACAGCTCTTCGGCTTCTACCACCAACGATGTCAATATCGTCTGCGTAAGCCAGTATCTGAATTGACTTATAGCGACTTGTTCCTCTCGCCGTTACGTGAGAGTATCGGATCATTTTCTCCAACGCCAGGTTGAAGAGGACGCAGGCCAGTCCATCCCCTTGTCAGAGCCCGTTATGCCGTTTTCGTAGCCGTGGTCGTCGTTGTTTATCAGTGTATCCGAAACTGATTTGGGGTTCCGTAATGTGGTTTTTTTCCGGCAAGGTTATTGGCCTCGCGACAACCTTACTTTGAAGGAAAGGACTAGCCCGGCTTTTCCTACATTGAAGGAAAATTACCGGCGGCCACCACGTGGAGGATTGATCGCACTTCCACCAGTCAGATATAGTCAAGGCCACTTGCAATTCTGATGCATTTTGTGTTATTCCCCCTATTCTGCTAATGGCTGACCACCAGCATGGATACTTTAGTGATTTAAATCCAGCCTTTAGCGTTCAGATACGAGATCAATTCGATGATCCTGTAATCTGAGAGTTCCCTTAGTACAGAAACAAATGGTTTACCAAAAAATGCATCAGTTATCTTAGCGACGCACTTTTGCCAGAAAAGTCCAAAGATGGCTTGTCCTCGAAATTCGCAATCCGCAAAGCCCCTAAGGACAACGGGGAGCAGTCAAAAGAGACTGATGGACCCTTTGCAGTGGTGTTTTGAGCTATGGGAGACAAATTTATTTGTAGTGCAACGTCCACAGACCGAATAAACCGCTTGCATGCACGTGCACAACACAAATGGACCGAAACGGTCTGTCGCACCGAATATTTTGCTGAATCAGTCAATTGGAGATAACCATTTTCTCTGTCTTTAAGTGAAAGAATCTTCGTTTGTAGCTCTTATTTTGGACCACTAGGCGCCTGCTTATTTTGTTCGTTAGTTTCGTTCCTAAAATGCGGAAGATAAACGTAAAAGAATTGGTGGCGAGAGAGACGACGATTTTTAAATTGGCATTTTCCCAAGGTCTTAGACTTGGAACTGTCTTGGTGAGCCATCCGCACAGTGTACGGATAGCCACCCATTTTTTATTCTCTAGCCCAGGAATTGGGGAGCTCGGCTGCTGCGGCCATTATGTGGTCCTGGATCTTTGACATGTGTGCCGTCTCCAGTTTTACATCAGTAAGCCACTGGTCAGTTAGAGCCAACCTGGTGGCTTTCGTGATATCACTGGATCTTGGCATTGTCTTCGATCCACTTGCTACAACTTCTTAGCCCGGTCCTGCTTTTTTGCTGTGGTGTGGTGCTGGAAGTTTCGGCTTCTTTTAAGCGGGGGCAGACTTGCCTATCTCGTTTTGGCGGGTTTCGTCCTGTGAAGGACTCTATTTTATAGTTGTTGTGACAGTCCAGTCATTGATTTTTGATTGGCACTTGGCATTTGTTTTGTTCTTTTTGACCTTTAGGTCTAAAGTTTTCAGTTCGTCCCTTAGGTCAGAAGTTGTTGATATGGATATGTTCTCCAAGCAATTTTGTATGTTGGAGCCATATGCACGGCGGATGTTTGACGAGTCTGTACTGTCGTAATTTGTGAGTTCACTCTCAGAAGTAAAACCTAGGGGGTCCTTGGCTTCTGATACTGGAGCGTTTGGAGGAGTATCGTCCTCTGGTTTTACATTTTTTGAACTATCCATAAGTTTCTGTAATTGAGGAAGGCTAAGGCCACTTAAAACCCAAAAGTGGAAGATATCCGGAGTTCCGTGCTATCGACCAAAATGTTCTCACGGCCATTTATCCCACGGCGCACGTGACTCACCGTGGATTGAGGAAAGTATTGTCGAGGTTCTCTTCTCTAGATCCGTGTCTCACCGTGGATTGAGGATAGTATTGTCGAGGTTCTCTTCTCTAGATCCGTGTCTCACCGTGCATTGAGGATAGTATTGTCGAAGTTCTCTTGTCTAGAGCCGTTGACTTCTCCTAGACCGGGTCACAACATGAAGGACGGCTGTTAACGCTCTTCCAGCGAGAGAGGCTTTATGTCATGCACATCATTGTTGTCTAATCCTGGGAGTGTCCGATAGATCTCCCAGGTTTCAAACCTTAACATACGATTATAAGACTTTGCTTAAATGAACTGTAAATTTGTTTTTCTTTCTTTTTCTTCTTCTTGTAGAGAGGAATCACAGAAGAGCCGTTCGCAAGTACCTACAAGCGTTTTCGTTCCGGTAAGTTTCCGAAAATGGGTGTTCTTTTTCATTTAGTTGATGAATCATGAGTCAATAATTTCAGGATACCACAAGTCGCAGAGTCAATTCGTCACATTCGAATTTATTATCAATGACGTCAAAGACCTCAACAGTGGAGGACTGCACTGAAGAATCATTAACTTCTGTTCCGGCGCCACAGGTTATTGCAGTCGATGTTCCACAAACATCACCAAGTAGTTCGTCTTCTCGTGGTCGGCATAAAAATCGTTCAGCTACACCCCAGAAGGCGACGACAGTATGTTCACGGCCAAGTAACGCGCAACAGATAGAGAATTTGGAGCAAATGCCGCCATACATCCAGTATCTCTTCTGGTACATATACTGGAGATGTATGTACGAAATTTATTTTGGCCGGAATCAAAACACAACGGCACGTACTCAAGCAGATGTAATTCCGCCGGAAACTCACACGGAAATCGAATAAATGTATTACTTTATTGTATGCAATAAAATTATCATACTCATAACCACAGAATACTCATACACTAATAGTTGAACTTTTATTTATCATGACTTTTCTTGGCTGTCTCTTGTTTTTTCGTTCTTTTCAGCCGCCTCCCACACGAGCTGCAATTTTGTGAGCGGTTCAGTGTCCATATGCTACGAGTATTTCTGAGATCTCATGTGTGTGACGCATGTCACAAATCGGATTTGTCGCATGAGATATATGATAATAGCTTTCCTCCAATGCAGGAAATGCTGAATGATCGGGCTAGTCCCTTCAAAGTAAGGGTGGGCTCAAGGCCCATAAAAAAAAACTTTTATTACGTTCCTTCTATAAAAGTTATAAGCTTAACATTCTCTGATAGAGCCAAGTGTTTGGATCGTATTTTGGACAGTAAGCTAAGCTGACAACCTAACATACAAGAAAGAGTTCGTAGAGCTACAGTGGCACTCTTCTTATGCGCAAAAAATCCATTGGATGCAGATGGGGTCTTCAATTGGAGCGGTGCGCCTCGTACAACCCCATTCGCCACATTGCATATTCTGTTCGACCTTACACCAATCGACATTTAAAGGAGGCAAATAGCTGCTAGTTCGACTATTCACCTTAATGAAATTATATGGAGATCAGTGAAGCCTTGTCTTGGCTGATAAGAAACGTCATATCCGCTAAGGATATCCGTCTTTTATACATATATATATATATATATATATATATATATATATAGACTCATTGCCAAGGGATAAGTCCATCAATGACTTGCGTCACGGCAATAAGTTGGGCTATGCCCTTTTTATTAAAATTAAAAATTAAAATTCGAAGGAATGATAATTACATTTGTAGCCTGTTTCAAGGTCAAAATTTACCGTGCTTAACATACCTTGTTGTTCAAGGGCCACTTGTAACGAAGAGGGGCGTGCAGAACTCGTAAAGTCATATGAAAAGCTAAGAGTACTGTCATCAGCGAAAGAATTGATTGGATTAGAGGTGGTGGATAGGAGATCATTTTATGAAAATCAGAAAGAGTGTCGGTGATAAAACGGAGCCTTGAGGAACACCGGCGTTTATGCGGTGAACATTGGATTTGAAGTGTTGGGTTCTTACATGAGAACGGTTTTAAGGCAAATCTATGTTGAGTGGACCTTAACGGAGTGTTTACGTTACGGACAAAAGGACTTGGAACTAGAGAACGGGTTTCTAAAGGACATCTACCATTGTAGAATTTGTAGAAAACAGATAAAGCTCCTACATTTCGTCTGTGCTCCAAAGTATCAAGAGACGAAGTAATGGATACATCGTTTTGTGAGGAACAAAATTCTCCACATTAGAATTTTTCCCACACAACGTGTCTGGAAATAATTTCCAAGTCTTTTGTCATAGACATAAAATTAAAGAAATAAAAAAAAACTCAAAATGTAGTTTTTAACAATCATTCATAGCTACCAACGCACTCTCTACAAATATTAAGCAAAAGTCACTCAATTGGCGGCGAAATGGGCAATATTTCGTTTCTCCTCTTTTCTTTCTTTTCCTATTACGAGCAATAGGCGATTAAGGCTAATTACACATGAGCTCCTTTTGGCGTACCCAGAGAACCAATGGAATAGTACACACGAGCGTCCGCGAACAAAAAGGAGTCGGTATGGTCGCGCGACCTTTTTTACGCAGCGACTTCCCTTCATGGCGCGCGAACCGTAGAGCGTCATGAGGGGTACTATTATATATCAGAATGAACACATGAGCGCCCGAGTGCGTGGAGTGCTCCATTTAAAATTTAATTTTTGTAAGGCAAGGTGAGTCTAAATGCATTTTTAAATTTCCCGATTGCAATACATAAATTAAATTAATGAATTTAGGAAAGGAAATCATGGATCGTATTTATTCCTTCTTTCTTTTTGCAACAAATATAAAAATAGAAACATTATTATTTTGAACTGTATTCATCTTGAATAACCAAACTAAACCAACAAGCATGATCAGCAAAATATGCTGTCGCGCGGTCAAAATGCAGCTCGTATGACAACAACGAAATTTTCTCCGGGCGCGCGGACAATTTGCCGCGCGACCTTTTTGTAGCTGGTGTGGCATTAGCCTAAGAGATCATCGCGCATTTAACAAAACTACCACCACACAGTGCACAACGCATGGTCTCTGTCACGACATCAGTAGATCACTACGGCACACAGCAGCGAATTCGCCGAAGAAAACGTCTGTCACCCTAGCGCTCAGGCAGTAGGTGCAGACGTACTCCCACGCATAGCAGACAAGAATCAAAATACCATGTAACGGCTGGCGGTGTCAATGACCTGAGCACCGCTCAGGCAAAAAAAAAACTACCAAGTGGGCTCGCCAACGAATGCAGACAACAACATGCGTATTCGAAACTGAGCAATGATGGATTTATGCATACACACACACACACACACACGTTGTAAGGCAAGAAACATGTATATCATACATGTTGTTCTTCAGAGGAAACATCCTACGAAGAACATGTATATGTCAAAAGCGCATACATGCGTCTGAATTTATGGAAATCCAGCACAACAACAACGAACACGATGAAAACAAGAAGCCAACGGAAAACCAACCGCAGGGAAACAGTATAAAAGGAGCACGCAGCTAAAGCAAAAGGTCTATTCTTCCCGAGTTCCTTCCCGAGTTCACAGCTAATAGTTCAAGAGTACTACCTTGCTATTCTTCTCGAGTCCCCTCCCTTGTTCACAACTAATAGTTCAAGAGTACTACCTTGCTATTACTGCTGAACTACACCCTGCCGAACCCAAATCCTCGATTAATAGTTTAAGAGTACTACCTTGCTATTCTTCTCGAGTCCCCTCCCTTGTTCACAACTAATAGTTCAAGAGTACTACCTTGCTATTACTGCTGAACTACACCCTGCCGAACCCAAATCCTCGATTAATAGTTCAAGAGTACTACCTTGCTATTCTTCTCGAGTCCCCTCCCTTGTTCACAACTAATAGTTCAAGAGTACTACCTTGCTATTACTGCTGAACTACACCCTGCCGAACCCAAATCCTCGATTAATAGTTCAAGAGTACTACCTTGCTATTCTTCTCGAGTCCCCTCCCTTGTTCACAACTAATAGTTCAAGAGTACTACCTTGCTATTACTGCTGAACTACACCCTGCCGAACCCAAATCCTCGATTAATAGTTCAAGAGTACTACCTTGCTATTCTTCTCGAGTCCCCTCCCTTGTTCACAACTAATAGTTCAAGAGTACTACCTTGCTATTACTGCTGAACTACACCCTGCCGAACCCAAATCCTCGATTAATAGTTCAAGAGTACTACCTTGCTATTCTTCTCGAGTCCCCTCCCTTGTTCACAACTAATAGTTCAAGAGTACTACCTTGCTATTACTGCTAAACTCCACCCTGCCGAACCCAAATCCTCGATTAATAGTTCAAGAGTACTACCTTGCTATTCTTCTCGAGTCCCCTCCCTTGTTCACAACTAATAGTTCAAGAGTACTACCTTGCTATTACTGCTGAACTACACCCTGCCGAACCCAAATCCTCGATTAATAGTTCAAGAGTACTACCTTGCTATTCTTCTCGAGTCCCCTCCCTTGTTCACAACTAATAGTTCAAGAGTACTACCTTGCTATTACTGCTGAACTACACCCTGCCGAACCCAAATCCTCGATTAATAGTTCAAGAGTACTACCTTGCTATTCTTCTCGAGTCCCCTCCCTTGTTCACAACTAATAGTTCAAGAGTACTACCTTGCTATTACTGCTAAACTCCACCCTGCCGAACCCAAATCCTCGATTAATAGTTCAAGAGTACTACCTTGCTATTACTTCCGAGCTAAACGCTGAAAACCATTAATGCATAGACTTTCTTTTCAGCTACAGTGGTTCAAGAGTGCTACCTTGCCACTACGATTAACCCGTTCTTTCCCTAGGAATAAAAGACACTTCATACTTGTACTTTAAAGTTTTTTCTCTTTACTTAATGAATGTAAATCTAATGATTGAAACAAACACAAACAATTTTTGAAATAATCAAGAGATCCATTTAATTTTCCACAAACCCAAAACCACAAATTTTATTGTAACGACCCCCTTATTGAACCCTGGTCACACTGAGTTCTACCCCGGCTGGGAAACTCCGTTACAGTTTATCAAACGTATAACTATCTATTCTGAACTCCATCAAGAAAAATAAAATGTGATCAAGGAGCCCCACCCCCCCCAATTGGTCTAACATACGATTTATATAATCTTAATACTTCTGAGGGAGTGAAGTAGAAATTACAACGTCTTATGAAGCCCAACAATTGGCTCGCTCTTTTTGAAATTTCATATATATGTTCTTTCCAGGAAAGATCACTAGATACTTTTTAACCTAACAACTTAAGTGAATCTCTGATCTCGCAATAACAGGTGGAACGTAATGTTGAATTGCCTTTTGTGCAAAAACGACAAGCCTGGAATTTCTTTGGGTTAAATTCCACCCTATTAGATCTGCCCCAATCAAGAATGACTTGAATGTTCGACCGAATTATCGAATTCGTTAATTCACGCGAACCTAACAAGCGAGAATTGCATTCTTTTTGACTGGCAAACTCAATGGAAGCCGATAGTGTTGTATCATCAGCAAATGAATGGATATCACAGGTTGTAGAAGACAACAGGTCGTTGATGTATATCAAGAAGAGCGTGGGCGACAAGGATGACCCTTGAGGCAAGCCAGCATTGATCCCATGTGAAATTGAAGATAAACCGTTCAATACAACTTTTATTTTACGGTTCCATAAATAATCCTCAATCCATGTAATGAGAGAGGAGTGTAAGTTCAGCGCACGAATCTTATTAATAAGACAATCAGGCCATACTCTATCAACAGCTTTAGAAATATCTAAGGAAACAACGCTTGATTCACTAAGGTTTTCAATGCTTCGCTCCCAACAATAAGTCATGCAAGTCATTAGTTCACCTGAAGATGGATTTCTTCGAAATTTTCGAATACTGAACATCGGATAGAAGAGCATTCGAATCCAGGTAGCTCATTAGTCTGAAATTAACGATAGATTCCATAACCTTTTGATAAAACCGACAACAGAGCAATAGGGCGGTAATTAGTTGGTGCAGATTCATCACCTTTTTTCAGGACTGGTTGAATATATAAGCTATTTTCCAAATTGACGGGAAAACACCTGTCTTGATTGAGAGATAAACCCAATTTGCTAAGCGGTTTTCACAAAATTTTTCTGATTGTTGTTTGGCAGAAAAATCAAATCGAATAGCCAAGCTGCACTGAAATCCCTGGAATCAGTCCCCACCAAAATTCAATTCTAACCCTTAACTGGCGATCATCTCTCGTGCAGATGGCGGAACAGTTCAATATCCACCTGTGTTGTGAGACATTCCGGGAATCCGGTATGGCTGATGCACTCGCCAAGCAAAGGAACAACACTACCCTTCTTACCTGAAAATAGTTCCATAGGCATACGAATGAGGAAACCTGTGCCGCCAGTGAAACTGATGACCTTACCTACAACGAACGTCTCCTTCTTCTAGTATTATGGTGCGGAACTGAGCATACCTTCAAAAATTCAAAAAAAGACACTTTTGCATTTTTATGTAACCTTTTTTTTTTTTTTTTTATTACATAACATTTTATTATTGCCAAGTGAATATAAGAGATAAGCAATAAAACGATAAAATACAAATTATAAATAATTTTTCTTTGGCGCTTTAATTTAACAATCTTGAAATTACAACTTTTATAGCAAGGTTGCCATTATCTACAAATCGTTCGCCAATCGATGTGTCAAAAATTAAACAATCCGATCTGTCAATAACGCCTACAACACACTCGTGAATTGATCTCGGCGTTGCCTCCCATATTAGACGTCTACGATATGCATTTAGCTCCAGCCTATACACGAATTTCTCGGCCTCGTTTCTTGGTCCAATTAGCTGGACAAATGCAAAAAACCGATGGTCGCCATCATATTTCTGTCGTTTTTCCAGTACCAACATGAAATGATGACCCAAGCACGACTGCATCATCAACCAACCGACGGCTCCTGGTAGATTTACACCGGTAGCTAGGAACAATGTATCTTCACCTAGTAGTGTCATAATTCTGTGCGACATCATCACATGTTGCACGACTAGATCAAGAGGGCCTTGCCATTCGCACGATTCCCCTGGATATGGGCATTGATAGGGACGACATTTGCACGTTTCCTCATGCTTTGTCTTTTCGGTGCAAAGTAGTGACGCCGAACAGCCCGAATGTTTGCATGGAAATTTCAAATTGGTAGCAAGTTTTTCCATTGCCAGATTGCGTATGTCTGTTATCGGGCCACGACATATTGGGCAGCAGCGTAATTTTGAGCGACACGAAATGCAGACCAGATGTCCACTTGAACATTGCAATATCGGTGGCAGTACATAGTCAAAGCAAACTGGGCACTCAAAAAATGATAATAGATCGGTAGGGGTTTCCGTATCACCGCCGCCTGCCGCAGACGACAACGATGAGCTGGCTGAAGTATTTGTCGATTGGCGACGTTTTCGATTCGTTTGATTGGACATAATAATCGGTAAGCGAGTGACCAAATCAAATCACACAAATATATTAATCAGACTGTCAATACAAAATGGTGGTGGTGGAATTTTCTTTAAATTCACTCGTTGTTGGTCGATATCAGCCGATACCACGACTCTAACTGTTGCCGTGCACTATGAAAAAGTTGATTTGAATTATTATCGAAACACACCAGGATTATTACAGAAGATGCACACAGACAAACTTACGATATATAAGTTCCCACTTCGATTATTGCTTAGAAAATAAAATCACTTATTTTGTGATGACTGCCGGATGATTGATGTCCAAGTTCCAAGCTAAGCTCCACGTTTACTGCTTTGCTCTGCTGTCTGCTTGGTGTATTCCCTTGTTTTTTTTCTCTCTGTCTCTCTCTCTCTCTCTCTCTTTTATGCTGTGTCCGTGTCCGCTGTGTGCACTCCCAAAATTACTTTATCAATCTCATATAAATGTAAATAACAAAACAAATTTGCAAATAAACGGGATGGCTAGCAATAGAGAGAGCGATAATACTAATCAGTAAAAGTGAACGAAGTTTATAGTGATTCGATGGCCATCACTGTTGGTGTGCCTCAAGGTTCGGTTCTTGGGCCAATTCTTTTTTTTTTGGTATATGTTAATTCCCTGTTTGATACTAATATGGGCCTTTGCCGATGACACTGCTAATGTTTATTGTGATTATAATTGGCCGGATATTAGAGATAATAAATACAAAGTGCTATTGCTCAGCTTAGAAGGTGGTTTAATCTGCACTATATGATTCTGAGTTCTAAAACACGATTAATGACGTTCGATACGAAAGAAATGTGCAGGAGATAATAGCTCGGAACTTGAAATTTCTAGCCATTCTGTAAATTGTGTAGTGGACAAGTGTAACAGTAAATGCTTCGTAATTGAAAACGTTTTGAATTTTAGGTATTTGGGTGTTCTATTAGACAGTAAACGGAAATTTTCAGACCACATAAATGGCTTTGTTCAAAAAACGCGTCTTGCTCTTCGACAATTTTATTTTTTAAGGACTATATGTCCGCCACACACCTTCTAAAACCTTCTAGACCATTAAAACAATTTTAAATATTGACCGATTTTCTTTATATTTTCAACACATGTCTATATCCGATGGACAAAACTTTCTATTTCTATTTTTGGAGTGAACGGGCCCTGAGGCCCCAGGGGGCTCATACGAATTTTTTTAAAAATAAGCCCGATTTCTTCAAAATTTCAACACATGTGTATCTCTAATGGACAAAACTTTTTGTAAAATTTTTGGAGTGACAGGGCGCTGAGGCCCGAGGGGGCCCATACGAATTTTTTAAAAATAAGCCCGATTTCTTTAAATTTTCAACACATGTGTATCTCTTCGATGACAACACACTTCCTATTAAAATTTGTAAGTGATAGGACCCCACCAAAGTTAAGGGGCTCTCATACAAACTTTTTACAGACGTGTATCTCCGGTGACAACAGTTTTTGTAAATAAAAATTAAAGTAAAGGGGCTCTAATTGCGAGCTCAAAGGGCGAAGCTTATATTCAGAGGACATGAAAACTTTTTCAGCGAACGTGTGTACATTTGTACGTTTGTTTGTCGTGTCGTATATCTCGGCTTCTACTAGTAAAAATTTAATTGGACTTATTTCAAAACAATTGGTAAGCGCTCGGCTTGCGGTGGAGTAATTTTTTCATTCATAGCTGTTACTAGCCCTGAGAAAACTGAAAAAAGTACTCAATCTACGAATCGCTATCCATTTTTATTCTAAGCCTAAAAGTTTGCAAAGTAAAATGTGTTTATTTCAGAAGACTCTTATTAGTTATGAACGAAAGACCTACATTTAACGTTGCATACTATTAAGCTTCTAAGAAAATTAGTCTTGAGACTGAATTACAACTAAATATACATACACGGGTATGTGTAGTCACTCGCATAGCAGAATACATTAGCTCGTTTGTTTCTATTAGTAGCGGAAATTTCGTGGTAGGAGCTCCTATACGAGTATCTCGGCTTCAATCAGTCAGAATTTAATGGGAATAGTTTTAAAACAATTGTACCGCGTGTGTCACGTGTGGCGCATGTAAAAAAATAAGTTAAAAAGTGGTTATAAAGTTTTTATTTAATTGGAGTTGCACTGCTTCGCCATCCTTTTGAGGGATGATCGAAATTTAAGGGCTATAATGGAATAGGTAGGGACTGATTCTACTTGGCTATCCTTTCTCTCTTTTTTTTTTTTAAATAAAAGTTTTTTTAAAAAAATAAAGAAATAAAGATCATCCCTCAAAGGGATGCCGAAGCAGTGCAACTCCAATTAAACAAAAACTTTATTACCATCCCCTCCGAATAAATCTGGTTGGAAGGGAACTCACTTGGAACGAGTCAAACACTGCTGACGGTGTTGACGGAGGTGTTTTCTCAAAAAGGTCCAATCTGAGTCTCCCTTTCCGTTTTTCTTATCACTGTAAAGATTATGGCGAAGTAGCCGAAGGGGAGAAAAGAGAAGCAGGAGGAGGAATGCGATAATCGCATCTTTTCTAACTATCTCTAACTATTCCATTACAGCCCTAAACTCTCAATCATCCCTCAAAGAGATGGCGAAGCAGTTCAATATTCAGCTGTGTTGCGTGCCAGTACATAGAGATATTACGGAAAATTGTCAGACTGATGAACGCACCAAACAAATTTTTCAAACACAAAATGGAGTATCCTTGGAGAGGATATATAATAAATACTCACAATATTAACTCTCTATAAAAAACACAAATTTAAATTATTATTCACTTTTAAAAGACAAGCTACTACAGTGCAAAAGTAGAACGATCGCGCGCACAGCAAAAATTATACTGAGCTTATAGACGCAAAATAATTTTTGACAAGCAACTGCCAAATAAACAGACTGACGCATATATTGAAACGATCGCTTACTGGTAGTGGTAGTGATAAGAGTTAGGACTAAAAAATACCAATCCGTTCGCTCGATATTTAAAAGAATTAAATTTCAACACCGTCTACAGTCCACTTTTGTTTGTTGATTTAAGGAAAAGTGTAGCAGTAATTAATGAACAGATATGTGATATCCGTGTCGTCGTCGAAAGTCTCACAAAATATCAAACCTCAAAATACATAAACAGACCTCCACGTGCTATAAACAAATTTTATAATAATACATAAGATATATAATAGAGAGATATATATAATAAACCTCAACCTTTAAAGTACCCCCTTGCCTTGCAAGTCTGCTGCGATTTTGAACTCAATGTCCAATAATGATTCTGATTTAGATGCTAGAATTAATTTAGAGTCTACTAATTGTGCTGATATTGATGTGATTTTCTTTCTGATGAAGATTCTATTAAAATTGCACGATCAGCAATTAATCGATCAAAATGGCAACCCGTAGAAATTCAAACTTTTCCTCTAAGTTCTCCACCCGGAGATGCACATGTGTGCACAATTTGAATAAAATCGAGCTTTAAGAAGTGGGTTGAAATTTGATAACAAGATGTCACCAGTCAGCCACCGATAGAAAGATAGACAGATGGACACATGCCGACGCGTAGTTAATATTGAGAATTTAAAAAGTAAAGCGTTGTAAAAAGTTCTTTTTAGGAACATTGTTTCACCCAGCCAGGATAGACTCAGTGTCTTCAGTTCTTCTTTCTTTATTAGGTCGTTACAATAAAAAGAATTAATTTTTGTTTAGGGAATGGAATTCAATCGTTTATTCTTTCTTCTTTCGCTTAACAAAATATATCTATTGGTGTAACTTAAATAATAATTCCTAGGGTATCTTCATGTTGTATGCGATGTTAGCGATGCGTATAGGCTGGCGAAGCATTGTGTATCTAACTAACTATGCCGGTAGAAAATCGTACACCCAGAGAAAAGTTAACATGTCTCATATTAAATATACATGGTGGATTTTTCTACACAAAACAACAACAAATCCAAAATTTGACATGATTTTTTTAAAATGATGTGCAGAGTTGAAATAACATATGACCGTGTAATTTGTTAAACTAGCAGTATGAAATGTCAATTCAACACGATTAAAATGTTAAAATGTTTTAGATATGCGTGGTAACCTGAACCTGAAGTGTAAAGAGTACACGATGTCTTTTTTGATTTCAACAGCCTATATCTGTGATATCCACACAAAATAACGGATCTTTTTTATACTTAAACAGTCTAGACTGTCAAGCGGTAAATGCTTATCGAGTTGAACCGAAGAGGTTTTCGTGTTAAAAACTTATAAAACGTGACGCTCAGTTTGCAATCATTCAATCGTCATCATTCTGTCACACGGTTTAAGAGTAGAAGTCAATTTAAATTTTATATTGTGAATATTGTGAAGTTAATTAATATGGAATATCCTATTGATATTGAAAATTTTGAAATAAGTGAGTCTGAAATTGGTGCAGCATCAAACATTTATTTAGTTTTAGATGAAGAGTATTAGCTCCAAATAAGGAGAAAAAAGATGAGCTAAAAGAAATTATAAAGGGTCCGCCAAATAACTTTTTTTTTTTTGAAAATGCTATAAAAAAAAAACTACTGAATATTTTCTCAAATTTCTTTTTTTATTTGAAAGTACAATCCTTTCGGTTAACAATGGAAAATAATTTCATTCAAATGGCTGCCTCGGCTGGCCATGCAGTAGCCTACACGATCGGTCCAATTTTTAAGCACATTATCGATTGTGTGCAGCTGTATTACACCAATGGCTTCACGAATATTGTCCTTTAAAGCGTCAATTGTCTCTGGCTTGTCGGCGTAACACTTATCTTTTAGGGCACCCCACAAATAATAGTCCAACGGTGTCAAATCGCAGCTCCGAGGTGGCCAAACGACATCAGCTCTGCGGCTGATAATGCGATCTTCAAAAACAGGGCACAAAACATCGAGTGTAGCTTCGGCTGTGTGGCACGTAGCGCCGTCCTGTTGAAACTAAATGTTGCCAATATCCTCCTCTTCAATTTTTGTGAACAAAAATTCGTTCAACATGGCCCGATAACGATCGCCATTGACTGTAACGGCCACTCCTTGCTCATTTTCGAAGAAAAATGGCCCAATTATGCCTCTGGACCAAAAGCCGCACCAAACAGTGACTCGTTTTGGGTGTACCGGCTTTTCAATGTATGCGTGCGGGTTTTCTGTGCCCCAAATGCGCGACAATTTTGCTTGTTTACATACCCGCCAAGATCAAAATGAGCTTCATCCGAAAAGATGATTTTTTTTTTGGCAAAATCGGCATCTTCTTCGGCAGCTTCACGCACACTTTCTGCCACAGCATCAATATTCTCGGGTGTACGCACTGTTTTTCGCTTTTCACGCTTTGGTTTATCGATGAGGATGCCAGTTTCTTTCACTTTTTTCACAAGATAACGAACATACGGAGCTGACGGTGCTTCTCTTCTTCCAAAATCCGTACGCAATTTTCGCACACATTCTGCAACATTACCATGATTTTCAAAGTAATGTTTCCCAGCATTGTTCAAGCGTATACACAACCATATTCGTTCAGCGGAAGGATACAACTAATTATCTGTCAAATCAGACATGAGCTAAGTGTTACCATTCACGAAATAAGCACTAGTTGAAAAAAAAAACTTTAGATGGCGGACCCTTTACATGTTGAATTACCAGTATCTCGTGGTAAAATATGAAAGTAACAATCCTGTTAAAAATAAGTATCATGTTAAATTCTTAACATGGTCCACCGTGTTGAAAAATAATAACCTGAGAAATAGTAAGATTCTGTTTAATTTTACACTATTTTTTCTCTGGGTGTAGTGTCGTTGTGTTAGCGGTAAGACTATCGCCCATAGACCACTCGGTTGTAATATAAAGTTAGGTATTAATAAGGTATAGCGGCCTCTTATCTGTGACTCACTCTTTCGCTGACGACAGTCCCCCCAGGTTTCTCTGCCTAGCTGTAGTCAATTATGTTGCATTTAGTCCAGATAACACACCAAAGAGGCCTCACCCTTCCTTCTACTCCGTCTGCTGAAAGATGGAGAGGACAACGTCCTGATCCAGGAACCATGGATAGCTAACAATCTGGTTAATACACTTCTCCTTGATGTTACCCACTATTTGTAGGAGATAAAGGTAGCCCTAGATCCTGCATATTAGTGAAAAGCAATCTAAATGTATTTTTACGCCCTAACGATCGAGAAACGAGACCGCGGCGAAACTAGAGACCGCCAAAGGCAGCGTATCTCGCTCATGCTGTGAGAGAATTGAGAGAATTATCGCTGAGGCAAGCCGAAAAAAAACATCTGCCTCATAATCGGATGCGATCTAAATGCTTACCATTCGGTGTAAGGCAGTTCCGACATCAACGATAAAGGTAAGTTACTTTTTGATTATATTCTAAGCACAAACGTTTTTGTTTCAAATATTGGCAATGAATCAAAAGCCTCACGACTATCTAAAGATCACCTAAATACTCCGTTAAGACCACTTTACTATCACAATCAATACTCCCTCAAGACCCCCTCGAACCACTTTAAGGTTCCATTAAGACCCCCTCAAAATGCTCTGAAGACCACCTAAAAACCCCCTTAGGTTTCCACTCGAGACCCTCTTAAAATCTCCTTAAGACCTCTTCAAAACCTTTTGCAGATCCCCTCAAGACTTCACTCATGAATCTCTCACAATACCCTCAAGAACCCCTCAAGACCACCGAAATAATCCCTAAATATCATCACAAAACTCCCTCGAGACCCCATCAAGACTACTTAAAGACTCTCTCAAGACCCCCTTAAGACTTCACTTACGATCCTCTCAGAACCCGCTGAAACACACCTCAAGACCTCAGACACCCCACTAAAGATCATCTTGAGACTCCTCTCAAATCACCCTCAAGACCACCGGAGGACCACCATTAAGACCCCGTTAGGACCTCGTTAAGACCACGTAAGGTCCCCCTTAAGACCCCTTGAAGACGACCTTAAGACTTACTAGAAACGCTGACGACTCCTAAGAACCTCTCAAGATTCCCTTAAGACCCACACAAAACCTTCGTAAAACTCAAGACCCTCTCAAAAATTCATAAACCACACTCCTTAACTCCTTAAGACTCCCTCAATACCCTCTGAAGATCTACTCAGAGCTCCCTCAAGACCCCTTCTAAAACCCCATCAAATTTGAGCTTCGGAAAGAGGCAGCAACAATAACAAATGTAAGGTGGGAAAACACCGACACTTGCAATATTTCAAGACAGGTCTGGCTGAAGCTGGACTTGAAGCGCGCTCAACTGCGCTTATTTCCCTACAAAGACGTGAACTAAGAACGGTTGTAGGCATAATGACAGGACACTGCCTTCTAGGGAAACACGCGAGAAGAATGGGTGTCGAATATAATGACTTCTGCAGCGGTTGCATGGACGAGGAGGAGGAGGAAAGGAACCATAGAGCATCTTCTTTGCTCTTGTCCGACACTAATGCACAGACGGCACAAACACTTGGGTAAGCGGTTAATGAATAACCGATCAGATCTCGAAAACGACAAACTGCGAGATATACTCCGATTCATTAAGAGCTCTGAATGGATCTTCTGAAAAGGGGAAAGGTATAAGATCCTGTGGTAACACAAAGGACCGCGAATGGTCTAAGTGAGCATTAGCTGCCACCGCAACCTAACCTAACCTAACCTATACTCTCAAAAATAGACTACGGCCTAGCAATATATATGGGGTAACAAACATCCAAACAAAACCTGCAAAAAATCAAAACTATTTACCACGCATCGATTCGGTTGGCACTGGGAGCCTTTCGATACTCTCCGATTGTTAACACATTCTTAACGAATCCGGACTTCCTTCACTTGACCACAGACGAACACAGCAAATCGGGCAGTTAATCCCAAAAAGTATCCACCCACTCAAACGGCGTTGATATATATAATCACGTACATTGACTGTTAAACACCTTCAGTCTTATACCAAGTTATCTAGCAAGCGCTAAAGAACTCAACATAAACGCAACTTCTATGCCAAGATCACCTCTCTCTTCTCCACCATGGCTCCTTCAACAAAATAGTGTATTATTAACTCTACATACATCAAAGAAGGAATGTTGGTTGGTTGGTCAAAGGTGGGAGACGATATTAGTGTCAAATCAATCCGGGAAACGCCGGGCACTTATCTAGTTCTTTATAATCCATAAATTATATTGAACGATAATAAAGATTATAGTATTTGGTAATATCTTCGTTTAGCACCAAATGCTAGTCGAAAGCTACTCGGACTGGAACTTCATCTACACCGATGGATCAAAAATCAAATCTTCGACGGCCTTCAG
Organism: Nephrocerus scutellatus; assembly: GCA_947095585.1. Taxonomy (NCBI): domain Eukaryota; kingdom Metazoa; phylum Arthropoda; class Insecta; order Diptera; family Pipunculidae; genus Nephrocerus; species Nephrocerus scutellatus. Next base: position 3,977,330 of record OX352766.1, read on the forward strand.
CGTCGTAGATAACAACAACAACACCACTTTAAGACAAGGATCTCTACCATCCTATGCATCCTCATCGCTGCAGAAATAGCTTACAAGAGAAAAAGCAAGAACATGATATGTACTGATTCATTAGCTACAATTAAAGCCGTTCTTAACGTTAACAACGTTGACCCAACAACATCACAAACTAGCTGATCCCGGGCGCTTTGCTACCCGCCCACTGAAGCCACCACCACTTACACCCGCGTTTCCCGGCTGCCACATCCCACTGAACCCCGCCCAGTTACACCCCACTAACTAACCAACTCATCAATCCAGAAAACTATAGAATCGACACTTATACAGGCGAAAATGTACACTTTTTCGAATATTCTTTATATGAAGATCATATACAGGGAAAACTACATTTTCCCCCCCAGCGCCACCTATCGGGTCCAAATTTTGTCAACGACTTTCTTTTTATTTAAATATTATATGGTGTGAGTTTGAGCCAAATCGTTCCATAAATAAGAATTTTCGGAGAAAAAACGACACCAGCGCCACCTATCGGGTCCAAATTTTGTCAACGACTTTCTTTTTATTTATATATTATATTGTGTGAATTTGAGCCAAATCGTTCCATAAATAAGAATTTTCGAGAAAAAAAACGACACCAGCGCCACCTATCAGGTCCAAATCATGTCAACGACTTTCTTTTTATTTAAATATTATATGGTGTGAGTTTGAGCCAAATCGTTCCATAAATAAGAATTTTCGGAGAAAAAAACGACACCAGCGCCACCTATCTGGCCCAAATTTTCTCAACGACTTCCTTTTTATTGAAGTATTATATGGTGTGAATTTGAGCCAACTCGTTCCATAAATAAGCATTTTCGAAACAAAAAAAAGCGGCACCAGCGCCACCTATCTGGTCCAAATTTTCTCAACGACTTTCATTTTATTTAAGTATTATATGGTGTGAACTTGAGCCAAATCGTTCCATAAATAAGAATTTTCGAGAAAAAAAAACGACACCAGCGCCACCTATCAGGTCCAAATTTTGTCAACGACTTTCCTTTTATTTAAATATTATATGGTGTGAATTTGAGCCAAATCGTTCCATAAATAAGAATTTTCGAGAAAAAAAAAACGACACCAGCGCCACCTAACGGGGCTGAACCAACTCATAAACCTTCGCAGGCTCATGCACAACAACTTTGCTAAAGATCATCACATGATCGAATGCATAGTTTACGATTCTATAAAGGATATACACACAGACATTCATTTTTATGTGGGCATTAAAGGTAACACAGACGCGGATACAGCAGCAAAAATTGCAACCATCTGCCCACTAATCACCGCCAAGTGTCAAAACAAGAAAGACCTATGTGGAATGCAGTCGATTCAGCACTTCTCGCATGCAACAAAATAGACTGAAGTAATTGCACCCACACATACAAACTCCATAACCCCAACTAAACAAAACCGATTGCTTACGCCAGATTTAGTTAGGACACACCAACACCTGTTCACCAAAGATCCTCCACCATTTTGTAATTGCTGCTCCATCAATGTTGTGTTGTTTGTTCTCTTCGAGCTTCTCAACATAAGGGTTGTTAGATTGTTTTTTAAGTTCAACTGAGAACTAAAGTATTTTCTGTTCTGTGGATTATGAGAATTCGTGTAATGCCTGGCATAGTAGTTTGGAAAATATTGTATGTGATCTTTTAACGCAGCCACTAGTTCTTCATCATTCTTTCTGCCAAAAGGATTTAGTCTTTCCCTAATACCTTTACCCTGAGAGCCCTACGTAGTATTCCTATAGATATATCAAGCGTTCATTAAAATAACTTCTTAGTTAGCACACTGCAACGCTCCATATTAACTTCGCGTCAGCATGTGTCTGTCTGTGGGTGGCTGACTGGACTGGAATCTTGTGATGAATTTTCAACCCCATTCTTAAGACTCGACTTAATTCAAATTGTGCACACATGTGCATCTCCGGGTGGAGAACTTAGAGGAAAAGTTTGAATTTCTACGGGTTGCCATTTTGATCGATTAATTGCTGATCGTGCAATTTCAATAGAATCTTCATCAGAAAGAAAATCACATCAATATCAACATAATGATTAGACTCGAAATTAATTCTAGCATCTAAATCAGAATCATTATTGGACATTGAGATCAAAATCGCAGCAGACTTGCAAGGCAAGGGGGTACTTCAAACGTTGAGGTTTATTATATATATCTCTCTATTATATATCTTATGTATTATTATAAAATTTGTTTATAGCACGTGGAGGTCTGTTTATGTATTTTGAGGTTTGATATTTTGTGAGACTTTCGACGACGACACGGATATCACATATCTGTTCATTAATTACTGCTACACTTTTCCTTAAATCAACAAACAAAAGTGGACTGTAGACGGTGCTGAAACTTAATTCTTTTAAATATCGAGCGAACGGATTGGTATTTTTTAGTCCTAACTCTTATCACTACCACTACCAGTAAGCGATCGTTTCCATATATGCGTCAGTCTGTTTATTTGGCAGTTGCTTGTCAAAAATTATTTTGCGTCTATAAGCTCAGTATAGTTTTTGCTGTGCGCGCGATCGTTCTACTTTTGCACTGTAGTAGCTTGTCTTTTAAAAGTTAATAATAATTTAAATTTGTGTTTTTTATAGAGAGTTAATATTGTGAGTATTTATTATATATCCTCTCCAAGGATACTCCATTTTGTGTTTGAAAAATTTGTTTGGTGCGTTCATCAGTCTGACAATTTTCCGTAATATCTCTACATATGTACTGACACCCAACACAGCTGAATATTGAACTGCTTCGCCATCTTTTTGAGTGATGATCGAGAGTTTATAATGGAATAGGTAGAGACTGATTCTACTTGGCTATCCGAAAAGATGCGTATATCATATTCCTCCTCCAGCCACTTCATTAATCACCATAATCACAACAGTGATTAGAAAGACGGAAAGATAGACTAAGATTGGGTCTTTTTTTTTTTTTTTTTTTTTTTTGAAAACTCTTACGCCAACCCCGTTTTTGACCCGTTCCAAGTGAGTTCCTTCCAACCAGATTTATTCTGAAGGGATGGTAGTAAAGTTTTTGTTAAATTGAAGTTGCGGAAAGTGTCGCGTAGTTGAATCCTAAATGAATTCAGAACAGAGTAGAGATCGTTTATATTCTGGGCCGACTGGGTGATTGAATTGAGGCCAATACAGCCAGTGAAAAAAAGCAAACAGAATTTCACTATTAGCCAGTTTATTATTTTTCCAACAAGGTGGGCTATGTTAAGAACAGACACACACTGTCTATCAAAATTTCGGGCCCCCAGGGCCTCGGCTTCCGTTCAAGTGTTCGTCGTATCCAGACAGTGTTAATGTGGCGTGTATCATGTTGTGCATTTTATTCAGGTCTGTTAAAAGTTACCTTGGCGAAAGAAGTAGAGGATTTATTCTGCTTCCTTGATCTGTGTCTGATATTAATTTCGTGAATTGCTATTTGAGTTTTTTTTTTTTTTTTTTTTTTTTGATTATTTATTTGAATAGAGATTCTTTTCTGAACAGATTCGGTTACAATTGCAAGATTGCCTAATTAATATTTTGTTATTAATATATAAAGTTTTTCAATAATGCTAGTCAGCTTAATGCTGGTATAAAGCAATTATCCACATAATTGCTGATGTGGTCTCTTTTATTTATGTTATGTTTACAATAATTAGTGGTAATTATTATTTTTTTGTTGAAATTAAGTTCGAATAATTGGGTTTACTTTTTTTATTTTAGTTTTGTTTTACCTTAGACTAACTAAGTGATTTTTGATAAGTTTTTTAAATGTTGGTAGACAACTTGATGATTTTATGCAATCTGGTAGTGAATTGAAAATCCTTATGCTTGAATTGAGGACACTGCCTGCTAGCCGATTTGCTCGGAAGTTATTTCTGCTTCGTATATTGTAGTTGTGTACAGAGCAACAGATGTAGTCAGCTTTAAATTTGTTCTTATAAGTTGATAAGTTTAGCCTTTTCAACCATTATACATTCGTTTAGGTTAAGCATTCTTGTGGTATTATATAATAGGGTAGTAGAGGTCCTGAATGGCATTCTATATAATATTTTTAGTGCCCTGTTCATAAGTGTAGAGCATCTCTTGAGGGTGTTATAGTTACATTGTGACCATCAGATAGGGATGTTGTATCTAACTTGAGACATTACAAATGAATGAAAAACCATCCCAGCCATTTGGCTGCTTAGTTTTGAACATCTTTTTAATGCTCCCAGGATTGGCACAAAATTTTTTTTTTTTTGTGAACTGATTTGCATGTTCCTCCCAGCATAGTTTTTCATCTAAAATCATACCAAGGTATTTGGCTTTATGTGCTCGTCTAATTACAGAATTATCTAAAGTTATACATAAGTCTATATCACATTTTCCATGTTGTTTAAATTGTTGGTAGCATGTCTTTTCTACATTTAAAGATAGAGCATTGCCCTTTAGCCATTTATTGAATATTTTAAGGTCATCATTTATCATTCTCTGGATTATTTCTTTATTCTCACCATGGTACATAATGCTTGTGTCATCAGCAAATATCGTATAATCTCCCTTTAGACCACTATATCTGATGTTATTAATAAAAAGGGGTCCCAATATAGATCCTTGTGGAACACCAGCACAGAGTGTTAGTGAAGCACTACTGTACGTGTTATTTACTTTTACTCTGATTTTTCTATTTGAAAAATAACTTATGTTAATTTGCAGTGCTGAACATCTTATTCCAAGTGCTTCTAGACATAAATAAATAATAAATCATGTCTAACTGTATCAAAGATCCAGGATCATGGATACTACGTAAAATCCACTGTCAAGATGTCCGTTAATGTTATTGATCGCTTCAATAAGTGCTGAATCGGTTCCACTTTTTAATTGGAAACCAAACTGTTTTTTTTTTAAACAAATTCTCTTATTCTTTTATCAAGTACTCTTTCAAATATTTTACCAAATGTTGTCAAGAGCGAGATGGGACGGTAGTTGCTTGGGCACGATTTTTCCCCAGATTTCCATATTGGAACAATAATGGCTTCCTTTAGAGCGTCAGGAAATTCACCTATGGCTATGTTATGTTATGTTATTGTTGGTGGGCTGAGAAGCCTTTTGTGCACTGCGACCTTAAGGTCTATTGTGCGTCCCAGATGTCTACCACATTATGTGGTGGCCTAGTCTTTTTATTAAGTGCCAATATATCCGCCAAGTCGATAGGTCTGGCATTCTGCCATAGAACTGTATGAGCCTTGAGGTGTCGAAGTATTTTCCGGGTGAGGGCATCACATATAAATAGTATGTGTTCTGGCGTCTCCTCTGCCTCGCCGCAAAAGCGGCAGCGATCTGTCTGAGATTTCCCCATTTCATGTTAAGTGGCCATTAAATGGACCATGTCCTGTCATGTACCAGACAAAGGATCTCAGTGTTTGTCGGTTTAGCTTGATTGCTTTGTTTATATTTTTGATGTTGTATTTGAGAAGCTTTTTGGTTTGTTTCATCGTAGTTGATGATTCCCATTCAGCCTCGATGGCGTTGTTTGCCCACTCTTTTATTCTTATTTTTGAGGTGGCTTTTGCTGAAGGCAATGCTTGGCTCGGGGCCAGTGAAGGTCTCTTCCGCGCCTGCTCTTGCGCAGAGGTCTGCTGTCTCGTTCCCATGAATGCCTGAATGGCCTGGGGACCACATCAGGTTGACCTTATTGGTTTTTGCCAATTCGTTTAGGTGGCAGTGGCAGCTCCACGTTATTTTTGAATTGAAAAGCGGGCCTTTTAGCGCTAGTAAAGCGGCCTGACTATCGGAGATCATATAGATCTCGGTTCTTCTATAATTTCTCTTTATACATTCTAGTGTGCAGGCTTCTAATGCTGTTGTTTCTGCCTGGAAAACGGTTGGCGATTTTCCTAGGGGTATTCGTAATTTGAGTCTGGGTCCGAATACCCCTGCCCCCCCCCCACCCCCTGTTCCTGAGTTCGTTTTGGATCCATCTGTGTACCAGATAGATGCATGATTGGGGAGGTTATTTATGATATTTTCAACTTGATTGCGGTCCGGTACTTTTACTGAGAAGTTCCTTTGGAAATTAGTTGTTTTTATCATTGAGTCTGATTGGAGAACTAATTCGCTTCCCAAATTGATTTTTGTGATGATGCTTGTATGTCCTGGTCTATTGACTTTGAGTTGGTTGGTTACCTTGAGTGAGATGGCTCTTGCTCCCGCTTCACTTTTGATGTGTAAGTGAAGAGGTGTGAGTCCTAGTATTTTTTCTAGTGCTGCCGTTGGGCAAGTCTTGATGGCTCCTGTTGCATTAAGACATATTAATCTTTGAATTTAGCTGAGTTTTGAGCGTGTTTTCCACTGCTCTGTTCTTGGCCACCATATCAGGGCTGCGTAAGTGAGCCTAGGCCTGATAATGCTTTGGTATAGCCATAGAGTAACTTGCGGGTTTGCTCCCCACGTTTTGCTGAACATGCGTTGGCAAGTGAAGTAAGCTTTGTTAGCTTTGTTGGTGATGTATGATATGTGGGAGTTCCATGTTCGTTTTTGGTCAAACATTACCCCCAGTTATTTTGCTTCAGGCATTATTTGGAGTATTTTACCTTGCAATCTTAGGACGGGAAGAGTTGTTCTCGTTCTTTTTGTGAAAACGGTGCATACGATTTTATCTGGGTTGACACTTAGGTCTGCCTCCCGGCACCATTCGTTTACTATTTTGAGAGCTAATTGCATGCGCTCTGTTATCGTGCTTTCGAATTTACCTCGAACCAATAGGACTAGATCATCCGCATAGCCAATGTTGGTGATAAGATTGTTCTTAAAAGCCTGTCTAGCAACTGATCCATCACCAGTAGCCACAAGAGTGGTGATAAAACGCCTCCTTGTGGGCACCCTCTTGTTGCCGCTATTGTGATGGTTTCGTCACCAAATGAGGCCCGAATTTTCCCACCCCTTAGCATGCACATGACCCAACCTATGATAGAGGAATCTATTCTCCTTGTTCTAGCTTGTGCTTGAATTACTTCGAAGTTAGTGTTGTCGAAAGCGCCTTGAATGTCGATGAAGGCGCATAGTAACATCTCTTTGCTTCGGAGTGTATCTTCGATTTCAGTGGTCAGCTCGTGGAGGGCTGTTTCTGTTGATTTCCCAGCTTGATATGCGTGTTGGCTGGGGTTAATTGGATTTGATTGGAGTATATTAGATCTTATGTAGTGACCTAAGATTTTTTCCATGGATTTGAGTATAAATGATGTAAGGCTGATAGGCCTGTATGACCTTGTATCCTCGGGGGATTTCTTCCCTACATTTGGTAAGAAAATCACTCGTACATCTCTCCAGCACCTTGGTACATATTCTAGGCTATAGCTGGATTAATAGAGTTTTACGAGTAGAGATTCTAATAGGTGCAAGCCGCGTTGTAGGAGTATCGGGTATATTCCGTCTCCTCCTGGGGATTTGTAGGGGCCGAAGGAGTTTACTGCCCATCGAATTCCTTTAGTGGTGAAGATTTTGTTTGAGCGTCTGTAAGCTTCCGCGGGGATAAGGTAGAGGTTTGTGTTAATGTCCTCGTTTTCTTCTTGGTTGCCTAGTATTCGGCAGTTGGGGAAATGACTTTTTATTAGGCAGTCAAGAGTTTCTAGTCTGTTGGATGTCAATTCACCGTTTGACTGATTTTTGACTGATCCGAGTGGGTATTTATGGTCGAGAGAGAGAGAGCTTTGTGTAGTCGACATGCTCTTGGTAGTTTGTCAATACTTTCGCAAAATTCTCTCCAACTGTTCCTTTTGCTGTTTCTTAGTGCAGCGTTATATCTAGTAAGGGAGGTTCGATAGGCCGTCCAGTTGTTTGACCGTTTAGCCTTGTTGAGAAGTTTCTGACCTCTCTTCTTTTGGCCTCGAGATCGTGGTTCAACCATGGAACATCTCTCGTGCCTCTGACTCGTACTGCGGGGCAGCTTGTATGGTAGGCATTCATGATTGCCTCGGTAAGGTCGTTTGCAGTGCTGTCTAATTCTGCAAATGTTCTAATTGGGTTACTGAAGCCTGTTAGGTTAGCTTGGAGTGTGTCTTGAAAGACTTGCCAGTTAATGTGTTTAGGGGTTCTTATTAGAGATTGAACCCTGTGGGGTGTTTCGATATTGGAATTGATATACATGTGATCGAAGAATGATGCCTCTTTCATTACGTGCCAGTTTTGGATCGTGCTGGCCTATGGTCGTCTGTCGTGGAATTTCGCGATCAATTTTTAACCTACTTCCCAAGGCCCGATTTTCTTCAAATTTTATACACATGTGTATCTCTGATGGACAACACATTTTGTAAAAATTTTGGAGACCCCGGGCCCTGGGTTTGTTGGGGCCCCATAAATTTTTTTTAAAAAAATTAACCCGATTTTCTTCAAATTTTATAAACGTGTGTATTTTCGATAGGCAGAACTTCTTGTAAAAATTTTGCAGACCCCGGACCCTGGGTTCGTGGGACCCCATAAAATTTTTTTAAAAAAATTAACCCGATTTTCTTCAAATTTTATATACGCGTGTATTTTCGATAGGCAGAACTTCTTGTAAAAATTTTGCAGACCCCGGACCCTGGGTTCATGGGACCCCATAAAATTTTTAAAAAAAAATAACCCGATTTTCTTCAAATGTAATACACATGTGTATCTCCGATAGACAAAACTTTTTGTAAAAAATTTGGAGACCCTGGGTCCCGGGGTCGTGTGGCCCCAAAAAAAATTAACCCGATATTTTTTTAATTTTATATACGTGTGTATCTATGATGGGCAACAATTTTTGCAAAAAATTTGGAGGCCCCGGGCCCCAGGTTCATTGGGCCCCAAAATTTTTTTTAAAAAAATTAACCCGATTTTTTTAAAATTTTATATACGTGTGTATCTCCGATGGACAAAAATTTTTCTAAAGTTTTTGGAGTGGGGCCCTGAGGTCCGAGGGGTGCCCATATAAATTTTTTAAAAATTACCTCGATTTTCTTCAAATTTTAACACATACCCATCTCCTATTAGAGAATTTACATGAGAAAATGTATTTTTATGGGTTGTTTTTTTAATTTTTTACTTTCTCCATCACTTGTGGTAGTTAATACCACACCCCCTTTATTAATATGCTTGACTGCAGTAATTCCAGTCGATATTTTAGTTGGGATAATTTTATTTTTTATAGCAGTTTCTGTTTCTTTGCTTGTTTGCTTGTTTGCTTGTCTACTTTTGGAAGAATAACCACACCTATTGCGCTTTTTGGCTGTCGTTTCGGTGTATCAATTTTATTTTCACAGTTGTCTTTTAACATATCCGCATACGATTTTTTTTCCCTATTATTATTTACGTGACGTGACGTGACCGCGTCTGACTACAAGGTATAAGGGGTTTCTTGTTCAAAAGGTAAAATGTTATGTGAGACACTGTTTAGTGAGACCCTGTTGTGAGAGACTAGTAAGTTAGACACTGTTGTGAGACACTGTTGTGAAACACTGTTAAGTGAGACAGTTTTATGACAAACTGTTATGTGAGACACTATTATGCTCACACTGTTAAGTGAGGCACTGTTGTGATTTTTGAGACACTATTAAGTGAGGCACTGTAAAGTGAGACACGGTTAAGTCAGACACTGTTATGCTCACACTGTTAAGTCGGACACTGTTATGCTCACACTGTTATGTGAGACACTGCTGTGAGACACTGTTAAGTGAGACACTGTTTAGTGAGACACTGTTAAGTGAGATACTGTTATGCTCACACTGTTAAGTGAGACACTGTTAAGTGAGTTACTGTTGTGAGACACTGCTAAGTGAGACACTGTTAAGTGAGACAATGTTAAATGTCACACTTTTAAGTGAGTGTTAAATATCAGTATTTTGGGAACTAACCATTTCTCAACCGATTCGTATGAAATTCGGTATATAGGGCTATGATGGGGCTATAAGACTTTATCATCATCATATTTGGCACTACAACCGGGGTCCGGTCCTGGCCTCCCTATAAGACTTCTTCCTATGGAAACTATGGAATACGATCATTATGGTCTGGAATTTTGTGGAATATCACAATCGATTCGTATGAAATTCGGTATGTAGGACTAAGTTGCGACCTTAGGACTTGTTCCGTGTATCCGACACAGCCCACCCTATTTACTTAAGTCACAGGTGTTACATTACATTACAGGTGTTTTTCATTTCGTTTAGGTCATCTGAATATTGTCATCTATATGTGTATTGAGCATACTCTTGGTCAAGAACCCCAAATAATTTGTTGGCAACTGTGCCAATAAAATCAAATTAACATCTTCTCTTCTGTTGGGTTGCGCTAAGAAATGAAAGTTGCGGTTTGTAGGAAAAAATACATGAAAATTGGTTTATTATCTTGATGTCTGATTGAAAGTGCAAAAAAAAACGAAGGAAGTGACATATAAAATATACAGCCAAGGTGGCTTCACATTGCTCACCCAACATCTTTCTAATATAGCGATCCCGACTAATGAGACTAATGATGGCAGTTGCAAAAGTTATTTCGATGTTGAGTCTGTAGTTCGTAACATTTCTGTCTTAGTTGGGCAACACCTTTTTTGAAGTCCTTGGAATTCATGCCAATAACTGGACATTTTGAAGTTTATAAAAAGAATCCATTCGTGTCCGGGATAAGTATTGCTTCGCCAATGTCTTCAAAGTACTGAATTTCTACTGTAGTTGGATTAGTGGCTTACCCTAAGGCAATGCCTAGTAGAAATAAACTCATTACCGTATCGTTTTGATTGCATTTTTACCTTCCGATTTGACAAGGAAGGTGGTTCCGGATTACTTCGCTTGCGATAAGTTTTTTCAATGGGTTCATTTTGCTTCAGTATTGGTCTCTAAGTGGTTGTGTGAGTTGGTTGGTTTGCTAGAGGCTTCATCTAGTTTGGTGAGCCTCCATAGGAAGAGGACAAACTTTAGCGCCAGATCGTCTTATTTCCCCATTAGCAGTTTTAATATCGACAATTCGAACGAGCTGGTCTTTTATTGGGATAGTTCTTAAAACTTGTCCCATCAGCCATTTGATAATTAACTTCCTTAATGAGAACTATAGTGATTCTGGTTGAATATCTATCTTCTTGAGAATATCCTGCAGATATTCCCTAGCCCTCCTTTTGATGTAACTATGTAATTTCCACCTAGCAATTTGAGTTAGTTGAGACGTTGTTGATTCAGGATCACAAAACAAATAGTCAGTGGTGCCCCAATCCAAAATTGACCTGGTGTGAGTACTTCAAGATCATTGGGATCAGGAGACATAGGTGCCAATGGTCGGAAGTTAAGTACAGATTCTATTTGTGCAGGAGCTGTTGTTAATTCTTCTTTGGTTAAGGATGCACTCGAAAATATCCGCTTCATATGGTGTTTAGGTGACTTAACTGTTGCTTCCCATAAACCTCCGAAGTGAGCAGATCGTAGGGGTATTGGCTGGCGATCGATGTTTCTTCCAGCGCAATGCGTCTTGATAGATGTCTGGCCTTTCTCCGGAAATACGTTTGAGTAGAGTTCGTTGAGTTCACATCGAGCTCCCTGAAGATTGCTCCCTAAAGTTTGTGGCATTGTCTGAAAAGGCTGTTGCTGGACATCCTCGCCTTGCTACAAATTTCCAAAGATTTCTTGAGTTGTCAGGTCTGTAACTAGTTCTGTAGATAGTTCTAGAGGATTCCCGGATTCTGTAGTGAATTTGTGCTGGCCTTGCAGGTTGTACTCGTACTGGAGGTAAATTTCCCAGGTGTTGTTCAATATTTCTTAGCTTAAAGCTTTAAAGCATCTCACACAACTGTTCACCATGGTTTGCGCTAAAAGTTTTCCTCGCAGAATCCAGTATTAAGTGAGACACTGTTATGACACACTGTTAAGTGAGACACTGTTATGCTCACACTGTTTAGTGAGACACTGTTATGACACACTGTTAAGTGAGACTCTGTTATGCTCACAGTCTTAAATGGGACACTGTTATGACACACTGTTAAGTGAGACCCTGTTATGAGCATAAATGAGACACTGTTAAGTGACCCGCTGTTATGCTCACACTGTTGTGATTCACTTTTACGTGAGACACTGTTAAGTTGTCTGTTGTCTTGCAATTGCAAGCAAGGCTTGTGGGGACCGGGAGTCTTATGTTCATTTTGTAGCTCGGTCATCAGTAATCTGATAAACTTATGTGAGCCTGGAAGGATCTTTTGAAGTTTGGCATCGTATGGATGATTAGAGACTTCTAACTCGAATCAACTTTCTGTCGTCAGGAACCTGTGTGTGTGTGAATTTAAATGGCTACACTGAAACACACAACCAGATTTAGTTAGAGATTCGAAATCCTCTAGAAAAGCGGTTTCTTGAACGTGTCTTACTATACATAGCTGTTGTTACTGCTTTAAGTTTCTGCATAGAAAGCATCTTGTCTAGAAGCCGATAATTCTCTGCTCGCTTAAGGTTACTGATGAAAAGTACAGCATATGCCGAGGCCATTTTAAAGTGTGGGAGGTTAATCTGGACTTACTGAATCATTTCTGTTGCAATCAGGCAGAGAAACCTCCACCAAGGTGTTCTCCAGATTTTCCTTTTCTGAAGACGAACTATGTCTTCATTGTGGAAGTCTCCACCGTATCCATATCGGATAGAGGATCGGTCAGGGAGATAGACGACTGTGACAGGGTTACCGAAGTTTTGGGTTGTCTTCGATCAAGTGAACCGTAACAGATACTCTAGGGTCGGGAATTAGGAGGAAGGAGTGTGAGGCAGGGGCAGTTTACCTGCGTACAGCTTATCCTTCTTGTAGACTCGTAGGGTGATGTGATCCCAATCAAATCTTATCACGCCTTTGGTCTCAGCCAGAGTAGCAAGGAATTTCTGATTGATCACAACAACCGCGGATCTATAGAAACCCCTTTGCTCCTCCAACTTGGCGACTTTCCAGTGCGGTTAGATTCACTGAAAGGTGGCATGCCGCTGGCTGACAGTGACAAGTTAGGAAACGTTCCTGCGGTGTTCAAGCGACCAAGCAATCTTTTCGTCACTGATCAGTTTTATCACTCGGTTCTAAATTCTATCTAGTAGATGCAATAGGTTGATTTGGGAGCACCCGGCCAGATGTAAGAATTGTACCAAGCTTTTCAATCAAAAAAAATCCCACCGGTAGAAGTCGAAAGACTAACCAAACTAACAAACACACGCACGATCATTACAGATGGATCCTTTTTTCGGTTGTGATTTTTGGGAAGATAATCCTCTTCTTGCCTATGTGTTGGAGAAACAAAAGGATGATGGTAAGTTTATGGCAATGCGCGTATTCCATATGCCGTTCTTTTATCGATTCACACAATTGTAGCTGCTGCTGCTGCCGAGGTCGTCGTCGAGCCGTTAGACACACACGCGGAGTGGTACGAAGCAGTGCCGCACAGGCCATTCGATACGGACTTTTTTTCACGCGTGGAAAGTCTTGGAATCGTTGAATCAGATTTTGACTTTGCATTAGCGATACCAGCTGTTAGTGCAGCCAGGTGAGTTTCTTTGTGAAATGTAATTTACTTTTAAGAAACATTTTACTTCTCACAAGCATCAGCAGGAACGAGACGTCTGGTGCTGGTAGTTCCATTAAAAGCACTAACGGTGCGACATCACATCACACCGACGACACCTCAAGGAATGTAACTCTAAAACACGATGTAATGGAACAGTCGTGTAGTCCCGGCGTTTCAAGGAATGTAACTCAAAAACACGATGTTATGGAACAGTCGTGCAGTTCCGGCGTTCCAAGGAATGTAACTCAAAAACACGATGTTATGAAACAGTCGTGCAGTTCCGGCGTTCCAAGGAATGTAACTCAAAAACACGATGTTATGGAACAGTCGTGCAGTTCCGGCGTTCCAAGGAATGTAACTCAAAAACACGATGTTATGGAACAGTCGTGCAGTTACGGCGTTCCAAGGAATGTAACTCAAAAACACGATGTTATGGAACAGTCGTGCAGTTCCGGCGTTCCAAGGAATGTAACTCAAAAACACGATGTTATGGAACAGTCGTGCAGTTCCGGCGTTCCAAGGAATGTAACTCAAAAACACGATGTTATGGAACAGTCGTGCAGTTCCGGCGTTCCAAGGAATGTAACTCAAAAACACGATGTTATGGAACAGTCGTGCAGTTCCGGCGTTCCAAGGAATGTAACTCAAAAACACGATGTTATGGAACAGTCGTGCAGTTACGGCGTTCCAAGGAATGTAACTCAAAAACACGATGTTATGGAACAGTCGTGCAGTTCCGGCGTTCCAAGGAATGTAACTCTAAAACACGATGTTATGGAACAGTCTTGCAGTTCCGGCGTTAAAACTGATGACGTCGTTAAGAAGAAGGAGACCACAAGTAAGCCATGTCGGCGTAGATGGGTAAATCATTATGTGCCCATCCCAACTATTCATAGTGAGTTCAGTGCAAAAATGTGGATAACTGGTAGAAGAGAAGTTGCGCGATGCGCATCTATTCAGCAATTAAAAAAACAACAGCAAAAACACCAAAAAAAACAACAGCAAAAACAACAAAAACAACAACAACAACAACTACAACAACAACAACAACAACAACAACAACAACAACAACAACAACAACAACAACAACAGCAACAACAACAACAACAACAACAACAACAACAACAACAACAACAACAACAACAACAACAACAATTACGACAACAATTGAAACAACAATTACATCAAAAACTACAACAAAAGCACCAATTACAACAAAAACAACAGCAACAGCAACAGCAACAACAACAACAACAACAACAACAACAACAACAACAACAACAACAACAACAACAACAACAACAACAACAGCAACAGCAACAACAACAACAACAACAACAACAACAACAACAACAACAACAACAACAACAACAACAACAACAACAACAACAACAATTACAACAAAAACAACAACAACAACAACAGCAGCAACAACAACAACAACAACAACAACAACAGCAACAACAACAACCGAAAGAACAACAACTGAAAGAACAACAACAACCGAAAGAACAACAACAACAACAACAACAACAACAACAACAACAACAACAACAGCAACAACAACAGCAACAACAACAACAACAACAACAACAACAACAACAACAACAACAACAACAACAACAACAACAACAACAACAACAACAACAACAACAATTACAACGACAATTACATAAAATACTACAACAACAAAAACAATTACAACAGCAACAACAACCGAAACAAAAACAACTACAATTACGACAACAATTATATCAAATACTACAACAAAAACAACAATTACAAGAACAACAAAAACAAAAATTACAAGAACAACAACATCAACAACAACAACAACAACAACCAAAACAACAACAACCACAACAACAGCAGCAAATTTCCATGACGATTGGCACTTTCTTCAACTCAGAAAAAGGTTTGAAATTGGATCACTTGGATCCACTTCTTTTATTTGCTTTATCTTGCTTTTGGCATGTATGCCAATTTTTTTTGCACTTAGAATGGATCAATAAATCCGGAATGTTGACCAACTCTAGACAGCTCTTTAGAGTTACCTCGAACACAGGTAGGGCAATATCTGAGGTCTTTTGTATTTTGGCTGGTATTCGTCTGCAGATTTGTGTGGTTTGAAGCTGTCCAGTGCTGCCCAAGCCAATTTGTTTGCAAGATCATGAGATATGTGTGATAGAGAGTTTGACCTATTAAGGTTAACGGTTCTTTTAACATGAGAGCTACCTGGGAAGTGGGCGTCTAGTAGCAGATTGAGCGATTCATCGCTAGAGGTAGTCCACGAGCCATCCGAGTGGGCCTCCCCGCAAGCGTACTTTGTATACTATTAATTAGAGCGGGAATCGAGTCGAACCCAGGTCCTAGAATCTGGAGCAGGTCTGTAGTGAATCGTCCTATCCATAAAAGTGTAGCCTCTGTGCGTTGGTCACAGTTGTAATAACTGGTGTCATCTTCGGCAAAGCTTAGGGCTTAGGTTAGGTTAGGTTGGGGTGGTGGCCGACCCACTTAGACCAATAGAGGGTCCATTGTGATGCCATATGGATCAAGAGGTTTTCTCGTTCTACTTCTATGAGCTTCGGATGAAGCGTAGAAGACTTTTGATACCAGTGCTTGACAAATCGTTAATGTCATTGTAAAAGTAGGCTCCCAAATGCAGCTTACGTTTTAGAGAAAGAGCTGAAAGAAGGTGAAGAATGGTCTCTTCCACTTCCTCGTCCATTCAGCTTCTGCAGAAGTCATTGGAAAATACACCAAGCCTTGCTGCATGCTTTCCTATGAGACAATGCCCAGTAATTGCACCTATCGTAGCGCTTATGTGACTCTGTTTAGAGAAATCAAACACTTGGAGCGTTTCGGATCCAGCTTTGTCCAGATCTGTTTTGTCGCTACACAAGTTATACCATTTTTTCCATTAAAGGTTGGTTTTGTCAGTAGCATCCAGCTGCAACATGAGTTTGCATGTAGCACTCGGTATGCCAAGGGGAACAATTATCAGGTACCATTTTTGGCGAGTTCATCGGACCTGCAGTTCCCCATAATGTCCCCATGCCCTGTGGCAGTGTAAGGCTACAATAGAGTTCGTAGAGACTCCTCGACTCCTTCAAAGGTTCCTGTCAAGTTCCACTTGTGATAAAGAGGAGCGTGGAGAAAGCGCGAACTCGTATAAAGAGCTAACAGTGCTGTCGTTAGCGAAAGAATGAATCGGAATAGAAGCAGTGGATAGGAGATCATAAATGAAAATGAGAAAGAGTATCGGAGACAAAACAGAGCCTTGCGGAACACCGGCGTTTATGCGGTGAATATTGGATTTGAAACCGTCCAATACGACCTGGATAGAAGGTAGTCAGTCACCAGTCCAATCAAGCAGAGTCTTATCAATTACATAGCCATTCATTTTCGACAAAAGAGCTCTGTCAAATGCCTTGGAAATATCGAGTACAACAGCTTTGCCCACGGAAGGATTTCTTCCGTCCCCGGCTATTGAAGTTGGCCCCCTTTTGGGAGCATCGTGGTGGCTGTGGTTGAAACCCAAATACGGGTAGATACGGGTATTAACTCAGCGTGAGTTCTTACTCGGCGTGGAGTTGCGTTTTCCAAACGGATGCCGTGATGCCATAGATCGGTATATAGATTTAGATGGGTCTTGCTCTTATCGGTGACAAGCTGGAGCCTTACACTCCAGCTATACTGATACTGATCTGCAATACCAATATTGTGGATGGGCACTGATTGACGTTACAAAATCAATCCGTGTCTCAAGAGGACCGTGCCAATGCAAATACCCTGGCACAACATCGGTCGGGTTGGTGTCATACTCATACATACCCGGCCCCAATGAATGATCTCTGCCCCGACTGTAACCAAGGCACCCATACTACCAACCATCTATCTCTCTGTCCCCTTCACCACATGTATTTGGACGTTACAGATCTGTGGTCAAACCCTGTTGGCGCGGCCTCTTTTCTTAGCCTGCCAACATAGCTCGATGACTATACACCACCTTTAGTTCATCCAATTAGTAGAGGAACATTTATTTTCTATTTACTTTGTCTTTAGTTAGCCCTTATTTTAAAGTACACTGCGAAATTAAAAAGGGCTTCCTCTTGATATCGTTTCAGACCTAAAGGTGCTACAAGATGTACTACAGCAACAACCAGATAGTGTTCCTGGCTGGGATCCCAAAGAACTTGCTGAATTTGCCGGCATTGAAGGCGGCAGTCTCGTGCTGAAGATGACAAAATTGGATGGCTCCAAACCGACAACAGATCGTGCGGTCACTGGAGAAATGGGATCACATGCCGACATGAATACATCGCCAGGATGTTCATCGGTCTCAAGGACTGATCAGAAAATCGAATGTCGTCGCAAAGGATTTTCCGAGTTTTTTCCCGACCAGCCGGTATCGGAAGAGGATTGCCATCAAAATAGACCGCGCGTGCATGTGTGTGCTGAATGTGGTAAGGCATTCATGGATAAATCGACATTGAAGCAACATGCAAGTGTGCATATGGGCTATAACCCTTTACAATGCCTATTTGAAGGATGCGGCAAAACATTTTCCCAGGCTTCCAAATTAAAGTAAGTAGTGATTGCTTCCTAAAGGTACCTCTCACAATGGAAAAACTTAACTTAACTTCAAGGGTTGGGGGTTTAAACTACGCTTAGACGACAGAAGACACTGCGTTGGGTTTTGGAAGCGTTAAATTGTACTTGTGATTGTGTAGTCGTCCCCACCTTGTTATGCTGTCAAAGTCAGAATTTAACGTACTTAACATACGTTCTTGTTCAAGTTCCACTTGTGATAAAGAGAGGGGCGTGGAGAGAGCGCGAACTCGTATAAAGAGCTTCGAGTGCTATCGTTAGCAAAAGAATGAATCGGATTAGAAGTAGCGGATAGGAGATCATTAATAAAAATGACAAAGAGTATCGAAGACAAAACAGAGCCTTGTGGAACACCGGCGCTTATGCGGTGAATATTGGATTTGAAACCGTCCAATACGACCTGGATGGAAGAGATATTTTTTAAATTTATACCCTAGCCCATATGTCAGACATTGCGTCCTGAAAGATCTATTGTATCTTAGGGTTTGTTCATTCTAGGAGACGTACCAGCTCCCTTATGAACGCTAGTACATCTTTAGTGGCAGAATTTCTCAACTGCACTGTCGAGCGTATTTCCTCGTGAAAGATGCGTCTCCTTAACCAAAGTAATGCACAGAGAATATGCTCTGATGACTCATCATCTTTCGAGCAGAACCTACATTCTGTCTCTAAACCGACTCCAATTTTGTTAAGGTGATAAGGTCGAGGCCACAATGGCCTGTTAGAAAAATCATCCCTATTTAGATTAAGGATTAAGGGTCTGGTTAATTATTTGGATTGCCTAGGCCCCAGGACGCTTTTCCAGTGGGCCACCAACAATTTATCAGTGCTGTGCTGTTCACGTCCTATGAACGCAGATTCCGAGCCAGCCCTAGTTAGTTCATCCGCAGATTCGTTGCCTGCAATTCCCTGATGAACAGGGACCCTACCCAAACTTCACTACGGTTAGTTTTGACGCAGATCTAAATGGCATGGAGTTCTGACTGGAAAACCGATTCCATTGGTATCGAGACTTTAGTGTTGGGTTCAAAGACACCAGCTCCAACTATAGTTTCCATCTTCGATCTATCTGTGAACCAGACCAGACCAGACCAGTCCAGTACCGCAACACCCTTGCACCAGTTCACCCCGTCAAATATTTCTACCTCAAATGTCCTTATGAATCGGAAGAAAGTTGATGTTCGTGCCGATCAAGCAGGCCGTCGTTCCGTGTACCTTTTATCTGTCCGGTAACAGCTCAAGGCTCTTGAATGAGACCAAGGGTTATATTTTCCTCGGCGAACCGCCTGATGAGGGTAGCGGACGCGACCTTCGCGTGATGCAGGTTCACCTGTAACACCCTGATGGAGCTCATTAGTCCTCCCTGGACGTTGAAGTTAAAGGGGCGGCTTTGGCAAAAGCAATAGAACTCTCTCTATCCTTGTCCATGCGTAAAGCACGCCTACTCTCTAGCGAGTTCAATTTAATGCATCCACCTCGGTGTTCAGTAGCCCATCTAATGCCTTCCCAATAGAAGAGTATTCAGATTTCTCCGAAATGACTCCACCTGCATCAACGATTGTGGATGCGTCAAAATCAGAAGTGGCTGATCTGAGGCTCTCGCGATTTACAGATAGGGCCCGTATGACTACGCCGTCTGAACTCTGAGTAAGTTTCGGCTGCCTAACTACAGACCAAGCAGTTGAGGCCAACATGGGCTGGCTATCGAGAACTTAACAGTTTCTCTGTAGATACAGCGGATTGCTCAAGAGCAGGACCCGAGATTGATGCGCTTTGAGATGCATCGATCGCATTATTATTAAGACTTGAATCAATAATGGCCCACGAGTATCCGGCAATGAGATCACCCATGACAGAGCCCGGTATGCTATAGGAAGACCAGTTGAAACTGAACTTCGTCAGGTATACAGAGTCCGGATACTATCGACTAAGCACCCTCTTAGCCATGCATCCATCTGCGTATGCCACATCCTCATTGGATTAGGAATAGCTTTTACTGAGGATAGGACCAATCGGTTGCCTCAAATCCTCCTCCGTTACCCAGGCTTGGGACCGGCATATTACCATCGTAAAAAGGCGGAGTCTTCAAAAAGGATAAAACGATCACCAGCGAATATTATCCAGAGCTTTTAGACAGATTCGATGTTGACTTGAAGCAAGAAGAAGGCGAAGTGTAATGTGCTGTTCGATCAAGAGTCAAGACAATGCCGGGGTCACATGTAGTGTGTAGTCTACACACTATGTACACCTACCTCATCCAGCATATTCTTCAGATTTAGCCCCCTGCGATTATTTCCTGTTTCAAAAGCTGAAGAAATGGCTGTGCGGTAAGAGATTTTGGTTTTACGATTCACTGAAACAAACCGCCTATTTCGAGGGCCTTGAGAAAACCTATTATTTTGAAGGAATAAAAAAAATTGGAAAAACCCTGGACTAAATGTATCGAGCTTAAAGAAACCTAGAACGAAAAAGTGCCGAAAAAGTGTCTTTTCTTCAAAAAGTCACTGACTTATCAAACCACTTTCGTACTTAAGTCATTTTTTGAAGAGAGTGGAATTGAAGATTTTTGAACCTACACCCTTCAGTTTCGAGCGTAACGAAAATTTCGATCGCATGAGGAGAATAGTTAGGTACGGCGTGAAGGTGGCACCGGTAGAGGAGATGTGTGTGTCGTCTTTTGAGGATATTTTGGTGGTGATCTTTTGGATGGTTTCTTGAAAGTCTTTGGACGGACTTTTTTGGGTCTTTTGGTGGTCTTTTGGGGGCATTTTGGGCGTCTTAATGCTGCGTGTATTAACGCATTGCAAAGAATATTTTATAATCAAAACATCGACAACTAGAAGTGCCTTTACTTTAAATATTATTGACATTTAGCTTAAGCTGACACATGACCACATATATTATACGCCATATTGGCTCAATATTTCTTTGAATTTCAATTATTAATTGCAGTACTCATATGAAACAACACACCGGTGATGGACCCTATGTCTGTGCGTATGTCGAATGCAATAAAAAAGTTTTTCCTAAGTTGGAAGACTTAACATCACACATGTTGACACATAGCAAACCAACAAAGAAAGTACATTTTTATCAAGAATTAAAATCAAGGAACACTATAATGATTATATTTTTTAATTTTCAGATGTAAATCAAAATAAAAAGGGCTGGCTGCTGCTATCGCCTTAATTCAGAGACGGATAACAACAACAACCACAACAACAACAACAAAAAAAATAAAACTTACAATTAATTGCGTCATATGTTATTGTGCTATGACTTTGACAGATAGAGAATTAGTTGACAACAATCAACAACAATTCAGTGATACACTCCTGAAGAACGCGGAACTATTGTTACACAGTGACATTTGACGCCATTTGCAAAAATTATTGCACATCTTATTATGACATTACTTTTGCGTCACTTTGTATAAAAAGAAAATCCATGTAAACCCAACCTTATAAACGTTGTGCCTTTCTTATTTGAAATAAATTTTTTACTTTCCCAATTTGGAATTTTGTATTTCATTCTTTTACATGCACTTATCCTAAATCGGCTTTTATATTTATTTAATATTTAAACACAATACCTTAACGAGCAAAATGAAATTTATAAAAAGGAATTTTAACGAAACCGCGCACCACACAACCGAAGAACGGAAATTCATTAATTTCCCTTTGAATTTCGTAGTCAAAATGACGGCCACAGAATTGATTTTCACTTTAAAAGCTGAGCGAACGAGTAAACGGACTATTGATACAACTTTTTTCATTTGAATGCGTAGCCAATGCGTTTACTTATCGAAATAAATAGAATTAAGATCATAAAGCAAGCAGCGCTGCCCACATAACAGCGCACAACGTACACAGAACATAGTCATTATAGTATGAGAGGATCTGATGCCGGGGGAAAAAATTTGTATGGGAGCCCCCCGACCCCGTTGTCCGATTACACTCAAATTTTAATAGAAACTTTTGTCACCAGAAATATACATGTGTGCAAAATTTCAAAAAAATCGAGCTTTAGGAAGTGTGTCAAAAATTGATCACAAGATTCTGCCCACCAGCCAGCCAACCAGCCACGGCCAGGTTTTTTTTTTTTTATAATGCGTGGGCATTAGGAAATTAGGGAGAGGAAAGGATGAGATGTCTATGCACGCGTGTCTTAAACGACTGCAGATCATAAAAATGCGGAAACACAAAATCAGACTATCGTGCGGCTAAAGAAGGAATCTCTGAATTGGTTAGTATGTCTGAAGATAGGCTTAATGGTGGACCCGTGAGCTTGAGTTGAGGCACGGGTATTACGGATGGGTTGGAGAATAGGCGGGATGCTATTCTGGCTATTTCTTTTGAACACCGCTTTTGGAAAAAGCGATCAATGAGTCACAGACAGGAAACATTCCTACGATGTTCAAGCGATTCGATTGTTTTCGCGATATTTACGCTGTTCTGACGTCTTTCTAGTAGATGCAATGTGGTCTTGGGGGCACCTGCCCACAGACAATACAGCTGTATTCAAGTTTAGGGCGAATATACGCCTTGTAAATAGTAGCCAGATCTGAAGGAGTGAAGTACATCTTGCGCCTAAACATCTCGCAGCATTTTTGGCGATGGCAAATATGTGATCGCTCCAACGAAGCTTGCTGTTGACGCACATACCGAGAATTGAGAGCTTTTCAGTTTTTTTGATGCAAGATCCATTCATGGATAAAGGTTGGGGGTGGTTTAAATTACGCTTAGACGACAGAAGACAGCATTGGGTTTTAGAAGCATTCAAATTCACCTCTATTATGTAGTCCCCAACTTGTTATGCTGTCAAGGTCAGAATTTAATTGTTGTTCAAGTTCCACTTGCGACGAAGAGGGGCGTGCCGATAGTGTGAAGTCATATGAAAAGCTAACAGAGCAGTCATCAGCGAAGAATTGAGAGGTGATGGATAGGAGATCATTAATGAAAATCGAAAAAAGTGTCGGAGATAAAACGGAGCCTTGAGGAACACCGGCGTTGATGCGGTGAACATTGGATTTGAATCCGTCCAATACGACCTGTATTGAACGGTCAGAAAGGTAGTCGAGCAGGGTGGTTATTAATTCCATAAGCATTCATTTTCGACAAAAGAGCTCTGTCAAATGCCTTGGAAATATCGAGTGCAACAACTTTACTTTCACCAAATTTGTGAATAGACTGGTTCCACTTTTCAGTGTGAATAAGCCATCAGGTCACCTGATGTAGAACGTTGCCAACGAAAACCATACTGCTGGTCACTAAGGACTTTATGTGATTCAAGGTATTGCATAGCTTACGATTGATCAGGGGTTTTCATGACCTTGGAGAGTATAGATGTTAGTGCAATGGGTCGGTACGAGGACGTTTCGCCTTTTTTAGGAACAGGCTGCTTTCCAATTCCTTGGGACGACTCCAGAAGAATAAGAGAAATGGAAAAGTCTGCGCAGTGGTAATATTACCTCTTTAAAACTATAGCGGGAATGCCATCAGGCGCAGCAGATTTATGAATGTTGAGATCATTTAATACTCTAGCCACTTGACGAATACGGAAGTAAATCTGTCCCATATAGAGGATTTGACACTTGCAAGTACAGGCGGCGACAACGTGCTATCTGGCATCTGGTAGAGCTAGCTGCGAAATGTGAAGCAAGCAGATTGGCCTTCTCTAGAGAGCTGACATTTGGAATGTCATTGTGAATGAGCGTTGGAATTGAAGACGAGCCCAAAAATTCTTACTTCCTTTGGGACATTGGAGTATTTTTTGTCTCAGTTTTTGGTCATAGTCGAATTTGGCGCGTTTAAGGTAGGTTCCGAGGGGACCGAATGGCATCTCTTGAAACCTCAGGCGTTGAATCGAGTTCGTTGGCGGGGGTTTGCGGAAGCCCTATGCTCCCCCGCGGAATAAAGGAAAGAAAGAACGAAGGTAGGCATTGCAATCATTTCTGACTCGTCTTAATTTGGTTCGGTTTTCAACAGTGGGGTTTTTTTTTTATATATAACCGAAAGCATACCTCACGGTTCCTAGTAACCTCTTTTAACGTGAAGTTAATGTAGAAGAGCTGGTGGAGTTGCGTTCTACGTGCGCAAAGACTTTGCTAAGCAGCATCGTGTCAAGGTGCGATCTAAAGGCTCCTCCAGTTAACTTAGAATATCTAGCTTTAGAGTTTTTTTCATAAACCAATCAAAGATCGTAGTCTGCGTAGCTTATATGCATGTTCGTGGTCTTCCACTTGATGAACTAGGTGAGCTTTTATCTAAATTTACCGAAGATTATGATGCGATAGTATTGATGGTGATTGGTGACCTTAATGTTGATATGCTCTGAACACAAACTAGTCAAACAAAAGTTAGTGATACTCAACTAGCAGGCTTTTGGACATTATTGTTTCCAAAACATCCAATTTTTACCAAAAACCGTTCACTGATCACGATCTTTTTTCGATTAATTTTGATATTCTGGCTCAAGTACATGATTAATTCTTCTTTATTGGTGATTATAAAAACTCCACAATGATGTACTTAACATAAACTGGGACCCCATGAGTGAGATTGACACAATTGATGGTATGTTTGACGACTTCTTGTATTTATAAGAATATATATGACGTGCTCCTTACAAAATGATAAAGATAATCTATAGACCGATAGACTGGGTTAGTCATACGATCAAGAATTAGAGACAGGTACTTGACATTGCTAAATATAAATGGAGAAGAACACGTTCAGACGATGACAAGGTTATTTACAAGCGTTATGAAAAAGAACTTAGTAAGATGGCAAGAAGTGCTAAAAGGAGGTATTTACTTAACAAACTGAACCCAAATTTTGATACTAAAACGTTATAGAAGAATCTAGAAAAACAAGGGACAAGAAACAAGCATAAGGAATACATGTATTGACCTCCTCGTGGAAATCACCAACAGGGACGCAAAAATCATTGGTTTTAAAACAAAAGACTCTATTGAGAGTATCCTAAAAGTCTCTCTTGGTGAACTAAATGAGGAGTTCGTCAAATTACCAGTAGGAATCAGCAATATGAGGCAAGCTATGATGAATTCTAATTACCAACTTACAACAAGAACTTTTATCGATACAGAAAATAAATTCAAAGGGTGACTGACACGAAGTGTTACCAAAACAAAACGCCACAGAATTTTTATTTTTTGATGAATTTTATTGAATCAAAGTAAAAAATATTTACAAATATTTCGATTTTCGAATTGCATTAGCAGTTTTCGATTTGGCCACCCTTAGCCGCGATTATAGCCTTCAAACGGCCGACAAAGCTATTGCATGCAGCACGAAAGTGGTTCTGCGGGGTATTTTGGCCCATTCCCGGCGAAGCGCTTGCTTGAGATGATCGACACTTTGGTCTTCACTTTTGTCTCAACCTTGCTCTTCAACATACCCCAAACCGAGAAATCTAGCGGGTTTGCATCCGGTGAATATGATGGCCATTTGGGCAGTGGAAACGAACCGCGGAACGTTGTTTCTCAGCCAATCTTGATTGACGCGCGCTTTATGACTCGGCGCCGAGTCCTGTTGAAATGTCCAGGCTCTGCGGCCGGAATGTTTTTGTACCCAAGGCTTCAACGCTCCCTCCAACACATGATCCCGAATGATATCCGGCGATGTTGCAGTTCGTTTCGGTCCACCACTATGGCGTTTTGCAATGCTGCCAGTATCGTTATACGGATTTATGGTGCGATACACAAACATTTTATTCACATGCCGATGTTTGGTTAACAATCTGCGGCTGTGGTTTTCCAACACAAATATCAAGCAATCACACTATTACGCTTTAATTCCATTGCGGATAACTTCTTTCTGAACATTTCCCACTAAAATGCTTTTGTACGCTTATAAGCAATGGAACGAACTGTCATTAGTGTAAATTTGAGTGCTCTGTCATCACTGGTTTGACAGCAATGACAGTCTGAAGTTGGTAACACTTCGTATCAGTCAACCGGTACTTCTGTTTCAAATATAATGAAATTTCCAAAGCAATTAGCTCTATCCGCTCAAATGCAATAGGTGCTGACAGTTTGCCTCTTAAATTTGTTAAACTATTATTATTATTATTATTATTTCTATTACCTGACTTAGAGTATTTATTTAACAAAATTCTAGATAGATGAACAATATCCTAAGATATGGAAAGTTAGCAAACTTATAGGAAGGTTGAAGATCCTCAATCACCAGCTGAACTAAGGCCCATTACTCAATTGCCAGTACTATCAAAAGTTTTTGAAATTGAATTCTTTCGGAATTAATTATCTTTATATTAATGATCTAATGACCCGACTACAGGCCGGTTTTAAGGCAATGCATATTACCACAACAGTTGTGACCGATGTAACAGATTTTATAAGGGAAAGTTTAGATAAGGGTAATTGTGTGTTGCTTTATGTCTACTAGATTTCAATAAAAAGCTTGCAACTCTATAGCTTTCCATTAAAATTTATAATAAATTGCAAATTGAATTCAGATCTAATATTATCTAATCTAACTGGTCGCTTACAATTTGTTGATGTTTATTGGAAATAAATCTACTTACTTGCCTCTTCCTGCTGGAGTACCGCAAGGTTCAATATGGGGTCCGTTGTTATTTTCAATGTACATTAACAACATCGGGAATGTAATACAGCATTCTAAATATCATTTTCAAATTTTTTGTGAGGTAGATGTGGGGGAGACTGTCAGCTATTAATGATACAATTTCCCTTATAGATAGAGACATTAATAGCTCTTCCTGCTGGAGTACCGCAAGGTTCAATATTGGGTCGGTTGTTATTTTCAATATACATTAACGACATCGGAAATGTAATACAGCATTCTAAATATCATTTTCAAATATTTTGTGAGGTAGATGTGGGGAAGACTGTCAGCTATTAATGATACAATTCCCTTATGAATAGAGACATTAATAGCTCTTCCTGCTGGAGTACCGCAAGGTTCAATATTGGGTCGGTTGTTATTTTCAATATACATTAACGACATCGGAAATGTAATACAGCATTCTAAATATCATTTTCAAATTTTTTGTGAGGTAGATGTGGGGGAGACTGTCAGCTATTAATGATACAATTTCCCTTATAGATAGAGACATTAATAGCTCTTCCTGCTGGAGTACCGCAAGGTTCAATATTGGGTCGGTTGTTATTTTCAATATACATTAACGACATCGGAAATGTAATACAGCATTCTAAATATCATTTTCAAATATTTTGTGAGGTAGATGTGGGGGGCCAATATTTGTATGACAAACTAATTTTCGCGCAATAAGCTTATACTTATTATATGGAAGGCGCCTTTTTGAGAAGAGGTGCTAGATTATGGAATTCGATTCCAACAAATATTAAAAATATGCCTCGATGGGACAGATTAAGGAAATGAGTGTGTGAGATTTCTGAATAGCCGGTGAATAGTGTGTGCGTAATAAAAGAATGTAATTATTATATATATATATATCTATATTATATATATTTTTGTTTTATTAAAAATGACAAATTTGTATTAAAAAAAAAAAAATGTTATGGAATAGTTATATAGTGATTAAGATTAATATTCAACCGATGTAGCTAACTAAAATGTAAAACGCTGTTTATGCAGTGTAATTACAATGTAATCAGGCATTGTATAATAATTAAATAAATAAATGAAAATGAAAATGAAATGAATCACCCCTTTAAGTATTTCCCACCTTAACGGATACACCCTGTATAACAGCAAAATGCAGTATTGCGATAAAATGGTAAGAGCTTTGAGACAAGCGTTTCCCGCACAAACAAAATGGTGGTTATCGAGGTCTGCTCAATGGTATACTGCATTTTAGCCAACACCAACACCAAGAAGTGTTCCATCAGACTGTAGAGCTGCGCATGAACATTTCTGCTCTTTAGGACGTGTGAAATTTAATTACAAAGGACCCCAAAGAAAATCACATTTCACACATCTCAGGCGCAAGCGCTTTGGGAAATTTCCACCGTTTCAAGAATAGCGGCCCTGGTCAGAAAAAAATGTCAGCTCTGTAGGATATGTGATAAGCGACAGTGGCAACAGACGGACAACTCGAGGTAAAGTCAACTGAAATAACGGAAAACAAATCAGAAAACTTACCGCTACACAGACAAATTGTAATTTGTATGGAAGGCATCTATGCAGGCAAAGCGTAAAGCGAAATAACGTTACACACGCACGCTATATGTTGGAAGTACGGTTTTCACATTTTTGGTTATGATTTTTTGGTACACACACACACGCTCGGTTAACTTAAATCGCATAATTTTAACTGAAGCAAAGGCAAAACAAAAACAAATGTCCCTTCACTTTCTTATGGGTGCCCACCAGCCGGCCAGCCAGCCATCCAGTCAGCCAGCCAGCCATCCAGCCAGCTATCCAGTCAGCCAGCCAGCCAGCCAGTCACGAGCACGCGAAGTTCTCTATATTCACTTATGTTATTAAAATTAAAAAAAACCGAATTATTTATCACATTGCACATTTAAATTAAATTAAAATTCGCGCAATGAAAACCGAAAACCGGCGACACGCAATTAAATGGAAAATTAACTGAGCCACTGAGCGACGAACTGTGAAATTGTGGGATGTGATTATTTACGATCCAATTCGATTTGGTTTGGAGATCGTCTAACTGTATGGTCGTATGAGGTGATGTGGCTGTGATCTGTGTGTGGTGTGAGAGAAAAGGGAAATTATTTGGTGATTTTTTTTTAATTTTGAGTGGAAATTGTTTGCTGTCTTCTTCGTTCTTTAGTCAGTAAGTACCTAAGTACTTGTTTGTAGAACTAAATCGATGTGATTATTTACGATCCAATTCGATTTGGTTTCGAGATCGTCTAATTGTATGGTCGTTTGAAGTGCTGCGACTGTGATCTGTGTGTCGTGTGAGAGAAAAGGGAATTTATTTTGGGATTTCTTGTAATTTTGAGTGAAAATCGTTTGCTGTCTTCTTCGTACTTTGGTATGTAGAACTTATTCGAAACGCACGCTATTAAGTTTTCAAAAGAAAACAGGAACAGAAGAGACGAATGCCTCTTTCGATTAATTAAAACCATACACAAGACACAAGACTTTTTTTAATTTTCATTCTTAAGTAGTTTTATTTACAGCGCTTTCGATTTGCTGGGTATAGTGAAGGTTTGGTGTCCCATTTCTACATCGTTCTATGGTTTTCGTCGAAATGAGACACCAAACATTCACTGTACCCAGCAAATCGAAAGCGCTGTTAGTATTAAGAAGAAAAAAATTATTTTTTGTTTGGCAGCACACTGCCTAGAATTCATTATTCTTAGACCTTAGCAGATAGTAACTGACATGCAATTCTAACAGCAGACAGCAGATTCTTCGCATGTGGGTGTTATATAGGTACATACATTTATTTATTTACTTTATTTTCAATTGAAAGACTGCAAAAACTAACCTACAGTTTATTAAATTGAAAAGTGCATTGCAAAGCATAGTAATGCGACATTTATGGGGATAAACAAAACATTTGCTCTCTTGCATTAAACTATATACTCAACTACCACACTTATAGCTCTTTCGATTTGCTGGGATATAGTTATAATTTCGTCGGCAATCGACGGGTAAGGTTTCGTTTACTCAGAAAAATATGGCGAAGAGAGAGAGAGAGAGCAAGCAGACTAATTTCTCAGTTTATTGTTCTTTTCAAATTTGGTTTCGGTTTGACGTTCTATTTGCACAGAATTCACTACGAAGCTACCACGGTAGCTTACCCGTCGGTATGGTTTCGGGTATGGTTTTAATTAATCGAAAGAGGCATTATACCTGAAACACAAATACGCTTCAGCTTCGGCTTCGCTGCGTTACGATGCAGCCACTTTGAATTTACTTTGAATGACTTTTCTCTATATGGCATTTCTCAAATGAGAGTTCTGCCACAGTTCTCTGCTTTGAACTGTCAGGCAAAGCTAATGTTCAGTATACTTTTGAACTAGAGCTTCCTTTTGGAGTTTCGTTACGTACCATGACGTTTTTTCTTTACGATTGTCAAACGAAACGTTGAAGCCGACGCTATATTGTAATAGGACGCATTGAAATCGTATGGCGGAACTCGTAAACGTCAGGCGAAGCCGAAGCTGAAGCGTGTTTGTGTTTCAGGCATTAGTCTCTTCTCTTTGCTGTAGTTATGTTTTCAAAAGAAAACCAAATAGCGTGCGTTTCGATTAAGTTCTACAAACAAGTACTTACGTAGATTGTACCAAAGAACGAAGAAGACAGCAAACAATTTCCACTCAAAATTAAAGAAAAATCCCAAAATAAATTCCCTTTTCTCTCACAGCAACAGCAAATCACAGCCACATCACCTCATACGACAATACAGTTAGACGATCTCCAAACCAAATCGAATTGGATCGTAAATAATCACAAACAAACTTATGTACTTACCGACTAAAGAACGAAGAAGACAGCAAACAATTTCCACTCAAAATTAAAAAAAAATCACCAAATAATTTCCCTTTTCTCTCACACCACACACAGATCACAGCCACATCACCTCATACGACCATACAGTTAGACGATCTCCAAACCAAATCGAATTGGATCGTAAATAATCACATCCCACAATTTCACAGTTCGTCGCTCAGTGGCTCAGTTAATTTTCCATTTAATTGCGTGTCGCCGGTTTTCGGTTTTCATTGCGCGAATTTTAATTTAATTTAAATGTGCAATGTGATAAATAATTCGGTTTTTTTTTAATTTTAATAACATAAGTGAATATAGAGAACTTCGCGTGCTCGTGACTGGCTGGCTGGCTGGCTGACTGGATAGCTGGCTGGATGGCTGGCTGGCTGACTGGATGGCTGGCTGGCCGGCTGGTGGGCACCCATAAGAAAGTGAAGGGACATTTGTTTTTGTTTTGCCTTTGCTTCAGTTAAAATTATGCGATTTAAGTTAACCGAGCGTGTGTGTGTGTACCAAAAAATCATAACCAAAAATGTGAAAACCGTACTTCCAACATATAGCGTGCGTGTGTAACGTTATTTCGCTTTACGCTTTGCCTGCATAGATGCCTTCCATACAAATTACAATTTGTCTGTGTAGCGGTAAGTTTTCTGATTTGTTTTCCGTTATTTCAGTTGACTTTACCTCGAGTTGTCCGTCTGTTGCCACTGTCGCTTATCACATATCCTACAGAGCTGACATTTTTTTATGACCAGGGCCGCTATTCTCGAAACGGTGGAAATTTCCCCAAGCGCTTGCGCCTGAGATGTGTGAAATGTGGTTTTCTTCTTTCCAATAATGGAACAGTGGGAAAATATGACACATTTTATACATTTTATACATTACTAGCGGAAATACCCGACGTTGGCGGGCTGCCCTATCCCACTGACCCCCACCAAATGAACATCCTCTCAACTGACACTACATCCACTGATCAACGTCCACTAACCCACCGCCCATTGATCCCGTCCCACTGACCCCCAGCCCACGGACATCTGCCCTCAGATGACCACCCACTCACAGACCACCCCCACCCACTGAACTGGCACCAACTGACCACCTCACCAGACCAGAAAACTATAGAATAAGTTTGAACGCGATTGGTTCATAAAAACATTCAATTTGTAAAAACAATAAAAAAATTCGTATGGTGACCCCTTGACCTAGGAGTCTGACCACTTTCAAAATATGCCTATTAAGTGCCTATTATGGTAGAAAGCCCATATGCAAAGTTGGAACGCGATCGGTTGAAGGGTTTGGCAGTTCATACCGGACATACAGACAAACATTCATTTTTATATATATATATAGATACAGGGTGTATCCCTTAAGGTGGCAAATTCTAAAAGGAGTGATTTCTTGACTAATTTCGTTTAAAAATTCGTATGGCAGGGGGTGTCTATTTTCAACCCCTGCGGTGTACGTAGCGTTTAAATCCGAATAGACATACTTTTGACCTTACATCACTTAACACCCTGTAACTCTTGAACGCCTCTAGCTACAAGGTAACTGTTGATCATTTTTGAAAGAAAATTAAATTACTAAGATCAAGTAATTAACATTTTTGGAAATTCTTGAAACCGTTACCTATATAAATGTCGTCAAATTGGAAAAATGTTTTTTCTTTTTTTAAATTTTATTTTCAAACGCGAATATTTCGAAAATCGCTCTCGGATAATTTTTTTTGACAAATGCAATATTAAAGTCTATTCAATTTTCTACAAATCCACCTCACAATATTTGTCCATTCGGTCAACAGGAGCAGGGTTAAGAATTAAAGTTTGTAAAATAAACGAAAACGTACTTTTGACCTTACATCACTTGACACCCTGTAACTCTTGAACGCTTCCAGCTACAAGCTTACTGTTGGTCTTTTTTGAATGAAAATTATATTTTTAAGATCCAACAATATACAATTTGTTAAATTATTTAACCCATACCGATAAAAAGGTCGTCAAATTCAAAACAAAATATAATTAAAGGATTGCACTTCTAGAAAATTTTAATTGAGCGACCAATGTTGGATTTTCGACTCGCCGACGTGGCCAACATGTAATTTGTTTCGCCCTCATTTATGTGGTGCAGCCCAAAATTTCGTGCCGCCTGCTCGAAGCTTCCTGTACGGCTCTTGGGTTTCTACCAACGATGTCAATATCGTCTGCGTAAGCCGTAAGCCAGTATCTGAATGGACTTTTATAGAGGATTGTTCCTCTCGTCGTTAGGTCTAGAGTCTCGGAGCACTTTCTCCAACGCCAGGCTGAAGACGAGACGCAGTCGGTGCCCGTTATAGATGTTAAATAGGTTTGGTAGTGATCCGGATATTTTTACTTGGCTTATAACATTGGACAACCTGTCAACTTTCATAGTCATGTCAGTTTATGTGGGAGGCCAAATTCTCTCATGGCTCTATTAAGTTCTACTTTGGCTATGCTATCATAGGCGGCTTTAAAGTCTATAAAAAGATGGTGTAGTGAATTTTGAAACTCTAGACATTTTCCCATCACCTGGCTAAGGGGGTAAATCTGATCAGTGGTTGAGATTTGCCTGGGATGAAGCCACACTGGTATGGACCAATGTGGCTATCTTGTCTTGCAGTATAAAGAAGAAAATCTTGTACGCGGTACTCAACAACGTTATACCAAGATAATTGCTGCATGTTGTGATATCTCCTTTCTTATCTATTGGACCATTTTTCTGGCATCGCTTGCTCTC
Organism: Nephrocerus scutellatus; assembly: GCA_947095585.1. NCBI lineage: Eukaryota > Metazoa > Arthropoda > Insecta > Diptera > Pipunculidae > Nephrocerus > Nephrocerus scutellatus. The sequence goes on from OX352766.1 coordinate 4,010,719, forward strand.
CCATACTTGCACTATTAGTTCAACAATTGGTTGGTCTATTGTGGACCCTCCTGACTTAATCAGCTCCGCTGGGATACCATCTAATCCCGGTGCCTTATTATTTTTGAACCGATTTATCGCTCTATGCTTGGTGGCGGCAGCATGGTGTGGTCCTCGATTATTGGTAGAGCCTTTATTTCCACAGTTAGCTGGCCATTTAGCAACTCATGAAAGTGTTCTTTCCATCGCTCTAAGATGCTTTTGAGATTTGCGATCAGTTTACCCTCTCTGTCTTTGCAGTATGTACAACGCGGTGTATATTGCGTCATACCGCAAGCTCTTGGGTAGAACTTCCGCGCCTGGTGCGGTCCTTGCTCGCTGTAGTGTTCTAGTTCACGGACGAGATTCTTCTCCCAGGCGTGGAAGCTATGAGTGCCAAAATACTGGCTACCTACCTATTTCGGCATTCATATCCCCCAGAATGGTTATTACATCACACTCAGGACAGGCATGCAGTTCCCGTTCGATTACTGATTCAAAGAATTCTTCTTTTTCATTATCTGGGGAATCCTCTGTAGTTTCGTGAACGTTTGTGAGGCTTATGCACGCGAGGGGTGCATAGCCGTTCATTTACTGCATTAAAGCCTATAACTTTTGCTGACTAGAAACCCAACCCCGAGCACATGATGTCTTGCATGACAGCTGTCATATTCTTGTATAGGACACCATTCCCCGTCCACCACATCTCCTGGATTGCTGGTATGTCAGCATTATATTTAGACAGGGTGCTCTATACATCATTCTTTGAGTGGGACGAACCCTGCTTGCCTAGCTTTCGCCATTAAGCATGCTCATGAACTATTCCCATTTAGCGGTCCTCTCTTCGAGAGTAAGCCGTAAGCCCCGCGTTGCAACCCCAGATCGAGCTAGGTCCTCAACCAGAGTTGTCCTCAGACCGGTCAATCTTACGGTCGGCCTTATTGTCTGTTGTGCCTTAATTAGATATTCCGAAAAATATCATGAAACCTTTTGGATAAGACTGTTTTGTGAAGGGAACTAACTACACTCTAGTTTGATCGCGACTCAAAACATGCACACTTCTTCGGCCATCGTCATTTGTTCAATAAACCAAGCTTCGACTTTGGTCTGAGATCTGACATCAAGGGACTAAGTTCGTTCAGTATGAGTGCCTGTGCGTAGGTACACTATAGCCTTGGTAGAACATCGCCCGGAACATTGAACCCTATCATTTGTCACTAGGATAATAGGCTATCCTAGGCCGTTTGGAATATTAACTATTCCCTCTGTCCCAATCACAGACCTGTATTGTAAATGACAAACAAGATCCTTTATAAGGCCTATACAGACCTCGAAATGTAAATTTGAACGTCATCAGCATTAAGGTGAAAGTTGCAGTTACTAGAAAATCGTTTGAATAAATAAAGAATAGAACCGGTCCCAAAATAGAACCTTGTGGCACTCCTGCATCAATGTGGCTGTACAAAGAGTAAGAATCCCCAACGAGTATACTCGCAGATACATATTTAAGATATAGTCTTTTAAGAGCTTAGCAGAGTTATCTCCAAGAACAACAGTGACTTTGTAGCTTAGAGTGTTCAAAAGTTACAGGGTGTTAAGTGATGTAAGGTCAAAAGTACATCACTTTGCATCAAAACGCTAGATACACCACTGATTGTGGTGATAATAGATACCCCTCGCATAAAATTGTTTTCTCATAAGTAACCAAGAAATCACAGCTTGAAGTATTTGCCACCTAAACTGATATAATAGAATTGTATAATAGAAATAATGAACAGATTTTTTATTTGAGACTTAAACGAGCTCATTTCCATGGCCAGAAGAAAACTCAACTTCAATTGTTAATACGGTTGTCTTATTAGTTTCACCACCAAATGACATTTATTTGAGTGTTAGTAAGGTAAGGCATATTGGAAAGCACAGCTTGCAAAAATAGACTGCAATTACTGAATTATTTAATTTAATTTATGTATAATTGTTATTTATTAAAAATGTTTGTTTTTCAGCCACTTGTAAAGAGTAGAGTGCGGCTCCTTTTTTTTTCTTCAAATCGCCTTTTTATGTAACTTTTTCAAAATCCTCAAAAGCAGCTTTGACCCCTGCTAGGAGAAGCCCGCCAACTTACATTGTCGTTGCTTACACTGTTGTTGTTGTTTTTTTTTTGGCACTCCCTTCATGTTCTTAAATTGGTGTTGTTGTTGTTACACATCTATATAAATGAAAAAGAAAGTTTGTATCGTTGTTATTTATGGAAACACCCATTTCCAATAGATTTTTATGAAATTTTCAATGTTTGGGGTTAGGTTATAGATCCACCCCTTTACCCTTTAAGGTCTCTTTCATTTAAGTGCAAAAATATACATGCACAACACAAATGGTCGCAAGAAGCAAGGACTTGGACCGAATTGGTCTGTCCTGTCAAAATGTTATTATTATAACAGAAAGTAAGGGAGCATATAGTCTGAAGAATTCATGGGATATTATTGCAAATTGTACTGATCGTAGACAGCCCTTTTGAGGCGTGATGCATTTAAAATTAATTCCAAAGAAGGCGGCATAAACGCGGAAGTGCCTTGAGGAGTTTATTTCGGTATAATAAGGGTGCTATTCCTGAAGGATCGAGTGAAGCGCAATTTATTGTAAAGGGTGATCAATTTAGAGATATCTGAATTTAAATTGAAATAAAAGAACAAAAATTCAAATTGATTGGGTAATCTTTATTATTTTGATTTAGAACCATTCATGACACTTGTTTTTTGAAGATAATCCCTTTCAAATGTTGGCCGCAACTGCGACTTAATTCGGCCATCCGTAAACACCAATTTTGAATGACTCGCTCGAGGACTTCGGTCGGTATCTCGCGAATAACTTGAGTAATGTTGGCTTCCAATGCCTCAATTATAGCTGGTTTATCCACAAAACATTTAGACTTTACATACCCTCACAAAAAAGAAGCCTAAAGGTGTGATATCACACGATCTTGGTGGCCAATCCACCGAAATGAGATATCAATTGCTCACCGAAACGAGGACGCAGTAAATCCATTGTGTCACGGGCTGTATGGGATGTAGCGCCGTCTTGTTGGAACCAAATGTCGTAGAGATCATGGGCTTCAAGTTCCGGTATTAAAAAGTCGATTATCATGGCGCGATAGCGTTCGCCATTCACTGTTACATTGGCGCCAGCCTCGTCTTTGAAGAAATATGTGCCGATGATTTCTCCAGCCCATAGGCCGCACCAAACGGTAGTTTTCAATGAATGTAATGGCAGTTCGTGAATGGCTTCGGGTTGCTCTTCAGCCCAAATATGGCAATTTTGCTTATTGACGAAGCCATTAAGCCAAAAATGGGACTCATCGCTGAACACCATAAGTTGGCCTGAGCGCGCGATGAACACTTTTCACAGAGCGTCGATTTTCGTAATACAATTGTACGATTTGTAAACATTGTTGAGGCGTTAGTCTTCGCATGACATGAAATGCCAATGAATACTGAATAAAATTATGTATTTAGTTTGACAGTAGTCATGCGTGACATGTCAAAAAAAATCCTATTGGAAAAACTACCTCCAATCTGATCAAATGTTATATATACGCCGGCGTACGCAGTACAATGATATTGGATCTATTCTTTTATTCAACCCGAGCGAGCATAGTTACCCGGAGAGTACACCGGGGAGACGCCCGAGGTGCCCACAATTTTCACAGAAAGTATTGTCATGGGAAATACACATGTGGGCAAAGTTTGAATAAAATCGGACTTTAGGATGTGTGTTAAAAATTGATCACAAGATTCAGCCCACCAGCCAGCCAGCCAGCCACGTGTGCGTGTAACCTTTACGCGCGGTCTAAGTGAAACTTCTTTGATGTTGTGGAGCAAGAAGACGCTCAAAAGACCCATAAAAGACCTCGAAAAACCCAAAAAAGTATCATAAAAGGTCCCCTAAAAGACACCAAAAGATCCCAGAAGACCCAAAAAGACGCTTAAAAGACACTCAAAAGACTTTCGAAAAGACTCTTCAAAAGAACATCAAAAATCATTCAAAGACTTCAAAAACTCTCCAAAATACCCGCAAATGACCCTAAAAAGACGCCAAAAATAACCCAAAGACAATCTCAAAAGACCTCCAAAAGACTTTCCAAAGACACTCAAAAGACTCTCAAACGACCCCTAACATACTTTCAAGAGATTCCCAAAAAAAAACCCCAAAAGACCCCTAACATACTTTCAAAAGATTCCCAAAAAACCCCAAAAGACCCTCAAAGGACCTCCAAAAACCGAAAAAAGACCCTCAAAAGACCCCTAACATACTTTTAAAAGATTCCCAAGGGACCCCAAAAAAAACCCTCAAAAGACTCCCCAAAAGAACCCCAAAAAACCTTCAAAAGATCCCCAAAACCCTCAAAAGACACCCAAAAAACCAAAAAAAGACCCTAAAAAACCCCTTTAAAGACCCCCAAAAGACCCTCAAAAGACCCCTAACATACTATCAAAAGATTTCCGAAAAACCCTCAAACGTATCCCCAAAAGACCTCCATAAGGCCCTCAAAAAACCCTTAAAAGACCCCCAAAAGACCCCTAACATACTTTCAAAAGATTCCCAAAAAACCCTCAAACTACTCCCCGAAAAACCCCAAAAGACCCTCAAAGGACCTCCAAAAACCGAATCCCCAAAACCCTCGAAAGACACCCAAAAAACCGAAAAAAGACCCTCAAAAAACCCTTTAAAGACCCCCAAAAGACCCTCAAAATACCCCTAACATACTTTTAAAAGATTCCCAAGGGACCCCAAAAAAACCCTCAAAAGACTCCCCAAAAGAACCCCAAAAAACCTTCAAAAGATCCCCAAAACCCTCGAAAGACACCCAAAAAACCGAAAAAAGACCCTCAAAAAACCCTTTAAAGACCCCCAAAAGACCCTCAAAATACCGCTAACATACTTTTAAAAGATTCCCAAGGGACCCCAAAAAAACCCTCAAAAGACTCCCCAAAAGAACCCCAAAAAACCTTCAAAAGATCCCCAAAACCCTCAAAAGACCCCCAAAAGGACATACCGAATTTCATAGAAATCGCTTGCGATATGGCTTGTAAATGTAACACAAAATCGAAACTTAGAAAAAAAAAATTTTTGATACCGTACTTAATTTTCTCCTCACCGCCGATAAAGTAGTTTCACTCACAAAAACTACTACTACCGATATTGCAGTTTGCGCCAACTCAGTAGCGTCTGCGCATTGTACTTACTTTCTTTCGTATGTGTCAAAATATGGCGCTTTCGGTTACTTGACTGCTTGAACGCCTTATTACAACCATCAATTGTACAAGCATAGGGTCGTTCGCCGGTGTGTGTCCTCATATGCACGCTGCAATTGATAATTGAAATTAAATTAAATATTAGGCATAGAACTGGCATAGAGATAGCATATATAGCAAGAGGTGGTCAATTGGAAAACCACCATTGATGCCTAGTGCATACTCTTTTCTGTTGAGTGTAAATTCTTACTTTAAATTGCAAATCTGGGCAAATCGTACGCCACATCCTTCAACTGGACATTGAAATGGTCTTTCGCTAGTGTGCATCGTGTAATGTCGCCTCAATATTGATCTTTTCACAAATTCCTTACCACAATGTATACACGCATGGACACGCGGTTCGGTACTTCCTGGCGATGTATTCATTTGTACAGAGTCGGCATGTGAACGCATTGCTTCAGCACCCTCTAAATCTGTTGTCGGTATAGAGCCACCCACCTTCAGCTCTAGACCGCATCCAATACCAGCAGCTCCGGAAAGTTGCTTTGTATCTGATGGATCACAGCCAGGAACAGCATCTAGTTGAACTTGTTGCTGTTGTGGTTGTTGTTGTTGTTGGAGATGGTGAAAGTGCCTTGAGGAAATAAGAAATTTTTATTTCGGTATATTAAAGGGTGCTTGCTATTCCTAAAGGATCGAGTGAAGCCGGCGTACGCAGTACAATGATATTGGATCTATTCTTTTATTCAACCCGAGCGAGTATAGTTATCCGGAGTAGACCGGGGGAATGTTGCACGGCGTAAAAATATTCGGTGTGTACACTGGGTAACTTTACTCGCTCTTACTCTGCCGTACGCTGATATTTTTTTAGAGTAAAAATTAGGAAACTGTGTATACACCGTGTCTTGCTTGGTTTACAACAAAAAACACAGAAAAACGACAAACAAGAACCACTATAAGGCCTATAGACCTCGAAATGTAAATTTGAACGTCATCAGCATTAAGGTGAAAGTTGCAGTTACTAGAAAATCGTTTGAATAAATAAAGAATAGAATCGGTCCCAAAATAGAACCTTGCGGCATTCCTGCATCAATGTGGCTATACAAAGAGTAAGAATCCCCAACGAGTATACTCGCAGATACCTATTTAAGAGATAGTCTTTTAAGAGCTTAGCAGAGTTATCTCCAAAACCAAAGATATGTCTAAGTTTATTACATTTTGAGCTACTGGAATTATTTTTGCAAGCTATCGCGTACTTGGAGATACTATGAAGATGCAAAGCAAAAGTTTAGGATATGTGAAAAGGAGCCAAGGATCGCTGGAATAAACAATTTTAAGAATTTTAAGGAACTACCATCGCGTCACTGAACTGAGTTTGATTGTAAGGACATAACGCTACCTGCCACGTCTTCCTCTCAGAATATACCCGTGGAGTTAAAGGTAGAGAGAGTTGGTTGTGGCTGGATGAGAAAAAATTGTTATACAACTCAGTTGAGTTAAATGGAACTTTGTCCCCAATACCAATATCGCGAAGATTTCTCCATAGTGGTTTTTAATGGGAGAGCGGGATACAATTTTGTTGAATTCCGTATAGCATTACGGATAATTTTTGTCGCAGAATTACGTGCAAGACGGTATGATTCCCAATTCAAGCCTCCAATCAAGATATTTTTACCTACGTAGTTGAATAGAATGCATAAGAGTGGAATTGAACCTCGGGCTTTAAATGTTGCGCACCGTTACAGACCTAAGAGAAACGTACTTATACAGAAGAGTAAGGAACCAAACTGTTGAAATAAATAATTTTACTGTCCACCCCAGCAATACTCCACCAATAACAAGCCAAGGAAGTGCAAAAGCTTCTGCCATCAACAGAGAAGGATGACCTATTATATTAAAATCGCGATATCAAAAAGAGAAGGGATCAGAGTTAAGGGAAGTTAAGGGTGCAGAATATATGTAAAATCGTGATCAGATATTATACTTGATCTTGAAGTAAAAGTCGAGTCGGAAACTATTTCCAGGTCTAATCAAGTAGGAGTAGCATTAGGGGCATAACGAGTAGGAAAATAGTTAAAGACATAATCAATGATCTGACAAGCGTGTGTCAGTATTGAAATCTTCACAAACAATAATATTCGAGTGGCGAACTGAAAAAGGAGATAATGAGCTAAAAAATAAGGTTCTAGAGAACAAGTGCGATTGGGACTGTAGACGCTTAACAAAAGACATTCAACATGGCTATCAGCAGCTAAGCAAAGCATCCCTCATGTAACCAAAGTAATCCATTTTAGTTTCGTTTAAACACTGCGTCTATTCAAATGTCACAGCAGGAAAAACATACAAAAGAGAAAAAGAGGAAGTGTTATTGCATTTTAATGAAGAAAAGAAAACAGTGCTTGTAACCCTAACGCGCGGTGTAAGTGAAACTTCTTTGATTTTGTGGAGCAAAAAGACGCTCAAGAGACCCGCAAAAGACTTCCCAAAAGACCACTGAAAATGCTCAAAAGACTCTTCAAAAGACCGACAAAAGACCATCAAAAGTCTCTTCAAAAGATAACCAAAAGACAGAAGAGCAAAAGATTCTTCCAAAAACTCATAAAAATACCCGCAAATGACCACAAAATGACCCTAAAAAGGCGCAAAAGAAACCCACAAGAGAACCTCAAAAGACCCCAAAATACTTTTCAAAGACCCACAAAAGATTGCCAAAAGACCCAAAAAAAACCCTCAAAAGACTCTCCAAAAAGAAAGAAAAGACGGACAAAAGACCCTCAAAAGCCTCTTCAAAAGCCCACCAAAAGACCGGAAAAATATTCTTCCAAAAACTCCTAAAAATACCCGCAAATGACCACAATATGACCCTAAAAAGGCGCATAAAAAACCCACAAGAGAACCTCAAAAGACTTTTCAAAGACTCACAAAAGACTCCTAATACTTACATACTTACTTACAAAAGATTCCCAAAGGACCTCAAAAAAAAACCAACAAAAGACTCCCCAAAAGACCTCAATAAGACCCTAAACCTCAATAAGTCTTTTAACCCCCAAAAGACTCTCAAAAGACCACTAACATACTTTCAAAAGAAGATTCCCAAAGGACCCCAAAAAAAACTCACAAAAGACTCCCCAAAAGACCTCCATAAGACCCTCAAAAAACTCTTAAAAAACCCCAAAAGACTCTCAAAAGACCCCTAACATACTTTTAAAAGATTCCCAAAGGACCCCAAAAAACCAACAAAAGACTCCCCAAAAGACCTCAATAAGACCTAAACCTCAATAAGTCTTTTAACCCCCAAAAGACTCTCAAAAGACCCCTAACATACTTTCAAAAGATTCCCAAAGGACCCCAAAAAAACCCACAAAAGACTCCCCAAAAGGCATCCATAAGACCCTTACAAAACTCTTAAAAAAACCCAAAAGATTCTCTAACATACTTTTAAAAGATTCCCAAAGGACCCCAAAAAAACCCACAAAAGACTCCCTCCATAAGACCCTCAAAAAACTCTTAAAAGACCCAAAAAAGACTCTCAAAAGACCCCTAACATACTTTCAAAAGATTCCCAAAGGACCCCAAAAAAATCCACAAAAGACTCCCCAAAAGACCTCCATAAGACCCTCAAAAAACTCTTAAAAGACCCCAAAAAGACTCTCAAAAGACCCCTAACATACTTTCAAAAGATTCCCAAAAAACCCTCAAACTACTCCCCAAAAGACCCTCAAAAGACCTCCTAAACCGAAAAAAGACCCTCAAAAAACCCTTAAAGACCCCCAAAAGACACTCAAAAGATTCCCAAAGGACCCCAAAAAAACCCACAAAAGACTCCCCAAAAAACCCTCAAACTACTCCCGAAAACAAACCCCAAAAGACCCTCAAAAGACCTCCTCAACCGAAAAAAGACCCTCAAAAAACCCTTAAAGACCCCCAAAAGACACTTAAAAGATTACCAAAGGACCCCAAAAAAACCCACAAAAGACTCCCCAAAAGACCTCAAAAAGACCTAAACCTCAATAAGTCTTTTATCCCCCAAAAGACTCTCAAAAGACCCCTAACATACTTTTAAAAGATTCCCAAAGGACCCCAAAAAAACCCACAAAAGACTCCCTCCATAAGACCCTCAAAAAACTCTTAAAAGACCCCCAAAAGACTCTTAAAAGACACCTAACATACTTTCAAAAGATTCCCAAAAAACCCTCAAAAGACCCCAAAATTCGAAATTGCGAATGGCTTGGTTACAAAAATTCAAATGTAACTCAAAATCGCAACACAAAATCGTAACTTAAATAAAAAAAAATTTTTTTTGATACCATACCAAATTTTCCCCTCACTGCTTATTTAGCTTTTATAAAATTCTCATTCGGCATTTGCAGAGATTTCCTACTACCGATATTGCAGTAGCGTCTGCGCATTGTACTCACATTGCTTTCGTATGTGCCAAAATATGGCGCTTTTGATTACTTGACTGCTTGAACGCCTTATTACAACCATCAATTGTACAAGCATAGGGTCGTTCGCCGGTGTGTGTCCTCATATGCACGCTGCAATTGATAATTGAAATTAAATTAAATATTAGGCATAGAACTGGCATAGAGATAGCATATATAGCAAGAGGTGGTCAATTGGAAAACCACCATTGATGCCTAGTGCATACTCTTTTCTGTTGAATGTAAATTCTTACTTTAAATTGCAATTCTGGGCAAATCGTAAGCCACATCCTTCAGCTGGACATTGAAATTGTCTTTCGCCCGTGTGCATCGTGTAATGTCGCTTCAATGTCGATCTTTTCACAAATGCCTTACTACAATATACACACGCATAGATACGCGGTCCATGCGTATAAAAATGGTTTTGCATTGTTGCCTTGCTGGGAAACATTTTTGTACAGCCCTTGTTCTCGCATGCGAATTTACGATCGCCATGCAGTTCGGTACTGATAGACTGATATGGCATCATGATTGTATTCGTCCGACTTCCTGGCGATGCATTGATTTGTAAAGAGTCGGCATGTGATCCCATTGCTTCAGCGCCCTCTAAATCTGTTGTCGGTATAGAGCCATCCAGCTTCAGCTTTAGACCGCATCCAATACAGGCAAATCCGGAAAGTTGCTTTGTATCTGACGGATCCCAGCCAGGAATACCATCTAGTTGCAGTTGTTGTTGTTGGTGATAGTGCTGATGAGTCTCATTCGGACTGTCCGGCACTGCATCGTACCGCTGCATGTATGAATCTGACTGCATTTGTAAGCCTGACGTCACGACGACTTCCTTATAAATAAAACCTAGAATTGGAAATCGATAAAAAGTCGATAAAAGAATTGCACATTTTGTAATAACCTTACCACTATTGTCAGAAAGTACCTCCGTATCGACAACTTCATCAATTGAGGTATCCCAGATTTCTACTTCACTTCCAATGTCCAGATGAGACATAACGATCACTGCTGTGTCTGAAAAGAACTTTTAGAAAAATGAGTAGAACATTTTTTCATTCCACTTACTTGCCTTGCTTACGAACGATGAAATGGAATTTGTTCGATCGTATGAGCTTTCTTTATGAAAACAATTTCATAAGCACACACATTCCAATCGGAGCGGACTAAGCTTTCAAAAAGAAAACAACAAACACGATTGACAATTAGACTTTGCACTAGCTCTAGCGGGAAAAGAAAGAACTCAACCCTCTGCATAAATTTGACAGATCGTTGACATTTCTTATAGAAATTTTACCTAAATTTGTTATCTTTAGGTCACAATGTTATTAACTAAACAGTGATTATAACTTAATTAGGATTATGTTCTCTACAAATAAGAATATTATTAATAGCTAAAGTTTGTTTGTATGTAGGAGGTAATCTTCGAAACTACTGGCCCGATTTCAAAGGTTCTTTCACCAATATTTAGAATGGACTTTCATGGTGAACATAGACTATATATTATATATATTGAATAAAAGGGTCTTTCGTTGCGAACTAAATAACTAAAGTCGACGAAAAAACGGTCGAGCGATTGCGTTTTTTACGAACGCTGCCACAACGGCTGGAGATATTTAATTGCTTTCTATAGAAAAGTGGTAGAACTCAAAAAGGTCTATAAAAAGTCATAGTCACGATGACATATCTCTATATGTTAAGGTTAATATACAAATTGTTAAAATATAACTAAAAAATATATTTTTCGTGTGCTGTGTGCTGCTCTGTTCGCTGCGTTGCTTTCTGTGAAAGGTTTGTACAGAAATCACGCCATCATGCCATACTATAGGTATTACAAAACTTTTTACAAATAAAACGCAAAACGCAAACCGTACCCCGGGTACATTTTGCAATAAGAACGTCAAACCAAAACCACGAAAGAGAAATCTAAGCTCTACCCTGCAAATCGAAAGAGCTATAAAATTCAAAAACTACACAGCCCATTGAGCTGAAACTCTTTCTGCCTCTTTCGATTAACCAAACCCGAAACCATAGCCACAGGTAAGCAGCCAAAGTGACAGGTTTTTCGTAGTAAATGCTTTGCAAATAGAACGCCAAGCCAAAACCAAATTTGACAAGAACAACAAACATATGGATCCAAGACTTAGGCGCTTAGCGAAAAGCATTCTGACCTCTTAGCCGCGTTCGAGAGTTAAGTCTTGCTAGCCCCGTATGTGAGGAAGGACAATTCCGGAGACTCTGTAATGATGAGATCTACGAGCGTTATCGCGTTGTCGACATCGTGAAGAGAATTAAGCTCGGTAGGTTCCGATGGGCAGGACACCTAGTTCGCATGAGCGAAAATGATCCTGCCTATGCTGGCGGTGATGGCGTAGACCAGGGCGCCCAGAGTTTAGGGATGCCAAACTGGATGACATAGGCTCGAGATCGGTACCGGTGGAGAGGTTGGTTTTTATTGCGGGAGGCCAGGACCGTACACCGGTTGTAGAGCCATATATATATGATGATGATAAATTAAGCCATTGTGTGCCATAACATAAGCAAAAGAAGGCTCTTATATCGAACGTTATAAGAGCTGTGATTTTGTTGTTGAAAGAAATGCTTCTCGCATGTTTTGTTTGTTAGGCGTTTAACTTGAAGGGAGCTGGATAGTCCTTTCATACAAGCAAATTGCTCTTCCAAATTGCCAATTGCTAAAATGATCGAATCGAAAGTGGCTTTTGTTGCTTTTTAGAGTCTTAGCCTAAATTATGCCCTTAACAGTTGTGTTGGAATTATATGTGGAAAACTTTAATTTGAGCTATAGCTAGAGTTTAAGGCTTGGTATATTTTCTTCAGCATTTTGAGTTGTATTTGGACCATAATAATTTTTGGTAGCATTGTGACCCCTATCCCCTCCCCCAAAATAAACCAAGAAGTGTATGTTCTTAAAATTATTAGCAAACTCAAAGCACTTTTCACTGGCAGTATCAATATTTCTGGAAGAAGGTCTTTTGAGTGTCTTTTGGTGGTCTTTTGTGGGGTCATTAGAGGGTTTTTGGTTTTCGGGGGTCTTTTCGGAGGTGTTTTGCGTGATCATTTGAGGGGTCATTTGTTTTGGAAAATACTTTTAAAAATTTTTTTTTGTGGTCTTTCTGGGGTATTTGGGGGTCTTTTGGAAATCTGTTGAGTGTCTTTTAATGGTTGATATATATATATATACAAGTCAATATATATGCAAGTCAATCAAAGAGTCTCTAATACATATTTCTTATATTATAGAGCATTGTTATTCATCCAGATGTGATATTTTGTTGCGCAGTGAACTCAAACCTTGCTATTTTAACATTTGACATGTCTTGATATCTTTAAGGTGGGTGGAAGGTCCCAGGTAACGCCGGCGTTAACTCAACCTTGCTCCACTCGACATCTTCGGCAGACAACTAGCTGCAAGCGCGGCTACTCGCCTCAGAGCAATCTCTCAGTGGACCGTGAATGATTTCGGCCACTCTTCTATCCTGAATACAGTCAGGACTCCACTTGTCAATTTAGACTATACTGGCGTGACGTGACGCGTGTGGCGCGTGTATTTATTTTTTAAAACACTTGGCTTGGGGTGAAGTGACACGTTCCGCAGCTCCACTTCAACAAAAACTTCCAGGCTGCCATCCCCTCCAGGTCTTATTGGGAGGAAGGTATCTACTTAGAAAATGAAGGGATTCACTTCTACACAGACGGGTCGAAAACTGATGAACTTAGGGTTGGCGGAGGTGTCTTTTCAAAAAAACGAAATCTAAGTCTCCCTTTCCGTCTTCCTGATCACTGTAGTGTTTTCCAAGCGGAAATCATGGCTATTAAGGAAGCCTTGTCTTGGCTGAAGAGTAATGTCATATCTGTTACGGATATCCACATTTTCTCCTCGGATAGCCAGGCTGCGCTAAAGTCCATGGAATCAGTTGCCACAAATTGCCGTGATCGTCTCTTGAGAAGATGGCGGAGCAGTTCAACATTCACCTGTGCTGGGTGCCGGGGCATAGAGAGAGACATTCCAGGTAATTGTATGACTGATGAACTCGCTCGCCAAACATGGAACTATACTACACCTATTGTCTGAATATGGTTCACTAGGCATGCCGTTCGCTACGTGCAAACTAATGTTTAAGCGGGATGCTAATCTAAACACTAACTGTAGGTGGTCAAACGGCACAACTTGCATAGCAACGAAGCAAATCTGGCCCAAGCTGGATCCGAAGCGCTCCAAGTGTTTGATCTCTCAAAACAGACTGCACATTAGTGTCATAACAGGACACTGTCTCATAGGCAAGCATGCAGAAAGACTGGGAGTCTTTTTCTGCAGATTTCTGCAGATGCTGCATGGATGAGGAGGAGGAGGAAACAACTCTACCTCTACTTTGTGCGTGCCCAGCCCTCTCGAATTGGTGGAAGCTCCATCTGGGAGCGTTCTTTTTCAACAATCTCAACGATCTAAACCAAATTGACATTAATAGTCTATTGCGCTTCATACGAAGCTCCAACTGGTTCAACGACGAGTAGGCGTGGGATTGTTTAGAACCTTGTGGTATCCCAACGGACCTTGATGGTCTAAGTGCGTCGATCTTGACTGACGGCCACTTCAACCTAACCTAACCTGACCTTAACTCAAATCATTCTTCTTCTTTCTTTGCTTTACTCCGCGGGGGAGCATAGGGCTTCTACAAACGCCCACCAACGAACTCGATTTAACGCCTGAGGTTTCCAGCCAGTCTGCTATGTTATCTATCGAGTCGTGTGATAACATTCCATCGATCGGCTGTACAATATCCCTTTACTGCTCTTAATCCACTCGTTTGGTTGTAAAATGATTTCTATTCCTATTCCAGGAGAGTAATGGATGTACACTTACGAGTTGTGCGTTTATTAAAACAAAAGGATAACCTAAACGTATTGTATTTACATTTATTTTGACAAAATTACAGTGGACGCATAACTATGTGTTTGCTATTTTCATAGAGAGAGAGAGCTCCTGCCGTTATTATGCGTTTTATTTGTTGTTCTCTAAAAAATAGAAAGTAAAACAAAATATTATTAAGTGTGTGCCTTCATTTTCATTTTTTGTTAAAAATGATCTTACAATGGTTTCCCATGTGTTCGAATATGGTTCTTTAGGGTAATCAAATGACTAAATCCTTCATTACAACCGTCAAACGGACAAATATGGGGTCGTTCGCCGGTGTGTGTCCGCATATGCACTCTGCAATTAATAGTTATATATAGATATATATTATAAATAAAATAAATATTAGTCATTATGCAGGCTGTTGTCAATTGGATAACCACCACTTAAGTATCAGAGTGGTAGTTGTCGAAGTCTCGTGCCATCCTTTTTCTTCTTTTTCAAGTAAATTCTTACGTTAAATTGCAATTCTGGGAAAATTGTTTGCCACATCCTTCAGATTGGCATTGAAAAGGTTTTTCGCCCGTGTGCACCCTTTCATGTTGCTTCAGATTCCAACTTCTCGCAAATGTTTTATCACATCTGGCACAGAGATGTATTCGCTGTTTATGACTATTTAAGTGGCTTTGCATTGCGAAATTGTCGCAAAACATTTTTGTACAGCCCTTGTTCTCGCATGCGAATTTACGATCGCCATGCAGTTCGGTACTGATAGGCTGATTATGCATCGTCCGACTTCCAGGCGATGTATTGA
This sequence comes from Nephrocerus scutellatus, assembly GCA_947095585.1. NCBI lineage: Eukaryota > Metazoa > Arthropoda > Insecta > Diptera > Pipunculidae > Nephrocerus > Nephrocerus scutellatus. Next base: position 4,026,106 of record OX352766.1, read on the forward strand.
TTTGTACAGAGTCGGCATGTGAACGCATTGCTTCAGCACCCTCTAAAGAGCCATCCAGCTTCAGCTCTAGACCGCATCCAATACCGGCAAATCCGGAAAGTTGCTTTGTATCTGACGGATCCCAGCCGGGAACAGCATCTAGTTGCAGTTGTTGTTGTTGGTGATGGTGCTGATAAGTCTCATTCGGACTGTCCGGCACTGCATCGTACCGCTGCATGTATGAATCTGACTGCATTTGTAAGCCTGACGTCATGACGACTTCCTTGTTAATAAAAGCTACAATTGGAAATCGATAAGAAATCGATAAAAGAAATGCGAGAAATACGCACCATTATTACCAGGAAATTGCTCCGGATCAACAGCTTCTGCAATTGAGGTATCCCAGATTTCTACTTCAATTCCAATGTCAAGATGAGACATAACACGATCACTGCTGTGTCGTCTGCAGTGATTGAATCGCAGAAATATTCTGACACAGAGAAGTGCCTTATTGTAGAAAAACAGACTCAACTTAGCAAAAAGTCGCCCGAGAATCCAAGAACTGATGCTTCACAGTCAAAAAAAAAAAAAAAAAAAAACAGAAATACCCTTCAAGGAAAATCAATAACCCAAGTCAGTGCAAACGTGTGGATGACCGCCTCCGCCGGTGTGCAACTGATACAAAACAACTGAGTCAGCTGTCTTCAAGAAATCGGATAACCGCAATTTAAAGTCAAGTGAAGCGATCGTCCAACTCAGAGAGCTTTAATTTCACTTCCAACAAACAGAAAAATGGCAACGGGCTAAATGACAGTGCGAATAATGAAAATGGCAAACGTCCGAGTCGCGAACGGTAAATGGAGTATTAGTCATCATCATCAATTAATTGCGGTGTTGTCAAGCGGTACAAGCGAAAGCAGAAAATCAAAGGAAATAGTCGGCGCCATTACCAAATTCAAATAATGGCTCTTCACATTCTAACTGGGATACAAACCAGGTTTTCTTTGGTGGTGGGTGTATCGCTGACAAATCGACTTTTGAAGGTAATGTGACCCTTTTTGAATTTTAAACTTCCGGCCCTGGAATGATTGTAGACGTGAACAGCGGCAGTATCAAGCAGCAATCTATTGATGAAATGAATCTGGTCGAGCTTGGGCCAATTGGATTAAAGAAAACACCACCATCGTCGACACCACTTATGACGTCAAATGTTTAGCTTTCTAAGGGTTTTCTCTAATCTGTCTCTAATCTTATGGTTACAACGGGCGTAATCAGTACATTGGGAGTAAGTGAAGCAAAACGAAAAGATTATTAGCGCAGCGATCATTATTTCCTCTTCTTGGTATTCCATTCGAAATGCACCGGAGAGCAATTGCAGCGGCATTGGCCGAATAGTAATGAAATGAAAGCAGAGCAATGAAAAATATAACTACACGAAGGAAACCCATAGACACGCAAACGTGGACCTCAATTGGATAGATACCTGGTACTCCGAAATATCGATAAAAACTTGGCAGTACTCGCACGTCCTCCTGCAGGCCTTGAATTACCGAAAATATCCAAAAACCAATAGTAGCTAACTGATCGTCAAAAACGTTTGCTACTGTAACCCATCAACTAAAAAATGATCAACAACAATATTGAAATATTGATTCCATTCAGCCGATTGGCCAATTTACTTCTTTCTCTTCTGGTCATTGGTATTGGTTTGAAAATTGTAAGAAAAGCAACAACGGAAGCATTTCATTCAAGAAAGCACAAGAACACGCAATGATTTATTTTGCAAAATTCGCTAGGTCCCCGTTCCGCCAGTATCTATGCTCCTTTATTATTATTTTTTGTTTGCTACAATGCGGCCATCGTGCTGAGCTTAATTCAAAGATCCACTACTCAAACACAAAAACCAACTTTGTAATTGGAAACCAGTAACTACACGTAACTTATAACCTATACTTTGTTAAGACAGGGAATGTGTACGAACGCTGCTCACGAAGAAACAGCATAAAAGTATATTACATATATACCACATATATACCTTTGAGGACATATAATTATTTGGAATTTAAAAACAAATCGAAAAACATAGCAAAGGCAATAAAAACCAACTCCGGAACGGCCACAGCGTATATTAAATATCAGTAACAATAACAAAAATATATTATCTACGAGCTGTTCCCGGGCGTTTCACCATCCGCACACATGAACCGCCGCCTTCATGTTACCATCGTGGTAGCTGATTTAATGTTTTTCATTTCCTATAGCATATGGTCAAGAAGTACAACAAAAATTACATCAAATGACGTAACTAATTCATTGGCAAACTAAAAAAATAGGTACTCATGGTCGTGAGTTCACACAAAAATCCCATGGAAAAAAAGCACTTTTAGTTTTTACCGAATTTTCTAATTTTCCGGGCAACTTTTCCAATTATTTTTTTCCGTAAGAACCTTACTGGGACTATTAACCCTCTAATGTTTGATTAATTTTTTAATGCGCAGAAAACGAGAATGAAGTCGAAAATCAGCTTAATCGGATGAGTTGCAAGTGAGAAAATAGGTAGGCCGCCAAAAGGCGGCGTTTGTCCAGGAAAAACGTAAAACCAAAAAAAAAACAACCCATAAAAATACAATTTTTCATGTAAATTCTCTAATAGGAGATGGGTATGTGTTAAAATTTGAAGAAACTCGAGCTAATTTTTAAAAAATTTATATGGGCACCCCTCGGACCTCAGGGTCTCACTCCAAAGACTTTACAAAAAATTTTGTCCATCGGAGATACACACGTATATAAAATTAAAAAAAAATCGGGTTAAGTTTTTTAAAAAATTTGTTGGGGCCCCATAACCCTCCAAACCCTGTCTCAAAAATTTTTGCAATAAGTGTTGCCCATCGGAGATACACACGTATATAAAATTTAAAGAAAATCGGGTTAATTTTTTTTTGTTTTAATTTTGGGGCCCCACGACCCCGGGACCCAGGGTCTCCAAATTCTTTACAAAAAGTTTTGTCTATCGGAGAGACACATGTGTACTAAATTTGAAGAAAATTGGGATAAGTTTTTTTAAAAAAAAGTTATGGGGCCCCACGAACCCGGGCCCGGGGTCTCCAAAATTTTTACAAAAAGTGTTGTATATCAGAGATACACAAGTGTATAAAATTTGAAGAAAATCGAGTAAAATTTTGTAAAATATTTGTAGGGGAGCCCACCGACCCCGTGGCCCGAGGGTCCTCAAATTTTAATAGAAAGTGTTGTCATCGGAGATATGCCTGTGTGCAACCTCTAAAGAGCCATCCAGCTTCAGCTCTAGACCGCATCCAATACCGGCAAATCCGGAAAGTTGCTTTGTATCTGACGGATCCCAGCCGGGAACAGCATCTAGTTGCAGTTGTTGTTGTTGGTGATGGTGCTGATAAGTCTCATTCGGACTGTCCGGCACTGCATCGTACCGCTGCATGTATGAATCTGACTGCATTTGTAAGCCTGACGTCATGACGACTTCCTTGTTAATAAAAGCTACAATTGGAAATCGATAAGAAATCGATAAAAGAAATGCGAGAAATACGCACCACTATTACCAGGAAATTGCTCCGGATCAACAGCTTCTGCAATTGAGGTATCCCAGATTTCTACTTCAATTCCAATGTCAAGATGAGACATAACACGATCACTGCTGCGTCGTCTGCAGTGATTGAATCGCAAAAATATTCTGACACAGAAGTGTTGTATATCAGAGATACACAAGTGTATAAAATTTGAAGAAAATCGAGTAAAATTTTGTAAAATATTTGTAGGGAAGCCCACCGACCCCGTGGCCCGAGGGTCCTCAAATTTTAATAGAAAGTGTTGTCATCGGAGATATGCCTGTGTGCAAAATTTCAATAAAATAGGACTTTGGGAAGTGGGTCAAAAATTGATCGCAAGATTCCATGACACACAAATCCACAAATCCACAAACCCACAAACACACAGGCAAGTGAAGTTAATATAGGAAATTTAAAAAATTTCAAAAAAAGCCAGGTGTGTTTTTCTTTTATCTGTTTTGCTTTATTGAAGGGAGTTAGAGTTAGAATAGAATTGAGCAAGTGCAAAGTAAAAGAAAAACGCAAATATTATGGCTTAGTATGATAAATTGGGAAACATTTTTTTTCTCGATAGGCACAGATTTACCTTAAATTTTAGGCAATACATTTGGATTTCAGATTTGCAATCGGCTAATTAACCTGTCCGTTTGGCAGAACGATCTAATTGGTCAGGCGTGTGACCATCAATGCCATCGTAACGGGCATCCAATCCCAATCCGTATATGATTTTTAAACGCCAGTTGGCCTTTACTTTTGGTGCTTCTCTTGTAGGTCTGCCGGCTGATCTCTTGTCTAGCGTTTGTTGATAGTGACACAAACCATTAGCAAGTTGAGCTCGGAATTTCGGTAGCTCCGCTGTTCCTCCGCCAGTATGGATACGTCCGTGAAGAATACAAGCATTGACCGCATTGCCATGTCGATGAAATGATAAAACAATTTTAACGAAGCGCTCTTTGTCTTGAGGCGAATGTGGTATCTTCATATTAGACCGTCCATAAAATCGACGCCTCCCATATGATAGTTGTATTCTCGAATAATCCGTGGACAATCAACTTCTATCAGTTTTTTTATTTTTTCAATCATATCGAGCTATTTTATCAGGTTGGGACTGCGGATTCGCTATTAGGAATGGCTTAACACCAACGTACGTTAATGCTAGTCGAACATTTTTTGTATCCTTTCATAGTACAGTCGTTATGTCTATACCATGGGCGCAGTGCCCAGATACTCTTCCAGATAACCTCTTTCCTGATTTTGGATTGCTTTGTCAGACGACAGCTTGCAGTTGTTATTGACTCGAGTTGCACGAACTGTTCCCTCGACCTCTCAGGTAAACTGAAAGTGGAAGGTATGCACAGAAGTTGTCGAAGTACAAAATATCGCTCTTGAAGTCTGCAACTGTTAAATGGACAACAACATTACCAGTCGCTAGTACCACATTATCTTTTTTGCCGCAATAAACTTCCAATCGATATGAAAATCATAATACAAATAGTTTCAAGCCACATTTATGGGGATTGGCTTGGCATATACTGCCTGAACGAACTAATCATCTTTGTGGACAACATTTGTGCACATCGATGCATAACTGCGCTGGCTTATAGGAACTGAATCAAACACTTCATTCATATGATCACTGACTGAACTGGGCTGATTTGGAACAGTTGGTTCGTGAGTAGGTTTCTTACGAACAATCATGAATGAGAAGTCATTGAATCGAATGTATTTTCGAATATTTTGTAAAATTGCTTCAATGTCACACGTCTACGAATTGCTTCCAATGAATGTTCTCTCCAGTATACTCTTCAAAGACTTGGGCAACGATATACTGACATGTAAATGTAAAACCCCAATGTACTGCCCCTCATGTCCAAGTTACTCACTTTGAACCTAGTATTGACATCCTGGTTGCGGGCATTCAGATTGGTGTAATGACAGATTTTCCCTAACAAGTCATCACTGAAAAAGTACTCAAAACATTGAAATGGTGTTTTTAACTCATGGAACCGTTCGGGACATCTGTCTGGCATCTCCACGAAACTCGTTTCGATGTAGTTGCAAGTTTTTTCAGTCCGCCAAGTAATTTTATGGAACTCTACAGATTTAGGGTCGATTTCCACAAGGTTTGAAGTAAGCCCACCATCATTCGGCTGCACATCCGGTTCTCCTTCTACTTTTTCTAGTGGTGGTGAACGTTGGTCGTTTTTCACGACGACCATTCAAAAACGTGAATGATCAATAAGATGAAGGTATTGAAGATGCGCCAGCTTGAGATAACGGCTCCGGTTCTAGAAAAGTTGTCCCCTATTGTTTTTGCACAATCTAAGAAAAAAAAAAACGTTGTGAACTCACCTGCTGCTAGCTATTGAAACACTGCTGAGATTCAAGCTAACAGTTTACAGCTCTATTCAGAAAAGAAGTAGATGACGATCTACCCAGCGGCACAATCTTCAATTTGTTCTTTATCTTCTGGCGATACGTGATATTCAGGATCCTTCAGACTATCGTCATAGCGAACGAAGTCACCGATCGAATTACTCTCATCACTGGATTCATCTGTATCCGTAGAAATTGAGTCCATAATTTCTTGAATCTGTTCGTCACTCATTTTCGTCAAGCTATACTTTCCTTGTCTTTCAGCCTGAAAATGCGTGACCATCTTCTTCTCTTTTGACATTTTATCAGACAATGCTGCTACCACAAAACGCAAAGATTCACTTAGTCGACAGATCGGATCAGCGTGTTGCCCGCCAAAAGGCGGGGTCAGTCCTGCTAGAGGGTTAGGAATATTTAAAAAAAAATGAGCCAAATCGGTTCAGCCGTTCTCCATTGATGAGCTTACAAACGAACTGCATTTAACTTTTATTTATATACTAGCGGAAATACCCAGCGTTTCCCGGCTACCCCATCCAACTGACCTCCCGCTCAATGACCCTCACCATCAATTGACAACCTAAGCCACCCAGAAATCTATAGAATCGACACTTATATTGGCAAAATATATATATATATATATATACGTGTTGGTATCGTGAGTTATGTTCGTGATTTCACACAAGAATCTCATGGTGAAAAGCACTTCCAGTTTTTCTCGAAATTTCCCATTTTTCGGGCAACTTTTCCAATTTTTGTTCCCGTAAGAACCTTATTCGGACTATTAAGAATATTTTTTTTTAAAAATGAACCAAATCAATCAAGCCGTTCTCAAGTGATGTGCTTACATACGAACGGTATTTAATTTTTATTTATGTATAGATAGAAATAAAAATGAAATTTTGTGCGGTTGTTGTTTGTGGAAACTCATATTTACCAACCGATTTCTATGAAATCTTCAACGTATACTAAGTGGCAGCTGGAGAAAGGTTATAGGCTATAGTATACTACTGGCGGATGTTCATGTGTGTGGGTAGTGAAGTGCACGGCAACAGCTAGTAATTTATAAGAACAAAAATAAACATTAGAGTGCCGGTCCGATTTACGTACTACAAGAGCATGCATTTGTAGGCATTTCCCTCAACGTTACTTGAAACAAGTTATTAAAATTTATGTTGATAAAGATCTTTTTCCATTGTGATAACTGTTAAGTGTCACAAGTTATCACTTATCATATAGGACACAGATCTTTAACTCAATCACCAAAAGATCAATAATTTCTTTGGAGGCGAAAATAGGGAAAGCTAACGACTGATGGAAAACAAATTACACAGCAAGCCGAGAGTTAAAGACAGAATCAGAAGCTGTGCAATATCGCCGATCAATAGGAGAGCAATAAGCACTTAAGAGATATTTTACTGCTTCCACGATCACCAAACGCACCGCAATTAAGTAATCGAAACAAATGCGCAGGCATTCGGTTTAATGGCATTTTCGGTTCTTGGCGCTGGACTTCCAAGTGCTTAAGAGTTTGAGTCACAAACGGACAAATCTCTGACTGAGACTTGGATCAGTGTCACACGTACAATGAAATGTGCGTGTGATAAAAAAAACTGTATAGTATGCACCCGCGCGATCGTTTAAATCAAATTACCAATTCAAAGAACAATAACATTCTACAGGAAACAAGAACATACATTGGTTTCCCGCTTATATGTGAATGTATCCATGGGTGTACTACTTTACAGTTCTTACTGCATGATCATCAACTACATGTACATTAATTCCTCCGGCTCGCCAGCAGATTAGGGGCTTTGTGGCCAGCTGAAAAAACGCAATAATGTCGGGGTTTTGTTTACATTTTGAGACATAAACATTTAATTCTTAATTTGGGTACAACAACCGAAGAGTTATTTGAGAATAACTTCAAGGATTCCTTAGAAGATAGACTTAGGGTCGTATGCAAAGGAAATCATTTCAAGTTCAAGTTCAAGCTGACTCTCTTTACTGCCAACGTTCTCAACATGGTAGGTATCCAAAAAAAAAATACGCTGACCCATCAGTAAGGGCTCATGTTGTACGTTCGATCTTATGAATTGAAAATGATCTCATTTTGAAAGCTTGATGTAAGTCAGTGCTTGCTTTGATTTGCAAATAGATTATTAATAGATTAGATAATAGTTTATCGATATTACTAGAAGAGAACTTTATGTATGTGAGTGTCGAATGGACGCCTCAGTCGCTTAATCGATCTTCATGAAAACTTTACCATCTATGACTTGCATGTCTTCTTTTTTTGAATTTAGTTTCCTTCGGGTACCTCCCCCCGAACAAAAGTTCATTAAATTTTCGAGTTTTTAGCAGATGCTACCTGAAGCTACAATCGAAGCTGAACTTCTTCTCTAATGTATGAGGATTCGCGATATGTTAGTGCACTGGAAGCCTTTTTCTGATTTCCCAATGCATGGTTAAAGTCATACCACATACCGGATTGCCAGGTCATTTGCAGGACGAGCAGAGTATTTGCTTTCACGTAACAATGTTGAGTCAGTGGACATACTGCTGGCGTTTTTGTATAGAAAACCAAAACATCGAGAAAAGCAAACTCAGCTTAGCCAAAAATCTTGCTAGAAACAAAGAACTGATGCTCCACAGTCTGTGCAAAATCATAATCAGTTGGAAAGCAACAAAAAAAAAACAGGAATACCCTTAAGGAAGATTCGAGAAATGAGTGCAAAAATAAAATTGGCGATGGTAGCACAGATGGCCGATGGCGGCATTGGTAGAGCTGAGAATATCACGCACGTGACACGCGTCACACGTCTCCTCAAGCCAAGTTTTAAAACAAGTATTTAAAAAAAAAAAATTTTTCACGCGCCACACGCGACGCGCGGCACGTGACACACGTCACGTCACAGCAAGCCAAATCTTAAGAGAAGTATTTAAAAAAAAATTACACACGTGACACGCGTCAAGTCATCGCAAGTCAATTTTTAATTCAAGTATTAAAAAACAAAAAAAAAAGGCACACGCGACGCGCGAAACGTGACACGCGTCACGTCACCGCAAGCCAAGTCTTAAATTAAGTATTTAAAAAAAAAAAAAAAAAGGCACACGCGACGCGCGTAACGTCATCTCGAGCCAAGCGCTTACCAATTGTTTTAAAACAAGTCCCATCAAATTCTGACTGGTAGAAGTCACGATACGCAATCGGACAAACTGACACACGTACGCTAGAAAAATTTTCTTGTCCTCTGATTATTAGCTTAGCCCTTCGGGCTCGCAATTATATTTTAATTAATAAATTTTATTTTGGAGTGGGGGCCTTATCGAACCTCGGGGGGAACTATATGGCAAAGCCTTGGGGGTCGAGAGGGTCTAGGTCTTCGCCCACTTTTAGGTCTGCTGGTTACATCGGCGCGAAAACCGGTCAATGTTGTAGGGAGCTGTCAGTCACTCGAGGACTCCTTCCACAAAAAGACATGCCGGGCAGCTCGAGAAGCATTTAAGTGTCTATATTGGCTGTCTAAACATATGCCGACGTTGCCCGCTTTTGCGGTATCGTGGAATAGGGTCCTGCAAGACTCTCTTATCGCTAATATCTCCGCCTGGAAGATACTAGAAAAGTCAGGTAGATTGTAGGACCTTGAAAATGTAAAGTTTTCAGAGTAAAGAGGGCCAGGACCGAAGTGCTCCCGAATTATGACAACAGCTGCTGATCTCTGTATTCAACATAGCTTACTGGCAATGTACTTTTTATTAATCGCCGGCCACCACACCAGCGCACTATAGGTAAGAAAAGGATGCACCACTCAGCTTTCTTAGCCCTAATTTCTATATTCGACTTCCAGCTGAGTTTCCTGTCCAGGATAACGCTGAGATATTTGGCTTTTGAGGTAAGCGTAAGTCTCTGCGTACGCAGGGCAAAGTCATTAGTGGTGTAAAGTACCATTTCAGTTTTGCCAGAGTTAACCTCTTGACCACAACCGGTAGCCCAGGAGATAACCTTTCCTAGAGCCCGCCCCCCTTTCCATGACCTCACCGATGACGGAAAGGTACTTTCCTGGCACAAGTATCACCACATCGTCTGCATATGCAACAACCTTTGTCCTATCCATTTAAAGTGTCCTGAGGACCTTGTTTATAACCAGCAGCAGCATAGAAGGGGTGATATCACCCCCCCCCCCCTCACCCTGGGGAGTGCCCCTGTCGACTGATTTGGTAATATTGCTACTGCCCAGATTGCCATTGATCACCATTCATCCTCATTCGCTGTCACATCAGCCTGATACACGCTGCAATGGACCGGTAGTCGAACGGAAATGTTTACCTTAGGATTGTCACAGTAGACTCCGCGTTAAGCTTGGAGCCGGCCGTGAAGAGTTTTAATGCAAGAGTTTTTTGTGGCGAGCCATCCCTCCATTGCTCTCCGGTGGGATAGATTGCCTGAAAATCCTTGTTGAAGCATAACACCGGCAGTGTGTAGTCTACGTACGTTTGAATACAAATCCACTTACGTGTTGCTGAAAGTCGCGTGGCCCTATTGGCTGCTCTCTGCCTGCCGCATATATATCGACAGGAGTCAGGTGCAACATTACCTCTAGGGCGCGTGTAGTTGTTGTCTGTAATACCCAACTAATGTGCGAAACAGGCTGCCTTTTGTACCCTCTCCTCTCCGGCCACCGGACACTTACTCCATACATAAGAATTGGATGTATATAGCCAGTTTACCAGCTCCGTGTCTTTAATCCCCTACTTTTACCGATAGCTCTTATGCACGTGTATAGAGCTTTCGTGGTAGTAGGTGGACACTCACAATAAAATTTCAGCTCTCCAGGTCGTGTGGAAAGTGGTTGAAAAGGACCTCAAAGTAGTCGTCAATACAGACAAGAAGGGGTCTAGTTAAATAAAAGCTTTTACTTTTTTTACTTTTACTGAAAAATATTCTTGAAATTCTCTTAGTTTTTTTTTTTTTGTCAAGCCTGTAAGTCTGCCTCTTGTGAGAGCGCCCCCATAGTATAAAGTTCATAATTTCCTGGGCTCAAATTATTCCGTGGGATCCAAGTAGGCAAAAGCTCGCAATAGGATCCGAATGGATCCGATTGGATACTCTTCGGCTGCACTGATCCCAAATCATTGCCTTTTGGAGTCGCTCGTATGCTCGCGAACGTTCAAAGCTCCAATTTTCCCTGTTGCGCATTCTAAAAGGACTACTTTGTAAATTTAACAAAATTTTGAATTTATTTGACTCAGTTCTCATTGATGTGCGGCACTGCATAACATCTTCACTTAATTTTTAATTAATTTGTGCTTTATACTCGGCTCAAGGCAGTGTTATTGCGCGAACCAGCTTATTCCTCAGAATATAAATAAATTCGTGAATACAGTCGTAGATACAAGTGGTCCGTCGTGGTGTTATAAGTGGTGCAAAATTTTAAGATACTCCTAATAATTCGCATACCATACCATCACCATGAATATCTTCGATGTAAGTAAGAATTTATTCAGAGATCTCATCGAGCATAACCTCATCGATTTAACATTAGACTCATTTAACGTATTAAAGAAGATTGAAAACAAAGTGTATTTGATAAAGGACATTCTAATCGATTTGGGATACATGGAAGCGATTGAACTCTTAGACAAAGTACGCAATCAAAAATGCAACGAAAAGGCATTGGTCTTTCGAATACTCGGCAATGAGTATTTCTCACCAAAAAATGCATTCTATTTTAAAGCTCTGGAATTGTACAATCAAAGTATATGCTATTCGGAATCTGGTTCAGAGAATATATCCATCGGTTATGCCAATCGTTCGGCAGTGTTGTTCGAATTGAAGTACTATGGCGAATGTTTGGCAAATATTGAGCTTGCCCGGAAGGCGAACTATCCCCTACGATTCCAGCATAAGCTGGATGGACGGGAAGTGCGTTGCCGCCACTTACTTGCCGCGAAAGTAAACGATGTGCAGGCGAAAGAATTGAAAATGTTCGAGAGGCATACCGATACAGTGATGCATTATCCCCAATATCTGGAGTTGCGATCGAGTAAGGATGCCGGAAGATTCATAGTCACAAAACGTGACCTGGACGTTGGCCATATGATTGTCACCGAGGAGCCGTTCTGCACGGCACTTCTGCCGGCAATGCGATACGTTCGCTGTGCTACATGCAAGCAGGAGAATCACTTGACATTGATTCCATGCGAACAGTGCACCAGTGCGATGTTCTGCTCGGAAAACTGTCGCACCATTGCCAATGCGACCTTTCACCAATATGAATGTCCGATCATTGATTTCCTTTTTTATTGGTTCAATCCAATCCATTTTATTGCACTGCGTGTATGCCTATCCACTTTGGATTTATTTCCGACAATCGGAGAGCTAATGGCTTTTTGTGCTGATCGCAAGAATCAAAATTGTTCCACATTCGATTTGGATTATGGAAGATTCACGCGCAGGGAGCATTATCGTGCGATACATGGTCTGGCCACAAATCAGGAGTCGCGCACTCTTGGAGATTTATATCAGCGATCTGTTGTATGTGCTGTCCTCGAGCATTTCTTAATTAGGCATACACCACTAAAGCAATTCCTTGGCGGCGTTGAAGGTGAAATTTTCTTTCGCGAGCTACTCTTTCGCCATCTGCAGACATCATCGTGCAATATGCATGCCGTCGATCTTGTAGAAGAGCCCGTAGAGAGCAAAGACGATCAAGCACATTCTGCTGGTGCCTTTGCATTTCTCAGCTTGCTGAATCATTCGTGTGCTCCAAATGTGTTGCGCGTTTACAAGGGAACTAAGGCGTTTCTATTTGTGCTGCGACCGATAGCCGCAAATGAAGAGCTGTTCGATAATTATGGGTAAGTCTTTGAGAATGTCTCAATTAATCATAATGTTACCAATTACCAATGATATATACATATTAGTTATTAGAGTAAAGGCGACAATTACAAAATGTGTAAGCGTTCTATGTCCAATCAGAAATCCTTTTTTAAGTTATTATTGCCTGAGTCGATCACAAGATAGATAGATCATCAATTGAATTCTATACGAGTACGTACGAGTAATAAAAGCTGTGTAAGAGCGCTTCGGTTTACGCTTCACTTTGCGCTTCGCTTTACGCTCTCATTCTATAGGCTCTAGATTTAAATGATCCGACCCATTCCAAAATAAGGCGGTTCTTGTTCTTTATTTTAAAAATAGGCAGCAGGGCTATACGATTTAAAAACTGATAAAAACATGAGTGTTATAGTCTTACTTTTAGTTTCTCTAACCCATCTATATTTATGTTCCTTGTGGAATAAGTATGGATATCCTTAATAAAACGCAAATTAGGTCTGATGTATGTCATGTTATTAACGAATTTTGTATATAAGTAGCATGGTAGATGAGAGTTCCAATTAAGTTGATGGTCGAGTGTTAGGTCAAGATATACAAATTTGTTACATTGTGTGAGTGGAGCCAATTATTAAGGTGAACTATATCAGATTGCATATCACTGCACTGCAGAATGTCATTGTTCTGGGGGAAATAAGCAATACACATTACATCAGCATACATTTGAAGATTTCCCTTTAGGGGGGTAACTTAAAGAAATCGTTAATGAATAGGTTGAAAAGGCAGGGACCGAGGATAGATCCTTGTGGTACACCAGATTTGCAAGTAAGGAATGTATTTTTTTCATGATCAATATACAGACACATTGTTCTCTATTTTCCATATAAGTCTTAAGGAATTGCAAATCTTTTGAAGAAAGGCCAAGTAAGTTAAGTGACTGAGTGACTGACTACCAAAAACTATGCAAAGGTCAATAAATAACGCTGAGACGACTGATCCTCTATCTAGTTGATCCTGTATGGTTGTAATTAGATGCAGGCATGCCAATGTGGTACTTGAGTTATTGATAAAGCCAAATTGTTTGCTACTAATTATGTTATTAGAAGAAAGGAAATTATTTAAACGAGTAACGGGCAGTATGTTCAAGTATTTTACTGACATTAGATAAAATAGAAATTGGTCTATAATTCCAAGGATCACATTTGTCGCCTTTTTTAAGACTGGCTTGATCTTCGCCCTACTTAATAGATACGGAAAAGTGGCTTAACCATTAATTGATGTAACTTAAAGGCTTTCAATTAAAAGACGACCTCTTGCATTGGTTATCTTTATTGTGTCACTGTTCAGTCATTACCATTTTGCTATTCGATGTAGTACAAAATTACTAATATAATTACTGGATGTATACAAATAACAATTAGATTAGTTTGATTGTGACCCCTGGTGTGACTCAGGAGTCTGACCACTCTCGTTTTGTATAAAACCCCTCCGCGATCCGTTGACAGACTATTGCTAACATTCATACAAGTAATCGCGATGCGCGTACTCGAGATAAAGAAAACACACAGCTTGGATATTGGACTACAACGAAACTTAATTCTTATACAGCAATTTACAATAAAATTTGCACTCTTCTCATGCAAAAAAGGTCTTCAACCCCATATAACCCATTGTCTATATACAACGGTAGTAAGACCTACTCTTACATACGGTACCGACTGTATAGTGGACTGCCTTAAATAAAAAAGTAAACCATGACATAGTCAGCTAGTCTATGCATGAGCGGAGCACTTTGTACAATACCCTCCGCCGCACTAGACATTCTGTTCGACCTTACACCACTCAAGTAGCTGCTAGTAGCTGACTATTCGCCTTAATGCTATCTGCCAGTGGTCTAGAAATGAATGAAATGAATTTAGTCAGGATCCCAGACAACACAGACTACACAATTCCGCAACTATAACTTCTGTATGGCTGACGAACTCACAAAGCAAGGAACTACCCAACCCTTTAGCAACTCTTGTTAAAACTGGATGCTAATGTAAAACCTAACTGTAGACATTTCACATTCTTGGCAACCGCTGGAGTGCCACAAAGCAGCCATCTAGGCCCCCTTCTCTTCATACAAATTATTCCGCCCACTCAATTTACGCTGACCAATACCAAATTTTTTGAACCCATTTCTTCCCCACAAGACTCCTATCTCTTTCAACAAGAATAGGACAATTTTTTGACCTGGTGCCTTAAAAAATTGCTTAGATCTCAATATCTCCAAATGCCAATCTATTACCCTATCACGTAAGTACAACAAGACCCCTCCCTTATCCACCGGTCGTCCCATATAACGCGTGTAATCTTTTCATGACCTCGGCATTATGTGCAAGTCCGAACTAAACTTCCGTTCTCATATTGATGAGATAATTCTTAAAGCCAACTCATCACTTGGCTTTGTCAAACGGTGGTCCTCCAAAGAATTTTCCAACCCTTACGTGACCAGATCCCTCTACATCTTACCTTTATCCATCCCCTCCTCGAGTACGCTAGTCAGGCGTGGTACCCATATCATCAAGTTTTTGTGTCCAGAATCGATGCCATCCATGGTCGTTTTCTCCGATCATCATATACTGCCTCCCTACCAAGACCGCTTCAACCTCATAAACTTGGAAACCCTAGAAGAATGCAGAGACATAGCTGAGATTCTTTTCATATATCGGCTCTTCTTAGGCTCAGCTCGATTGCTCGTCTCTATAAAACTCGATTCTCTTTTATACTAACCCTTGTCATCAACGATGCCCGCCTCTCTTCTATCTACCGACACACCGCAACATGTACGGCTCCAACGAACCAATCTCCCGTTTGCTGCGAAAGGTTAACTTAAACCTTACCGT
This sequence comes from Nephrocerus scutellatus, assembly GCA_947095585.1. NCBI lineage: Eukaryota > Metazoa > Arthropoda > Insecta > Diptera > Pipunculidae > Nephrocerus > Nephrocerus scutellatus. Next base: position 4,041,765 of record OX352766.1, read on the forward strand.
TTTCGATTTTAACGGCAGCACTCCCTGCCTTAAACTGGATCTCTTCCACCATTCCCACTAGCTTTATACATATAGGTTAGCTTTAAGTCTTAGTCTTAGGTTTTAGCTCGTAATGAGCTGAATAAAAGGGAGGAGGAGTGATTCGACTTAAGCCTTACACTAGACTAGGAGTGTTTTTTAGCGGATTCATTGTATTATCTATGGCTACAAGGCTTCGAGATCCTAGATTTCAGAGTGTATTATATTTTGATAGATGTTGGTCAGATGAATTAGAAGCCGTTCTTAAAGTAGTTTGGGTAGAATTTATGCAGCACGACAGCTGGTCCTTTGATCCCAGACAGGATCGATGAATGGATTACGAACACGAACTCCATGTACGCCCATAACTTAACGTCGAAGTGTTTTCTAGAGGGCATCAATCCCTTACAGCCTGTCGGCATCACTTAAGTACCTTTGAACTGCGCGCTGTGTCTGTGGGTGGCTTTTTTCTTTCTTTGTTTCTTTTCAGAAAGAAAATGTAAAATAAATCCAGAATCAATTAACGCTGTCACAGTTAGTGTCACACCTACACACGACACCTAACACATTATCGTAATTAATTTTCTAATTGATGGACATTATGGCATTGCGCAGTGGTTAAGAATAAATGACCCCACAGCTCCCGTCCACAGTCTCAAGGAGTTCAAGGGCAATCACAAGATAAATTCCAATTATAGCCAAAGCAATCAACCCAACAGAAATAGATACAAAAACAAAGCATCGAACAACGTCAATTGCTCGAAATTGAGATGTCCTTGTAGTGACAATATTGTCAGTGTCCTTTTACAGAAGAATCTGTGGGCTGTTTATGAACCCACCGCGCCTTTGCAGCATTAACTATAAAGTGATGCGATAATTCCTATTGTCAACAAATGGGCACAAGTGACACACTTTGAACTCTTTGTTTTTTTGTGAGGGTGGGTGTGCTACCCTATTGAGTCCTGATTAGATGATGCTGATGACGCAAGTAGCCAACAACAAACCGACACCTTTGTCTGGCTGGTCAGCAGGACACGAGGACGTAGACTGCAACTGTCGTGTCGTGCCGTCGCATGATGATGATGATGACAAGGACGAGGACGAGGACGAGGAGGACGTCCTGTGCCTTGCGTGGCCGTGTCATACTATTCGAAAGTATATTTCCAGATCTGTATGTCTGGGCTGATTGTTGTTGTTCTTGCTTTTCATTCAATCTCCAATTATAGGACGGTTGTATTATCAGCCAAGTTGTGAAATACTCTCCCATTTTTTGTACATCTTCGTGACTCTGTTAGGCTATTGCAGCTTCTTGCTAGTGGCAGTTTTTTTATTACCCGCGCATTTTTCAAGGATCCAACGAACGTCGACAACGAGGATACTAAGCAACGAAATTTCTCTGGTTAGTTTAGTACAATAAACGTTTAGCTCTTTAACAGAATGGGAAGTAGATTGGGAAGTAGATAAACCCCTAATCATATCCAATGTATCCGCGAAAGATGTCATTATAACATCAACTAATGTTTGTTGTAGCCCTTCCAGTCCATCATTATTTTGGAACATCGGCACACCAGGAGCTCGATACCAGTAGATCATTGCCAAAAGAGAACTCGCTGAACGACTTGTGCCACGGTTATGGTATAAAAAAATAGAAAGCTCTGCAAAAACATAGCAACATAGTACCAAAATTATAACAAGACCTGAAAAAGGATGACTGCTACATTCATGCTACTTTTAAGAGCACGATTTTAGTGGTCTGTTATATCATGTCTTAATAAACATAACACATACATAGAGACTTTAATTTTCCGATACATAGATTTTGCATTTTAATGTCATCATCAAAATTTCCATCTCCCCTTTCAGTGTCCATTTTGCCACTGATTCAAAAAACGCTCGCATAGAAAGACTACAGATGCAATTTCATTTCACGTGCAATTGTGAAGCATGCATAAATGACTATCCAAGCTTGAGGATGCAAAACCCGAAACACAATGTTCCGAAACTCATCCAAAGTAGCGATATATATCATCTAATTAATTACAATTGGTGTTTTGCCCGCGATAATTGCAGCAAGTATTGTAAATTCCTCGAGAAATTCGCATACTCGTATCCCTGCAATCAGATAATTTCGACAGAGGAATGCCTCAAGATGGCACTATACATCCTGGCCGATGCAGTGCCATTAAAAGGTAAAATAGAATATCAGGAGTACTTAAAGTGGACGCAAACCATAAAATAGATGAGGTAATGAAGATGACGACAGCCTGGTACAATTTTTTTTGTAATTTAATACGATAGTTACATATATATATATATATATATATATATATTAAGTATTTATTAATTTTATTTAAAAACAATAACAACAACAACCCCACCACCATCTGGAGTAAAAATAAAATGCCTTAAAGGTGTTAGAGATCATCGCCGTCATTTATGTATTGCAAGTGGGCCCAGCGAAAATATTTTTATCATAGTGAGACACAATCTCGATAATTTTCCACATTTAACCATTAAAAATAAACGAAAGCACATAAGTATATAGAAAAAATTGATACCCATGCAATATTAAAAGATAATCTATAATTTTGATAAAAGTGCAAATTTATTTTTTATTATTTTTGTCTCTTTTTTAAATTTAATTTATTGTTATAAGAATATAGTAAAATGTTATGCAATAAAAAAAATATAAAATAAAATGCAAGAGAGTTTGAATTTTTAAAGGTATATGCTCAGTTGCGCACTCTTATGGTGTGAAAATATAAATAAACAAAACAAAAGTTTCGACATTGGCGGTTGCATCCAGCTCGAAGGACAGCTTTTTTGTCTGAATTTTTTCCAAAACCAATAAAATGCAATTGAAAAGGTTTCACTAAAAGAAGGTGACATTGTCGGTAAGGTAAGAGCCGGGTTTTACTGTGACAGCACTGGTTTCCTCACATTCGAAAGATCCATAAAGCGTTATAAGAAACAAAACGTGATCGCAAATCATCTAAGAAAGACGAAGAATCATTTATATTGATGGTTCTTGGGTTAAGCGAAACCGCTCATTATGATGTAAATTTTTATATTACCTTGCCTGTATCTGTCTGCCTTTCAGTCTTTCTGTATTTCTATCTTTCTATCTTTCTATCTTTCTATCTTTCTATCTTTCTATCTTTCTATCTTTCTATCTTTCTTTCTATCTTTCTATCTTTCTATCTTTCTATCTTTCTATCTTTCTATCTTTCTATCTTTCTATCTTTCTTTCTATCTTTCTATATTTCTATCTTTCTATCTTTCTATCTTTATATCTTTCTATATTTCTATATTTCTATATTTCTATATTTCTATATTTCTATATTTCTATATTTCTATATTTCTATATTTCTATATTTCTATCTTTCTATCTTTCTATCTTTCTATCTTTCTATCTTTCTATCTTTCTATCTTTCTTTATATCTTTTTATCTTTTTATCTTTCTTTCTTTCTATCTTTCTATCTTTCTATATTTCTATATTTCTATCTTTCTATCTTTCTATCTTTCTATCTTTCTATCTTTCTATCTTTCTATCTTTCTATCTTTCTATCTTTCTATCTTTCTATCTTTCTATCTTTCTGTATTTCTGCCTTTCTGTCTTCAAGCGAAGAATCCCTTAATCTGCTTTTAAATAATCTCTTCACGGGAAGCTCCCATGTGTTAAGTAATGTCAGGGCAGACACTGAGTGAATTGATAAATAAGGACAAACTGCTTTTCAGGACAAATCTGCAGGACCTGATGGCATAATTCCAGCAGCTGAGCTGCAAAAGACCCCGGATAATATCCTTCCTTTGCTAGAGACGATTCTAAAGAGCTGTCTTGATCTGGTCCCTACATTCCAGTTTAATGGTGAGATATAAACGTGGTTTTCATACCCAAAGCCGACAAATGCTCGCATGTTAGTCTTTTATAATTTCTGTTAAAGGCTGGACACTGAAAGGACTTATGGATATCTACATAGGCACACGCATTGACAAAAGACTCATGTCTAAAGATCAGCACGCGTATTGTAAAGGCAGGTCTGTAGAAACAGCTCTGCATACATTGGTACGTTCTATTGAACATTCCCTTCACCACAAGGAGTGCACAATGGTGGTATTCCTAGACATTGAAGGCACTTTTAACCACGTCAATACATCTGCGAATACGGACGGGTAGACGAGTCGCTTGGCGAATTGATTAATCTTCTGCTCACAAGTCGGATTATTAATTAAAAAACTGGGCGTGTCGTCTGCCAGAAGATCTGTCTGCAGAGGAACCCCAATAGTCTCCTATGAAACTTAGCGGTGAATAAGCTGCTGGTATGCCTAAGAGATGAGGGCTGCAGAGTAATCGCTTTTGTGGATGACGGTGCTGTTGCCTCTAAGGAAAATACCCGAATACCTTAAAGGAACTCCAGAAAAATGCTCTCACTTGCTTGGCAGATCGCTCTGGTTTTGGGGTAAGCCCTAACAAACTTGAGTTAGTCCTATTCACTAGGAAATGTAAAGTTCCACTTATTAACCCCCCTTCTATTAAAGGTATAACCTTACGATTCTCTGATAGAGCCAATTATTTGGGTCTTATTTTGGAAAGGAAGCTGAGCTGGAAAACTAACATACAAGAAAGAAAGAGTTCGTAATGCCACAGTGGCACTCTTCTCATGCAAAAAAGCCATTGGTAGCAGATCGTATAACCAATTGGCTATATACAGCGGTAGTAAGATCTACTCTTCTATACGGTGTGACTGTATGGTGGACTGCCTTAAATAAGATAGTAAACCTTGAAAAATTAAGCAAATAAAGTGAGCACTCCGTACAACCCCCTCCATCGCATTGGACAGTCTGTTCGACCTTACACCACTCGACATTTACACCAGGCAAGTAGCTACTAGTTCGGCTATTCGCCTTAATGCTATCTCCCAGTGGACTAGAAATGAAATCGGTCACTCCTCTATCCTGAATTTAGTCAGGATCCCAGACAAGATAGACTACACCATTTCGCAACTTCATCTCAACAAAAACTACCAGGTCACCTTCCCCTTCAGATTATTCTGGGACGAGGACGCTTACCTGGAAGATGAGCGCATTCATTTTTACACAGACGGGCCAAAAAATGATGACGGATTCGGCGGAGGTGTTTTCTCAAAAAAAAAAAAACCTAAATCTTAGCCTCTCTTTCCGTCTTCCAATTCGCTTTTCCAGGCTGAAATTATGGCTGAATCTTGGCTGAAGAGAAACATCATATCGGCTAAGGATATCCGTACATTGTCGGATAGCCAAGCCGCACTGAAATCCCTGGAATCAGTCTCCACCAATTCAATTCTAGCCCTTAACTGGCGATAATCTCTCGTGGAGCTGTCGGAGTAGTTCAATAACTCGCCAAGCTAGCAACTACACTAGCCTTCTTACCTGAATATGGTTCTATTGGCATATCTATGGCTACATGCAAATTCTTGTTAAAGCGGGATGCTAGTGTAATAACTAACTGTAGGTGGTCAAACGGTACAACTTGCATAGCGATGAAGCAGATCTGGATCCCAAGCTGGATCCGAAACGCTCCAAATGTTTGATCTCTCAGAAAGATCGCACATCGGTGCTATTGCAGGTGTCATCACTGGACACTGTCTCATAGATAGCCATGCAGCAAGACTTGGAGTCTCCCCATATAACTTCTGCAGAAGCTGCATGGATGAGCAGGAGGAGGAGACCATCATAAAAAAAATACAATGCACTTCAAATAACAGAGAGTGTTTCTGGATGGCTATATGCTCCTTATGATAATTATATCTCCTTTTGCACATTTTGAAGCGATTTTCATTGGAAATAAGTAGTAAACACATAGTGAGTGCAGTGAAAGACATTATATTGTAATACTGATAATTATATAATAGTACGAGTAGGTATATATTAAAAAAAAGAAATATTATAAAGTGACAATCGTAATGCTGTTGTTTCTTACAATAATAATAATATTTGGATATGGTATCAATGATGAGGTTTTATTTGTTACGATAACACTTGAAGACTGAATAAATTCCTCTTTTAACAAAAATACGGATTTACCTTAAAAGGGAGACTTTATTCTCCTTTGAGCTTTTTTTTGTACACTTTTTTAGGAGCTTGTAATGCGCAAAGAATAACTTACAACTGCGGGTATTTTGATGGCCATTTGGTACATCGCATACAGAGGAAAGACTACAACTTTTGGGTCTTATGTCCAGCTTTAGGAGGAAATCCTTAGATTACTTATGGTATATGGCAGGCAGCCGCTGAAAAAGACTAACTACTTACACAACAAAGTCATAACAAAAAACAGACGACAAGTACTTGACGTAACTCTTGTCTAACTTGTAACTCTATTGCACACTTGGTAAGAGAATGGAGATTTGCCAAGGAACGCTCGTACTCAGACCATCGCTAATTAATCTCCAAACTAGATACTAAGCCTGCCTATCTTGATGCCATTGTAAATAATAAAAGGTCTTAATGGGGGAAATGTTGGGGGAAGACATTGTGAGGAACAAAATTCTGTGGCCGAATTTTTTTCACACAAAACAAGAGATATATTTATGTTTCCAAAATCGGGTGTACCTTCTAGGAACACAGTGCAGCCAACAAATTGGTACGAAACGCAAACGGCAGAAAAATAATATCACACCACCGTACTGGCATATCACAGCACAGCACAGCGCGTCACATAGACAAAAACGCTCTCGTCGTCGACGTCTAAGCAATCGCCGCCCTGCCATCACGTGCAACGTCAAGGATCACTTCGTCAAGGCAAGTCAAGAATTGCTTCGTCAAGGCACACGTTAAGGATCACTTTGTCGAGGCACGTCTAGGTTCATATCAAGGATCACTTCGTCAAGGCACGTCAAGAATCGCTTCGTCAATGCTCACGTTAAGGATCACTTCGTCAAGGCACGTCAAGGATCGCTCAAACTCAAAAGTACACGTCAAGGATCGCTTCGTCAAGGCTCACATCAAGGATCACTTTGTCGAGGTACGTCAATGATCGCTTCGTCAAGGCTCAAGTTAAGGATCACTTTTTCAAGGCACGTCTAGGTTCATATCAAGGATTACTTCGTCAAGGCACGTCAAGAATCGCTTCGTCAATGCACACGTTAAGGATCACTTTTTCAAGGCACGTCAAGGATCGCTTCGTCAATGCTCACGTTAAGGATCACTTCGTCAAGGCACGTCAAGAATTGCTTCGTCAAGGCACACGTTAAGGATCACTTTTTCAAGGTACGTAGGCTCATATCAAGGATCACTTCATCAAGGCACGTCAAGGATCGCTTCGTCAAGGCTCACGTTAAGAATTCCCTTTTCAAGGCACGTCAAAGTTCACGTCAAGGATCGCTTCGTCAAGGCTCACGTCAAGGATCACTTTTTCAAGGTACGTAGGCTCATATCAAGGATCACTTCATCAAGGCACGTCAAGGATCGCTTCGTCAAGGCTCACGTTAAGAATTCCCTTTTCAAGGCACGTCAAAGTTCACGTCAAGGATCGCTTCGTCAAGGCTCACATCATGGATCACTTTTTCAAGGCACGTCAAGGATCGCTTCGTCAAGGCTCAAGTTAAGGATCACTTTTTCAAGGAACGTAGGCTCATATCAAGGATCACTTCATCAAGGCACGTCAAGGATCGCTTCGTCAAGGCTCACGTTAAGAATTCCCTTTTCAAGGCACGTCAAAGTTCACGTCAAGGATCGCTTCGTCAAGGCTCACGTCAAGGATCACTTCGTCAAGGCACGTGAAGGATCGCTTCGTCAAGGCACGTCAAGGATAGCTTCGTCAAGGATCACATCAAGGATCACTTCGTCAAGGCTCACGTAAGAAACTGCAAAGAGTGGCCTGTATGCTTATAAGCGGGGCGCTGGGAATAACACCAACTCACGCTCCACCTCGTATTTGGCAAAAAGAAAGCGGCTACTACGGCTAAGCTGTCTTTTAACTGTCAATCAGTGGAGAGGTCACCAGAAAGTACGCTCCACTTTAATTAAATTGCTACAGCATCGACTGACGAATCTCTACTACATGATAAGGATTTCCGGACAACAATAACATCCAAAGAAGATTGAAAGATTGGATCCGTAACTGATAAAGAAACAATACAGTTTTTCACGAATGGATCTATGCTAGAGAGGAGCGGTGTAGCAGCAGGAGTCTTCTGTGAAAAGTTGAAACTAAGCATCTCTGTCTGACTCCGTGATCACTGCAGCATATACCAGGCTAAGATGATAGCGATTGAGGAGGCTATGAAGATGTTGAAGCATAGTGTACTCTCTTTTAAAAAAGACTTTAAAAAGACAGTCAGAAGGCTATAACATCGCTGTAATCTGTTTCATTTACATAAAAACAGGCGTTTAGCTGTCACTCCTCTTTAAAAGAGATGTGTAAATAGTTCGTCATTAGAATTATTTGGGTCCCGGGCCACTCGGATGTGGTAGGTAACTGCAAGGTAGACGTGGTACGTCTCTACAACTGCTACCGGAAAGGGCACTGAAACTTCGTCTTCGTCAAGGCTCAAGTTAAGGATCACTTTTTCAAGGCACGTCTAGGTTCATATCAAGGATTACTTCGTCAAGGCACGTCAAGAATCGCTTCGTCAATGCACACGTTAAGGATCACTTTTTCAAGGCACGTCAAGGATCGCTTCGTCAATGCTCACGTTAAGGATCACTTCGTCAAGGCACGTCAAGAATTGCTTCGTCAAGGCACACGTTAAGGATCACTTTTTCAAGGTACGTAGGCTCATATCAAGGATCACTTCATCAAGGCACGTCAAGGATCGCTTCGTCAAGGCTCACGTTAAGAATTCCCTTTTCAAGGCACGTCAAAGTTCACGTCAAGGATCGCTTCGTCAAGGCTCACGTCAAGGATCACTTTTTCAAGGTACGTAGGCTCATATCAAGGATCACTTCATCAAGGCACGTCAAGGATCGCTTCGTCAAGGCTCACGTTAAGAATTCCCTTTTCAAGGCACGTCAAAGTTCACGTCAAGGATCGCTTCGTCAAGGCTCACATCATGGATCACTTTTTCAAGGCACGTCAAGGATCGCTTCGTCAAGGCTCAAGTTAAGGATCACTTTTTCAAGGAACGTAGGCTCATATCAAGGATCACTTCATCAAGGCACGTCAAGGATCGCTTCGTCAAGGCTCACGTTAAGAATTCCCTTTTCAAGGCACGTCAAAGTTCACGTCAAGGATCGCTTCGTCAAGGCTCACGTCAAGGATCACTTCGTCAAGGCACGTGAAGGATCGCTTCGTCAAGGCACGTCAAGGATAGCTTCGTCAAGGATCACATCAAGGATCACTTCGTCAAGGCTCACGTAAGAAACTGCAAAGAGTGGCCTGTATGCTTATAAGCGGGGCGCTGGGAATAACACCAACTCACGCTCCACCTCGTATTTGGCAAAAAGAAAGCGGCTACTACGGCTAAGCTGTCTTTTAACTGTCAATCAGTGGAGAGGTCACCAGAAAGTACGCTCCACTTTAATTAAATTGCTACAGCATCGACTGACGAATCTCTACTACATGATAAGGATTTCCGGACAACAATAACATCCAAAGAAGATTGAAAGATTGGATCCGTAACTGATAAAGAAACAATACAGTTTTTCACGAATGGATCTATGCTAGAGAGGAGCGGTGTAGCAGCAGGAGTCTTCTGTGAAAAGTTGAAACTAAGCATCTCTGTCTGACTCCGTGATCACTGCAGCATATACCAGGCTAAGATGATAGCGATTGAGGAGGCTATGAAGATGTTGAAGCATAGTGTACTCTCTTTTAAAAAAGACTTTAAAAAGACAGTCAGAAGGCTATAACATCGCTGTAATCTGTTTCATTTACATAAAAACAGGCGTTTAGCTGTCACTCCTCTTTAAAAGAGATTTGTAAATAGTTCGTCATTAGAATTATTTGGGTCCCGGGCCACTCGGATGTGGTAGGTAACTGCAAGGTAGACGTGGTACGTCTCTACAACTGCTACCGGAAAGGGCACTGAAACTTGTGCTTTTCCAAAAAAAAAAAAAAGGCACAAGGGAAAACACTGACACTTGTATAACATAACAAGGCAGGTCTGGCCGATGTTGGACTAAAAACGCTCAACTATGCTAATCTCCCTACAAAGGCGAGAAATTAAAACGCTTATTGGGATGCTGGCGGGACTGGTTACTGGCTATCGAATATAATGACTTCTGCAGAAGCTGCATGGACGAAAAGGAAGAGGTGACAATAGAATATCTTCTTTGCTCTTGTCCGGCATTAGTGTACAGATGGTACAAATACTTAGGTAAGTGATTAATAAATAACATCTCCGATCTCAAAAACCGCAAAATGCAAGACACACTTCGTTTCATTAAGATCTCGGAAGGGATCCGCTGAAAAAGAAAAATGTATAAGCACACAAAGGACCGCTACTAGTCACCAAGTAAACGATTGCTGCCAATAACCTAACCTAACCTACATTGTTGCCTGTTTTCGGGTTGGGGTGGCTATATCATAAATAATCCAATAGTTTCCTACAAAAGCTGGACATTAGACTGAAACGTTGTCGTATTTTCTATGCCCCATATGTGAGGAATGCCTATTCCGAAGAATGATGATGAGATCTACGAGCGTCGACATTGCCAAGAGAATTAAACTCGGTGGGGTCCGGTGGGCAGGACATCTAGTTCGCATTAGTGAAGAGAGTCCTTAGCGGTAGGATTTATGGGACACGACATCAAGGCCCGCCAAGCCTATACGCTGGAGGGACGGCTTAGACCAGAACGACAAGAGTTTAGGATGGATGCGATATCGGATATGGAGAGATTTTTTGCGGGAGGCCAGCACCGGACGCCAGTTGTAAATCCAAATATGATGATGATTGTGATTAAGAAAAATTAAGTATATATCGTAACTGTATAATTGTAAGTTTTTATTTTGTTGTGGTTGCTTCTTTTATCCGTATCTGTGTAATGTTCAGGCGACAGCAGCAGCCAACCCGTTTTGTTCTGATGTACGTCTAAAAGTTAGAAAATATTATCATTCCTTCATTTTAATTATTGTTAAAAATGTAATTACTTTTAATTGGCATGTTTCAAAATGTGTTTGCTTAGGTTAGATGCTTGAACAAACCTTTTATCACAACCAATAACCGGACAGATATGGCGTCGATCACCGGAGTGTATCCGCGCATGAGTTCTTGAAATAATAATTGAAAATAAAAAAAAGCACTAAAGGACTAAATTTGTGTGTGATATTTTGTTAATAAAATATTCTTGTAGTGTTCCTACCAATGCGTTAATACGCGCAGCATTAAGACGCCCAAAAGACCCTCAAAAGACTTCCAAAAGACCCCCAAAAGACACCGAAAAGACTCCGAGAAGACCTCTAAAAGACCCTCAAAAGACTTCCAAAAGACACCCAAAAGACACTCAAAAGACCCCCAAAATACCCTCAAAAGACCCCCAAAAGACACCCAAAAGACACCGAAAAGACTCCCAAAAGACCCCAAAAAGACCCCAAAAAGACCCTCAAAAGACCCTCAAAAGACTTCAAAAAGACCCCCAAAAGACACCCAAAAGACACCAAAAAGACCCCTAAAGGACCTCTAAAAGACCCCCAAAAGACCCTCAAAAGACTTCCAAAAGACACCCAAAATACCCCCAAAATACCCTCAAAAGACACCCAAAATACACCCAAAAGACCCCCAAAAGATCACCCAAAAGACCACCCGAAAGATCACCAAAATATCCTCAAAAGACGACTCATCCTCACTCATCTCCTCTACCGGTGCCGCCAGCACGTACCTAAATATTCGCCTGATGCGATCGAAATTTTCGTAAAGCACGAAACGGAATTTACGTAACGCGTAACGTAACTGAAGGCTGTGGATTCAAAAATCCTTTTTTTACACTTTTTTTCAAAAATGACTTAAGTACAGGAGGGTGGTTTGATAAGTCCTTTTGTGTCTTTTTGAAGAAAAAATCAATTTTTTGGCAAAAAAAAGCGTTTTAGTTTTCAGCATAGTCTCCTTTAAGATCCATACATTTGGCCCAGCGTTTTTCCAATTTTTGTATTCCTTCCAAATAATAGGTTTTCCCAAGGTCCTCGACATAGGCGTTTATTTCAGTGATGACCTCGTCGTAAGACCAAAATCACTTACTGCCCAGCCATTTCTTCAGGTCTTTTGGAGATACAGGAAATAATCGCAGGGGGGCTAAATCTGAAGAATATGCTGGATGGGAAAGCAATTCTTAGACTAATTTGTGAATTTTCGCCATGGTGACTAGACACGTGCCTTGCTTTGATAGAAAATCACTTTTTTCATCGCCTTCTTCTTGCTTCAAGGCAATATCGAATCTGTCTAAAAGCTCTGAATAATGTTCGCCGGTGATCGTTTTCCCCTTTTTAGGGTAATCGATGTGAATGACCTTCTTGGCCGATAGACCCACCTTGGCCTTCTTTGATGCACGTTCACCCGAAGAAACCCACTCTCTTGATAGTTCCTTGATCTCTGGTGTGTTGTGATGGATCAATATTTCGTCCACGGTTACGAAACGGCGCAAAAACTCGTTTGAATTGTCGGGCTATATAATGGCAAGTCAACGAGGCGGCAAGCGTCCAGTAATACGATACGATGCTAGAACATTATAAAGTAATAATTTTTAAAGTTCATATGTGACCATTTGGGATGGATGGAAGCATCTCACGATAGGTGAGATAGGTCCACTAAATAACGAGAAAAAGCCACTGCAGCCGAATAACTGGCATCTCTGTTAGTAAGACCTTGTGGTGTCATTTGAGAGTTTCTCTGGAAATTGTAAACGGTAGAGGGAATATGGCGAGCCACATGCGCCACAAAATAGGATAAGTGTCGGTTGGTCTGTGGCCCAGCGAGCCTCAACCGTAAAAAACCCAATTGCTCCGAAATGTAATAGAATCCCTCGGCTATGGACGGATAACGACCTTTAGCTTTCGTACATGGATAACGATCGGTTTCTGGAACGTTAAGACCCTCCTCGAAAGACCTCAAAATGCCAGTGAGTTTATGCGACAGAATATAGACATCCAAGAAGTTTGAGTGAAATAAGATGGGTATAATGCCGGAGAATACCATTTTCCAACAAATAATACTACGATGCTCTACTCCGGTAGATCATCTGGGAGCAACGGAGGTCTGGATTTGGACTGATGCTAACTCTGGCAGCACGAAACAGCCTCACTGACGGCTAGATTCCAGAGTAGAGTAAGAAAAATTACTATCATACAGTGCTATGCTCCGATCGAAGACGCGACTGAAAATTTTAACAGTCATTTAGACTCCGTGTATAACCAACCGCTTAATGGCGACATCGTAGTGGTGATGGTGATGACCTAACGCCAAGGTAGGAAGCGACAATACTATGCTTAAGTAAGTGATGAGAGTTCACGGTCTTGGTGACCGGAAGGATAACGCAGAGCGTTATGAGGACTTCTGTAATACCAATCGCCTATAGTCATTGGAGGTACGCTGTTTAAGCATAACACCTGCCAAAAAATCAGTTGTGTCTCAACATCGAACCAGATTGATCACAATGCGCGATCAGCCGCCGCTTCAGAAATTGCATTTTAGAAGTCCGCAAAAGACGTCGAGCCTATATCGGTTAGGAGCGAGATCACCATCTTATGTTAGCTTTTATACGCGCCTTCGCACTGCATCCGTCAACAGCAACCACTCAAACTGGCTCAACATTACCAGATTCAATACTGATAGGTTTAGGGAATCCGAGGTGCGCCAATCATACAGGGACCATATTGCCTTGGAAGCAGAAATAATCAACAGCATACCTCAGGAGAACGTGGACGACCACTGGAATGTTGTGAAAAGGGCTTATGTAACTGGGACACGCACCTACGTCGGTAAAAGGCAAAATAATAACCGCACATGGTTATCGGCAGGCACTCGAATTTCAGCAACCTCAGCTATAGAGAGTACCAACTACCGGTAAGGTGTCCAAGGAATTTGAAGTCCAAAGTGGAGTACGTCAGGGGTGCATTCTATCACCGCTGTTGTTCTTGGTGTTCAACAGCGATGTACTCCGTGCAGCCATGACGGTAGGGAACAGTGGAATTCGATGGACTATGAAAACTTACCTTAAACACGATGGACTTTGCCTGCTCTAACATCGGATTTTGGACCTTCATATAATGGCCCCAAAACCTAGAAACCGAAGCAAGCAAAGTAAGGCTCAAGATAAAAAACTGCCAAAACAAAAGCCCTGAACACTTCTAACATCCGCTCTCAACTGATCATTGCTGGACAGGTAGTCGACAAGTTGACCACTTTCTATACCTATGGTCTCGGCTGAATGCGGCGGCACCGAACTGGAAGTGTGCATAAAAGGCGGGTATGCAAGGACTGCGTTCGGAATGCTATCGAAAGTCTGGAGAAGCATTGTTTTCAGCTAAAGAACTAAAGTTTCGACTGTTCCGCTCCAACGTCGAATCAGTACTATTGCATAGGTACAGTTCTTGGAAGAGGTATCCATCACCTACCACGTACAAGCTGCAAGGCGTTGTTTACCCCCTTTGCCCCTCGAGAGGTGAAAGTATTAAAGAGGAAGAGTAGTTTGTTTTTTATTTTCGATCGCGCGAGGGTGCACGGTGCATTCACTAAATCCACACCATATCATTAAGTTCATGACAGTCATTGGTATGAAGTGGGTGCTATAATAGGGACGGGCTGCATACCCTGAGGAAACCATCATTTTTGTGCAAGTGGATATTTTTTTCTTTTGAAAACAACTCCTTACCTCAAATTGTAATCCAGTGAGAATCTTTTACCACATCCTTCAAATGTGCACAGATAAGGTTGTTCGCCCGTGTGCACCCTCATATGTCGCCTCAATTTGGCAATATCACGAAATGACATTTCACATTCGGTACAACAATGGATACGCGGTCGATGCGTATGGAGATGCTTTCGCATTAACGAACTGGTGAGAAACTTTTTTGTACAACCCTTGTTTATGCATGAGACTTGCCGATCACCATGTGTTGATGGTTGTTGTTTGGTCTTTAACAGCGATTGACTTCCCGGCCATCTATTCATTTGATCAGTGTCAGCATGTGAATCCATTTCTACAATGCCCCCGTAATTTGTTGTCGGGTTAGAGCCATGCCGATTTGTCAGATCAAGCGAAAGACCGCATCCAATACCTGCAAATTCTGCAAGTTCTGCCGGATTCCAACCATGATCGCCATCAGGTTGAACTAGTTGCTGTTCGGGGAGTGGATGAAATACATACTCTGACAGATTCCAAGCATGATCACTATCAGGTTGAACTTGTTGCTGTTCGGGGAGTAGTTCATATTCATTTTGCGGAATAAAAGCGTGTACTACAGCTGTATTTACGGCCGCCATGTACTTGGCAAGAACTGGATCCTGTTCTGAGTTTCTATATGAGGGTTCTTCATCTTCACCAGATGCCCACAATGTCACAGTAAATTCACCATCCATAGTTTTAATATTCACTGTTTGACTCGGTTTATTGGCAGATTCCTCCATAATGACGTCGTCCGGACCGGAATTACTGTGTCTTAGAGTCGCGTTGTTTTGGGTGACGGTATTAAGTGATGTCTCATTGCAAGATGTATTAGTGGATGTATTAGTGAATCTACCAAATTGCTCGATCCAGCTGTTGCTTGGGAGAAGCAAAATGGACAAAAAAAAAATGATTCTTAAAATTACATTTCACGAAGAAACTTACCTGGTTGTACTAACTTCTGGTAGTGATATTGCTGATTCAAAGCTCGTATCATTCGGACTGTCCGGTAATGGTTCATACAACAACGGGAGTGAGTCGAACGGCTCAAAGTCTTCCACGGAAATAAAACAAACAGTTGGAAAAGTTGGAAGAAATACTCGCATTGTCATAAACTTACAATCGTCCATATTGTGCATGAGTATGCCTTCCGTTTTACAAGTCGCCTCCTCCCCATAAGGAACACCACAATCAGCGAGTTGCTCCGGATCGGCATAATTAAAGATTGACAACTCCGATACATCTATTTCATCGTCAACATTCCAATTCGACATAACGATCTGTGTAATGGTTAATAACCAGGGCAATGGAATTTTTATTTTCAGTCAATGAACCTAATGCAAGAATTAAAGCAGACATTCAACCGGCGCAGGTTAGCCAAAGAAGTGCCCGAGAATATAACTCAGCACCATATGTGAAGAAGGGCATAACCAAGGAATAGATTAATCTGTAGTGACGTTATAACGGCAGCGAATCCTTAACTATGTAGAGTTTACGTAGGACAGCCCAGACTCTAGCAATAATTGAATTGATATAATAATCCCAGGATAATTTCTCGTCAAGTACGAAACCAAGACTCTTGAGACTCTGAGAGAACGGAACAGACATTCCGTTAAGGATAAGACATTGGATAATGATATAATGCCATAGCCTGCCTCTGAGAGGGATTAATCGTGAGGTTGTGGTTATTGGCCTAGTAATAGATAGCCATAAGGTCAATATTTACCTGTAAAACACATGACGTAAGTTCGGCAAGAGGCGCAGAGCGAAGTAGCTGGGCGTCATCAGCAAAGAGGTGAATTTGTAAAGAACGGGGTACAAGAGGAAGAAGATCGTTTATAAAGAGAGAGAGAGAGAGAGAGAGAGAAAAAAGCAGGGGACCCAAAATTGTACCCTGAGGGACACCTTTTTGCAAGGGTAAGAAAGAGGAATAAATCTCCCCGACTGAAACATAGTGAGACCGATTGGTCAAGTATGAATGAACTATAGGTGAATAGCAGAGCTAGACAATTTAAAATGAAACGAGAGCTTGCACAAAAGAATATTATGGTCAATACTAATACTAGGAGAATATGAACTGTGACCATACCCAGGTCCATATTCTTTCGAGCAAACTCCGTGATAGTAGAGGTGGTACTGTACTACTTCCTAAAACCAATCTGAAAAGGGCTTAGTAAGGATTTATCGTCGAGTCTTAAATCTCCTGATAATGGAGGTTACAAGGTTATGAAGTTTGCAAAAGGTCCTCCATCTGGTATTAGAGCGGTCCTCCTTGAAGGCACGAAACGCCAGGTCTCTCATAGATCTTACATTAATAATCTCTTAGGTTACGCTTAGTATTGATAATTTTTCTTCGCAGTGGAATATGTGTATTGTACAAGGTAAACAAGGAGGAATCTATGATGTCAACCTACTCATTAGTATCAGAAGTGGAGAATATTCTATTTAGTTCATCATAATTGATGTGGTGAGATTCAATATTGACACCGCTATAATCTCTGAAATAAAATGATGAAGAAACGATGGAATCCAAAATTGTCCAGCAGGACAACCAAGTAAGGATGTATCACTAACCACGATGAAGTCAATCCGAGAAGAACTACTCCAGAGGGACGGTTTATTAAGATCCACTATAGAGCACCCAAAACTACGGACAATAATGCATAGATTAAGGTTAAAATCACCCGTGATGACAATATTGTTATATGTGGGACATCAAGCTCTGATCTGCTCCTGCTGCTGCATGCTTCCATATAATATTTCTTCTGCTCCAAGGCTTCAGACAAACCATCCAAATTACCAGAGGTACGATAAACTACCCCAATAAGGAGTTTAACATTCAGCATAAGGACCTCGACAAAAATTCAAGAGAAGTGGAACCAACTGACTTGTAAACAACTCTGGACTTGGACAGCAATACAATGGTGAAAGATTTATTGATTTCTACAACACCAACCACCTTGTCATAGGAGGCACCATGTTTCAGTATAAGACCTGCCACAAAGTCAGCTGGGTGTCAACTGACAGGCAATCATCATTAATATAGAGAATTTAAAAAACTCTGAGATTTTGCATAGTTTTTAATTTTTATCCTATACTAATTGGGAATACTTAATACCTACAAAAATGTCAGCTCATTCAATTATTTAATAGATGGTATTGAAAGGGTTGCTTCAAGTTTTATTGCGTGTAAAGGGTGACATAAAAAAGCAATGACAGCTCACCAGTAGACAAATGCACACACTTTCAATCTGTCAAACTGTCAATACGATTTTCTAGCAAAAAATAGCAATTGTACAAAAATAATATTCACTTACCTTTGAGCTGAGATTATGCACCAGCAACTGAAAAAAAAAACAAAAAGGGCTTCAGTAAATTTATCAAACGTTATGCTTGAATAAAAAATGGAGGTGTGGGCATAACATAATTTTCTCTTAAGGACGGGGCTCTGGCATCGTCAATAAATGTATATTAAAAAAAATGTTTTTTTTTTTTTTTTTTAATTTTTTGACACTTAACAGATTTCTTCTAAGTGCTATACTTTTTGATTTATTTGCATAAACTCGAAAAACTGTCACAGTAAACTGTGAGTTGCGCTTGTCAGATTTCTGTCAAAATCAACCGGCCCCTCGCAATTTAAGTAAAAAGCTTAAATATGAATTTTCATCACCATAAGTAAAATGGACACAGACAGACAGACAGGGATTTTTTTCCTGACTCAGGAGATACGGAAATGGGTAAATATGCGAAAATTTGAAAATTTCATGATTACTATACTTCCTTTTACTATGTAAAAGAAATTATAAGTTAAAGTTTGATTTTAAAATTTAAAATTAAAGAAAATTAATTCTTCCAACAACTTCAGACAAATCAAATCCAAATTCGAATCAACTAAAATACATTTATTTGTTAATTATAATGTTTGTTTCAATAAAAAAAAACCAACTTTTAAGCTAAATAAATAATAATAAACAAAAAATAAAAGATAATTAATAACAACTGCAAATTTTTATACAATGTGCATGTGTCATAATTTTTGCAAATTGCGTCATATGTCATTGTGCTTTGACATTTATGTTGTGTGACTGATAGAGAATTAGTTGAAAACAATTAATGCAGTGATACACTCCTGAAGAACGCGGAACTATTGTTACACAATGGCATTTGACGCCATTTGCAAAAATTATTGCACATTATGACATTACTTTTTCGCCACCATTATGAAAAAAAGCCCATGTAAACCCTACCTTATAAACGTTGAGCTATGATCTGTCATATTCGTATTCGAAATGAATTTTTACTTCCCAATATGGAATTTTGTATTTCATATTTTTACGTGCACTTATCCTAAATCGGCTTTTATATTTATTTAATATTTAAACAAAACACCTTTACAAGCAAAAATAAATTTATAAAAAGGCATTTTATCAAAACCGGCACCACACAACCGAAGAACGGAAATTCATTAATTTCCCTTTGAACTTCGTATTCAAAATGACGGCCACAGAACAAATTTTAAATTTAAAAGCTGAGCGAACGCGTAAACGCACTAATCATAACACCTTTTTCATTTGAATGCATAGCCAATGCGTATTATTATCGAAATAAATAGAATAAAAATCTTTAAAACACATTTATGTGAAATAAACACAATTAAAAGAAATTAAAAAAAGCCCATGTAAGCCCCACCTTATAAACGTTGAGCTATCATTTGGCAGCCTTTCGTATTCGAATTTTTACTTTCCCAATTTGGAATTTTGTATTTCATTTTTTTACGTGCACTTATCCTAAATCGACTTTTATTTGAATAATATTTAAACGAAACACCTTTACGAGCAAAATTAAATTTATAAAAAAGCATTTTATCGAAAACGCACCACGCAACCGAAGAACGAAAATTCATTAATTTCCCTTTGAACTTCGTATTCAAAATGACGGCCATAGAACAAATTTTCATTTTAACTTTCGCTGAGCGAACGCGTAAACGCACTAATCATACAACTTTTTTCATTGAAATGCGTAGCCAATGCGTTTAATAATAGAAATAAATAGAATTAAGATCTTTAAAACACATTTATGTGACCGAATTTTAAGAAATTAAAAAACGCTTCAATAAAACCGACACAACTGACGAACTTCTGCACCAACTGCTACTGCGGTGAATTCGTAAATTACTACACGAAAGCATTCGCTGTGGGTTTACATTGGGGAATTTCTTCAAACAGAACTTCCTATGCATTTACGTTCGTAAATGGGTGGGTGTCTATGCTTAATGGCAATTAACAAATATTAGGTCCGTTTGGTGTAATGTTTTTAACACTTTCGAAATATAACCTTCTAACAAATCATAAAATTTGTAATAAAATCATTTTATAATGCGCATAAGTTCCGTTAGACTTGCTCTGTTTGTCCAACACAGCACTAGCCTTTTATCGCAGAATTCTTTTTCTTTTTAACACAATTTTAAAGAATTTAATATGAAAAATATATTAATATTAATATTTTGCCGGACATTTGATTAGAACTCCTATTTGAAAATGCCGAATAACATAAGAAAATGGACAGAGAATACCCAAAAATTACTTTTTATTTATTTTAATTAATAATGTGTTCTACCACCACGGTTAACTATGATCTCGTACATCCTGTTAGGTAAGGAGTCATATATTTTCTTTACATAATCAAGTGAAATAGTCTTCCAGGTACTTTTTATTCCTTTAATGAGTTCCGATTCAGTTGGATATTGCCTTCCAGACTCGTATACTTTGCGATACGGGTTTTTCTTTAACTTTGGCTGCTGAGTCGTGCGAATCGGACGCGTGCCTCAAAATAATTTTCTTGTGACCTGCTGTAATAAAAGAAGATGGCCCTTCATATTCTTTCCATAGTTATGCTCATGGCGTAAGAATGGGGAAATAACTTTACGGCTGAGGTATTATTTTTTTTTTAATTTCATGGATTGATTGGCACATTCACTATGAGCCCTTTCGGACTCATTTAACGCTTTTGCTTTTCCCATATTTACTAAATTTAATTGAAAATTATTCAAATTAAGCTAATGATAACTTTGATAAGAAAAATACGACTACTTTCACGCAAAAATTAATAGTAAAGTGCTAATCGGCTTTTGCAAGAAAAAATGCAATGAATGAATGCAAAAGAAAACAACGGTTAATTTTCTGAACTCAAGTTATTTTTTAGAGTGAGAGTAAATAGAGGAGAATGAAAATTAAGCATACATATTCAAAGTTCCGAGTTATTTGCATTTACACTGAAAGACTAGAGGCGGGCGCTAATCGGTTGTCGGGAAGTGTACTTTAGATCGTAAAACGGATATAAATAATATTATTCAAATTATCCCACTGCAAACGATATCAGCTGTAACACAACCGCCGCATAAAACGCGTTACATATGCGGTAAAATATTCCCATTTTTTAAAAGAAAAATTATTAGATGCAGACAACAAACTAAAACGCTTTTTCTTATTCTCCTGTCAATCACTTTATTATTTGACGTACAAATTAATGTAAGGTTCAGAATACAAACAGCAGCTAAATAATAGCTGCGAGCTCTGTTGTGCTTACTTGCAGAAAGCAAGAAAATAGCTGCGCACGAAAATTAAAATTTTTATTCATCCACTGCCGTATCAGATTACATCAAACGGACCTAATATTTGTTAATTGCCATTAAGCATAGACACCAACCCATTTACGAACGTAAATGCATTCCGGTGCAGAAGTTCGTCAGTTGTGTCGGTTTTATTGAAGCGTTTTTTAATTTCTTAAAATTCGGTCACATAAATGTGTTTTAAAGTTCTTAATTCTATTTATTTCTATTATTAAACGCATTGGCTACGCATTTCAATGAAAAAAGTTGTATGATTAGTGCGTTTACGCGTTCGCTCAGCGAAAGTTAAAATGAAAATTTGTTCTATGGCCGTCATTTTGAATACGAAGTTCAAAGGGAAATTAATGAATTTTCGTTCTTCGGTTGCGTGGTGCGTTTTCGATAAAATGCTTTTTTATAAATTTAATTTTGCTCGTAAAGGTGTTTCGTTTAAATATTATTCAAATAAAAGTCGATTTAGGATAAGTGCACGTAAAAAAATGAAATACAAATTCCAAATTGGGAAAGTAAAAATTCGAATACGAAAGGCTGCCAAATGATAGCTCAACGTTTATAAGGTGGGGCTTACATGGGCTTTTTTTAATTTCTTTTAATTGTGTTTATTTCACATAAATGTGTTTTAAAGATTTTTATTCTATTTATTTCGATAATAATACGCATTGGCTATGCATTCAAATGAAAAAGGTGTTATGATTAGTGCGTTTACGCGTTCGCTCAGCTTTTAAATTTAAAATTTGTTCTGTGGCCGTCATTTTGAATACGAAGTTCAAAGGGAAATTAATGAATTTCCGTTCTTCGGTTGTGTGGTGCCGGTTTTGATAAAATGCCTTTTTATAAATTTATTTTTGCTTGTAAAGGTGTTTTGTTTAAATATTAAATAAATATAAAAGCCGATTTAGGATAAGTGCACGTAAAAATATGAAATACAAAATTCCATATTGGGAAGTAAAAATTCATTTCGAATACGAATATGACAGATCATAGCTCAACGTTTATAAGGTAGGGTTTACATGGGCTTTTTTTCATAATGGTGGCGAAAAAGTAATGTCATAATGTGCAATAATTTTTGCAAATGGCGTCAAATGCCATTGTGTAACAATAGTTCCGCGTTCTTCAGGAGTGTATCACTGCATTAATTGTTTTCAACTAATTCTCTATCAGTCACACAACATAAATGTCAAAGCACAATGACATATGACGCAATTTGCAAAAATTATGACACATGCACATTGTATAAAAATTTGCAGTTGTTATTAATTATCTTTTATTTTTTGTTTATTATTATTTATTTAGCTTAAAAGTTGGTTTTTTTTATTGAAACAAACATTATAATTAATAAATAAATGTATTGTTCAGTTGATTCGAATTCGGATTTGAATTCACATGACTGAATTTGTTGGAAGAATTAATTTTCTTTAACTGGCTTTAAAGTTTAAAAAATTTTAAAATCAAACTTTAATAGTATTATTATAGTAATCATGAATGTTCGCAGATTTACCCATTTCCGTATCTCCTGAGTAAGAAAAAAAAAGTCCCTGTCTGTCTGTCTGTGTCCACTCTACAGCCCCGACGTATGAACTTATGGTGATGAAAATTCATATTTAAGCTTTTTACCTAAATTGCGAGTGGTGGGTTGATTTTGACAGAAATCTGACAAGCGGAAGTGACAGTTTACTTGGACAGTTTTTCGAGTTTATGCAAATAAATTAAAAAGTATAGCACTTAGAAGAAATCTGTTAAGTGTCAAAAAATTAAAAAAAAAAATTAATAAAAAAAAATTAAAACATTTTTTTAATATACATTTATTGACGATTGAAGCCTCGTCCTTAAAAGAAAATGGTGTTATGTCCACACCTCCATTTTTTACTCAAGCAGAACGTTTGATAAATTTACTGAAGCCCTTTTTTGTTTTTTTTTGTTCAGTTGCTGGTACATAATCTCAGCTCAAAGGTAAGTCAATATTATTTTAATACAATTGCAATTGTTTGCTAGAAAATTGTATTGACGGTTTGACAGATTGAAAGTGTGTGACATTTGTGTGTGCATTTGTCTACTGGTGAGCTGTCATTGCTTTTTTTATGTCACCCTTTACACGCAATAAAACTTGAAGCAACCCTTCCAATACCATCTTTAAAATAATTGAATGGACTGACATTTTTGTAAGTATTAAGTATTCACAATTAGTATAGGATGCAAAATTAAAGAAACAACAACAAAATTTTCATGTAAATTCTTTAATAGGAGATGGATTTGTGTGACAAATTTGAATAAAATCTGACTTTCGGAAGTGTGTTAAAAATTGATCACACGCCAGCCAGCCACGGGCACGCGTACCATAAGACTTGTTCCTATGAAAATTCTGGGATATCGTCAGTAATTTTTTTTCTTATTTCTTATTTCTCGACCGATTTGTATGAAATTCGGTATGGCGCATTTTGGGTGTCTTTTGAGGGTCTTTTGGGGGTCTATTGAGTTTTTTTTTTTGAAAGTCTGTTGGGGGTCTTTTTGTGGTTTTTTGCGGGTATTTGGGGGAGTTTTTTGAAGAGTCTTTTGAATGTCTTTCAGTGTTGTTTTGGGGAGTCTTTTGGGGGTATTTTTATGATTCTTTTGGGGATTTTAGGGATCTTCTGATGGTCTTTTGGTGTCTTTTATGGGTCTGTTGACGGTTTGTTGCGACACAACATCAAGAATTTTCACTTACATCTCGCGCAAAGGTTACACGCACTGTTTTTTTTTCTTGGAACTGACAATGAAGTATCCTTGGAATGACTATGTACTCACAGTATAAACTCTCTATAAAACACAAATTTCAATTATTATTAACTTTTAAAAGACAAGCTACTACAGTGCAAAAGTAGAACGATCGCGCTCACAGCAAAAACTATACTGAGCTTATAGACGCAAAATAATTTTTGACAAGCAACAGCCAAATAAACAGACTGACGCATATATTGAAACGCTCGCTTACTGGTAGTGGTAGTGATAAGAGTTAGGACTAAAAAATACCAATCCGTTCGCTCGATATTTAAAAGAATTAAGTTTCAGCAACGTCCACAGTCCACATGTGCATACACATGTTACTGCTTTTGTTTGTTGATTTAAGGAAAAGTGTAGCAGTAATTAATAAACAGATATTTGATATCCGTGTCGTCGTCGAAAGCCTCAGAAAATATCAAACCTCAAAATACATAAACAGACCTTCACGTGCTATAAACAAATTTTATAATAATACATAATATATATAATAGAGATATATATATATATATATATATATAATATACCTCAACCTTTAAAGCTTTAAGAATGGGGTTGAAAATTCATCACAAGATTCCACCAGTCAGCCACCCACAGACAGACACATGCCGACGCGAAGTTAATATGGAGCGTTGCAGTATGCACTAAGAAGTTATTTTAATGAACATTTAATATATATCTATAAGAATACTAAATAGGGCTCTCAGAGCAAAGGTATCTAACTGAGGAATTGGATCGTCCACGAATGACCGATGACCAAACTATGTCAAACTATCCAGATACTGGCTAACGCAGACGACATTGACATCTTCATAAATAGAAACCTGAAAGCTTCACAAGGCGCTTTCATCCAAATAGAGCGAATGGTGCGAAATCTGCGGTTAGTGCACTGCTTTTTCGTTCACTATTGTCAGAGATTGTAGGTTGATCAAAACCACAAAATCTCACAATTCAGAGGGTATAGAGGCCATTAGGAGGCATAAAAGTAAAAACTATTAAGTGTAAGAGGTCGTAAGTTGGGCAAAACCCCTCAGAACCTCGTATTTCAGAGAGTATTAAAGGCTTGAGAGGCCTGAATGTAAAAATGTCAATTGTCAGAGGTCGTAAGTTGTTCAAAGCCACAAAGAAAAAAAAAGTCCCTGTCTGTCTGTCTGTGTCCACTCTACAGCCCCGACGTATGAACTTGTGGTGATGAAAATTCATATTTAAGCTTTTTACCTAAATTGCGAGTGGTGGGTTGATTTTGACAGAAATCTGATAAGCGGAAGTGACAGTTTACTTGGACAGTTTTTCGAGTTTATGCAAATAAATTAAAAAGTAACGCACACTTAGAAGAAATCTGTTAAGTGTCAAAAAATTAATAAATAAAAAAAAAAAAAAAAAAATTAAAACATTTTTTTAATATACATTTATTGACGATGCAAGCCTCGTCCTTAAAAGAAAATGGTGTTATGTCCACACCTCCATTTTTTACTCAAGCAGAACGTTTGATAAATTTACTGAAGCCCTTTTTTGTTTTTTTTTGTTCAGTTGCTGGTACATAATCTCAACTCAAAACCACAAAATCTCACAATTCAGAGGGTATAGAGGCCATTAGGAGGCATAAAAGTAAAAACTATTAAGTGTAAGAGGTCGTAAGTTGGGCAAAACCCCTCATAACCTCGTATTTCAGAGAGTATAAAAGGCATTGAGAGGCGTGAATGTAAAATCTCATAATTCAGAGGGTACAGAGGTCGTAGGAGTACGGAAGGTAAAAACTAGTTAGGTAAAAAGTGTTAGTGGTGGTAAGTTGGGCAAAACATCAGAACCTCGTATTTCGGA
Source organism: Nephrocerus scutellatus (assembly GCA_947095585.1). Classification (NCBI taxonomy): domain Eukaryota; kingdom Metazoa; phylum Arthropoda; class Insecta; order Diptera; family Pipunculidae; genus Nephrocerus; species Nephrocerus scutellatus. Next base: position 4,067,783 of record OX352766.1, read on the forward strand.
GAGCATAAAAGGCTTGAGAGGACTGAATGTAAAAATGTCAATTGTCGGAGGTCTTTCGTTAGTAAAAACCTCAAAATCTCATAATCCAAAAGATATAGAGGCTCATTAGGAGGCATAAAAGTAAAAATGTCAATTGTCAGAGGTCTTAGGTTGGTCAAAACCTAAATATCTCATAATTGGGAGGATGTAGAGGCCATTAGGAGGCTTAAAGATCAAAACATCAATGGCCAAGGTCTTAGGTTGGTCAAAAACTTAAGATCTCATAATTTTAGGGGTCTACTATAATGCCAGAAGGTAAAAACGTACATTGCCAGAGGTCTTAGGTTAGTCAAATCCTTAATAAGTCATAATTTTAAGGGTCTAGGACTACTAGGATGCCCGAAGGCAAAAACGTCGATTGCTAGAGCTCTTTGGTTGATCAAAACCTTAATATTTTATAGTTTTAAGGGTCTAGAGGCCATTAGGAGGCTTGAAGGTAAAAATATCAATTGCCAGAAATCTTCATTATCATCATATTTGGCTCTAAAACCGGAGTCCGGTCTTGGCCTCCCGCAAAAAGTCTCTCCACCGCTCCCGATTTCGAGCCGATGTTATTCAGTTTGGCATCCCTAAACTCTGGGCATCCTGGTCTACGCCATCCCACCAGTGTAGGCTTGGCGGGCCTCGCTGTCATGTTCTATAAATCCTACCGCAAAGGACTTTCCGAGCAGGATCCTCTTCGCTCATGCGAGCTAGATGTCCTGCCCACCGGAGCCTACCAAGCTTAATTTTCTTCACGATGTCGACATCGCGGTAACGCTCGTAGATCTCATCATTATAGAGTCTCCGGAATCGTCCTTCCTCACATACGGGGCCAAAAATGCTACGTAAGACTTTTCTCTCGAACGCGGCTAAGAGGTCAGAATGCTTTTTGCTAAACACCCAAGTCTCAGATCCATATCTTAGTACTGTTAATGACCATTGTCTTGTATATATTAGCAGCTTGGATGTTATGGTTAAGTTTCTGGATTTGAAGAGTCTTAACAGACTATAGCCAGAGGTCTTAGTTTGATTAAAAACATAAAAATGTCATACATTAGACTTAAAAGTGTGGTAAAACGTTAAAATGACAAAAGTCAGGGGTTATCGGTGTTTCACAGCGTCTAAATGTCAAATGGTAGAAATGTTCATAGGTTAACGGTAGGTCAAAAGCTCAAAATATGTACATTAGACGTTATATGTGTGTCGAAACGTCCAAATGTCAAAAGTCAGAGGTCTTTAGGAGGGCTTAAGGTGGATGTGTCAACGTTGACAGGTTTGACAGGTTGATCGAAACCTCAAAACGTCATAACTTTTCTAATATTCGTTTTATTGTCAATTGTCGAAACGTCCAAATGTCAAAAGTCAGAGGTCTTTAGGAGGGCTTAAGGTGGATGTGTCAACGTTGACAGGTTTGACAGGTTGATCCAAACCTCAAAACGTCATAACTTTTCTAATATTCGTTTTATTGTCAATTGATTTTTAATGTTCTCTCTCTCTCTCTTTTTATTTCAGGTAAGTTTTGCATGTTTGCTTATGTAATATTTTGGAACTATGTACCTACCTATATGCACCCATATCATACAACAGGGTGTCAATACGTCCGTTCGGGAATCGGGTAGGTGGAAGTTATATCGAAATTAAGAAGTAGAAAGCGTATTAAAAAAACAACAACTAATTACAAGAAAGAATTGGTAAGCATAGGCATATGAATAGAGCGTGTTATCAGAACGCGGTATTTTACAGGAGGTCGACTGTGTTTAAAAGTTGGTATGTATTTTTGTTTGCATTGGGTAGAACCCAAGAAAAAAGTTCTTGCCAGCGATAGCAATAGTGGGGCTCTACAATTGACCACCGCATTAAGTGCAAAAAATGTACTATACGCTTTTGGAGGACATTAATAAAAAGAGTACATGCGTGGCAAATGGAAAATCAAAAATGCTGGTGATTCAATTATTCCGATAATTCCTCCCTTTTGAAATTGAACGCTTCGCTGCCTAAGAAGCAATGGCTTTTTAATTTCTTCCTTTTTTGCCTTTCTAAAATTATTGTCACAAACTTTTGCTTCTGACAGAGCTTCTGTTGATCACAAGTACCAACATTATTCAGAGAATTTGTAGAAAATTGTATGGACCTAAACACTGCAGTAGATATGATTGCAGTTAATACTGCGTTCCCACTGGTCAAATCAAAAGCTACTGCACTCAATGGTATCCATCCTAGCTACGAGTAAATCAATTCACCACATAACCTATATCTTCAATAATAATCTTACATATTTGATATATCTATCACATTTCTCAAATGTCCACTTTTCACAAAGCGTACCACTGGGATCAGTACTCGGTCCAAGTTTGTTTTCGCTGTTAATTAACGACCTTCCTGCCGTAATTAGTAATTGTAAATATCACTTATATGCAGATGATGTGAAGTTGCACTTCTCTCTTCTCGTATTGGCTTAGTAGAGAATGGGGTGGCAATCAATCAATAAATTCTTCTGTGGACTTATCAAAAGAAGCTACTACTTAACGCTAGCAAAACGAACGCTGTCACTATGCAAAAGGATCTTATCGACATTTCATCATTTCCTTTTCTGGATAATAAAACAAATACAAATACAAATACAAATACAAATACAAATACACATACAAATACAAATACAAATACAAATACAAATACAAATACAAATACAAATACAAATACAAATACAAATACAAATACAAATACAAATACAAATACAAATACAAATACAAATACTATCATAGAAAGATCACATTCCTCAGATCGTCTCAAAATTTTAGGGGTCTCTTCGCTATTTGTCGATTGGCACTCAGTTTATGCCAGTAAGAGTGAAGTTACATTCAGTGCATCGAAGAAGCCACACGTATTCAGAGATTGTTCAGAAAACATGCCGTCAAAATGAAAATAATGTACAGGAAGCCCTCCGAACTCGACCCTGGTTGCTTTCTTCTAGAAATGCTATTTAACAAAGTCAAGGACACGGGAAGGGTTCCCGATCAGTGATGCAGCTACACAACTATCTCGATATTTATAAGAAAGGCGACCCGGCAGAAATCTCGAACTGGCGGCCAATTGCTATCTCCAATACCACCGAGAAACTGTATGCAGCCTGCATCGCCTCGCGTCTTTCCAACTGGGCAATAAACAACGAAATTATATTTCCGACCCAGAAGTGTTCTATGTCGTATGAAGGTTGCGTGGAACACAACTTTGTGGTGAAAGCTATAATTGAAGACTGCAGACGTAAACGTTCAACCTGCTGTATGGCGTGGCTCGATCTAACCATCGCGTTTGGATCGATTCCTCACCTACACATCTTCCTTGCATTACGTCTGTCTGTTAAGAGTTTGCTTTTTTGGTCTTTCTGGGGTGTTTTGGGGGTCCTTTAAAGTCTTTTACGGGTTGTTCGCGTCTCTTTTGAGTATTTTAGAGTCTTTTGCGAAATCCTTTTGAGGGTCTTTTGGAAATCTGTTGAGTGTCTTTTAATATATATATATATATATATATATATATATATATATACAAGTCAATATATATGCAAGTCAATCAAATAGTCTCTAATACATATTTCTCTATTTTATATTAAAGAGCATTCTTATTCATCCAAATGTGATATTTCGTTGCGCAGTGAACTCAACCATTCTGCTATGTTATAAATGACTCAGAAGACGGTTAAAATAATGCTGCTGGTACATAAATAATAGTTATAACTATGTATGTATGTACTTACATAGTACCAAGTAACAAATGCATTCAAAACTCTACCAAATTGCATATAGCAACTGTCGCAAGCTTTATAAAGTTGCTTAAAAATGCTATTTATCCAAATGAAATTATAAAAGTTGGTATAAGCGATGCTTTCAATGGCTCAGAAGACGGTAAAAATAATGCTGCTGGTACATAAATAATAGTTATAACTATGTATGTATGTACTTACATAGTACCAAGTAACAAATGCATCATAAACTCTACCAAATTGCATATAGCAACTGTCGCAAGCTTTATAAAGTTGCTTAAAAATGCTATTTATCCAAATGAAATTATAAAGGTTGGTATAAGCGATGCTTTCAATGGCTCAGAAGACGGTAAAAATAATGCTGCTGGTACATAAATAATAGTTATAACTATGTATGTATGTACTTACATAGTACCAAGTAACAAATGCATCATAAACTCTACCAAATTGCATATAGCAACTGTCGCAAGCTTTATAAAGTTGCTTAAAAATGCTATTTATCCAAATGAAATTATAAAGGTTGGTATAAGCGATGCTTTCAATGGCTCAGAAGACGGTAAAAATAATGCTGCTGGTACATAAATAATAGTTATAACTATGTATGTATGTACTTACATAGTACCAAGTAACAAATGCATCATAAACTCTACCAAATTGCATATAGCAACTGTCGCAAGCTTTATAAAGTTGCTTAAAAATGCTATTTATCCAAATGAAATTATAAAGGTTGGTATAAGCGATGCTTTCAATGGCTCAGAAGACGGTAAAAATAATGCTGCTGGTACATAAATAATAGTTATAACTATGTATGTATGTACTTACATAGTACCAAGTAACAAATGCATTCAAAACTCTACCAAATTGCATATAGCAACTGTCGCAAGCTTTATAAAGTTGCTTAAAAATGCTATTTATCCAAATGAAATTATAAAAGTTGGTATAAGCGATGCTTTCAATGGCTCAGAAGACGGTAAAAATAATGCTGCTGGTACATAAATAATAGTTATAACTATGTATGTATGTACTTACATAGTACCAAGTAACAAATGCATTCAAAACTCTACCAAATTGCATATAGCAACTGTCGCAAGCTTTATAAAGTTGCTTAAAAATGCTATTTATCCAAATGAAATTATAAAGGTTGGTATAAGCGATGCTTTCAATGGCTCAGAAGACGGTAAAAATAATGCTGCTGGTACATAAATAATAGTTATAACTATGTATGTATGTACTTACATAGTACCAAGTAACAAATGCATCATAAACTCTACCAAATTGCATATAGCAACTGTCGCAAGCTTTATAAAGTTGCTTAAAAATGCTATTTATCCAAATGAAATTATAAAGGTTGGTATAAGCGATGCTTTCAATGGCTCAGAAGACGGTAAAAATAATGCTGCTGGTACATAAATAATAGTTATAACTATGTATGTATGTACTTACATAGTACCAAGTAACAAATGCATCATAAACTCTACCAAATTGCATATAGCAACTGTCGCAAGCTTTATAAAGTTGCTTAAAAATGCTATTTATCCAAATGAAATTATAAAGGTTGGTATAAGCGATGCTTTCAATGGCTCAGAAGACGGTAAAAATAATGCTGCTGGTACATAAATAATAGTTATAACTATGTATGTATGTACTTACATAGTACCAAGTAACAAATGCATCATAAACTCTACCAAATTGCATATAGCAACTGTCGCAAGCTTTATAAAGTTGCTTACAAATGCTATTTATCCAAATGAAATTATAAAGGTTGGTATAAGCGATGCTTTCAATGGCTCAGAAGACGGTAAAAATAATGCTGCTGGTACATAAATAATAGTTATAACTATGTATGTATGTACTTACATAGTACCAAGTAACAAATGCATTCAAAACTCTACCAAATTGCATATAGCAACTGTCGCAAGCTTTATAAAGTTGCTTACAAATGCTATTTATCCAAATGAAATTATAAAGGTTGGTATAAGCGATGCTTTCAATGGCTCAGAAGACGGTAAAAATAATGCTGCTGGTACATAAATAATAGTTATAACTATGTATGTATGTACTTACATAGTACCAAGTAACAAATGCATCATAAACTCTACCAAATTGCATATAGCAACTGTCGCAAGCTTTATAAAGTTGCTTAAAAATGCTATTTATCCAAATGAAATTATAAAGGTTGGTATAAGCGATGCTTTCAATGGCTCAGAAGACGGTAAAAATAATGCTGCTGGTACATAAATAATAGTTATAACTATGTATGTATGTACTTACATAGTACCAAGTAACAAATGCATCATAAACTCTACCAAATTGCATATAGCAACTGTCGCAAGCTTTATAAAGTTGCTTACAAATGCTATTTATCCAAATGAATAGTTGGTATATGCGATGCCTTCAATGGTACAATATCGAGTCGTGTGATAACATTCCATCGATTGGAAGTACTATATTACTTTACTCCTCTTATTCCACTCGTTTGGTTTTTTTTTTATTCCTAATGCATGGAATAATAAAATGATTTCTATTCCTATTCCAGGAGAGTAATAGATGTACAATTACGAGTTGTTCGTTTATTAAAACAAAAGGATAACTTAAACGTATTGTATATAAATTTTGACAAAATGACAGTGGACGCAGAACTTTGTGCTATTTACAGCGAGTTGCTCCTGCCGTTATTGTGGTTGTTATTTGTTGTTTAACGTCTAAAAAATAAAAAAATAAAAACAAAATATTATTAAGTGTGTGCCTTCATTTTCATTTTCGTTAAAAATATACTTACTTTTCTTTCGTATGCCTTAGAATATGTCTCTTTAGGGATTTCGGTTGGGTATATGCTTTATTACAACCGTCAATCGGACAGGCATGGGGTCGTTCACGGGTGTGTGTCATCATATGCATTCTGCAATTAATAATTATACATATATATATATATATTATAAATAAAATAAATATTAGTCATTATGCAGGCGGTTGTCAATTGGAAAACCACCATAAGAATAATAATTTAATTTGTGAGGGATCGCACCAGTGACCACATAAATAACATACCTAAAAGCATATAAGGTACGTTTTTGACCCTACATCGACTCTGGTGCCTCTCAAAGTAAAAGCATACACAAATCAGTACTACGTTTTAATTAATCGCACACTCGGTGCATGGGAACAAAAAATATAAGACATATCCAATAGCATAATTTATGACCGGCGGTCGTTCGCCTATGAAAATAAATATGCAATCTAAGCATCATGGGCAAACGAGCGCCGGCCGCTTAGAACGTTAATTACCCTTTCCATGCATTGCGCTGAGTAAGCGGCGCATGGAAATGGTATTGAAATAATAAGGTCGTTCGCTTGAGGAAACAAATATGTCAACGCAGCAGCATAGGCGTACGAACTCAAAAACACTTGACGCGGCCGGTCATATATTACATACGTACATACATACACTATGCTGATAAAGCGATATTATCTAAAATATGAATATAGATGAGTAGGCAGTCCAGAGTCGATCCATGGTCGAAAACGTTGTATGCTTTTAGGCATGTTATTTATGTGGTCGCTGGTGCGATCCCTCACAAATTAAACAATTATTATTTATATTAACAAAACTATTAGAATACATTTATATATATATATATATATATATATAAATAAAAGATATTATATATAATAAAATTAGTGTTTATATATATTTATATTAATTTATAAATAATTTATATAATTTAATAAATATGCTAATAATATATTAATTATATATAAATAAAATATTTAAAATTAATATATACATATATAAAGTTTAAAAAATTAAATTATAAGAAATATATTATATATTATATATTAAAATTATAAGAAATATAACAATTTATATATTAATAAAATTAGAAATTATATCGCAAAAATATTTAAGATAAGTGGATAAAATCTTAAGATAAATTTATTAATTTTAAGATAAATGGATTAAATCCTAAGATAAATTTATTAATTTTGAGATAAGTGGATAAAATCTTAAGATAAATTTATTAATTTTAAGATAAATGAATAAAAACTTAAGATAATTTTATTAATTTTAAGATAAATGGATAAAAACTTAAGATAATTTTATTATTTTAAGATAAATGGATAAAATCTTAAGATAAATTTATTAATTTTGAGATAAGTGGATAAAATCTTAAGATAAATTTATTAATTTTAAGATAAGTGGATAAAATCTTAATATAAATTTATCAATTTTAAGATAAGTGGATAAAATCTTAAGATAAATTTATTAATTTTAAGATAAATGGATAAAAACTTAAGATAATTTTATTAATTTTAAGATAAGTGGATAAAATCTTAAGATAAATTTATTAATTTTGAGATAAGTGGATAAAATCTTAAGATAAATTTATCAATTTTAAGATAAGTGGATAAAATCTTAAGATAAATTTATTAATTTTAAGATAAATGGATAAAATCTTAAGATAAATTTATTAATTTTAAGATAAACCCTAAGATAAATTTATTAATTTTAAGATAAATCCTAAGATAAATTTATTAATTTTAATATAAGTGGATAAAATCTTAAGATAAATTAATTAAAATAAGTATAAGATAAAGTAATAATTTGTAGTGCAACTTAGCCATCAATGGTGGTTGGCAAAGTCGTAGTAGAGATGGGGAAACCATCCTGTTTATGCAAGTGGATATTTTTCTCTTTGAAAGTTAATTCTTACTTTAAATTGAAAGCCTGGGCAAATTTTTTGCCACATCCTTCAGATTGGCATTGAAAAGGTTTTTCGCCCGTGTGCACCCTTTCATGTTGCTGCAAATTCCAATTGTACGCAAATGTTCTACCACATACGGCACATGGAAGCGATCGCGGTCTATGCCTTGGTATTGTGAAGTTGTCGCATGAGATTATCCGATCATCATGTAGTTGGAGTTGTAGCTGCTGTTGTTGTTGTTGTTGTTGTTGTTGTTGTTGTTGTTGTTGTTGTTGTTGTTGTTGTTGTTGGTGATGGTGCTGGTGTGTGTCATTCGAACTGTCCGACACTTGCATTGTGAAGTTGTCGCATGAGATTATCCGATCATCATGTAGTTGAAGTTGTAGCTCTTGTTGTTGTTGTTGTTGTTGTTGTCGTTGTTGGTTATGGTGCTGGTGTGTGTCATTCGAACTGTCCGGCACTTGCATTGTGAAGTTGTCGCATGAGATTATCCGATCATCATGTAGTTGAAGTTGTAGCTCTTGTTGTTGTTGTTGTTGTTGTTGTTGTTGTTGTCGTTGTTGGTTATGGTGCTGATGTGTGTCATTCGAACTGTCCGGCACTGCGTCGTACCGCTGCATATATGAGTCTGACTGCATTTGTGAGTCCCAGATTTCTACTTCACTTCCAATGTCAAGATGCGACATAACGATCACTGCTGTATCGGAAAAGAATTTCAATAAAAATTAGTAGAACATTTATTCATTCCATTTACTTACCTCATAAGCTTATGAACGATGAAATGGAATTTGGGTTTCTTTTAGAAAATAAGTGTTCAGAGTGCCTCAACAATTAGATTTTGTTTAATAGCACTACTATTCAAAGCTGAGCGATCTTAATATTAATAATATAATAATAATAAATAATAAACATGCTTTGAATCAATTTATGAATACCGCCTATTTGTAGTCGGACTGTCAGTTTAGGTATTGCTTTGGCGGAAGCAGTGATGAGGAAGCGAGAAGCTCGCAAATGCTCGTAAAGTGCCTTATTGTAGAAAAGCTGACTAAACTTAGCCACAACTTAGCCAAAAATCGCCCTAGAATCTAGAGTCTAAGAAATCACAGTCAAAAACAAAAAACAGAAATACCCTTCAGGGAAAATCAAAAACTCGACAAGTCAGCGCAAAGGGAATATTGGTGCGTGATGCCGGCAACAAACGAGTGGATGAACGCCTCCGCCGGCCCAACTGATACAAAACAACTGATCCAACTGCTGATCCAACGACATTAGCAGAGCTTTTAATTCATCTTGTAGAGAGAGCTTGGGAGGCAGAAAGTTTCCCCGACGAGCGGAAGAAGGGAATGATTGGCAAGCTCCCTTAAAAAAACGTAGTCTTATGGAGTTCGAAAACTGGAGATGCATTTGAGTTCTTCCTGCAGTTGCAAGATAATAGCCAAAGTAGTACTTGAGCGAATTAAGGAACATCTCCGCACTGGATCCTCTTGTGTAGACCACATAAACACCCTGCGGATCATTATTGAACAGTGCGTTGAATCCCGGTCACCACTACACCGGCTGTTCATCGATTTTGAGTAGGCGTTTGAAAGTGTCAACAGGCTCGCCTTGCGCAGGAGAGGTATACCAGATATTAGCTTTTATTAAAGCAACCTGTGACGGCTCTAAATGTCATGTGCTGCATAGGGGAAAGCTGTCAAAGGAATTCGAGATCCTAATTGGGGTACGACAAGGTTGCATTCTATCGCCGATACTTTTTTTTTTGTTGGTGATGATTAGCGATGTACTTCGCGCAACTTTATCTACTGGAAAAGGAGGAATTTGTTGGACTCTTACAAGTCAAACATCTGGACTACGCTGACGACGTTTTTGTTTACGCTCACACAGGATTATGGAGCTGCATCAAATGAAGCCCTCACACGGAAAAGAATAAAACACCTCAAGGCTTATACAGGCTTATACAGTGGTGTTTACAAGGGAACTGAACTTAGCATTCACATAATGCGGTAAAATATCTGGGATGCAGAGCTGATAGTAGGTTGCAATGCACATGGCCATACAAAACCCATACCTACAATAACAATTATAATAAATTGTTGCAAAAATATTCAATCATTATTTTGCGATATAAAAAATAACTTTTGTTAGAACCATTCTTGTAATTTATTTACTTATTATTAATTTATTACGAAATTTTCTAATAGAGGCTTTCATTTTTTATATTTACTGTACGTAGAATGGAAAACATGAGCCCTTACTGATGGGTCAGCGTATTTTTCAGTTTGCAAACCACATGGTGGTGGGTTGAGAATGTTGTCAATAAAATGAGTTAACTTGAGCTTGTACTTGAAATGATTTCCTATGCATACGATCCTATGTCTATCTTCTAAGGAATCCTTGAAGTTATTCTCAAATAACGCCGGATGTTGTACCCTAATTAAGAATTAAATGTTTATGTCTCAAAATATAAACAAAAACCCGACATTATTGCGTTTTTTCTTTTTGGCCACAGAGCATCTAATCTGCTAGCGAAGCGGAATAACTAATGTACATGTAGTTGATGATCATGCAGTAGGAACTGTAAAGTAGTACATCCATGGATACATTCACATATAAGCGGGAAACCAATGTATGTTCTTGTTTTCTGTAGAATGTTATTGTTCTTCGAATGGGTAATGGAATGGTAATGATTTAAATGATCGCTCTCCTATTGAACTGCAATATAGCACAGCTTCTGATTCTGTCTTTAAATCTCGGACGGCTGTGTAATTTATTTTCCATCAGTTGCTATCTTTCTATGTTTTCTCCACCAAAGAAATGATTGATCTTTGGGTTGTTGTGGTATAGATCTGTGTCCTATACGATAAGTGATAAGTTGTGACAATTATCAGATCTTTATCGACCTTAAGTTCAAATAATTTGAGGTAAATGCATGCACATGTAGCTGGCACACGCACCAGCACTCTTATGTTAATTTACGTTTTCACAATCTACTAACTGTTGTATCTTCACCTACTACCACCGCAGGGTGGAGGGTGTACTGTAGCCCATAACCTTCCTTCACCTACCAGTAATATACGTTGCAAATTTCATAAAAATCGGCTGTGAAATGTGAGTTCCCACAAATAACAACCGGACAGAGTTTCATTTTTATTTTTTACCGAGAATATATTTTTGTTATTGTTACTGATATCTGATACTCTGTGACCGTTTCTGAGTGGTATCTTAATGCCTTTGCTTCCATTTTTGACTTTTTTTTTCAATTCCAAGTAATTATGTGCTCCAAAGTATATATGTGGTATATATATAACAGACTTTTCTGGTGTTTCTTCGTGAACAGCGTGCGTATACTTTCCCTGTTGTCTGTTAATAGAGCCTAAGTTAAATATCTATGTGTAGTTCCTATTTTTTAATTACAAAATTGATTTTTTTAGTTAAGTATTTGAGCTTTGTATTAAGCTCAGCACGACGGCCGCATTGTATCAAACAAAAAATTATAATAAAGGAGCTTAGATATTGGCGGAACGCGGATTTAGCAAATTCTGCAAAATAAATCATGGCGTGTTCTTGTAGTTTCTTGAATTAAATGCTTCCGTTGTTGGTTTTATTTCAACTTTCAGACCAAATAGAACTGAGAGAGAGAAGTAAATGGGTCAAGCGACTGAATGGGATCATATTTTCAATATTGTTAATAGCTATCGTTTATAGCTGGGCAACCGGTAGAGAGAGTAAAGAGTTTCCAATATCTTGGGAGTATTTTCTCGAACGATGGTGGAAATGAACAGCATAATCGGTAATCAACTGAATTGGCAATGCAAAGTCTGTGTTTGGAATGATGTCCATGATATGGCGAAGCAATGCGATCAGCCTACGGCTTAAGGTGCCTACGGAGGAGCATCTTAAGGGCTTACTAGCATAACCATATCCTTTACCAGAGAACTGGTCAGGAACCAATAGGCACAACCATCCAATGACGGAAGTGGCAGTGGATTGGTCATACACTCCGAAAAGGCGACAGTTCCATAGCACATTACGCACTGCTATGGAATCGGTTATCTCAAGATGGTGAGAAGAACAGGTCGTCCGACAAATACATGGCGCAGAACAGTTGAGGAGGAGGCACGACAATTGGGGAGGAGTTGAAGAGAGCTGAAACTCAATGCCAAGCCTTCCTGCTATTACGCGTCTTAATAACATCGACGTTTTAGACAAACCAACCTGTAATGGTTGAGGCATCTAATTGCTATTTCGCAAATATAGCCAGTAGCTTACAGCCATGTCACGTCCTAACGCCTCATGAAATAAAAGGGCAAGTGTGCGATGAAGAAGCGATGCCAGAAGACTATGCCCCATACATAAGAAAGGAGATATCACAACATGCAGCAGTTATCGTGATATAACGTTGTTGAGTACCGCGTATACGATTTTCTCCTCAAGATAGCCCCATACGCATTAGTCCACACCAGTGTGGCTTCATCCCAGGCAAATCAACAACTGATCAGATGGAAAAATGTCTAGAGTTCCAAAACTCACTACACCATCTTTTCATAGACTTTAAAGCCGCCTATGATAGCATAGCCAGAGTAGAACTTTATAGAGCCATTAGAGAATTCGGCAGCCCAAATAAACTCACGTGACTATGTAGGTTGTCGAGATGTCCAATGTTAGAGGCCAAGTAGAAATAAACGGATCACTATTAAGCCCATTCAACATCTATAACGGGCTCTGACAATGGGATGGACTGGCCTACGTCCTCTTCAACCTGGCGTTGGAGAAAGTGATTCGAGACTCTGACGTAACGGTGAGAGGAACAATACTCTATTCAAGAGGAATGTATTCACAATTCCATTCAGATACTGGCTTACGCAAACGACATCGGATTAGTTGGTGGCATACGGCTTACGCAGACGGGTTAACAGGATTAGAGAGAAATGTGCCATTGGAGAAGTTAAGTATAGGTAATTGAAATAAGAGGAGTCCGGTACGAAGGAGTTGTCGGCAAAAGACATCAACATCGTTGGTAGAAACCAAAGGGCTGTACAGGAAGCTTTCATGAAATCTGGGTTTGCACATAAATGAGAGCAAAACAAAGTGCATGATGGCCACGTCTACTAGTAGAAGATCCAAAATTGGTACCTCAATTAAAATAGTGGAGCGCGAATTCGAAGCGTAGTGCAATCCTTTAACTATCTCGGTTCAACTGTAGTAGCCTATAACAGCATGGAATCAGAAATATGCGCACGGTTGGTTAAAGCCAACAGCTGCAGCTATAGTCTGTCAAGACTCTTCAGATCCAGGAACTTAACTTACTTCAGAGACTTGGGTGCTTAGCAAAATGCATTCTGACCTCTTAGCAGCGTTCGAGAGAAAATTGTTGGCCAGGTATGTGGGAAAGGATGGTTTCGGAGATTCTGTAATGATGTGATCTATGTCGACATTGTGAAGAAAATTAACCTCGCTAGACTCCGGTTGGCAGGACACCTAGCTGAGGATCCTGCTCGGAATAAAGGTAGGTAGGATTTATGGAACATAACAGTGAGGCCGGCCAAGCCTACGCTGGTCGGATGGCATAAACCAGAACGCCCAAAGTTTAGGGATGCCAAACTGGATAACATCAGCTCGAAATCAGGACCAGTGAAGAGATTTTTGCGGAGGGCAGAACCGGACACCGGTTGTAGAGCCAAATACGACGAATATTTTCACCGTAAGTTGGGTCATGCTGGCACATCTCACATGGTTGCTTACGTCAAACAGAGATCCCATATTGTGCGCGCAAATTATCTCATAAAAGGCACCATCAATCAATGTTTAGTGTGCCACAGATATAGAAAGGAAGTTCAACAGCAAATGATGTTGCAACTATCCTCGCCATGGGTTAATCTCGTCAGAACGTTCGTTCAAAGTGGCATTAATTATGCTGGTCCATACTTAATCAAGGCCCAGCAGTTAAGGGATTTGAAAATCATAAAGGGATATATCTGTATATTTACGTGTATGGCGACAAAGGTAATTCACATCGAACTAGTGACCAATTTAAGGACTGATTCATATATAGCTGCACTAAGAAGGTTCTAATCGTCCAGAGGGATCTGTTTTCAGATAACGCTAACGGTATTAATCAACTTCAAGAGATGAGAGATCTACTACAGTCGGAAAGTTTCACGAACAAAGTGATCGTCTGGACAGTCGACCAGGGTACTAAGTGTCATCTCATACCCACAGCGGTGGCTTGTGAGAAGCTGCCGTGATGTCGACAATATTCCACAATAAACGAGTCATAGGAGAGACCATATATTAAACTACAAAGAATTCCTTGCGTTCTTAAAGCAGGTGGAAGCAATGCTTAATTCATGGCCATTGTGTCGGAACGATGAAAACGATGATCCATTGACCCCAGCACACTTTATCTTACACCATCCACTTACCTACATTGATCCACATTGGATTAAGTACACCATCGAGGTGGCAGATGCTCCAAAAATTAATCCAGAACAACGAATATCTCACCAAAATGAACCAGCTATGTAAGTTAAGTCAACCAGACAAACAAATAAAAATTTACGACGTAGTCCCATTGAAGGATGAAAATGTATCTGCAGCGAGATGGCCGCTAGCAAAAGTAATCCAGGCCGAGATTATTTGATCCGAGTAGTCACCGTCAAAAGAGCAACAAGTACCTTCAAAAAACCGATCACCAAAATCGATCTGATTCCATCAATTGACATATACGAGTCAAGGGCGGGGGAGTGTTAGACTCTTTTGGCCAAAGAAAACCAACGTTAATTTTTTGCCAAAGGAAACCAACATTACACTCATTGTAAATTGCTATTTTGTCAAAGATAAAATGAATTTCACTTCTTGCGTACACTGTTATCAGAGTCGCCGAGAACCAAAAAAAAAAAATAGAGAAGCAAGGTACAACTTTCAATCAAACGGAGCACAAAATTAAATCCAACAGGGTCAGATACACTATTCTTAGAAAAAAAAAGTTATACGGTAAACCATAAAGGAGTATTACAGTCGAAGATTTACCAGCAATCGAGAAAATTAAATAAAAAAACAGCGAGACACTACGAACTCACTCGCGCTTTGTTTGAAATTTTTTTTAACCGAGATTTGGTCCACCAAAACTCAAGTGGCCACGCGAACGGACAACGGATAACTAAAAAATAAGAACACGACTAACACTTAGAAGTTCAAATTCGTTCTTAAGTAAATCTTGGAGTTATACTCGCCGCTGCTCAATATGTCATCTATTGCGGATACATTTCGATTAAATAAACAAACATGGAAAATAATTAAAGCCAAGCTGCTGGCACGATTCACATGGCAGAATCAAAACATTCGGGCAAATGTGTGAGTGTTTGCTACCTTGGGTTTCGCTTCGAATAAATTGAAAAAGGCATAGATACTATGCTCACTCAATAAAATCTGTATCTTTTGTACTGCAGCAATGATCGAAGGGATCCAGTTAGACATTCAAAGGAGAAGGACAACAAGAAGAAGATTACTGTTCATGTTTTAAACAGGATAGACGTTTTTGCTGGTTTTTCTAGAAGGGTTTTTAAAGTGAATCTTTTTTGCTGCGGGGGGAAGGGGGCTATAATTTTCGAGCGTTACGCGTTACGAAAATTGCGAATGCATGAGTGGGTATGAGTTAGATACGTGGTATGGGCACTGGCAGATAGGAGACTGTGTCATCTTTTGAGGATCTTTTTGATGGTCTTTTTGAGTGGGGGTCTTGTGGAGGTTTTTTGGAGGACTTTCGGGGATATTTGGGAGTCCTTGGAGACTTTTGTTATTCTTAATTCTCTATATTAACTTCGGGTGCCCGTGTGTTTGTCTGTTTGTTTGTTTGTCTATCGTGGAATCTTGCGATCAATTTTCAACCAACTTCCAAAAACATTTTAATTTTTATAGGTTTTTTGTTATAATTCACGCACGCTTCAAGGGATTTGCAACCTTATAATGCATAGACACAGCTTTTGGCTTGGAAGTGTCATAGTGGGTGGAGTTAAGTTCTCAACAGAGCACTCACAATTGAGAATATTGTGCTCATAAGCCCACATTGTTGTTCTGAGTTCCTCAAAGGTTTTCAAGTTTATGAGGCTAATGCGGTCTTCATAGGTAAAAGGCAGTATAAGATGCTTGTTAACTTCGAAAGGCAAATCGGAGAAAGCAAATTTTTGGACCTCCGTTAAACATAGCCAAGTGATGAGTTGGTTTTAAGAAATATTTCATCAATATGAGAACGGAAGTTCAGTTCTGATTCGCACAATATGCCGAGGTCACGAAAAGATTGCACGCGGGATATGGGTTAGCCGTGGATAAGGCAATATCTGGGAGGGAGTTTGTTGCACTTACGTGATATGGTAATCAATTGGCATTTGGAGATATGGATATCTAAGCAATTTTTGAGGCACCAGATCGAAAAACTCTTTGGGTCTTATTGAAGGAGATATGAGACTTGTGAGGAAGAAATGGGCTTGAAAATTTTTATATCATCAGCGTAAAGTGAGAGAGCGGAATGTTTGATGACCAAATCAAAAACATGTATAGTTAGGATGAAGAGAAGGGGGCCTAGATGGCTGCCTTGCGGGACACCAGAGATTGTAAAGAATGTGGAAGATCGGACGGACAATGGTTTCAAAGCCGAGTGCAGACAATTTAAAAAGGATTAATTGATGAGATATCTTATCAAGAGCTTTACAGAAACAACGTCAATTTCGTTGTCGCTCTCTAAGGCGGAAAGGGCGAAAGACACGAATTCAACGAGGTTATTTGTGGTTGATTTACCTTTCAAAAGCTATGTTGAGATTTTCAATGGAAGCTTAAGCCTTCGTATAAAATACTTTCGAAGAAGAAGAGTTTGGGTACATGGTAAAGATTAGCTATCGGTCGATAATTAGTTACATCATTCTTTAGTCCTCTTTTGTGTATCTGAGTTATGAAAGAGGTCTTCCAAATCTGAGGAAATTCTCCTTGTGAAAGGGATCGGCAAAAGAGGTAAGACTAGGAAAGGGAGGGGCTGGGGGAACAGCAGTAACAGTAGGGTTAACAGGATTAGAGAGAAATGTGCCATTGGAGAAGTTAAGTATAAGTAATTGAAATAAGAGGAGTCAGGTATGAAGGGGTTGTTGGCAAAAGATTGTTCGAAAAAGATAACAAAAAAGTTGGTCGGTTGAGAAAAAATTCGTGGTTTTTTTCTGGACACGCCGGAAGTCGAAGCCAATTTCCTCCGAGTGGTAGCCAATGGTTCTAAACAATATACCAACCCAAGCAACCCTGACGACCGCCGGGGGTCTTTTAAGTGTACTTTGAAAGTCTCTAAAGGGTCTGGTGGGTCTTTTAGGGGTCTTTTGGGGGTCTTTTGAGGTAATTTTTGGGACTTGTGGTGGTTTTTTGTACACTTTCGGGGATATTTTGGGGTTTTTTGGGGATATTTTTGGTGTCCTTTAAGAGTCTTTTTTTTCACGGTGTCCCACCTCTCGAAAATTGATGAGAAACGTTCCGAGAGTAATTATTTGTCACGGAAAGCTTCTCAATTCGCCGTTCAGATCCGGCCGTAAAGTGACGCCAAATTTTATTATTATAAGAGTCTTTTGGGGGTCTTATGAAGTTCTTTAGAGTGTCTTTTGGGAGTCTACTGAGAGTGATTTAAGCAGTCTTTTAGGGTCCTTTTGTGGCATTCTATTTGTGTTCCTCAGTCACTGTTATTGTTTTATATTACACATCTCTTAGAAATAGTATAGTGACAAGTTTCAGTTTAATGACAGCGATGATGATAACGACCAACATTGTTAGCGGCCAAAGTCCAAAACAACTGAGTCAGCTGTCTTCAAGAAATCGGATAACCGCAATTTAAAGTCAAGTGAAGCGATCTTCACGTCTACTTTCACTTCCAACAAAAAGGTAAACGGCAACGGATTAAACGTCAGTGCGACTAAAGAAAATAGCTATCGTCCGGGTCGCAACAGAAAACAGGAGCAGTCGTCGTCGTCTCAATAAATGATGATGGTGGTGGCCAGCGGTACGAGCGAAAGCAGAAAAGGAAATATTCTGTGCATTTCTCGGCTCCATTAGCAAATTCAAATAATGGCCTTTTATATTCATGGTGTACATGGGAAACAAATCCGGTTTTCCTCAGTAATGTGCTGCAAACAAAAAAGAATCCCACAAACATCGCTGACAAATCGACTTTTGAAGGTAATGTGACCCTTTTTCATTTTTAAAATTCGCGACGGAAATGATGTAGAAGTGAACAGCTGCAGCACAATCTATTGATAAAATGAAACTTCGGCCAATTGGATCAAAGAAAGCACCATCGTCAAAACCACTTGCGACGTCAAAGGTTCATCTTTCTAAAGCAGATCTTTTCAACATCTCGAGATTTTCTCAAATTTGGTCCCACATAATGTTCACGACGAGAGTAATCAGTAATCAGTATAATGGGAGTTAGTTAAGCAAAACTAAAGGAATATCAGCGTTGCGATAACTTTACGAGTAACTATTACTTTGTTTTTCTGAAATTTTTGATTTCAAATGCACCGGAGAACTGTTGCAGTGGCATTGACAGACCAGCGAGTATAGTTGTTTCAGAGTCAACAGAATCATAAAGAAGATAACTATAAGCAGGAAACTAGTTGACCTATAGGCCTGCAGATTCCATTGGGATATGAACTGCCAGAACCTCCGAAATCTCATCGATACGCACCCTTGGGCGCGAGCAAACTTAGGTCCTCCTGCAGTCCTTGAATTACCGAAAAAACCAGTTGTAGTAGTAGTACCTAACTGATCACCAAAAACGTTTGCTACTGCAAGCCATCAACAATAAAATCGTCAACTGGTGCCGACTACAGCTATCAACAATTCTGAAATATTGATCCCATTCAGTCGCTTCTCTCTCTCAGTTCTATTTGGTCTGAAAGTTGAAATAAAACCAACAACGGAAGCATTTAATTCAAGAAAGCACAAGAACACGCAGAATTTGCTAAATCCGCATTCCGCCAGTATCTATGCTCCTTTATTATTATTTTTTGTTTGCTACAATGCGGCGATCGTGCTGAGCTTAATTCAAGGCTCAAATACCGAAATACAAAAATCAACTTTGTAATTGAAAAACATGAACTACACATTCTTCACCTTCTCTGCACATCAACAGCCCTTTCCATTAAGCGTAAGCTCCATTTGGGAGCCCTGTTTTACACGGATCTTAACGATTTGTAAAGCGTTGACATTAAAAGTCTTCTACGCTTCGTTCGAAGCTCTAATTGGTTCAATGAGTAGAACGAGAAATTCTCTCGATCCATGTGCCATCACAATGGATTATCTATTGGTCTAAGTGGGTCCTAACCTAACCTAACTACACATAGATATTTAACTTAGACTCTATTAACAGACAACAGGGAATGTATACGCACGGTGTTCACGAAGAAACACCAGAAAAGTATATTACATAATATACCACATATATACTTTGGAGCACATAATTACTTGGAATTGAAAAAAAAAGCATAGACAGTCAAAAACAACTCAGAAACGGTCACCGACTATTAGATATCAGTAACAATAACAAAAATATATTCTCGGTAAAAAATAAAAATGAAACTCTGTCCGGTTGTTATTTGAGGGAACCCACATTTACCAACCGATTTTTATGAAATTTGCAACGTATATTACTGATAGGTGGAGGAAGGTTATAGGCTACAGTACACCCTCCACCCTGCGGTGGTAGTAGGTAAAGATACAACAGTTATTAGATTGTGAAAACGTAAATTAACATAAGAGTGCTGGTGCATGTGCCAGCTACATGTGCATGCATTTCCCTCAAATTATTTGTGATTGTGATTGTGATTGTGATTGTGATAACTGATCACAACTTATCACTTAACGTATAGGACACAGATCTATACCTCAACAACGCAAAGATCAATCATTTCTTTGGAGGAGAAAATAGGGAAAGATAACAACTGATGGAAAACAAATACACAGCGAGCCGAGAGTTATAGACAGAATCTCGAAGCTGTGCTATAACGCAGATCAATTAATATAACCAATAAACAATACGAGAGCAATTAGCTCTTAAAGATATTTTACTGCTTCCACGATCACCAAACACATCGCAATTATGTTATCGAAACAAATGCGCAGGCATTCGGTTTAATGGCATTTTCGGTTCTAGGCGCTGGACTCCAAGTGTTTATGCAGACGAATCTCTGTCTGAGACTTAGCTCACTGTCACACGCACAATGAACTATTTGCGTAATAGAAAATTGTAAGCTTTGCAGTTGCGATCGCATCGCATCCCATTACCCATTCGAGGAACAGTATCTATGTATGTATGTATTTAATACTTCACTGTTTTTACTGCATGATCATCAACTATATGTACAAAATTTATTCCGTTTCAGTAAAAGATTAGAGGCTCTGTGGCCAAAATGAAAGAAAAACAAACATTTAGGGTTTTTGTTTATATTTTGAAAGATAAACATTTAATTCTTAATTTGGGTACAACAACCGGCGTTATTTGAGAATAACTTCAAGGATTTCTTAGAAGATAGACATAGGGTCGCATGCAAATGAAAATGTTTCAAGTACAAGCTCAAGTTAACTCATTTTATTGACAACATTCTCAACCTAATGGGTTTGCAAACTGAAAAATACGCTGACCCATCAGTAGAGGCTCATGTTTTGCATTTTACATATAGGAAATATAAAAAATGAAAGCCTCTATTTGAAAAATTAGTAATAAATTCAGTTCGAAAATTGAAATTCTATTACAAAATTACAACAATGGTTTTTTTTATATCGCAAAGTACTGACTTAATTTGTTTGCAATTAATTACCATTCTTGTGAGGGTATGGGTTTTGTAAGGCCCTGAGCACTGCGACCATGAGATCTAATATTCTGCATCCCAGATGGTTTATCACATTATGTGAATGCTCATCAGTTCCTTTGTAAACACCACCACCACCACATTTGCCGATTCGAT
Source organism: Nephrocerus scutellatus (assembly GCA_947095585.1). NCBI lineage: Eukaryota > Metazoa > Arthropoda > Insecta > Diptera > Pipunculidae > Nephrocerus > Nephrocerus scutellatus. The sequence goes on from OX352766.1 coordinate 4,089,250, forward strand.
TGCTTGTGACATTTGGCCGGCGAACTGTATGAGCCTTGAGGTGTGAAACCGACACATTTAGACCAGACCAGAAAATGTGTGATACCACACGGATCAGGAAAGTTTCCCTCCTGTATTTTATTCTATTCCGGGTTAGGGCTTCACATATGAAAAGGATGTGTTCTGATGTTTCTTTAGCCTCGTTACAGAAAACGGCAGCGGTCGTCTGACTGGAATATTTTCCATTTTCAAAAGGTGTATAAGTAATGAGCCGTGTACCAGACTAGTGATCTTAGGGTATGGCGGTCCAGTTTGAGACCCTGTCCTCATAACTAATTTTGTATTTGAGAATCTTTTTGGCCTGTCTCATCCCAATCAATCCGATTGGGACGGCCTTAACAACTTCTTTAGAAGTAGTAACAGGTCGCTATTGTTTCCACAAGGAAGCCGCCAAGTTGGCCGTCCTAGCAAGACATGGAAAAGGACCATAGAAGAGGAAGCAAGATTCCAGGGGACCGAATGGCGTCTCTTGAAACCTCAGGCATTAAATCGAGGCGTTTGTAGAAGCCCTATGCTCCCACGCGGAGTAAAGGAAAGAAAGAAGATTGTTTCACGATAGCAACGTGAATGTCGCCGCTGATGCAATCACAAGCATCATCCTTATTGGTATGAGAGATTTTATCCCCTCCAGGAATAAATCAAAGAAAGATGGATAGTATGACTCGAGATGTAAAGAAGCCTCTAGGATTAGAGGGGTATGCTTTCAGTTTTACAAAGCAAACCCTACTGAGGAAAACCAGATGCATCCCACCAATCCGTAATACCCGTGCCACAACTCGAGCCCACGGGTCTACCATTAGGCCTATCTTCGGACGTGCTAACCAATTCAGAGATTCCTTCTTTAGGTGCACAATAATTATGTGGAATGAATTGCCCGACTCTGTGTTTGCGCATTTGTATGATCTCCAGTCATTTAAAACACGCGGGCATAGACATCTCATCTTTTCCTCTCCCCAATTTCCAAACGACCACGCTGAGCTAAGCATTATAAGGGTGGTGTAAGCCCCTTGAGCGTGTGTACATTGAAAAGAAAAAAGGTTTTTTTTTGGTTAAAAGTAATGACCAATTATTGGTATCCTTGGAGAGCTTGTCTTTTAGGCTGTTGTTGGACAGAATGAGCCGGGCTATAAAGATTCCAGCGCATCAGTGAAGATCATGTTTTTACTAAAATCTTCCGTATGACGAAAGTTGCCAAAAAATTCAACTAAGATCCTTAAGAAATTCCAAACGCAATACTTGGATAATAACCTACAGAAACATTCGCTATTCACCAATTTGCCAACTGGGCTGTCTCTAAAAAGATACAAGGACGAAACCGTGCAATATGTGGTGATAGCCAAGCTGATTTACTAGCAATAGAATGTTCTGCGATGTAAGAAAAGACTGAAGATGGAATTCCGTAACTCTTCCGTTCCGTTCTTGTATAAAAAGAAAATTAATCTGCTGATGCACTCAAAAGAAGTGGTTCTTTCGATCTTCCTACTGGTCCGCTAAACCAATGTTAGGCTTGAGTCAGGAGAGCTTAACAATTGGTATTCGAAGATTTATAGAAGCTGAGCAGCAGGAACTGTTGGAACTACATGTAGATCTAGCAAGCATTCTGTGGTCGAACAAAAACACTGCCAAGTTTCTTTTTAGGAATATCTAGAAGGAACTCTCGGGACTTACTTACCGACTGGAAGTCATATGTTCAAGTTGTGACTTATATTGGATCCAATATGAAAGAGAAGAAGAAACAAATATGCATTGCCTTTGTAGCTGTCCTGCTAAGGATGAACCTTTTTTTTTTTTAAGGGATATTGACAACGATCGAAGAGCTTCTGCTTCTGCTATAATGTAAGCAAAGTGTCCTTGAATATGTTAAAGATACCAGAGCATCGTTTAATGCTCTGTCAAAATATATCATAATTCTCCAATCTTGGGTTGATTTGCTGTTAGGAAGAGTGACAATAACGTTTTGAATATTTACCTAAGTCTGGCAACTAAGGAGTTGTCTCGATTTGGTCCATATTCCAGTTTTATGGAGAGAAGTAAAAGTGGATTTTATACCCAAAGTCGGCAAATGCTCGCATGTTAGTCCAAAGTATCCCAGACCAATTAGTCTTTTATCATTCCTCTTAAAGCTGGACACTGGAAAGACTGATCGATATCTAGATACGCACACGCATTTACAAAAGACTCCTGTCTACAAATAAGCACGCGTATTGTATAGGCAGGTCTGTAGAAACAGCTCTGCATACACTGGTACGTTCTATTGAACATTCCGTTCACCACAAGGACTACATAATGGTGGTATTTCTAGACATTGCAGGTGCTTTTAACAACTTTAACAGATCTGCGATTACGGATGCACTGTCGACTTTGAGTTTGGACGACTCGCTTAGTAAATTGATTAAAATCTTCTGCTCACAAGAATGATAATTAATTCAAAACTGGGCGTCTGCCAGAAGATCTGTCTGCAGAGGAACCCCACAAGTCCTGTCCTCCCTTCTATGGAACTTAGTGGAAGTAGTAGAGCTGGTTGTATGCCTGAAAAGGGAGGGCATGCCGAGTGATCGCTTATGCGAATGACGTTGCTATGGCCGTCTCACAGGAAAATACTCTCAACAAGCTGTCAACTTGCTGGGCAGATCGCTGTGATTGAGGGGTAAATCCTCACAAAACTTTTCCATATCACGAAACTTCATGGGACGAAGACGCTTACTTGGATGATGAACACATTCATTTCAAAAACTTCTCAAAAAAAAAAAAAACTTAATCTTAGCCTCTCTTTCCGTCTTCCAAATCGCTGTAGTATTTCCCAGGCTGAAATTGTGGCGATCAGTGAAGCCTCCTTGTCTTGTCTGGCTGAAGAGAAACGTCATATCTCCGCTAAGGATATCCGTATATTCTCGGATAGCCGAGCTGCACTTAAAATCCCTGGAATCAGTCCCAACCAATTCTATTCCAGCCCTTACGACTAACGATCATCTCTCGTGCAGATGGCGGAGCAGTTCAATATCCACCTGTGTTGGATGCCGGATAACTGTATGGCTAAGTCGAACTCGCCAAGCAAGGAATATGGTGCCATAGGCATACCAAATGTAAATTCTTGTTAAAGCGGGATGCTAATGTAAACACTAACTGTATGTGGGGAGACGGTACAACTTGTATAGCGACAAAGCAGATCTGACCCAAGCTGGATCCTAAATGCTCCAAGTGTTTGATCTCTCAAAAAGATCGCTCATCGCTGCTATTGTAGGTGTCATCACTGGATACTGTCTCATAGGCAGGCGTGCAGCTAAGAATTGGAGTCTTCTCGAACGACTTCTGCAGAAGCTGCATGAGAAGAACATCGTCCATCTTCTCTGTACTTGTCCAGCCCTCTCCCAAAAGCACCAACTCCATATGGGAGCTTTCTTCTACAACGCCACTAACAATCTCATCAACATTGACATTGGCAGTCTCCTACGCTTCATATGAAGCGGTGGAAGGAATTTTTCCTGACCCGTCTTGTATCACAATGGACCATTACTGGTGTAAGTGTGTCGGTTAACCTGATCTTTAACATGGGAATATTTCCTGTAGCAGATCCTCTTGAAATTGCCATAAACAAATCTGAAACTGCAATACCGGACACCCCAGACATCGACAGACATTGACTATGGATTAAGAAGCAAATCAGCAAATCTTACTGCAGCCAAGCTATGAGGAAGCCATGTCAGGAAATGAAAAGGAAATGGATCATGGCCATGTCTGAAGAGTGAGACTCCCTCAAAAAAGCCAATACATACGAAGAAACTGATCGCGAGAACTGGATGGAAGCCGATACAAATGGATCTTTAAGCGAAAAATTGATCCAGATGTATTACTGAGTCGCTATAAGACCCGACTCCCGAAAATCTGCAATAGACTGCAATGAAACTTTTTCTCCTGTGGTAAGATTTGCTTCATTATGTGTTTTATTGTCTATTAGTGCCCATATGGGTCAATTCGACTGCCTTCTTGTCCGGTGAATTAAAAAATGAAATCTACTTAGATCAGCCACTGGGAGTCGAGCAAGACAGCAACGACCTACGCCTCATCGGTCTTCCGAATGAGAAACCCTGTGTGCTGAAAGTGAAACCAGGTCATCAGGATCATAACTACAACGTCTTTCTTCTTTAAAATGAGAGCGGATTTTTAACAAAGTTATGGATTTCGCATTGGCATCAACTGTTATTCATATTAAGCAAAAAATATTAGTTTTTTTTGTTGTATGTTTATGTGTTTTTTGGTTTATTTTCAATGACTAAGTGTAGAAAATCATCGAAATTAAATCATTTTTACGCTCAGCGTGGTTTCCTATGCTATGGCATTACATAAATTACTGCGATGATAGCTAATCCTCCAGATTGTTGTTTTTTTCAAAAACAAATTAAAGCTTAAATATTCATATATCCATATATATATATATATCTATATAATAATTATTCTCTTACGTATTATAAATAAAAAAAAAAAAAACTTTGGAAGTCTATTTGGATCGATCACTTGAATGAATTTCTAGAAGTACTTCGCTCTTAATGGCACAGCATCGACCAGGATATGCAATGCCACGATGAGGTAATCCTCTGCCGAACGGATCTCTTCGCAGGGATACACATCTGAGTATACGCTTAGGAATTCACAATAATTGCGGTAATTTTTGATGGCAAAGCCCGCATCGAAAGCCATTATATAATCCCTATCGAACTTGCCAGCGATGGCTGGAATATTGTATTTTGGAAGCTCATCATAGATTGGGTAGTTATTTTCGCATGCATCACAATTGCATGTGAAATGATATTTCCTTTGGAGTACTATTTGGCGAACTTCTCTGGAGTTATTTTCAAAATGCATACTGAAAGTAGAGCAGAAAGACATTTTTATTTATAACATTAATAAACAATATACATATATAAATGTATGTATAAAAGTTTAAGTCTGTATGTATGTATGTTAGATATGCTAACATATCTTCATGTATTCATGTATTTATATAAGAAACGTCCAGTTCAGTTCAGTTCAGTTCGTGTAATAAAGCAGCTCTGTCTGCATTGAATTAATCGTTCTATTGTGGCTTTTCTTTTTTTTTCGGTTTGTCGGAAACTCTAACAAGATATAGACTGCCAAGCCCTTTAACCGATCGCGTTTTATACAATAGTAGCAGAAATACCTAGCTACAACTAATAATACACCAAGACCCCCACAAGAATCACTCCAAGACCCAACTTAAGATACCCCCTCAAATATATCACCTCTATCTATCAAATTCACAGTCTTCGAGTCTCATACAAACAATAAATAGCCACCTACCACATCAATCCCATCAGCACCATCACCACACTAACAGCCCCATAAAAACAGCCAGCGCAACCGTCCCAACCACATTACAAAATTTCAGCTCTATCGTATGAACGGTCTTCGAGTTAACCCCGAACAAACATACAGACAAACAGACAAAGTTTCATTTTTGGAAACTTTTATTAACTGAATTTCCGACTACTTTGGGATCTTTTTTAACCACCTTCTACCTTAGAGAGAACTCAAAATTTCGTGAGTGTCTAAGTCCAAAATATAGCATTTTTTTTTTCTATTCCGCGTATGAAGCGTGACGTGTTTCGCGTGTGGCGCATGTGATGGGTTCACGTTTTTTGAGGCCTTTCTTAACCACCTTTCACACAACCTAGAGGACTGCAATATCGATATCCCGCGTTTGACGGGTGTTGCGAGTCGCGTGTGATGCGTGGAAAAAAAGTATAGCCCGACCTCAAAAACAGAAATTTTGCCGATTATTACCAAATAAGTGTAACTGTGTGGCGTGTTTCGATGTATGCTTAAAAGTTTGTACCCGAAAAACGATGTATACACTTACTTGTTATACAGGGTGCCACTATTTCGCCAAGAATTCATTCTACAGAAAGGGTCTATCATCGATGTTGACCATTTATCGGGAATTTAAGAAAGGTGTACCCTGACCCATGTTAACGGAAATTGCTCTGTTAATACTAATGGTAGAATTTTCGTTCAGGACTTTGTTTTTAAAAGAAATACTAGCCTTTGTCACTGCATTTAAATAAAGTCGATATCTTATTTGAGTCTTTAGATATCCAACTTTAATGCCTGTTGCAGTTTACTTGTCCATGCTAATTTTTGACTTTGAGGTCAATTTTATCCAGAAAAGGCCTAATAAACATACTTAACATACTTACTTAACAGTGTCTCACTTAACAGTGAATCACAACAGTGTCTCACTTAACAGTGTGAGCATAACAGTGTGAGCATAACAGTGTCTCACTTAACAGTGTGTCATAACAGTGTCTCACTTAACAGTGTCTCACATAACAGTGTGTCATAACAGTGTCTCACTTAACAGTGTCTCACATAACAATGTATTTAATTTACATTTTACATTAACATTTACATTTTAATTTTTGAACATGCAGCCCCTTGTAGTGAACTGTTGTCACGTCAAAGAGTAATAAAACGTTGACTGGTAGAACCCAAGATATATGACACGGCAAACTGACCAACGTATAAACGCTCGCTGAAAAAGTTTTCATGTCCTCAGAACATAAGCATCGGGCTAGCGGACTCACAATTATAATAACTTTGTGGCTGGCTGGCTACTTCTTGTGATCAATTTTTTAGCTCACTTCCTACAGTTCGATTTTCTTCAAACTTTACACACATGTGTATTTAAAAATTGAGAGTTTACAAGAAAATTTTCAATTTGTTATCAGTTGGATTTTTATTTTTATTGTACCACGAAGCGAAGCGCTCTTAAACAGCTAGTATTACCCGTACGTATACAGGGTGTATCCGTTAAGGTGGGAAACACTGAAAGGGTTGATTCCTTGGATAATTTTGTGAAAAAATTGTATGGGAGGGGCGGTCTATTTTCACCCCCTGCGGTGAACGTACGTACTTTTGACCGTACATCACTTCACACCCTGTAACTCTTGAACGCTTCTAGATAAAAGGTCACCATTTTAGAAATAAAATTAAATTTTTAAGGTCAAACGTTATACATTTTTTTAAATTCCTAAACCATTACTGATATTAACGTCGTCAAATTAAAATAAAAACATTTTTTTTTAAATTTTATCTTCAAACGCGACTATTTCAAAAAATCCTACCGGATAATTTTTTTTTGACAAATGCAATATTAAAGCCTATTCAATTTTCTACAAATCCTCCTCATAATATTTATGCATTCGGTCAACAGCAGCAGGGTTAAAATGGAAAGTTTTTAAAATGAACGAAACGTACTTTTGACCTTACATCACTTCACACCCTATAAGTCTTGAACACTTCCAGCTACAAGGTTACTATTAATCTTTTTTGAAAGAAAATTAATTCTTTAAAATGTTCCTTTTTTTTTAATTATTTAAGCCATACCGATAGTGCGTTGTCGCCGCCTATACTTGCAAGAGTCGAATCCTCCATGAGACTGATTTATTTTCGTATTCGTCAGGTGGCTCGAAAATCTGCTGGGCCTGACGGTATTCGCACTATAGTTTTGAAGAGGTGTTCTTCAACGATGACATTTCCGCTGCTCTTCCATTTCTCTTATTCTTCTGGAGTCTTCCCTGTTTCTAAAAAAGGCGAACCGTCATCTATTTACCGAAAGAGACCTGTTCTGCACAATACCCAACTTTATGGTCAGGAAGCACTGTTTCGGCAGGTTATTTGAGGTAGAAATCTTGGACCGGGCTAGCTGGTCTAATGGTGTTCCGGTGCACTAGACGCTAGTGGTCTGATTTGGTTCACTGATGGATCTAAGATGGAATCTGGAGTTGGTGCAGGCGTCTTCGGGCCCAATACACAAAGGTGTCAATACCAATGGGAGTAAGTCCCACGGTCTTCCAGGCTGAACTCCATGCCATAGAGATCTGCGCTAGGATAAACCTTAGTAAAGGCGTTAAGGTCGAGAGAATATATATCTATCTATCAGATAGCCAGGCAGCACTCAAAGCTCTGTCGTCCAATTCAATGGACTCGTTAACAGTTAAAAGCTGCTACGATGTACTGCAATCTCTGGCCAGACACAACAGGGTTAATCTCGGTTGGGTGCCAGGTCATCGAGCAATTGCAGGCAATGAAACTGCAGATGAACTGGCTAGGGCTGGTTCGAAATCTGCGTTCATAGGACCTGAACCCTTTTGTGGCGTCAATTGGAGTGCAGCCAAAGAACTGATTAACTGTTGGGAAAGCAAACTTCGCCTGGCTTCTCTGTATTTTCCTTTCGTTTCGTTTATCATTTTTACACCAGTCCATGTAACGTATTATTGAACCAAGCTATTCAAGGAAGAGTCTATTGTCATGCGTACTACTAATCCGTTTTCACATGATCATAGACGAAAACGTCTGTTTCCTATACTATAGTCTACCCTCGAAAGTAGCCATTATCTACACTAGTGTCTTAACATAGTAAATACTTTTGTTATACTACCTATACATTTTTTGTTGTTGTAAAAATCAGAATTATTGAGGAACTTACCCATAGCTATCGAACAGCTGGCCATTTGCCGGTATGGGTCGCAGCACAAAAAGATACGCCTTAGTTCCCCGGTAAACGCGAATCGTATTCGGGGCACACGAATGATTCAGCAAACTGAGAAATGGAAAGATACCAACAGAATGGTTTCGATAAGCAATGACCTCATTCGGTTGATGGATGACATCGATGGCGTGCATATTGCAAGTTGATGTCTGCAGATGTTGACAGAGAAGTTGGCGAAAGAACCTCTCACCTTTAACACCGCCAAGAAAATTCTTAACAGGTGTATGCTCAATTATGAAATGCTCGAGCACAGCACTTGCAACAGATAGGTCATATAAATTTCTAAGACTTCGTGACGCCTGATTTGTGACCAGACCATTAATGGCGCGATAATGCTCGCGGCTCGTGAAATTACCGTAATTCAAATCAAATACGGAACAATTTTGATTTTGCCGATTCGCACAAAATTCCATTAGCTCTCCGATTGTCGGAAATAAGTCCAACGCAGATAGACACGTACGCAACGCATTACAATGGATAGGATTGCACCATTTATAGAGAAAATCGATGATCGGGCATTCAAATTTGTGAAAATTCGCATTGGCAATGATGCGACACCTATCCGAGCAGAACATCACACTGGTGCACCGTTCGCATGGAATCAATGTCAAGTGATTCTCCTGTTTGCATGTCACACAGCGAACGTATCGCATTTCCGGCAGCAGTGTCGTACAAAAAGGCTCCTCGGTGGCAATCATATCGCCAACGTCTAGTTCACGTTTTGTGACAATGAATCTTCCGGCATTCTCACTCGATCGCATTTCCAGGCAATCGGCAATGTGCGGCACTGTATCATGAGGGTCTTCGGACAGCATAAATTCGAAAGGCGGCGGCGGTACATCGGCTGCTCGTTCGGCAAGTAAATGGCGGCAATGCGCTTCCCGTCTATCAAGCTCAGGTTGCAGTTGTACGGGAAAGTTCGCCGCTCTCCGGGCAAGATATATATTTTCCATAGATTGGTAATAGAGCTCCAATGCGAACAGCACTGCAGAACGCTTAGCATAACCGATGGGCAAATTTTCTGAACCCGATTCCGAAAAGCAAATACTTCTGTTGTATAGTCGAAGAGCTTTAAAATATCCTTTATTGCTCATTAGTGAGTATTGCTGATCGCCAAGTATTCGAAATTGTAATGACTTGTCGTTGGATTTTTCCTTTCGCAGTTTGCCCGATCGTTCGATTGCCTTCATATATTTCAAATCGATTAGAGCGTTCTTTACAAAACTCACCTTGGCATCGATCTCATTGAGATGGTGGAATTTTTCAGTTACCGATTCGATGACTTGCTGATCGGTAAGCCTTTTCAATAAATGCTCACGTACCCAGGAGATATCCATTGTAATACGTATGCGAAGCTGGAGCGGAGTATTTTAAAATCAAGAACAGATTGAAAATCGAAATCGATTGAATTTACGGATTTTTAAATAAAAGCCGGTATTTACTTTACTTTTGATTGAAAACAACAGATTCAAAGAAAAACAAACCGAAGACATTAATTAGGCACCGCACATGAATAAGCACTGATCACTGACCACTGAGTCAAAGAATTTCAAAATTTCGTTTAGTTCTGAGACTGAGAATGAGGAAAAGGAAAGATTAGATAATAGAAAGAACGTTCGCAAGCTATCTCTCACTAGCATACGAGTGAGTGACTTCAAAAGAAATCTCAAAAGAATTAAGGGAAGAAAGCAGAAACTTAAGTCGGATTCACACGATGATTCTGGATTCACCGAATTTTTTAATCACTCATGTGGGTGTTAGGTGTCTTGTCTATCGGAGCCTAGCTAGCTTAATTTTCTTCACGACGTCGACATAGATCTCATCATTATAGTGTCTTCGGAATCGTCCTTCCTCACATACGGGGCCAACAATTCTCGGCTAAGAGGTCAGAATACTTTTTGCTAAGCACCCAAGTCTCGGATCCATATGTAAGTACTGTTATGACCATTGTCTTATATATCAACATCTTGGATGATATGGTTAAGTTCCTGGATTTGAAGAGTCTTGACAGACTCTTTGTTGGCTTTAAGTAACAGTGCGAGTATTTCTCGCGTTCCATGTTGTTATCGGCTGCTACTGTTGACCCAAAATAGTTAAAGGATTGCACTACGCTTCAAATTTGCGCTCCACTGTTTGAATTGAGGGACCAATGTTGGATCTTCTACTCGCAGACGTGGCACTTTGTTTGGCTCTCATTTATGTGCAGCCCCAGATTTCGTGCCGCCTGCTCGATCTGGATGAAAGCTTCCTGTAAAGCTCTTTGGTTTCCACCAACGATGTCAATATCGTCTGCGTAAACCGTAAGCCAGTATCTGAATGGACTTATAGACGATTGTTTCTCTCGCCGTTACGTCAGAATCTCGGATCAGGTTGAAGAGGACTCAGGCCAGTCCATATCCTTGTCGGAGCCCCCGTTATACATGTTGATTGGGCTTGATAGTGATCCGGTTATTTTTACTTGGCTTATAATTACATTGGTCATGGTCAACCTACATAGTCGTGTCAGTTTATGGGGGATGCCGAATTCTCTCTCATGGCTTTATAAAGTTCTACTCTGGCTATGCAATCATAGGCGGCTTTAAAGTCAATAAAAAGATGATGTAGTGAGTTTTGAAACTCTAGACATTTTTCCATCACCTGCCTTAAGGTGAAAATCAGTTGTTGATTTGCCTGGGATGAAGCCACACTGATATGGACCAATTATGACTTTAGCGTATGGGACTATCCTATCTTGGAGAATAAAGAAGAATATCTTATACGCGATTCTCAACAACGCTATACCACGATAATTGCTACATATTGTGATATCTCCTTTCTTATATATGGGGCACAGTCTTCTAGCATCGCTTCTTCCTCTCATACTTGCACTATTATTTCGTGAATAGCTTAGTGTATTGCGGGGCCTACTGTTGTAATCAGCTCCGCTGGGATACCATCAGATCCCGGGGCTTTATTAGTTTTGAGCCGTCATCTTTACTTGGTGGCGGCAGCATATTGTGGTCTTCGGTCATTTGTGAAGCCTTCAACTCCTCAGTTAGCTTGCCATTTAGCAACTCATGAAAGTTCTCTTCCCAAGATGCTCTAAGATGACTTTAAGAAAGGTACTCAGATTACCCTCCTTGTCCTTGCGCAATGTGCAACGCAGTGTATATTGCGTCATACCGCGGATTCTTTTGTAGAACTCCTTGCTCTCTGTACTCCTTTAGTTCACGAACGAGATTCTCCTCCCAGGATGCTTTCTTTCGCCGGTGAATTGTTTTTTCATATCTTCTGAGCTCTTCACATTCATGTTCGCGTTCTATGAGTTGTTGCATTGCTCGGTACGCAACATTCTTACGTTCAGTCGCTAGCTTACATTCATCATCGAACCAGTCGTTCCGTTCTCTACGACTACTACCTTAGATGGAGTCAGCAGTACTAATGACAGTATTCTTAAGACGTGTCCATTTCTCTTCGTCGCCCGACATCTCAGCCCCAGGACTTACTCTTCCTGCATTTAGGGCGAGTCCTATCGCTTAACCGTAGTTGTTTCTGGTCTCTTCGTTGCGAGGGGCAGCCGTGTTGACTTGAATCTATTTCGCGGATGATGCTTTCGGAGCACCATACCATCAAGATAGTGGTCCGAGTCAACGTTGGCACCTCGGTACGTTCGTGCCGTCATCAGGTTCGGGTTGTGGCGGCGGTCTATCTGGTTGCGAGTGGCTCCATCAGGAGATACCCAAGTGGCTTTGTGGATATTTTTACGCGTAACGAAGAAATTATTGCTTGCTGCTCTCCATCTGACTCGTTGTCCATTGTTATTAGTGTTCTCGGGTAAGCTATGGTTTCCAATGTACTGCCTGAATACTGGCTCCCTAACTATTTTTGCATCCATATCCCCCCAAAATGATTTTTACGTCATACTGAGGACAGGAGTTCCCGTTCGACTACTGATTCAAAAAATTCTTCTTTTTCATCATCTGGGGAATACTCGGTAGGTGCGTGAACGTTTATGAGGCTTCTGTCCTTAAATCTACCCAACCGGTCATTTACTGATTTAAAGCCGATAACGGTGGGTTTCATTCTTTTGCTGACTAGAAACCCCACCCCGAACACATGATGTCTTGCATGACAGCTGTAATAAATGTCATATTATGATTTTTGTAAGAGTGCATTCCCCGTCCACCGCATCTCCTGAATTGCTGTTATGTCAGCCTTATATTTAGACAGGGTATCGGCGAGCTATAGAGTGTGCGTACGTTCCATCACAAAATTCTTAAATCGTTTAGCCGTTTTCGTTACCGTGGTCGTCGTCGTTCATCAGTGTATCCAACGCTTATTTTGGGTTCCGTAATATGGTTTTTTGACGGGCGAGGTTATTGGCCTCGTGCCAGCCTTACTTTGAAGGGACTAGCCCGATCATTTCGCTTTTCCTGCGTACTGGAGGAACATTACCAGCGGCAGGTTTTATCGCACTTCCACCAGTCAGAGTTCAGTGATAGTTGCGGCCACATGCATTTCTGAAGCATTCTGTATTAATTGCCCTACTCTGCTGATGGCTGACCGCTTTCTCAATACCAGTCCTATAATGAATACCATTATGAAATAAATAAAAGGAATAGATGAAGTATTGTGTGCTAAGTTTCTTCTTGCCAAGGCAGCAAACGAGCTTCGACTGTTTGACTGCACAGCTCTCAGTTATCGCATTTTAGATACTTTTAATACTGCAGCATCAGCAATACATCTACATGAAAAACAACAACCGAACAGCAGATCGAAATCAAAAAGGATCTGGCATAACAAGTGTTTCGTTTCAGATTGTTGATGATGAGACAATAGGAAGAGATCTCCTCAAATTCTATCAACAGGGTTGTCATCATCAATCAATGATCAAAACGTGTCATATATAAAAATGTACGTGCCCCAAGTGCCATTTGAAAGAAAAAGTACCCATAATGGTACGATCGTGCCACCTCGGCAACGCTGATCTGAGTACCTACTAGGCTATATATATGAGAAACGTCACGACTTTAGCACAGTAGCGCACGCTGCTCCCTCTGACGGTCAAATCTTGCATCGTCAATCATATTGTTAATCGTAATAAGTAGTAGTGACACAGTACAGAGCACAGTTGTATGAAATTTCTGTTGTTTTTGTGTTCATTAAAAAGATTGAAAACTCGTTAGCGTTGGGTCCTTCAATATCGAGTGTGCAAAAATGTGTACATTTGACAATCAGTTGAAAGTTTCAATTACAATCAACTCTGAAGAAAGACAAACAATAAAGTGACAAAACTCGTGTACCGTACGCATCGTGACATTATCGCTTATTCGCTCTTTCTATTGCCAAACCTCCCGCTTATTTATTTTTATATGAGATTGGTAAAGTAATTTGGGGACTCCCCACATTGAAATTCGAACACACCAGACACGGACACGGACACAGCATAAAAGATAGAAAAGAGAATACACCAAGCAGACAGCAGATGACAGCAGAGCAAAGCAGTAAACTTGGAGCTTGCAACTTGGACATCAGTCATTAGTATCATCACAAAATAAGTGATTTTATTTTTTTTTGTTTTGTTTTAAAAAGACCCACAAAAGACCCCATAAGGACCCTTAAGACCCACAAAAGAACCCCAAAAATCCAAAAGGCCCCCAAAAGACCCCATAAGGACCCTTAAGACCCACAAAAGACCCCTAAAATATCAAAAAGGTCCCAAAAAGACCCCCAAAAAATCCAAAAGGCCCCCAAAAGACCCACAAAAGACCCCAAAAAATCCAAAAGGCCCCCAAAAGACCCACAAAAGACCCCATAAGGACCCTTAAAACCCACAAAAGACCCCCAAAAAATCCAAAAGGCCCCCATAAGACACTCAAAAGACCCCATAAGGACCCTTAAGAACCACAAAAGACCCCCAAAAAATCCAAAAGGCCCCCATAAGACACTCAAAAGACCCCATAAGGACCCTTAAGACCCACAAAAGACCCCCAAAAAATCCAAAAGGCCCCCAAAAGACCCAAAAAAGACCCCATAAGGACCCTTAAGAACCACAAAAGACCCCCAAAAAATCCAAAAGGCCCCCATAAGACACTCAAAAGACCCCATAAGGACCCTTAAGACCCACAAAAGATTCCCAAAAATCTAAAAGGCCCCAAAAAGACCCTCAAAAGACCCCCAAAAAATCCAAAAGGCCCCCAAAAGACTCTCAAAAGACCTGCCCTCGAAAGCAGATTTTTTCTCGAAAAAACCAACACGAAAGCCGACGAGAATCTTTTGCTTACATCGTTCAGTTGCATGTATTGTTGTTGCAGTTAATGAAAAGAGGGGTAAATCTTACAAAATATCAAGATCTATTAGAGGGAAAATCCGATCTACCGTAGATTGATTTTTTTTTTTTTGGTAACTTGACAGCCAAAAAATCAATCTGCGCCAGATTTTTTATTAAAAAAAAAAATCCCCCCACATTAAAGAATAATAGAAGTGGGATCTTCAATATGGTGATCATCGTTAGTTTGCCAGTGTGCGTATATTTTTATATTTATCGGCTGTGACTTAGTGTTAGTTAGTTAGTGACTACTTCGAATTCACCATTTTTTTTAAGTAAATTAATGGAAATTTAAAGCAAATACCGCAAATTGTCAGCCTCAGAGGATGTCCAATAAAAACAATAGCCAAGCTCCAACTGCATCATCCCCATCAGCCGGCACATCGTTGTCGTCTGCGGGAGGCGGCGGTGCTAGTGAAATGTCCACCCGTCTAACATCTCTTTTGGAGTGCCCAGTGTGCTTTGACTATGTACTGCCACCGATACTGCAGTGTTCAAGTGGACATCTGGTCTGTAATTCGTGTCGCTCAAAATTAACCTGCTGCCCAATATGTCGTGGCCCGATGGCAGACATACGCAATCTGGCAATGGAAAAAGTCGCTTCCAATTTGAAATTTCCATGCAAACATTCGGGCTGTACAGCGTCGCTACCTAATACCGAAAAGACTGACCATGAGGAAACGTGCAAATGTCGTCCGTATCTATGCCCATGTCCAGGGGAATCGTGCAATTGGCAAGGCCCTCTTGATCTAGTCGTGCAACATATGATGATGTCGCACAGCATTGTCACACAACAATGCGAACATAATTGGTTCCTATCCTGCGGTGTATATGAACTAAAAAATTGCGGTTGGGCGGCGATGCAGTCGTGCTTTGGTCATCATTTCATGTTGGTATTGGAAAAACACTTTAAAAATAATGGCGACCATCGGTTTTTTGCATTTGTCCAGCTAATTGGACCAAGAAACGAGGCCGAGAAATTCATGTATAGGCTTGAGCTAAATGCAAATCGTAGACGTCTAATATGGGAGGCAACGCCGAGATCAATTCACGAGGGTGTTGCAGGCGTTATTGACAGATCGGATTGTTTAATTTTTGACACATCGATTGGCCAAGGATTTTTTGACAATGCCAACCTTGCTATAAAGATTGCCATTTCAAGATCGTTAAATTAAATGGTCAACGAAAAATAAAGAACCAAATTAACAACAAATTGTTTTTATTATTTTTTTTCTTTCTATTATTTATCACTATGCTCTTATATTCACTTCGCAATTAAGTGTAGAATTGAATTTATTCCAAATGTACTCAAGTTTAGGGCGAATGAAAGCCTTGTGGATAGTAGCCAGGTCAGAGGGAGTGAAATATTTCTTGCACCAGGTTAGAAAACCTAAACATTTCGCAGCATTTTTGGCGACGGTAAATATGTGATCGCTCCAACGATCTCCTTGTCGTTAACGCACATACCGAGAAGCGAGATTTTCAGTTTCCTCGATGCAAGCGCCATTCATGGATAATGGCATGGGATTTGGAATTCGCTTGGACGACAGGAGACAGCATTGGGTTTTGGAAGCATTTTTCTACGGTCCTTAACTGTGTATTCGCCAACGATATGCACCCAAATCAAACGGAGCTGCCGGAAGTAACAATTTCCCGAATTCGCACCTCGCAGTATAGATGAGATCGTTAAATTCTACTCGATTGATTTCTCCCCATTTTATTATGCTGTCTAGGTCAGAACACGTTACGTGCTTAACATACGAAGTTATATGAGTTCCACATGAGATGAGGAGGGACGCTCCTCAAACTTGTATGAGAAGCTGAGAGTGCTGTCGTCAGCGAAAGAGTGAATTCGATTAGAAGTCACAGATAAGAGATCATTTATAAAAAAAATGAGAAAGAAAGAGTGTCGGGGACAGAACAGAGTCCTGGGGAACGCCAGCATTTATGTGGTGGGTGTATTTCAGACTTGAATCCCCGTCCAAAACAACTTGAATTGAATTGAATTGAATTGAGCGGTCCAGAAGATAGCTTCTAATCCAATGAAGCAGCTTATCATCGACACCATAAGCACGCAGCATTTTTGACAAAAGAGCTTGATGCCAAACTCTGTCAAATGCCAATGGAAATATCGAGTGCAACAGCTTTGCTTTCTCCAAATTGATGCCATTTACCATTGATGAGATATACCATCAAATCACCAGCGGAACGTTGCCCAGCACGAAATCCATACTGCCGCCGGTCACTAAGGATTTCGCTGGTTTCAAGATATTTCATGAGCTGAATATTGATCAGCGTTTCCATGACTTTGGAAAGAATGGATGTAAGTTCTATGGGTCGGTACGAAAAAGGAGGAGGAGATGACGGCTCGCCTTTTTTTGGGTATGGGCTGGACAAAGGCTGTTTTCCAACTTCTCCGGAAAGAGTCCAGAAGAATAGGATAGATGGAAAAGCTTATGCAATGGTAAAGCCCTGGAGCCCGGGGTCTCCAAAATTTAAAAAAAAGGGGTTTCCATCGGATATACACCTGTATATAAAATTTGAAGAAAATCGGGTGTTTTTTTTTTAAATTTATATGGGACCTACCGACCCCGTGGCCCGGGGTCTCCAAATTTTTACAACAAGTGTTGTCCATCGAAGATACAAATGTGTATAAAATTTAAAGAAAATCGGCTAAATTTTGTAAAATATTTGTATGGGAGCCCCCCGACTCTGGGGCGCCCGAATGGCCCCAAATTTTAATAAAAAGTGTTGTCACCGGAAATACACATTTGTGCAAAATTTCAATAAACTCGAGCGTTGGCAGGTGGGTTAAAAATTGTTCGCAAAATTCCACGACAAACCGATCGACCGGCTGCCGACCGACAACCGGACGTGCCACGGCCAAGTTAAGTTAATATAGAGAATTTAAAAATAAAGACAATGTAAATACGTCAGGACCCTATTGCTGACAATTGTTAATATCTAATATATAAAAATGGAGTCTGTAATGATTGGGATAGCCTTTCTCAGGAACCAGACATCGCAGGAAGCTGAAATTTTCACCATCGAATCGAATTTTAGCGGTTTTGGTTTTTGTTTTGGCTTGAACTCGCTAAGTGGCGCTGTTGTCAAAATATAACAGTTTTTTTGTGTCAGCAACGAAGCATCTTAGGAACTTCAGATTTTAACCAGAGCTTGATTTCGTTGCTATTTGGGTTTTTGTGAAATTTGGTTGCTATTTGGGTTTTTGTGAAATTTGGACCTGATAGATGGCGCTGTTTCCAAGATATAACGGTTTTTCTGTTTCTTAGTAACGAAGCATCTTAGGAACTTCCGATTTTAACCATAGGTTTGTTTCGCTGCTATTTGGGTTTTTGAGAAATTTGGACCTGATAGGTGGCGCTGTTTTCAAGATAGTAGGTTGTAATACTAGTTTGGACATTTATTTAGTTTCATTACAGCACGCACAAGAACACATCGTAGGACGCAAAATTAAAAATAGAATTTATAAAGCTAATAAGAGGTAATGTTGATTTGTATGTAGGAGGTAATCTTCGAAACTACTAAACGGATTTCAAAATACTTTCACCAGCATTTAGAATGGACTTTCACGGTCGACAAATGCGTTGACTGTGTGCTGCACTGTTCGCCGCGCTACTTTCTGTGCTCGGTTTTTTACGTACCATGGCTGCCCATAGAAAAGTCTAAGACTATGTGCTTAGTGCGTATTACTCGATGGTTATAAGTTATAGTACACCCCCCACGCCACGCAATGATAAGAGAAAGACGTGGGTTCATGTCTGCGGGTAGCAAAGAGCCCGGGAACATCTAGTTAGTTATAAATTTATAAGTCAATATTGTAATCAGAAATGTTTATTTAGTTCATTTATTAACATCAATCAATACAAGACATTGTATTCTTTATATATTTACCAATGTTTATAGGTAAAATAATAAATTGTTGACAACATGCAGGTAAATCGAATACTTCAAACATACAAAAGTGTTTGTTTTTATATTCATTTAGTCAATTTGTTTAAGTTTAAGTATAAAAATAACAAGACACTCGAAGGAAAACTTAAAAATTTATGCGATCAATTTTACGTATTTACGTATACATTTACAATATATACATTTACATATTTAATTATATCAAAAATATATCACTTTTCATATTTTTAAGAAAAAAAAAATATTTTTAATTCTTAACCACACAGATCGATTATTTTATAACTCTTCACGTGTAATTGACTTAAATGTTACTTGTTGTTAACTTTCTTTCTTTTAATATTTAATTAATTTATTATTGAGGTAGTATTTTTGAAAGTCCACTTATGGAAAAACATTAATTAATTAATAGGTTTTAGTAAGATATAGTCATTTTACTAAAATAACCATTTTACATTACAGATAACTTATAAGTGGGGATGTCTACAGAAGAACATTTGAAAATTTAAAAATTTTAATTTAATTTTAATTTTAAAAATTATAAATCGCATACTATACTCTTCTGGCGAAAATTCCATTGTTTTTCTTTAATTACACTTTTAAGAATAAAAGTATAAGTATTTCCATTTGGAATATTCAGAGAAACAGAATTTGTTCTGGTTTATCAAAAAAAAGGACAGCATTCTACTGTTAATTCAATACAAGTTGGAAAAAAAGTAAAATTTCCTGCTACTTTGGGTATTTTTGTAAAATTCAAAATTGCTCATTTTGTAACAAGACATTCAAAGTTACAACTACAAAGACCACAAAGAACTAATAGGTCTTTAAAAAAATCTATGAAACGATAAAGCAATCAATGCTGGCGTGCCACAAGGTTCATCCTTGTCGCCTACGCTTTTCTTAATATATATTAATGACCTACTGTGTCTGTGGTCGTTTTGTAAAATTCAAAATTGCTCATTGTGTAACAAGACATTCAAAGTTACAACTACAAAGACCACAAAGAACTAATAGGTTTTTAAAAAAATCTATGAAACTATAAAGCAATCAATGCTGGCGTGCCACAAGGTTCATCCTTGTCGCCTACGCTTTTCTTAAAAATACAAAAACCACAAAGACTAATAGGTCTTTAGAAAAATGTATGAAACTATAATGCAATCAATGCTGGCGTGCCACAAGGTTCATCCTTGTCGCCTACGCTTTTCTTAAAACTACAAAAACCACAAAGAACTAATAGGTCTTTAGAGAAATGTATGAAACTATAATGCAATCAATGCTGGCGTGCCACAAGGTTCATCCTTGTCGCCTTCGCTTTTCTTAACATATATTGATGACCTACTGTCTGGTTAAATGTTGTTTTCTTCAAAATGACTTTGTTGTTCGATAAGACAGCAGCAGACTTTCGCTTATAGTTTAAATTACGCCTAAGAAAAATAATTAAGAGAATAAATATTATTGTTGTGTGCCTTTATTTTCATTATTGTAAAAAATGTACTTACTCTTTTCTCGTATGTGTCAATAAATGTGTCCTTAGGCCACCTGCCTGAATGTACGTTTTATTGCATCCGTCAACGTGACAGGCAAAGGGTCGATCCCCTGTGTGTAACTTTAAATGCAATCTGCAATTAATTATAGAAATAAAATAAATACGTTGCGTCTTCTGTATATAACTAGGCAAAGGCAAAACAGTTAAGAGCCATTTTCTTCTCTGTTTGTCAAACAAAAAGTTATCTATTATCATTCATTTTAGCGTTTAGAGCAGTTGCTAAGAGTTCAACGTTCAAATTTTTGATAGAACATAAATACAGTATGGTGGAGGTAGGGGTTGAGTAGGTTGTTGGGGGGATGGTGATGGGTGGTGAAGGGCGAGGGAGTGGGCGGATGGTGGGTGGGGCGGATCAGTGACCGTGTCGCATAGAGTACAGACAGACGGTCGAATTTCGACCAATGGGCGATAACTAGTATACATAGTAATGCTCGCATGGGCAAAATGACAATAAGAGTTATATATATTTGCGAGCCCGAAATTACTCGTTTTAAAACTTGGCTTGCGATGACGTGACGCGTATCAAGTGTCGCGTGTGGCGCGTGTAAATTTCTTTTTTAAATACTTGTTTTAAAACTTGACTTGCTATGACGTGACGCGTGTTACGTGTCGCGTGTAATATTTTTTTTAAATACTTCTTTTAAAACTTGGCTTGCGATGACGTGACGCGTGTCAAGTGTCGCGTGTGGCGCGTGTAAATTTCTTTTTTAAATACTTGTTTTAAAACTTGGCTTGCGATGACGTGACACGTGTCACGTGGCGCGCGTTGCGTGTGGCTCGTGTATTTTTTTTTTTTAAGTTATTGTTTTAAAACGTGCAAAATTTTAAGCTAAGCTTATACTTTTTTTAATTCTTTATATTAACTTCATACTATGCTGCCGCCACCAAGCATAGTCGAAGTTAGAAGAGCGATAAATCGGCTCAAAAATAATAAGGCCCCGGGATCTGATGGGTTCCCAGCGGAACTGATAAAAATAGGAGGCCCCACATTACACCAAGCAATTCATGAAATAAAATTGCAAGTATGGGAGGAAGAAGTTATGCCAGAAGACTGGCGAAGAGGCATCCTGTGCCCCATACATAAGAAGGGAGATATCACAAAATGCAGCAATTATCATGGTATAACGTTGTTGAGTACCGCGTATAAGATTTTCTCCTCTATCTTTCAAGACAGGATAGCCCCATACGCTAAAGTCATATTTGGTCCACCTGTCAGTGTGGCTTCATCCCAGGCAAATCTCAACAACTGATCAGATTAACACCCTTAGGCAAGTGATGGAAAAATGTCTAGAGTTTCAAAACTCACTACACGATCTTTTTATAGACTTTAAAGCCGCCTATGATAGCATAGCCAGAGTAGAATTTTATAAAGCCACGAGAGAATTCGCCATCCCAAATAAACTGGGACTATGTAGGTTGACCATGACAAATGTTATAAGCCAAGTAAAAATATCCGGATCTCTGTCAAGCCCATTCAGCATCTATAACGGGCACCGACTGCGCCGTCTTCAGCCTGGCGTTGGAGAAAGTGCTCCGAGACTCTAGACCTAATGACGAGAGGAACAATCCTCTATAAAAGTCCATTCATATAAGAGCCGTACAGGAAGCTTCGAGCAAGCGGCACGAAATCTGGGGCTGCACATAAATGAGAGCAAAACAAAGTACACGGTGGCCACGTCTGCGACATTGGTCGCTTAAAGCCAACAAAGACTATCAAGACTCTTAAAAACCATAACATTCAAGCTGCTGGTATATAAGATAATGGTCATAAGTACTAACATATGGAGGCCCGGAAAGGACCCCGGTTGTAGAGCCAAATATGATGATGATGATGTATTTCCGATGGACAGCACTTCTTGTATACGGCTACAATAAATATTAGTTGATGTTATAATGACATCTTTCTCGGATACATTGGATATGATTAGGGGTTTATCTACTTCCCAATCTACTTCCCATTCTGTTAAAGAGCTAAACGTTTATTGCACTAAACTAACCAGAGAAATTTCGTTGCTTAGTATCCTCGTAGTCGACGTTCGTTGGATCCTTGAAAAATGCGCGGGTAATAAAAAAACTGCCACTAGCAAGAAGCTGCAAATGCCTAACAGAGTCACGAAGATGTACAAAAAATGGGAGAGTATTTCACAACTTGGCTGATAGTACAACCTTCCTATAATTGGAGATTGAATGAAAAGCAAGAACAACAACAATCAGCCCAGACATACAGATCTGGAAATATACTTTCGAACAGTATGACACGGCCACGCAAGGCACAGGACGTCCTCCTCGTCCTCGTCCTCGTCCTTGTCATCATCATCATCATGCGACGGCACGACACGACAGTTGCAGTCTACGTCCTCGTGTCCTGCTGACCAGCCAGACAAAGGTGTCGGTTTGTTGTTGGCTACTTGCGTCATCAGCATCATCTAATCAGGACTCAATAGGGTAGCACACCCACCCTCCCAAAAAAACAAAGAGTTCAAACAAAGGAATTACCGCATCACTTTATAGTTAATGCTCAAAAGGCGTGGTGGGTGCATAAACAGCCAACAGATTCTTCTGTAAAAGGACACTGACAATATTGTCACTAAAAGGACATCGTAATTTCGAACAATTGACGTTGTTCGATGCTTTGTTTTTGTATCTATTTCTGTTGGGTTGATTGCTTTGGCTATAATAAGAATTTATGATTGCCCTTGAACTCCTTGAGACTATGGACGGGAGCTGTGGGGTCATTTATTCTTAACCACTGTCCATTACCATAATGTCCTTCAATTAGAAAATTAATTACGATAATGTGTTAGGTGTCACCGACACTAACTGTAACTGTACTTGTTGCACTTACGTGATAGGGTAATAGATTGGCATTTGGAGATATTGAGATCTAAGCAATTTTTGAGGCACCAGGTCGAAAAATTGTCTAGGTCTTGTTGAAAGAGATAGGAGTCTTGTGGGGAAGAAATGGGTTCGAAAAATTTGGTATTGGTCAGCGAAAATTGAGAGGGCGTAATGTTTGGTCATTTATAATTTGTATGAAGAGAAGGGGGCCTAGATGGCTGCTTTGTGGGACTCCAGAGGTTGCCAAGAATGTGAAATGTCTACAGTTATGTTTTACATTAGCATACAGTCTTAACAAGAGTTGCTAAAGGGTAGGGTAGTTCCTTGCTTGGCGAGTTTGTCAGCCATACAGTTACCCGGAATGTCTCTCTGACCCAACACAGGTGGATATTGAACTGCTTCGCCATCTGCGCGAGAGTTGTCTGTTGTCTGGGATCCTGACTAAATTCATTTCATTTCTAGACCACTGGCAGATAGCATTAAGGTGAATAGTCAGCTACTAGCAGCTACTTGAGTGGTGTAAGAACGAACAAAATGTCCAGTACGGCGGAGGGGGTTGTACAAAGTGATCCGCTCATACATAGACTAGCTGACTATGTGAAGGTTTACTTTTTTATTTAAGGCAGTCCACCATACAGTCATACTGAGTCACCAGGGGCCACTATCAAACTAATCTCATTGTTATTTATACACATCCAGTAATTATATTAGTAATTTTGTACTACATCGAATAGCAAAATGGCTGAATGACTGAACAGTGACACAATAAAGAAAACCAATGCAAGAGGTCGTCTTTTAATTGAAAGCCTTAAGTTAAGTTATACAATTAATGGTTGTTTAGATTAAGCCACTTTTCCGTGTCTATTAAGTAAGGTGAAGATCAAGCCAGTTTAAAAAAAGGCGACAAATGTGATCCTGGAAATTATAGACCAATTTCTATTTTATCTAATGTCAGCAACTTACTTGAACATACTGCCCGTTACCCGTTTAAATAATTTCCTTTCTTCTAATAACATAACTGGTAGCAAACAATTTGGCTTTATCAA
Source organism: Nephrocerus scutellatus (assembly GCA_947095585.1). NCBI lineage: Eukaryota > Metazoa > Arthropoda > Insecta > Diptera > Pipunculidae > Nephrocerus > Nephrocerus scutellatus. Next base: position 4,113,522 of record OX352766.1, read on the forward strand.
TAACTCAAGTACCACATTGGCATGCGTGCATCTAACTACAACCATACAGGATCAACTAGATAGAGGATCCGTCGTCTCAGCGTTATTTATTGACCTTTGCATAGTTTTTGGTAGTCAGTCACTCAATTGTGCCATACAAACTCTCCTTACTTGACCTTTCTTCAAAAGATTTGCAATTCGTTAAGACTTTTATGGAAAATAGACAACAATGTGTCTGTGTATTGATAATGAAAAAAGCACATTCCTTGCTTGAAAATCTGGTGTACCACAAGGATCTATCCTCGGTCCCTGCCTTTTCAACCTATTCATTAACGATTGCTTTAAGTTACTCCCCTAAAAGGAAACCTGCAAATGTATGCTGATGCAATGTGTATTGCTTATTTCGCCCAGAACAATGGCATTCTGCAGTGCAGTGATATGCAATCTGATATAGTTAAACTTAATAATTGGCTCCACTCACACAATGTAACAAATTTGTATATCTTGGCCTAACACTCGACCATCAACTTAATTGGAACTCTCATCTTCCATGCTACTCATATAAAAAAAATTCGTTAATAACATGACATACTTCAAACCTAATTTTCGTTTTATTAAGGATATCCATACTTATTCTATCTTACTATATCCTTCAGGACATGATAGCCCCATACACTTAAGTCTTAATTGGTCCATAACAGTGTGCCTTCATCCCAGGCACACCAACTTCTGATCAGACTTCTACCCTTAGGGAGGTGATGGAAAAATATCTACTGTTTCAAAACTCACTACACGATCTTTTTATAGACTTTTAAGCCGCCTATGATAGCATAGCCAGAGTAGAACTTTATAAAGCCATGAGAGAATTCGCCATCCCAAATAAACTGACACGACTATGTAGGTTGACCATGACCAATGTAATTATAAGCCAAGTAAAAATATCCGGATCACTATCAAGCCCATTCAACATATATAACGGGCTCCGACAAGGTGATGGACTTCAACCTGATGTTGGAGAAAGTGATCAGAGACTGTGACGTAACGGCGAGAGGACAATCCTCTATTAATCCATTCAGATACTGATCCAAGATCTGTACAGGAAGCTTTCATCCAGATCGAGCAGGTGGAATCAAATCTGTGGCTACACATAAATGAGAGCAAAACAAAGTATATGGTGGCCACGTCTGCGAGTAGAAGATCCAATATAGGTCCCTCAATTAAAATATTGGGGCGCCAATTTGATGCGAAGTGCCATCCTTTAACTATCCCCGGTCAATTATAGCAGCCGAAATAGCATGGAACCAGAAATACGCACACGGTTGCTCAAAGCCAACAAAGCCTACTTTATTCTCGGTATCAATGGGAGTGAGTCCCTCGGTTTTTCAGGCTGAGCTCCATAGGTCTGGTCTGGTTCACAGATGGATCGAAGAAGGAATCCGAAGTTGGAGATGGTATCTTTGGACCGAACACCAAAGTCTCGGTATCAATGGGAATGAGTCCCTCGGTTTCTTAGGCTGAACTCTATGACATCGAGAACTGCGCTAGGACAAAACTTTTAAGGGGCATTAGAAGAATCCGAAGTTGGAGCTGGTATCTTTGGACCCAACACCAAAGTCTCGGTATCACTGGGAATGAGTTCCACGGTTTTTCAGGCTGATCTCCAGAGGTCTGGTCTGGTTCACAAATGGATCGAAGAAGGAATCCGGAGCGGGAGCTGGTATCTTTGGACCGAACACCAAAGTCTCGTTATAAATGGGATTAAGTCCCACGGTTTTTCAGGCTGAACTCTATGCCATCGAGAACTGCGCTAGGATAAACCTTATAAGGGGCATTAGGGGCGCTAGAATATAGAGCCAGGCAGTACTGAAAGCACTGTCATCCCATCTAATGGACTCTTAATCAGTTAAAAGCTGCTACGATGTACTGCAATCTCTTATCAAACAAAACAGGGTGAAACTCGTTTGGGTTCCTGGTCATCAAGTAATTGCATTCAACGAATTTGCAGATGGCTTAGAATCTGCACTCGTATAGGACCTGAATCCTACTGTGATGTTAACTGAACTGCCGCCGCTTAATAACTGGAAGCATAAACTTCGTCTGCCCCATTGGGAAAAGGTTTCAAAGCTGAGACAGTCCAAACGATTAATCAGGCCGTACTTCTATAAGGAAATCCTTAATCTAGACAGAAAGAATAGCATTATAAAGCTGGTGAGCTTTCTCGCAGGCAGGTCACTATGGCAAGCCGTATCACCTTAACAAGATTGATCAAGGCTCAGATAGAGAATGTAGGTTCTGTTTGGAAGATGATGAATCATCTGAGCACATTCTCTGTCATTAATTTGGTTAAGGAGAGGTATTTTCCATAAGGCAATATGTTCGTCGGCAGATCTGCGAAACTCTACCACTAAGGACAAACTATCCTTCATTAGGGAGGTAGTTCGGTAGTTCGTCTCTTAGTTCAACCTTACCCTATGATAGAATCGTTCTTTTAGGTCGCAGCGTCAGCTATATGGGCTATAGGGTAATAAAAAATAAAAATTCCATTACAACTTAGGCTAAGGTAAAGGTGGCTGTCAGTGTGGAACCGACCGGCACACTTGGACCAGTAATGGTCCATTGTGATCCATTACAATTTACATAAGCGATAAGTATTCGCACAGTTACGCTACAACCTTCGTGTGACACAGGGGAATTAGGAAGTTACGGAGAACAAACAACGTGCCTTTATTAATTGCTACAGGTGCTTCCTCCACTTGTAAAGTCGCGTTATTATTATTATTTATATAAAAGCATATTTATCTTGTGAATTTAAATTCTTACCTTAAACTGTATGTGGTCTTTAATCGTTTGCCACACCCTTCAATGGTGCATTGAAAAGGATTCTCGCCAATGTGCACCAACTGATGTATCTTCAATGTTGAATTGTCGGTAAAAGCTTTACCGCATTCGGCACAAATAAAAGTGCGTGGTCCATGTATTTTCAAATGTTTTCGCAAAGCCTTGTTGTTGGAAAACATCTTCAAACAGCCTATGTGGGAACATGCAAATTCAGGAGCACGTTCACCATTTGTTCGCTTCTGGTGCAAAGTCTCAAAATTTTCTGTCGGGCTAGAGCCATCCCATTTCTCAAGCGTTGTTAGGTCTGACTGGTCCCATCCGGGAGCTTCATCTGGTAGAAGCAGTTGCTCTGGAATGAGTTCATGCTGCTGTTCATTAACATTTTGCTCGGCATCATCTGGTAGAAGCAGTTGTTCTGGAATGAGTTCATGCTGCTGTTCATTAACATTTTGCTCGGCATCATCTGGTAGAAGCGGTTGTTCTGGAATGAGTTCATGCTGCTGTTCATTAACATTTTGCTCGGCATCATCTGGTAGAAGCGGTTGTTCTGGAATGAGTTCATGCTGCTGTTCATTAACATTTTGCTCGGCATCATCAGCTGGTAGAAGCGGTTGTTCTGGAATGAGTTCACGGAACGCATGCTGCAGTTCATTAACATTTTGCTCGGCATCATCTGGATTCGGTGTGTTAACATTATCGGCGGCAACTGGTCTCGGTGTCCAGTTACGTACAAAAAATTCGTACTCCACAGTTTTTATTTTCACAAATTCCATTTCGCATCCAGTCAGACTATTGTCGGTCTCCTCCATCATCGGATCTTAGGTATTATTTCAGCTTGTGATGCTGCCGTTACTGCCGTAAACAATCAGCTGTAGATTTGTTGAACTAAACTGTTAGATAGAAATTAATGTTAAAGAATTCGTTCCGTATTTTTCCTTTAGAATATGTATGGTTAACATGTATCTGAAGGTCTCGGCAGGTGAAACAAAAAGAAAAAAATGTAGGGGGGGGGGGGTGGTTGCAAATACTCCACCACAATTAAATATTTTTAATATTTGCTTATAAATCTACAAGCAGCTATCTGACGGAAGCGCGGAGGGCTTTAACTTTGTTCTGAACGTATCCTGAGCGCTCCTGGTTCAATAACAGAACAACAATTATAAGGACTAACTGTCATATTTAATGTCTAACTTATATTGTAGTTCAATATTAAATTAAATTTTACTACATGCCTCCCTTGTGAGCTACAAAATCAAGCTTTGTCGGTCGTATTAGTTTTGTTTTGCAGTATAAGACATTTGCGGGTCTTGAGAGTGCCACAACAAACTGATTTTGATTCGAATCTGAGTGACCTAAGCTTTGAAAAAAAAACCAACCAAACAAACAAAGACGATAAAGGATAAATGTTCTTGACATGCCTTCAACTAATTTTGATTCGAACCTGAGTGACCTAAGCTTTGAAAAAAACAACCCATAAAAATTAAAATTTTTCATGTAAATTCTCTAATAGATGGGTATGTGTTAAAATTTGACGAAAATCGGGTTAATTTTTTTTGAAAATTTTATATGGCGCCCCAAGACCCCGGCCACCATAATTTTTGCAAAAAGTGTTGCCCATCGGAGATACACACATATATAAAATTTAAAAAAAATCGGGTTAATTTTTTTAAAAAAAAATTTTAGGCCCAATGACCCAATGAAATTGCCTATCGGAGATACACGCGTATATAAAATTTGAAGAAAATCGGGTTAATTTTTTTTAAAAAAAATTTATGGGGCCCCTAGAACCCGGGGCCCGGGGTCTTCAAAATTTTTACAAAAAGTGTTGTCCATCAGAGATACACATGTGTATAAAATTTGAAGAAAATCGAGTAAAATATTGTAAAATATTTGTATGGGAGCACCCCGACCCCGTTCAAATTTGAATAGAAAGTGTTGTCTCCGGAAATACAGATGTGTGCAAAATTTCAATAAAATCGGGCCTTGGGAAGTAGGTTAAAAATTGTTCGCAAGATTCCACGACAGACGACCGACGACCGACCCACGGGCAAGTGAAGTTAATATAGAGAATTTAAAAAAAAAACCAAACACACAAAGACGATAAAGGATAAATGTTCTTGACATGCCTTCAACTAATTTATGAATCCCCTTTGTAGGCTAATGATGACAATGTTTTTAAAAAGTCAATCAATCAGAAATACGCGCTCGCGGTTGCCTATAGCCAACAAATCTTCCTATAGTCTGTCAAGACTCTTCAAATCCAGGAACTGAACCAGAACATCTAAGCTGCCGATATATAAGACAATGGTCATACCAGTACTTAAATATGGATCCGATACTTGGCTGCTTAGGAGGATAGCGTAGACCAGGACGCCCAGAGTTTAGGGATGCCTTGACTTTTTGCGGGAGGCTGTAGAGCCAAATACGATGATGATGATGATGATCTCAAAAAATGCAGAGATTCTAGATTGAAAAACTACGAACTGTTGGCAATGCTGTAGTCGTGAGTAATGAATGTTTGCTTCGTATTCAGGTCCAAAATAAATTGGAAATATACCAACATCTTGCCTATACCACCAGGTTCTGTATCATTCAAAAAGGATCTTATATAAGTTTATCAGAAAGCTATTTCCATTAAAAACTCCGCCTCAGGGCCCGACACTCCAAAAAATTTATAAAAAGTTTTGTCCATCAGTGACTCAGATTGGTTTGTGTTTGTTATTTTTGCCGATTCTATAATTTCCTGTGTTCGATTATTGGACACCTCCAATACCTCAGCGGAAGGGTGGTCTGTCGGTTGGTGGGAGACAGTCGGATAGTGCAGCCGGGAAACGCCTGGTATTTCAGCTAGTTATTGGATAAAAACAACAACCGAATGGTCCAATTGGCACCATATGTTGCTAACCCATAACTCCGCCAGGGGTTTCCGGAATTAAGTTTTGATATCAGATTTAGATTTGTGACACAAAATTCGTTAAAACTGCTATAAAACTTCCTTAACCAAGATTTCAGCTGTGATAGGTTAAGTAATTTATGACAACGCGCATTTTCCAAATCTGCATGCAACATACCGGCAAATGTGATAAAAAAAAAAACAAAAACACAATCACTTACCTTGCCAATAAAGTGTGTTGTGTGTTGCTCCCTGCGCAGGATATATATTTTTTTGCTTATTATAAAAACACTGAACACTTATTATTTTACAATCAAGAGATTCACGATTAAACGAAGAAAACAAATCTTTTACGATGCAACAGGCAACCTGCAAGCAAAAGAAACCAATTTTATTTAAATACGCGAAAAAAATGGCCACGCACTAAAATGGCCACGCTTTCGCTCTCCAATCTCACCACTCTCTCACAAATAAATAATCCGTAACGCGCCGTTTTCACGTCACAATAACAATAAACTAATTTGCTTGTTTGCATGTACACATATACGGGCTTCGAATATTGCTACAATAAATGTGAGCCGAATTGAAAGGGAAATGTTGTAGGATTATTTGAACGATTTTCAAGGACAAGCACAAACAAACACCGAGACGGACGAAGAGAACATTTAGAACATATTGTTATGAAGTTCAGGCTTTCGAGTTCGTAAAGGATTTTTCAACAAAAAAAAAAAACACAACACAAATTTATTAATTTTCACACGCCCATAGACGAAAATGACTGTTTTATCCACTATAAACTAGCTGCGAGCTGTAGCTGTAGCCTTTATGCACTCAAGTGAATTAACATGCATAACAATTCTGTTATTTACTGCAGTCACATCGAACACACATTCTCAGAGTAATTTTGCATTGCGCAGAACCGGTTTAGCAGAAAAAGCGGTTTCGTCGTGTTAAAAATAGCGTACATTACTCGCAGAAAAGTGCTCATCGTACTTCTAACTCGTACAATAAACTTTACTTTCTTCGTTTGTTATGTAATATATATATATATAATTAAATGTACACAAAAACACTTATTACAACAACACTTATATTTCTACAAGAGCTTTTCAACTTGAATTCCATTGAATTGAATTCCAATAAGAACTAACTTACTTCGGCATTACTTACTTCTATTTACACTCAATCACAAGCTTCCAGAAACTTCCAATATTATAGACAGAAATATCGAGAAAAGACCAGAAAATTGTAGCCTTATTCACTTATTTATAACTAACGACCCTTCCATGTAATGAGTGATTTTCTGAGAATAAACTATCTGTTCAATTGTGTTCTTTTGCAAAAACCGGGCAAACCGAACAAACCGGTTTGACTACATTTTTGACCGGTACATAATGATTTAAACTTACAGGCGGTAACAATTCAAATAATCTTATAGCCTATAAGTATGCTTAGTTCTAATTCAGTGTCTACTTGCAGTATGTACATTGCGATTTATCTTAGGATTCGAATTTTCATTATCATCATAATTAACTGCTTTTCGTAATAATAGCTGCATTTTATTTGCCGAGCGTATTCGGAATTCGAATGTCAAAACCAGTCAAACAGCAGATTTTCCAATTCCAAAGAAGGAATTCGACAGCGCAATTGTTGTTGTAATTCCTTATTCCTCGGCAAATAAAATACAGTTAAAATATATTAGTGGGCGTTAAAATTTGTAGCTGTAATCACCGAAATTATGAACGAACTACAACTAAAATGCACTAACAAACTCAATATTTAGGACACATATTACCTTACGATACAGATGCAACAAAAACATGTGTTTACCCATATACGATAACATATGTTCTAAATTTTTTATTTAATCTTTTGGTTTTCTTTTTTTTTCCGCGATAACTCTTTTACTGCCACAAGCATATTATTTTATTGTGCAATGATTGTTATTTGATGTGGAGACGGCGCGTAATTTATTTCATCGTAGAAGTGAATTTAAAAAGGAAAGAACTGCTAATTGGCAGACTACTTCCAAAAGTAAGGCACTTATGACACTAATTTAGCCGCGTTCGATTAGACTGAATTAACTGAATCAACAGTTATATCTGATGTAACAGGTTAGGCACTTATGACACTAATTTAGCCGCGTTCGATTAGACTGAATTAACTGAATCACAATTTATATCTGAAGTAACAATTCGATGTGAAGTTCGATTGACGCACTCTTCACTAAAGTAAAAAAATTGGTTGGAATTGGACAACTGAATTAAGTGAATAGGTGTTCTGCTCGTGTAGTTACTTCAGATGAGTAACATTGACATTTATCTGAATTGAAGAATAACAATCGAACAGTCTCTTCACTTCAATAGTTCAATTAAAGTGATTAGTTGATCCATTAATTAAAGTTTAGAACTGTACTCATCAGGCTAAACGAACGCGCCTTTTTTATATCATGTGTGTCGTATGTGTCGTATGTGTCGTATGTGCTTGATTTACATTTGAGCCATGCGAGAAAAAATGAGCAGGACGGCTGTCAAATTGAAACTATGGTTAGCCAGAAGAGATTGACAATACGAGAATGTTTTAGTTGGAAATGGTATCTATGATATTATAGGAATATAATAAGGAATTACGAATTCCTTCTTTGGAATAAGAAAACCTGCTGTTTTGCTGGTTTTGACATTCGAATTCCACAACAATTGCACTCTCTTATTCCTTCTTTGGAATAAGAAAACCTGCTGTTTTGCTGGTTTTGACATACGCATACGAAATACGCCTATTATTTCTATTCCTATTCCAGTATCAATAAAATCCACCTGAAGATGTAAATAAAGTTATTGAAAGCCCTTGTACGGACTCGAGGTGTGAAAGTAATGAGTGTACAAATGATGGCATGAGGAAAACTTAAACGTCTTGTATATTTATTTGTTTTTACAAAATAACCATGGCCGGCAGAACTTTGTGTACTAACCGATAGGCTTTGGTGGGTGGCGGGAAACTTTCCTTGTATAAGCGAAGCTGAAAGTACTTTGCGGTAGTATTTATGACCAAGCTAATGCTGGAAGGATGGCATAGAACAGGATGGCATGTCGACATGTCTAATGTGTAAAGAAACAAACAACTACAGCTGTCAAAAAATGTTCTGTGTATTTTTTCAGAGTAAAAAGATCATATCTGAGAATTATCGGAGCGTAAGAAAATGCCTCAGAGAAAAAAATGTTTCTTCGGGAATGAAAAAAATAACGCAGACCTGAATTCTGACAGTTCATTTAACTCTCCGATTACTCCGACAAAAAAAAAACAAACAAACACAGCTAATATACATAATTATTAATTGCAGAGCGCATGTGCGCATATACACCGATGATCGACCCGAATGGCTCTCCGTTTGACAGTTGTAATAAGAAGTTCGCTCATTCAACTCAACTAAAGTCACATACTTTGACACTTGCGAATGCAAAGTACATAAGTACTTTTTTAACAAAAATGAAAATGAAGGCACACAATAATAATAATTTTGATTTAGATGTAAATCAAAATAAAAACCGCTATAATGCCAATAGCAACTCTATGTAAATACAAAATCAAAATTTCATAAAAGTTGAAAATTGACTGATTTGGAATCAACTTTGTCATACATTATTATTTATATATATATTAAAATTTTTTATATATAAATGTTTTTTTAGATTAAAAATAATATAATAATATTATTGCAGAGTTGTATACATAGGTTCGCAGTAGGAAAAATGAAAAAGAATTCAAAATCCATCTGTCATGAATGGCACAAAATGTTTCAGACAAATCCTACTTGAATTTCAAATTTACCACCGAACACACCTACAAGGTGGGGTGGAGGTGTACTAATTTTAGCATTAATGTATTTGCCCTTCGCAAAAAATCAAAAAAGAAAAAAAAAGCTTCGCGATTAATGAAACGGAAGCGATTCGTAAAAGGCTACAAGGAAAGTTATTGGAAAAGAATGAACCGAAAGCGTTTCGTAAAAATGGACAAAAAATGTTGTGTAATGAAATCAGTTCGTGTTAGGTTCGCTTTTTGACCGCCCCTTTTTACATAAAAATTTGTATGATATATATCTAACGGGTGTTTTTTTAAGAGGTTGCCGATTTTTTTTTTGAATAAAACACATATAAAATTATGAAATGACCAAAATTTTTTTTTATTTGGTAGATAATTTTTTGGCATTTAACATTTAAACACAATTTCTGGCATATGGCTACCACGACTATTTTTCACAAATGTCATTTTTTTTTTTTTTTTTTTTTTTTTTTTTTTTTTTTCATAATGATTTGCCAAACAATACTGAGTAGAAATGCCACTTTGAGCTGTCAAAACAACTGTCATAAAATAAAACGACATCTATCGGAAAAACAAACCTCCTAAAAAAACACCCGTTACGTTAGCTGTACGCTTTCGGTTCGCGAAAGGCGAACTGTCAATTTTTCTTAAAGGGAAAGATTTGAATTGGGCTAACATGGTATTTCAACTTGACTCCGCTGAGCGAGTGAAGTCGAGTCCAGTCAAGCTCATCTGAACTTGGGTAGGCATGGAACGGTACGGTCAAAGATATATTTCAACTCGACTCCGCTAAGCGAGTGTAGTTAAGTCCAGTCTATTTTAATATGAATTACAAAATTACTAAAATTCGATACACATGTGTCGAGTAAATAGAACTTTATTAATTCTAAATTTTTTTTATTACGAAATGACTAAAAGCATGGCCACCTCTTTTTATTCATAGGTGTTGCCACCTTTAGTTCATAGAGTGCACTAAACACACAGTGATCTTTCTCATAATATTCATTTCAAATATATGTTTATTGGTCCATTGGGCTGATTTAATTTTTGTTAAAAAAGTACTTACTTTGGTTTCGCAAGTGAATATGTGACTTTAGTTGAGTTGAATGAGCGAACTTTTTATTACAACTGTCAAACGGAGAGCCATTCGGGTCGATCATCGGTGTGTATGCGTACATGCGTTCTGCAACTAATAATAATATATATTAGCTGTGTTTGTTTTTTTGTTGGAGTAATCGGAGAGTTAAATGAACTGTCAGAATTCAGATCTGCGTTCTTTTTTTCTCTGAGGCGTTTTTTTTTACACTCCGATAATTCTAAGATTTGATCTTTTTACTCTGAAAAAATTTACAGAACATTTTTTGACAGCTGTAGTTGTTTGTTTCTTTACACATTAGACATGTCGACTACTATGGAGAATTCAGGTAAAAAATAAAACTTTTCTCTGATACTAAAAAAAAAAAGCACAGCAGGTAATTTTTTTGATCTGACAGCTCTGATTAGATTTATCGGTTATCTCAGAAATGGGATTTCTCCAGTGCGTGGAAGTGAAACATCTTGATGTTGTGGGGCAAAAAACCCTCAAGAGAACCATAAAGACCATCAAAATACCCCAAAGGACCCCAAAGGACCCCAAAGGACCCTCAAAAGATACCCAAAAGACCCCCAAAAGAACACCGAAAAACTCTTAAAATACCCTCCAAAGACCACCGAAAGACCCTCAAAAGACTCTTAAAAAAAACTCCCCAAAACACCTGCAAAATACCACAAAAAGAATCTTAAAAGACGCCTAAACAAGTACCTATATGTAAACTATATGTACAAACTTTTATATATACATCAAAACACGTCTCACACTCGTTTATTATTTGGTAATAATTACAAAAATATCTGTTTTTTAAGGTCGGAGCTAATAAATAAAATAAAAATAATTTCCTTTTTTACATGCTACACGCGCCTCGCGACACGCGTCAAGCGGGATATTAAAATGGGCTGCTGACATTGAGCAGCTTACAAAATTTCAGCACTCTAGGTCGTGCGAAAGGTGGTTAAAAAAGACCTAAAAAAAAACTAGAAAAAAAGCGTAATTTCAAACCATCACACGTGTCACACGCGATACGTGACACGTGTCATACGTGGAATATAAAAAAAATGTTATTTTCAATTTAGATAATAATATTCGGCACGACAGACCATTGCGGTCCAAGGCCTAGCTTCACGCAACCATTCGTGTTGAGCGTGTATATTTTTGCACACAAATGGAAGGGACCTACAATTTAAGGCCGGATCCGAACGGCGAATTATGAGAAGTTTTCCGTGACAAGTTATTACCCTCGGAACGTTTGTCACCCATTCGCGCTGAGGTGGGACACCGTGAAAAATACTTTTGGTGTTTGGTGGGATTCGAACCACGAACCCCCTGCTCAGTAGCCATGCTCATTTCCACTGAGCCACGGCTGGCGCCCACACATTTTCAATTTAGATACTCACAAAATTCTCAGCTCTCTAGGTCGTGTGGAAGTTGGTGAAAAAGGACGTCAAAGAAGTCGAAAAAAAACAAAAATTTCATCCCATTGCACGGGCCACACGCGACATGCGTCATGCGTCGGTTAAGTCAAGTTCAATAAAAGTTTTTAAAAAACCCCCAAAAGGCAGACATTAATGTCCATAATTTCCTTACAAACAGGTCTTATAGTCGCATATTAGACCTACATAACGAATTTCTTATGAATCACTTCAGAAATTGCTTAGTTAGTGCTAAATTTCCTGCTCACCGCCGATAAAGAAGGAGTGTCACTTACAAAAAAAAAAACATTAATATCAAAATAAAACTGTAATACGTCATAACTAAGGCTAACTTCGTATTGATTTTTTCCAAAGATTCACTTTGATATAGTATTTGGGTACAAAAGTGTAAGAAAGTGAATGTTTTTTTTTTTTTTTTTTTTTTAATATTTTTTGCAAAAACTGAAAAAAATACGTAACTAATAATTAGTATTGTACGTAGTTAATACATTATATGTGACAACTCTGCAAATATTTACGCATAAAGCGAATTAGCTTATATATAGCTTGTTAGAAACAAATTCAAAAATTCTGTGAATGCAGAATCATCGTGTAGACCAAATTAAGTTTCTGCTTTCTGCCCTTAATCCTTTTGCGATTTATTTATTTGATGACTTATTGAAGTCGCTCGTGTGATAGAGTGAGATGGCTTGCTAACGTTCTAAGCTCTCTCCATTCGTTTTCCGATTTTAACGGGACTTTGTAAAATTAACGAACTTTTGAATTTCTGTGACTCAGTTTTTGTTCATGTGCGCCGCGTGCTTAACGTCTTCGGGTTATTTTGATATAATTTCTAGTTTTTTTTTCGAGAAACAAATTGCGCGAAGAAAACGAAAACCAACTAACGATAATAATAACAATAATAACGAAAACTATTAGTGTCGCGAAATTCACAATGGATATCTTCTGGATATGTAAGCAATTTATCGAACGACTTATCAAGCGGAACCGTCTCGATTATGTATTAGCCAGATTCAACGAAATCAAGGAGATTGATAAGAAAGTGCATTTTATAAAGGTCCTTCTAATCGACATGAAATATATGAAAATTATCGAAGGAAATTACGTTCTACGCAATGCAAAAAGCAACGAGTTGTCAGTGAAATTTCGAAAGGCTGGTCATCAGCAAATCCTAAGCAAGAATTATTTTAAAGCTCTGGAACTGTATAACGTAAGTATTTGTCATTCGGAAGCTGGTTCAGAAAATGAATCCCTTGGCTATACTTATCGGTCTATGGTGATGTTCGAATTGAAGTACTATCGCGAATGTTTGGCAAATATAGAGCTTGCCCGGAAGGCGAACTGTCCTGTACGATTCAAGCATACGTTTGATAAAGGGGAAGAGAGTTGCCGCCAGTTACTTGACACACAAGTAAAAGATATACAGCCGTTTGAATTTGCGATGTTCGAGGAGCATCATCGTTCAGTGCTGAACGTTGCCGATTGCCTGGAAATGCGATCGAGTGAGGTTGCCCAAAGATTTATATGCGCAACACGTGACCTGAAAGTTGGAGATGTGATTGCGTCTGAGGAGCCATTTTGCGCAACACTTATGCCGTTAATGCGATACATACGTTGTGCGACATGCAAAAAAGAGAATCACCTAACATTGATTCCATGCACACTGTGCACCTGTGCGATGTTCTGCTCGGATAAGTGTCGCAATATCGCTAATGAGACATTTCATAAATATGAATGCCCCATTATCGACTTACTTCATAAGATGTTCAATTGCTTCCATGGTATGGCGCTGCGCGTGTGCCTATCGGCCTTGGAATTATTTCCGACAATCGGTCAGTTAATGGCGTTTTGTGCAGATAGCAGAAATCAGAATTGCTCCGCATTCGATTACGATTTCTGTCATTTTACGCGCCGCGAACATTACCGTGCGATACATGGTCTGGTCACAAATCAGAAGTCGCGAAATGTTACAGACTTACTTCAGCGAACTGTTATATGTGCTGTGCTTGAGCATTACTTAATTAAGCATACACCTCTGCAGAAATTCCTTGGCGGTGCTGAAGGTAAAAGTTTCTTTCGCAAGCTTCTCTTTCAACACCTGCAGACAGCATCGTGCAATATGCAAGCAATCGACCTCGTCGAACAGGTGAATGAGTCTGAGACCGATCGAGCACATTCTGCTGGTGTTTTTGCATTCCTTAGTTTGTTGAATCACTCCTGTGCTCCAAATACCATGCGCGTTTATCAAGGAACTACGGCATTTCTCATTGTACTGCGACCGATACCAGCAAATGGAGAATTGTTCGATAACTATAGGTAAGTCCTTAAAAATGTCTCAGTGACTCAAATCAAAAGCGTGCAATTTTCTTATTTATATTTGTATATCAGAATTACATATACATACAATTAAATACATATTAGTAATTAGAGTATTGGTAACAACTACAAAATGTTTAAGTGTTCCATATGGAATCCGAAATCCTTTCAAAGTTGATTGATGCCTATGAATTCTATAGCTGTTTAAGAGCGCTCCGCATTACGCTCTCATTCTAGGCTCTAGACTTAGAGGATTCATACAACATGAAAAATTTAAATATTTGTGTCCAAAATAAGGCGGTTCTTGTTTTTTTTTAAATACGAAACAGGACGATACTATTTAGAGATAAATAGTTTCTTTATAGCAGAAAAACGGTTTAATATTTTCCTTACAGTCAGTACAGTCATTTGGTATATTAGTATCTTGCTTCTGGAAAAGTATATAATATGAAAATTTAATATTATAATATGTGACTCTGAAGCAAAAAGCTATAATAAAACCTTCACTAGAACTTAAAATAACTATAAGCATTTATTTATTTAGTTATTTATTTATTCTTTTTTTTTATTCATTTATTCATTTATATAGTTATTTATTCATTTATTCATTCATTCATTTAGTCATTTATTAATTTTATATAGTTATTTATTCATTTATTCATTCATTCATTAAGTCATTTCTTCATTTAGTCATTTAGTCATTTATTCATTCATTCATTTAGTCATTTAGTCATTTATTCATTTATATAGTTATTTATTCATTTATTCATTAATTCATTTAGTCATTTATTCATTTAGTCATTTAGTCATTTATTCATTTAGTCATCTATTAATTTATTATATATTCATTTATATAGTTATTTATTCATTCATTCATTTAGTCATTTATTAATTTATTCATTTATATAGTTATTTATTCATTTATTCATTCATTCATTTAGTCATTTATTCATTTATTCATTCATTCATTTAGTCATTTATTCATTTATATAGTTATTTATTCATTTATTCATTCATTCATTTAGTCATTTATTCATTTAGTCATTTATTCATTTATATAGTTACTTATTCATTTATTCATTCATTTATTTAGTCATTTATTCATTTAGTCATTTATTAATTTATTTATTCATTTATTCATTCATTCATTTAGTCATTTAGTCATTTATTCATTTATATAGTTATTTATTCATTTATTCATTCATTCATTCATTCATTTAGTCATTTATTAATTTATTCATTTATTGATTTATATAGTTATTTATTCATTCATTTAGTCATTTGGTAATTTATTCATTTATTCATTTATATAGTTATTTATTCATTTATTTATTTACTTCTTCATTTATTTATTTATTCTTTTTTTTTTATTCATTTATTCATTTATTCATTCATTCATTTAGTCATTTATTAATTTATTCATTTATATAGTTATTTATTCATTTATTCATTCATTCATTAAGTCATTTCTTCATTTAGTCATTTAGTCATTTATTCATTCATTCATTTAGTCATTTAGTCATTTATTCATTTATATAGTTATTTATTCATTTATTCATTCATTCATTTAGTCATTTATTCATTTATATAGTTATTTATTCATTTATTCATTCATTCATTTAGTCATTTATTCATTTAGTCATTTATTCATTTATATAGTTATTTATTCATTTATTCATTCATTCATTTAGTCATTTATTCATTTAGTCATTTATTCATTTATTCATTTATATAGTTATTTATTCATTTATTCATTTATTCATTCATTCATTTAGTCATTTATTCATTTAGTCATTTATTCATTTATATAGTTACTTATTCATTTATTCATTCATTTATTTAGTCATTTATTCATTTAGTCATTTATTCATTTATTTATTCATTTATTCATTCATTCATTCATTCATTTAGTCATTTATTAATTTATTCATTTATTGATTTATATAGTTATTTATTCATTCATTTAGTCATTTAGTCATTTGGTAATTTATTCATTTATTCATTTATTTATTCATTTATTTATTTACTTCTTCATTTATTTATTTATTCATTGGTTCATTCTTCATTTCTTTATTCATTCATTTATATATATTTACTTTTAATTTTTCTTTTATGGACTTTCAAGGTAAGCATAGGCCATATATTATCCCATTTAAATAAAAGGGCTTTTCCTGGCGACCAAGTCAAATCAAGTCAAGTTAAATAATAAAAAAAATTTAAAAAGACAAGATGACAAAAACGATTGCCTTTATTGAACTGAACAAATTTTTGAGTATTTATTGCACATCGTACAATAGGTCTTAACATTTTTCAAATTTTGTAGCATGGTAATTGGAACAGTTAGGTCTAGATTTCTATTTTGTGATTAATATGAGGAGAAATGCTTCTTTGAAAACATTCGTGAAAATTTATAGCATATTTCCTGGTTGTTTATATTTGAAATTTTTTTTTTTTTTTTTAAATCATAACTTCTTCCTTTGTCTTTACATTCAATGTAGATGTATGTATATATCGAATGATATTACGAGAGCTTTGCGATGAATACAATTTGACAATAACTTATGAAGAAATTGATGTGTATATCATTCATGTTTCAAAACATTTCGTACAGAAACTAAAGCAAGAGTTCAAAATAAATCATTTTTAATTTAATTAATTAATTTGATTAAATTCATATATAAATTCAAACAGACTTTTATTTTATATATATATATATATAAACGAGTACATATATAGATGTCATAATAATGTCTTTCTCCACATTCAGCGTCCATTTTGCCACTCAGCCAAGGAACGTTCGCAGAGGAAGACTACAGATGCAATATCATTTCACATGCAATTGTGAAGCGTGCAAAAATGACTACCCATGCTTTGGAAAGCTGCTACCAAAACCGAACGTTCCATATGTCACCAAAAAGATAGACAAAGATTCTTTAGCGGATTTCGATTGGCGCTTTGCTTTTCAAAATTACTCCAAGTATTGTAACTTTCTAAATAAATACGCAGACACGTATCCCTGTGATCAGATCAGTGCGGCAGAGGAATGCCTCAAGATGGCACAGAATATCCTGGTCGATGCTGTGCCATTAAAAGTGAAAATTGATAAAAAAGTGATCGACTAAATAGACCACCAAACAATAAAGACGATGACGAAGAGCATGATTCGATTTTTTTCTTTATTTATAAGACTTAAAAGAACCAGTATTACATATATATATATATATGTATGTATGTTTAAACTAATTCTATGAATTTATTAAGTTTATTAAAAAAAAAAAAAAAAAAACAATTTGGAGGACAAATAAAAGTGCCTTACAGTAATTAGCGATCATCGCCGTAATTTATATATTGCCATTGCATAGGAAACCGCGCCAAGCGTATAAGCTATCCTATCCTAGTCTTACACAATTTCGATTTTCTATACTTAGATATTTAAAAAAAATAAACCAAAGCACAAAAACATACAAAAAAAAACTAATATTTTTTGTATAACATGAGTAAAAATTGATGCCAATGCGAAAAATCAAAAGAATATCCATACTAGTTTGCACTTTTAAACGTTTTTTCTGTACATTTCCGTTAATTTTAATATTTTCACTGAAAAGTTATTTTCTGTAATTCTTGTCTCTATTTATTTATTTTTATTTTTATTTTGTCAGAATTAAGCATGCATGCTTCATTCTTTTTTATTTTATTTTTACTTGTTCGCAAAAAAAAAAGTTAAAGTTAATTTAACTCATAATTTTTATAAAATTATATGTAATAAAAAAAATGTTAAAAAAAAGATGCAAAAGTGGTTTTTTTGAATTTTTAAAGGTATGCCTAGTTCCGCACTTATTTTAAAAAAGAAGACGTTGTAGGTAAGGTTAGAGGTTTCACTAGATGCACTGGTTTCCTCATTCGGAAGACCCATGAAGGGTTATTAGAAACAAAACGTGATCGCAAATCATCTAAGAAGAAGGAAGAATCATTAATATTGATGATTCTTGGGTTAAGTGACCCATATGATGTAACATTTATGCCCAAAAGAATAGGAAATTGATTCAAATCTGGACTTAGGAGAAAATTCAAAACGTTATTATCACTCTCATTAACAGCAAATCAACCTAAGATGCGTCAATATATTGGAGGATTATGACGTAATAAGACAGAGCATTAAACGACGCTCTGGCATTCTAACATTTTTAAGGACACGTTGTATACATTATAGCAGAAGCAGAAGCTCTTCGATCGGTATTATATCCCTTCGAAAAAAGGGTCTGCAAAAAGAAGGACAGCTACAAAGGAAATGTATAGTTGTTTCTTCTTACTCCAGGCAGGACTTACATATTGGATCCAATTTGACCTATATGATTTCTAGTTGGGTTATGCCCTGTAAGTAAACCGACCATGGTCCGACAGTTCCTTCTAGATAATCCTAAAAAGGAACATAGTGGTGGGTTTGTTCGACCTATCCACAAAGGTAGTTCTACATATATTTATGGATTTCCAACAGTGCTCCTGCTCGGCTTCTATAAATCTTTGAATACTGACTGTAGCCTATAAGATTGGTTCCAGACCAGTAGGAACATCGGAAGAAACACTTCTTGTGAGTACATCAGCAGATTCATTTCCTTTTGTGCCTGTATGTCCGGGAACCAAATAAGAATCACAGAATTCCATCTTGAAATAGAGTTCAGTCTTTTCTTAAATTCCAGAGCAATCTTCGGAGTTGACACAAGGTGATTCCAATGCTAGTACAGCAGCTTGGCTATCACTACATATTGCACTACATATTCTTCCTTGTATCTTTTTAGAGACAGCCCAGTTGGCATATTGGAGAATAGCCAATGTTTCTGTTCGGCAAACAGTTGGTCATTTTCCAAGTATTACGGTTGGAATTTCCTAAGGATCTTAGTTGAATTTTTTGGCAACTTTCGTCTGGTAGGGTATTGAATTTAATCTCCTCTTTTGAACATACGGAAGATTTAAGTAAAAACATGATCTTCACTGATGCGCTGGAATCATTATAGCCCGGCTCATTCTGTCCAACAACAGCCTAAAAGACAAGCTCTCCAAGGATACCAATAATTGATCATTACTTTTAACCAAAAAAAAACCTTTTTTCTTTTCAATGTACACACGCTCAAGGGGCTTACACCACCCTTATAATGCTTAGCTCAGCGTGGTCGTTTGGAAATTGGGGAGAGGAAAAGATGAGATGTCTATGCACGTGTGTCTTAAATGACTGAAGATCATACAGAGTCGGGCAATTCATTCCACATAATTATTGTGCACCTAAAGAAGGAATCTCTGAATTGGTCAGCACGTCCGAAGATAGGCCTAATGGTAGACCCGTGGGCTCGAGTTGTGGCACGGGTATTACGGATTGGTGGGATGCATCTGGTTTTCCTCAGTAGGGTTTGCTTTGTAAAACTGAAAGCATACCCCTCTAATCCTAGAGGCTTCTTTACATCTCGAGTCATACTATCCATCTTTCTTTGATTTATTCCTGGAGGGGATAAAATCTCTCATACCAATAAGGATGATGCTTGTGATTGCATCAGCGGCGACATTCACGTTGCTATCGTGAAACAATCTTCTTTCTTTCCTTAACTCCGCGGGGAAGCATAGGGCTTCTACAATCGCCTCGATTTAACGGCTGAGGTTTCAAGAGACGCCATTCGGTCCCCTGGAATCTTGCTTCCTCTTCTATTGTCCTTTTCCATGTCTTGCTAGGACGGCCAACTTGGCGGCTTCCTTGTGGAAACAATAGCGACCTGTTACTACTTCCAAAGAAGTTGTTAAGGCCGTCCCAATTGGATTGATTGGGATGAGACAGGTGGGGGGGGGGGGTGAGAGAAAAATATAACGGGGCTGGTTTAAATACGGTCGGGGAGTATTGAGACGTCGGCAGCTCCCTTTGGTTGCGGTAAAAATGGGAAAGTGGTAGCGGCAGGCCAAAAAGCTTCTCAAATACAAAATTAGTTATGGACTGGACGACCGCCATACCCTAAGATCACTAGTCTGGTACACGGCTCATTACTTATACACCTTTTGAAAATGGAAAATATTCCAGTCAGACGACCGCTGCCGTTTTCTGTAACGAGGCTAAAGAAACATCGGAACACATCCTTTTCATATGTGAAGCCCTAACCCGGAATAGAATAAAATACAGGAGGGAAACTTTCCTGATCCGTGTGGTATCACAATGGAACATTTCTGGTCTAAATGTGTCGGTTTCACACCTCAAGGCTCATACAGTTCGCCGGCCAAATGTCACAAGCAATCGAATCGGCAAATGTGGTGGTGGTGGTGTTTACAAAGGAACTGATGAGCATTCACATAATGTGATAAACCATCTGGGATGCAGAATAATAGATCTCATGGTCGCAGTGCTCAGGGCCTTACAAAACCCATACCGTCACAAGAATGGTAATTAATTGCAAACAAATTAAGTCAGTACTTTGCGATATTAAAAAAACCATTGTTGTAATTTTGTAATAGAATTTCAATTTTCGAACTGAATTTATTACTAATTTTTCAAATAGAGGCTTTCATTTTTTATATTTCCTATATGCAAAATGGAAAACATGAGCCCCTACTGATGGGTCAGCGTATTTTTCAGTTTGCAAACCCATTAGGTTGAGAATGTTGTCAATAAAATGAGTTAACTTGAGCTTGTACTTGAAACATTTTCATTTGCATGCGACCCTATGTCTATCTTCTAAGAAATCCTTGAAGTTATTCTCAAATAACGCCGGTTGTTGTACCCAAATTAAGAATTAAATGTTTATCTTTCAAAATATAAACAAAAACCCTAAATGTTTGTTTTTCTTTCATTTTGGCCACAGAGCCTCTAATCTTTTACTGAAACGGAATAAATTTTGTACATATAGTTGATGATCATGCAGTAAAAACAGTGAAGTATTAAATACATACATACATAGATACTGTTCCTCGAATGGGTAATGGGATGCGATGCGATCGCAACTGCAAAGCTTACAATTTTCTATTACGCAAATAGTTCATTGTGCGTGTGACAGTGAGCTAAGTCTCAGACAGAGATTCGTCTGCCTAAACACTTGGAGTCCATCGCCTAGAACCGAAAATGCCATTAAACCGAATGCCTGCGCATTTGTTTCGATAACATAATTGCGATGTGTTTGGTGATCGTGGAAGCAGTAAAATATCTTTAAGAGCTAATTGCTCTCGTATTGTTTATTGGTTATATTAATTGATCTGCGTTATAGCACAGCTTCGAGATTCTGTCTATAACTCTCGGCTCGCTGTGTATTTGTTTTCCATCAGTTGTTATCTTTCCCTATTTTCTCCTCCAAAGAAATGATTGATCTTTGCGTTGTTGAGGTATAGATCTGTGTCCTATACGTTAAGTGATAAGTTGTGATCAGTTATCACAATCACAATCACAATCACAAATAATTTGAGGGAAATGCATGCACATGTAGCTGGCACATGCACCAGCACTCTTATGTTAATTTACGTTTTCACAATCTAATAACTGTTGTATCTTTACCTACTACCACCGCAGGGTGGAGGGTGTACTGTAGCCTATAACCTTCCTCCACCTATCAGTAATATACGTTGCAAATTTCATAAAAATCGGTTGGTAAATGTGGGTTCCCTCAAATAACAACCGGACAGAGTTTCATTTTTATTTTTTACCGAGAATATATTTTTGTTATTGTTACTGATATCTAATAGTATGTGACCGTTTCTGAGTTGTTTTTGACTGTCTATGCTTTTTTTTTCAATTCCAAGTAATTATGTGCTCCAAAGTATATATGTGGTATATTATGTAATATACTTTTCTGGTGTTTCTTCGTGAACACCGTGCGTATACATTCCCTGTTGTCTGTTAATAGAGTCTAAGTTAAATATCTATGTGTAGTTAGGTTAGGTTAGGACCCACTTAGACCAATAGATAATCCATTGTGATGGCACATGGATCGAGAGGATTTCTCGTTCTACTCATTGAACCAATTAGAGCTTCGAACGAAGCGTAGAAGACTTTTAATGTCAGTGCTTTACAAATCGTTAAGATCCGTGTAAAACAGGGCTCCCAAATGGAGCTTACGCTTAATGGAAAGGGCTGTTGATGTGCAGAGAAGGTGAAGAATGTGTAGTTCCTGTTTTTCAATTACAAAGTTGATTTTTGTATTTCGGTATTTGAGCCTTGAATTAAGCTCAGCACGATCGCCGCATTGTAGCAAACAAAAAATAATAATAAAGGAGCATAGATACTGGCGGAATGCGGATTTAGCAAATTCTGCGTGTTCTTGTGCTTTCTTGAATTAAATGCTTCCGTTGTTGGTTTTATTTCAACTTTCAGACCAAATAGAACTGAGAGAGAGAAGCGACTGAATGGGATCAATATTTCAGAATTGTTGACAGCTGTAGTCGGCACCAGTTGACCAGTTTTATTGTTGATGGCTTGCAGTAGCAAACGTTTTTGGTGATCAGTTAGGTACTACTACTACAACTGGTTTTTGGATATTTTCGGTAATTCAAGGACTGCAGGAGGACCTAAGTTTGCTCGCGGCCAAGGGTGCGTATCGATGAGATTTCGGAGGTTCTGGCAGTTCATATCTCAATGGAATCTGCAGGCCCATAGGTCAACTAGTTCCCTGCTTATAGTTATCTTCTTTATGATTCTGTTGACTCTGAAACAACTATACTCGCTGGTCTGTCAATGCCACTGCAACAGTTCTCCGGTGCATTTGAAATCAAAAATTTCAGAAAAACAAAGTAATAGTTACTCGTAAAGTTATCGCAACGCTGATATTCCTTTAGTTTTGCTTAACTAACTCCCATTATACTGATTACTGATTACTCTCGTCGTGAACATTATGTGGGACCAAATTTGAGAAAATCTCGAGATGTTGAAAAGATCTGCTTTAGAAAGATGAACCTTTGACGTCGCAAGTGGTTTTGACGATGGTGCTTTCTTTGATCCAATTGGCCGAAGTTTCATTTTATCAATAGATTGTGCTGCAGCTGTTCACTTCTACATCATTTCCGTCGCGAATTTTAAAAATGAAAAAGGGTCACATTACCTTCAAAAGTCGATTTGTCAGCGATGTTTGTGGGATTCTTTTTTGTTTGCAGCACATTACTGAGGAAAACCGGATTTGTTTCCCAAGTACATCATGAATATAAAAGGCCATTATTTGAATTTGCTAATGGAGCCGAGAAATGCACAGAATATTTCCTTTTCTGCTTTCGCTCGTACCGCTGGCCACCACCATCATCACTTATTGAGACGACGACGACTGCTCCTGTTTTCTGTTGCGACCCGGACGATAGCTATTTTCTTTAGTCGCACTGACGTTTAATCCGTTGCCGTTTACCTTTTTGTTGGAAGTGAAAGTAGACGTGAAGATCGCTTCACTTGACTTTAAATTGCGGTTATCCGATTTCTTGAAGACAGCTGACTCAGTTGCTTTGGACTTTGGCCGCTAACAATGTTGGTCGTTATCATCATCGCTGTCATTAAACTGAAACTTGTCACTATCCTATTTCTAAGAGATGTGTAATATACAACAATAACAGTGACTGAGGAACACAAATAGAATGCCACAAAAGGACCCTAAAAGACTGCTTAAATCACTCTCAGTAGACTCCCAAAAGACACTCTAAAGAACTTCATAAGACCCCCAAAATAATAATAACATTTGGCGTCACTTTACGGCCGGATCTGAACGGCGAATTGAGAAGCTTTCCGTGACAAATAATTACTCTCGGAACGTTTCTCATCCATTTTCGAGAGGTGGGACACCGTGAAAAAAAAGACTCTTAAAGGACACCAAAAATATCCCCAAAAAACCCCAAAATATCCCCGAAAGTGTACAAAAAACCACCACAAGTCCCAAAAATTACCTCAAAAGACCCCCAAAAGACCACCCACCAGACCCTGAAGAGACTTTCAAAGTACACTTAAAAGACCCCCGGCGGTCGTCAGGGTTGCTTGGGTTGGTATATTGTTTAGAACCATTGGCTACCACTCGGAGGACATTGGCTTCGACTTCCGGCGTGTCCATTGCCTAGAACCGAAAATGCCATTAAACCAAACGATGACATAATTGCGGTGCGTTTGGTGTCCGTGGAAGCAGTAAAATATCTCCTGCTCCTGTATTGTTTATTGGTTATAATAATTGATCTGCGATATTGCATAGCTTCTGATTCTGTCTTTTAATCTCGGACGGCTGTGTAATTTATTTTCCATTAGTTGCTATCTTTCCATAATTTCTCCACCAAAGAAATGATTGATCTTTGCGTTGTTGAGGTAAAGTGATAAGTTGTGACAGTTATCAGTTATCACAATGGAAGATCCGTATCGACCTTAAGTTCAATTAATTTGAGGTAAATGCATGCACATGTAGTTGGCACCACACGCACCAGCACTCTTATGTTTTAAAAAGATCTCAATTTTCAACTAAGTCAGGAGATCAAACAGTTGAAAAATGATACAATAAGTGAATTCCTACGTACCCTTACTAACGACTCTAGTACTGAATACGCACTTTGGAAAACAACCGGAAAGCTGAAAAGACCAATTATGCAAATGCCAACCCCCCCCCCCCCACCGTCAAAAATTCGGATGGCAATTGGGCTAGAAACAATTCTCAAAAAGCATCTAGGTTTGCAGAACATCTAGAAGGATTATTCCAAACGAACACAGTGGACAATATTGAAAACACTCGGAGCGTTTAGGATCCGGCTTGGGTCAGATCTGCTTTGTCGCTATGCCGTTAGACCACCTACAGTTAGTTTTTACATTAGTATCCCTCTTTAGCAAGAGTTTGCATGTAGCGATTGGTATGCCTATTGAACCATATTCAGGTAAGAAGGGTAGTGTAGTTCCTTGCCTGGCGAGTTCGTCAGCCATACAGTTACCCAGAATATATCTGTGCCCCGGCACCCAACACAATTGAACATTGAACTGCTTCGCCATCTCCACGAGAGACTATCGGCAGTTAAGGGCTGGAATTGAGTTTGTGGAGACTGCTGCTTGGCTATCCGAAATTATACGGATAAGACGTTTATCTTCTTTCAAGGCAATGCTTAACTGATCGCCATCATTTCAGCCTGGAAAACAGTACAGTGATTTGGAAGACGGCAAGAGAGGCTAAGATTTAGATTTTTTGAGAAAACACCTCTGCCGATTCCGTCATCAGTTTTTGACCCGTCCGTGTAAAAATTAATGTGTTCATCATCCAAGTAAGCGTCTTCGTCCCATGATTTGCCAATTTATCTTAATTTTGTTTGTTTGTTCGTTTGTTTGTTTGTTTGTTTGTTTGTTTTTTTGTTTGTTTGTTTGTTTGTTTGTTTGTTTGTTTGTTTGTTTGTTAGTTTGTTAGTTTGTTAGTTTGTTAGTTTGTTAGTTTGTTAGTTTGTTAGTTTGTTTGTTTGTTTGTTTGTTTGTTTGTTTGTTTGTTTGTTTGTTTGTTTGTTTGTTTGTTTGTTTGTTTGTTTGTTTGTTTGTTTGTTTGTTTGTTTGTTTGTTTGTTTGTTTGTTTGTTTGTTTGTTTGTTTGTTCGTTTGTTTGTTTGTTTGTTTGTTCGTTCGTTCGTTCGTTTGTTTGTCTGTTTGTTTGTTTGCTTGTCCAACTGCGCATCTTAACCTACAGTATGCTCGTTATGGGCGCTTAGAATGTCTTCGTATTCAGTGGCCTATTCGTACACAGGTCTGTGATGTGCCTGTGATAGTTTCTACACTAGGCGGTCTAGGATAGCACGGTATCCTTGTGACAAAAAGCTTTCCTTATCTCGTTTTAAACTTTTAGGTTACAACCTTTAACTTTATCACTCTTTAACTTTATCACTCGAGTATAACGTTTATGAATTTACTTAAGCCGTTTCCATTATTGTCTCATTACAGTTGCTGATATAACTTCAACTGAAGGGTAAGTCCACATTAATTTTGACATTTTATGTATATTATGCATGCTATTGTGTCGTAGGAAATCGCTGTCAGCACAATTTTTATAAATTTGTTTTTTGACTGTTCTAAAGTGAAGGTACAAATTACTGTGTAAAAAATGTAGTTACTCTTTTTTAAAATAACTTACCGGGTTTTCGAATACAGCTTGTACTTTAAAAAGGTAAAAAGATGAACAAGTAAAAAAGTAAAAGGATTAAAGGGTAAAAATATAAAGGGGTAAATGGTAAATGGGTAGAGAACTTCATCTTCAGAAACACATTTCTTACATTTTCATCATCATAATCGTGCTGTAACCCCGGTTGGGGCATAGGGCGTCAACAAAACATCTCCATCCTTCACGGTCTGCAGCAAGGTATTTTAGCTGTGGCCACGTCCTTCTCTGTGATTCTGCTTCTGCTAAGATAGTTGATTTCCATGTTTTTCTTGGTCTTCCAACCAAAACGTCCCTTTAATCTCACTGTCCTTCTGGCACTGGACCTATATAAGGCGTTCGACACCGTTGACCTAGGCTTCGTACTACAAGACATCCTAGATTCACACCTTCCCAACACCAAGAAACGAAGGCTTACCATTTACCCTAATGACAGGAAGTCCTACGTCGAATTCCGGAACAACAAACCGCAATACAGGAAAGTTAAGCAAGAAGGGAGGGGTCCTCTCATCGACACTCTTCAACCACTACATGGCGAAACTCCCCAGACCACCTCCCGGATTCAAATTGATATCGTACGCCGACGACTGCATCATTCTTGCCACGGGCAAATGATACCTTCACCATCCGCAGAAATATCAACGCCTACTTCGATGTACTAGAAGATTTCTTTACCAGTGGAAATCTTATCCTGTCTCTAGAAAAATTGCCACCTGGACCAAAGAAGTCAACCTACAACTTGACATCTTAATTCACGGCAGGACAATCCCCACAATCAATCATCCTAAGATCTTGGGTACCACTTTCGACAATCTGTTCACATTTTCCACTAATTCAAAAAGCATCCATAAACGAGTCATGTCCAGAAACAAAGTCCTGAAATCCTTTTCGGGCAGTACATGGTGTAAGGACAAAGAAACTATTCGTACCATATATCAAGCGATTGGCATATCGGTCCTAAGCTATGCAGCACCCATCTGCCACACACAATGTCAGAATACTGCTCTACGAATCTGCACTGGCTGTCATATGTCAAGTCACATGCGGACCATCTCCATCAAGAAACCCAAATGCTAAAAGTGAAAGAGCACAAATAGCTTCCAGCTGGCTGGCCACAAATCCCATCACACCAACCGTGACCTGATCACCCTCAACACACCACCCAGGCATATCCGATCCGATATTCGTATGTTCCGCGAAGAGACAAACCACATACACCTCTAGATCCAGCAGACTATAAAGCAGCCCTAAATGCAATTCATCAAGCGTCAGTCAGAGCCGCACTAGATGATCGCCAAAATAACAGCGTGTTGGGAGGTCGCCCTCCACCTGTACATCAAACCTCCTGCACAGACAAACCAGATCAACCCTGGCACAACTGAGATCAGGATGGAGCTCTATTCTGAATACTATACATACACCGCTTACGTGACCGCCCGGTCTGTGTTTCATCACTGCATAACACAGCTCATCTATTCAGGTGCCCGTCCCATCCGGCGTCACTTACACCGCTATCCCTATGGACACACCCTGTCGAAGCAGCTGCATTTCGGGGCCCGAATTGTTCCAACAGCAACCTTAAGACCACAAATCAACGTTTGGACAAATACGAATCTACATAGTTGCCACAACAACAACATCATCGCCCAGTACAATTTGGCAGCGACCGTCAAACGTGGCATGTGGCAATAAAAGAAACAGCCATTTTGTAAGTGCGTTTTGCTTAGATTACATTTTATTTCTCAACATATTTGCCTCCACGGAAATTCAGACGAAATATTATTCCTACAACGCATTTACATACATATTTTATATATAATTATAATTAACTAAAAATATTAACTATTTTATTGGTTGACGGTTTTCTTATTAGTAACTAACTACTGTCCTTGTTCTTGCAAATTCTCGATGTCATTTCAAGTAGAGGCTCCAGTTCTTTAGTTGATATCAAGTCGAATTCTTGGACAAAGTAATAAAAGTGTTTGTAGCAGGTGTTGACGTGTGCTTCCTAAAGAGGAAGGACAAAAGAGAATTAAGGTTAATTAATAATAATGTTATAATAATTTTGTGCGTGCATAGTAGAATAATAAATATAATACAATATAAAAGTATATATATAAAAAGAACCTCAAAGTAGTCGAAAGTACAGACAAAAGTGGGTCAAGTCATATAAATGTTTTTAAAAATAGACGGAGATCTATCTATTGACAGAACCGAAGCTCCCCCTACCCTGTAATGGCGGCAGTGTCTAAGGCACTGCTGACGTCAGGAGTCTTTGCTACAAAGAGTATAACCTCTTTTATAAAAAGACGATCTTGTGTTTTAGTTAAAAAAACATATAATCGCTTTCTTTTGTCCAAATTATAGCTCATCGGACTTAACAGTCGGCAAGGCAGAGGAGAAAAGTGGAAGTCACCTTTACATATCCACTGCATATATGTGAGAACAGCCTGAGGCAGTCTACAAATTTACTGACAACTGGACACTTTCCAGTGTTAACTTCTATTCTGATCACAAATATATAATGTTCGACCTGTCCCTCAACTCGGAGACTCCTTAAACGTACAAGAACATTTAAAGAATGAACTGGGCGAAGTTGAGTAACGTTATCCAGTATAAATTTGGCAAAGTTCCTATTATTGAACCAGCCTCGACTGCGGACGTAGACTCCAAATTAAAGGTGTTTGAAGTATCCATGGATACGGCTATGAGAATCGCATGTCCACTCAGTTGTAGCAGTAAAAAGGCACCCACCTTGCTAAAGTGATGATATGAAAAGTCTCAGAAGACTGTCTAGATCTATATTCAATATCTGTTATACTAACAAGTACTGTCAACCATACAATCAGGGCCTTTTCCTACAGGGAAACAAGGATAGCATTAGATAGCAGGTGAGCTTTCTCGCAGCCCACTGTGGCTTGCGGTATAACCTTAACATAATTAATCTATGCTCGGACACGGAATGTAGGTTCTGCTTGGAAGATGACGAATCATCTGAGCGCATATTCTCTGCGAATGTCCAGCATTACTTTGGTTAAGGAGACGTATTTTCCATAAGGAAATATATTCTAAGGACTTAGGAGCACTAAGGACGTGCTATCCTTCATCAGGTGGAGGTGGTACGTCTCTTAGATAAGCAACACCCTATGATACAATAGATCTGCAACAGTGTTAGGCATATGGGCAAGGAACTGTACACACACACAAACACACACACACACAAATGTGTAACATTAATTTACCTAAAATTTAGACAATTGATTACTAATGCCAAAAACATATACATATGTATTACTTACCGCTCCAATGCTGACAATTCGATCAAAATGATGAATATACACGTGAACAAAAACTCGAAATAACCGCGTGAGAATTTTCCGGCAAAGAGTTGTAAATGTTTTTGGAAAGGGAACATCTGTAATGGACAAATATAAAATTAAGGATATTTATTAAATATAGTATGTATTATGTATTTCCTTATAACAAATAAAGACAGCCCGTGTAAATTCTCTAATCGGAGAAGTGTGCAAAGTCTGAATAAAATCGGGCCTTAGAAAGTGGGTAAAAAATTGATCACAAGATTCCATCAGCCAGTCACCGACAGACAGTTAGTTAAGTTAATATTGAGAATTTAAGAAGTAAAACGTTGCTGTGTTTAAAAAGTTCTTTTAACACCAACTACGAATAATTCAAACACAAGCTAGATAAAGGGGGTACTTGACTCTATCCTAAAAGGTAGCAAGCATCAAGCTTCGTTCGGTGACGAAACCATTACAGAAGCGGCAACTAGAGGCTTTCAGCAAAGCGGCGTCTTATCACCACTTGCAGATAGTAAGCGACCAGCTACTCGCCTGGCTCAAGACTAATCTACTCACAAACATAAACTATGCAGATGACCTCGTCCTAATGGTTCGTAGTAAACTCAAGAGTAAGATAGCAGAACGCATGCAATTCGCTTTCAAACTAGTAAAAGACTGGTGCACAGAGGTCGAGTTAAGTGTCGACCCTGACAAAATAGTGTACAAGGTGCAAAGTTCGCGAAGAAGAAAAGAATAACGCTTCCTTCACAACGGCTCCAAGGCAAAAGCCTTCAAATAGAGCTGAAAGCTAAATATATGGGAGTCATATTATTATTATTATTTCAATTTTACAACTACAGACGCAGAAAGAGAATAATTAGTTTTAAAAAATTATCCCCAAACTTACCTGTTGATACTGGGAACACTGTCTCGTTATTTATCTGCGATTCAATCCAATCCATCAGAAGTTCAATATATCTAGGTGCGGGAAGTGGTGTTGGCTTTTTGTAGCTAAATTATACAGAATTTTTTAAAACAATTACACATAAAACATTTATTTATATTGAACTTCCTAAAAGAATAAACAATAAACTAGCGTGTTAGTTATAAACTCGGAATTCTGTGTAAAAAGCAATGTATAGCAAAATTTCAAGTTGAACTAATTGACCAATTAATTGATCTTTAAATTGCACTCTTAAATATAATAAATAAGAAAGCAAAGATTTCTTAAAACAAGCTTTTATTTAATTGTACCAAAAAGGATTGGTATCGGTATTTGGCGGTCGTGAAGATGCCCGTCATGGTGGGTGAATGAAAGAATTAATTTATCCTCTGCATGTAGGTATCTAGGTAGGTAGGTAGGAAGTTATAATCAAAAGAGCACCACTGCTTTGTTGCTTTTTCTATTTTTAAGACACACTGAGCACATGAAAAACTGTACTGCCATTGACATGATGTGTCTGTTGACGAGCGCGCACGTCCCGCAGAACGTATTCGTCGATGCACACACGAAGACACACGTGCACACCAACTGTGTAGTCAAAATGAACCAGAGATTTTCGTTTCTTTTGTCTTTTTCTAAAATCATAAATAACTTATTGTAGTTTACAATAAGTTTATGTTTCGTTGATTGGAATGGTGCTGGGGGGTTGTTTGGTCGCACAGCACTCTACCCCGCTAATTGTGTCCATGTTGATGGATGGGTGGTTGTTGGGAGGTTGTTGTGGCAAATGGAAGCCAATCAATAAAACAATTACACACGAATTTATATTTACATTGAATGACGTACTTCGACTACGAATGACGTGCTTTGGAAATTTTTCAGATGATGTCTCCTACTGGAGCATGCGTGCATGCCATGTACCACGTAGCTATACCTTCTTACGTCTGACATACAGATCATCTGAGACTTGAGTGCTAAGCAAAAAGCACTGAAATTCTTGTGGAAATTTTTATGGATTTGTGTTTTGCGTGGAATATGAGTCCTTGCCGATAGCACGGGGGTATTAAACGACTCAAATTATAAAACGAAATAAAATCCATGTAAAGCTTTGAGTTTATAATAAGAATAATAATATATTCGGCGCAACAGACCATTGTGGTCCAAATGGTGGGGACCTACAATTTAATGCCGGATTCGAACGGACAATTGAGAAACTTTCCAAACCAATTTAGTACTTTCGGACGTTTGCCAGACTTTCGCGAGTTGGGACACCGTGAAAAATACTTTTTGGTGTTACTGGGATTCGAACCACAATCCTCCTGCTCAGAAGCCTTGCTTTTATACACTTAGTCACGGCGACCACAGTTTATAGAGATTTTTATTGCAAGAACTTAACCGTGCCAGACAAAGCCTTCTTCACATCACGCCCAAATCATTTTCCGACTTACTGGGCTGTTCTATAAATCTCTAATCGAAGGTTAGAATGGGTCTTTAAGTTGATTTAGAGGACAACAGCTGCTATGCTTTGTTAAAGCAATGATGATCATTGTTCTCCCGAAAATGTGGAGTGGAGTGGAAACTGTGCAAATTGTTCTGAAACTAATCATAGAACAACTAGATTGGAGACAAAATTTCAAAGCGAGCAGATATCGAATATGATAACTTACTGAAAATCTACATGAATAATTCTCTTCTGATTAGGCGATTACGGGCTTTGGAAAATGTCGCATTTAATAGAAAACTTATTCAGGATCCTGGGAAAAATTGTCAATTCAACTGATGAAAGTCGAGTTGTAAGATTTGCAGATAACAAACGTATGAAATAAAATAACGCTTGTTACTTCCAAGTCCATCATACATCATCATAACATTGTATATTAGGTTAAGGTGGCTGTCAGCGGAACCGACACACTAAGACCAGTAATGGTCCATTGTGATTAACATTGATGTACTTCTGTACGAAATTTCAATTCAATTGAATGACAGTAAGTGCATCAAAATAGAATAGAATAGCAAAATTTGACACTTGTCTGAAAAACGTCCAAGAATAATACCTTGTCACGGAAAGCTTATCAATTTGCCTTTTAAATAAGGCATTAATTTAAAGGTCCCTTCCATTTGTGAGCAAAAATATTATACATAGAACATGAATAGTCGCGCGAAGCTAAGCCTTAGACCGCATCTGTCTTAATATTATTGTTATTAAATTAATGCTAGTCTAACAAGCATGACGAATCAGCACAGAACTTGCTTTGGTTTATGTGTAGTTATGTTTTATTTTGAAAACTAAAAGTTGGAGTTCATTTATCATCACAGAAAACTTAAATGTACTCGGTAATGTAACAGAGAAAATAATTAGCAGATTGGAATGCATGAATGCGCACACTAGCAATAGCAATAGTTATATAAAAAATAAGAGTTTAGTGTAAAAAGAAAAGAACATTTCTCACTAATTGTGTACGAGGCACATAAGTTTACACTTACTTTTCACCGTCGGCCCACAAATATTCATATCGTGATCCACCGGACATTGTTGGACAGGTAATTTCATTGCAGTATTCGGAAACAGTGCCATAAATTAAATTAATTCGATTAAAGAAGTCCACAACTGGAACAGTGCAGGATAACAATTATATAACAACCAACTTCAATTCTACACCAATGGCACTTACCATGAACAGCTAGCCAATCGTTCATGTTCTCACCCTCAGGCAGGCGAACTACTTGTCGCAAATTAATTCCAGATTGTAGACTAGCTTGTGCCTGTTTATGCAGCGAGTACCGTATGGTGCCAGCGGTAAAACGTTTTTTCGGCCGAAATGTCTGCCAAAAAAAATATTTAGTTATGAAAATTACATTAAAAAGCCAAAACTATAACAAGGGTGGGTGGGTGTAACTTGTACCTTGCCCTTTTGGAAGAATTCGAGAAATCCATTTAGGGCCATTTTGTCGCTCTATAATGAAAATACAAAATTATCTTTTTATCTTTATGAAAAAATTATTAAATTCGAACAATAAGTGATTAATAAGTGGGTTTTCGATATTTGCGTGCACTATTTTTGATTATCTGATTCGCTTTGTTTTGTTATTTTCTGTTAGTTCTTACTATGAATCAATGATTGTGAAAATGAAGGAAGTTAGTAAAATGAAGGAACAAATTAGTGGATTAATTAGAAACTTTTTTATTCTTTGCTTATACAAATTTAACGTGGTTTCGAAGCATTATTATTATTTAGTGATTCCAGTCCGTCGCGTCAACTTTATTTTGTAATAATTAACGCACAAATAAGACGAGGATAATAGCAAAAAACCATCCATTGCCGCGGAACAAGGAGACGCAAAATCTTGTAGATGTAGAATAGAAGCTAAACGCCTCTATTACATCGTACTGTCAATTTGCCTAATGTAAAAGCCACTAGCGGAATAAATTACAATGTATCGGTAAAACACAAAGTGACATGAAAAGAAACATATTTCGCAGATGCGGTGTGTCTAAATGCGCATGTTCTAAAATGACATTGAAAAGTAGGAATAATTTATTTTTCACAAAGGGCGTGTTTTTTTTATGTTCGAGAAATCAGAAAAATCCGAAAATGTTTAATGAAGTGTCATGTTGACATATAAAGGAAGAATAATTTATTTTTCACAAAGGGCGTGTTTTTTTATGTTCGAGAAATCAGTAAAA
Organism: Nephrocerus scutellatus; assembly: GCA_947095585.1. Lineage (NCBI taxonomy): Eukaryota > Metazoa > Arthropoda > Insecta > Diptera > Pipunculidae > Nephrocerus > Nephrocerus scutellatus. The sequence goes on from OX352766.1 coordinate 4,147,911, forward strand.
TCTGATAAATCCGAAAAATTATTTCTCTGATCAGATCTGTCAGATCAAAAAAAAAATGTATGCTGTGTTTATTTAGTATCAGAGAAAAGTTTTATTTCTCACCTGAATCCAAAGTAGTCGACATGTCTCATATTTAGAGAAACAAACAACTACAGCTGTCAAAAATGAGCTGTATATTTTTTCAGAGTAAAAAGATCATATCCTAAAATTATCGGAGTGTAACAAAAAAAAAAACGTCTCAGAGAAATATATTTTTTCTCGGAGAATGAAAAAAAAAACGCATTTCCCAATTTTGACAGTTAAATTATGTCTGCAGTAGCTCCGACATAAAAAAACACGATCAATGTATTAATTTATCGCATAAGGACATAAAGGGCTTGTTTGTTTTTTGTCGGAGAAATTGCATAAAACAGAGAAATTACATATCCGAAATTCCACTAGTTTTTATCTCTGATCAGTTCCGTTAATTCAAAAAAACAAACCACTAGAGCTATCAAAAAACATTCTGTATATTTTTCAGAGTAAAAAAAATCATATCGGAGGATTATCGGAGTGAAAAATAACGTCTCAGAGAAATATATTTTTGCTTTGAGAATAAAAAAAAGAATCTAATATCTTAATTTTGACAGTTAAATTATACTCCGATATATAAAAAAAAGCATGTCCAAAAGTAACATATTTCCCAAGAGCTATTTTAATGAGGTTTGTCTAATTGCGCATGTTCTAAAATGACATTTAAAGGAGGATTAATTTATTTTTCACAAAGGACGTGTTTTTTCATGTTGGAGAAATTAAAAAAATCCGAGCTCCGAGATATCCGATAAATCCGAAGATTTTGTTCTCTGATCATATCTGTCAGATAAAAAAAATTAACTGCTGTATCAGAGAAAAGTTTTATTTATCACCTGAATGCTACGAAGTTGTCGACATGTTAGAGAAACAAACAACTACAGCTGTGAAAAATGATCTGTATATTTTTGCAGACTAAAGAGTTATATCCGAGAACTATCGGTGTGTAAAAAAAACGTCTCGGATAAATAAATTTTTTCTACTATTTCTACTATTTTTATGAGCATGGCATAATTTGAACGGAAGTTTGGTCAAGTTGTATTTGGTTCATGTGGTATTTCATATAATAATTGAGTCATATAACATATGATTGAGTTTTTTTCTTTCATACATAATTACATGATATACCATGATGCAGCTTTTTAAAACTGCTTTGGAAAAACTGCAATTTAAATATAAATTAATTGAGCGCACTTTATTTTACAGTGTCCATAATTTTCAAAAATGCTTTTTAAAAGGAAAAATTCCTATCTAAATATAATTAATTGAGCGCAATGTGTCCATAATTTCAAAAACGCCAATTAAAAGGACAAACTCCTTTCTAAATACAAATCAATTAAAAAATATATATTAAAAGAGCGCACAGTATTCATTTCTAAACACAAAACATCTGAGCGAGGGAAATCAAATCACCCATTTTTTTTTAAAGGAAAAAACTCAATCATTTGTAATGAATATAAATGAGTAAATGAGTGACATCAACATGAGGCCCGCCCACATTTAAACACGTCCACGGTTGAACTTTTACGGAAAAACTAGTTTTTTGACTCTAACGAAGTAGGTGTGATTGACCCACGCCCACTGTTGATCTTTTACGGAAAAATTCGTTTTTTGACACTAACTATTTTGAAGTAGGTTTGATTGGCCCCATTTTATTTTTTTAAATGGAAGGTATTTTTATTATCCTTCATATGGCACCAATTAACTCCCAAATCTCATTCAAACCACTGAAAAAAATAAATTTAAAAAAAAACTCAACAATTTGGATGCTCCTATCTCATAAAGGCGGCGTCTCCCCCCAAAAAATATGGCGGTTTTCCATACGGGCTTTCACAAGAGTGGTGTCTCAAAGCCCTAATCCCTTAATCGCTATACTATAGTTCAGCCAAGAACGCTTCAGAGAAAACAGATTTTTCGGAGAATGAAAAAAAACAACACAAATATGAATTCTGACAGTTAAATTATCTCTCCAATATCTCCGACATAAAAAAAAGAACACAGCCGAAGTCTCCTTCATATAAACGTGGTAAAATCTGTTCAGTGCTTTAACTCTTGTCTGTACCACCACCCCAATGAATATGCAATTAATTCTGACACATATGACATACAGATTAGTGGCCTCGATTCCTTCATCGACGTGAGTACATAAATTACACAAAAGTTATGCTATATAGTTAAGTTATATTTAGTTGGTGAGTGCGTGTGTCAAATAGTGAAGTGCGGCCATTTTATGTCGACCATTTTTGGTTTTGAATTAAATAAATTTTTGTGCGCCGCCATGTTTGTCCGACATCTTTAAATTTTATATAAACAATAATAATAAACAATGGTTTTTTGCTGGACATTTACACAAAGGTTTAGAGTTTTTTGCAGCTTTTCTTTCCGTAAAAAAGCATCGTGTACATTAGAAATTAAACGCGTATGGTGCAACGGTGCAACGGTGATCAGAAATTAGTTATAAAAAGAATTTCGTTCGCCGTATTTGTTTAGACAGAACATTATTCAATTACGGGTTGGCTCAAATTATCGCCAAATGTTGCTTACTTAATTGCTGCCAGCCTTTGGTAGCAGCGTCATATTCCACGCCAAGAAAAACGAAAAGCCAACCAACAAAGACGCAAGGGAAAAGCAAGCAGTTCAATGGCTTATATTAAATTTTAAATAACTTCTTTTGCTTAAAAAATCCGCGAATCCTGACGAATCATTTCGCAATTCGCAGTGCAGTTCCAAGGTTCCAACATCCAACGAGAACAAACAAAAGAAGCCGCCGCCGTCGTCGTCGTCGTCGTACGCTGCCAGACATTGAGTTGCTAAAGCAATGAAACAACAGCTGAACATATATCGCTTGTACAAAAAAAGGGCGCGCTTGTGTGTGTGTGTGTGTTTGCATGTAAGTACATAATACATTTTCTACTGTCTGTCTGTCTGTCTGTCTGCTGCTTTCAATGCTTAGGGGAACAAAAGCCTCACTTGCGTGTTCTACTAAACACAGTGCGATAAGCTCTTCTGTCAAAAAAAATGATTGAATTTACAGCAAACAAAAATGTACCACGGTCGTATTATTTCTTTGCATAAAATATGACTCTGACAAGTGCACAACAACGCATTGAAGGAAACATAAATGCAATCAACCGCACAGCACAATTTTCTCATTAGGTTTTTTACGCAGCTCTTATGTCTTTGTTTTTTTCGTTTTTATCAAATAACCAGAAACCAGTTTCTACCCATTTGCCGGTCGTCTGGTTTGTTTTGACGTACAGTGGAAAAATATGAAAGGGCGTTTTCGTAAATTCAGAGCGGGTAGCAGTGCAGTATCAATTAGAACGAGCTGAACTAGTGATGGGCATAATCGAACGAAATTTCAGTTATCGATTATAATTCGAATGGTCATTCTATGATTATGAGAACACATACGAGTACTTTCTTAACCCATATATTTCCATATATTCGTTTAATATGAGTGAAACTCATTTCAGCTCATATTTAGAACACTATGAAAACATTTATATATGTATATGGCAAATATAAAATAAGTTTTTAGCTATCGGTTTTGAGAACCGTAGGAAAATATGACACTCCAATTACATTCTTGCCTTTTAAGATGTAGAAGAAAGGAAACGTATATAATCAGAGAACATTTAGGTATATTTCCTTTTAAGTATATCTGTATTGGTATTAAAATAGTTATAAAATTGTAGTTTTATTTTATTGTTATACATTTTATTTTGTAAAAAAACCGATAGAGCAGCTATTGTGTAACGCAACGTTGCAGGTTTCACATTTCATTGTTGTATTTTTGTGTCATAATCCGCAACGGCCGTCTAGTCGAATGCTGTCAGGAACACGTCTTATGACAGCTAGAGAAGACCTAGGCATGAGAGTTTTTGTGGTCAACGCTGTATTACTTCTCGTATCGTTGTATTTTTGTGTCATAATCCGCAACGGCCGTCTAGTCGAATGCTGTCAGGAACACGTCTTATGACAGCTAGAGAAGACCTAGGCATGAGAGTTTTTGTGGTCAACGCTGTATTATTTCTCGTATCGTTGTATTTTTGTGGCATAATCCGCAACGGCCGTCTAGTCGAATGCTGTCAGGAACACGTTTTATGACAGCTAGAGAAGACCTAGGCATGAGAGTTTTTGTGGTCAACGCTGTATTACATGTCGTATCTCTTGCCTGTTGTCACAATGTATCTTGTAAAAGAGAATTGTTTCCGTTTAAACGTGGGGTTATCTTGTAAAGCTGAAAAGTGTTATTGACGCTTACGTTGATTAGAAACATAAGAAGCTGCCAATACCATCTTTTCAAACGAATTGAAATTCGGTAGCATCCGACATTTTGATCCAGCCGATCGACTCCTCCCATGTATCGGTTATAATTTACTATACAACGGGGTTGATCGACGTCCTTCTTCTTTTTCTTCTTCTTATGTCCTGTATCCCCTTGTGGGTCCTAGGACCACTACTACGCAGCTCTCTCCAACTCTTCCCCAATTGCCATGACTCCTTCTCAACTGTTCTGCGTCATGTATTTCTCGGACGCGACCCATTCTTCTACCATCCTGAGATAACGGATTACATTGCATTGCGTAGTTTGCTATGGAACTGTCGCCTTTTCGGAGTGTATGGCCAATCCACTGCCACTTCCGTCGTTGGATGGTTGTGCCTATTGGTTCTTGACCCGTTTTCTGGTAAAGATGTTCGTTAGAGGCCATAAAACCCTTATGATGTTCCGTCGGCACCTATTTACGAACGTTTGTAATCTTTTTGTGATAGTAGCGGTCACATTCTAAGTGCTGCACCCATACAACCGCACAGATTCAACATTTGGGCGGAACAGTCGCAGCTTGGTGTTTAAGCTGATCGCATTGCTTGGCCACATCATGGACATCATTCCAAATATTTGACAATTTCCTGTTCGGTTCCACCTTCGGTCGAGACAATACTCCCAAGATATTGGAAACTCTCTACTCTCTATACCGGTTATCCAGCAATGTTAACTTGAGTTACTGAGTTAGTGCCGAGGTTGATGATTTTTCTTTTGGCAGTGCATTTATCTTCAAACCCACAACATTTGCCTCCATCTCCAGATTTGTAGTCATTTGGTGCAGCTCCATAATCTTGTGTGAGAGTAAGCAAACATCGTCAGCGTAGTCCAGATGTTTGAGTTGAGATGTAAGAGTCCAACGAATTCCTCCGTTTCCAGTAGATAAAGGTGCGCGAAGTACATCGCTAATCACCAACAAAAAAAGTATCGGCGATAGAATGCAACCTTGTCGTACCCCACTTAGGATCTCGAATTCCTCTGGCAGCTTTCCGCTATGCAGCACATGACATTTAGAGCCATTTAGCTATTAGTTTATCGGGTATACCTCGTGTTTGGCATCGAGTGTATCTTCCAGATGTTCCTTATATATAGAAGCTCTGCTGATGTCGTTGGAGCGGCACTTAGAAGCTCTGCGGGTATACCATCTAGTCCTAACGACTCTTGCTGTTCTTTAGTGTATTGATCTCATCTTTGATGCCGCGAGTTGAGGTGCCAACTCGAGAAATTGTAACTTTCAGCAGCTCCGTTTGATTTGGGTGCATATCATTGGCGAATACACTGTTAAGGACCGTAGAAAAATGCTCGTTCCATCGCTTGAGCTGATCCTCATCTGAAACGAGTACGGCACCATCTAAACCTTTCACCAGATGTTGGCTATGACGGTGACCACCTGTCAGCTCTTTGGTGATTTTGTAAACGGTTCTGCTATCGCACCTGCTCGCTGCTTCCCCCGGCTTTTGAGGAACGTTTGTCACGTCTTACACTACGCTGCACTTTCTCATTCTCTCATTTTGCTTCGATACAGGGACTCTAGCTCGATCCTCGCAGCTGCTGGAGTATCTACAATACGCGAGCCTTAAGTAGCTTTCGTTCTTCAATCAGCCACCAGGTATACTCGGTAAGCCACGTGCTGTGCCTTGCCTGGCTTCTACCAACAATACTTTCCGTTCCAGATGTGAAAACATTTTTCACAGCTTTCCATTGTTCTTAGATGGTTGTCGGCAGTGAGCTGCTGATTGCTTCCACTCCTTGCGATTATTATTTTTTTTTTATTATTATTGTTTGGTGGGCTGAAAAGCCTGGTGCACTGCGACCTAGAGATTTATTGTGCATCCCAGATGATTACCACTTTATGTGGTGGCTTAGTTCCTTAATGAATGCCATTACGTCTGCCAATTCGATCGAAATGGCATTCTGTCCTGGGACTGTGTGAGCCTTGGCCTTGATACAGAAACGGCAACTGTCCGTCTGGGATTTGCCCATTTTCATTGGGTGGCTATTGAATGGGCCGTGACCCGTTATGTACCAGACTAGGTGCATGAATGGTTCAGTTTGATTGCCTTCTCTATGTGTATAATGTTGTACTTGAGAAGCCTTTTGGTATGTGTCATCCCTGTCGACGATACCCATTCAGCTTCGATGGCATTGTTAGCCCACTCTTTAATGTTGTTTTTGAGGTGGCTAAGGGCTTGGTTTTGGCCCAGTGAAAGTACCTTCTGCGCCTTCTCTTGCGCAAAGATCTGCTGCCTCGTTCACTACAATGCCTGAGTGCCCTGGGGACCACATAAGGGAACAATAGGTGTTGGCCAATTGTTTTAAGTGGCAGTAGCAGCTCCACGTTGTTCTTGTGTTGAAAGTAGGGCCTTTTAGTGCAAGTAGTTCGGCCTGGCTATCTGAGATCATGTAAATCTCAGTTCATCTATATCTTCTTTTAGTGCATTCCAAGATGCAGGCTTCAAGTGCAATTGTTTCTGCCTGGAAAATGGTTGGGGTGTGGTTCTGGGTCCGAAGACTCCTGCTCCTGTTCCTGTGTCTGTTTTAGATCCGTTTGTGTACCAGATGGATGCATGATGGGGGAGGTTATTGATGATATTTGCAACTTGATGACGTTCTGGAATTCTAACCAAGAAGTTCCTTTGGATATCAGTTGTTTCCATCATTGAGTCTGATTGTAGGACGATACCATAATCCGAGTTTATTTTGGAAAGGACATACAAATCCTGGTCTATTGGAGCTAACCGGGTTGTGTATATTGAGACTGGAAAGTCTTAAGCCAGCTTCACCTTTAATGTGTATGTGAAGTGGTGTAAGTCCTATAATCTTCTCGAGGGCTGCCGTAGGGCAGGTCTTGATGGCACCTGTTGCACTAAGGCGTATAAGTCTTTGCATCTTATTGAGTTTTGAGCGTGTCTTAGATTGATCTGTTTATGGCCACCATATCAAGGCTGCGTATGTCACCCTAGGTCTGATAATACTCTGGTATAGCCAAAGAGTCATTTGCGGGCTTTTTCCCTACGTTTTGTTAAAAATGCGTTGGCATGTGAAGTAAGCTTTATTAGCTTTGTTAACAATGTATGTCATATGGGAGTTCCATGTTAGTTTTTGGTCGAACATAACTCCCAGATATTTGGCTTCCGGCATTATTTGGAGGATCTTGCCTTGGAAACTCAGTATATGAAGATTAATTCTTCTTCTCTTTGTGAAGATGGTGCACACTATCTTGTCTGGATTGACACTTAGGTTCACCTCTTTACACCATTCGTTTACTAGTTTGAGAGCAATTTGCATTCGTTCTGCTCTTGTACTCTCGAATTTGCCTCTGACGAGGTCATCCGCATAGCCAATGTTGGTGATATGATTATTCTTAAGCCTAGAGAGTAACTGGTCCATTACAAGCAGCCACAAAACAGACAGCACTCCGCCTTGTGGGTAGCCTCTAGTTGCTGCTACTGTGATGGCTTTGGCCCGAATTCTCCTACCTCTTAGCATGCTTATTACCCGTCCAATGATTGAGGATTCTACACCCTTGTTTGTGGCTTGTGATTGAATCACTTCGAAGTTAGTGTTGTCAAAAGCGCCTTGAATGTCTATGAAGGAGCATAGTAACATTTCTTTGTTCCGAAGTGTGTGTCTTCGATTTCGTCTGTCAGCTCGTGCAGTGTTGTTTCTGTTGATTTTCCAGTCTGATATGCGTGCTGGCTGGGGTTTAGAGGGTTACTTTGGAGTACATTAGATTTTATTAGTGACCTAATATCTTCTCCATGGATTTAAGTAGAAATGAAGATGGGCTGATTGGTCTATAGGACCTGACATCTTCGGGAGATTTCTTTCCTGCCTTTGGTAGGAAAAACACTCGCAATTCTCTCCAGCACCTTGGAACGTATTCTAGGCTGTAGCTGGCTTTGAAGAGTTTCACGAGCAGAGATTCTATCTGATGGGGCCCACGTTGCAGCAGAATTGGATAGACCCCGTCTCCTCCAGGCGATTTGAATGGGCCGAATGAATTTATTGCCCAACGGACTCCTTCAATGGGGAAGATGCTTTTTGAGCGCCTGTAGGCCTCGATTGGTATGATATAAGGATGTGAGTTTATATGCTCGTTCTCTTCATGGTTACCCAGTATTAAGCAGTCTGGAAAGTGGCTTTTTACTTGGCAGTCGAATCTTGGGGTTGTCAATTCTCCGTTAGGTTTCTTGACTGACCCGAGTGGATTTGTGTGGTCGGGGGAGACAGCCTTGTGAAGTCGACACGCTGTTGGGAGTTTATCGATGTTTTCACAAAACTCTCTCCAGCTATTACGTTTGCTGCTTCTTAGTGCCGCGTTGTATTTGGTAAGGGAAGTTCGATAGGCCGTCCAAATATTTGTTCGTTTGGCCTTGTTGAACAGTTTTCGGACTTCTCTTCTCTTAGCCTCGAGATCATTGTTCCACCAGGGAACATCTCTTGTACCTTTGACTCGGACTGCTGGACAGCTTGTGTGGTAGGCATTTATGATTTGAATGCGTCTCTAAGGAGATCGCGGTTATGTCTCTGGAAATAGATTGATTTATAGAATAGATGTTATATTAGTGGCGACATAGGATAGCTGTCCTTGGCCACTCGTCACCTTTGCCATAGATCAACTTACCTATTTTATTGGGGATACCCTGGATTTTACCCTTGTTGATCCATGGCTCCTGAATAAGAGCAATGTCCCAGTTGTGAGCCACAAAGAGGTGGCAAAGGTTGGCAGTAGCTGCCTTGGACCTATTAAGGTTTATTTGCACGCAATTCAACAGATTGTTGGACTGTTTGGTCTAACATTCGGTCCCTGAGTGGTTGGAATACCGGCTGGCTTGATAGGTCTTGCTGTTTCTATGTCGTGTTTTTTTTTGTTGATATTTTGGCCTGTATTGCCTTACCTAGCCTCTCGATGCCATGTAACGATTGGCCGGGTTCTGATATTTGGATTTTAGGCTTAACCCTGTTACCGGAGGGCAATGAACTGGCTTAGCAGCCGGCTTTATCTGTCCTGTTTTTGACGTATTATTGTCGGGTCTGATTCCCGCTGAATCTTTTTTGGTTTTGTCGTCTCCTTTCAGTCGGAAATAGAAGAGCCAATTGACCCTGTAGTTGGAGCCCTTTAAGTTCTCCGCTATCTTTGGCGACGCCAAACCAGTCACTTGGAAATAGTCATTTCTCTATCTTTACGCGAGAGAATCTTTCATTCTGCATTTCTAAGCTCCTTATTTTGGACCACCAGTCGCCTGCCAATAGACCCTCAATAGAGCCTTAAAACATCCCAAAAGACCTCGAAGGACCCTAAAAAACCATCAAAGACCCCCGAAAGACTCCCCAAAATACCCCCAAAAGACATCCAAAAAACTTTCAAAAGACCTTCAAAAGTCTCCTCACAAGACCCCAAAAGACTCCCTAAAATACCTGCAAAAGAATCATAAAGGACCTCCAAAATGAATAACAAAAGACCTACCCAAAAGACCCCAAAATGCCGCAAAAGGTCCTCAAAAGAATCATAAAAGACCCCCCAAAAGACGTTCAAAAGATCCTCAAAAGGCTCCCGAAAAGACCTGCAAAGTACTCTCAAAAAACCCTCAATAGACGCCCAGTAGAGCCTAAAAAAACTCCCCAAAGTAAAAATAACCTCAAAAGACTCCCAAGTAGACATTTAAAAAAGGCCCGAAAGGCCCCAAAAAGACCACCAACAGATCTCCCCACAAAAGTCCCTCAAAATACTTCCAAAAGAACCCCCGAAAGGTCCTCAAAAGACCATCACGAAACTTCTAAAAAGACCCCCAAAAAATTCCACAAAACCCCTTTAAAGGACCCCAAAGGCCCTCAAATATATATAAGACAATAAGACAATGGTCATACCAGTACTTACATATGGATCCGAGACTTGGGTGCTTAGCAAAAAGCATTCTGACCTCTTAGCCGCGTTCGAGAGAAAAGAGAAAGGAGAATTGTTGGCCCCGTATGTGAGGAAGGACGATTCCGGGGACTCTATAATGATGAGATCTACGAGGGTTACCGCGATGTCGACATCGTGGAGAAAATTAAGCTCGGTAGGCTCCGGTGGGCAGGACACCTAGCTCGCATGAGCGCAGAGGATCCTGCTCGGAAAGTCCTTTGCGGTAGAATTTATGGAACACGACAGCGAAGCCGACCAAGCCTACGCTGGAAGGATGGCGTAGACCAGGACGCCCAGAGTTTAGGGATGCCAAACTGAATGACATCGGTTCGAAATCGGGACCGGTAGAGAGACTTTTCGTGGGAGGCCAGGACCGGACCCCGGTTGTAGAGCCAAATATGATGAAAGGCCCTCAAAAGATATTAGTTGAAGGGCATGCCAAATAACATTTATCGTGTTTGTTCTTTTCTTTCGAAACTTACACCGCTCAGATTCGAACGTGTGTGCTTTTAATTAATCGACAGATGAGATTGTTGTGGCACTCTGAACACTCGCAAAAGGTGTTATAATGCAAAACAAAGTCTAAATGCCCGACAAAGCTTCATTTTGTAGCTCACAAGTGAGCTAATAAATTGAATCAATAAATGTTCTACTTATATTGTTGGGATTCTGTATAAGAAATTAAATACGACAGTTAGTCCTTGTAATTATTGTTCTGCTATTGAATCAGCAGCGCTCAGGATACGTTCAGCACAAAATTGAATTAATTGGTTCAAGCTCTCCTCCGCGCTTCCGTCAGAGTTCTTTTTGTATATTTATTAGCAAATAGTTATAAAAATTAACCGTGTGGGAATATTTGCATAAATGTTCACCTGCCGAGTCCTTCATCTATATGTTAGCCATACATTTTTCCAAAGGTTCAGAGCAATTTTATTCCTAGCGAAAAAGTGAAGCGAACACTTGATTAACATTAATTTCTATCGAACAGCTAAGTTCAACAAATCCACAGCTGATTGTTTACGGCAGCAGAAGCTGAAATAATACCAAAGATACAAAAGCTTTCTAATAGAATATAGATAGTCTCACCAAAAAAAAAAGAACAACAACAACAACAGGAAAACAACGTACCTACGAACACATGTGTGAAGATTCTATAGTGGGTAGTCTTTTTGCCGGGACGCCTCAGTCATCGTTATGTCGCATTCGGATATCATATGCGAAGTAGAAATATCCGATTCGTCAATTGTTGAAGCTGTTGACCCGGAACAATTCTCTGATATAAACGGTGTCAATTATGAGCACTATGGTATTCAGGTATGTGATGATCAATACGAGGAGGTGACTTGTGAAACGGAAGATTCTCACGGCCTATTGATGCAGAATATGGATGATGGTATGTTAATGACAATGCGCGTATTTCTTGCATTTATTTTTATAAATTTACAACTGTAGTTTTTATTTCCGAGGAAGTAGTTTTGCAGTCCGACACACATATGCAGGGACACGACGAAGCGCCAGACAGTCCGAATGATACAGACTTTCGAGCATACGCCGATACTTCACCCTTTGATTCAGACATTTACGTTGAGTCAGCGATACCAGCACCAGGTCCTAGTCCAGTTAGTACAGCAAGGTAAGTAAAGTAATTAAATATATACATACATACTGAGTAAAGATTTTTTTTAATCGTCCACTCTCTCTATATAGCAAAAAAAAGAAGTCTGGTTCCATATCCGGTGGATCAATTAACAATTCTTGCGGTGTGGTGTCGTCAACGACGCCATCACTTAATACTGCCACCGGGCAAAACAACGTCGCGAAACTAAGACACAGTATTGTTGGTCGGTTGCGCAATTCCGGAGTTAAAACTGACGACGTCATAATGGAGGAGACCACCAGTAAACCGCGTCGCTGGGAACAGAAACAAGTACAAATTAAAACTATGGAGGGTGAATTTAGCGTCACAATGTGGGCATCTGGTGCTTCAGACGATGACGATGGCTCTAATACTGAACAGGATCCAGATTATGCCGAGTACATGACGGCGGGTGGAAAAAAAGTAGTTGCACCACACACATGCGATCCGCAAAATGAGAAATGTCTTCAGCAGCACCACCACCATCAACAGAATATGAACCAACTACTCCAGCAACAGCAACAACTTCAACTGGATGGTGTTCCCGGCTTGGATTTATCCGATCCGAAGCAACTTGCTGAATTTGCCCGTCCGCCCGGTTGTGGCGGTCACAAGTTGAAACTGAGAAAATCGGATGGCTCTAGCCCGACAACGGATTTTGAGGGCGCTGAAGAAATGAATTCACATGGCGACTGTGTACAAATGAATGCATCGCCAGGAAGTCTGTCGTTGACGACGACGACGACGACGACGAACGAAATCATGTTGCAGAATCAGCAAAAACACCAAATCAATATGGAACTACACGGTGATCGTAAGATCGCATGTCCACACAAAGGCTGTTCGAAGATGTTTCGCGACAATTCGGCAATGCGAAAGCATTTGCATACGCACGGACCACGTGTCCATGTATGTGCGGAATGTGGCAAGGCATTTGTCGAAAGTTCGAAATTGAAGCGACATCAGCTAGTGCACACGGGCGAGAAACCTTTTCAATGTACCTTTGAAGGGTGCGGCAAACGATTTTCCCTGGATTTCAATCTGAGGTAAGAATTTACTTTCACAAGAGAAGTATGCTCTTGTATAAATACTAATGCACACAACGAGACTATACAAGTGGAGAAGATAAGCCCATTGACCTCCTGTAACAACGTTGTTTGTTCTCATAAATATCTTCCTTCGTCGCCTGTATTACACGAAGGTTGCCATAGCCTTTGATTTAAAAACAAACCAGTAGATGGTAGATAGTAGATATATTGTGTCGTCGATCGTATTTACTATCCCACTTTACTTCTCTTTATCATTCATTTTTAGCATACACATTAAGGTTTATTCTTTCTATCAGTTTTTTTTTTTAATAAAATTAATTTTTAGACATTTATTGTTTTTGTCCAAGTTCCATATATCTTTACTTAATCGACCACTTCTTGGTAACATATAGTATTGATGGACTAGGAATACTCACCAATTAATTTGATCATTGTTGTCTAGCTCTAAATTTACATTACCAGGCAAGGAACTACACTACCCTTCTTACCATAATATGGTTCCATAAGCATACAAATAGCTATATGCAAAGTCTTGTTAAAGCGGGATGCTCGTGAAAAAACTAACCGTAGGTGGTCAAACGGTACAACTTGCATAGCGATAAAACAGTTCTACCCCAAGCTGGATCCGAAAGGCTCCAAGTGTTTGATCTCTCAAAAAAGATCGCACATCGATGCTACTATAGGTGTCATCAGAAGCTGAACCTACATCGATAAGGAGGAGGAGACCATCTTCCACTCATCTCTGTACTTGTCCAGCCCTCTTCCAAAAAAGTAAACTCCATATGGGAGCTTTCTTCTAGAACGACCCTCATCAACATTGACATTGGTAGTCTTCTAGGCTTCATACGAAGCTTTAATTGGTTCATCGAGTAGGTGGGAGGGTATTTTTCCTGGTCCGAGTGGTATCACAATGGACCATTACTGGTCTAATTCCAGGTATATCTCCAACAATTTGTATTATACGTTGATGAAACATTTCAGGTGCACTGTTTATGTCAAAAGGAACACGATTGAATTCAAAAGTCAAAACGACCAAATGAATCAATAGAAGTTGTTAGATTTGACCTTTTTTCATAAAGTTCCATGTGCTAGTTAGCTCATTACGTTCAAGTATAGTTGTTCCATCTCATTAATTTCTTTATTCGTCTGTAGAGCAAGATTTACATTCAGCTTTAGCAGACACATAAACAAATACATGTGGACATATTATTACACCAGCGAATGAGCCTGGTATTTATTTAATTTCAAATTATTAATTGTAGAACGCATGTACGGATACACACCGGTGATCGGCCCTATGTCTGTCCGTTTGACGGCTGTAATAAAAAGTTCGCTCAGTCAACTAACCTAAAGTCGCACATTTTGACGCATGCGAAAGCAAAGTAAGTACATTATTAACAATAATGATAATAATAATAATAATAAATATGGTTTTTTGTTTTTCTAGACGTAACTCGGTTGGCTCAAACCGTAACAATGGTAGTAGCAACTCTCTGCAAATGCAGAATCAAAATTTTATCAAAGTTGAAATGTCTGATTTGGAATCGAGTTCGCCATACATAATTTATACCGAATGAGACAGGAATATTACTTCGTCACCAGTTCCGCCACTAACAATGCCATCATCATCATCGCCGTTATTATCGTTACCACCTTTGTCGTTGTCATCGCTGTCATTAAACTGAAAGTATGCACCAATGTTTTTCGAAGAGATGTGTACTAACAATAACAACTACTGAAAAAAAAGAGAGTGCTAAGATGCCAAAAAACAATAACAACGATGGATATGACGACGAAGTAAGATGGGCGGGCTGCTGCTGTCGCCTTAACTCAGAGAAGAACAAAGTCACTTAGAAAGCTAACAATAATAACAATAACAAAAAGAAAACAAACAATTATTTATACATATACTATATATACTTAATTTTTCTTACATAAGTAACCTTAATTTATCGTTAAACTTTAAATGAAGTTCGGCGGCGCGTCGATTTTTAGTTAAATAGAAAAAAATTTAGTTCCAACAAAAGAGCACGGAAACTGAAGACATATTTTAACACAAATAGTGATGATACATCTTGAACTGAAATGATGACCGAAAGAAACTAAATGAAAACGTCTTAACCAACTTATATTTGTATTGAAATGATAACCAAATCAATGTAAAAGTACACAGTCAGTCATATTTCGGTTCAAAATGTAACAGCGCTACTAATATTAATTATGCTTAGATAAATATTAACAGACTGTCAGTTTATAAAGAGCTGAGGGTCAAAAAATTAATCAATTAGAGGATGTTTTGCGGTTGGAAAATTCGGTAAAACTTTAACCATGTCAGTTCGCATTCTGTGTCCAAAGAAAAGACTGCAACATTTCGGTTTAACACAATTTGAAAAAACAATGGATCAGAGAAATGCATATTTCTTAAACTTACTATTTATTGTTTGTCAGTCACTGTGCATTCAATGTGCATAGAAAATACGATATTTTTTCGGTCTAGTGTCCAGCTTTAAGAGAAAACTCTGGGAGTTATTTTTGTTATAGCCACCCCACCCGGATAACAAACAATTGTAAAATAAACTGCATCACTACAATGTAGGTAGTTTGTCTTTTTTCGGCGACTGATTGCCTATACCATAAGTAATCTAAGAGCTGGACGTTAGACCGATGGTCTCTTCTCTGTGCTCGATGTGCACATTGGCCAATAATATACTCGTAGTTGTAAGTTTAACAAATTTCCATTGAGATTTATTAAATAGCTGGTCTAAATTGATCCCAAAAGTTGTAGTTTTTTCTTTACTCACGAAATGCACATTGGCAAGCTCCTAAGAAGGTGTACAAAAGAAACAAAGTAAAACAACAACAAAGTCCCTTTTAAGGTTAATCCGTCTTTTAGCTAATTAAGTCAATTTTTCGGCACTCAGACCCTTTGTAAAGTGGTGACAGTCTACAAGTATCATTGAAACAAGTAAAAACCTCATCATTGGAAACTGCATATGCAAAAACCATTTCATGTTATTGTAATTATTGTAAGAAACAACACCATTATTATTGTCATATTATATTTCTATTTTAATATTTACTTAAATTATTAGTATTACCATTTAAAATCTTTCACTTCACTCACTAGTTGTTTAATACTTATTACCATTTAAAATCGTTCCCATCGTTTGATGTGAAGTAGGAAAAATATTTATCATTACATTTATATTATATATATTTATCTTAATAATTATAGCCTTAATCACATTCAGAAACACAATTTGTTATTTGAAGTGTATTGTATTTTTATTAATTATTTGAAAATATTGTTCGATTTAATATTTGAGATCGGAAAAAAGAATGAATATCATTAAAAAAATTTCATTAATTCACTGAATGGAACTACAAACCTTTCACTGTTAACCACCCGCCTCTTTTTATCTTCATTGTCTTCGACAACTATACGCAAATATATATTATTGTAAAAACTTGTTTTTTTGTTCTCTTTAAGTTTCTTGCTTAAATACATCATTGCACCATGTAATAAGAAAGCTAATAATGGTAAACAAAATGGCTATTTATACGCGGGGTATTTTTAGAGATTTCCCATATTTTCTAATTGTAAATAACTAAAATAATTGTATTATTGTATCAGAACTTCATACATAGAGAGCGTTTAAGTTCTTTGCGGGGCTTTGTATTTGCAATTTTGAATCGTAAAGATACGCAAAGTAGCAGGAAATTTAACTTTTTTTTCAAATTTTTAATGAATAAACATTTTCACTGCAGCAGAATGCTGTCTCTTTTGTTAAATTTTAAAATTGTAAATTAAAAAAAAACAATGGAATTTCCATTGTCAGTATAATTGTAACATAATTTCATACATTTTTCAATTTAAATCCCCACTTATAAGTTCCTTGCGGGCTTAGTAGTTGCAATTTAAATTCACAAATAGAACAATTTTGAATCATGTAAAAATACGCAAAGTAGAGAGGAAATTTTACTTTTTTTCAATTTTTAATCAATCAGCAGAATGCTGTCCTTTTTTTTAATTTTAAAATTGTAAATTAAAAACGTGGGCTCAGTGGAGAAGAGCATGGCTACTGAGCAGGAGGTTCGTGGTTCTCAGTCCCAGTAACACCAAAAAGTATTTTTCACGGACAAACGTTTCGAGAGTAATAACTTGTCACGGAAAGCTTCTCAGTTTGCCGTTCGGAACCGGTCTTAAATTGTACTTCTCTTCCAAATTGTAAATTAAAAACGTGGGCGCCATGGCTCAGTGGAGAAGAGCATGGCTACTGAGCAGTAGGTTCGTAGTTCTCAATCCCAGTAACACCAAAAAGTATTCTTCACGGACAAACGTTCCGAGAGTAATAACTTGTCACGGAAAGTTTCTCAATTTGCCGTTCGGAACCGGTCTTAAATTGTAGGTCTCTTCCATATTGTGAACTAAAAAAACAATGAAATTTTCATTGTCAGTATAATTTGTAACGTAATTTCATACATTTTTCAATTGACATCCCCACTTATATAAGTTTTTTGTGGGCTTTGTAGTTGCAACTTTGAAGACTTGTTACAAAGAGAACAATTTTGAGTCATGTAAATATACCCAAAGTAGCAGGAAATTTTACTTTTTTAAATTTTTAATGAATTAACATTTACGCTGCCAGCAGAATGCTGTCCTTTTTGTTAATTTTTAAAATTGAATATTAAAAGAACAACTGAATTTTAATTGTCAGTATCATAAATATTTTAAATGTTAGTTTAAATTTTCAAATATTTTTCTGTGTAGACATCCCCACTTAAGTTTTCTGTAATGCAAAATGGTAATTTTAATAAGATGTCTATATCTTACTATAATTACCATTAACTGATTTTTTCCAAACGTTGACTTATACCACTTTCAAAAATACCAACTCAAATTAATACTTTTCGTTATGATTGTTGCTTTATTTTCATTGAATGTGATAAGAGAGTTAACACCAACAGCAACAAAACTTGCAGTCATAATTAAGTAAATTTAACGTGAAGAGTTGCTACCAAAATAAATTGTAAAGTAATATGTAAAACTTATAAATATTTTTTTTAAACAAAAGTGAAGAGAAATAGAAGTAAGAAATTAGATTTTTGATACAAGAAAATATGTATATCTGTATATACGTAAATATACGTCTATTCATATATGCCGATATTTTTGAAAGTAGTATAAGTCCACTTTTGAAAATGATATGAATTAACTTCAAGTTTAGTAAGACATGTCTATATCTTACTAAATATAAAAGTCAATGGTCAAATAAACTTCAAAAGTGAGCAAGTGGATGAAGGCATATCTTAATAAAATTATCGTTAACTCATTTTGTTTTTGCAAAAGTCAACTTATACCACTTTCAAAAATACAGACCTTCAGTTATCTATGCAAAGTTATTTAGAATCATACGTTTTTTATATTAAAAAACAAACAAACATAAAATACAAACTAAACACCCGTTATTTGCTGTCTTCCGCTATGCGTTTACAGGTACAATAATTAAGCGCCTGTGTGTGTAGATGATAAACGAAACGCAACATTTAAATACAAACGTAACTACAGATAAACAAAAGCGAGTACAGTTCTGTGTAGTAATTTGTCAGCCCAATGGAAGGCAGCAATTGTTTAAAAAAATTAAACTAAAACATGTATATGTACAATAAATGAAATGATTAATAAATGTGTAAATAAACCGATGCGTATGTTTGTTTTTTTCATCTTTGTATCGTTGTCGTTCTGGCAGAACTTACTAAGTCGACAATGATACAGCATGATACAAGATACATTAACGTGGCTTGGAGGGATTTTGTAAAGCTGTCCAGGTTATCGCTCTAACCTTACCTACAACGGAACTGAGCAAACCTTTAAAAATTTAAAAAAACACTTTTGCATTTTTTTTAACATTTTTTTTATTACACAAATTTTTTTTAAATAATCGCAATAAAGTAACTTCAAAATTTTTTTGCAAACAATTAAAAATAAGAGAAAAGAAAAATTAAGCATGCTGTTAATTCCGACAGTAATAAAAATAAATAAATAAATAAAATAAAAAGAGACAAGAATAATAAAAAATAACTTTTCAGTGAAAATTTTAAAATTAAAGAAAATGTACAGAAAATAAACGTTTAAAAGTGCAAACAAAACTATTATGGATATTCTTTTAATTTTTCGCATTGGCATTCACTTTTATTCATGTTATGCATGAAATATTAGATTTTTTTCAAAGAGTGCTACTGTGTCTTTTTATTTAATGTCTAAAATGTATTTTTCTTTTTTTTTTAAAAAACTTTTTTTTTTGGACAAAAACTGTTTTCTTTTTTTTTGAAAAAGACAGTTTTCTTTTTTTTTAAAAAAACTTTTTACTTTTTGTTTGGAAAAACTGTTTTCTTTTTTTTTTTTGGAAAAAAGGTTTTTTTTTTTTTTTGAAAAAACTTTTTTTTTTTTTTTTTTTTTGGAAAAAACTGTTTTTTTTTTGAAAAAAAAAACTTTTTTCTTTTTTTTGGAAAAAACTGTTTTCTTTTTTTGGAAAAAGACAGTTTTTTTTTTTTAAAAAAACATTTTTCTTATTTTTTGGAAAAAACTGTTTTCTTTTTTTTTTGGAAAAACATTTTTCTTTTTTTTGGAAAAAACTGTTTTCTTTTTTTTGGAAAAAGACAGTTTTTTTTTTTTTAAAAAAAAACTTTTTTCTTTTTTTTGGAAAAACTTTTTTCTTTTTTTAAAGTGCATGGCATCAATTTTTATTCATGTTATGCAAAAAATATTAGTTTTTTTTCTTATGCTTATGTGTTTTTTTGAATATTTTTAATGTCTAAGTGTAGAAAACTAACGTAATTCTATAGCACTTTGATAGCTTATACGCTTGGCGCGGTTTCCTATAATATGGCAATGAATAAATTACGGCGATGATCGCTAATACCTTAAGGCACTTTTATTTGTCCTCCAAATTGATGTTTTTTTTTATATTTATAAACTTAAAAAATTCACAGAATTAGAAAATTAGTTGAAACATACATACATAACATAAAGTATTATAAATAAAGGAAATAATGTATCATGCTCTTCGTCATCGTCTTTATTGTTTGGTGGCCTATTTACTCGATCACTTTTTTACCCATTTTAGCTTTTAATGGCACAGCATCGACCAGGATATTAATTGCCATCTTTAGGCATTCCTCTGCCGCACTGATCTGATCACAGGGATATGATTCTGCGTATTTATTTAGAAAGTTACAATACTTGGAGTAATTTAGGAGGGCAAAGCGCCAATCGAAAGCCGCTAATAAATCTTTATCTATGTTGTTGGTGACATATGGGACGTTCGGTTTTGGTAGAAGCTTTCCAAAGCATGGGTAGTCATTTTTGCACGCTTCACAATTGCATGTGAAATGATATTGCATATGCAGTCTTTCTCTGCGAACGTTCCTTGGCTGAGTGGCAAAATGGACGCTGAATGTGGAGAAGGACATTATAAAAGTTAAAGTCTGTTTGAATTTATGTATGAATTTAATCAAATTAATAATAATAACTGATTAATTTTAAATTCTTGATTTAGTTTCTGTACGAAATGTTTTGAAACATGATATACACCAATGTCTTTGTTATATATACTGAAATATGAAATTAATTTCTCTAGTACTTTCTTATTTTATACGAATAATCTAACTGAATCAATGACAATCCTAACTAAATCATCAGGCATTAAATTGTAGGTCCCCTCCATTTGTGTGCAAAAATCTACATGCTTAACACAAATGGTTGCGAGAAGCTTGGACCGCAATGTATAGATTCACATCTTAATTGTAATAGAAAAGATTCTTTTTGTTCTGATTGTTCATTTATATTTGGAATTATTTTAATAATAAATAAATAAATAACTAATTAAATAAATAAATAACTAAATAAATAACTAACTAAATAAAAAAATAACTAAATAAATAATAAATATTTTTTTATATATATTTATTTTAAATCCTATTGAAGGTTTTATTATAGCTTTTTCCTTCAGAGCCATATATTTAAATATAAATAAATAAATAAATAGTATCGTCACGTTTCGTATTAAAAAAAAACAGGAACCGTCTTATTTTGGACACATGAACACATGGAATGAGAGCGCAAAGCGAATCACTCTTAAACAGCTGGTATTACTCGTACATATTGATGATCAATTGATGATCTTTATCTTATGATCGATTTTTGATTCGTTAGAACACTTAAACATTTTATAGTTGTTACCAATACTCTAATTACTTTCTATGTATGTATCAGAATTAAATAAGAAAATTGAACGCTTGTGATTTGAGTCACTGAGCATTTTTAAGGACTTACCTATAGTTATCGAACAATTCTCCATTTGCTGGTATCGGTCGCAATACAATGAGAAACGCCTTAGTTCCTTGATAAACGCGCATGGTGTTTGGTGCACAGGAATGGTTCAGCAGACTGAGATATGTGAAGACACCAGCAGAATGTGCTCGATCGGTCTTAGACTCATTCACCTGTTCGATAAGATCGATTGCTTGCATATTGCACGATGATGTCTGCAGGTGTTGAAAGAGAAGCTTGCGAAAGAATCTTTCACCGTTAGCACCGCCAAGGAATTCCTGCAGAGGTGTATGCTTAATTAAGTGATGCTCGAGCACAGCACATATAACAGTTCGCTGAAATAAGTCTGCAACTTTTCGCGACTTCTGATTTGTGACCAGACCATGTACCGCACGATAATGCTCGCGGCGAGTGAAATTATCGTAATTCAATTCAAGTGCACACCTATGTTGATTTTTCCGACTCGCACAAAATGCCATTAACTGTCCGATTGTCGGAAATAATTCCAACGTAGATAGGCACACGCGCAGCGCAATGCCATGGATACTATTGAACATCCTTTGAAGAAAGTCGATAATGGGGCATTCATATTTATGAAATGTCTCATTGGCGATATTGCGACACTTATCCGAGCAGAACATCGCACAGGTGCACAGTGTGCATGGAATCAATGTTAGGTGATTCTCTTTTTTGCATGTCGCACAACGTATGTATCGCATGGACGGCAGAAGCGTTGTGCAATAAGGCTCCTCAGAGGCAATCATATCTCCAACTTTCAGGTCAACACGTGTGCATATGGATATTCCGGCATCCGTACTAAATTGAAAATCGAGACAATCGGCAATTATCGGCCCTGCACCATTTGGCTCCTCGAAAATCGGAAATTCAAACAGATTCACATCTTGTGTATCAAGTAACTGGCGGCAACGCTCTTCCCGTTTATTAAGCGTACGCTGGAGTCGTACAGGATAGTTCGCCTTCCGGGCAAGCTCTATATTTGCCAAACATTCGCGATAGAATTTCCATTCGAACATCACCGCAGACCGACAAGCATATCCAATGGATTCATTTTCTGAACCAGCTTCCGAATGACAAATACTTATGTTATACAGTTCCAGAGCTTTAAAATAATTTCGATTTTTCAGTGAGAATTGCTCATGACCAGCCTCTCGAAATCGCACTGACAACTCGTTGCTTTTTTCATTGTGTAGAACGTACGTTCGTTCGATAGCTTTCATATATTGCATGTCGATTAGAAGGTCCTTTATAAAAAGCACTTTCTTATCAATCTGCTTGATTTCGTTGAATCTGGCTAATACACAATCGAGACGGTTCCGCTCGATAAGTACTTTGATAAAATGCTTACATATGCCGAAGATATCCATTGTGAATTTCGCGACACTTATTCCACAATTTTAGTTTTCGTTATTATCGGTAATTGGTTTTTAGTTTTCTTCGCGCAATTACTCTGTCTCGAATAAAACCAGAAATTATATAAAAATAACCCGAAGACGTAAGCACGCGGCGCACATGAACAAAAACTGAGTCACAGAAATTCAAAAGTTCGTTAATTTTCCAAAGTCCCGTTAAAATCGGAAAACGAATGGAGAGAGCTTAGAACGTTAGCAAGCCATCTCACTCTATCACACGTGCGACTTCAATAAGCATTCAATCCTATATTGCTTTGGCAAAGCCGGCTTGGCTTACAGCAACAATCGCATAAGCATAAAGCCGAAAATAAATCCATTAAGATTAAGATTAAGAAACTAAAGCCATTTAATAGTTATGGTACTGACCGTAAGGCGGTAAAACCAAAAGCTGTTGCTTTGTAAAGCCAAGCCGGCTTTGCCAAAGCAATATGCATAAATAAAGAAATCGTAGAAGCAGAAACTTAAGTCGGGTCTACACGATGATTCAGGGATACAGTGAATTTTTTTCTTTTTTTATGATTTTTGAGTAAATATTTGCAGAGCTGCCACATACAAGTATTAAATACAGTACTAATAATTATGAGTTATGTATTTTTTCAGTATTTGCAAAAAATATTCAAGAAAATAAAAAGTAATTAAAAAACGATTCACTTTCTTATAGTTTTGAAGCAAAAATATTGAAAAGTGAATTTTTGGAAAAAATAAATACGAAGTTAGCATTAGTTATGACGTATTGAAGTTGTGTTTTGATATTACGTTCGTTTATTTTCTAATTCTCAATATTAACTTCGCGTCGGCAAGTAACTGTCATCTGTCAGTTTAACGTCAGTGGCTGATGGAATATTGCGTTTAATTGTTAACCCACTTTCCAAAGCCCGATTTTATTGAAAAGTTACACAGATATGTATTACCGGTGACAACACTTTCTATTAAAATTTGGCAGTGATCAGGCCGCGTGGTCGAGGGGGTCTTATATACATTTTTTTTGTATAATCAAGCCATATAGTGGCATCAGATCACGCCATACTATAATGACTGTGTTCTGTGTGCAACGTTGGTTTGCAGTTTTTATTTAAAAAAAAAATAAATACGAAGTTAGCATTAGTTATGACGTATTGCAGTTGTGTTTTGATATCACGTTTGTTTGTTTTTTAATTCTCTATATTTACTTCGCGTCGGCAAGTAACTGTCATCTGTCAGTCTAACGTCAGTGGTTGGCCATATAGTGGCATCAGATCACGTCATACTATAATGACTGTGTTCTGTGTGCAACGTTGCTTTACGATTGATGTTGTTTGACGGTGGTTTGCAGTTTTTATTTCAAGATAAAATAAATACGATGTTAGCATTAGCTATGTCATGTCTGAAGTAACAAACAACTACAGCTGTCAAAAAAGGTTCTGTATATTTTTTCAGAGTAAAAAGAATATATCCGAGAATTATCGGAGCGTAAAAAAAACGCCTCAGAGAAAAAAATGTTTCTTCGAGAATGAAATGAGAATGCATTGGAAATGTAAATGTTGCGTTTCGTTTATCATCTACATTGCAGCTGGCAACGCATAATAACGGACGTTTAGTTTAAATTTTTGCATTCTTATTTTCAATATAAAAAACATTTATATATTAAAATTTTAATATATAAATAATGTATGACAAAGTTGATTCCAAATCAGTCAACTTTGAACTTTTATGAAATTTCGATTTTGTATTTACAGAGAGTTGCTACTGGCATTATAGTGGTTTTTATTTTGATTTACGTCTAAAAAATAAATCAAAAATATTATTATTATGTGCCTATACTTTCATTTTTGTTAAAAAAGTACTTACTTTGGTTTCGCAAGTGTCAAAATATGTAACTTAAGTAGAGTTGACTGATCGAACTTTTTATTACAACTGTCAAACGGAGAGCCATTAGGGTCGATCATCGGTGTATATGCGCACATACGCTCTGCAACTAATAATTATATATATTGGCTGTGTTGGTTTTTTATGTGGAAGTAATCGGAGAGTTAAATGAACTGTCAGAAATCAGGTTGATTCCAATTCAGTCAACTTTGAACTTTTACTGTCATTTATGATTTTGTATTTACAGAGAGTTGCTACTGGCATTATAGTGGTTTTTATTTTGATTTACGTCTAAAAAACAAATCAGAAATATTATTATTATGTTCCTTTATCTTCATTTTTGTTAAAAAAGTACTTACTTAATTATATAACTTAAGTTGAGTTGAATGAGCGAACTTCTTATTACAACTGTCAAACGGAGAGCCATTCGGGTCGATCATCGGTGTATATGCGCACATGCGCTCTGCAATTAATAATTATGTATATTAGCTGTGTTTGTTTTTTTTTTTTTATCGGAGTAATCGGAGAGTTAATTTAACTGTCAGAATTCAGGTGTGCGTTCTTTTTTTCACTCTCGAAGAAACATTTTTTTCTCTGAGGCGTTTTTTACGTTCCGATAATTCTCAGATATGATCTTTTTACTCTGAAAAAATACACAGAACATTTTTTGACATCTGTAGTTGTTTGTTTCTTTAAACATGAGACATGTCGACTACTATGGAGAATTCAGGTGAAAAATAAAACTTTTCTCTGATACTAATAAAGAAATACAGCAGGTAATTTTTTTTTGAACTGACAGCTCTGATCAGATTTATCGGATATCTCAGAACTGGGATTTCTCCGGTATAAAGAAGAAGCAATTGTAACAATGATGGGTAAGTGAACATAATCCTGGCGTTTTTGTAGATAACAGCGAGAAAGAAAAGCAAACTCAATTTAGCCAAAATATTTGCGAGAAACAAAGAACCGATGCCCCACAGTCTGTGCAGTGTCCACAACTTGCACGACTTATACCACTTTCAAAAATACCGACCGAAAGTTATGTAGAATCTTACGTTTTTTATATTTAAAAAAAAAAACAAACATAAAATACAAACTAAACACCGGTTATTCGCTGTATGCTCGGCATTTGTAATACACTTTGCAAATCAAAAGTTGCACTTAGAAATGTGACCGTTGCTTTACCTATTGCCTTACTTTCATTTGCATCCTTTTCTCTTCGTTTGTGATCACAGCACAGCTCCTCTTTTTCCTTTCCATTCGATGCCTCACGTACTTAGTACAAAAAGAGCACTGATCCTTTTTATAAACTTTTATTTAACTTGACTTTTCCTCTCTGTCGATTTTATGGCCCTTTGGAGCTTCTTTTTAACCACCTTTTACATGACCTAGAGAGCTGAAATTTGTAGGGCAGCTTGGTGTCATTGGCTGTTTCTGAGATCACACATTTGACACGTGTCGCGAGTCACGTGTGTCACGTGCGGTGCGTGGAAAGTGGGTTAATCTATGAAATAGGTCCCTATCGCGTCGACTTCTTTGAGGTCCTTTTTAACCACCTTTCGCACGACCAGGAGAGCTTGAATTTTATAAGCAGCTCAGGGTAATGGGCTATTTCGGAGATGCTGCATGTGACACGTGCTAAGATTCGCGTGCCACGCGTTTAATGCTAGGAAAATAGCTTAATCTTTGAAATTGCTTCCCAATTGCGACTTATTTGAGGTCCTTTGTAACCATCTTTCGCTCGACCTGGAGAGCTGAAATTTTGTGAGCAGTTCAGTGTCATGCGTGTGGCATGTTTAATGCATGGAAAAGTGGTTTTTTCGACTTCATTCAGGTATTTTTCGTAGCTTTATAGATCAAAAACTTTGTGCGCATGTGACGCGCGTGGTTTACATAAAGGTTTTTACCCGAAAAGTTTTTTTACCAGCGAGATCTCGGAAGTGATACCCGTGGTTATTTATTATTTCTTTTTGTCCAATGGCACTCAAGAGGTTTAAACCCTTATATATATGCAAGGCACGGCACGGGCACTAAGATTTCAAGGAAGGAAGATGTCGATGTGCATGCATTTTGAGTCCCTGCGGATCAGAGTATTGCGGTAGAAATACAGAGCTTGTCAAATCATACCGCATGCATATTGAGGCAAATGAAAGCCTTGTAGATAGTAACCAGAACAGAGAGAATGAATTATTTCTTGCACCGTGTTAGTAAGCCAAGGCACTTCACATCATTTTTGTCAATGACATTGAATATGTGGTCATTCCAACGAAGCTTGTCGCACATACCACGAATTTTTTCAGTCGAAGCGATTGCCATTCAAGGATAATGGCAGGAAGTTACTATTTCACTTCAAAGACAGAAGACAGCATTGGGTTTTGAAGGCTCCAAATTTGATTCTCTTGTGTTCTCTCCATTTTGTTATACTGTCGAAGTCAGAGTATAACAAGCTTAACATATGCTGTTGTTCTAGTTCCACATCCGAAAAGAAGGGACGTGAATCTAAAGAACATATAAGAGAAAGCTACGATTACTGCCATCAGCGAGGGAATGTATTGGATTAGAAGTTGCAGACACAAAAGTTCGTTAATGAAAATAAGAGTGTGGGCGACAAAACACAGCCCTGAGGTACACCCGCATGCGGTAGATATCAGACTTAAAACCGTCATAACAAAATTTAATTATTTATTTTTGACAGAACTCGAAATGCCAACCTCTCTGTCACATTCTTTGAAATATCATGTGCTACAACTTTGCTTTCGCCAAACGTGTGGAAAGACTGGTTCCACTTTTCGGTGAGATATGCCATCAGATTACAAGTAGAACGTTGTCCACGAAAACCATACTGACCGTTATTGAGGAGTTCTTGTGTTTCAAGATATTTCATAAGCTGAAGGCTAATCAGCGTTTCCATGGCCTTAGAAAGAAGGTATACATTAGTGCTATGGGTTGGTACGAAAAGAGACATGACCGTTCGCCCTTTTTTGGTATATAGGTGGACAAATGGTGTTAAACAACTACTCGGAATAAATCCAGAAGAATGGGATAAGAAGAAAAGCTTACGCAATGGTAATACTAGCGATGAAGCACCCCTTTTCAGAACTAATGGGGAATGCTAGTGTTGGGATCGTTTAAAATTCTAGCAACTGCACGAATAGGAATGAAAATCTGTCCCATAGAGTGTTTAATACTTGAAGATACAGAATGGAGCATTGCAGAATCTGGAAGCATGAAGTTAGCTGCAAACTATTCATAAAACTGATTGGCCTTATTATTAGATTGTCATTGTAAATGAGCGTAGCAATCGACTACGTGGCTATATTTTGATTCTTTTGATTTCAGCGCATTGAAGGACATTTTTTATTAAAATCTTTCTAATATTCCAAAGAGGATATTAAGTTCAATACCCAGAGCAGAGGAATGTTGGAAAAATTTAACTGAGAACCTTAGGAAATTCGAATCGCAATATTCTTTACTGGCATAAGGTTCCCTCACTGATAAAGGAACAGGAGCAGGATGGTTCTTAGATGAGATTTTGAAAGATGCATTCGCACTTGGAAAGTGGCCAACAGTTTTCCAAACAGAAATATTTGCTATTTTAAAATTTGCCAATTGGGCTCTGTTTCTAAAAAGATAAAAGGACGAAACCGTGCAATATGTAGTGCTCTACTCGCATTGGAATCACCTTGTGTCAAATCGAAGATTGCTCTGGAATTTAAGAAAAGACTGAACTCTATTTCAAGATGGAATTCCGTGATTCTTATTTGGTTCCGGACATACAGGCATAAAAGGAAATGAATCTGCTGATGCACTCACAAGAAGTGTTTCTTTCGACGCTCCTACTAGTCCGGAATCTTAGGCTTGAGTCAACTAGAAATCATATAGGTCAAATTTGGACTTAAATTGGATCCAAAATGTAAGTCCTACCTGGAGTAAGAAGAAACAACTATACATTTCCTGCTTTTGCAGTCCCTTTTTTCGAAGGGATATAATACCGATCGAAGAGCTTCTGCTTCTGCTATAATGTATACAAAGTGTTGTTAGAATGCCAGAGCGTCGTTTAGTGCTCTGTCTTATTACGTCATAATCCTCCAATAGATAGACGCATCTTAGGTTGATTTGCTGTTAATGAGAGTGATTATAACGTTTTGAATATTCCCCTAAGTCAAGATTTAAATCAATTTCCTATTCATTCAGTTACATCATAAGGGTCACTTAACACAAGAACCATCAATATTAATGATCCTTCCTTCTTCCTAGATGATTTGCGACCCAAAACCACGACCAAAAACCACTTTTGCATTTTTTTTAACTTTTTTTTTATTACATAAAATTCTTATCTTTCTTATAACTCTTATCGCAATAAATTAACTTCAATTTTTTTTGCGATCAATTAAAAATAAGAGAAAAAAAATTAAGCATGCTGTTAATTCTGACAATAATAAAAATAAGAAATAAATAAATAAATAAATAAAATAAAAAGAGACAAGAATAAAAACAAAAATATTAAAATTAAAGGAAATGTACAGAAAAAACGTTTAAAAGTGCAAACATAACTATTATGGATATTCTTTTAATTTTTCGCATTGGCATCAATTTTTATTCATGTTATGCAAAAAATTTTAGATTTTTTCTTATGCTTATGTGTTTTTTGATTATTTTTAATGTCTTAGTATAGAAAAATATTTTTGGCGCGGTTTCCTATGCTATGGCAATGAATAAATTACGGCGATTATCGCTAATACATTTTTTTGTTGAAAAAAACTTTCCTTTTTTTTTTTTTGAAAAAACTTTTATCTTTTTTTTTTTTGAAAAAAACTCCTTTTTTTTGAAAAAAACTTTAATTTTTTTTGAAAAATCTTTTTTTTAGTTGAAACTTTTTTCTTTTTTTTTTGAAAAAACAATTTTTTTTTGTTGAAAAATAACTTTTATCTTTTTTTTGAAAAAACCTTTTTTCTTTTTTTGAAAAAACCTTTTTTTTTTTGAAAAAACTTTTTTTTTTTTTTTGAAAAAAACTTTCCTTTTTTTTGAATAATCTTTTTTTTAGTTGAAACATTTTTCTTTTTTTTTTTTTGAAAAAACTATTTTTTTTTGTTGAAAAATAATTGTTATCTTTTTTTTGAAAAAAACTTTTTCTTTTTTTTTGAAAAAAACTTTTTTTCTTTTTATTGAAAAAAAACCTTTTTTCTTTTTTTTTAAAAAACCTTTTTTTCTTTTAGTTGAAAAAAAACCTTTTTTCTTTTTTGAAAAAAACTGTTTTCTTTTTTTTTGAAAAAATTTTTTCTTTTTTTGTTGAATAAAACTTTTTTTCTTTTTTTTAAAAAACCTTTTTTCTTTTTATTGAAAAAAACCCTTTTTCTTTTAGTTGAAAAAAAAACCTTTCTTTTTTTTTGTTGAAAAAAACCTTTTTTTTTTTTTTTTTGAAAAAAACTGTTTTCTTTTTTTTTGAAAAAAACTTTTTTTAAAGTACAAACATAACTGTTATTGATATTCGTTTAATTTTTCGCATTGGCATTCATTTTTTTTGATTATTTTAAATGTCTTAGTGTAGAAAAATATCTTTGATAGCCTCTACGCTTGGCGCGGTTTCCTATGATATGGCAATGAATAAATTACGGCGATGATCGCTAATACCTTAAGGCACTTTTATTTGTCCTACAAATTGTTGTTTTTTTTTTAAAATAAACTTTATAAATTCACAGAATTAAAAAATTAGTTTAAACATACATACATATATATATACAGTATGTAATAATCGTTCTTTTACGTATTATAAATAAAGAAAAAAATGGAATCATGCTCTTCGTCATCGTCTTTTTTTTTGCTGGTAGTCTATTATGAATTATCTGATTATGATGAATTTTTCGAAGTACTTCGCTTTTAATGTCACTGCATCGACCAGGATGTTCAATGTCAATGTAAGACAATTCTCTGCCGAATGGATCTCTTCACAGGGATACTCATCTGAGTATTCGGTTAGGAATTCACAATACCTGCGGTAATTGTTGAGGGCGAAGCGCCAATCGAAAGCATAAAGATAAACTATATCGACCTCTTCGACGGCGGATGGAATTATGTATTTTGGAAGGTTCTCCCAGAGTGGGTAGTGATGTTCGCATGCATCACAATTGCATGTGAATTGATGTGTCATTTGCAGGCCTCTTTGGCGATCTTCTCCTAAATTATCTTCAAAATGGACACTGAAAGTGGAGAAGGAAATTTTTATGACATTAAATTACAATATATATGCATTAAATTGTTGTATTTCTTTTTGTTGGAAAAAAACTTTTCTTTTTGTAAGTTTGTTTTTAAAAAAAAAGTTTTTTCAACAAAAAGAAAAGTTTTTTAAAAAAAAAAAGAAAAAAAAATTGTTTTTCAACAAAAACAGAAAAGTTTTTTCAACAAAAAGATAAGTTTTTGGCTAAACTCCAGTATACGGTTTTCGAGATTTGGGCTTTCGGACACACCTCCCATGAAAGCCCTAACTGAACAGATTTTGAAAATCGCCATATTGTTTTCCGGAAACGCCCCTTTTAGTTAGGAGTGGCATCCAAAGTTTCAAGTTTTTTTTTCCAGAAAAATGCATTTTTTTAAGTAATTTGAAGGAGCTTTAGGGGTTAATTCGTAACAAATGAAAGGTAATATAGGTAAGTATCAATGGAAAAACAATCGAACCTAAAAACCATAAAAGTACAAAAGGGGCGTTCTTAAAAGTGGGCGGGTCCTAAGTAAAGGTACCAAATGAAAGGTGAAAATTAGGTCTACATAGCCATACCATTTTTATGGGAGTGGACCAATTTAAACGGAAGGTATATGGACATTGTAGTGGGCGCCGTGGCTCAGTAGAAATGAGCATGGCTACTGAGCAGGGGGTTCGTTGTTCGAATCCCAGTAACACCAAAAGTATTTTTCACGGTGTCCCACCTCTTGCGAATGGGTGACAAACGTTCCGAGAGTAATAACTTGTCACGGAAAGCTTCTCAATCCGCCGTTCGGATCCGGCCTTAAGTTGTAGGTCCCCTCCATTTGTGTGCGAAAATATACATGCTCAACACGAATGGTTGCGAGAAGCTAGGCCTTGGACCGCAATGGTCTGTCGCGCCGAATATTATTATTCCCTCTCTTAAATAAAATCGGGCGAATTTTTAAAAAATTTATATGGGTACACCTTGGCCCATATGCCCGTTCACTCCAAAAATTTTGCAAAAAGTTTTGACCATCGGAGATACACATGTGTTTAAAATATGAAGAAAATCGGGATAATTTTTAAAAAATTTACATAGGCACCACTCGGCTATGAAGAAAATCAGGCTTATTTTTAAAAAAATTATAAAGGCACCCCTCGACCCGATCAACCACAAAAATTTACAAAAAATTTTATCCATCGGAGAAACACATGGATACATATAAATTTAAAGAAAATGTGTTTTTTTTTTTAATTTTTTAAATTATTTCCCAAAAAGTGTTGTCCGTCGGACATACACATATGTATAAAATTTAAAGAAAATCAGGTTAATTTTAAAAAATTGTATATGGGCACATCAAATTTTAATAAAAAGTGTTGTCTCCGGAAATACACACATGTGCAAAATTTCAATTAAATGGGCTTTGGGAAGTGGGTTAAAAATTGATAGCAAGATTCGACGACTGACCGACCGACAGACGAAGCGAAGCTAATATAGAGAATTTAAAATTTTTTCCTTTTTTGTAAAAAACTTTTTTCTTTTTTGGAAAAAACATATCTTTTTATTGAAAACAACTTTATTTTTTAAAAAAACTTTTTTCTTTCCTGTTAAAAACCGTTCTTTTTTTTAAAAAAACTTTTTTCTTTTTTTGAAAACAACTTTATTTTTTAAAAAACTTTTTTCTTTCCTGTTGAAAAAACGTTCTTTTTTTTTAAAAAACTTTTCTTTTTTTTGGATAAACCTTTTTTCTTTTTGTTGAAAAACTTTTTTTTTAAAAAAAAATGTTACTGTTTTTGAAAAAACTTTGTTTCTTTTTGTTGAAAAAAACTTTTTTCTTTTTTTGGAAAAAACTTTTTTCTTTTTTTGGAAAAAACTTTTTTCTTTTTTTTTGAATTTTGAAAAAAATATTTTACTTTAAATTTTCTTTTTAATTTTTTTACACAATTGTTTTAAAACTTGTCCCATTAAATTCTGACTGGTAGAAGCCTAGATATGCGACACGACAAACTGACCAACGCATAAACGCCCGCTAAAAAAATTTTCATGTCCTCTGAATATAAGCTTCGGCCTTCGGGCTCGTAATCATAATAACTTTGTGGCTGGCTGGCCACTTCTTGTGATCAAATTTTTACCACACTTCCTAAAGTCCGATTTTTAATGTACCACCTGTAGAGTCCAGAATGCGAGCGCAAAGCGAAGTGCTCTTGACCAGCTAGTATTACCCGTGCGTATATAGAATACAATTGATGATCTTTATCTTATGGTCTAACTTTGAATGAATTTCTTATGAATAACTTTTATTCGATACTTAACTACTATACATTTTAAATAGCAGAATTAAATTATTGAGGCTTTTTTCAAGAACTTACCCATAGTTGTCGAACAACTGTCCATTTGCCGGTATAGGTCGCAGTACGAATAGATACGCTTTAGTTCCCCGGTAAACGCGAATCGTATTCGGGGCACACGAATGATTAAGCAAACTGATAAATGCAAAGACACCAACAGAATGGTTTTGAAAAGTTAGGCCCATACACGGATGCTGGATAACATCGATGTGTTGATAATTGGCAGATGATGTCTGCATATGTCGACAGAGGAGTTCGCGAAAGAATCGTTCACCTTCAACACCGCCAAGGAAATTCTTAACAGGTGTATGCTCAATTAGGAAATGCTCGAGGACAGCACATGCAACAGATATGTCATATAAATTTCTAAGACTTCGCGACGCCTGATTTGTGACCAGACTATGAATGGCGCGATAATGCTCGCGGCTCGTGAAATTACCGTAATTCAAATCAAACACGGAACAATTTTGATTTTCCCGATTCGCACAAAAATCCATTAGCTCTACGATTGTCGGAAATAAGTCTAAAGCAGATAGACACATACGCACCGCATTACAATGAATAGGATCATGGGACCATGTATGCAGAAAGTCAATAATTGGACATTCAAATTTATGAAAAGTCTCCTTGGCAATAGTGCAACACGTTTCCGAGCAGAACATCGCACTGGTGCACTGTTCGCACGGAATCAATGTCAAGTGATTCTCCTGCTTGCAAGTCGCACAACGAACGTATCGCATTGCTGGGATAAGTGTGGTGCAAAATGGCTCATCGGTGGCAATCATATCGCCAACTTCCAGGTCACGTGTTGTGCATACGAATCTTCCGGCAGCCTCACTCGATCGCATTTCCAGGCAATCGGCAATATTCGGTACTGTATCATGACGGTCCTCGAACATCATAAATTCGAACGGCTGTACATCGGCTGCTTGTTCGGCAAGTAACTGGCGGCAATTCTCTTCCCGTCTATCAAGCTCATGCTGGAGTTCTGGGGGAAAGTTTGCCGCTTCCCGGGCAAGATCTATATTCTCCACACACTCGCGAAAGAGCTTCAATTTGAACAACACGGCAGAGCGCTTAGCATAACCGATAGGCAAATTTTCTGAACCCGATTCCGAAAAGCATATACTTTTGTTATATAATTCGAGGACTTCAACATATTGTTCACTGCTCGTTAGTCGCAACAATTGCTCATCGCCAAGTATTCGAAATTCTAATGACTTGTCGTTGGATTTTTCAATTCGGAGATTGCCCGATCGTTCGATCGCCTTCATATATTTCAAATCGATTAGAGCGTTCTTTACAAAACTCACCTTGGCATCGATCTCATTGAGGTGGTGGAATTTTTCAGTTTCCGATTCAAGGACATTCTGATCGGTAAGCCTATTCAATAAATGCTCACAAACCCAGGAGATATCCATTGTAATACGTATGCGTAATTTTAAATTAATATAAAAGCCGGTGTTTGTGTTATTTGATATTGAAAACAACAAAACAAGAAATTAAATGAAAACAAACCGAACACGTTAAGCATAAGCACGCACTGCACATAAATAAACACTGATCAGTGATCACTGCGTCAAAGAATTTCCGAAATTTCGTTAATTTTTGTAAAAGTCCCGTTTATCTGTCTGAGACTCGAAGGAGGAAAATGAATTTAGATACTAGAACGATCGCAAGCTATCTCATACTATCATACGAGCGACTTCAAAAGCAATCAAATAAAGAAATCGAAAAATAAGTAAAGGCAGAAAGCAGAAACTTAAGTCGTGTCTACACGATAATTCCAGGATACAGTGAATTTTTTAATTTTTTCTTTTTTTATGATTTTTGAGTAAATATTTGCAGAGCTGCCACATACAAGTATTAAATACAGTACTAATAATTATGAGTTATGTATTTTTTCAGTATTTGCAAAAAATATTCAAGAAAATAAAAAGTAATTAAAAAACGATTCACTTTCTTATAGTTTTGAAGCAAAAATATTGAAAAGTGCATTTTTGGAAAAAATAAATACGAAGTTAGCATTAGTTATGACGTATTGCAGTTGTGTTTTGATATCACGTTCGTTTATTTTCTAATTCTCAATATTAACTTCGCGTCGGCAAGTAACTGTCATCTGTCAGTTTAACGTCAGTGGCTGGCCATATAGTGGCATCATATCACGCCATACTATAATGACTGTGTTCTGTGTGCAACGTTGCTTTAAGATTGATGTTGTTTGACGTTGGTTTGCAGTTTTTATTTTTTATAAATTTATAGTGGACTTCAATATACTTTTTAAAATTATTATTGGGTTGTTTTCCTCTTTTTGTTATAGTGAATTGGTAAATAACGATAAATTGTTGCAAAAAATTAAATCAAGTGAAAAAATATGAATTTCTTTTTGACATAAACCACCTTTTTTATCATATTTTGATATATAAAACTATTTTTGGATTTTTTAAAAATAAAATACCATTTTTTCAACAGAATTTATTATTATTTATTCGTTTTCTGTACGTATTTTTTTTGGGAAAAGTTTACCTGGTAATGCTAAGCATATGATCGCATGGCTGCGACTAACGAATGAAGTGAAACAAGAACAATAATTACGAATGAAGGAAATAAGAGACATTGTATAAGCTCATTAGCAAGATCGTCCGCGATGATAAGGGAAAAATATCTTCCCATCTCTCTTGCACTTATGGAATAATGGGATACACGGACGCCTGATTCACTCTTTCATTCCTAATTCTTTGCTAAAATTCCAGACTTGATATTAGCTGTGTTGCTTTGGCATAACCAGCTTAGCTTACAACAACAATCGCATAAGCATAAGGCCGAAGTAAATCCAAAATATTTCCAGGATAAAGGAAACTAAAGCCATTTTATAGTTGTGGTGCTCACCGTAAGGCGATAAAACCAAAAGATGTTGCTTTGAGATATTAAAGTAAAACCATCTTAGCTTTACCAAAGCAACACAGCTATTATATGAGTAAGTTTTTTTGCTTTTTTTATGCCGGAGTAATCAGAGAAATCCCAGATCCAAAATATCCGATAAATCCGATTTTTTCTCTGATCAGAATCTGTCAGATCAAAAAAATTATCTGCTGTGTTTTTTTTAGTACCAGAGATTTTTTACCTGATTTCTCCATATTAGTCGACATGTCTCATGTTTAAGAAACAAACAACTACAGCTGTCAAAAAGTGTTCTGTATATTTTTTCAGAGTATTCAGAGTTCAGAGATCATATTTAAAAAATTATCGGAGCGTAAAAAAACCACTCAGAGAAAACAATTTTTCTCGGAGAATGGAAAAAAAACGAAGATCTGAATTCTGACAGTTAAATTATCACTCCGATTACTCCGACATAAAAAAAATAGTCTTAAGCATTAAGTTTTTCCATTGTGAGCTCGCCTTTAAAACTTTGACATTTTGACAATTATCTCTTTCAATTAAAGAGTTATGATTTCTCTCTCGCGGTTTTGTTTTTTTGGCAAATATGCAAAGCATTCACCACGTCACCACATGTCACCGAAATTAATAATTATTTATATTGGATATTTTTTTTATGTCGCAGTAATCGGAGCGATAATTTAACTGTCAGAATTCAGATTTGGGATTTTTTTTTAATTTTCCGAGAATATTGTTTTCTCTGCGGCGTTTTTTACGCTCCGATAGTTCTCAGATATGATCTTTTTACTCTGAAAAATTATACAGAAAAATTTTGACAGCTGTAGTTATTTATTTATTCAAATACGAGATATGTCGACTACTACAGAGCATTCAGGTAAAATATAAAACATTTTTGTGACACTAAAAGAACTGATACTAAAGAAACACAGCAGATAAAGTTTTTCATCTGACAGATCTGATCAGGATATCGGATTTATCGGATATCTCGGAACTGGGATTTCTCTGATTTCTCCGGCATAAAAAAAGAAAAAAAAACTTACTCCTGGCGTTTTTTGTAGAAAACAGCGAGAAGGAAAAACAATCTCAAATTAAGCAAACCTTTTGCGAGAAAACAAACAACTGATGTGCGTAATCAGTTGCGTTATCAGTTGGAAGCCAACGAAAACAGAAATACCCTTAAAGAAAAATCAAAGTCTGGAATTTTAGCAAAAAATTAGGAATGAACGATTGAATCTGGCGTCCGTGTATCCACAACCTTAGGTTTTGCGTCTATCCCTTTATTTCATAAGTGCAAGCGAGATGGGTAATGACTAGGAAAATGTTCTTGCCGTAAAGTCGGGGATTCCTTGAGTTTATTCAATGTCTCTTATATCCTTCTTTCGTAATTTTTGTTCTTTCCTTCCCTTTTTTCGTTAATCGAATATATGCGGATCATATGCTTAGCGTTACCAGATTAACTTTTCTAAAAAACATACGTAACTTCAGGTGCCCGTGTATTTCTGGGGATTGTTTTGATATAACTCCTATCGCATAAAAAGTAAAATATTTATATTTTTTTTATTATTAGTACACAATATGATGTAAAAATAAAGGGTGTCCCAACAAGAGCGCCGAATTCTCTTGTATTCAAATTCAAATTTTTGTATATAAATTTTAAAAAAAAAACACATTTATTTTTTAATTAAGCACATTCTCCATATTCTTAAATCGCGTCGCCTGTATGTGACAAATGTTAAAAAAATTGTATAGGAGCCCCTCGACCCCGCGGTCCAATCATTGCCAAAATTTAACAGAAAGTGTTGTCACCGAAAATACACATGTGTGCAGAGTTTCAATAGATTCGGACTTTGGGAAGTGGATTAAAAATTGATCGCAAGATTCCACGACAAACAGACAAACACACGGGCACGCGAAGTTAATATAGAGAATTTAATAAAACAAACGTAATATCAAAACGAAACTTTAATGCGTCATAATTAATGCTTACCTCATATTTACTTTTTAGAAAGATTCACATATAAATATTTTTGGTTCGAAACTATAAGAAAGCGAATTGTTTTTTAATTATTTTTGAAATATCAAAAAGCGCATACATTTTGATATCTGCAAATTTGTAAGCAATACACACCGCATCGAAGCAGCCACTACTAAGATTATTCTTCAAGGGACATTAAATCTGCTGTTGTTGTTTTGCGCAGAGAATAAAAAGATAACTCTACATTTTATTTTTATGGGTTGTTTCTATTTATTTTATAGATTATGTATTTTATTTTTTCATAACGGTAAATAATGTGACAACAGCAATTATAATAATTGATAGAAGTGACAATGCTTATGATCGATGGTTAGTGTAGGTTTAGGCAGCTTCCTTTGCTAAACGTTCGGCTTTCTCGACGACCTCTTCAATGGGTCCAACCATGTAGAATGCAACTTCGGGCAAGTGATCGTACTCGCCAGCAAGGATTTGTGTAAAACCTTTGATTGTCTGCTCCAGGGGCACCAATTTGCCGGCGTGACCGGTAAAAACCTCAGCAACTTGGAATGGCTGCGACAAGAAACGCTGAATCTTGCGCGCGCGTGAAACTGTTAACTTATCCTCCTCGGACAATTCATCCATACCTAAGATGGCGATGATGTCCTGCAGTGATTTGTAATCCTGCAAAATCTTCTGTACACCACGGGCAACATTATAATGCTCTTGGCCAATAATATTTGGATCCATAATACGCGAAGTTGAATCGAGCGGATCGACAGCTGGATAGATGCCCAACTCTGCAATGGCACGTGACAACACAGTGGTCGCGTCCAAATGGGCAAATGTTGTGGCCGGAGCTGGATCAGTTAAATCATCAGCTGGCACATAAATTGCTTGCACCGAGGTAATTGAGCCCTTCTTAGTTGTGGTAATGCGCTCCTGCATGGAACCCATGTCGGTGGCCAATGTTGGCTGATAACCGACAGCCGATGGAATACGACCGAGCAGAGCCGATACTTCGGAGCCGGCCTGGGTGAAACGGAAAATATTATCGATAAAAAGCAACACATCTTGACCTTCCTGATCACGGAAATATTCGGCAACGGTGAGACCGGTTAAAGCGACGCGGGCACGTGCGCCTGGTGGTTCATTCATTTGACCATAAACAAGTGCTACCTTGGAGGTTTTGTCCTTGAGTGAAATTACGCCGGACTCTATCATTTCATTGTAGAGATCATTACCCTCGCGAGTACGTTCACCGACACCGGCGAACACGGAGTAACCACCGTGCGCCTTGGCTACATTATTAATCAATTCCATAATAAGTACCGTCTTGCCGACTCCGGCACCACCGAAAAGGCCAATTTTACCACCCTTGGCATATGGAGCCAACAAGTCGACGACCTTAATGCCAGTGACAAGAATCTCCTGTTCAACGCTCATTTCCACAAATTCAGGTGCTTCGGCGTGAATTGGAGAAGTCTTGTCGGTCGGAATGGGACCACGCTCATCAATTGGTTCACCTGTTTAGACATGAAGTAAATAAATCTCTAGTGCGGCAGTGTGAAGTGAAGGCAGTTAACCGATTGACACTCACCAATAACGTTAATGATGCGACCCAGAGTTTCAGCACCAACAGGAATACGAATAGGATAGCCAGTATCAATAACCTTATGTCCGCGAACCAAACCCTCAGTACCATCCATGGCAATTGTTCGGACGGTATTCTCTCCCAAATGTTGAGCAACTTCCAGAACCAAACGTGGAGAACGTTTATCAACTTCTAGCGCATTCAAAATTGGGGGCAAATCATCATCGAATTGGACATCAACGACGGCACCGATAACGGCAACAATCTAAATGAATAAATTTCTTTAGTGGATATTTGAAATGAATTGAAATTATGAATTAAGTTATAGACTGTTGTGCATTTTGTTACAACAAAAACTACAAATAAATCAACCAACATACCCTGCCGTTGCCAACAGCCGATGTGGCTGTCTTTGCTGCAGCTTTAGATGCATGGCCACGATCTGTAAAAGATAAAAGAGTTAAAGAGTAAGCGTACGTAAGGCAGGCAATAAATTTTAAGGTACACTTGGATAGTTTGTTCATGCTACGACCCATCGGCTCCATGAAAATTTATAGGCTAATTTCTAAGCTACCTTTAATACCAAAAGGTATTATTAATAGGTAATAAGGAATAGCATCATTCATCATTTCAAAGCATAGTTTTATACCTGGCGACAAATCTTTAATTTTTCTCAGCCTACTGTGCAAATGAGATAAGGGTAAGGGTCGTCAAGTTGTTGTGGTTCATACAAACTTTGCAAAAGCTTTCGATCGGGTGCATCATAGAAATTTAATTGCTAAACTAGAACTAGGATACTATTCTTCAATATTTAAAATGACTTTCGAACTATACCAACCAAATAGTAAAAATAGGTTACTTCCGACCTTATGCCTAATTCCACTGGTGTTCCGCAGGGTAGTCATTTGAGGCCTCTATTGTTTAATTTTTATTTTTTTAAATGAGTTGCTACTTTAAGTTGAACATTCAAAAGGCTTGCTGTATGCGGATGATGTTAGACTGTTATGACTCTCTAAGTTACCATTTCGTTTTCATCGCGAATAGAAAACGAAACTCTAAAGATTCTTTTGACCCATATACATTGGTCATTACATATCTCTCTTGTACGCTCGCTCTTAGAGGACTGCCGTGTAGTCTGGTGCTATTATTACGTAAATAGTATTTTTAGAATTGAATTCTGAATGATTTAATGGCTCTAAGATATTATTTTTATATTATGTTCATTAGGGAATTAGTAATGAACACGGTGGACTGTTCTAAGCTTCTGACTTTAATTCCTATTCATATTCTGTTAAACTTTTGCAAAATAGAATTTCAGTGATATTATTATTTACTGAACATTTTTCAGGTGAAATATTGATTCAAAGTAAAGTCTTCAGTTTATAAATGTGTCAATCTGTTGTTAACTTCTTGTTTGTAGGTATAATTTAATTTCGACTGAAAATGCCACAAAAAAAAAGAAAATGAATTGGACGAGTTAGGGCGATTTTAAAGAAGATGAAAGCCTGGAGAGCTGCTGAAACACCGGAACAGCGTGACTTCAAAACAATCGAAGCAGAAGTTGTTCTTTAAGAGCCGCTGAAACACCTGAAAAGCATGACTTCATTCAATAACGAAGCAGCAATTCTTGGACATTTTTTGGGATTAATGAACATTGTATGCAAACATTGTTTTGGAAAGCGGATGAGTTTACCCGATGTTGCCAGAAGAGCCAACTTAAATTATCTCTACTTGATAATAGATCCCGGGTATTTAGAAAATCTTTTGACCATTGCTCTGTCAGAAAGCAAACAATTTATGGAATGTATACGATCGTACAATAGTTAATTTTCGTTTGCCTCGACTTGAACTTACATTAAGCCACCTCAAGGAAACGGTCCGTATTGCTTTCGCGTATGCAGACAAGTGGTTGATCGAACAGTGCAGTGCATGAAGGAAATGAAGCCAGAAAATTTGCCCAGACTACCCTGATGATGCAGTAGTCTGGTTCTGGAAGTTGCTCAATGCCTGTAGCCTGCCCAAATGAGACAACTTTTTGCATATACTTGTGTCATTTCATCGCCATTTGACCCTTTGTTGCTTTGGAATACAAATAAGAATGACATGAGTAAAGATATATGCCGGAAACTCCAAGTAAGGGATGAGCCTTGCATATCCCATGCAGTCAAGTGTACTGCACAAAATTGATCGTGAAACTGAGTGCAATATGGCATCCAGTCATGTTCTCAATACAATTGACAAGTGGCTGTAGTAAGTTATGCAAACTAACGTTTCTTTTGGTGGAAAGGTCAAAGGTTTAGATATTGTTCCACATGCAAGTGGTTCAGTCAAGATTAAAGTATTCGCAAAACTGGTTCAATTTTGAGAAATTAAGTTCAGTAGAGAACATGACCAAGACTATAATAATTGGTTGTTACAACTTGGAGCTGGAACACCTGATTGTGGAAACAACTCACTACCTGAGGCTATTGAAATTCCATAAAACTCAATTTGTGACTATGATTTGGTGACAGAATCACAATTTTATCAAATGACATCCCTTTTTTGTCGAGAAAAGTAATTTTATGCCCAAAGAACTAT
Organism: Nephrocerus scutellatus; assembly: GCA_947095585.1. Taxonomy (NCBI): domain Eukaryota; kingdom Metazoa; phylum Arthropoda; class Insecta; order Diptera; family Pipunculidae; genus Nephrocerus; species Nephrocerus scutellatus. The sequence continues at coordinate 4,190,081 of OX352766.1, forward strand.
AATAACTAAAGGACTATAATAATTGGTTGTTACAACTTGGAGCTGGAACACTTGATTGTGGGAACAACTTACTACCGGAGACTATTGAAATTCTATAAAACTCAATTTGTGACTATGATTTGGTGACAGAATCACAATTTTATCAAATGACATCACTTCTTTGTCGAGGAAAGTAATTTTATGCCCAAAGAACATCGTTGTGGACAGAATCAACAATCAAATTATTAGCTTTCTTAACAAAGTCAACTGTATGTAAGTACAGATGAAGTCGATACAGAAGATAATAGTGAACGGCTTAAATAGAATAAGACAGATTTGAATTTCATCAATCCGGCTGGGTTACCTCAACATATTCTGAATCTTAAAGTTGGACCTATAATCGGAATCGGAATCTCAACAATAAACATGGATTATTCAACGGTACACGATTAGTTGTGAAAGCATGAAAAATTACCTGATTGAGGCAGAAAGGCTCACTGGATCGCATTAGGGTAACATCGTTTTAATACCAAGAATCTATCTTTCCGACCTATAGCTACCTTTTAAACTTAAACGTTGACAATTTCCTATTAAGGTGGCATTTGCTATGACCATAAATATGTCTAAAGGTCAAACAATGAACAGAGACCATCAAATGACCACCCAAAAGACTCAACTGAATTCAATTACGCAAAATCACTGCTACAGGATATCTTAAAGTGAGCTTTCTAATTTTTCGCGTTCCACTTCAATCAGAAGTAATTTATGTTGAAAAGCGTTTGATGGTTAGTTAAAAATTAAATCATCTTGTCGCACTTTCGTAACGCTCTCAATTTTACCCCTCTGAACAACACGCCTAGAGATTAAAAATATATATCAAGCTTGTTTCTCATTAGTGCTATATATATTTTTTATATTCAATATTCATATATATACCTTGAAGTTTAAAATAAAATAAACTAAAAATTCTTAGAGCTCTGGCTTCCTGTAAATTTCTTCTGGCGAGGCTTCTTCTATATGACAGCTAATGGAATATGGTTGCCTACAACATTACAATCTAATCAGAAAATATCGCAATCCTATTAATTTGCAGCCCTAGTGTTGTAATCGCATATGTAGCCACTGTGCTTGCCTAACACAACTAAGCTCGCTTGATGTTATGAAAAGAAAATTAATAAGATTTTGAAAAGCTATTCAGAGAATTATTAAGCCGTGTGTATTTTGTGTATTCTACCCATTGGGATTAATGTGGTGCTCCATATTCCCAAATAAATTCACTTTTCTCCAAAGCATTACGTAACAGTCTAACACTACACCAAAAACAAAAATTTTCCTCATTATCTAACACTTTGTCTTCTTTTGTTCGAAACAATATGATAAATGCAATAATAAGTAAAACTATTTACCAATAATATTATCTAAAAAAAATATAATACTTAAATAATACTCACTCAGTTGATTTAAGAACTGTAAAATATTTTTATCAGCTTTCACTGCAGTCCGTAACGCAAACATGATGAATTCTGCTTAATTTCGAAAGGTAGACTACTAGAAGAACTGATAAAGAAAGACAGCGGCGGACTAATGGCAATTCGATTCACCAGCCGGTCTAATTGTGCCTATTTCTTGTCTTCTTCTGTCATCCATGCTGCGGCACTGAATTACTTACTCTTAGAACACATACCTTATAAGCAGTGCTATTACAATTGGTGATGTCACCCAAAATTGCGAAGTCACCACAACAGCAGGTCTACTTTTATTGCTGATTCTTTCTATTACTATTTTTTTGTGTCATGCATCTGTTACAAAAATTTCATTTTCTCTTTGAACGAAAGTAAATTATATTTTAGGACTTTTATTTTTATATAGATTTGAAATTAAAAAATTGTAAAATTCTAAAAGAGAGAAGACACTAAACTAAATTTGAGAATATATCAAGGTTTTTTCGTTTTGACAAAAAAAAGTTCTGCTCGTTATGTTGGTAGATCTTAGTTCTTAAGTTTACAAACTATTGAAGAAATTCCTAATGAAGTTAGCAACATTTCAAAATGGATGTAAAATATGTGATGGTTTTTTATATGCCGTTTCCCATTTTGCCTTCTGTAGTACAATGGAGTAGATGAATTGTATAATTTTTAATAATTTATCTCAAGCCCATTTTAGAATTGGTGTTAGAAAGTCATGGGAAAATTAAAAATATTTATTATACAAAAATAATATAATAAATCATAAATGTCTCTAATAACGAGCCATCTAACGCAATAGTACTAGATCAAGGCATACATTTTAAGCCCGATCAGGAACATTTTATGAAATTGAAATGAATTGAAATTATGTGTTTTTCACGTATTTTTACGTTCTTCTCTTGTTTATTACGCCACAAACAATTGTTATTCTTTTGGGAAAGCAACTTCGATATAGTTTTAATGAGTTTCTTTTACTAGTTTCACAACTAGATAAAAAAAAATGCTTATTGGAAAACGGCAATTAAAAATGCCAAACAATGAAGTTTGTCACAATTTAAAAGTTAACACTTTTGTCTTTATTGTGCGAGCTCTTCTAACGCTTGATTTACATTTGTGGCATTCGAAAAAATGAGCGGGACAGCTGTGAAATAGCAATTGTTGTTAGCCAGACGAGAGAATAGTATATTTTTCAATGCTACCATAATGCTATAGATAACATTTCCCATGTTACTATAAAATAACTATAACATTCGTATAATGTCAATCTCTTCTGGCTAACCACAACTTCAATTTAACTATAGTCGGCCTGCTCACTTTGTCTTGCACGCCTCAAATATAAATTTTGCATAAGATTTAAGTTTTATATCTTAAGTTTTTTATTGTAAGAGCAGGGTAATATGTATGTGAGGTTGAAGAATTGATTGTCATATTTCAAAGTTGAATTGAATGTTCGTAGAAACATGAAAACATAGCTGGTTTTTTTATATTGGAGGAATCGGAGATATAATTTAAATATCAAAATTCAGATATGGTTTTTTCCAATCTACGAGAAAAAATTTATTTTTTCCACTCCAATAATTCTCGGGTATCTGTTTGCTGTTTGCTCTGAAAGAATATACAGAACATTTTTTGAGAGTAGTAATTGTTTGTTTCTTTAAACATGAGACATGTCGACTTCTATGGAGCATTCAAGTGAGATATAAAACATTTCTCTGGTACTTAAAAAAACACAGCAGATAATATTTTGATTTGTAGGCACAACGTTCGTTGGCATGCATTTCATTCCCACGCCTGTGTAACCACGCAAATAATTATTATTATTATAACGTCAAAAGTTTAACTTTTTAACCAGCTGCATTTGGAAAATCAATTCTGTTAAAAATTAGGTATAACAAATAAAAAAATTTCACGTTTTAACCAATGTTGGAATATTGAATTATCAAAACGTCAAAATTTTAACTTTTTAACCAGTTGCATTTGGAACAGCAAAATCTATTATCGAAATGTGAAAATTTTCAGTTTTCAACTATTTACATTTAAAAGAACTACTCGGAAAAAAAATTAGATAAATTAATAGTTTTTTAGCACAATTAAAGTATTTATTAATTTGACAAAACGTCAAAATTTTAACTTTTTTACTAATTTCATTTTGAACATTAATTCCGTTAAAAAATGAGGTAAAATAAAAGTTTTTTATCATATATCAGTTTTTAACCAATTGGATCAAAGCCTTGTTATCAAAACGTCAAATGTTCAACTATTTAACCAGTTGCATTTGGAAAAGCAAAACTTATTTTCAAAACGTCAAAATTATACCCATTTATATTTGGAACAGCAACTCGGTAAAAAAGGCGCAAATTAAAAGTTTTTTTTTTCCACAATTAAAATATTTTACTTTTTAAGCAATTAAAACACAGACGAATTCAAAAAAATTCAATATATTAACAATATATAGGCATTATTTTTTGATATTTAGAAGTTTATTTTTGTGCCAGGGCAATATAACATGATTACGGCCCAGACAATTGACACATAATCTAGTACATTTGCGAAAAGTTTTCTAAAGTACCATTATTGAGTTCTGGAACAGACCTAAAATTTACCGGCTGTACTTCACAGAATTTTTGCTATTAGGTCAGGTCTCACTTGTCAGCTTTTTCTTAATATTTGTGGCGATTTGTTCGGAAGTTTTTTGCAGGCGTAAGCAGAAGAGTAACAAATGATAAATAAACAATAATTGAACTTCAGTATGCTCGCTTGAATTATTCCAAATTTTTGGTGTAATTGTTATTAAGTAAACTTTTCGGCGCTGATGCCGTCAGGAATACGGTAAAATGTTTATTAGAAAATGCAGCTGCTATTACAGGCAGTCAGCTGTGGTGTTGTTTAAAGGTTCTCTAATGTACACGGCATTAAGGAACACAGAGTTCAAACAACTCACACCTCTTCAGTTGTCCAGGAACTTTTCCACCACCAGTATCAAAGCTAATATAATTGTCTCAAAGGAGTCAAGTGATAGTGGGAATGTTGAGTCAAAAGATTTGACTCAGTCAGTTCACAATCTTCCCAACGATGATGTCATCATTAGGAACAATAGCATGGGATTTTTAAGCGTTGGACAGAACCAATGCCATGAAAAGGGCAACAATAAAAATACTGCAAAGAGAAATGTTTTAGACAAAATACGAATATACATAGAGGATGCTTCACGCATTGAAGATTTACGAAAGGCTCAGCAGAGGGTTATGGCATTGAAGGTAGTGGCACTTATAATGCATTATTAAAACGGTTTATTACATAAATTATTTCTTTCTATCCTAATATTCAGGATGAGTTGAAAGAGTCTGGCGATTATAAACGGGCACTTCTTCGGGACTTGTCATCAGTTCGTTCAGACATTCAAAAAAATCATACAGAACAATGCAATGCAGGTCGTGGAACCGAACGTTACGTTCATTTAGTTCAACTAGAGCATGAAGTAAGTTAGTAATTTGCTCAGGCGATTTTTGTATTCTTTTGTTTACCATTTGTCTCCAGCACTTACAGAAGGAACAACAAAGAGAGATCGATTTAAGCGTAGCCGATGAACGTGAACGCTCACTTTTCAATGCACTTACAGTAGCCATTAATGATTCATACGAAAAGGAAAAAATCCATTCGAATTTAATTAAAGTTTGGGGCGTCGTCGCAACATTAATGTCATCTATTTTTACGCTCATTATTTCATTGATTGGTTACATCTATCACAATATAAAGTATAGTAGTTTAACAGATTTTGAAAAAAATAATTCTAAAGTTTTAAAAGAACTGAATTCCATTAAAAGTGATACGTCGCATTTAATTTCGAAAGTGTTTAGGGAAAAGGGCCCCCCCCCTTCGGTTGAATCATGGGGTTCCTATTTGAAGCGGCACACTCGCTGGACGTATGGCTGGGCGATGCCAAAAAAATGAAAACAATTTTTGCTTTTAAAATAATAATGCAAAAATAAGCACATGTTGTTGATTATAAAATGATAAGAATATAATTTATTCGATTCTATCCATTTATATTTCGGAAAGTGAAATAAATACAGGTTAATAAATACATATTTTTAAAATCCCTTATTAAAATTCAAATGCTTTTTCTTACAGACGATTTTTTTCCAGTGCAACCTCTACTCGTGTCTAGCAGCTTCGATATATGCATTCCTTTCGCAAACAAACTAAGGCGATTGTTTATTTTTGCTAACTTAGAGCGGCTTCTTTGTGGGAATGGGCATTCCAAAAAAGGTTTTTTCTTTGATAATTCCAATACTCCAAGTATCTGTATCTCCCTTTACTTCTGTACTCTAATGTGCTCTAACGGCATATTAATAATGGCCCACTCGCAGTGTTCTTGATGATAATGAGCCAATTTGAATAAAGTGGAGCTAATAACGGTAAAGTGACAAGCCTTGGTAAACACCGTTGTCAACGTTGAATGTCTTCTACAGACGAAAAGAGGGATGGTATGGAGGAGGTACTGGTATTACCCGATTACCAGTCATGTAGTTGCATTGTGGCCGATTGGAAGAAAGCCTTTTCAAGGTTTAGAGAAAGTAAAACACTGCTTTGTATTATTTAAATTTTGACGCAGTTGATTCAGTAAAATATATTGCTACGAACTTTAGGCTTTCTAGAGTTCATAATGGATTTTGCAAATGAAATCACAACCCAAGTTCGTTTATTCGCAAATTACAACTTTAATTAACAAATAGGAAACGTTCACAATTTCGCACTGTTGATTACTTATTATTCACATCACTTATATTCCCATATGCGGTAGCTCTATCTTCTCAACTATTTAAGTAGTCTTAGTTGAATTCCAAATAACTATACATATCGCGTCAGAATTTCTGTATTTAAACAAAATCCACAGTTACCAGAGTCTTCAAATCTTTTCTATTCGAACCATCCAGCAAACACCAGAAATTCCTACGTAAAACTCGGCATATACAAGTACATATAAATTCAAGTACATATATGTTACCCGAAAGTACCAGTACATAATGCTTTAGTTTTATATAAAGCTCTCTTTCTTTGGGTAGTCTTTTGGGAGTGTTTTGGGAGGTCTTTTAGGCGTCTTTTGGTGGGTTTTTGGAGTTTCCTACGTTAAACTCGGCATATACAAGTACATATAAATTCAAGTACATATATGTTACCCGAAAGTACCAGTACATAATGCTTTAGTTTTATATAAAGCTCTCTTTCTTTGGGTAGTCTTTTGGGAGTGTTTTGGGAGGTCTTTTAGGCGTCTTTTGGTGGGTTTTTGGAGTTTCCTACGTTAAACTCGGCATATACAAGTACATATAAATTCAAGTACATATATGTTACCCGAAAGTACCAGTACATAATGCTTTAGTTTTATATAAAGCTCTCTTTCTTTGGGTAGTCTTTTGGGAGTGTCTTGGGAGGTCTTTTAGGCGTCTTTTGGTGGGTTTTTGGAGTTTCCTACGTTAAACTCGGCATATACAAGTACATATATGTTACCCGAAAGTACCAGTACATAATGCTTTAGTTTTATATAAAGCTCTCTTTCTTTGGGTAGTCTTTTGGGAGTGTTTTGGGAGGTCTTTTAAGCGTCTTTTGGTGGGTTTTTGGAGTTTCTTGGGGGTCTCTTGGAGGTTTTATGTGGGTATTTTGGGAATGTTTTGGGGATCTTTTGGATGTCTTTTTTGGGACTTGTTGTGGTCTTTTTGGAGGTCTTTTAGTGGTCCTTTTGGGAGACTTTTGAGTGTCTTTTGCGAATATTTTGGTGGTCTTTTATTGGTGTTTTGGAGGTCTTAGAGGGTCTTCGGTGGTGTTTTTTAATGGTATTTTGGTGGTACATTGGGAGTCTTTTCGGGGGTATTAAGAGTGTCTTTTGACGGTCCTTTTGGGAATTTTTTTTTTGGTTAGGTGGTCCTTTTGGTGGACTTTTATTGGTGTGTTGGGGGTCCTCTGGGGGCGTATTCTAAGGGTATCTTGGTGGTACTTTGGGAGTCTTTTCGAGTTATTTAGACTGTCCTTTGGGGTTCTACAAAGAGTATAACTTCTAACGCGCGTGTACCATTCTAATCTTAATGCTTAATTTATTTTCTAGTTTCAATTTAAATGTTATCCAAACAGTAAAACATTTGTGCTAAAGTGCGTTATAGCTTTTGGGGGAGACGCCCCCTTTAGGAGAGAGAGAGACTTCGAAAATTTTGAGTTGGTTTTTGAAAAATGCATTTTTCTAAGTGGTTTGATGGATGTTAGGGGGTTAATTGGTACCATATAAAAGCTAATAAAAGACCCCTCAACAGAGTTAGAGCCAAAAACTGACTTTCTCATGAAAGCTCAGAAGGGGACGTGTTTTAAAGTGGGCAGGCCAAAATATTGGTGTTAAATGAAAGGGTAAAATTACTTCTACACAGCCGTCCTTTTTTTTATTGGACGTGGGCTAGCTTAGAGGGAAGTTTGATCAAGGTGTACTTGGTTCATGTGGTATTTCATATAATTGTGTGATATATCAATGATTTTTATTGATAAATGCATTTTTCTAAGTGGTTTGATGGATGTTAGCCCTCTAATTGGTATCATATAAAAGGGAGTAAACAAATAAATCCCGCCCACATATTTGGTTTGATGGGCCGGGGTGGTAGGGGGTCAAAGGTCAAAATACCGTAAAAAGCTATAATACATATTTGCCAACATTTGGAATGAAATAAATGAATAAAATAAGAATGTAACAGACATACAAAATATTGAAAGGAAACAAAACAATAAACTCCAAAATGCTATCTGAATATCGTGTAAACGCAGTTTAAATGTCTTACACCAATTTGTAGTGTTCGTACCTCTTCGTGTAAATATTAAGCTGTCGCCACAGAAAAGGGGACAGTTCAACTGATATGAATAAATATATTATTATAATTCTTTATAATTTATAATATAATTTCAGATAATAACTGAGTATTTCTATCCTATTTAATATAGTATTATAGTAAGTCTACTTTAACAAAGTTGAAGAAATAACTTCAGTTTATATTGGCCCTTTTTAGCTCTTTTTTGCAGAAAAGAGATGTATCGAAGCCATATTGACAAGATATGTTCGTTTGGTGCTTCGGTAGGTATATATTTTTTTGGACCCGGTGGGTAGCGCTAGAATCGAGATGTCATCAGACATAAAAGAAGTCATTACGCCTAAACAACTGGATGTATCGAATCTATATTCCTTTAGTTCCCTGTTAGGTTTATGTTTCTTGACCCGGTAGGTGGCGCTGGAACACAGATATAAGTGCATATGTGTGTAAGAGCATTACACCTAAACCACTTGACATATTGAAGCCTAATTTACACGATATTTTCGAGTGGTGCTCTTAGAGGCTTATCTTAAGTTATATCATCACGCCAAAAACACTGGATTTGTATGGATTTCCAACATAACGAGCAAAAAATAACGTGTAATTTTCTTTTATAAGCATGGAAACGCAAATTCGAGTTAGTTTCGTTAAACACAAATAAACTCCACGAAACTAGAGTGGTTGAGTTAGGTTTCGCTGACATTCAACAAATAACCACAACAGCAACGCAGCTGTCATATAAACACTACTCAGTTCTTGGAAACGCTACTAGTTAGCGCCACCATGTTCTTAACTCGAAAAAAAACCTAACTCGACTCAAACTCGGTCCTTGGAAACGTAGTATATTATAGAGTTCAGCTCCAATTCGTTAAGTTTTCGTTCACTTTCGTGCGCGCCCGAGCGATTCTGGTCGCTATTAACATGTGTAAATTTGACATTTACCATTTAAAAATTTAAAATAATGACAGCCTCCACCCGCCTTTAGATAAATGCAAATGGGCAATAATACCGTAATTTGCTATACCGTAGAAACGCCAAATCAATAATGTCCTTAAGCACACATAGTCCCTGCATCACACTGTAGAACAGTCTTAAATTTTTTAATTCTTTTGGTGTTTAACTCCATTGTGCAAAAGCACTGATTTGTGAGTGTTGAGATCGTTTAAAACTCTAGCATGACATCGTGTTCATTTCATTTCGTACATATTAGTTGATTTATTTTTGAATGATGATGAGATGTCACAAATTATTTTCATTCGTTGTTTTTTTTTTTTTTTGAATTACTGAGTGACAGAACAAATGCTAACGCAGGCACAATTTCATTATAATAATTTGTTGTAATTTGGGAAACATTAGCAATCATTTCGTTGACATTTGACACTAGTCCACGCCCCCGAAAGTCTTTTATAATTGACCATAAATTCTTAAAGTAAATAATTTTGGGGGGAGACAGGAGCTTCCAAAATTTTGAGTTTTATTTTTAAAAATTAATTTTTTTCAGTGGTTTGAAGGAGGTTTGGGGGTTAATTGGTGTCATATGAAGGATAATTAAAATACATATGTACCGTCTATTTAATGGGCGTGTCCCAATTTTCATGAAAGGTGGATCAATTTATACTCAATACAAGTGATTGAGTTTTTTCCTAAAGAAAATAGGTGATGTGATTTCCCTCGCTCAAACGTTTTATGTTCAAAAATGAATACTTTGCGCTCAATTAACTTATATTTTTCAATTGATATTTTTTATTTAAAAAGGAGTTTGTCCTTTTAAATGGCGTTTTTGAAAATTATGGACACATTGCGCTCAATTAAATTATATTTAGATAGAAATTTTTCCTTTTAAAAAGCATTTTTGAAAATTATGGACACTGTAAAATAAAGTGCGCTTAATTAATTCATATTTAGATGGGAGTTTTTCCATTTAAAAAGTAATTATGTGAAGAAAAAACTCAATCATATGTTATATGACTCAATTCTTATATGGAATACCACATAAACCAAATTCAACTTGATCATACTTCCGTTCAAATTAGGCCATGTCCTTAAAAATAGTACGGTTGTGTAGAACTAATTTTTACCTTTTATTTGATACGAATATTTAGGCCCGTCCAGTTTTAAACACGCCCCCTACTGAAATTGCTTGAGAAAGTTAGTTTTTGGCTCTAACTCTGTCAAGGGTGGTTGGATTGAACCCAATTTTTTATACGATGAAAGGTATTTTTATTACCTTTCATATGATACTAATTTACCCCTTGACATCCATCAAATCACTTAGAAAAAAGAATTTTTAAAAAAAATCTCATCGATATATCACTCAATTATATGAAAAACCACATGAACCATATACAACTTGTTCAAACTTCCGGTCAAATTATGCCACGCCCATAAAAATAGTACGGCTGTGTAGAACTAATCTAATTTTCACCTTTTATTTGATATGAATAATTAGGCCCGCCCAGTTTTAAACACGCCCCCTACTGAAATTCCATGAGAAAGTCAGTTTTTGGCTCTAACTCTGTCGATTGAACCCAATTTTTTATAAGATGAAAGGTATTTTTTTACCTTTTCTATTATACCAATTAACCCTTTAACTTTCATCAAACTACTGAGAAAAATGAAGTTTTTAAAAAATAACTAAAATCTTTTGAAGCCCCTCCCTCCTAAAGGACATTTTTAGGCAGTGTGAGTTGGGGCGTGGCAGATGATGAAAATTCCATTATTGGCTATACTATATATTCGCCAACTTTTCTTTGACAGATCTGATCAGAGAAAAAAAATTATCGTTTTTAACAGATATTTAATATCACTGTTTCTCTGACATAAAAAAACACTCATTAAATAGTTCTGATGTGAAATCCCCTTAATAGCCTGAACATAGTACCGATTAGATTTTGATCAACAAATACTACACACAATACAATTGGAATTTTTGGTCACCAACGGTGCGCCATTTTGTTTTTTCCGTGGAATTCTACTATCAGTCTATTGCCCATGCATTGACGAACCAACCATTGCGACACACACTGTAAGGGACGCCGCCATTATCAAGTTTGTCCTATAGAGCATCAGTCCGGTGGTGTACAGCGCGACTGAATTGTACTACACACACGACTTTTTCTGCCATTCCTCTTTTGTGTGGAGTGTACTTCGTCGGTGACAGAGAAAACGCATCAAACCAAGTGAAAAGCTAAAAAGTTTTTGTGTGTGAATTGTGATGTCCTACAAGTTGTTTTCAATTTATCAACTCCAATTAAGACTACAAAACAATTTTTTAGTGAAATCTGGTGAAATTTAGTGAAAATCAACAATAATTGCCAGCTGCGGCTGTAGCTGCAGGTAAGTTTGTCATTTTTTTCATTATCGCCTCCCTTTTGACCACCGAAAAAATACAACAATTATCAAGATTTTGAGTGAGTGGTGAGGGCGCCAGTCATATTTGCATATATATTGCAAACGCATAGAAATAAAAGTTAACCAACCGATATATATCTCTGTCATACACAACACCTTCCTTGTTCGTGTTCGGCTTTTAACATTTTCGTTTTTTACGTATTGAGAAGGTTGCTATTTATTCTTTTTCGCTTTTTTTCTTCATTCCTTACTTTTATTTGATGCTCATCTTATGGCATTTTTCGCAGTCGTTGTGATTTAGCAGCGAAATAACATCATGGCTTTTAGTCGCAATGCTGGTGGTGCGAGAGAGAGAGAGCGAGAGAACTTATGCCACAAGACCAAGTACTATAATTTAGAGTCAATACATTAGGAGGTGTGCAATTATAATTGGTTTTTGTATTGTAAACGTTTTCTTTTGTTGTCGTACATTTCTGATTGCGTTTTTGTTGTGTAGTGGGCATTTTTTTTAGGCGACGCTTTAACGAGTGAAGTAATATTTTTTATATATGATGCTTGTGTTGTGTATGTAGGTATTGTTTTATTAGTTATATGTGTATAGGTAATAATATAGAAAATTGGTAGAAAATAATATTAACAAAATAACAACAAATGGATGAATTTAATATTATCCTTATAATTTGTAGAAGCTTATAACGGGTGTTTTTTTAAGAGGTTGCCGATTTTTTTTTTGAATAAAACACATATAAAATTATGAAATGACCAAAATTTTTTTTTATTTGGTAGATAATTTTTTGGCATTTAACATTTAAACACAATTTCTGGCATATGGCTACCACGACTATTTTTCACAAATGTCATTCTGGAGGTCCAATTTTCCAGCACTTTTTCAAGCATTTGAGGGCGTATGTCAGCAATGACACGTTGAATATTGGTTTCCAAAGCGTCAATCGATTGAGGTTTATCCACATAAACCAATGACTTAACGTATCCCCACAAAAAGTAATCGAGTGGCGTCAAATCGCACGAACGCGGAGGCCAATTCACCGGACCATTTCTCGAAATAATGTTGTCGTTGAAAGTTTCTTTCAATAAGTCGATTGTTTCACGTGCTGTATGGCAAGTGGCACCATCTTGTTGAAACCACATTTCATCCATATCCATATCTTCAAGATTTGACAACAAAAACTCATTTAACATGGTTCTGTATCGATTTCCATTCACGGTAACGCGTCGTCCTTCCTCATTTTTAAAGAAATATGGACCGATGATCCCACCAGCCCATAGACCGCACCAAACAGTACATTTATCAGGATGCATTGGTAATTCTTGAACGGCGTGTGGATTATCTTTGCTCCAAATGCGACAATTTTGTTTGTTGACGTATCCATTTAACAAGAAATGCGCCTCATCACTGAAGAGAATTTTACGGTAAAAAAATGGATCTTCGTTCAATTGATTTAACGACCAATCACTGAATTCACGGCGCAAACGATGGTCGTGTGGCTTTAATTCTTGCACCAATTGAATTTTGTATGGCACCAAACCCAAATCTTTACGTAAAATTTTCCATAAAGTCGATGGACAAAGTCCAATTTGCTGAGCACGACGACGAATCGATAAATTGTCGTTTTCTTCGACACTGGCCTCAACGACAGCAATATTTTCTTCTGTACGAACTCTTCTCATTCTTGTCGGTGGCTTGGCATCCAAAAGAGTGAATGTAGACCGAAATTTGGTAATTACGTTCTTTATGGTGGTCTCTGACGGACGATTATGTGCACCATAAAATTCACGAAGTGCTCTATAAACATTTTTAATTGAACACTGATTTTGAAAATAAATTTCCACGATTTGAAAACGTTGTTCTGGAGTTAACCTATTCATAATGATTTGCCAAACAATACTGAGTAGAAATGCCACTTTGAGCTGTCAAAACAACTGTCATAAAATAAAACGACATCTATCGGAAAAACAAACCTCCTAAAAAAACACCCTTTATTTTACCGAACATAACAGCGAGATCAAGAACAAGATCTAATAGGTTGGTATGTAGTTATACATGAAACGCATAATACCAATTTTTTTTGTTACTTTAAATGCGCTCTTAAAAAAATTGTACAGTCGTGACACCAAGCTTAAGGCGGTGAATGTGTATTATAGTTTGGGCATCATCAGAAAACGTGAACTGTCATAATCGTTTATTAATGCGTCGTACTTCAAAAATGTACTCGATGATTTTTTTTAATATACCGCCGGGGTAATTTTACTCGGTACTCTTTGTTTTTTTTTTTATTGTGAACCAAGCACGATACGGATACAGACAGGGCGCGTTATTTTTATGTCGAAGAAATTTGAGAGAACAGACAAATGACACATTCGAAAAATCCGATAATGTTTTTTTGATTTGATCAAAAAAATTAGTGTTTTTTTTTAATATCAGAGAAAAGATTTATTTCTCACCTGAATGCTCCGAAGTAGTCGTCGATATGTGTCATGTTTGAACTAACAAACGAGTCAGCTGTCACAGAAAGATCTCATTTTTTTCAGAGTAAAAAGATCATATCAGAAAATTATCGGAGCGTAAAAAAACCACTCGGGAATAAAAAAAAACGCATATCTGAGAAAAGTTTTATTTTTCACCTAAATGCTTCATAGTAGTCGACATGTCTCATGTTTAAAGAAACAAACAACTACAGCTATCAAGAAATGGTCTGTAATTTTTTTTCAGAGTATCTGAAAATTATCGGGGCTTAAAAAAACAACTCGAGAATGAAAAAAAAAACGCATAGCGGAATTTTGACAGTTGAATTATTTCTCCGATTACGCCGACATAAAAAAAAACACGACCACAGTTTCCTATTTTTTTGTCTCTGAAAGAATATAAGAAGACTACGAAGACTAAGAACCAGTTAAGTTACGTAGTGTTTAGTGTACACACCGAATATTTTTACACCGTACAACATTTGCTCGATGTACTCTCTGGGTAACTTTACTCGCTCGGATAAGTTGAATAAAGAAACGCCCTCAATCTCTCACACCAACCGTAAAGTGGCGAAAGTGCATTATAGTTTGGTATCAAAGAAAATGCGAACTGTCATAGGGTCTATTTTTTTTTATTATAACCGAGCGAGTATAGTTACCCGGAATACACCGAGCAAATGTTGTACGTCGTTAAAATATACGGTGTGTACACTGGGTAACTCTACTCGCTCCTACTCTAACATACGCTATTTATTTAAGTGTAAAAAATAGGAAACTGTGTATACACTGTGTCGTGCACGGTTCACAATTAAAAACACAGAGTAGAATTACCCCGGTTGAATAAAAACACACCGAGTAAATTTTTGACGTACACCGCTCGCTCGGGTTAAATAAGAAAACAGGCCCATAGTTTGGTATCTTAAGAAAATACGATGGGGTATAATTTGATTTTTGGCTTCACCGACTAGCTGTCGGCAATCGACTGGTAAGGTTTCGTTAACTCAGTTTAGTTTCGGTTTGGCGTTTCATTTGCACAGCGTTCATCACGAAATCTACTGTCACTTTGACAGATTAGCGAGCTGTCACATATAAAAAATTAAAACTAAAGACTTATAAGATTTTATGGATTTTGGTTTCGGTCGTTATGCTAAAAATCCATACAATCTTGTAAGTCTTAAGTTTTTCCATCGTGAGAGTACCCTTACCTGTGGGTATGGTTTCGGGTACAGTTTGTGCAGTTGGAAAAAGACAGACATAAATACAATAACGTCCTAGCTGGATAAACGTAATTTAAAAAAGAGATAACATTTTAAAGTTTAAAATCATCCGGTTTTGAGTTATTACGGTATTGCATATAGTGAGCGAATATTTTGAAAGAGTTTGGACATCTGGATATCCCTCAACCCACTCATTTTTATATAGACGCATTTCCATCTCGTAAGCTACTAGTCCCAATTTCAGCCAATTTTCGCTTAGCAGTTTAAAAGTAGTTACTCTCTTTCTTTTTCTTTCTCTCTCTTTATTTTCTCTGTTTGTTTTTTTATTTTGTGTTTCCTTATTTTCCCCTTTATTTTTCTCTCTATTCTCTTCTTTCTCTCTTTTTTGTCTCTCCTGTTTATTTATCTCTCTCTTGTTTTCTTTCTCTCTTTCTCTTTCTCTTCCTCTCTCTCTCTCTCTCTCACTTGGTTAATAATTGTATTCAGTTGCACGCAAATCTTAAATTCCAATAAAATACTCTTCGATTTGGTTTTCTCGTTTTGCAGCGTATCGGTTGAGTCATACCGAGAATATTCAACAAGCATACTCATCCAAGACACCAACCACAATGACAGACATGAGTGACACGTCTGATTTCGCAATGGTTGGTGGTGGTGGTGCTGCTGGTTCCGTCGAATCATCCGGTCACCAGCAGGAACAAAATGAAGATCAATATTCACAAAATTACGCAAATAATAGCAGCAAAAATAACAATAACAACAGCAACAGCAATAGCAGCAATTCTACCACCAATACTAACACTACGAACACCAACAGTCAGCAAGCGATGATGATGATGATGGAAGACATGGATGCAGATTATGAGAATAATGGTGGTGATTTCAATTCCGGTGAACAAATAGCAAATGCATCAGCTTTCCGATGGAAACGAATTGTGAATCCATCCGGACCTCATCCACGGCCACGTCACGGGCATCGTGCTATAAACATCAAAGAGTTGATGGTTGTATTTGGAGGTGGCAACGAGGGTATTGTTGACGAGCTGCACGTTTACAATGCAGGTAAATTGACAATAGCATAAAATTGACAACAGCATGAAATTGACCAGACTAACTGCCTTTTTCCTTTCAGTTAATAATCAATGGTTTGTGCCAGCAATGAAAGGCGAAGTGCCACCTGGATGCGCTGCATACGGGTTTGTCGCTGAAGGTACACGCATATTCATATTTGGCGGCATGATAGAATATGGTAAATACTCAAATGAGCTATATGAATTGCAAGCGGCTAAATGGGAATGGCGTAAGATGCAACCGGAGATGCCAGATATCGGCTTACCACCATGTCCCAGGCTAGGGCATAGCTTCACAATGGTTGGCGATCGTATATTTCTTTTTGGTGGCCTAGCTAATGAGAGCGACGATCCAAAAAATAATATTCCAAAGTGAGTACTGTAAAGGAAAGCACACAGACTATCGAACATGACTGTCTTCGAGAGAACTGATTTCATTTGCGCTGACTGACTTCGAGTTAATATTAGTAAGACGTTAGCTCGACAGTCAAAGCAGCGGTTAAGTGTTAATTTTTGAACAGGAAAGATTGTTTTCCATACATTTTGCTGAGCTGACTGGCAGTCAAAAGCATACATTTATACCAGTCATTAAACCAACAGTAGTTCACAGTATCAGTTTTTGTAGTTATGTCGACCAAAGCTGACAGTCAGCTTCGATAATCTGTCACTAGCATGAAAAAAGTACAAAAATAATTCTATATATATACAGGGTTACTGATAACTCGACATATTCCTTGCATGACGTTATATTAGGACTGAAATGCAACAAATAGAGTCGCCAAATATTCCACCGAAATTTTAAGTTCTTTTTTTTTAGTTGGATTTTAAACCTACAAGGAATATGTTGAGTTATCAGTAGTCCTGTATATATGTGTAACTTTTTTTCATTCTTTTCATTTCTCTTTATTCCAGATATTTGAATGATTTATACATTTTGGAAACGCGTGGCACTTTCAGCCACAATGCCAAATGGATTATACCAAAAACCTATGGCGAAAGTCCACCGCCAAGAGAATCTCACACTGGGGTTTCGTTTACATGCAAAAGCACCGGAAAATTGTATTTGTTAATATACGGTGGTATGAGCGGTTGTCGTTTGGGCGACTTATGGCTACTTGATATTGGTAAGAGACAACCTGATAGTAACAATTTCGATAACATTCAATTGTACTCTTTCTTTCTCTCTCTCTCTCTCTCTTGCATATAGATTCGATGACATGGTCAAAACCGACAACAACTGGCCGAGCACCATTGCCACGCTCGCTGCACAGTGCTACGATGATTTGTAATAAGATGTATGTATTTGGTGGATGGGTACCACTGGTAGTGAACGATTCAAAGGCGACAACGGAACGTGAATGGAAATGTACAAATACATTGGCTGTCTTGGATTTGGGTAAGCAACGACGAGGATGATGATGATGATGACACAATGACGACAATGGCAGCAGTAAGGCCAGTCGCATATTGGGCTCAGTACAGCACAGCACAGACGAAAATGTTCGTCACCGCACATTGAGCGTAGTTGCTTCGCTTCTGTCAGTTATGTCGGTTCCCTAATTTTTTTTTAGTGAATTTCGTAATTATGATTGAAAATCATATTTGACAAATAACTGTTATTTCCAACTAGATGATAACCCGTTTTGTTGTTTAAAATTATATATACAGTGAAATTCCACATAGCCGAACACCCACCGTCGCAGTATTTGTCCGCTTGTGGGGGTGGAACAACAATTTTTGTTTGAAATGCATTGTTGGAGTCACCCAAATGCACAGAAATTGTCGTTTATTTAATAATAAAAAAGGATTATTACGATACATATACATAATACAGACATATATTTACGTACATTATATACACTTTTTTACATTTCATTAAAATTTAATGGAAAACCAGTCCATTTTGGTTGAAAAAATTTAGTTATAGTATTTAAATGGTCTGGTGGTTTCAATTTTTGAGTTAGTTGAATTTTGTATGGATGGAAATGAAGATCAACATGAAAAATGCATCGTAATGTGGTTCGTGAAAGGTTTAGTTCTTGTGAACGATGATTGGTTAATGTGCTTGGTTTATTACGAACACTTTTACTAATGGCTGCCACTGCATCATGAGTACGAACTGGATGAACATGTTGATACGGTCTACGATCTTCCACTGAACCAGCTTCTTTAAAACGATCAATAATTTTGCCAATTGCACGCTCTGTAGGACATCCATGTCGACCAAAACCCTCACGTAATTTACGAAATGTTGTTTTTGAACGATTATTTTTATAGTAAACTTGCACAATCAATATGCGTTGTTGTGTTGTTAGCGACTCCATGATGATAAATGGCATATTTTTGACATTTAATAAGTCAAAGAATTTTTAAGAACAGATAGCATTAAGTACAAAAATTCATCGATTGAAGAAAGGATCAACAGATGGCCCACCCGATAACTTGTATCGCGCCTATCAAATAGCGCTTTGTTTTCTCCAACTAATAACATAATAAGTCAAAATTAAAAATGTATTTAACTTTATTAAAAGAAATGACACAAGCAACTGACTTGATCGAAAAACAGCTGTTCAATAACTGTCAAAACGCACAGAGAAAGGCAGAGAATTTTTTTTTTTTCACATAGTGTCGCAGACGTCATAGAGTTTGTCGTCTGTGCTCTGCCACCGCTGCGTGCATTGTGAGGTGTTCAGTCAAACATTGTGTGACACTAAGTCTGCTGTGGTGCGCTGTGCTGCGTTCAATATGCGCTCCTACCCTAATTGCTGTGTATATATATTGACATTTACTACATTTTCCTTTTTTTTTGACAGATTCAATGAATTGGGAAGACATTACCCTGGATACAATTGAAGAGAATGTTCCACGTGCGCGGGCTGGGCATTGTGCTGTTGGAATACAAAGTCGTCTTTATGTGTGGTCTGGAAGAGACGGGTATCGTAAAGCTTGGAACAACCAGGTCAGGGTGAGCTCATGCTTTTTTCTTTTTTAATTGTCTTTTCGATTACAAGAAAGACACAGAGTCATATATAGAAAGAGAGAAAGAACGTTTGAGAGACAGAGATGATGACACTTACACATAGAGAAAAAAAAAACTTGAAAAAAGTCTTCATAAAAATTCGTACATGGATGTGTGTGTTTCGTTTTGTTGTGTGGGTATAAATTCATTTTTTTTTAACCATTGTTTCACCACCTCAATTTATTGTCTGTAATGTGGCTTTTGATTTATACATTTCTTATTCTCTTTTGTCCACGTATTTTAATTTGAAAGTAAATTGTTTGTTTTTTGTTTTATGCAATATTTGTTGTCAGTTTCCGATGTTCGTTGTCCGTTCGTCCGTTCCAAAAGAAAGGGGAAAGCAACAGATGTTCATTTTTTGTTTGTTTATTTATTTGTTGTATATGTTTTTTTTTGTCTTTTGTATTTGTATGAAAAAATACCTACCTACTACAAAAGGTAAGCATACGTTTAAAGCTTCACTAAATGATTTTCTGTGGTCTTGATTGTGATGAAAAATGGGGTTTATATCAATAGCACTGCGACCCATATGGATCTATTGCGCTTCCACTTGACTAGTGCTATGGAGACAGTGAATGCCCGTCCCTATAGCACCCCCTCTGTTGAACTTAATAATATTATGATGTGGGTTCAGTGAATGCCGTGCATACTCAGAGATCCGATCGTTGCCCCGCATTTATTAAGGTCTTAGAAGCCTAAGTAAATTAGTCTGTTTCGGGAATTTTTATAATTTTTTATTTATTTATTTCTTATTTGTTAATTATGAGGGGTGTAAAATCAAAACTCTCTCTTTACCACTTTTGAACATTATACGAAAACTGAAACAAACTGTTATGAATTTAGTGAGTAGTTCTACTGGAAGCTCAGAATGATCTTCCATCCGACTCCTTCCTTCCTTTACTTTGCAAGGGGAGCTTTTACAAATGCCCGCCAACGAACTCGATTTGCCGCCTGAGGTTTCAAGAGTTGCCACTCTATCCACTGAGATCTTGATTCCTCTTCTATTGTCCTCTTCCATGTCCTACTAGGACGACCATTGTGAATTTTAGCCGAGCGCTTGTTTCGTGATATCGTCTCCTGCTCTTATCAAAGTGTGGCCAATCAAGCTCGTCTGATTGTGACCGCGATTGCATCCTGCTTCGTATTTTAGGTTAGGTCGGGGTGGCTGTAGGCAAAAAACCGACCCACTTAGACCAATAGATGGTCCATTGTGATGCCACAACTATCGCGAAGATTTCTCACCCTAGCAGTTGGAGGCTCGAATAAAGGCATCTGATGTCAGTGCTTGACAAATCTTTAAGGTCATCGTAAAAGAAGACTTACGTTTTAAAGAAAGAGTTCTGCAGAGAAGGTGAAGAAAGGTCTCTCCCTTCTCCTCGTCCCCATGCAGCTTCTGCAGAAGTCATAAGAAAATACACCAAGTCTTGCAGCATGCTTGCCTATAAGTCAGTTTGCAGTAATGGCACCTATTGTAGCACTTACGTGCAATCAATCTTTAAAGTCGTTGTAAAAGAAGGCTTCCAAATGGAGCTTACGCTTTAGAGAAAGAGCTGTGCATGTGCAGAGAAGGTGAAGAATATTCTCTTCCTTTTCCTCGTCCATTCAGCTTCTGCAGAAGGCATTGGAAAATACACCAAGCCTTGCTACATGCTTTCCTATAAGTTAGTATCCAGTAATAACACCTGTAGCACTTACGTGCGATCTGTTTAGAGAGATCAAACACTTGGAGCGTGTGGGATCCAGCTTTGGCCAGATCTGTTATACCATTTGACCGTCTAAGGTTGGTTTTCTCAATAGCATTCTGCCTTAACATGTGCGTAGGAACCATTTTCAGGTACAAGTGGCAGCGTTGTATCATTTTTGGCCAGATCATCAGCCCTGTAGTTCCCCAGAACGTGTCCCTTTCTCTGTATAGCCCGTCACCCAGTACTGGTGAATATTAAACTGCTCCGCCATTTCCCTGAGAGATAATCGGCAGTCTAGGGTTACAATTGATTTCGTAAGGAGTAATTCAAAGGATCTCAAAGCTGCTTGACTTTCCGCGAAGATGCGGATATCCTCAGTGGATATAACGTTTCTCTACAGCCAAGACAGGACTTCTTTTATCGCCGTGATTTCTGCTTGTAAAACACTGCAGTGTTTGGAAGACGGAAATAGAGACTAACGTTCAGCCGTTTTGAGAAAACACCTCAGTTTTTGAACAGTCCGTGTAGAAGATGATCAATACCTGCTTTGGGTATAAAAACCACTTTCACTTCTCTCCATAAATCCAGACAACTCCTTAAAATTACCTCATTTAGGGTAGTATCTGAGGTCTTTTGGAGTTCGGCTGGTATTTTGCCGTATGGTCCTGGTGATTTGTATGGTTTGATGCTGTGCAGTGCCCAAACATGAGATTGACTCTGTAACTTTCCAAGTTTTCCAGCCATACAAGAGCACTGAACGAAATTCAGATCTGAAGATCGTTAGCTTCAGTTTCCGGGAAATTTTATTTGGAGCTTCAGATATTATTTAGCATTCTATAGAAGGAGTGTCGCGCCATTTTTTGACATCCAGCTGCGCCCAAATAACAAACTTATCGACTTCCTCTATTTCTGCTGTCAGTCTCATGTTCCACTAGCGTTGACGCGTAATAGTTTTGTTTTTTGACTCGTCAATTTTTAAGCCCACTTGGTTAGCGTGGAATTCTAGTGAGTTTAATTTTCGCTCCATGTTTTCCAACAATTGTGATAGAAGACAGCTATCATCGGCATAGTCCAGATCTCCTAGGCCAAGATGGCGGCATGTTGTGTCGCGGTTCACCTAGCACTAGCACTAGCGTTAACGCGAAGCAGTTTTGTTTTTGAACCGTAATTTTTAAACCCACTTTGTTAGCGTGGAATTCTAGTGAGTTTCATTTTAGCTCCATGCCACCTAGCGATTGTGATAGGAGACAGATATCATCAGGTATTCTAGGCGGTGAAAAACATTCCATGGCAAACCCGATGGAGTACGGGTCGTTACTATTTTCTTCACCCAGTCGATGACAATTGTGAAAAGCAATGGTGAGAGGGTGCTTGACTCCCGAGTAGATATTGAAAGGTGAGGCAAGATGACCGTTATGAATTACGCGGCATGTTGAGTCGCTGTACAGCTCCTTGATGAAGTTGGTGAGTTTTTTCGGAACATCATAACTAGACAAAGTCTGCCAAACATGATGTTACGTCCCACACTGTCAAGAGCACGTGCAAAATCTAAAAAGACCATAAACAGAGGAGATCGGTACTTAACTGACTGTTTAACGATTATACGCAGGGTGCTAATTTGATCAGTTCAGGAGCGGTTGGGGCGAAAGCCAGCTTGTTCATTCCTCAAAAGTGGCCCTAAAGCCTTCTGTAAGCGCCTAGCTATGATTGTAGAGATCACTTTGTTTTTGTTTATGATGTTCAACAGGATAATTTCTCTCCAGTTTTCGCAATTGCTCAGATAATTTTTCTTGGGATTTTGACTATTAAGCCTTCTTTTAACGACGGACGGATTCCCAGATACCTTAATATAGCGCGTGCAGTGTATGCTTGGTTTACTCGACATCAGCTTCATTGAGTTCTGCATATATGTTGTCATACTCTGCGGCTTTACCTGATGGTTGCACTGAAGGAATTGTTGTCCTTTACTTACTCAACGAAGGAGTAGCGACGCTGATGTTAAGTAGCCTGTTTGGATGCATATGTGGACTGGGGGACGTGTCAATTACAAAACATTGCTAAAATGTTCTGTCCAATGGGTTTATTGTTGTTCATACACAAGGATCAAAGAGCCGTCTATTGCCTTAACCAGATTGTTGATGTGTTGTTTCTTATTGCTGAGTTGGTAGGCTGTGCTGTATTGTCTACTGTCAGCGTCTTGCTGTGCTAGTGTAGCAATGTCGCTTTGGCACGCTCGTTTATTGTTCCTAGCTGAACGGCGGCTAACTTGGCGGTCCAGACTCCTATACTTCTGCGCAAATGCACTTCGCTCAGCACCCGACTCTGCTTTGTATTGAATTTGCGTTTACGAATGGTGTTCCATGTCGGAGCAATCTAAAATGGTTGAGCCGGGTTCCCTATACACATTAACTGTTTTCTCCCATAGACTCTAGCGTTTCGGGTTCTATCTCAGAAAGTGACTGTTGTATGCGGGATACATAGTCTCAATTAATGGAATCTTTCCAAAAGTTACCTTGAGAATAATCAGTCCAATCTTCTCACCACACATCATCAACCCCATTGAGGAATCCCATGTTGGAACCTCATCAGCAACAAAAAGTCTTTCATCACTTAGCAAAGCCCGATTTTATTGAAACTTTGCACACATGTGTATTTTCGGTGACAACAATTTTTTGTAAAATTTGGTAATGATCGGACCGCGGGGTTCCCATACACATTTTTTTTTAAATCCAACCAGTTTTCAGACAACAACAAAAACTATTAGAATTTGCAATTTTTGTTAAGTTTTGGTAAATACGTCGATGACAGGAGGTCGTCTAAATACGTCGATGACAGGAGGAGGAGGTCCTCTAAAGAATAATTTCTCATTTTTGAAAAAAAAAATAGTTTTGATTTTATACATATTTCGTTTATTTGTTAAACGAAACGGAGCGTACCAAATTATTTAAATTGAACACAAACTCAGTTATATCGTGCCTGGTAGCTTGCTGGTAGGTTTCCAAATCTTTCATTTGCATGAGATAAGAGGCGGTTTCCATGGTGGGGTGTGGGTGGTGCACCAACTTTGTTGTAGTAGTCGTTTTAGTCCGTCCGCATTTTGAAAGGATGATAATCTTTTTGTGCTTTTGTCTGCATCTGCAGGTTTGTTGCAAGGATCTCTGGTATCTGGAGGTAGCTAAACCATTTTACGCTGTCAAAGTTGCACTTGTACGTGCATCGACACATGCCTTGGAATTGTGTTGGACACCGACAACTTTCGCAACTGCTTATGAATTGCAAACACAAAAATATGATCCAGTCGTGCCGGCGCCAACGCCATCGAAGGTTTTATCGTCACCGTCTGCAGCGAACAGTCCGCAGCAAACAGCAGTGGCGGCGGCGGCGGCGGCGTCTAATATAAATGGAAGTTCTAAGCACATGTTTAGTAAAGCGGTAACGCCATCGACAACCTCGGCGTCGTCATCGCCATTGCTGGCATTGTCATCATCGGCGAATGGTGCCGCTGCAACGACAACATACAGTAATCAAGTACAGCAGTCGCAACAGCTAACGACGGCTCAGTATCAGTCTCATATGCAGCAGTCGCAATCACCGCAACAACAGCCGTTGCTGCATAGCAAGCAGCCGCAGCAACAACAACCACATATTTCCTCATCGCCACTTCACTCTCCACAGACGACGACGTATCACCAGCAGAAGCATACTCCCAATACAATTATTTTAACTAGCGGTTCTGGAACTGGAGCAGCAACCATAGCAGTAGTGTCTGCACAACAACCAGTTCTTCCGGCCTCAGTGACAGTTTGTGGTGTTGCCAATTCGGGCGTGGCTACAACTACCGCTAAAATTATCAACAGCTCATCAAATGCGTCGGTAAATTCTTCAGCAATTTTGCAACATCATCAACAACATATGACTTCGACTGCTGGACCAACATCAGCAACCAATGCATCAGCTGCTGGTGGCGTCTTTTCATCATCATCATCCTCTTCGACGGGAACAACTGTTCTTCAGAAATTTCGACCAACAATTGTGTCACGTGCCGGCGTTGTCTCGTCATCGTCATCTGCCGCCACAGCAGCAGCTGTTTCTTCAATTATCGGCGCAGCGGCGTCATCGTCGTCAACTGGGACGAGCGTAGCTGCAACTGGTCTTCGAGTTGTCTCCGGTCAAACACCAATGCGTTTAATCTCTGGCGGTCAAACAGTTCGCTTGGCGACATCACACGGCTCTGGAACGTCGACGACAATTCTTAAGGCTGCCGGAGGTACCGCTGCGAGTGCAGCTAACATTGGACAACAGGCAACAGGTGTTAATGTTGTCCAGGCATCTGCCCCCTCATCGCTTGCATCGACCACAATCGGAGGTAAACAATATTTCATTCAAAAGCCACTAACACTTGGCCAGAATGTCCAATTCCAATTGGTAAAAACAAGTTCGGGCGGTGTTGCCGTCCACACATTGCCAAAAGTCAACATTAATTTGTCGAAAAATGCCACGCCAGTGGCAGCGGTATCGTCGTCCAACAGCACGATGTCTGCTGCACAATCGCCCAATACACAACAGCATCATCATGTCCATGCGGTAGGTGTTGGAGGCGCTGGCGGCGGCACAACAATTATAGGTGGTTCAGTAGTTGGTCAGACAAATTTAAATGCCTCCGGTGCAACGACAACAACGACCAATAAGACGGGCGTCGTCTCTGGCAATCTTGTCAAATTGGTCGGACCGACAGTCAGCGGCGGCAAACTGATCATGAAGAATTCCAACATTGTTCAGGTGGGCAAGATGGGCACAAATATGTCTGGCAAACCGGCATTTGTTATCACCAATAAGCAGGGCCAACAATTGACAAATCAACAGATCATCATTGTGACAACTGGATCAGCAATACGAACGGTCGGTCCAGCTGGAGTTGTAACATCGGCCGGTGGTAATATCGTGTCGATAGTTGGCTCATCACAGGGCGGCTCCGCCCTAACAACATCAACCATTTCCGGCGGAACACGGACAGTTGTCTCAACGCCGCAGGGAATGAAAATGATTCGTGGCGTCGCCACCGGAACTGGCCGTCCGATCACACTGACATTGCCGACAAGTATGCAACAACAGAAAAATCAAGTTGGACAGATTATCCAGCAATTTCCGCAACAGAAGACGATCACACTTGGCGGTAAAGCTGTGACCGTGCAAATGTCAAATGCAGCTGGTGTACCAAAAACTGTAACGATCGTGTCATCGGCAAACGCTGTAAGTGGTGGTGGCGGTGGCGGCGGTCTCAACTCAGGTGCTGGTACTGTACATCTGTCTAGCGGCGGCGTCCAAGGAAAATTGGTTATGATGCCAACGAACAAGAAGAACTTTGTAAACATTTTCAGTACGGCGGGGGGGACACCGGCAAATGTCGTATCTGGGCAACATCAGCAGCAAAAGTTACAAGTTACGGCAAAGGCGGCCCACCTAATTCAGCAGCAACATCAACAACAGTTGCATCAGCAGGCACTGCAACGTCATCAGCAACAGCAAGATGCAAATGATGCCACAATTGCGGCCCTTGCAGCCGAGGCTGGATTCATTGAAGGTGATCCCATGGATGATATAATCGAACAGCTGGATGGAGCACATACAAATGTTGGCGGTTGTCCAGATTCGGATGAGGATATTGATAGGAGCATAATTGTCAAAGCAAAGAAAAACTTGGCCGTAAAAAAGAAGCCTCCATCGTCAGCAGCATCATCATCGTTGTTGTTGGAAGTAAAACAAACAACCGAATTTAAGCAAAAGCACAAGCTGCAGAAATTTCGGCCGCGTTTTGTAAAAATGGGCTTATTTGGTGGTGGTGGTGGCGGTGTTCATCCAGCCGAGGTAGCTGAATGCACAAGCACAAACGACGGTGACGCAATGATGATGGACACAGATGGGAAGGCTGAAAATGACGACGACGAGGAGATGGACGAGGAGGAGGAGCGGGAGCAGGCGGAGCCAAACAACACAAGGAGTCTTGAAAAATCACAGCACACATCAAAAGTTGAAGCAACGCCACCGGCTGCAGCAACCGAAGTCGATGGATCTGAAGAAAGAGATGATCTACAATCACAGCCAAGCATTACCACTAGTGGTGCTTTACTTGCTGATAAAACAACCGGCGGCGGTATCGCTGAACAATTCGACTCAAGCATAAGTAGTAGCAATTTGGTTGAATCGCCGCCTATCGCAGCATCACCAGCAGCAACTACAACAACATCATCTGTCGATCAACAATACCAAGCGACGACAAACGAATCTGCCGAAGCTGACTTAGTTGACAACAGAAGCGAAGAAGCAACACCACCATCCTCGCCACAACAAAATGTAGGTTTTTTACTCGATATTGCTCGATATTGTGGTTTTTAATTTTAATTTTAATTTTATTTGACAGCAAACTTCCTCTTCCATGATGATGATGACGACATCATCATCAACTGCAACCACATCACGTCAACCGTCAATGTTCGGTAGATTGCCAACACCTTCCGAGACAGAAGCTGCAAACATTCTAACAACAATCAAAAGTGGAGAAATGCTTCAGCAAAGAAGCAGCATTGACCAGTCTGCGTCAGCGGCGGCGACGGTGGCGGCCGCATTAACACTAGCCACCGGAATGTCAACGGCGGAAAATGCGTCTTCATTAAGGTATGGGAAAAAACTCAAAAGTGAGCAGCAGGGCCGCCAAAACTTAAAAAACTTATAACAATATGACTGTACGCCCAACTGTAATTGAAAGCGTTACAAGTATTTGAGTTAATTATATTATTATAATACAGTTATCACTCGTAGGCTCATCATCACCATCATCATCATCATAATCATATTTGGCTCTACAACCGGGGTCCTGTCCTGGCATATTGCAAAAATCTCCCTCCACCGGTCTTGATTTCATCCATATGATGATATCCAATTTGGCATCCCTAAACTCTGAGCGTCCTTGTCTACGCCATCGCCATCCTTTCAGCGTAGGCTTAGCCGGCCTCGCTGTCGCGTTCCATAAATCCTACCGCAAATGACTTTCCGAGTAGGATCCTCTTCACTCATGCGAGCTAGCTCTCCTGCCTATCGGAACATAATTCTCTTCCCTCGGCGCTCGTAGATTTCATCACTGTAAAGTCTCCGGAATCGTCCTTCCTCACGTCCTCCGTCCTTCACTCGAACTAAACGGCTAATAGGTCAGAATGCTTTTTGTTAAATTTCGGATCCATATGTAAAGGCTGGTATTACCATTGTCTTTTACACCAGCAGCTGTTTGAATGCTATGAATTCCTGAATTTGAAGAGTCTTGACAGACTAAAGTAAGCTTTGAGCAGCCTTGCACGTATTTCTGTTTCCATGCTGTTATCGGCTGCTACAGTTGACCCGTGATAGCGTTCCCTTAATTTAGTGAGGGACCAATGTTGGATCTTCTGCTCTCAGACGTTGCCACCATGTACTTTGTTTTGTCCTCATTTATGTGCAGCCCCAGATTTTGTGCCACCCACTCGATCTGGATGATATCTTTCTGTACAGCTCTTGGGTTTCTACCAACGACGTCATTGTCGTCTGCGTAAGCCAGTATCTGGACAGCACAGGATCTCAAGTCTTAGTGTTGTCAGAATAGGACTCCCCACCTCTGCCTTTCTAGTAGCAGCTAGAGAGTCGTACCACATTCGTATGGCCCAGGACCCAAATAATCACTCATCTCGTTGAAAGAGACGTGACAGCTCAACGCCACCTTTGATGTTGGTGAGTCCACAAATCTTGATTGGTGATAGTGCCCGGCCCTCTTATTCTTAATATCCGCCTTAAGCATTTGTTGGCAAAGACCTGGACTCGCGCGTCGTAATTGACTATGTGGTGACTTTCCAAGTTCCCCAGCCATACAAAAGTACTGAGGGAAAGTTAGATCTGAAGATCGGTAGCTTTAGGTTTCGAGAGATTTGTAAATAGTTCCAGATATTATTTAGCATTCTATAGGAGGAATATCACGCCTTGTTCACACGGCAGCACACATCCGAATCAGCGGCGCCATTTCTTGACATCCAGTTGCGCCCATATAACAAACGTATCGACTTCCTCTATCTCGGGTGTCCTTCACATGTTCCACTAGCGTTGACCTTGCTTGATTGCCGAGTAGATGTTAAAAGCAGAGCATGTTGAGTCGCGGTAATGCCAAGTCAATCCAGTTCTGGCCAAAAATAGTTCAACATGGCACAATAACGAACTCCATTCACCCTAACTATAGGAAACGAGGCATAAAATAGTGACATTTCAGAGTGACTTAGCATGGGACATAACAGTGTGACATTTAACATTAAATTTTTTGAACCTTAAACATTGACGTTGTCACGTCAAAACATAAAGCAGCGCAGCACACCAGCGCACACAGACCATAGTCATTATAGTATGGCGTAATCTGATGTCGCATTAATATTAATAAAAAAAATTGTATGGGAGCCTCCAGACTCCGCGGCTTAATCACTACAAAATTTTAACAGAAAAGGTTGTCATAGGAAATACACATGTGAGCCAAGTTTCAATAAAATCGAGCTTTGGGAAGTGGTTTGAGAATTAAACCCAAGATTCCACGACAAACAGACAGACAATCACACGGGCACGCGAAGTTAATATGGAGAATTTATTAAAAATAAAGTGCTTCCTATAGAGGTAACATTAATTTTTGTTTTTGTTTTCCCAACAGTGAGGACAAAAAATACATGGAATCATCATCGTCTAAAGCTGATTTACCAGCAGCGGCTGGAGCAGTACCATCGCCATCGTCATCATCGTCAGCCTGTATGCTACCAGCAGTATCACCCCAACCACAGCCTTCTGCTGACAATCAGCATCATCAGTTGTCAACAGCATCATCAACAGTCACTGCAATATTCAATCAGCAAGATCAGCAACAGCATGGTGAGTTTTCCCTCTCAGTCAGCCAGCCTATTGTTCGTTTAAGAGTTTAATGTTTTTTTTATTTTCTGTTACCAACAGGCCATTTAGAAGCCCTCGCTTCAGCAGCTATATTGCAAGCCGCATCATCTACATCCTATCAACAACAGCAGCAGCAGCAGCAGCAACACCAACAACAACAACAGCAACAGCCAACATCCACAACAATTTCTTATGGTGGTGTTGGAGGAGGAGTAGTAGCAGCAGGTTCTGGTGACGATAGTCAAATTGAAGTGAAGACAAATCGTCGCGTAGAATTATTGCCAACTAAAAACGATTCTTCCGAGGTTGTCCAACGGCAGTTTGAAAGCGACGGAATAGTACGAATGACATCGTCATCATCGAATGCTGCGGGTACAAGAATTGTAACTAATGCTGCTGCTCCCACAACACCAACCCACCCACATTCGTCTTCTACAACTACATCTGCCTCTTTCGGCTCTTCACAGATGGCCGAAATTTCTAGACTTGCGACAACTCGCACGCCTGTTACCATTCTGACAGCCCAGCAGAATCTACAAGCTCGTAGGGTTGTCAAAGTTAAAAATCAGATAACAATGGCTCCGTCGACTGCATCGGCGGCGGCTACCTCTGGCACAATATCTGCTAACTCTCAGCAACAACAAAAACAAACCGAACAACAACACCACGGCACTGCTGTAAGTTAATAAACATTTTTACTATCGACATTTTGATTGTAATCTCAATGTTCTTGTTGTATTTGTATATTTCCAATGTGCGTGCAGTCCTTACGCAATAACGTCGCCACCAACAAATCCGATCCGGAATCTAGTAAATGGCATACAGTCGGTATCTTTAAGGGTCTATCGCATACGGTCACAAATTACATCGACAACACCCACTACAATGACTCAGTATCGGAAGATTATAATTCCGACAATTTGCCAGATTTGTCGGGATATCCGCGAACAAATCTCGAACCAGGAACAGCGTATCGATTCCGTTTGGCTGCAATTAACTCGTGTGGTCGCGGCGAATGGGGTGAGGTATGCTATTATTGTCTTTAGTTTAAGGCTTCTTTTTCCATATCGATCCCACATTTTGCAGGTGTCAAGCTTTAAGACTTGTCTGCCTGGTTTCCCCGGTGCACCATCTGCCATAAAGATTTCCAAATCACCAGAAGGTGCACATCTGACATGGGAGCCACCGCCATCACAGAATATCGATGAAATTATTGAATATTCCGTATATCTGGCGGTTAAGCCAACGAGCAAGGATAAAATGCCCCAACCACAATTGGCATTTGTTCGCGTTTATGTTGGATCATTAAATCAATGTACGGTCGCCAATACCTCATTGGCAAATGCACATGTCGATTGTTCCAACAAACCAGCAATTATATTTCGAATTGCCGCACGAAATGAAAAGGGCTACGGTCCGGCGACACAAGTGAGGTGGCTTCAAGGTAAGAGTTGTTTTTGGATTATTTTTTTTCAGTTTTGTTATGTTTTTTATATTGTATTGTAACATAGCCAATTAGATAATATAGTGTATAACAAAGAATTACTGTTTATTGTATAAGCGTGACAGAGACTTTGTCATTTACAATAGTTGTTTAGTAGTTAGAAAAGTATAATAGTTTATGCCTTTGTTTGTGATGAGATTTCATCACAGTTGTCAAAACCACTTTGTGTTTTAGTGAGACATATAATTAGTATTTAGTAATTAGGAAAGTATAATGGTTTATGTCTTTTTTGTGATGAGATTTCATCACAGTTTTTAAAACCACTTTGTGCTTTAGTGAGCCATCTATTTAGTAATTAGTAATCAGGAAAGTGTAATGGTTTATGCCTATGTTTTGTTGTTGGGGTTGCTCCTCCTCCATCCTCATATAGACATATAAAGAGTTTTTCTTTTCTTTTCTTTTTATCTTTAATATGCTTAGCAGATCCTGCGACTGCAGCCAAACAACAAGCATCCTCCGCTGCAGCGGCGGCTGCAGGTTCATTGGCACTAAAACGCAGCAATCAAGAACGAGGTGGTGCAGCTGTCGGTTCATCACCATTACATCCAGTTCCGAATAAAAGACTTCGAGGAGGTGCAACAGTGACGGGCGTTACAACTATAATGCCACCACCACAATGCGGCGAGTAAACTTATAATACACACACACACCCACACACGCCCACTCATATATATTGTTTTATATCTAGGCATTAGGTAGGTTATATTGTTTTAATTTGCATGATAATAAACTGAACGAAATTTTGAATATATTATTTAAATACGAATAAAATAAAATATCTTACGTATTATAATTACACAGAATATATTGTAATTGAGATCAAGACCACCCATTATTTTTTTTATAATTGTTTATAAGTTACGTTCACAAAAATACTATACAGTCAATACTGATTATGATGAACAATAATCACCTTTATAACTAACATTCGAACGTAAGTTTGAATTGTCCAGAATCGTTCGAACTCAATGTGACATTTTTATCTGCTTCAGATATTCCGATCGATCGACATCGAAAGAATCGAAACTGATTTGTAAATTTAACGTGAAATAAATTAAGGATTTCGGGAAAAAAATAAGGATTTCGGGTTAATAAATAGTGTCGTTCAAGACACGAAACTGTTCTTGATTTTGAAAAGTTGATCATTTTGACTGATTGGAGATTTTGACATTTTGATGAAGTTAACTTTTCATTCTCGTTCGAATGTCGATAGGAAACAAGTTTCTCAAATGACAAATTGAGTTCGAAGGATTCTTCATAATTCGAATCAAATTCAGAATAAGAGTGAATATTATTTTTAAATTAAACAACCAATAAAAATTAAAATCGAACGGTCTTGTTCTTTGTAATCGGCGCACACTCCGTCCGTCTCGTCCGAAGTTCGGACTATTTCTTGGTTGCAATACACTTGAAGACGGGAGCGAAGTTTGCGAACAAAGTTTGTTAACTCGTCACTCACAGTAACAATTTCTAGATCTCTGTGAATATCACTATTCCTTATGTACCATACCATGGAGCATTTACGATTGTTCTTTACGTTTTGTTTTGAAATGTTTGTAATATTGATATATTGCTTGGTTTGGTAAAACCCCAAAGTTGTATACCGTATGTCCAAAACGGTTTGAGCACTTGTTTATATAGGAGCAGTTTGTTATATACGCTTAGTTTCGAAAATCTTCCGATAAGCCAATACATCTCTCTGAGCCTGATTTCGAGCTCATCGCGCTTCTTATTCACGTGTGACTTCCACTTAAGTTTTGCGTCTAGAGTCATTCCTAGATGCTTAGCCTCGTTTGCATACGGTATTTTCACCGAGTTGATGACAAGGGGTAAATTATTCACCTGTCCCGGTATGTAAAATTGACATGTGTTGACTTCGTATCGTTGAGAACAATTCTACAGGTCTTTGTTCTCATATTTTGTCTAAAGCTCGTTGAAGTTATCCCGTTTATGATTCAATAGTATTACCCGTTGCGACGATACCCGTATCGTTTGCGAACGTGGCTACGACTGTCTCTTCGTCTTGAGGTATGTCTCTTGTGTAAAGCAAGAACAGGATTGGACCAGATATGTCCAGAAAAGCGCTAGAACATATATTTTTCTCTTCAAGGGCTTTTTCAATCTCGTTCGCTATCCGATAGACCTGATCAGTTGTGGAATGTTTGACCCTAAACCGAACTATATGATTTTTTCTCGTTCGGACATTTGTCAGGTTTTGGAACCATTATGACTTCAGCGATTTCCCATTGCCTCGGAACTCATTAAAGTCTGAAGGAAGCTTTGACAATATAAAGACAAGTAAATAAATCATATCCTGGAGCTTTGTTATTTTTCAACTTTTTTATTATCTCTCGAAGTTCGGACAGCGGTATGGCTTTAATGTTAATGTTGTCGGTTTCCGTGTTGTCATTGGGATCTTCGGTCGATGGTTGTTCATCGAACGGCTTAAACGTTGCTTCTAAGTGCTTGGCAAATAAATTCGCTTTCTCTTTGTCTCCTTTTGCCCATTCACCGTAAGCTTTTCTTATCGATGGCGACTGCAAAACCGGTTTCTTTATGGACTTCATGGCTTTCCACAGCGAGTAGTTTGAAGTCTTATCGGCAGTCAAGCCTTCAAGGTAAGCAGAAGGTTCGCGATTTTTGAGATCTTGCAGCAAGTTTTTTAGCTTTTTGTAACAGTAACTGACAGTAACATTCCGCCCATCAATGACCAATGATTCCACCGGCACATAAAGCGCACCAAACAGTAATTTTCTCTGGTACTTATTCGGGAAATTGTTACATCCGGCAGCTCCGTTTGATTTGGGTGCATATCGCTGGCGAATACATTACAGGAATGGAAAAAATGCTCCTTCCATCGCTTGAGCTGATCCTCACCTGAACTAGGCCTTTCACCGGACGTTGGCTAGAGCGGTGAGCACCTGTCAACTCTTTGGTAATTCGCTGCACTTCTCTCATTTTCCTTCGATACAGGGACTCTAGCTGTATCCTCGCTGCTGCTGGGGTATCTACAGTACGAGCTTTAAGTAGCTCACGTTCTTCAATCCGCCTCCAGGTTTCCTCGGAAAGCCACGTGCTGTGCCTTGTCTGACTTCCAACAACAATACTTTTCGCTCCAGAAGTGAAAACATTTTTAACAGCTTTCCAATGTTCTTGGATGGTTGTCGGCAGTGCGCTGCTGATTGCTTCCCATCCTTGCAATAAATGATCCCTTAATTGTTGTAGCACAGCATAGCACGGTGAATCAGAGGAAAACAACATGCATCTGCGAGTCACCGCACATTGAGCGTATTTGCTACGCATCAGTGAGTTAGCTCAACTCACTTGATCGTAAAACAGCTGTTCAAGAAATGTCAAAACGCACAGAGGCATAGAAAAACTGTGTTTGCTTTACATATGTCGTAGAGGTGGTATAGGTTTGCGTCTGTGTTTTACATCTGCTGCGTGCATTGTGCGGTGTTCAGTCATTGTGCGATACAGAGCATTAGGCTACGCTGTGCTGTGCTGCGCTCAATATGCGCTTATCGTCAACGTCGGCTGATCACCACACTGTCGATTTGGTTGGATGATGATTGCCTGTAAGGTGACACCCAGCTGACTTTGTGGCAGATCTTATGCTCAAACATGGTGCCTCCTATGACAAGGTAGTTGGTGTTGCAGAAATCAACAAATCTAAGAGCATTGTCATTTCGTTAGCCGATGCCATGCTTCCCAATCATATGCCATAGTCCTTACTTGGCATTCAAGTCCCCCATAGCTATGACGATATATCCGTTTGGCATTGCGTTGATTACAGCGATTAGCTGACTGTAGAAGTTGTCCTTTTCATCCTCATTCGAGGGATTCGTTGGACGATTATATGACGACCTTAAAATGGGCGTAATGCACGATCATTATATTCAGCTTATATTCAGAGGACATGAACATTTTTCAGCGAACGTGTGTACATTTGTACGGATTTACGGATGTACGGATGCACGGATGTACGGATTACCGATGTACGTTTATTTGTTTGTTTGTCATGTCGTATATCTCGGCTTCTACCATTGATGGTAGAACATCAACATCAACATTTGATGGTGATGGCTAACAGAACCATTATTTTGATAAAGTAAGTACCAAAATTTGATATTTGTTATAACAAAACTTGGACCTTGGACCGCAACGGTCTGTTGTGTGTCAAATACTTTTATTATTCAATGTGATCACAAACGAGAAATTTTTTCGTTTTTAGAAAATTGACTTGCAATTAAATAAAACAAAAACAGGCGGTTCCCACACTCGCATTATTTAACCCATTTCCTTTTTCATTTCCTTCACTCGGTAGATGTTGGCGGCGGTGGTGGTGGTATGTTGCTGGTTGTTGTCTCCGATAGGATCAGCAATCAAAGGTGGGTGGGTGGTGGTGTTGCTGATTGTTTGTTGCGTACAGATTATTCCTTAATTCTATATAATGGGCGTAACATTTTAAATTTTTTTCACTACACACATTAACATATGATTTTATAAAAATTGTAGGAGTATGCAATTCAGCAAAACTTAAAAATAACAATTTTTCTCACTTACAACTGTTTCAAAGTCGTCTTCGTAATTAATTTATTTATATTGTAAGTCTTGTTATTTTAACAAAACACACATACAGCTTTATACAGGCTCGTACAATATATAGACACACACACACATATATATATATATATATATATATATATATATATATATATATATATTTTTCTATATATATATATATATATACATATACATATTCCTACATATAAGAAAAACACAAACTAAGTTGACGAAAGTTTTTATTTAAGCAAATCATTTGATTCGGGAAATGTACACCAACTATTAACAATACAACTAAGATATATTTATGTTCTTTTGAATTAATTTCTCGCAAATTAACATACATACTTTTGTAAGTGTGACAACATATTAATTCATACTCGTACAATACATAATATATGTAAGACCTAAATTAACTCTCGATGTACGAAGTACATAAGATAGCACTCAAGACACCACATTGTAAAAAGATAACACCAAGCAATCTGATTTTATAAGACGATAATATAAAAAACAATACATTGCTTTGTTAAAAATGTAATGAGAATCAATCAATCAATCAAACAATAATTATAAATCCAGAAAAATGTTTAACAGAAAACAACAAATCACAACTACTACTACAATTTTTGTTTGAAAATATAATACATAATAAAGTTATTTCATTAATAAACAACAACAAGGCGATGAGAATTGTTTCTGTCGTCGTCTAGTGAGCGTACAAATCTGTCAACTAGATGGAACAAATTCTATCCTTTTTTAAATTTAATATTGCCGTTGTATTTATTCAAGTACAGGTACAAACTTTAGTGTGTGTGCTAAACAACGTATACAGCAATAGACACGGATTGAGAATGAAGTACTGTAGCATGAAGTATGCACACTTAAACTCCATACGAGAAGAATGATAAGAGGAGTACAGAGGTATAGTAAGTACGACCGATAACATTTTATCGCACGACACGATATATATAACAATGGTTGAGTTCACCTTGCAATAAAATGTCACAACTGTATAAATAAGAAGGCTCTATAATATAAAATATAGAAATATGTTTAAACTATTTGATTGACTAACATATATTAAACATTTTTAAAAATACCCTCCAAAGACCCCAAGGGACCTATCAAAAGATCTCTTAAAAGACTTCAAAAAAGTACCCTCATTAGACCCCCAAAAGATTCCTAAGAGACTCACAAAAGACTCCAAAAACGCCCCCCATATCAAGATCCCAAAAAAACCCTTAAATACCCACACAAGACAGTCAAAAGACCTCTCAAAATACTCCCAAAAGACCCTTAAACGACTCCAAAAATACCTCCATATTAAGATCCCTAAAACATTCCCAGAAGACCCTTAAATAACCCCACAAGACGGTCAAAAGATCACCAAAAGAGTCGCCAAAATACCCTCAAAAGACTTACAAAGAACACCAAAAGACGTTCAAAATACACCCGAAAAAATTACCCAAAGACCGAAAACCTCCTAAAGAGCCCCAAAACGACTCAAAAACATCTTCAAAAGACTCCCAAAAGAACATCAAAAACTCCAAAAGACTCCAAAAAGATCCCTAAAACACTTCCAAAAGACCACCAAACGTCCCTCAAAGGGACCTTAAAAAACATCTCAAAACAATCACAAAAGACCCCCAAAAGACTAACTGACTCGCAAGACCACACCAAAAGCTTCCAAAAGACTCCAAAAAAACCGCAAAAGGCCCCCAAAACGTTCGCAAAAAGAAACATAAGACCCCCAGAAGAATCACAAAGAATCAAAATATCAAAATATTCAAAATATGCCTCAAAAAATTAACCAAAAGACCGCAAAAACCTTCGAAAGACCCTCAAAATGACTCCAAAAAGGCATTCAAAAGATTCTCAAAAGAACCCTAAAACACTCAAAATACACCCTAACATCCCGCAAAAGAATCACAAATACCACCAGAAGACCATTAAAGAACCCCTCAAAACCTTCTAAAGATCCCCAAAGAGACTTCTAAAAGATCCTCAAAAACCTCCAAAAGACTCTCGAAAGACCTCTAAAACATTCCCCAAACATCCTCAAAAGTCCCAAAAATACCTCCCAAAAAAAAAACCCCAAAACATTCCGCAGACACCCAAAAAAAATCACAAAGAACATAAGAAGACCCTCAAAATAACCTCATAAACCTTTTAAAGACCACCAAAGACACTACTAAAAGACCCCCATAAGTCACCCGAAAGATCCCTAAAAGACCCTCTGAAGGCCCTGCAGCCAACCGAAGAGCCTCAAAACACCCCCAACCCCAAAAGGACTACCCGAAAAATCGCCCAAAACCTTCCCAGAAGACTCCAAATCAATCCCAACCAAAATGCCATCAAAAGACTATCCCTATCACATTGACAGTCTGGGGCTTTACGGTCTGTGTACTGAGTTGGAGTCGGCTAAAGCAATAGTTGACTGTCACTGCTTCGATTGTCAATTTTGATTATCAACTTTTCTTTGTTCTGCGTAAAGTGATTGCTAAAAATTTAATGAAAAGCTATAGTACTTAGACCCATCGGTGAACCCCAATCAGCCAAACTTGTCGTTGGTAACCAACACTTCCGAGAACTTTTAAAGTAGCAACCAGGTGAAGGATACTCGCAGGTGGAATATGTGTTGATCTTATTCCTGGTGGTAAATCGAGTAACCGCAAAACATACATAAATGTTTCTTTGTTTAGTCGAAATATATATAATTAATGTGTCGAAAATAACTAATTAATAAATATCCATAGTCTTAAAGGTACATTGGGTTAGGAAGTTTCAGAATATTTGCTTTATTCCTAAAGTTAATTCTAATTCTGAGCAATTGAACTTTTTTGTAGTCATTTTCTTCATTTCTCGTTCTGGTCGCCGCATAGAAAATTTGCATTAAAGTATATTATATATTACTGTTCACTTCTTTTGTATTTTCACTTTTCTTTTTTTTTCACTAAACTTTCGATTTATAGTGGAGCTGAAGCTGACACAACTTATCTTTCTCAAAAAAAAATTAAACAAAATGTATAAAAGTGACACAAAAAATGTGCAACACCTCATACGGCGGAATATTAGAAAAATTGTAAATATGTCAACAAGTTAATTTTTTTAATACTTTTTATTTATTTTTAATTTATAAATCTTCAAAAGCTAAATCACGCATGCAATAGTCTGACCAATTCGTTTGATCATCGAGCTGCTTTATTGCTTCATCCCGAGTGAAATTGTTTTCCCGCATAAAGATGCGAATTGTCCATTCTGAAAGCATTGCATTTATGTAAAAATGGCTTAACTGAAAGGAAGAAAACGGGATAAGCAAATACTAGGAACAATGATACAAACGCATAAAACTTACAAATGGAATTCTCTCCGTGTCCGGCTGATAGTGATCCTTCAAGAAATGCATCACTTTCAATTGCGTGGAAACTTTCAACAACTTTTGTGTTTTTATGTGATCGATGCCTTTGTATGTCTTAACTGTTCCCTCATTACAATTCTGCTCGAAAATCTCATCAAGAATGGACTTGAACTCTTCGAATGAGCCGAGTATTTCATTTAAGCTCTTATCAGTGAGGGTTCTGTTGTGCACATAGAGATAATAGGTCATTTAAATGATCGAAAATGAAAAATAAAAACTTACAAAATCGCAACTTTCCCAGGTGTTGACTGATTAAGCTTGCGAAAGTCCTCACTTCGCTGTTGCACATCTTCTGAGATTTCAGACAAAGGAAGATTTGTTTTTGTTGCACTTTGTCCTCCTTTATTGATATAGCTAAATGTGCTAGGCTTCTTCGGTGTTGATGTTGAACAAGCGATTGCACTGCACCTCACCAGTTGCACTGTCAACCTTCTCTTCTCAATGAATGGTATTTTGGGTGTTGAACTAGGTACAGGGCACTTCTCCTGATGCAGTGTCATCCTTCTTTTTTTTTGCTGCACCTCTTTGTTGCGTGATTCTAAAGCCATCAAATTTTTTATGCGAGCTGATCGACGAGGAAACTTCCTATACTCGTCCAATGATTTCTTCGCTGGTTCGTTTAATTCGTTAGTTAGCGTATCTGCTTTAGAGGAGGCATCATATGGGGCATTTTCATTTTTGGACGATTTTTGAGTTGCTGACATTGCATCAATGTTTCTCAATAACTGATCTGTATACACCTGGTGCTACATTGATGTATATTTTATATAAATTTAAATACTTTTACAATACCTACGACCTACCTGTTCAACAAGGACGTCTAAAACGGCAACAATGACGGTATTCGTTGGCCCACTAAAGGGTTTATATAATTCGTGTGATTTCTCAGACCTTTTTATGTTTACCTGAATACCACCACTTAAATGCAATTCTTCGAACTCATCATCTATCAAATCAGCTATTTTTGAAGCATTTAAAGAATTTACGAAATTTTTGAGACTTTCTTCAAGCTCTAACCAATGTATTACACCCAACCACTTGTTGGTATTAATGCTTGAGCTTCCAATTGGAAGCTTTTGATTTTGTATTTTTATGTCGCACACGACTTTATTGCCGGAGCATTTCTGTTAAAGAGAAAATAATTATTTTATTATAAATCTATAATGTTTTATCTTACATAGTCAAATGTTTCAATATGACGCGAGTGCATTATTGTTCAAAGAAATTTAAAGTAAACAACAAACGTATCGGCCAAATTCAAAGCGCACAAATAAATACACTGGCAGTAATAGGTCTGTTCATGTACGCGAAATTTCATAACAATAGATTTGTTCGTTTTTTTTTTGTTGAAAAAATTAAATTAAACTTTCACGACAACTCACTTGATTAAAATGTCAAAAATCAGATATGAATTCTCCGAGAAAAATTTAATCTTTCTGAGTCTTTTTCCTTACGCTTCGATAACCTTCATATTTCTTTTTCTCTGAAAATAATGAATATATTTATTCTTTGAGAGCTGTAGTTATTTGTTAGTTTCTTCAAACATGTGTCATATCAACGACTACTATGGAGCATTCAGGCGAGAAATAAAACTTTTCTTTGATACTAAAAAAAAAACACAACAGAGTGGAGGCAGTAGCAATTTTTATTGGGAATTTCTTTTTTTCTATTACAAATTTGATTTTTAAAATTTATGCATTATTTTACTTAATTTTATAGATTGCCGACTTTGAACTTGTTTTAATTGACACTAAAGAATAACTTAACAGATAATTTTTTTGATCTGACAGAGATCTGAAAAGAGAAAAAAAAATAACGAATAGGTAATTTCTCTGTTCTTTTCGATTCCTCCGACATAAAAAATGGAGTTGTGGGCACAATACGACTTTCTTTTACGGACGGAACCGTAATCTTCAGTAAATGTATATTAAATTTATTTTTATTTTTTTAGTTTTTTGGTCTTTTTGTCTTAAGACATGAGAAATGACGTAGACTACTATGGAGCATTCAGGTGAGAAATAAAACTTTTCTCTGTTACTAAAAAAAATACAGCATCTGACATTTCTGATCAGAGAAAAAAAATGATAGAATTTATCGGATAATTCTCGGTAATTTCTCTGTTTTCTCTGATTTCTCCGGCATAAAAAAAACACCACGCCCAGTATTTGAGTTTGTGATTTTACTACAAAAGTACTTGCAAAATCCGTAAAAGATAAAAATAGACAGTTTCCCCTCTAAGCTTTTACTTTTACTACAAAACTTTATGTGTAATTTTCAACTTTACACTGTCTGTCAAAGTTTTTTTTGTTGATATGTATGGCAATATGGTGATAAATGAATAAAATTCTCACTTACAAAATTTCAAATGAATATTTTTCAGTCATTTGGGATAATCGATTTAATATTTTTTTATTTTTAATATCTTTTTTGGGTCCCGATTTGCGTCGTTTCGATTTGCGTTCTCAAACAAAAATATCGCTTTGCATTGTTTCCTCGACTTGCGTCCCTACAAGCATGAAAATAAAAGTCATGCCAATGAACGAAGCTGCTATGACAAGGGCAAAATGAATTGTTAGCAAATAAAGGTAATTTATGTTCCTTAATATTTTTATTTTTAATCCCTTACTTGAGACTATGTAATCTAAATATGTACATACATATATTGAAATAAAATATTTATTAAATTAAATGAATTTTTCAATGAAATAAAAATATATCAACTTTGGAACCAATCTACTGCCAAGTATTGAATATTATGGGAAAATTTGTTTCGATTTGCGTCACAAAATATATTTTTTATAAACTTTGTAACCAATATAGGAAT
The DNA here is from genome assembly GCA_947095585.1 of Nephrocerus scutellatus. Lineage (NCBI taxonomy): Eukaryota > Metazoa > Arthropoda > Insecta > Diptera > Pipunculidae > Nephrocerus > Nephrocerus scutellatus. The sequence goes on from OX352766.1 coordinate 4,232,452, forward strand.
ATACGAATAAATGTGTTTCTGTTTGCGTTGTTTCGTCCAGAGCCATTCTACATCGCAAATCGGGACCCCAGTGTATATAAACATGATTGTACATTTGTACAATCTCACAACTACTAAACCACTGGTAGTATCGAAGCAATATTCACACCGTATGTTCGTTTGATGCTCCGATAAGTTTATTTTTTGTTGAGCACTGTAGGTGGCGCTGTAATTGAGATGTCATCCGCATAAAAACCTCATCATGCCTAGACTACTAGACGTATCAAAGCCATATTAACACTATATGTTTGTTTGGTGCTCCGTTAAGTTTATGTTTTTTTTAAACACGGAAGTCAGCGCTGGAGTGGAGATATTTACGAAAACCTGGTTTAGCGTTTGGTCTATCGGTGCATATACTTGTTATCACATTACGCCTAAACTACTAGACATATTAAAGCCATATTTACACCGTATGTTCGATTGGTGCTTATAAATATTTATAATGTTTTTTTGTCCTGATAGGTGGCGCTGTAATCGATATATTTTTGAAAATGTCATTCTGCATGTATACATAACCTCATCACGTCTTAATGACTGGAAGTATCGAAGCCATATTCACAACATAAGTTCGATTGGTGTTCCGATAAATTTATGTTTGTTTTGGATCAGGTAGGTGACGCTGGAGTGAAGATTTTGATTTTGTTCGGCCCCTGATTTTTTTAAAATTAGCCCTATTTTTTCAATTTTTAAACACATGTGTATCTCCGATGGACAAAACTTTCTGTAACACTTTTGTAGTGAACGGGCCCTGAGGACCGAGGGGGCCCATACACATTTTTTAAGAAATAGCCCGATTTCTTCAAATTTTAAACACATGTGTATCCCCGATGGACAAAACTTTCTGTAACATTTTTGTAGTGAACGGGCCCTGACGACCGAGGGGGCCCATACACATTTTTTAAGAAATAGCCCGATTTCTTCAAATTTTAAACACATGTGCATCTCCGATGACAACACTTCCTATTGAAATTTGTTAGAGATCGGTCGCCAAAGTCGGGGACTCCCATACATATTTTTTACACATGTATATCTCCGGTGATAACAGTTTTTGTAATCATTTTGAAGTAAAGGAGCTCTATAATAGTAATTTTTTCCAAATTAACCCGGTTCAAACTTTGCACACATATGTATCACCTTGTAGAGAATTAACATGAAATTTTTTATTATTATTAATAAGTACATGAAATAATTGAAAATAAATGAAGAAAGTGAATTGTTTTACTCTGTATACAACATGCTGGATATTTTTACATCGCAAATGCTGGCAGAAAAATTTGAAAACATTTGAAAGTTTTTTGACATCGAAGTAAATGATTGTGTAAATAGATTCAAAATCTACGTTACCACAATTAATGCTATCAGAAAAATCTCAAGTCATTTTAATTTTCTTATATATTAACAAGCGGAAATACACGGCACTTCCCGACAAGATTAAAGAACACGATTAAAAGAACATCAAGTGCTTAGCACGGTTCCTTTAAATGATGGGTTTTTTTTAAGCCACAAATATTTCAGATTTCCATTAAAAACATTCCAGCATTTATTTATTTATATTCAATTATTTTATAACAGTTCTAGTTGCTCCAGATATACCACCTTTTTTATTTTCTACCTTTTAGGGGGCTAGTAGTATTTAAAAAAAAATATTTTTTTATATAATTTTATTTTATACTTTTTAGTTTTTAATGAAATATGTATAAAAAATTTCAATATTATTGAGATGGGATGGTAATATGGAGACACCCACAAGTCCCCCAAAATACCCTCAAAAGACTTCCGAAAGACCCCGAAAGGACTCTCAAAAGACCCTCTAAAAACCCCTCAAGACCCCGTTAAGATCACGTTATGATCCCGATCAATATTTCCTTAAGGCCCCCATAAAACCCACCTTAATATTACCTCTAGACCCCTCGAAACACTCTCAAGACCCCACTTTAAAAAACATTAAAGCTTCCTTTAGACTCCACTCTCGACACTCTCAAAATCTCCTCAAGGTCCCTCAAGACCACCCCAAGACAACCTAAAAACCTTCTTAAGACCCACTCAAGACTCCACTCACGATCCTCTCAAAATCCCCTCAAAACCTTCTTAAGATCCCCTCAAGAACCCCTAAAGACCACCTAAAGACCCCCTTAAGGATCCTCACAAAAGTCCCTCGAGACCCTCTCAAGAACACCCCACGACCCCTTCTCAGAACCCCCTTAGAACCCACTCAAGATTTCCTTAAGACTTCCACAAATCCCTCTTATGAACCTACTCAAGATCATCTCAGAATCCCTTAAAACCCCTCTCAAAACCGGCTCAAGATTCACGTAAGAAGCTCCCAAAACCCTCCTAAGACCTAACTCAAGACCTCTCAAACCCCCTCAAGTCCCCTTTTAAACCCCAACTAAACCCTCCTAAGACTCTACTCAAGACACTCCCGAAATCCCCTCAGGATCCCCTCACCATTTAAAGACCCCCTCAAGACCCCACTAAAGATCCCCATAAAACCCTCTTTAGTCCTACCCCAAAAATGCGTACGAGACTTACTCACACATTTGTAATGAAAAATGCATGACAGAATGACATATCAACCAACAGAAAGACAGAGGCAAGTTAATAATAAAAGCATTTAAAAAGCGTGACAGAATGACATATAAACCGACCGAAAGTCATAGGCAAGTTAATAGAAAAGCATTAGTTTGTATTAAATACCTTGGGACTTACGCGACATCTGCATTATATTAGTGAATTTAATTGAAAATTTTATTGTGAGCGAATTCCAGGATGAAGTCATGAAAAATATGACATTGCCTGAAGTGGATGCTTTATGTCGTATTTTGTTTTGTTTTATAATCCTGTGCTCGAGCTCAGATTTTTTATCGAAAAAACGAACACGAAAGCCGATAATCTTTTGTTTACATTGTTATGTTGCATGTGTTGTTGTTGTAGTTTATGAAAAAAGGGGTAAATCTCCCAAAATATCAAGATCTGTTTTAGGGGAAATCCGATCAACCGTAGATTGGTTTTCTAGAAAACAACTTGACAGCCAGAAAATAAATCTGCCCTAGATTTTTTTTTTTAAATACGACATTAGTTTAATAGGCGAACGCAATAGTTTTGCCGAATTGGTGCTTCTTTAATAAACTTTTAAGTTTGATAAGTTAGTTCTTTATTGAAGTTATTGAAGAATAATAAATGGGAAAAATGGGAAAATAAATTCTAAACCCTAATCGATTTGATTTCTATTCATTTTATATTATTTTACTCGTATTCACAAAACAAATGTAATAAAAGTTTTGTACTAATAGGTGAAAGATTGATTTTTCAATACCAAAAATCTATATCGAATAAAAAATTCGTTTGGGTTTATACGCGCGTTATTTTTATTCATTTTACTTTTCTTATTTTTTTATTAATTTGATCGTAATATCGCCCACAACGCCAAAGAAGTTAAACTTCAACCGCGTTTAAAGTTTTTTTTTATATTGGAAATATCTTGGATTAACCAACAGCGATTGAAATAATAATTTTTTTTATTTCGTCAGACAATCTCTGAATCATAAACAAAGTTTTATTTAAAAAATGTATTTAATTAGTTTTAAAAAGAAAATGTTCCTCTTGTTTAACTATAGATTTATTATAAAAATTATATTAGATGCACTTTATTTAAATCACAAAAAAAAAATGCTGGAAATATATTTGATACAAAGCAAAGATTTGAGAGAAAATAACAAAATGTTGTTCACTGGTCGAAAATGCTTCTTTGATTAACATCGATGTCGATTAGACTTTTTGACATTACACCACACAGCATCGCCTTTTTCCAGTGAACACAACCATTTTGTGTCAGTTTAATATTTTGCTTATATTTCACTACAAAAAGTCCGCGAACAGACCTATTATGGATTAAATAAATATCGAAATGGCTGCTTGCCGGTTTCGCCGATTATACATAAATATAATATGTAATTTGACCATTTTTTAACTATTTCCGAACTGTAGACGATTTTCAGACGATGTACATCTGTAGTCGCGTTGTTTTTTAAAATGTTTACTGTGTAATATTCCTATTGGCATATACAAACGTAATTAAATCAAGAATTATTACGGACAGTAATAGACAGACAGGCGATTTTGTGATTTTTTATTTGTTTTGTTAGATTTATATGCATACAATAAAAACTATTTGCAAAGAAGATGCTGGGAAGTAATAAGGTAAGAGTGACCATTTGATTTTGGAAATTTTCTTTGTTTTTCAACGGGTGCGCCGATGCGTTCAGATATCCAAGTGTATGCCGTACAAATGTGTAATAATATTTGGCTTTGTACGGCATCGGCCATCAGCCATTTTAACAAAAAAAGAAATATGGTGCGTACATAAAATAAGTTCAGTGTTATATCTGGAAAGATTTCCCAATGGCAAATAGTGCACATGTTGAACCGTCCGTGCAGTTCGACCTTTACTATTACACTCTATTATTATTCTGTTACAGTCGCAGTTGCAAAGGGAAAACGTCATTTCAGTGACGAACTTCATAAATCCCCAACGATTTTGGTACCTCAATGTTGATGAGCCCCGAAACACTTTGCGCGAATTTCAGGAATTGGAGAGCGAGCTACAGAAACGATATGCAGGGAAAAACGTTTCTCGTGAATTTGTTCCACAAGTTGGCGACATTGTGGCTGTAAATTTCATTTCGTGGAACAAAGTCATTCGTGGTCGCATCGAAAGTCTTGCCGAATTCTCAAATGCTGCCACAGAGTACATTGTATGGGCCTTGGATTATGGCTTCCCATTTCAGTCGCGTATTGACCACGTACATTTTATGAATAAGGAATTTTTCAAACGAATCGATCGCATTCGATGTGGTGCAATTGCCAATATTCTTCCCGCCGAAACAGAGTTTGATTTTGTCCTCGTCAAAGGTAAAATGGTCGCTCAAAAGATGTGGAACCGACGCGCAATTGAATCGTTGGAAAAGCTTATCAATGATGCTGCCAGTGTCGTATTCATTGAGAAATTCCAGGCACCAGAGAATGGCATGTTCTGCGGCGATCTAAAAATTGTCCATCATCATACAACAAAAGAATTCTTAGCGTCGCAATTTCTTATTGAAATTAATGTAGCAATTGAAGCGCCAAATTTCCGCAATATTTATTCCACATTGATGACCACAAAAATTCCTCGCTGGCAAACAAACAATAAAAACTCGACATTGATTAAAAACGAATTGATCCGGGGCGATATTTCCGCAGTCGGCAGCGAACAGGAATGCGATTTGTTAGCAAAAACCAAAGTGGCAGATTGGTGTGCTCGCAATGAAAATTTCGCAGGTAGTAGAGTGAGCTACGTTACAACACCCACGGATTGCTATGATATATCATGTGATGATTCAGTCAGTGTTAAAAATATAAAACGAACCATCCAAAATGAAAGCAACCATACACAAAAGAGTTGTGATAAAGGGTTAATAACAAATCGTCGGGAATTGCACAGATATTCCGTCCAGGAAGATAATTCAACATTCGAAACTAGTAACAATGTAAGTACATTAAATACTGTTCCAATTCGATTAATAAAGCTAAGGGAAAAGGTTTGTTTGAAAATTTGAAAAATGTTTTTATTTCTCTCTAAATAACTATATATATACCATATCTTTTATGTATAGGAGACAAAAAAGAATAATTCTAGCCAATTTGGTGCAGATGGAGGTTTATCAACGAGAACAATCGGACTAAGAGAACTAAGGAAACGTGTACGTTAAAGCATAATAACAATAATCATCTTGTTAAAGACGATTTGTTATATTTTCACATTTTTAAGTAGTTAAGTAGTTTTTAGAGGAGAATTTTTTGCTTTTGTTTTGCAGATGAGGCAGCAAAAAACATTTGAGGGTGTAATAGTGCCGGCTAGCTTCGACATAACTAATAAACCTCTGATTGAATACATATCCTCAAATGAAAAATCCGATTCGTCTCAATCTCAACAGCCGGCAGGAAAGCCTGAAATAAAAAATTCTAAAATGATTAATGCAGACAGCCATGATGAAAAGAACGTAAATTCGGTAACTATTATAACTATAATATTTATATATAGTTACACAATTTAGATTTTCGAGTTCGTGAAGGATATGGCAAACAAAAACATAACACAAGTTTATTAATTAACAAATTACAACTTTAATTAACAAAACTCAAAAATAATTTACAAATTACACTGTTGATTACTTATAATTTAAACAAAACACTTTTATATTTCACTACTGTTCACTTAGGTGGTAGCTTTTTCTCCTTGCGAGGACTTTTTAAGTAGTCTGGTAGGTAGGACTTCCAAATTACCACAGACCTTTGTGATAAAACTTTGTGCTATTTATAGTAAATTACAAGTATCGAGAAGTTTGATTTGATTTGAGCTTTATTTAGTATATAAAAAATACTATCAAATTTTACTTTTTCTTTTAATTACAAATTCATAATTTAAAATTTCTCTTTATAATATTTAATTAAACTCCTTTAAAATACTTTCAAATTTGCTTAATTTGTTAAGTTACTCGGAAGATTATTCAATAGAGATAAACCATTACACATTATCATGTTTTTGTTTTTCTCATTTTTATTCTAAAATCATTTCTATTCCTTAATCCATAATCATGAACATCACTAGTAAAAACTAACTTATCGTACAAATATTCAGGTAATAACTTATTAAATTCTCTATATTAACTTCACTTGCCCGTAGGTCGTCGGTCGGTCGTCGGTCGGTCGTCGGTCGGTCGTCTGTCGTGGATTCTTGCGATCAATTTTTAACCCACTTCCCATGGCCCGATTTTATTGAAATTTTGCACACATGTGTATTTCCGGAGACAACACTTTCTATTAAATTTTGAGGCCCCTCGGGCTACGGGGTCGGGGGGCTCCCAAACAAAAATTTTAAAAAATTTACCCGATTTTCTTCAAATTTTACACACATGTGTATACCCAATAAACAATACTTTTTCGAAAATTTGGTAGTGATCGGGTCCCGGGTTCGGCCGCAAGGCCCTTATACATTTTTTAAATATCTGTACTGGCATCAGATATTCGTCGCCCTTTATGGACTTTGTGCGGTGTGTGCTGCGCAGTCGGCTGCGCTGCATGGTTTTGTTGGTGGTGGAGAGAGAGAGAAATCTTAGCGCACGCACAAATGAACCCAGCAAATGAAACGAGACATACATGTTTTATGCTTACTTCAACTTACATTTTTATTATATACTGAATTGTATTTTTATTGATGTCGTTTTTTTTGTTGTCGATATCAACTTACAGATAGAACAACAAGTTTTCGCAATATTCTGTCATTTCGCGTTTTCATAAATTAGTTCAGAGCAGTCAAAGAGTTCTCAAGATAACTGCTCGTGTTTCTTATTTGCTCAGAGTATGAGCGTGCTCTACGTGCTCAGAATAAAATGATCTGAGCATTTTCAATTTTAACATCTGATGTCAAATGTCTGTTTCGATGATTTTCTCCTACAATAAAAAAAAATGGCCCAGGATCGAGGGGCTCCCATATCAATTTCTGCGATTAGAGAATTTAGATGAAAATTTTTAATTTTTATGGGTTGTTTTTTTTTTTATCTTAAAAATAAAGGTTAATGTATTCATTTTTATTCTTTGATCAATATTTAACCAATTTATGATTTGTAGCATTAAATTAATTGGCGTATATTTATTTACTTTAAGAATGCATCGCATTCCCTTATTTTGCAATTCTTCAGTCTATTGATCATTTCTCTATTAGACATAATTAAAATTGAAAAACTGTATTCAAAATGGTGCTTAATTATTACATTATAAATATTAATTGCAGTATTCAAAGAAATATTTTAACGAATACTATAAAGAAAATTAATTTTTTTGGCTAGTTTTTTACAAACATAGTCTAAATTGTTTAAAAAATTCAATGTATTATCTAAATTTATACCTAAATTTTTTTTTTTAGTTAACCGTTTCTATGACTTGATTATCTATAAGTATAACACTATTTCATTGCTATTAATAAACATGCATTTAGTTTTCGATATATTTAATTTCAATTTATTCATTTTACACCACACATCTACTTTTGCCAAATCATTGTTAACTTTTATCGTTCATTCCTCAACGGATTCTCCAACCACATATAAATGAGCATCATCAGCAAAAAGAAAAATAGTAGACCATTCGGGCATGCGCTTTCCCGCACTGCACCCACTAATCCACTAATCAATATCATATTAATCGGTCGAAATTCCTTACATTTAATTGTATTAGATACTTTTTCAATGGGGACAACCATCGATTCCTTCCATATATTCGGAAATGTAGCGGTCATCAAAGAATTGTTTATAATCGATTGCAAATTTCCGCCTATTAAGTCAAAACTGTCTATAATCATATTTCTATTAACAAAATTTATGTCTTTCTTTTTGTTCATCAATATTATAATGTTTAACAATTCACCGCAGCTCACTTGTTTAAAAGCAAAACGAATCTCGCGCCTTTCAATTCGATTTAAATAAGATATATATGAAATACTTTCATTTATAGAATTAATACTAGAGGTTTGCATGAATACATTCATTTGCTCTCTGCAATAGGGTACAGTACTTCAGTGTACTCTATTCATTGCAATAATACGAACTAGTGTGAACTGAAATCGAGTACCCATTACTAGGAAACAAACCCGGTACAACATTCGATCACCACAAACCAAAACGAATACCAAACAGTGTATTTCTCTTTTGCATTTGAATACTCTATCCAAACAAAACGTGTGCAGTAATAACTGTGATGGGAACCCATATAATAATGAATGTCTTGAAACGTGCCGCTAGATGCGATATCAAGCTGCTGCAACTAGAATATGGGTACAAACAAGGTAACTATTTGGGACACCTAAATATTCCAGACTCAATTCCTGAAAGAGACATATTTTGCCGGACACCATGGCCAGGGAGTACCTACCGAAAGGTTATTTGAGGTAAAAATATTGAACCGAGCAATCTGGTCTAAAGGTTTAGTCCAGTGGTGGGCAATAAAGGTCTGGTCTGGTACACAGACGAACAAAATTGTGTTTTTTGAGTTGGCGCTTGGTTATACGAACCCAACACCAAAGTCTCTATATCAATGGGTAAGAGTTATACTGTCTTCCAAGTGGAACTCCATACCGTTAAGATCTGCGCTAGGATAAAACTGAGTAAGGGTATTATAGGCAGCATGCACTGCAATCCCTGGCAGGGCACAGCAGGGTAAAACTCGTTTGGGTCCCCGGTCAGCAGGGTGTTGCATGCAACAAACATGCAGCTGAACTAGCTAGGGCTGGTTTAGAATCTGCGTTCTTAGGACCGTAACCTTACTGTGGTATCAGTTGGGCTACCACCACACCGATGATTAATAATTGGGAAAGTAAACTTCGTCTGATCAACTGGGAGAATACCCCAGGGATTAGACAGTCCAAACAGTTAATCTTTTCCTATAGGGATATCCTTGATCTAGACAAAGATAGCATCAGAAAGCTAAGTAAGCTTGGAGGCGGACGAAACATCAGAGCTCATCCTTTGTGACTGTCCAGGTTTGATCTGGTAAAGGAGACATATTTTCCACAAGGTATTATGTTCGTCGGCGGATGTGCGTAATTCTGCCACTAAGGACATAGAAAAATAGTTAGTCTCTTAGATTAGTTACACCCTACGATACAATAGATCTTTTTAGCCAATTGGGCTAGGGTTATTGTTTAAAAAAAACCCTATTAGAGAATTTACATAAAAATTTTAATTTTTATGGATTGTTTAACTTAACTTTATTTACTTAATTTCAGATTATAAAATTATCTATCCAAAACAAACAAAATCCCGAAATAATGGATTCGTTTACGTATTCTAGTGCCGAAAAAGCTAATAAAAGAGGTAATTTCAGCACGGAAGCTGATAGTACATCTACATTGGAAACTACTGACGATAAAATGAATTTAAATTCTTCTGCAATGTCATCTGAGAACGCAAGTCTTTTATTGAATCTAAGAAAAATAACATTTCTAAAGAGTTAAATTGCAACACAATTTTTAGGTCCAGGTTCCAAAAATGTCTGTTCAAGTTGAACAATCTGAATTGTACAGATATTCCGTCCAGGAAGATAATTCAAAATTTGAAACTAGTAACAATGAAAGTACGTTAAACACTGTTGGAATTCGGCGGATAGAGCTAAGGAAAAAGGTTTGTTTGACTGTCACATATTTTGTTGTTTCATGTCAGTAATTCGTTTCAAATGTCTACAGATAAAACAAAAAGCGGCAGAGAACCAGTATAATAACAAAATTGCAAAACCAATAACTGTTGATAAAGAAGTAAACAACAACAATATAATAAACATTTGAAAAATGTTTTTATTTATCTCTAAATAACTATGTATGTATATCACCATATCTTTTATGTATAGGAGACAAAAAAGCTTGTATTAAGCCAACCATCACCTTATTTGACCCCTGCTGGTCACTCTGACGACTCTGATAAAAAGCACAAATCTAGCCAATTTGGTGCAGATGGAGGTTTATCAACGAGAACAATCGGACTAAGAGAACTAAGGAAACGTGTACGTTAAAGCATAATAACAATAATCATCTTGTTAAAGACGATTTGTTATATTTTCACATTTTTTAGTAGTTAAGTAGTTTTTAGAGGAGAATTTTTTGCTTTTGTTTTGCAGATGAGGCAGCAAAAAACATTTGAGGGTGTAATAGTGCCGGCTAGCTTCGACATAACTAATAAACCTCTGATTGAATACATATCCTCAAATGAAAAATCCGATTCGTCGCAATCTCAACAGCCGGCAGGAAAGCCTGAAATCAAAAATTCCAAAATGGTTAATGCAGACGGCCATGATAAGAAGAACGTAAATTCGGTAACTATTTTTAATTATAATATTTACATATTGTTAAAAAATTGAGCTGAGGTGGAAGCCTACTATACAAGAAAGAGTTCGTAAAGCCACAGTGGCATTTTTCTATGGTTCTATGGAATGGAATATAGTTCCATATGCATACCAATCGCTACATTCAATAATTCAAATTCAAATTCTTGTTAAAGCGGGCTAATATAAAAAACTAACTGTAGGTGGTCAAACGGTACAACTTGCATAGCGACAAAGCAGATCTGGCCCAAGCTGGAAACGCTCCAAGTGTTTGATCTCTCAAAAAAGATCGCACATCGGTGCTATTTTAGGAGTTATCACTGGACACTGTCTCATAGCCAGGCATGCATCAAGACTTGGAGTCTTCTCGAATGACTTCTGCAGAAGCTGCATTTCATTCTTTTCTGGGTGAGGGCTACGCATACGAAGAGTATATGCTCTGACGTTTCCTTTGCCTCGTTACAGAATCGGCAGCGGTCCGATTGGGATTTGCCTATTTTCAAAAGATGGTCTTGGAATGGGCCATGTCCTGTCATATACCAGATTAGTGTTCTTAGTGTATGGCGTTCCAGTTTGATGGTCCTGTCCATATGACTAATGTTGTAGTTTAGAAGCTTCTTGGCTTGTCTCATCCCAGACGAAGAATTCCATTCTGCTTCGATTCGCCACTCTTTAATTTTTCTGTTGATATGGCATTTGGAATAGGCAATGCTGGGTTCTGGGCCAGTGAAAATTCCTTCTGCGCCTTCTCTTGCGCATAGGTCTGCTGCCTCGTTTCCTGATATGCCTGAGTGTCCGGGAGACCACATAAGTGTGATTTTGTTGTTTTTGGCCAGTTCTTCTAAGTGGCGGAAACAGCTCCACGTTGTTTTAGAGTAAAAGACTCTACCTTTTAATGCTAGCAATGCTGCTTGACTGTCTGAGATCACATAGATCTCGGTTCTTCTGTACTTTCTTTTAGTACATTCCAGTACGCAGGCTTCTATTGCTGTAGTTTCTGCCTGGAATATTGTTGGAGATCTACCTAGGGGTATTCGTAGGGTAATTCTGGGTCCGAATACTCCTGCTCCGGTTCCTGTGTTTGTTTTTGATCCGTCTGTATACCATAAGGATGCATGGTTTGGAATGGTACTTATGATATTTTCAACTTGATTCCGATCGGGTATTTTAATTGAAAAATTCCTTTTGAAATTATTAGTTTTTATCATTAGGTCTGATGGTTGGACAGTTACATATTCCAAGTGCGCTGACGTGCAAAGTAAGCTGCCGTTGGGCAGCTCTTAACTGCACCCGTTGCACAATCGGTCGGCGAAAGAACGACGCATATGATGGTCTCGTGGCTTTAATTTATTTACCAGCTGGATCTTATACCGGCGTATAGGCTATAAATCAGTTTATCCATTCCAGAATGAAATGTATCAAGCAGAAGGAAAATGCTTAGTATGATTGAAGCTGCAAAGAGTCTTCTAGTAACCGCAAGGTATACTTTCGGTTATATAACAGTTTCATTTTCTAAATTTATGTTGGTTATGAGGTGGGTGTGTCTTGGTCTTTTTTGCTCTAAGTGTGTAGGTTGATTGAGAATATTTAGTTTGAGGCTGGATGAAGTACCTCGCTTCTGATATGTATGTTCCGGGGGTTGGAGCCCCAGAAGTTTTTCCAGAGCTGCCTTACTGCACCCGTTGCAAATTAGTCTTTGAATTTTGTTCAGTTTTGAGCGTGTCGTTGATTGCTCTGTTTTTGGCCACCAAACCAGGGCCGCGTATGTGATCCTGGGTCTGATTATGCTTTGGTATAGCCAGAGGGTAATTTGCGGGTTTATTCCCCACGTTTTGCCAAACATGCGCTGACGTGCAAAGTAAGCTTTATTAGCTTTGTTTGTGATATATGATATGTGGGGGTTCCATGTTAGTTTTTTGTCAAACAATACCCCTAAATATTTAGCTTCTGGCATTAATTGAAGGGTTTTGCCTTGGAATTGTATTGCTGGTAGCGTTACTTTTTGTCTTTTGGTCTTGTCAGGATTGACGCTTAGTCCAACCTCTTTACACCAGTCTTTGACTTGTTTGAGAGCAACCTGCATGCGATCTGTTATCGTGCTCTCGAATTTGCCACGAACTACTAGGACTAGGTCATCTGCATAGCTAATATTAGTTAGGCCGTTGTTTTCTAGCCTAGCGAGCAGCTGATCCATCACTAATAGCCACAGAAGGGGCGATAGGATACCACCTTGTGGGCAGCCTCTGGTTGCCGCTATTGTGATGCTTTCCTCGCCGAATGAGGCTTGAATCTTCCTGCTTCTTAGCATGCTTATGACCCATCCTATGGTAGAGGAGTCGATGCCCCTTGATCTGGATTGTGTTTGAATTACTTCGAAGCTTGTGTTGTCAAAAGCGCCTTGTAGGTGCTATTTATAGTAAACTACAAGTTTCGAGAAGTTTCTAATATTATTTACTGTTTTCTATTCGATTAAACTAGAGTGCACCAGTTCATGCTGGTGAATTCCTTATTTAAAACTCATCATATAGTAAGTATATATGAGTAATATAAGGTAAAAGTTATAAAAACTACTTTTATATACAGTATGTGTGTACACACCTGACGCGTACAACCGCCATATACAGGAGGTACCCTAATTCATCAATGATAATTTGAAAAATGATTCTTGGGTATATTTTTTTTATAATGTACACACGCTAAAGGGGTTTGCACCCTTATAATGCGTGGGCGTTAGGGAATCAGGGAGAGGAAAGGATGATATGTCTATGCACGCGTATCTTAAACGACTGCAGATCATACATATGCGGAAACTCAAAAAGAACGCAGATTTCCAATGTTGACATCATATATCGGGGATTTGGTTTACCCTGACCCATGTTAACGAAAATTGCTCTGTTAATATTAGCGGTAGAAACTTTCGTTTTGATGCGATCTTTTGTAATTATGCAATCCGCGCCATACCAACAAAAAAGTGGTCCGAGTCGACGTTGGCACCTCGGTACGTTCGTACCGTCATCAGGTTCGGTTTGTAGCGGCGGTACCTGCGGTACCGAAAAATGCCCGCTACTGAAACCGACACAACGCTTGGATAGATAAGTAATGATCGAATAATGACGACTTTTGGCTATTGTACCCGGACTAAGATTGGTTTCTGGAATGTAAGGACGCTCCTTGATTCAGGGAGTAAAGGACCTCAAAATGCCAGATTTCTTCAACTGGAACGCGAGTTTCTTCGATATAATTTGGACTTACTGCGAATAAGTAAAGTGTAAAGTAAGATGGCTCGACGCAGGAGAGTACCAATCCCCAACTTGTAACACTGTGCTACTCTGCTCCGGAAAACCCTCTGGCAGTCCCCGTGAATCTGGAGTGGGTCTGCTGCTAACGCCAACAACACGCAGAGGCCTTATTTGTGGGTGCCAGGATAGGCGATAGGATAGGATCTAATCTAGGATCTAAAGATGAAAAGGACAACTTCTACAATCAGCTAAGCGCTGTGTTCAACGCAACGCCGAACGGAGATGGGGGACTTGAATGTTAAGGTAGGCAACGACAATGAAAGACTCAGACATGTGATTGGGAAGTACATCCTCGGCGAACAAAATGACAATGGTGAAAGATTTGTGATTTCTGCAACACCAACCCCCTTGTCATAGGAGGCACCATGTTTGAGCATTCGACCCGCCACAAAGTCAGCTGGGTGTCAACTGATCATCCAATCATCATCCAACCAAATCGACCATGTGGCGATCAGCCGACGTTTAAGGAGCTGTGTTTTAGACGTCGGAATCAGACGAGGGGCCGACATGGGTATGGTACGGGATCATCTCCTTGTGGTAGCCACTGTTCAGTGACACACTGCATCAGTTTAAAGACTCCGCAATATCATCCGAATGCCTAGGTATCGACCGGGTAAAGATTCCCTCAGTGCGCCAACAAAAAAGGGAGGAGTGGATGCAATCAACAGCTCACTGCCGACAACCATCCAGGAACATTGGAAAGCTGTGAAAAATGTTTTCACATCTGGAGCGGAAAGTACTGTTGGTAGAAGCCAGGTAAGGCGCAGCACGTGGTTTACCGAGGATACCTGAAGGCGGATTAAAGAACGTAAGCTACTTATAGCTCGTATTGTAGATACCCCAGCAGTAGCAGCGAGGATCGAGCTGGAGTCCCTGTATCGAAGGAAAATGAGATAAGTGCAGCGTAGTGTAAGACGTGACAAACGTAATTATATTAACACGCTGGTCTCAGCAGCAGAGGAAGCAGCGAGCAGGTGCGATAGCAGAACCGTTTACGGAATCACCAAAGAGCTGACAGGTGGTCACCGCTCTAGGCAACATCTGGTGAAAGGCCTAGATGGTGCCTTACTCGTTTTAGTTGAGGATCAGCTCAAGCGATGGAAGGGTTGGACCCTTACATCTCATATGAAACACCTACACTACGCTAACGACATTTGTCTACTCTCAAACAGGATTATGGAGCTGCACCAAATGACAACAAATGTGGAAAGGAGGGCAAATGTTACGGGTTTGAAGATTAACGCACTGCCAAAACGAAAATCATCAACCTCGGCACTAAATCAGTTACGCAAGTTAACATTGCTGGACAACCGGTAAAGAGAGTAGTGAGTTTCCAATATCTTGGGAGTATTGTCTCGAACGAAGGTGAAACCGAACAGGACATTGTCAATAGAAACGGCAAAGCCAAATCAGAGTTTGGAATTATGTCCATGATATGGCGAAGCAATGCAATCACATTAAACACCAAGCTACGACTGTTCCGTTCAAATGTTGAATATGTGCTGTTGTATGGGTACAGCACTTGGGAGGTGACCGCTACTATCACAAAAAGATTAAAAACGTTTGTAAATAGGTGCCTACGGAACATTTTAAGGGTTTTCTGGTCTAACCGTAACCTAGACTCAGGCTGCAACGCCAAGACCAAGACTAATGGCACGAATGCAAGACCAAGACCAAGACTAGACCTTGAAGACCAAGACCAAGACTGAGATGAAATGTTCTTGAAGTTGCGTTTGCTCATCACTAAATATGATGTGCTTCTAATAAAGTGAACCGTGCATGTGCATGCCCAATTATTAAAGGTGGAAAAATTCTCTTTTTGTTCTTTATTTGCTTTAGTGATTTCCCAAAACAGCTTAAAAACAAACTAATTTTTCCAATTTTTCACTTTCTTTTTAGATGAAAGATTCTAAGAAAGCACACTTGACATCAAAACACAATAACGAAACGAATCTCTGTAACATCAGGCGAGAATTGTGTTCTCATGATACCTCCTCAAATTCAGAAAATTCCAAACACGTGAAGAATACTAGCAAAGTGCAAATGTCACTACCAGAAATGCCAATTCCGGACATTGCAGATAATTCCACAGAGAAGAGCTTTTTGGAAACGTCGTCGTTGCCACAAGTTTATGACGACCAACTATCGATTAAGCCAATCACAACGAATCAGGTTACACTAATTGAGAAATCTCAAATAAAATATACCAAGCTATTAAATACAGGCGGCAAAGTTAACAATAAGGAAAGACTCAGTAGCAGTTCTAGAATTGCATACAGTCCGGTAAAAGGAATAATTGCAAGTGCACAAGGCGAAAGAAATTCAGACTGTGAAGCTATTATTAATCAAAGTTCATCAACAACATCGCTTACCTCCAATTCAAATGGACAAATGCTCTCAAAAACAGGGACAATAAAAAAGAACAAGCAACAACAAACAAAGTTTCTTAAAATAACTGGTAAAACTGTGCTGGCACACAGTAGACTCAATGTCAATCCACTAAATGAAATTGCTGACGATTGCCTCTCCCAAGAAGTTATGCATGAGATGGAAAAAATGAAAATGACAGATTTGTTTCACATTCAGGCATACGCCTGGTCACATTTGGTTCGAGGCAACAGCCTTTTCCTCATTAGTCCAGCCAAATCAGGAAAGACCTGGTCATACTTGCCGCCAATTTGCAGTCTAGTTAGCTACCGTCTGGAGGAGCGACAAAGAATGCGTCATTCTTATGGACCAGTGGCAATTATACTTGTCGCGTCATCGCTAGATGCTGAGATAATTACAAGCCATTGCCGTCGAATCCTTTGCGGTACGAAAAGAAACATCAGTATTGTACCATCATATGCCATTCGGAATGAGGTTGAAGAAAAAATTGAACTACATAATGGTTGCGGCATTCTTGTAGTGACGCCATCGAGTTTACTGCGTTTGCTTAATGACATTGAAGTTAAGTCGCTCATCGATCGCGCTTGTGTCAGATACGTTATCATTGACGACATGGATTTGATGCTTTCACGTTCGCGCCAAGACTTTGAGGCTGTACTTAAATTGATTTTGAAGACTAACCAAAGCCCAAAACCGAACGTTTCCTACCAACTTGTGGTGACGTCACGCAACTGGAACCCACTGATGGCTGGCATCATTCGATTATCAAATCATCCTTTGGTCTGCTTTGGTGATTACTTGGAAGCTGCTGTATACAGCAAGGCGCAAATCTCAATTAAATTGCAATCAAATATTACGAAAATTACATCAGTGTTGGATTTCATAGAACAGCATTCAATTGAGTTTGAACGACTGCTTATCATCTGCAACTCGCATAATGATTTGCTCGAAGTCGTACAGTCTCTTACAGAAGCTGGTCATACGTGCATTTCATATAGTCATTCGTCATCGGCTGAGTCTCTTACTGCTATCAACGAGTGGAAGTTGTTAAAGGTAGGTACCAATTTTTTTTTTTGAATAAGTGATCCCTAATAATCCTCCCATTCTGTCATAGGTACTTTGCAATCAAATTCTCGTCTGCACAGATGTGGTTCTTCCCAAACTTGCTATTCAAAATGTACAAAATCTCATTCATTATTCAATGCCGGCGTCTTGGACCCAATTTATATTCCGTTTTTCTGTGTTGGCTGAAACTTTAAAGAATATGGTTGCCTGCGACTTTTCCCCGAAAATTGATGACGATCGCAACCCGAATTCATTAATCCTACTTGACGAACAGAACAACATACAGTTACCACGGCTCATAGAATTCATGAAGAAACACAATCAATCAAAGTACATCCACAGCGATATAATGGCTGCGACCAAAAATATCCTCCTCAAAAGTGAAGAGTCACGTAGATCAAAAGGGAAACTGGTGTGTCCACAAATGCTGGAATTTGGCGATTGCGACGAATTTGGGTGTCAATATCGTCATAAACTGGCGCGTTCCGACAGAGTTTTCGAAGGCATCCCAAAATCGGGCGAAATCAGGATTCATATCCTACAAGTCTTTTCACCCACACACTATGCTGCTAGACTGCTCGAGTTAAAAACGAAGGGATGCACCAACTGGGAAATTATCCGTCGTTCAAATGAGGTGGCAGTCTTTACTTTCAAACTGAATCTGCACTATATGAAAGCCGAGCATCATGTGAAACACTGGCCTTTGCAAATCAACGATCTCTGTATTTACAAAAGTCGTGATAACTTCCATCGTTGCCGCATTTTGGAGCTGCCAACCATATCCGGTGTTAATGTTGTAAGATCTAATAATGTATGGGTGAAGCTAATCGATATGGGCACCGTAATCTCCTGTGATTCTGTGCATTTGTTCGAGTGTGCAGATGAATTTAAGAATTTCCCTCCACAAGCTATCGACATTCGCTTGCTGGGCGTTGTGCCATTCGATAGAGAGCGCCATTGGGATAAAAAATGTACTCAAGCGATTCAAGAATGGATTATGTCGAACATCACCAGTAAGGAATGCGTTCATGTCAGCATCAATTTCGCCTTAATGGACACCATTTGGGTAAACAATGTGATCGTTATGGAGAAATTAGAAACCATCGGCAGTTACATTTACAAAGTAAACGTAAAGCGGTCTCTGATAGAAGAGAAGTTCGGTATACTTGATAAAAAGCCAAGTTCTTTAAGAAAAATTGCCGAGGAACTTGGATTGGTTGAGAAGGCCGATGAAGTGAAATCGTCAATCGAAAGCCCTACAAAGGAAAATTCAATGCCGCAAAATCAAGTTAAAGATAAGAATACATTGATAACATTTTCACCATTGTCGTCATCTGAGGAACCAAAACAACGAGCAAACTCGAGGAAATCAGATAGTTTATTAGAACCTATCACTGAAGAAGTAAGTAAATTAATTCAACGTATGTTAAAATTTAAAAAAAAATCACACATCCACCACATATGCATAAATAAATTAATCCTCCCTTCACTCAGAAAAAAAACGAGCTAAAATCAAGAAAATCAGTGTCATATCAACACGATTCGTTGACGACAGTCTGTTAAACTCAAAAAGTCTCAACCCAAGTATTTTGAGTGTGTTTTTTTTTTTTGATAAGCCTTGAATTCATATTTCAACACGGTGTTCTGTTTTTTTTCTGGAATCTATTTCTGTAACTAGGAACAAATGAGGGGGACAAGAAATCCTGAACCGAGGACAAAAAATGAAAAGACCAAAATTCTTCAACGTTATAAAAGTTTCTTCTTTATTTAGTTTCTTTTTATGTAAATCAACCACAAAAAAAAACCCATAAAAATTAAAATTTTTCATGTTAATTCTCTAAAAGGAACATATGTATCTCCAAAGTATGTAGTGCAAAGTTTGAAACCGGCTAATTTGGAAACAAATAATATTACATCCCCTTTACTTCAAAATTTTTACAAAAACTTTTGTCACCGGAGATAAACATACGTAAAAAATTTGTATGGGAACCTCCGACCTTTAGGCCAGATCACTTCCAAATTTCAACACGAAGTGTTGTCATCGGAGATACATGTTTGAAATTCGAAGAAAGTCGGGCTAATGTTATAAAAATGTATATGGGCCTCAGGGCTCTCAGTTCCCTGTCACTCCAAAAGTTTTACTGAAAGTTTTGTCCATCAAAGATCAGTTCCTGGATTTGAAGAGTCTTGTGAGACTATGGTAGGCTTTGTTGGCTTTAAGCAACTGTGCGCGTATTTCTGGTTCCATGCTTTTATCGGCTGGTTCAGTTGAGATTGAGGGACCAACGTTGGATTTTCTACTCGCAGACGTGGCCACCGTGTACTTTGTTTTGCTGTCACTTATGTGCAGCCCCAGATTTCGTGCCGCCCGCTCGATAAGAGCTTTCTGTACAACTCTTGGGTTTCTACCAACGATGTTAATGTCGTCTGCGTAAGCCAGTATCTGAATGGACTTATACAGGATTGTTCCTCTCGCCGTTACTTTCTCCAACACCAGGTTGAAGAGGACGCAGGCCAGTCCATCCCCTTGTCGGAGCCCGTTATAGATGTTGAATGGGCTTGATAGTGATCCGAATATTTTTTTATATATTCGGCGCGACAGAACATTGCGGTTTAAGGCATGGCTTCTCGCACCCATTTGTGTTGAGCATTGCCGGACCCGAACGGCGAATTGAGAAGCTTTCCGTGACAAGTTATTACTTTCGGACGTTTGTCAGACTTTCGCGATAGGTGGGACACCGTGAAAAATTATTTTTTGGTATTACTGGGATTCCTCCTGCTCAGATAGCCATCTGCTTATCCACTGAGCCACGGTCAGCTTATTTGTGATGCTGAATTCTCTCATGGCTGTAGAAAGTGCTACTCTGACTATGCTATCATAGGCGGCTTTAAAGTCTATAAAAAGATGGTTTAGTGAGTTTTGAAACTAGACATTTCCCATCACCTGCCTAAGGGTGTAAATCTGATCAGATATTGATTTGCCTGGGATTAAACCACACTGTTTGGTCCAGTGATGACTTAATGGCAAATGGGACTATCCTGTCTTGAAGGATAGAGGAGAAAATCCTATACGCGGTACTCAACAACGTTATACCACGATAATTACTGCATTTTGTGATAGCTCTCTTCTTATGTATGGGGCAAATTTAGCACTATTGTACTTGAATTTAGCTTGCGATTTTTTTCTGAGTGTTTTTGTTTCTCATTGTTCTTTCAAAACTTCTTTCTATTTATCAGGTATCCATTTTACCAGAAAACTCATCAAAATCTAGCGATTTATTAATTAAACCAAAATATGTTCAAAAGCCACAAATATCTGACCTCATCGCCGAGGAGTGGGCTGAACTTGTCACTGATAAACTCATTGAAGTCGAATTAGAAGATTGTGAATATGGCAACTGGAATGAATTTTACGTGTATCGCTATGAATCCAAATATCTCAAGAAATATGACCAACTGGAGAACATAATAGCAGAGTACGTAAATAATGGTAACATTCGAAACGCTTTGAATATCGACGATGACCGGCTTGCTCCCATGCAGAATTGCTTAATCAAATTCGATGGCCTTTATTGTCGGGCGAAAATTCACAGCATCTTTGGCTCGGGCTCGAATAAATTGTATCGAATTTTTCTTAGCGATTACGGATGCTTTACCCAACTGAACTCAGCCGATATACGGAATGATAGTGATTTAATACTGGAAATCACCAACGAAATAATCAAATTTATGCCATTTCAAGCGGTGCGATGCAAATTGGCCGGCATTCATTTGGATAAGTGTGCTCAACCTTACAAAGTCAAGGGGGAATGTCTCCTTGCATACGTTGTCAAAGAATATGCATCGCTCTCTGGTTTCGATATACAGTCGTATGAGATTCTGTTATACGAATGTACTGCAGACGGTGATTTATCTGCAGCCACTATGGTTAATAGGACAATTGTTAATCTTGGCTATGCAACGTACGATGATAAAACAAAGCATTTCCTAGACGTGGATCTTGTAAAATTCGACAACAGTAATGAAAAAGCTACTGCCAATTTCCAAGATTTACTGATATGTTTTGAAAACTCATTGGCATTTTTGAACAAGGAAGAAGGAGCACTTAAATCTGAGTCTGCAAATGCAGTCTGTGCGGCACCATCACAAGAACCTAAGGAACCGCTACACATTGAAGAGATTTTTTGTGAAAGCGAGGAACAAAATGTAAAAACAGTTATTACATCTCCACCATCAGATAAGCTACCATTATTAAAATCATTGCACAAACGACCAAAAACGATGTGGCACGAAACGGATTTCCTAATTTGTTTAAAAATTTACGCGCCGGACGT
Source organism: Nephrocerus scutellatus (assembly GCA_947095585.1). NCBI lineage: Eukaryota > Metazoa > Arthropoda > Insecta > Diptera > Pipunculidae > Nephrocerus > Nephrocerus scutellatus. The sequence goes on from OX352766.1 coordinate 4,254,485, forward strand.
TGTTGACTACTACCTTGAGGTGACCCATTGGGATGTTATCTTTGTGGCTGAAATCCAAAATGAAAAGCACGTTCTTGTACTTAACTTACTCGGATCAGTTGAACCAAAATATGTCTCACATGAAATTCGTGGCTTATATGTCACCGTAGAACTGGTGAAGATGGTTTTCATGAAATGGCCTCGACTCTTGGAACAATCGACTAAATTTCCATGGCTATCTTATGATTACGATGCAATCGACACAAGTGAAATAGACAAAATATTGCCATTGCAGAGTGAACACGATGCTCAGAGGGGAACTCCAAATGACGGTTATAACTCTGATTTTTCGGATTCCGGCGACAGTGAATCAAATCTATTTAAAACATTCACACCAATTGCAAACAGCGAAGATGTCCACGATCCCAGTGCAGAATTGATTTAATAAACCTGGCTATCTATGTCAGATGCTCGCACAGACGCTGAACCACCTCACTTTTAGTTGAGTTCTTTAAATTTTTAATTGAATTACAAGTATTGTAATCAACTTTATTAAATATTTAGGTTACGAGGTATAAATTTGTAAGATATAAAAATAATCTAGTGATTAGAGATATTGACTTTTTCTATTTACATTTTAATTATTACTTTGACATTTGACAAAATAAATAATACAAACTTAGATCTAAATTTTGGCTATAACTCATCTTGTTTATCATTTAATTTTATATTTTAGTACGAAAGGACCAAATATATAAATAATTACATTTTTATAATGAATTTGATTAATAGAAATACGATTTTGGCAGATAATTGTAATAAATTTAGAATTTATAAATGTAATTTTAATTACAAATATTACTCGTTAAATATTTAATTATTTTTATCTTTTAATATATTAACATTAATTATTTTTGTAATGTAATGTAATTTTAAATACAATTAGTACTTGCTTAATATTTAATTATGTTTATCTGTTATTAATATATTAACATTAATTATTTTTGTAATGTAATGTAATTTTAAATACAATTAGCACTTGCTTAATATTTAATTATGTTTATCTGTTATTAATATATTAACATTAATTATTTTTGTAATGTAATGTAATATTAAATACAAATAGTACTTGCTTAATATTTAATAATGTTTATCTGTTATTAATATATTAACATTAATTATTTTTGTAATGTAATGTAATTTTAAATACAAATAGTACTTGCTTAATATTTAATTATGTTTATCTGTTTATAATATATTAACATTAATTATTTGTGTAATGTAATGTAATTTTAATTACAAATAGTACTCGTTAAATATTTAATTATTTTTAACTTTTATTCTTCTTCTTCTTTTGTTTCTTTCCTTTACTGCGCGGGGGAGCATAGGGCTTCTACAAACGACCGCCAACGAACTCGATTTATCGCCTGAGGTTTCAAGAGAAGCCACTCTGTCCTCTGGGATCTTGCTTCCTCTTTTATTGTCCTTTTCCATGTCTTGCCAGGACGGCTAACTCGGCGGCTTCCTTGTGGATTCCAGTCGAGCGCTAGTTTCGTAATATCGTCCGCTGGCTTTCTCAAAGTGTGATTAATCCAGCTATATTTTCGTCGTCTGATGGTGATCGCGATTGCTTCCCGCTGCACTACTCTCTTGTCGTGATTGGTGATAATGTTCGGCCATCTTATTCGCAGTATCCTCCTTAAGCACTTTTTGACGAAGACTTGGAGGCGCGTCGCAATCTAATGATCGCTAGCTTCAGATTCCGGGAGATTTTCGAGGAGTTCCAGATATTATTTGGCATACTATAGGAGTGTCGCGCCTTGTTTACACGAGAGTACACATCCGAGTCAGCACCACCATTTGTTGACATCCAGCTGCCCAACTAACCAAACTTATCGACTTCCTCTATCTGGTGTCCGTCAACCGAGAGATCACATGTTCCACTAGCGTTAACACGAAGTAGTTTTGTTTTTGACACTTTAATTTTTAAACCCACTTTGTTAGCGTGGAATTCTAGTGTTTAATTTTCGCTCCATGTGATGGGAGGCAGATATCATCGGCATAGTTCAGCTGTTCTAGGCGGTTCGGGTTACTATTTTCGTCACCCAGTCGATGACAATTGTGAAAAGTTGCTTGAAGAAAAAAGTAATTTATGCATGTCGTCTAATGTGCTAGCAGAACGACAAAAGGTTATCAACCCGCCGACCGAGCCCTTCGTTTTCGTTTATAGAAGAACTACATTTTCACAGCATATGCAGAAACTCTTCTGGCTAACGTCCAGCAGTCCCAAATCTGCAGTTCTTTTTTGTACTTGCAACTTCACTGCATGCTTCATGCTATGCAATGGTTGCAAGCAACAACCCCCACCGACAGGCAACATAAGCAATTTGAATGTTTACTAGTTATTTCAATGCTATTGTCCGAATGAGAAGGAGATTAAGTTTTGTTGTCTTCCGCTTTGTAAGATCCTGTGTAATTTTTTAGATATTGTTACAAAAACTAGCTAGTAGCGCAGAAAATGGAATACGAATCCTAAGATAAATCGAAATGTACATACTCGTCCAAAAACAGTCACTGAATGAATGAGAAGATGTTGGAAATTTATGGCATTTTAAAGCATTTTTGAACCTAAATAAAGTCAAGCAGCACAAGGAATAGAGTGATGAATTACAAGTATTGGTGTTTTGTTTGCATTGAAAAGAAATCACCAGTATAAAATTGTGCACTTTTCTTATTTTTTACTGTTTGTTTAATAAAGTTGTAATTTCTATTTTTAAGCTTGTGTTGTGTTTTATTTGAAAAATCCTTTGCGAATTCGAAAGCCATAATTTCGTAACAATATTAAGGCACCACGCTCAATGTGCACGGTGACTTGCAGAGCAGAATTTTCTTCCTCTGATTCACCGTGCTATGCTGTGCTCTGCTCAATATGCGCTTAGCCTAAGAACAGTAAACAAATATCCAAATTAAAAACCAAAATTTTTTTTCAATTTTGTTACCTGCTATGAGCTTTGCGCCCCTGGTATTTCATCAAATTGAAAGACTAGAAATTGTGCAATTTTGCTACTTCCTGTGCAATTTTGCTACTTTCTGTGTAGGTCTGCGTCCATGCTAAATAACCAAATTAAAAAACCAAAATTTTTTTTCAATTTTGTTGCTTGCTATGAGCTTTGCGTCCCTGGTATTTCATCAAATTCAAAAACCAGAAATTGTTCAATTTTGCTACTTCCTGTGCAATTTTGCTACTTACTGTGTAGGTCTGCGTCCATGCTAAATAACCAAATTAAAAAACCAAAATTTTTTTTCAATTTTGTTACCTGCTATGAGCTTTGCGCCCCTGGTATTTCATCAAATTGAAAGACCAGAAATTGTGCAATTTTGCTACTTCCTGTGCAATTTTCCTACTTACTCTGCTGGTCTGCGTCCATGCTAAACAACCAAATTCAAAAACCAAATTTTTTTTTCAATTTTGTTACCTGCTATGAGCTTTGCGCCCCTGGTATTTCATCAAATTGAAAGACCAGAAATTGTGCAATTTTGCTACTTCCTGTGCAATTTTCCTACTTACTGTGCAGGTCTGCGTCCATGCTAAACAACCAAATTCAAAAACCAAAATTTTTTTTCAATTTTGTTACCTGCTATGAGCTTTGCGCCCCTGGTATTTCATCAAATTGAAAGACTAGAAATTGTGGAATTTTGCTACTTCCTGTGCAATTTTGCTACTTTCTGTGTAGGTCTGCGTCCATGCTAAATAACCAAATTAAAAAACCAAAATTTTTTTTCAATTTTGTTGCTTGCTATGAGCTTTGCGTCCCTGGTATTTCATCAAATTCAAAAACCAGAAATTGTTCAATTTTGCTACTTCCTGTGCAATTTTGCTACTTACTGTGTAGGTCTGCGTCCATGCTAAATAACCAAATTAAAAAACCAAAATTTTTTTTCAATTTTGTTACCTGCTATGAGCTTTGCGCCCCTGGTATTTCATCAAATTGAAAGACCAGAAATTGTGCAATTTTGCTACTTCCTGTGCAATTTTGCTACTTTCTGTGTAGGTCTGCGTCCATGCTAAATAACCAAATTAAAAAACCAAATTTTTTTTTCAATTTTGTTGCTTGCTATGAGCTTTGCGTCCCTGGTATTTCATCAAATTCAAAAACCAGAAATTGTTCAATTTTGCTACTTCCTGTGCAATTTTGCTACTTTCTGTGTAGGTCTGCGTCCATGCTAAATAACCAAATTAAAAAACCAAATTTTTTTTTCAATTTTGTTGCTTGCTATAAGCTTTGCGTCCCTGGTATTTCATCAAATTCAAAAACCAGAAATTGTTCAATTTTGCTACTTCCTGTGCAATTATGCTACTTTCTGTGTAGGTCTGCGTCCATGCTAAATAACCAAATTAAAAAACCAAATTTTTTTTTCAATTTTGTTACCTGCTATGAGCTTTGCGCCCCTGGTATTTCATCAAATTGAAAAACCAGAAATTGTGCAATTTTGCTACTTCCTGTGCAATTTTCCTACTTACTGTGCAGGTCTGCGTCCATGCTAAACAACCAAATTCAAAAACCAAAATTTTTTTTCAATTTTGTTGCTTGCTATGAGCTTTGCGTCCCTGGTATTTCATCAAATTCAAAAACCAGAAATTGTGCAATTTTCCTACTTACTGTGTAGGTCTGCGTCCATGCTAAATAACCAAATTAAAAAACCAAATTTTTTTTTCAATTTTGTTGCTTGCTATGAGCTTTGCGTCCCTGGTATTTCATCAAATTGAAAAACCAGAAATTGTGCAATTTTGCTACTTCCTGTGCAATTTTCCTACTTACTGTGCAGGTCTGCGTCCATGCTAAACAACCAAATTCAAAAACCAAAATTTTTTTTCAATTTTGTTGCTTGCTATGAGCTTTGCGTCCCTGGTATTTCATCAAATTCAAAAACCAGAAATTGTGCAATTTTCCTACTTACTGTGTAGGTCTGCGTCCATGCTAAATAACCAAATTAAAAAACCAAATTTTTTTTTCAATTTTGTTGCTTGCTATGAGCTTTGCGTCCCTGGTATTTCATCAAATTGAAAAACCAGAAATTGTGCAATTTTGCTACTTCCTGTGCAATTTTCCTACTTACTGTGCAGGTCTGCGTCCATGCTAAATAACCGAATTCAAAAACCAAATTTTTTTTTCAATTTTGTTACCTGCTATGAGCTTTGCGCCCCTGGTATTTCATCAAATTGAAAAACCAGAAATTGTGCAATTTTGCTACTTCCTGTGCAATTTTGCTACTTTCTGTGTAGGTCTGCGTCCATGCTAAATAACCAAATTAAAAAACCAAATTTTTTTTTCAATTTTGTTGCTTGCTATAAGCTTTGCGTCCCTGGTATTTCATCAAATTCAAAAACCAGAAATTGTTCAATTTTGCTACTTCCTGTGCAATTCTGCTACTTTCTGTGTAGGTCTACGTCCATGCTAAATAACCAAATTAAAAAACCAAAATTTTTTTTCAATTTTGTTGCTTGCTATGAGCTTTGCGTCCCTGGTATTTCATCAAATTCAAAAACCAGAAATTGTTCAATTTTGCTACTTCCTGTGCAATTCTGCTACTTTCTGTGTAGGTCTGCGTCCATGCTAAATAACCAAATTAAAAAACCAAAATTTTTTTTCAATTTTGTTACCTGCTATGAGCTTTGCGCCCCTGGTATTTCATCAAATTGAAAGACCAGAAATTGTGCAATTTTGCTACTTCCTGTGCAATTTTGCTACTTTCTGTGTAGGTCTGCGTCCATGCTAAATAACCAAATTAAAAAACCAAAATTTTTTTTCAATTTTGTTGCTTGCTATGAGCTTTGCGTCCCTGGTATTTCATCAAATTCAAAAACCAGAAATTGTTCAATTTTGCTACTTCCTGTGCAATTTTGCTACTTTCTGTGTAGGTCTGCGTCCATGCTAAATAACCAAATTAAAAAACCAAATTTTTTTTTCAATTTTGTTGCTTGCTATAAGCTTTGCGTCCCTGGTATTTCATCAAATTCAAAAACCAGAAATTGTTCAATTTTGCTACTTCCTGTGCAATTATGCTACTTTCTGTGTAGGTCTGCGTCCATGCTAAATAACCAAATTAAAAAACCAAATTTTTTTTTCAATTTTGTTACCTGCTATGAGCTTTGCGCCCCTGGTATTTCATCAAATTGAAAAACCAGAAATTGTGCAATTTTGCTACTTCCTGTGCAATTTTCCTACTTACTGTGCAGGTCTGCGTCCATGCTAAACAACCAAATTCAAAAACCAAAATTTTTTTTCAATTTTGTTGCTTGCTATGAGCTTTGCGTCCCTGGTATTTCATCAAATTCAAAAACCAGAAATTGTGCAATTTTCCTACTTACTGTGTAGGTCTGCGTCCATGCTAAATAACCAAATTAAAAAACCAAATTTTTTTTTCAATTTTGTTGCTTGCTATGAGCTTTGCGTCCCTGGTATTTCATCAAATTGAAAAACCAGAAATTGTGCAATTTTGCTACTTCCTGTGCAATTTTCCTACTTACTGTGCAGGTCTGCGTCCATGCTAAATAACCGAATTCAAAAACCAAATTTTTTTTTCAATTTTGTTACCTGCTATGAGCTTTGCGCCCCTGGTATTTCATCAAATTGAAAAACCAGAAATTGTGCAATTTTGCTACTTCCTGTGCAATTTTGCTACTTTCTGTGTAGGTCTGCGTCCATGCTAAATAACCAAATTAAAAAACCAAATTTTTTTTTCAATTTTGTTGCTTGCTATAAGCTTTGCGTCCCTGGTATTTCATCAAATTCAAAAACCAGAAATTGTTCAATTTTGCTACTTCCTGTGCAATTCTGCTACTTTCTGTGTAGGTCTACGTCCATGCTAAATAACCAAATTAAAAAACCAAAATTTTTTTTCAATTTTGTTGCTTGCTATGAGCTTTGCGTCCCTGGTATTTCATCAAATTCAAAAACCAGAAATTGTTCAATTTTGCTACTTCCTGTGCAATTCTGCTACTTTCTGTGTAGGTCTGCGTCCATGCTAAATAACCAAATTAAAAAACCAAAATTTTTTTTCAATTTTGTTACCTGCTATGAGCTTTGCGCCCCTGGTATTTCATCAAATTGAAAGACCAGAAATTGTGCAATTTTGCTACTTCCTGTGCAATTATGCTACTTTCTGTGTAGGTCTGCGTCCATGCTAAATAACCAAATTAAAAAACCAAATTTTTTTTTCAATTTTGTTACCTGCTATGAGCTTTGCGCCCCTGGTATTTCATCAAATTGAAAAACCAGAAATTGTTCAATTTTGCTACTTCCTGTGCAATTTTGCTACTTTCTGTGTAGGTCTGCGTCCATGCTAAATAACCAAATTAAAAAACCAAAATTTTTTTTCAATTTTGTTGCTTGCTATGAGCTTTGCGTCCCTGGTATTTCATCAAATTCAAAAACCAGAAATTGTTCAATTTTGCTACTTCCTGTGCAATTATGCTACTTTCTGTGTAGGTCTGCGTCCATGCTAAATAACCAAATTAAAAAACCAAATTTTTTTTTCAATTTTGTTACCTGCTATGAGCTTTGCGCCCCTGGTATTTCATCAAATTGAAAAACCAGAAATTGTGCAATTTTGCTACTTCCTGTGCAATTTTCCTACTTACTGTGCAGGTCTGCGTCCATGCTAAATAACCGAATTCAAAAACCAAAATTTTTTTTTCAATTTTGTTACCTGCTATGAGCTTTGCGCCCCTGGTATTTCATCAAATTGAAAAACCAGAAATTGTGCAATTTTGCTACTTCCTGTGCAATTTTGCTACTTTCTGTGTAGGTCTGCGTCCATGCTAAATAACCAAATTAAAAAACCAAAATGTTTTCAATTTTGTTGCTTGCTATGAGCTTTGCGTCCCTGGTATTTCATCAAATTCAAAAACAAGAAATTGTTCAATTTTGCTACTTCCTGTGCAATAGCAGCCACCAAACCTTACCTAACCCTTGTCTTTAAAAAAATACACTTTGCCTTTGCGGTTTCAGGAAATCAAAAAACAGAACAGTTGTTTGTTTTTAAAAAAATCTTCATTAAAATTTGTGTTATTATAAATCTTAAATACAATTTTTTTGTTGTTTGTTTGTATATTCATAAGCCACGCGTTTAAATGTGGCATCTAAAAGGGATACAAAAACAGCTACGTTTTGAAATGTAAACCATGTGTGTATAATAAAAAGTTGTCTCTATATAAATCTCATTTGCATATAAATTTTCATGGAAATTTTAACAATTATAAATTCATGAACAAATAAAGAACAGCAGACAAGCGGCAGGCACACCCTATGCCATTCGTTTTGGTTGTGGCTGTGTTGTAGGCTTCCAATTTGAATTAAATTTGTATTTATAAATAATCTAATTTAATTGCTAATGAGATCAATAACTATACAAATTTGAAATGTGAATTGTGGATTTTACTTTCAATGAGGGATTTATGATGTTGCCATGCGAATGGACAACACCCCATCGTCTACAAAATGAAGATGATTATAGATTCGTAACATAATGGTAATAATTCTTACTAATTTTGTTTCTAAAATACTATTGCTTGTGTTTTTTTTAATAACACGCATTCTATGTATATAGCAAACTAACTTAAGCTAAAATTAAAAAATTGAAACGCCGCCGACGCGTCTTCTTCTTGTTTTCCTGGCTGATATAAAGTTACAGTCACTTTCTAACATCGGCTTTTCTGGTGCTTCTGCTGTCCACAAACATGCGTCGAGAATTCGGCTCTATATAATGCTAACTGGATTTATTGGCGATCTGTGTTGGGTTGATTGGGAGAGAAATAAAAAAAATTAAATAAAAAATTCAACGCAAAATCAAGGCGTGAACGTTATAACATTTTTGATTGGAGCATGTGCTGGAGGTACTTTCTGATTGGAGGACCGTGCCAAGGCTGCTTTCATGCATCGCTTGCATATGTAATCGTCATCCATCTTGATTTGTTCACGGTCAAGGCCCACGCAGAACATGTGAAACCACTCATTACAACCGCCATCACATTGAACCCAGTCAACTTCACGACCTGGAATTGAAAAAAAGTATTAGGCAAGTTAGGGTGAGGCAGAGGGAGATAGATATGGGTGATATACAGAGGGACGAGATATATATCTATATAAGAGGTAAGGTTGGTTTGTGTGTAGGGGGTAATCTTCAAAACTACTGGACTGATTTCAAAAATTCTTTCACCAGTACTTAGAATGAACTTTCAGGGTGAACTTCTGACTCTACTGATATCACCATTGACGAAGTTTAGGAGTTCTGCTGTGTTATCTAAATACGGCGGCACTAAAGCCGATATAGCATCACGAATCAACAAAGCCAGACATGCGTTCTTCAGAATAAACAAAATATGGTGCTTGCGAATAGTATCGACACGTCTTCAATTCAAGCGTATAGTCTGTCCTCCTCTATGGATGCGAAACTTGGAGTGTTATCCATCAAAGAGACTCCAAGTGTTTACCAATAAATATCTAAGAAGAATATTTGGAATCTTTTGGCCCAAATCGATCTCCAACGTTGATCTACTGGAACTAACATCTCAAAGTCCAGGTTGAAAAAATACGGCGTAAAAACTGGCAATGGATCGGACATACATTGCGAAAACCGGCAAATGGCATTTGAATGGAACCAGCATTGACCACGAAGACGTGGGTGCCCTAGAATGACATGGATGAGATCGGTAGAAGCAGAGTCATCAGGATGAGGAGTATGGTTGAAAAAATCAAGCGGATTGCGCAAGACCGACGACAATGGAGAGAACTTGTTTCTGCCATATGCAATATTTATTGTTTATGTTGATGATTTCTTTTACATAATATGTAAATTATGATTATTTAAAATGAATAAGTATACAGAGAGAGATAGACAGACAAGAGAGAAGGATCGAAAGCACAAAGAACTCACCGGAAGGCTTGTGACAATTTGTTGCGCTACACTCCTCATCGTCGTCTGACGTCGAGTTTATTGCCGAAACTAGCTGGCGCTTCTCTCCTACTTGAATTAGCGTTGGAATCTTTGTCATGCGTTTACGTTTGTGAATGGTTTGGTTAGAGCTGGCCATGGATCGTGGTCCGCCACAATTACTTTTAGCAGCTGAGCTTTTCTTATTGTCAGCGACGACAGATCCAGATCCTGCAATTGCTCCAACGCTGATGAGTTTGGGTCGTTTCTTGTTGTCAGCGCGTTTTTTGGCGGCGACTGGCGTGCGTCGTTTTGTTTGCTTGCCAAACTCTTTTTCAACTGTTAATAAAATGAAAAAAAGTTAAGTTTTAACAAAGAAACAGCAACAAACAATTAAATGCAAAAGCAGGGAAAACCCCATCGCTTAAGTGAAGTACATTTTCGAAGACTATCGAACATGAATGTGCGTTTTGTTCTTTCGACGACATTAGACTCAAAAGAGCGACTATTTAAACGCGAAACTGTTTGTCGGAAATCTTTGTTTTGATTGATAATAGCACCGTGCCCCATGTAGGAAACCCCCTGCGTATCCTCAGTAATCTCTATCTATCAATGGGACTGAGACTAAAAGTTCTTGGATTCATTGCACCGACTTTGACAGAAGTTGTCATTGATTAACTGACAGATGTCAATTATTCTGCATCCTCATGGGACACGGCTCAAGTTACCATCAATTCAGAGTGTACGGGGAGGGGAAAGTGCATTATAGTCCAGCCTCAGTTGTTAGTTGTTGTCTGACCGACCGACCAGTATGTTCAATAGTGTGTACCTCACTTAAAGATCTTCTACACACCTTTTCCCTTCCAAAGACGCTTTGAACCTGGTATTTCGATGATAATATCATTGCCGTCTCGTTTGGTTGGAACAGCAACAGTTGCACGTGACAGAGACTGTGTTATCGACTGAGGAGCAGCAACAGCAGAAACATTAGTGGAGCTGGTGATATTGTTGCCGCCACCGACGCCACTTAGTACAACTTCTTTATGCCCCTTGACATCACTGGAATTAACCTAAAAATGAATAAATGTCAGTCAATTACTAGATTTACACTAAAGATACTCATTCTTTTCCTCACTGGAATATCGTATTGACACTGGATCTGTGCAAGATCAGTTATTGATGGCTTTGCAGCGTTTAGAATCCTCCACAGGTGAGTTGTTTCATCGAGAGTTACTTCCAGCAGATCGCCCTCCATCATGAGGTCCTCTAGGATTTCTCGTGTGGATCTCTTCAGTTTGATTAATGGAGCCTCAAATGGAACCGAACCACCAAAGTTTGAGGATTTTCCAAATGGCATTTCGAAATTCCTGTTGTGTGCAGCGGTGGCGGACGACACGGTAGCCTTCACTATTATTGGCGACATTGTTGGCGCTGAGTAGGCGTGTTCGATTTTTCTAAAAATACACATTCATTTATAGGAGACATTTGTCATTCATGAATAAAGCTCTGTAGGCTACGGTAGGTAGGACACCTAGCTGAATCGGAGAGGACGAGAGGAACATTAAAAGAACGAACTGGGCTAAGTTCCGTAACATTATACAGTCCAAATTGTGCAAAATTTCTAATATTGAACCAGCTGCGACTAAGGACGTGGACTCCAAATTAAGGCGTTTGAAGTATCCATGGATACGGCTCTGAAAGTCGCATGTCCAATCAGTCGTAGCAAAAAAGAGAAGGCACCCACCTGGGTGGAGTGATGATCTGGACAATTTCAGAAGACTGTCTAAATCTATATTCAATATCTGTTATACTAACAAGCATTGGGAAACCTACCAGGATTCACTAAAAATTTATAAGAAAGCCATCAGGAAATTGCATTAACAAGGAATACAATACCAGTAAGATAGAACACACATATCAGAAACTTGGATGATTTTATTAGTATATAGCAAGATTCCCATGCAATCTGGATGTTTATAGTAGTATCTATCAAGATTTCCATACAATCTGGATGGTTATATTAGTATCTATGAAGATTCCCATGCAATATGGATGGGTATATTAGTATCTATAAAGATTTATATCCACCTGGATGGGTATATTAGTATCTATAAAGATTTCTATACAATCTGGATGGTTATATTAGTATCTATGAAGATTTCTATACAATCTGGATGGGTATATTAGTATCTATAAAGATTTATATCCACTTGGATGGGTATATTAGTATCTATAAAGATTTCTATACAATCTGGATGGTTATATTAGTATCTATGAAGATTTCTATACAATCTGGATGGGTATATTAGTATCTATAAAGATTTATATCCACTTGGATGGGTATATTAGTATCTATAAAGATCTTTATACAATCTGAATGGTTATATTAGTATCTATAAAGATTCCTATACAATCTGGATGAGTATATTAGTATCTATAGAGATCTCCATACAATCTGGATGGGTATATTAGTATCTATAAAGATTCCCATACAATCTGGATGGTTATATTAGTACTTATTAGCGTTTATAAGCAAATTTGTTAAAGGAAAAACTATGTAGCATTATGTTAAATATGTTCACAAGTTGGAGCAATTATATGGGCTAAGTGGATGAAGAGGGTGTGCAACATTTCTTTTAAAAATCAAGGTCAAGGTATTGCCTAACGTTTCCTCCTGGTCTCTAAGACACATTCTGACAGATATTTAAAGCGGTTATGTGACAATCAAAGTAAATTCAAAAGTTACTTCTTGTTACATATCCCCCTCATTCATCATCCAACTTAGCTCACTCCAATTGTTGTTTGGTAATACTCACGCTGATGATGACGTTAGCGGCATCCTCATCATTCTCGGTGATTCTGTCGATGATATTGATGCTCCTGGACTACTATAACAGCCGGCGTCTTCGTCAATGCGCAATCGGAAAAAGTCCTCATCGGAGGAGGTGTCTTTCAAGGAGTTATTATAGCGTTCCGTGGAGTTCTGGAGTGCATAGCTGGAGCCACAAACATCATCGTTATAGTTGCTTTTGATTTTATTTTTGTGGTCATTGTCGTCGTCATCATCACGATCATCATCTAAATAACTTTCAAAAGAATGATCGGTGGATGTGTCCAGTTGGTCACTGGTGGCGGCGGGATTCACCATTGGTCGTCTCTGCTTTGGCGGTTGTTGTCGTTGACGTCGCTGTCGCTGACGAATTTGTTGTTTAAGCTGACGCTGGCGCTGCCCATTGCCAGCGGCTCTGTTCTGTTTGTTAAATGTGATGCGGGAGGAGGGAGCTACAGTGACATTTCTCCTCTGTGATATTGCCGACAATGTGGTGAGGGCGTTTGCAACCTCATCTGTGGCGAATGTGTGACGGACGCGATCTTGCCAATTCATTGCCCGCTCGGTGAGACACTGTAAGGCTTCGCCTTCGGGCAGACGCAACGGTAGCCTCTGCAATGACACCAGCAATCCCAAAATCGTCTCAAGACGTGGTCGACGAGATCGTCGACAACCAATGCATAAATATTTTGTCTCACGATCTTTTCCACGACCGCTCGGAAATTGAGGTACAACCAAAATTGGCTGCTGCTGCTGCACCAAAGCGACAACAGCGGCTGTCGTCGATGGAACTGATGACGTTGAAGATGTTATCGACGTCGTCGTAGCAGTTGGCGAACCCAAGGGCGATGGTGATGTGATCGCCCGAAAAAGATCTTCTTGACGTTCGCGTGCTTCAAACTGTTGGACGCAATCCTCATGAAACCAGTCCAGGCACAATTGGCACAAATACATCTTGCCAAAGAACCGACCTTTGCATGTACAGTACTTGTCCATAATGGGACTCTTGTTGACGTTCAGCTTTCTCAGTTCTTTGATGTCGCGAATTTCGCGGTCTTCGGCTTTTTTGAAAGCGTCCACCATCTGGGCCGGACTTAATGACTCATTGAATTGCTCTTCGAGTAGCGGCAAGCAGGGCACTTGCTGCTGGTGTTGTGAAAGTTGATGTGATTGCTGCTGCTGATGTGGTAGCGGTGGTGGTTCCTTCTTATTTAATGCTCCCGCACTGAAGAGCAGGACATCGTAACGTCGCGGTGACAACACCTCCAACAACGACAGCTTCCTTGCACAGTGTTGGCGCAGAAAGACTTTTCCGGTTTTCTCTTTCCAATCGCAGCCAGCTTCTAGATGTTTGCTCATCAGGTCCAGCTGCTCCAACTTGAATGGAATAGTCCGGCCACGTTGCACAACACCCTCCAGTGTATGAAAGTAGGGATAATGTTCGCTCGCCTGCAGAGCATCGACAGCTTGTAGCCAATCTTTGACACGTTTGACAGCCTCCTTGAGTGCTGCACGGGACGGCACCTCACCCTGTATACTGTCGGCTGCCTCCAAGATGAACTCAATCTCCGGCAATTCATGTTGCGTCTTCATCACATCAAAGCAATTCCTGGCCGCATTCTCCCAGCACTCAATCGAACAGACGATACTCTGCAGCTCAGACAATTCCCGCTCGATCAGCATATGCGGAGTCACCATCATACCTTCCTTGATGTATTTATTCAGATCGGCCAGTGAGAACTTCACCGACGAGCTGCGAAATCTGCGCGCTCGATTATACCAAGACAGCTGTTCCCGTCGCAATCGAAGGCAAGTGAGTTGCGGCAATTCAATGCAAAGCGATGATCCCTCATCGATCAGCTTCTCGAGTGTTTTCTCATCGATTTTATTCAGCTTGCGTGCCAGCACAATCTCTGCCGAGCAGACAAAGCTCTTGCCCAGCGTGAACAGCTCTCGAACACTTTGTCCCTCCCTGATGGTACAGCACAGACTGTCAATCTCTTGCACAAACATATCCAGCTCTTCCATTGTCAGTTTATATTTGGCCGAATCATTGGAGTGACGGGTTCGTGTACGCACTTTGTTGATGTCCAACTGTTGGATGACCGCCACACATTTCTCCGCCTCCTGAACAGCCGCATTCAGTCGATCGATTAACAACGAATTGGGAAACTTCTTCTCCTCAGCCTCTTTGCAGATCTCCTGCAAAGCTTCCAGCGTAATTGTTGTCGCCGTATTTGGATCGATGACATCACGACATTTCCCCAACCAATTCTCGAAACTTTGCGCCTTCGCTTGAAGTTTTCGCAGCATGTGTGGCATTTCGTCGAGCGTGTAGCGATATTGCAGAGTATGCCGATCGGCTGGACACCGACACAATTCCGTATAGTGACGCAGACAGGCAATACTTTTGGTACACTGACACGAGACGGCCGACAGGAAGCATGTCGTCTTGCACACCTCACACTGTCGCTCATCGTCCGGTATCAGTTCGAACGCCTCCCGTTCGGCTTTCGTCACACCCCACTCGAGGAGGCTTTTGCGCATTTTCTTCTCTGTGTCGACCATCTGCACCATGTCCACATAGCAAGCGGTGGCAATGCCAAAACTCAATTTGTCCGGCTCCAATGCCATCTTGCAGACGAGCTCATCATGCGAGAAGACACAGAAACGATGCAGCGTCGAGTAATGATTGATGCATTCACGTCCCATCTTCAACCAATCGGCTGGCGCGAAATTGACCGCCTCAGCGAAATTGTAACCCTGATTGAAGCCGGCATGATAGGCTCGTGGAAATGTGATCACAAATTCGCCAGCATGCTGATCCGTCCGATACACAGACACTCCATTGTTCATCAGAATATTCGGATTCATAATTGTCACCAGTTGATGCAACAGATCTGGCTGCGTCCGAAACAATTCCGGTGCGGCACGCATCATTGTCCGTTCGAAAAGTTCCGCCTGACTTCCGGGAACACCGTACCAAGTTTTCGGCTCACCCCAATGCAAATAGTTGATCGAATAGCTCCAGTGATCCTCGTTGTGCCAACAGAAGGCGGCAAAGCACATGCCCACATACATCCAGGGCACTTTCATCCCACTAATGTCGGCATTGATGTACCCCAAAATCGATTCCTCCAACAATGGCAGATTGTTGAGATTCCAATTGGATTCGGCATATTCCTGATCACCTGTCAGCAAGTACAGTGAGCTCTTGGTGGGAAACCCCGAGCCATGATCCATGGTGTGCAAGTCGGCGCCATACTCAACGGTGACATCTTCATCGATCGACGAGACAATACGCCAAAATTCACGCTCCACCATTTCGGTGGGCACCATGTGGACGGGTCGCCGAAAGTAGTCGGCCTTAAATTGATCCGCCATTTCGCCAAATTGCTGCAAAGTGTACTCACGTTGGGCTTGCTCAAAGCCGAAGGCTTCATTCGGTTTGCTGACCTCTTCGACGACACACCTTGGACAACGCCATTCACCTTTTGGTATTTCCTGCAGCGGTGGGAGCAGGCAAAATGTATGATAACTGTCATCGCATCCGTCACAGAGGAGCATAGCTTCTTCGACATCTCCACGATTGCAAATCGGGCAAATGTACCGGGACAGGGGATCGTAAAGTTTGGTCGTTGAGGAGATCAGAGAAGCTGGTAGAGGAGGAGGCAAAGTTGTCAATCCAACTCCTGGTGTTGCTGATACTCCAGCTGTTGCTCCTACTCCAGTTTTTGCTCCAACTCCAGCTGTTGCTCCTACTACTGTTCCTATTGATGATGATGATGATAACTTTTTTGGCGTAATTGCTCGGCTGACTCGAATGTTGCGTTGACGTGTACCGCTGTTAACAGAAAGTGCTGCTCCTACTGCTCCTACTACTCCAGCTCCTACTGTTACGATCGCACTCTTTGGCATTAATGATCGTCGATAAGTCGTCATCTTTTCCTTTTCCTGCACATCAGGATCCGTTTTGATCTGTTGCATTTTAACCCCTCCACCACCAGCACCCCTTCCCAATCCACAAGCCGATTCCTTACTTGCATTGCTGTTGGCAAAACGTTTCGATCGCCGGGCCGTCGCCTCATTGGGTGGAGTAATTTGCTGACGCAACACAATGCCATGCGGCTGGTAGTCTTTATCATCTGTGTCAGTCTCTAGTTTTATATTGTCATCATCATCATCGGTGATAATGGCGGCCACCTTGACACCACCACCACCCTTACCAGCGATATGAATGTCAAACGGATGCAGAATCCGCTCATAGTGTGCCTTCAGAATGGCACCGATGCTTTTGCCCGTCGGATAATGCAGTCTTTGGGCGATTTTCGACCATTTCCGTTCCCTGGTCGTCTGTTCGAGTCCGCCCTCTTCGGTGACAATGCGATGCAACGAATACAGATCTAATGCCTTCCTCTCGACCATTGGTATCTTCAGCGATGATCCTTGCAATTCCCAGAATTTGGCTATTTGATCGAGAAAATTCAATTTGACGCGAGTCTTCGCCTCCAGCTCGTTCAGTCGCTGTACGCGCGGTGTAAACTTCAGTTTGTCCACGTCGACGGTGAATGGTGGCGTCCATGTCCTGGGTGGTAATATTTTTGCTATTCCGAATTTCTCAGCTAGTGGCCGTATCTTGCTGATGTATTGTAGGGGATTTTTGAATTCCTCTTCGTTGGGGCGAAAAACTGGACATTCGGGGGGTCGGATGAACTCAACACACTCATCGGCGGAATGTTCCATTTTGTTGTTGTTGTTATTGGAGGATTTTTCTGCTGCAGCAGCATTTGAAGAGAATCCTTTAAAGCCGGAAGGTTTTTGCTGCGACTGATGAGCTGATGCGGTTGCTGTTGGTCCTGATGATGATGATGACAAAGGTTGATGATGATGGTTGCTGGGTGGCGGCGACGATTGTGTTGTTGCTGGTTGTGGGTTAGTTGTCGCCGCCGTGGTGTTGTTGCTTGCTATTGCATCTTTCTCAGCTCCTACAACAACAAGAACAACATCCACTGCTGCTGCTGCTGCTCCTTCTCCTCCCGTTCCCTTGCTTTTCAGAACCGGCTTAAGCGAATTGCTGAAAGTGCCACTGCTACTGATTGAGGGTGGCGCGTTGAAGACGCTCTCGTCACACGTCACCAACAACGATGTCATCCCAGCAGCATCAGTTCTGATCTTTGGTAAAGACGACGAAGACGACAGCGTTGCTGTTGATGTCGGTTTAGGAGCCTTGCAATCCTCCGAAGACATTGCTTCATCTATCATGCCATCCAGAGAAGAACCATTTCAATGCTGATGAATCTGCAAACAAACAGTAAAGAGTAAGTCGCCTGTATCCTGTACAATGTTGTCGTTTTAAAAAATGTTAAGAGTACCACATTTCCAATCTCAGAGGAGTATTTTAAGTCAAAAAGGAGTTTGCGAAATGTTTCTCCGAACGAGCTTCGATACACTAAATTTATCTTTTTGATAGGAGCTCCAGGATCAAAATAAAAACAAACAAAACAAAAACGTTTAGTGCCAGCAACACAATTAATTCTGCAGTACCACAAGGTTGAAAGCTTGGGTCAATGCTATTCATCTATGTAAATAAAATGTAATGCTGTTCGTTGGTAAGCGCAGCACTTGAGAACGGATGGACTGATTTGGCTCATTTTTATTTTAAAATGTTTGTCATTTTTTTTAATACAAAACCCTAGCCCAATTGTATCGTAGGGTGTAACTAGTCTAAGAGACTTGCTACCTCCCAAATAACGGATAGTATGTCCTTAGTGGCAGAATTACGCAGGTCCGCCGAGAAACATAATGCCTTGTGCAAAATATGTCTCCTTAACCAGCTCAAACCTGGACAGTCACAGAGGATGTGCCCTATTGTTTTGTCCTCCACCAAGCAGAACCTGCATTCCGTGTCTGAGCGCAGATTAATTTTGTTAAGGTAATATCGCAAGCCACAGTGACCTGTAAGAAAACTCATTAGCTTTCTGATGCTATCTTTGGCTAGATCAAGGATATCCCTATTGGAAAAGAGCCTGATGAACCCTTTGGACTGTCTAAGCCCTGAAATATTATCCCAGTGGGCCAGACGAAGTTTATTAATAATTGCTGTGGTGGTAGCCCAGCTGATACCACAGTAAGGTTCCGGTCCTAAGAACGCAGATTCTGAACCAGCCCTGGCGATTTCATATGCATGTTCGTTGCCTGAAACACCCTGGTGATTTGGGACCCAACCTAGTTTTACCCTGTTGAGCCCTGCCAGGGATTGCAGTGCAGTGTAGCAGCATTTAACTGATTTAGAGACAATAGCGATTTCAGTGCTGCCTGACTATCTGAAAAGATATAAGACGTAGCGCCTATAATACCCTTACTCAGGTTTATCCTAGCCCATTGAGTTCCGCTTGGAAAACAGTGGGACTCTTATCCATTGGTATTGAGACTTTGGTGTTGGATCCGAATACTCCAGCGCCCACTCCAGAATCCATCTTTGATTCGTCTGTGTACCAGACTGGACCCTTATTGTCCAGTGCTGGAGCATCATTAGACCAAATTGCACGGTCCAATATTGTTACCTCAAATAACCTACCGAAACCAGACTAGCGATCCATAATATAGGTAAGAATAACTCTCCACTCCTCCCTAATGATCCTGTTCCCTTCGACCACCCAAAACTCCGAAATCCTCCTCCCTCAATCAGCACCATCAACGACAACCACCCATCAGCTAATGTCAGTGTTAGTAAGATCGTTGAGGTTATTGCAAAAGAAAGCTCCAAGATGGAGCTTACGTTATTGAGAGAGTGTTGGGCATGTACAGACACGTCTCCTCCTCCTGTTCGTCCATTAAGCTTCTGTAAAAGTCGAAAATGCCAAGCCTTCAGGTAAAAGGGGCAGTGTAGTTCCATGCTTGGCGAGCTCATTAGCACGGCATCGGCGGACGAAATGACAATGGAGAAAGATTTGTTGATTTCTGCAACACCAACCACCTTGTCATCGACCATGTGGCGATCAGCTGTCTTTTAGATGTCCGAAACAGACGAGGAGTCGACATGGGTATGGTACTTATGGTAGCTACTGTCCAGTTAAGTACTGCATCAGTTCAAAGAATCCGCAAGGCGGAGTCCTGTCACCTCTTTTGTGGCTGCTGGTAATGGACCAGTTGCTCTATAGGCTTAAGAATAATCATATCACCAACATTGGCTATGCGGATGACCTCGTCAGAGGCAAATTCGAGAGTACAATAGCAGAACGAATGCAAATTGCTCTCAAACTAGTAAACGAATGGTGTAAAGAGGTAACCTAAGTGTCAACCCAGACATGATTGTGTGCACCATCTTCACTAAAAGAAGAAGAATTAATCTTCCTATACTGAATTTCCAAGGCAAAGTCCTCCAAATAATGCCGGAAGCCAAATATCTGGGAGTTATGTTCGACCAAAAACTAACGTGGAACTCCCATACGACATACATTATTAACAAAGCTAATAAAGCTTACTTCACATGCCAACGCATTTTTAACAAAACGTGGGGAATAAGCCCGCAAATCACTCTTTGGCTATACCAGAGTATTATCAGACCTAGGCTGACATACGCAGCCTTGAAATGGTGGCCAAAAACAGAGCAATCTAACCCACGCTCAAAACTCAATAAGATACAAAGACTCATTTGCCTTAGCGCAACAGGTGCCATAAAGACCTGCCCTACGGCAGCCCTCGAGGAGATTGTAGGACTTACACCACTTCCACATACACATTAAAAGTGAAGCTGGCTTAAGACTCTCCACTCTCAATATAGATAACCAGGTTCAATCCAACAGACCAGGACATACAAACAGCATTTCCATAATAAACTCGAATTATGGTATTGTCCTAAAATCAGACTCAATGATGGAAACAACTGATTTCCAAAGAACTTCTTGGTTAGAATTCCAGTACGTCATCAAGTTGCAAATATCATCAATAACCTCCCCCATCATGCATCCATCTGGTACACAGACGGATCTAAAACAGACACAGGAACAGGAGTATTCGGACCCAGAACCACACTGCGAATACCCCTAGGTAACTCCCCAACCATTTTCCAGACAGAAACAATTGCACTGGGAGCCTTCATCTTGGAATGCACTACAAGAAGATATAGATGAACTGAGATTTACATGATCTCAGATAGCCGGGCCGCACTACTTGCAATAAAAGGCTCTACTTTCAACTCAAGATCAACGTGGAGCTGCTACTGCCACTTAAAACAATTGGCCAAAACCAATAAAATCACCCTTATGTGGTCCCCAGGGCACTCAGGAACTGTAGGGAACGAGGCAGCAGATTTTTGCTCAAGAGAAGGCGGAGAAGGTACTTTCACTGGGCCGGAACCAAACATTGCCTACTCCCTTAGCCAGCTCAAAAACAAAATTAAAGAGTGGGCTAACAATGGGTGGCTGAATGGGTATCGTCGACAGGGATGAGATGACACATACAAAAAGGCTTCTCAAGTATAACATCAAACACATAGACAAGGCAATCAAACTGAACCGTCATGCACTCAGATCCCTAGTCTGGTACATAACGGGTCACGGCCCATTCTATAGCCACCTAACGAAAATTGGCAAATCCCAGACGGACAGTTGCCGTTTCTGTAACAAGGCAAAAGAATCGCCAGACCACATTATGTTCATGTGTGATACTCTCACACGGAAAAGACTTAAGCACCTCAAGGCCAAGGCTCACACAGTCCCAGGATAGAATGCCATTTCGATCGAATTGGCAGACGTAATGGCATTCATAAAGAAACTAAGCCACCACATCTGGGATGCACAATAGATCTCTAAAGGTCGCAGTGCACCAGGCTTTGCAGCCCACCTAACAATTACAAAAAAAAAAAATAATAGCAAGGAGTGGAAGCAATTAGCAGCTAACTGCCGACAACCATCCAAGAACAATGGAAAGCTGTGAAAAATGTTTTCACATCTGGAACGGAAAGTATTGTTGGTAGAAGCCAGGCAAGGCACAGCACGTGGCTTACCGAGTATACCTGGTGGCTGATTGAAGAACGTAAGCTACTTAAGGCTCGCGTATTGTAGATACTCCAGCAGCTGCGAGGATCGAGCTAGAGTCCCTGTATCGAAGCAAAATGAGAGAATGAGAAATCGCAGCATAGTGTAAGACGTGACAAACGTAATTATATTAACAACCTGGCCTCAAAAGCAGAGGAAGCAGCGAGCAGGTGCGATAGCAGAACCGTTTACAAAATCACCAAAGAGCTGACAGGTGGTCACCGTTCTAGCCAACATCCGGTGAAAGGCTTAGATGGTGCCGTACTTGTTTCAGATGAGGATCAGCTAAAGCGATGGAAGGAGCATTTTTCTACGGTCCTTAACCGTGTATTCGCCAATTATATGCACCCAAATCAAACGGAGCTGCTGAAAGAAACAATTTCTCGAGTTCGCACCTCAATTCGCAGCAAAGATGAGATCAATACACTAAAGAACAGCAAGAGTCGTTAGGACTAGATGGTATACCCGCAGAGCTTCTGAGTGCCGCTCCAACGACATCAGCAGGGCTTTTATATATAAGGAACATCTGGAAGATACACTTGATGCCAAACAAGAGGTATACCCCCGATAAACTAATAGCTATTATTAAAGCAACCTACGATGGCTCTAAATGTCATGTGCTGCATAGAGGAAAGCTGCCAGAGGAATTCGAGATCCTAAGTGGGGTACGACAAGGTTGCATTCTATCGCCGATACTCTTTTTTTTGTGAATAGCGATGTGCTTCGCGCAGCTTTATCTACTGAAAACGGAGGAATTCGTTGGACTCTTACATCTCAACTCAAACATCTGGACTACGCTGACGACGACGCAAGTCGTTAGGACTAGATGGTATACCCGCAGAACTTAACAGGATTATGGAGTTGCACCAAATGACAACAAATGTGGAAAGGAAGGGCAAATGTTACAGGTTTGAAGATTAACGCACTGCCAAAATCAAAATCATCAACCTCGGCACTAACTCATTTAACATTGCTGGACAGTTGGTAGAGAGTGTAGAGAGTTTCCACTATCTTGGGAGTATTGTCTCGACCGAAGTTGGAACCGAACAGGACATTGTCAGCCGAGTTGGCAAAACAAAATCGGTGTTTGAAATGATGTCCATGATATGGCGAAGCAATGTGATCAGCTTAAACACCAAGCTGCGACTGTTCCGTTCAAATGTTGAATCTGTGCTGTTGGGTGGAGCACTTGGAAGGTGACCGCTACTGTCACGAAAAGATTACAAACATTCGTAAATAGGTGCCTAGGGAACATCTTAAGGGTTTTCTGGTCTAACCGTATCTCTAACGAACATCTTTAGCAGAGAACTGGTCAGGAACCAATAGGCACAACCATCCAACGACGGAAGTGGCAGTGGATTGGTCATACACTCCGAAAAGGCGACAGTTCCATAGCAAACTACGCAATGCAATGTAATCCGTTATCTTAGGATGGTAAAAGAATGGGTCGCGTCCGAGAAATACATGGCGCAGAACAGTTGAGAAGGAGTCACGGCAATTGGGGAAGAGTTGGAGAGAGCTGAAGCGCACTGCCAGAATCCACACGGGATGGCGCGTAGGCGTAGTAGAGGCCTTAGGACCCACAAGGCGATATAGGACATAAAGAAGAAAAGAAGAAGATGCTTGAATTAGTATTTAAAATATAATTTACAATAAATATTGAGATATCGTTCATTGAACTTAAAACTGGAGCCAAAAGGTGGTTTTACTTTGCAGACTAAACAACCCGAAGAACAGCACAAATGTAGTTGTGTGTAAGTGTAAGTGGCGCTGGAATGCTCAGCACTTTGCTGTTTTTGATGCCGTACATCATATTCATTTCATTATTTACAACGGAGCTTAACTTAAAATACTCTGAGTTGCGACATTGGAAGTCCTCCATTACATGGAGGCGATCTGTAGAACGTAAAATAAATAAATATTTAATTTTTATTATTGCTAATAGAAATTCTAATTGAGCTGCGCTCTTTTGCAGATGAATTCCACTTAAAGTCACTTGGTTGTAAAAATTCAATAGATATGCTTATATACATAAATTACAGGTTAACTGAAAAGCAATATTATTGTTGTTGTTGTTGTTTTTCTTCTTCTTCTTCATCATCTTTTTCTACTTTTTTTCTATTGAACGGGCTAGCAATCGAACGTTTCATATTTTCGCCTTGCCGTATATACGGATGTATACGTTTGGTATGGGAACCGCCGCTACATTCTGCATAAATTCTATTGCAAGTAAGCAAAATAATAAAAAATAATAATGAATATTTTTTTCTTTTATGTTGGGGCTGCGCATTGGGCATACCGCATACGGGAAGGTACCGTCCGTGTCGCCGTCATTTCATTAGCATTAGCTCGCCAAAGAGACCGTTGATTGTGGTCGTCGGTCGCACGGTGGTGCACTGGTGGTTTTTTTTTCATAGGGAAACAATTTCCATTAAAGAGCATCTCGTTCGTTGCACATTTGCTTTTTTTTTGTGCATTTACCTCGAGCCTAATGAGCCATTATTCACGGTGTACCATGTCCAGGCACCGTCACACCTTAAATCAGGCTCGGTCATACTGATTATAACTGGCAGACCATAGCTCTGTGGATAAGGTCCGGTCAGAGAAACTCATAGCGATAATCATTTATGGAAAACATAGCTCTTGCGATGAGAACCGATCAGTGAAACTTGAAAGAAAGCATAGATCTTGGATGAGGAAACTTAATGGAAATCATAGTTCATTCGATGAGGTTCGGTCAGGGAAACTTGTAGGTAACGATACCTCTTGGATGAAGTTCGGTCACAGGAACGCATAGCGATAGTAATTGATGGAAAATATAGCTCTTTCTATGAGAACCGATCAGAGAAACTTGAAAGAAAGAAAACATAGATCTTGGATAAGGTTCGGTCAAAGTAACTTGATGGAAACCACAGCTCTTTGGATGAGGTTCAGTCAGGGAAACTTGTAGGTAAAGATACCTTTTGGATGAAGTTCGGTCACAGGAACGCATGGCGATAGTATAATTGATGGAAAACATAGCTCTTTCTATGAGAACCGATCAGAGAAACTTGAAAGAAAGCATAGATCTTGGATGAGGTAACTTAATGGGAATCATAGCTCTTTAGATGAGGTTCGGTAAGGGAAACTTGTAGGTAACGATACCTCTTGGATGAAGTTCGGTCACAGGAACGGATAGCGATAGTAATTGATAGCTCTTTCGATGAGAACCGATCAGAGAAACTTAAAAAAAGAAAGCATAGATCTTGGATGAGGTTCGGTCAAAGTAACTTGATGGAAACCACAGCTCTTTGGATGAGGTTCAGTCAGGGAAACTTGTAGGTAAAGATACCTTTTGGATGAAGTTCGGTCACAGGAACGCATGGCGATAGTATAATTGATGGAAAACATAGCTCTTTCTATGAGAACCGATCAGAGAAACTTGAAAGAAAGAAAGCATAGATCTTGGATGAGGTTCGGTCAGGGAAACTTCTAGGTAACGATACCTCTTGGATGAAGTTCGGTCACACGAACGCATAGCGTTGCAATTGATGGAAAATATAGCTCTTTCTATGAGAACCGATCAGAGAAACTTGAAAGAAAGAAAACATAGATCTTGGATAAGGTTCGGTCAAAGTAACTTGATGGAAACCACAGCTCTTTGGATGAGGTTCAGTCAGGGAAACTTGTAGGTAAAGATACCTTTTGGATGAAGTTCGGTCACAGGAACGCATGGCGATAGTATAATTGATGGAAAACATAGCTCTTTCTATGAGAACCGATCAGAGAAACTTGAAAGAAAGCATAGATCTTGGATGAGGTAACTTAATGGGAATCATAGCTCTTTAGATGAGGTTCGGTAAGGGAAACTTGTAGGTAACGATACCTCTTGGATGAAGTTCGGTCACAGGAACGCATAGCGATAGTAATTGATAGCTATTTCGATGAGAACCGATCAGAGAAACTTAAAAAAAGAAAGCATAGATCTTGGATGAGGTTCGGTCAAAGTAACTTGATGGAAACCACAGCTCTTTGGATGAGGGTTAGTCAGGGAATCTTGTAGGTAAAGATACCTTTTGGATGAAGTTCGGTCACAGGAACGCATGGCGATAGTATAATTGATGGAAAACATAGCTGTTTCTATGAGAACCGATCAGAGAAACTTGAAAGAAAGAAAGCATAGATCTTGGATGAGGTTCGGTCAGGGAAACTTCTAGGTAACGATACCTCTTGGATGAAGTTCGGTTACACGAACGCATAGCGTTGCAATTGATGGAAAACATAGCTCTTGCGATGAGAACCGATCAGAGAAACTTGAAAGAAAGCATAGATCTTGGATGAGGAAACTTAATGGAAATCACAGTTCATTCGATGAGGTTCGGTCAGGGAAACTTGTAGGTAACGATACCTCTTGGATGAAGTTCGGTTACAGGAACGCATAGCGATAGTAATTGATGGAAAATATAGCTCTTTCTATGAGAACCGATCAGAGAAACTTGAAAGAAAGAAAACATAGATCTTGGATAAGGTACGGTCAAAGTAACTTGATGGAAACCACAGCTCTTTGGATGAGGTTCAGTCAGGGAAACTTGTAGGTAAAGATACCTTTTGGATGAAGTTCGGTCACAGGAACGCATGGCGATAGTATAATTGATGGAAAACATATCTCTTTCTATGAGAACCGATCAGAGAAACTTGAAAGAAAGAAAGCATAGATCTTGGATGAGGTTCGGTCAGGGAAACTTCTAGGTAACGATACCTCTTGGATGAAGTTCGGTCACACGAACGCATAGCGTTGCAATTGATGGAAAACATAGCTCTTGCGATGAGAACCGATCAGAGAAACTTGAAAGAAAGCATAGATCTTGGATGAGGAAACTTAATGGAAATCACAGTTCATTCGATGAGGTTCGGTGAGGGAAACTTGTAGGTAACGATACCTCTTGGATGAAGTTCGGTCACAGGAACGCATAGCGATAGTAATTGATGGAAAATATAGCTCTTTCTATGAGAACCGATCAGAGAAACTTGAAAGAAAGAAAACATAGATCTTGGATAAGGTTCGGTCAAAGTAACTTGATGGAAACCACAGCTCTTTGGATGAGGTTCAGTCAGGGAAACTTGTAGGTAAAGATACCTTTTGGATGAAGTTCGGTCACAGGAACGCATGGCGATAGTATAATTGAAGGAAAACATAGCTCTTTCTATGAGAACCGATCAGAGAAACTTGAAAGAAAGCATAGATCTTGGATGAGGTAACTTAATGGGAATCATAGCTCTTTAGATGAGGTTCGGTCGGGGAAACTTGTAGGTAAAGATACCTTTTGGATGAAGTTCGGTCACAGGAACGCATAGCGATAGTAATTGATAGCTCTTTCGATGAGAACCGATCAGAGAAACTTAAAAAAAGAAAGCATAGATCTTGGATGAGGTTCGGTCAAAGTAACTTGATGGAAACCACAGCTCTTTGGATGAGGTTCAGTCAGGGAAACTTGTAGGTAAAGATACCTTTTGGATGAAGTTCGGTCACAGGAACGCATGGCGATAGTATAATTGATGGAAAACATAGCTCTTTCTATGAGAACCGATCAGAGAAACTTGAAAGAAAGAAAGCATAGATCTTGGATGAGGTTCGGTCAGGGAAACTTCTAGGTAACGATACCTCTTGGATGAAGTTCGGTCACACGAACGCATAGCGTTGCAATTGATGGAAAACATAGCTCTTTCGATGAGAACCGAACAGAGAAACTTGAAAGAAAGCATAGATCTTGGATGAGGTAACTTAATGGGAATCATAGCTCTTTGGATGAGGTTCGGTCAGGGAAACTTGTAGGTAACGATACCTCTTGGATGAAGTTCGGTTACACGAACGCATAGCGTTGCAATTGATGGAAAACATAGCTCTTGCGATGAGAACCGATCAGAGAAACTTGAAAGAAAGCATAGATCTTGGATGAGGAAACTTAATGGAAATCACAGTTCATTCGATGAGGTTCGGTCAGGGAAACTTGTAGGTAACGATACCTCTTGGATGAAGTTCGGTCACAGGAACGCATAGCGATAGTAATTGATGGAAAATATAGCTCTTTCTATGAGAACCGATCAGAGAAACTTGAAAGAAAGAAAACATAGATCTTGGATAAGGTTCGGTCAAAGTAACTTGATGGAAACCACAGCTCTTTGGATGAGGTTCAGTCAGGGAAACTTGTAGGTAAAGATACCTTTTGGATGAAGTTCGGTCACAGGAACGCATGGCGATAGTATAATTGATGGAAAACATAGCTCTTTCTATGAGAACCGATCAGAGAAACTTGAAAGAAAGCATAGATCTTGGATGAGGTAACTTAATGGGAATCATAGCTCTTTAGATGAGGTTCGGTCAGGGAAACTTGTAGGTAAAGATACCTTTTGGATGAAGTTCGGTCACAGGAACGCATAGCGATAGTAATTGATAGCTCTTTCGATGAGAACCGATCAGAGAAACTTAAAAAAAGAAAGCATAGATCTTGGATGAGGTTCGGTCAAAGTAACTTGATGGAAACCACAGCTCTTTGGATGAGGTTCAGTCAGGGAAACTTGTAGGTAAAGATACCTTTTGGATGAAGTTCGGTCACAGGAACGCATGGCGATAGTATAATTGATGGAAAACATAGCTCTTTCTATGAGAACCGATCAGAGAAACTTGAAAGAAAGAAAGCATAGATCTTGGATGAGGTTCGGTCAGGGAAACTTCTAGGTAACGATACCTCTTGGATGAAGTTCGGTCACACGAACGCATAGCGTTGCAATTGATGGAAAACATAGCTCTTTCGATGAGAACCGAACAGAGAAACTTGAAAGAAAGCATAGATCTTGGATGAGGTAACTTAATGGGAATCATAGCTCTTTGGATGAGGTTCGGTCAGGGAAACTTGTAGGTAACGATACCTCTTGGATGAAGTTCGGTCACAGGAACGCATAGCGATAGTAATTGATAGCTCTTTCGATGAGAACCGATCAGAGAAACTTAAAAAAAAGCATAGATCTTGGATGCGGTTCGGTCAAAGTAATTTGATGGAAAACAAAGCTTTTTGGAGGAGGAACGGTCAGAGAAACTTAAAAGAAAGCATAGATCTTTGATGAGGTTCGGTCACTTGATGGAAATCATAGCTCTTTGAATGAGGTTCGGTCAGGGAAACTTGTAGGAAACGACATCTCTTGGATGAGGTTCAGTTAAAGAAACTTGATGGGAACCATGACTCTTTCAAATTCGTATAAGAATTAGAAAATTAAAGAACCGAAATCACTAGCTCATGTTAGGCGCATTGCTCAAGTACCAAACCTATCGAAAATCATCGAACGCATTATCTATTATCTTTAGTATAAAAATATTTCAAATAGTAATCCTACTACAGAAAGTGAGATGTTAACTCTGATTTTATACCCTCGATA
Organism: Nephrocerus scutellatus; assembly: GCA_947095585.1. Classification (NCBI taxonomy): domain Eukaryota; kingdom Metazoa; phylum Arthropoda; class Insecta; order Diptera; family Pipunculidae; genus Nephrocerus; species Nephrocerus scutellatus. The sequence continues at coordinate 4,283,675 of OX352766.1, forward strand.
TAAAAGATGCCTTCAGCAATGTCTAATTAGGGGTAGAGCAACTCCTAATACGGTGGATCATCTACATGCTAGGTAGCAGGGAAATTCAAGTTAATCTGAGCAGTAGTGGTTTCACCAAATCAATCCACAGAGGCACTTAGCAAGGAGAGGTGATATCGCCCTTAATGCGGCTGCTAACTCCGCCTTGTTAATTTGGTAACATGTTTTCGAGCGGGACCGATTCCAATGGCGCAAAGGATGGGACATCTACCACAGAAACGAGTCAACGTATCACCACGATTCTGTTCTGTAGGAATAGACTTCGCATGACCATTTAATATTCATTACAGCATCCGTGGCGAAACCACCAACGAAGACTTATCTATGTCTATTTATTTGTTTCATCACGAAGGCTGTCCACCTTGAACTGGCTTCAGATCTCAGCACTCAATCAATCGATTTTTGATTGTTTCAAGCGACTTTGCAAGCAGGTGTTTTCCGACAACGATACCAATTTCATTGGTCGACATGCAATCTGGCGGTTGGAGAATTAGTGATCCTCAAGGACCCCCACTGAAATCAAAACTAGGACGTGTGGTGAAAACTTACGTAGGAGACGACGACCTTGTTCGTGTAGTCAGTGTAAAAACCATTCACCGTACGTACAAACGAGGAGTTTTAATTCAAATTTGCAGGCTACCACAAGACACAGTTGAAATATCTGAGACATTTTAAGGCAGGCAGAATGTTTGAACATATAACCTGAAACCAAACATAAAATTTACAAACCATAAACATTATAAAATTTATATATTAGCAATTATTCAATCAATCAATTCAATTCATTGAATTTTTAATTCAATTTCATTTGCTTATTCCCTTGTTTATATAATGAATTTTTATTCGAATATCGGAGATGTGGCATGGCTACTGTAACAAAAGAGATGTGGCATGGCCAATGTAAAAATAATTTTATTGTACTGGACTAATGTTCTTTGCCTGCGCATCCGATCTAATGTGTCTGCTCGTACAACCCGTGTATCATCCGATCTTTTTTTCTTTATTATAAAATAAATTATTAGCTCAGTAACAAATTGCAGTGCCTTTTCTTTTATTTTAATTCTCCAGGCACAAAAACGCTTGTGCTCCAACAGTCAGTTTATGCATCACGATAATATTCGATAGAAAGAATAGCTCTTGGATGATGTTTGGTCAGAGAAACATGATGGAATACATAGCTCTTGGATGCTGCTGTTCTGTCAAAGAAACTTAATGAAAATTATAGATCTTTGGATGAAGTTCGGCCACAGAAACGCATCACGATAATATTCGATTGAAAGCATAGCTCTTCGTCAAGTTTCGGTCAGAGAAACTTGATGGAAACCATAAACGAGGATCGAACAGAGAAGCCATATTTCTTGGATGCTGCTCTGTCAGAGAAACTTGATGGAAACCCCATCTCTTGGTTGAGAAAACTTATACCGATAATAATTGATGGAAATTCTAGCTCTTCATATATGCTTCCCTAAGTAGTAATAATCACTTTAGCATTCACTTGGTCGTGATATTGATATTTCTCAGTTCTCACACAAACTTTGCAGACAAGTTACGAATTATTATGGTTTGTCTTTTGCTTAAATAAAACACAAATTAAATTTTGAAATAAAAAATACACTTTAGCTGTACACTAACAATATTCATACCAGCAAACATTTTTTTTGTCTTTCATCAAACACCAAAAGAAAACCAAATATTAAACCAGTTCCAGAGACACTTCTCCAGAATATTTTCTGTGTTCCACCTCTATGTTGTATGCGAGCATAAGTATATGAAATTTTCAGGCTTCTCTTTGTGGAAAATATGGACGGAAAACCCGACTAACTATTCGTCCAACAAACATTTCACGTTTTTGCAATTATAGTGAAATAATGAAATAACTGTTACATTACCTTATGTTGGAGCGTCGGTGTATTTTGTAATTTCTTTTTTCTGCAGCCAGAAATTTATTTGGTGTCCATTTCCTTTTTTGTTAAATCGAATAATTCTCGATATGAAATATTACACCAAATTGTTCAACACACACAGAATATAATCATTCGTCGTCGTCGCTACTAAGCACACACTTTCTAGTTTCTTATTTGATATAAATTTGAATTCGATTTTTTTCCTTGTTTTTGTATTATTGTGTAAGACAATAATTTTCCAATATTTATTTTTGATTCAATTACTGAATTACCAGTGAAACACAAGACCAGTGAGCAGCAGTGTCTCCCACTAGAATGGAACAAACTGTGGTGGACTGACCTTTCAAACTAGCACTAAGAAGGCAGCAGCAGCAGCAACGAAAAATTTTGCAAAAAGATAAATTCTGCCAACAAATAAAACAGCCGCCTTCCTTGTCCACACGAATTGCAATAATTATTAAAAGTTAATAATTAATTCACGATTTCCCGAAAACGAACTGATTTGGTGAGAGGCACAGGCAAATTAAAACACAAACTCATCCGACTTCACCTCCATGACGGCAGCGACCAGCGACTTTAATAATAATAATTATTGTTTTCTAAACACACAGCAATGATGGTGCCTTTTGCGAACCTTTGTGTACCGACTGTGACTGATCCAACTTTTGGTTTTGAGTGCTGTGGAGTCGCCCGTGGGCAGAACCACTTCGCTACAAAAATTAAGCCAATTGAAGTTAGGCTGATGGGCACAGACCACTGATTTGTCAAATTAGTATTGATGGTATTCTCAATTTCGAGACTTTCATATCAGTTTATAGAACCAATATTGACGTATCCACAGCAATTGAAATAATAATGCTGATAAATATTGATAGTGTCACCAGTGCACAGTGCGAAAAACCTAAATATCCCTTAATCCAGCCAGCATTGCCACACACACGTGCTCCTTTTTTGCAATCCCAAACAAATGCTGCAAAAATACCTACGACGGAGTGTGTTCACTTGGTGTACATTTTTATAATATTGTTACAGATTTCATTGTAGTATGGTTCATATTGACTGGACACAAAATAATTATAGGAAGATTTATTTCTTTCAACATTACTTAGATTGAAAATCAAGGAATGAAAACAATTTAAATAAAATATTTTGTGCAGCCTGGCCAATTCAAAGTCGGTAATATATTTAATTAAGTGAAATAATGTACAACCAAAAAGAAATTCGCAATGGAAATTACTACAACTACTACAGCTGTCATTGTAAAAATGACGTGGTCGTTAACAACGATTATGTTCCAAGTGGCAAACAAAATGTCAAAACAAACATAAATATTGAAAAATTAATAAAAGGAACATAAAATAAAAAAATAAAAAGATGCAAGACGGCAAAATTAATTTCAAAATTTTTTTTCTAAAATAAAAATTGTAAAATATTTATAAATAATGTATGTTAAGAACGATGTTTCTATTAAATATACATCTGCAAATTGCAAAATTGTAATAAGCAATAAGCAATTTTCGGCAGAAGCATATGAGAATCTCATAAGAACCTCATGTTGATGACATACAAACATAACAATAAGCACAAAAAATTTAACTCGAAATTTTTCCAAAATAAACTAAATATACTAACTTATATTAATTAATTAAATTGTTTTTTTTTTTTAATTTGCGCACGTGTAAAGAGGGGGGTCGCAGTAATATTTACGCTTATAATAATGTCATAACCTGTCATTAAAAATCAAATGCTTAAGAATTCAAAGTAATGAATAATGATGTTTGAGAAATGATGTGAATACAGATTTCGAATTACGTTCATTACTTCTTATAATGACATTACTAATGACTGTCTGTTTATGATTTGCATTTAAGTGTCGTTATAGGTTTGTTTGTTTGTTGTTATTGAACCTGCAAAAATATTCCGAAAAAAGGAAGTTTTCAATTTATGTCTTTCTGACAGTTAAAAACATAAAACGTAAAGTTAATGTTATTTCCTATTCTAAACAATGAAATACGCGCACGTTTCTTTCCACAAAAAATCTACGTGTTCTGGTTAATTTTTTGAAAACTTTTTTCCAATGTCAAAGTAAATATTTCGTTGAATTGAAAAGTAAGTAATAATAAATGTTCATATTGCAATTATTTATTAATATTGAATTAATATCTAATTTTAAATCAATTGCTAGCCCGAACGACGAAGTTAATCAGGACAAAGGAATATTTTTCCAGAGTTTTGTGCTTGTTTTTCAGTTTTTCGGTTTGTCCACTGACTTCCACTAGTCAAATATTGTTGGAACATGTTTTAAAACAATTGTTTTGCGCTCGGCATGCGATGCGGTAATATTTTGGAATTTCTTTTATTCATAACTATAGTTTTAGGAGGGAAGGTATAAAAAAAGAAGTGGGCCACAACAAGACTTTTTTTACGGACGGAGCCGGAATCTTCAGTAAATGTATATATTTTTTTTGTTTTATCCAATTATGCCTTCCCAAGAACTATAATTCAGTTGTGGGTAGATGATAATAGTAATGTTACTTTTAGTTTTTCACCTTTTATACAAAACGCTAAAGTAAGTTAAATTTAGTTAAAATAAAAACATTTACAATAATGGAAAGTCATTTATTTTGATTAATTTTAATGTGAATGTTAAAAAATAATTTTTTTGTTTGAAAACAATTTAATAATATAGTACATACAGCTGCTAATTATTCCTAGTTTGAATTATAAACTTATTTAAAGCAGTGAGAATGCTATATGTATATAATAATGTATATAAAAATATAAAAAAAGCTCTTCATGTCAAAAAATAATTGTCAATCGTTTTCAAATTATTATTGTATTATTTCAATAAATATTAAATAAATAAAATGCTCTGCTTGATAGATTTATGAGCCGAAAACATTCTCTTTACACAAGTTCATATCGTATTACTTAGCTAAAGAGGGACAATTTTTTTAATTAATCTATTTATTTTTTTTTCCTTTTAAATCTGGCGCAGAGTGTTTTTTGAATGTAAAGTGGTTCGTTTCTTTTAAAAAATCAATCTACCGACGACATTAATTATCAATCATCTTAATTACTACTACGTATATATTTTTATGTCGGAGTAATCGGAGAGATAATTTAAATGTCAAAATTAATATATGCGTTTTTTCATTCTTCGAGAAAAAATGTACTTCTTTGAGTCCTTTATGGACACCTGGAATTGCTTAAAAGTTTCTTTAAACATGAGGCATTTGGACTACTATGGAGAATTCAGGTGAGCAAAAAAAACTTGTCTTTAGAACTAAAACTAATAAAACACAGCTGGTATATATTTTGATCTGACAGATCTGATCAGAGAAAAAAATTACTGGTTATGTGATTTCTACGTTCTCTCCGACATCAAAATATAAAACACGCCCATTATATGTAATAAATAAATAATTTGCTTAATCATAAGACATAAAAAAATATTCCGATGCGATACAGTTAAAAAAAATGAACAATTGTTTGAGTTTGGAAAAGAACTTTTAATTATTTTATGTGCATGTCATCAAACAGACCTAACTTTTTCTTGGGTTCTTAAAATGTGAAATTCTTGCTGTCCCATGTTTTTTCCTATGATCAAAGCATGATAGTCGTTGTTCGTCTTTTGCTTGTTCTTGCTTTCGTATAATTTTCTGCGCAACCCTTTGAAGGCAAAAAGACGTAGACAAGTATTTAGTTTAATTGAAAAAACAACCTAATAACTTGTAAGCAATTGCGTGTCATTCCTCTAATTGTCGATTTTCTCCAGCAAATTAAGTGCAAAGTATTCATAGTGTTTTTTTTTTTGTGTTCTTTCTTTAATCTCGCAGAGCCAGCAGTCGTGTAGTAGTAGTAGTGCAGGTGTCTTCGGTGTTTTTAGTGAATTTGTGCAGAAGAATGGGGTTAACGATTTCGAGTTTGCTCACCCGCCTTTTTGGCAAAAAGCAAATGCGGATTCTAATGGGTAAGAAGGTGGAGAACAAATTATTTAAATTTTTTTGGTCATTGCCCGGAGGCGTAGACACAATGGACAGACTTTTCTGTGTGACAGAAAACATAATCCTGCAGCCATATGTATTATATGTCTATACTACAGTTCTGTTATAGCTCTCTCCTTCCCACAGCAACGATGACGTCTACTTGACTACGTTTACATATTGCGGCAATTAATCGAACATTGCTTTTGCAAACGACAAATTAGATAAAAACTGAGATTGCATTTGCATTAAATACACGACTTTGCATGAAAATCTAACTTTATTTCTTTTAGCCAATTGTTGGTTATGCTTTTTATTACTTTTTTTTAATTGTTTATCGTCACATTGTCTAAATTTTGGGTAATGAAGATAACGATAGCCAAATTGGTCGGATAATTTCTGACGTGTTAATAGTTATTGCGTATTAGTTTTGTATGTGTAATCCCATGAAGCGTCATACAAGAATTACCGAATTTCTGCTTTTCCTTCAACACAATTGATAATCAACTCCTTCCTAGCACTCTTCTTTAATGGTCGCAGAATAATTCCATTTAAGTCCATTAAAACATAATCCCCCTAAAGGCGGACTTCCACTTGACTGAATTAATAGCAAATATTAAATATTAAAAGCAAATAAAAAAATAAATGTAATTAAATGACAGTTTCCCACCTGCTCCATCATCTTGTAAGATTTCCAAAATCTTACAATAATTCTGTAAAAGTCATTTACTATCATAATACATATGCACTTAACATTTCCAATTTGTTTTTCAGTCGGTCTGGATGCCGCTGGTAAAACAACAATCCTATATAAATTAAAACTCGGAGAAATTGTCACCACAATACCAACAATTGGCTTCAATGTCGAAACAGTTGAATACAAAAATATCAGCTTCACTGTGTGGGATGTCGGCGGTCAGGATAAGATTCGTCCGTTGTGGCGTCACTACTTCCAAAATACACAAGGTCTAATCTTTGTGGTCGACTCTAACGATAGGGATCGTATAAACGAGGCTGAAAAGGAATTGCAGAATATGGTAAGCAAAGATTAGGTATAGATTTTTAATATTTTATAAATTTGTATTTGAAAAAGGGGTTAATATTACTTGCGAGATGGTCAGTATGAACTATGAAGAGGTGTTGTTTGTCAACCAAGCTGAATGGATGATATCGGCTTGAGGTCGGCATATGCAAATTATTGCTTTTGACGACAGTACTTTCAGCTTCTCATATTTTCTTATGTAGTCTGGCTCCTCCGATCCAACAAAGAAGCAATCGTATGGCAGTCCGGGAGGCATTCTTTAAACTCACTTTTATATTATTAGGCTCTCGAGAGCTATTGTGATATTTGGGTAGTGGGGGGAGCTTTAGGGATTAACGATCTCATCATTATAAAGTCTCCGGAATCCTCACATACGGGGTCAACAATTCTTCGTAGTTTTTTTTCTCGAACGCGGTCAGAATGCTTCTTGCTAAGCACCCAAGTCTCGGATCCATATGGTATGACCATTGTCTTATATACCAGCAGCTTGGATGTTATTGTTAAGGTTCTGGATTTGAAGAGTCTTGTCAGACTAAAGTAGGTTAAGCAAACGTGCTGGTTTTTCTGATTCCACGCTGTTATCGGCTGCTACAGTTGACCCGAAATAGTTAAAGGATTGCACTACACTTCGAATTCGCGCTCCGCTATTTTAATTGCGGGACCAATGTTGGATGTAATACTCGCGGACGTGGCCACCATGTACTTTGTTTTGCTCTCATTTATATACAGCCCCAGATTTCGTGCCGCCCGCTTGATAAGAGCTTCCTGTACAGCACTTGGTCTTCTACCAACGATGTCAATGTCGTCTGCGTAAGCCGTCAGCTAGTATCTGAATGGATTTACAGAGGATTGTACCTCGCTGTTACGTCAGAGTCTCGGATAACTTTCTCGAACGCCAGGTTGAAGAGGACGCAGGCCAGTCTATCCCCGTGTCGGAGCCCGTTATAGATGTTGAATGGACTTAAAAGTGATCAGGATAATTTTACTTGGCTTATAACATTGGACATCTCGTCAACCTATAAAGTCGTGTCAGTTTATTTGGGATGCCGAATTCTTTCATGGCTTTATAAAGTTCTACTATGCTATCACAGGCGGTTTTAAAGTCTATAAAAAGATGGTGTCTAGACCTTTTCCCATCACCTGTCTAAGGGTGTAAATCTGATCAGTTGTTAATCTGCCTGGGATGAAGCCACACTGGTATGGACCAATGAAGAGTTTAGCTTATGGGTTATCCTGTCTTGAAGGATAGAGGAGAAAATCTTATACGCGGTACTCAAAAACGTTATACCACGATAATTGCAGTGCATTTTGTGATATTTCCCTTCTTATGTATATGTTACAGGATGCCTCTTCGCCAGTCTTCTGGCCTTGCTTCTTCCTCCAATACTTGCATTATTATTTCATGAATAGCTTTGTGTATTTTGGGGACTCCTATTTTTGACAGTTCCGCTGGGATCCCATATAATCCAGGGGCCTTATTATTTTTGAACCGATTTATCTCTCTGCTAACTTCATCTATGCTCGGTGGCGGCAGCATAGTATGGTCATCGGTCATTGGTGGAGGCTCCAATTCCTCAGTTAGCTGGCCATTTAGCAGCTCATGAAAGTGATTTTTCCATTGCTCTAAGATGCCTTTTAGATCAGCGATCAGATTACCCTCTTTGTCTTTGCACTATGTGCAACGCGGTGAATATTACGTCATACCACGGACTCTTTGGTGAAACTTTCGCGCGGTCCTTGTTCTCTGTTCTGTTCTAGTTGTAGTTCGCCCAGGCTGCTTTCTTTCGCCGGTGAACTGTTTTTTCATATCTTCTGAGCTCTTTATATTCATCTTCGCGTGCCCGTTGTGGTTTGGTTTATTAACGAGAAATTAGCTGATACAACACAATAGTCAGACGAGGCTAGAGGTTATAATACATTGACGGAGTAATTATCAAGACGAGTGGTAAGGAACAAGTCAAGGGTGTGTGCGGAGTGATTTGCAATGTCAGGTATTTTTGTATGCTCATTTACAAGCTGAGTAAGGTGATTAAACTCAGCGAACAACTCAACATCCCTTCCTACGGGTGTTGTCTGGCCAGAATGGTGAAGCCACCCAGAATTGTGTACAATGAAATCGGCCGCAATAACGATTTCAGTGTTATCATCATGTGTGACAATTCTTGCAATTGAATCAGACAGTGCATCAAACTTGTGAAGAGTTGAAGCTCTGTCTAAGTTGGGGCTTCTAAAGGGTGTTTTTTTGGGAGGTTTGTTTTTCCGATAGATGTCGTTTTATTTTATGACAGTTGTTTTGACAGCTCAAAGTGGCATTTCTACTCAGTATTGTTTGGCAAATCATTATGAAAAAAAAAAAAAAAAAATGACATTTGTGAAAAATAGTCGTGGTAGCCATATGCCAGAAATTGTGTTTAAATGTTAAATGCCAAAAAATTATCTACCAAATAAAAAAAAATTTTGGTCATTTCATAATTTTATATGTGTTTTATTCAAAAAAAAAATCGGCAACCTCTTAAAAAAACACCCGTTAGATATAACATTTAAACACAATTTCTGGCATATGGCTACCACGACTATTTTTCACAAATGTAATTTTTTTTTTTTTTTTTTTTTTTTTTTTTTTTTTTTTTTTTCATAATGATTTGCCAAACAATACTGAGTAGAAATGCCACTTTGAGCTGTCAAAACAACTGTCATAAAATAAAACGACATCTATCGGAAAAACAAACCTCCCAAAAAAACACCCGTTATAAAGAAAGCAGTAGTGGGTGTTACGCCCTTCGATTGCCAAAGAATTAAATCATCAACAAACTGCCACATGCAAAACATACGACAGTTATGTCTCACTAAGTTCTTTGGCTGCGTTGTTGAGGATGGGGTAGACGGACACACACACTGCACTTTGCACTTCATGAACAGCCGATCAACGCGAACCGTTTGCTTGCACTTTGTATTTGTATTTATTTTTTTTTGTGCGCAAACACACAACACGGCACTTTTTGTTTTTCTTTTGCGAGTGCTGTAGTGCATCACGACCGTCCACAGCGGCGATTGGGAGACAACTGCAATCAGCTTTTGTTAAATCGAGTATAAAACTCGATACAAATAATTTCTAACAATCGAACCCCCACAATAGTTGCAGGAGGACGAGCTGCGGGATGCTGTCCTGTTAGTGTTTGCCAACAAACAGGACTTACCAAATGCCATGAGCGCTGCTGAACTAACGGATAATCTGCGCCTTAATCAGCTGCGTCAAAGACATGTGAGTTGTTTTTATTATCTAATCACCTACTAAGTGTTAATTTATTGTTGTTACATTTTCCCATTTCCAGTGGTACATCCAAGCAACATGTGCAACACAGGGTCATGGCCTATATGAAGGACTGGATTGGTTGTCTAATGAATTGGCTAAAAAATGATGGAAAGGCATTTCATGAAATTACTTACACTTTTACACACACACACACACACACACACACACACACACACGAAAACTAAATACAACAACTAAAAATGCAACTATGCACTTTGGTCTTATTGGAAGATTAAAATTTTTAAAACATTAGCAACTAAAAATAGATGATTGAAAAATTATTATTATTACTATTACTTGTATTTGTATTATTATTATTATTATTATCGCGAACAGTAAAAAGTGAGAAGGGAAAACGCAAAATAAAATTCGCATTCGCAGATGATATCCGCAAAAAAAGCCTAATTAAGTCATTAAATAAATAAAAAAAAATGAATTACTGATAGATAATAAAGATCTACTAATGAATTTTTATAAGAATAACAACAACAAAATTATGTAAAGTCATTACCACAGAAGATAATCGAAAAAAAAACTAATGTATCTATGTGTTCTTTTTCAACACCGAACAGAGATTTGTAATGAAACGAGTGAACGAGAATTGAAAGCACTTTTATTGTAATTATTAAAAAGAAACATTCAAATCTGCACACTGTCAAATTCCAATAAGTTGGTTTTTATGTTGATTGTTTTTGATGGTGGAGATCTTAGGGTTTGAAACCCAGAGTAGTGTTGGGATTCTAACCTCCTTAATTATGACCAATCAAAGAGAAATCTACAAATGATTTTAGTTTCAACGTTCAGTTACGTTTTAGATGGTATTATAATTTCAATAAGGGTTCTCAGATTGTTTGATTATAAGAAGTTCCGTGAGGTCTAGTTCTAGTTCTTCTTAACCTACGAATATTGTATCGTATATTTATCGTATATTTAATAATTTATCTCAGGATTGCATGCATCTACAGTCGCTCGTTGTGATTACTTCCATAAGAAGATCGATCTACAAATCGTATTAATAATATTCGGCGCGACAGACCATTGCGGTCCAAGGCCTACCTTCTCGCGACCATTTGTGTTGCTCATGTTTTTTTTGGACACATATGGAAGGGACCTTCAATTTAAGGCCGAATCCGAACGGCAAACTGAGAAGCTTTCCGTGAGAAGTTATTACTCTCGGAACATTTGTCACCCATTCGCGAGAGGTGGGACACCGTGAAAAATACTTCTCGTGTTACTGGGATTCGAACCAAGAACCTCCTGCTCCGTAGCCATGCGCATTTCCACTGAGCCACGGCGCCGACATAACTGTTGTGGTTTTATTCAGCGTCCAAATCGAACTAAAAACTAACACATTGGGTCTATTCTTTTATTCAACCCGAGCGAGCAGTGTACGTCAAAAATTTACACTGTGTTTTTTTATTCACCCGGGGTAATTTTACTCTGTACTCTGTGTTTTTTATTGTGAACCGAGCACGACACGGTGTATACACAGTTTCTTATTTTTTAGTCTGAAGTGAATATCAGTGTAAGGCGGGGTAAGAGCGAGTAAAGTAAACCAGTGTACACACCGAATACTTTTACGCCGTGCAACATTCGCTCGGTGTACTCCGGGTAACTTTACTCGCTCGAGTTGAATAAAAGAATAGACCCAATAGCTGCGTTGCTTTGGCTAATCCAGCTTGGCTTACAACAATAATCGCACAAGCATAAAGGCGAAAATAAATCCAAAAAATTTTTAGGATTTAAAACTAAAGCCATTTTATAGTTAAAGCGACATGAAGCCGAAGTTCCAAAAAATGTTCAGGATTAAGTAAACTAAAGCCATTTTATAGTACTGGTGCTCACCGTATGGCGGTAAAGCCAAAAGCTGTTGCTTTGTAAAGCCAAGCCGGCTTTGCCAAAGCAACGCAGCTATTGTGTGTGCCAAGTCGACTGTTGCTGTTGTTGTTGTGAGTTTTCTAGGCATACAAGCCTTTGTCACTTATAACCAACAATAAAATTGTGGCCTATATTATGTATGCATACAACAACAACAACGACTTCCAAAAGACCCCAAAACACTCAAACATTCGCAAAGAACACCAACACCAGAAGACCCTCAAAACACCCCCAAAAACCTTCTAAAGACCCCAAAAGAGACTCCTAAAAAAATCACAAAGAACATAAGAAGACCCTAAAAATAACCCAATAAACCTTTTAAAGACCACCAAAGACACTGCTAAAAGACCCCCAAAAGATCTCTAAAACATTTCCAAAAGATCCACATAAGTCACCCGAAATATCCCTAAAGGACCCTCTGAAGGCCCTGCAGCCAACCGAAGAGCCTCAAAAGGACTACCCGAAAAATCGCCCAAAACATTCCCAGAAGACTCCCAAAATGCCGTCAAAAGACTATCCCTATCACATTCACAGTCTGGGGCTTTTACGGTCTGTGTACTGAGTTGGAGTCGGCTAAAGCAATAGTTGACTGTCACTGCTTCGATTGTCAATTTTGATTATCAACTTTTCTTTCGATTTATAGTGAAGCTGACACAACTTAAGTTTCTCAAAAAAATTAAACAAAATGTATGAAAATGACACAAAAATAGCTGTCACCCTCAAACCGTAGCAAAAAAGTGATAGTGAATTTCATAATCACCATACGTGTATCAAATGCAATTTGATGATCAACAAACAACTATCGCCTTATCCGATTCCACCCCAAGATATTGAGTTGACCAGCACTGCGTAGCGGACAGTGAAAAAACTATTTCACATCGAACTTTCGTAACGCTCTCAATTTTACTCTTTTAGCAATACGCCCAAAAGAAGTATAACTTCAGAAAGTCGAGAGTCTTGATGATTGTGGCAACTGGTAAGGCACAAGAGAGCTCTGAGTCCGTTGATCTAACTACACTGTAACGCAAAGTGGCTGCCACCATTTCCTAATTTGGACCTTCATTTTTTTTATTCTCTTTACCATGTTGTCGGTAACGCTTGTCGGTTTTACTTAAAGCAGTTTCCGTTCACGACGCGTTTCAGAAGCATTTAGTTGATATTCGCTTCGATCGTGCTATGAATTGCTTGGAGTGAGAATGTTCCGATATGATGTTGGCTAAAGTACCCTACAGAAAAGTCCTGCTAGTCTAATAAAATGCTGTGCAACACCTCATAAGGCGGAATATTAGAAAAATTGTAAATATGTCAACAATTTAATTTTTTTAATACTTTTTATTTATTTTTAATTTATATATCTTCAAAAGCTAAATCACGCATGCAATAGTCTGACCAATTCGTTTGATCATCGAGCTGCTTTATTGCTTCATCCCGAGTGAAATTGTTTTCCCGCATAAAGATGCGAATTGTCCATTCTGAAAGCATTGCATTTATGTAAAAATGGCTTAACTGAAAGGAAGAAAACGGGATAAGCAAATACTAGGAACAATGATACAAACGCATAAAACTTACAAATGGAATTCTCTCCGTGTCCGGCTGATAGTGATCCTTCAAGAAATGCATCACTTTCAATTGCGTGGAAACTTTCAACAACTTTTGTGTTTTTATGTGATCGATGCCTTTGTATGTCTTAACTGTTCCCTCATTACAATTCTGCTCGAAAATCTCATCAAGAATGGACTTGAACTCTTCGAATGAGCCGAGTATTTCATTTAAGCTCTTATCAGTGAGGGTTCTGTTGTGCACAAAGAGATAATAGGTCATTTAAATGATCGAAAATGAAAAATAAAAACTTACAAAATCGCAACTTTCCCAGGTGTTGACTGATTAAGCTTGCGAAAGTCCTCACTTCGCTGTTGCACATCTTCTGAGATTTCAGACAAAGGAAGATTTGTTTTTGTTGCACTTTGTCCTCCTTTATTGATATGGCTAGATGTGCTAGGCTTCTTCGGTGTTGATGTTGAACAAGCGATTGCACTGCACCTCACCAGTTGCACTGTCAACCTTCTCTTCTCAACGAATGGTATTTTGGGGGTTGAACTAGGTACAGGGCACTTCTCCTGATGCAGTGTCATCCTTCTTTTTTTTGGCTGCACCTCTTTGTTGCGTGATTCTAAAGCCATCAAATTTTTTATGCGAGCTGATCGACGAGGAAACTTCCTATACTCGTCCAATGATTTTTTCGCTGGTTCGTTTAATTCGTTAGTTAGCGTATCTGCTTTTGAGGAGGCATTATATGGGGCATTTTCATTTTTGGACGATTTTTGAGTTGCTGACATTGCATCAATGTTTCTCAATAACTGATCTGTATACACCTGGTGCTACATTGATGTATATTTTATATAAATTTAAATACTTTTACAATACCTACGACCTACCTGTTCAACAAGGACGTCTAAAACGGCAACAATGACGGTATTCGCTGGCCCACTAAAGGGTTTATATAATTCGTGTGATTTCTCTGACCTTTTTATGTTTACCTGAATACCACCACTTAAATGCAATTCTTCGAACTCATCATCTATCAAATCAACTATTTTTGACGCATTTAAAGAATTTACGAAATTTTTGAGACTTTCTTCAAGCTCTAACCAATGTCTTAGACCCAACCACTTGTTGGTATTGATGCTTGAGTTTCCGATTGGAAGCTTTTGCTTCTGTATTTTTATGTCGCACACGACTTTATTGCCGGAGCATTTCTGTTAAAGAGAAAATAATTATTTTATTATAATTCTATGATGTTTTATCTTACATAGTAAAATGTTTCAATGTGATGCGAGTGCATTGTTGTCCAAAGAAATTTAAAGTAAACAACAAACGTATCGGCCAAATTCAAAGCGCACAAATAAATACACTGGAAGTAATAGGTCTGTTCATGTGTTCATTTCATATCAATAGGTTTATTTGTTTTTTTTGCCGGAAAAATTAAATTAAACCTTCACGACAACTCACTCGATGTCAAAAATCAGATATGAATTCTCCGAGAATAATTTACTCTTTCTGAGTCTTTTTCCTTACGCTTCGATAACTTTCATATTTCTTTTTCTCTGAAAATAATGAATATATTTATTCTTTGAGAGCTGTAGTTATTTGTTAGTTTCTTCAAACATGTGTCATATCAACGACTACTATGGAGCATTCAGGCGAGTGGAGGCAGTAGCAATTTTTATTGAGAATTTCTTTTTTTTTATTACAAATTTGTTTTTTAAAACTAATGCATTATTTCACTTAATTTAATAGATTGCCGACTTTGATCTGGCAAGGCTACCCATTTTTTTTAATTGACACTAATGAATAACTGAACAGATAATTTTTTTGATCTGACAGAGATCTGAAAAGAGAAAACAAATAACGAATAGGTAATTTCTCTGTTATTAGTTTTTTTTTTTTTTTTTTTTGTCTTTTTGTCTTCAGACATAAGAAATGACAAAGACTACTATGGAGCATTCAGGTGAGAAATAAAACTTTTCTCTGTTACTTGTTACTAAAAAAGATACAGCATCTGACAGTTCTGATCAGAGGAAAAAAATTATCGAATTTATCGGATAGGTAATTTCTCTGTTTTCTCTGATTTCTCCGGCATAAAAAAAACACCACGCCCAGTATTTGAGTTTGTGATTTTATGTGATGTGTAATGTTCAACTTTACACTGTCAATTTTTTTTTGTCAATTTTTTTTTTTCAAATTTCAAATGAATATTTTTCAGTCATTTGGGATAACAGACTTAATATTTTTTTATATCTTTGTACACTGGTGTCCCGATTTGCGTCGTTTCGATTTGCGTTCTCAAACAAAAAAATCGCTTTGCGTTGTTTCCTCGATTTGCGTCCCTTCAAGAATGAAAATAAAAGTCATGCCAATGAACGGAGCTGCTATGAAAAGGGCAAAATGAATTGTTATCAAAAAAAGGTAATTTATGTTCCTTAATATTTTTATTTTTAATCCCTTACTTGAGACTATGTAATCTAAATATGTACATACATATATTGAAATAAAATATTTATTAAATAAAATGAATTTTTCAATGAAATAAAAATATATTAACTTTGGAACCAATCTACTGCCACGTATTGAATATTATGGGAAAATTTGTTTCGATTTGCGTCACAAAATATATTTTTTTTAAACTTTGTAACCAATATAGGAATATACGAATATATGTGTTTCTGTTTGCGTTGTTTCGTTTTGCGTCCAGAACCATTCTACATCGCAAATCGGGACTCCAGTGTATACAAACATGATTGTACATTTGTATGTAATCTCACAACGACTAAACCACTGGTCGTATCGAAGCAATATTCACACCGTATGTTCGTTTGATGCTCCGATAAGTTTATTTTTTGTTGAGCACTGTAGGTGGCGCTGTAATTGGGATGTCATCCACATAAAAACCTCATCATGCCTAAACCACTAGACGTATCAAAGCCATATTAACACTATAGCTGCGTTGCTTTGGGAAAACCGGCTTGGCTTTACAAAGAAACAGCTTTTGGCTTTACTGCCTTACGGTGAGCACCAGTACTATAAAATGGCTTTAGTTTCCTTAATTCTGAACATTTTTTGGAACTTCCGCTTCATGTCGCTTTATCACCGCCTTACGGTGAGCGCTATAACTATAAAATGGTTTTAGGTTTTAAATCCTAAAAATTTTTTGGATTTATTTTCGGCTTTATGTTTATGCGATTGTTGTTGTAAGCCAAGCTGGATTAGCCAAAGCAACGCAGCTAATATGTATTATAAGATTACAACAAACGATTAATTTCATATGCCAGAGACGTCAACCAAAAACCCAGGGTTGTTCAATAGTATTTTGTCCAGGATTTCAACAATAACATCTGTTAAAATAGTGACCTAAAAAAGTGTTAAAAAAGTGGTGTTACATCTGTCAAAATAGTGAAATAAAATATGATAAAAAAGTTATATAACATCCGTTCAAAAGAGACAAGAGAAAAGAGAGTTTCCGTCGATTCCTTCGGTTATATTAGACTTATTTGACAGTAATTAAGAATTTCTGAAATATTCCCGTATGCCGTATATCACTAAAAAGGTCATAGAGGCAGTCTTTCAGCTGCGTTGTTTATTGGGTGGTATTAATAAAAACTAGCAACTGCTCGAAGTAAAGTGTCGTAGCAAAGTAATTTCATAAGGTATTTGCTAGGATCCGTATGACTAAGACTGTACTTTACTTTAGCAAGCTCGAATATTCGAACATAGCAATTGCTTGACATTTGACAGCAAAACGGTTGTCAAAAACATTTTTTTATTTTAAATCGTGTGTACTTGTATTTTGAAATCGTAAAACATGCGTGCAGTCAATAGTAACAATTGCACATGGAAATGTAAAGTTTCTTTGCCATTTTTTTTGGCAAACTCAACTTTTTCAGCATCGCACGGAAGCTCAATCCATTCTGACGCTTTCTCCACATTTTTTGGCAGACATAGCAATTAGTTATGCTGACGGTAGTTTGGTGAATGCAAACCTCTTCGCCGACACCAACTTAAAACCATTAATTCGTTTTTCTAAATCGATATATCATATACAATTATGCATAAAAAAGATTTTATTTTTTATATATTTGAGAGAGAGCCACCGCGGGTTTCTGAATTTTTGGGTAGAAAGTGCTCTGTCAAATAATCCACATCTCGACGTTTGTTCCATCATCTTTACTGAGCGTTGTTTGCATTTGCAACCACAATCAGCAAAAGCGGTTTGATGCGCAAATCCATTTTAAATTAATTTATTTGCTTCTTTTTTTAAGAAAACTCGCGAAAACCGAAACCGCATCATTTATGTATTAAAACTTACTAGCAATTACTTCTAGTCAGCTAAATAAGAGAAAACTAGCAAATGCTTAGTTTTATGCGTTTTATTCATAACAATTTGAGCAAATGCTTTTTCGAACATAGCAATTGCTCCAATTAATTTTTTATCATACGAAACTAAGCAAATGCTAAAAAACTGTCACTTTTTCGAGCAATTGATTTATATTTTAACGAAGTCGGTTTTTATTCATTATCCGTAATATGTTTTTTAGTAATAGCCGGTAATTTGTTTATAATAAAAACAGCCAATACTGTCTGCAGGAAGGAAATAGTTCCATGCTTTACCATTTTCAGCAAGTCTTCTATACACCAAAAACATAAAACGATTTATTTGCAATAAAATATAACTTTCAGTTTCGTTTATATATTTTTTTCAAACTTCAAAACAAAAAACTTTTCTGTGCATACAAAAAGCATAGATTGCAAAAATAATTGTTTCACCCAAAATCCTTAAAATTTAAGCTTCTGCTTATAATACAAAAACTAAAAAAAATAAAATATACGCAGGTATTTAAAAAAGGCTATAACCTGCATACAATTATTTATACAATATATAAAAATTGCCAAACTTGTTTTAAATTTCAATAAAAAATTTGGCAAACAACTTTACTGATTGATTTCATATAAAAAAATGTTACACGTGCAAAAATATTTTGCCATGTGATTGCAAATCGAAACTGGTATTACATTGAACTCGCTGTTGTAAATCAAATTTCATTGGCTTTCTATGTAGCAACCCTTCTTTTTCCCACTCATGAAAAATCATACTTTGGTTAGTTCGTCAGTTCGATATTGGTTAGTTCACGAACGAAGCACATAATAACGGTTCAATGGATGGAAGGAAGGAAGGATTTTTGGCGGCGGCGTTGGCTTATTGTTTTGATACACCTAGTTGGTGGGATCACATTTTAGATTTGTTCTATTTTGTTCGAAGGAAATATAATAAATAAAAAATCAAAATTCAATAAAATGGAGAAATGCTATTTGTGCAAATCGTCACAGAGAGATGAAACTAAGTATGGCGAATTTTTGACGAAACGTGATATATCTGTCCATTACTTCTGCTTGGTAAGAATTGTTTGTTTACGTTTTTTTTATTGTTAACCCAACCGCTGCATTTTTCTAGCTCTTGACTTCAAGTTTAATACAAGCCGGCAATGATGATGAAGGTTTTTATGGATTTATGCCATCAGACATAAAGGCGGAAGCTGAATGTATCTCTTGCGCGGTAACTAAGAATATAACTAATTTTATAGTACCTATTATTATATTTATATGTTTATATATTAGATTTGCATTTACTGTAAGGAAAAAAGTGCCAACATAAGATGCTGTGCAATAAAATGCAGGCGAACATTTCATACGGTTTGTGGCTTGCAGAACGGAATACAAAGTCAGTTCTTTGGAACTTATAAATCATTTTGCGATCGTCATGTTCGTGGCAAAAAAAGTACTCCGCCGAAGAAATCAGAATTATGTTGTATTTGTTTTGATGCTCTGATGCCACTGGATGTGAAATTTAGTCCCGTATATATGTTAAGAGCTCCATGTTGCAAAAATGGTTGGTTCCACAAGTGGTGCTTAGCATCACTTGCCAAAACCGCTGGTTATTTCTTCAAGTGTCCTCTGTGTAACGATAATAAAAAATTCCGAGAACGTTTAGTATACAAAGGAATTTTTATTCCAGACAGGTAAGTTGTGTTTACTATCTCGAGATAAGATTTTAATTTCTTCTGATTATTAGAGATGCAGCTTGGGAGATTGATACGAACGCATATACGGAACTTTTGGTACGTCCAAGTGAATGTAAAGCAAAGAAATGTATGTGCAATAATGGGAGAAAGGAAAGTACATCAGAAAATCCATTAATAACATGCAATACATGTGGCTCTGTAGCTGTTCACAAATGTTGCCTCAACAGTCACACTGAAATATTCACTTGTGCCGACTGTCAACCAGTTCTTGCTAAATTCGATTCAGCTATGGGCACAAGTGATGAAGAAAATAAAGAAAATGATGTGTTCAACAACGTAAGTGACGATCATGTACTTGAATTAGACACTGGTTATAATATCAGTGAGCAAAATAGAAGATTTGAAAATAATTTTTTCGCTGAGTAATTTGATCCGCCCGGGCATATGTCATTTGATTGTAAATATCCATTCCATTCGATTTGCATATTTACAATAAACATATAACATATGCCCGGGCGGATATGTTCAAGCTGAGATTAAAACATAATTTTTTTCCCCTCAATGTTGCAGTAAATCGAATAATTAAATATCAAATTCAATTGGTCTGATTTGTGTTGATGAGATGAGAACTAACTAATAAGAAACAAATCGCAATAGCCCCAGGCCGGATCAAATTCAAAATTCTATTCAATTAAACCTCTTCTTGAAATTAAATCAAAATAAAAAAAAATTCAAAATTAAAAACATGTATCAATTGTATTTTATTACGAACCCGTATGGCGAAGCTTACATTCAGAGGACATGCAAATTTTTCAGCGAACGTGTACGTTTATATGTTTGTTTGTCGTGCCGTATATCTCGGCTTCTACCAGTCTACCAGTTTTAAGGGACTTGTTTTAAAACAATTGGTTAGCGCTCGACTTTTTTCATTTATATTGTTTACTACCCCTGAGAAAACTGCACAAAATAATACTCAATCTGTGCATCGCTATCGATTTTTTTTAGGCGTGGATTTTCAGAAATCGCTTATTCGTAAATTACCTATCGGTTATGAATTAAAGACATACATTTTACGGTGCATACTATTAGGCTACAAAGATAAATTAGTCTTTAGACTTAATTACAACTAAATATACATACACGGGTGTGTGTAGTCACTCGCATAGCAGAATATATTAGCTTGTGTGTCTATAGTAGTGGAACGTTCTCGGTTTCTACCTATCAAAATGTAGTGAGGCTAGTTTTAAAACAATTGTGAAACGTGGACCAAGCTATTTCTCAAGCGATTCGTATGAAATTTGGTATGTAGGACTAAGATCTGTCAATCAGCAAAACAGTTGGGCTTCCTGTAGAGAGGGTTTTCGTCAAAACCTTTTATATACATTCGTCAATAATCAGTTTGTTAGCACTTAAGCATGCAGCTCATAAAATTTTAAAAACTTTACTGTAGGTTCAACTTGACAGCATAATTACCATAGCCATGAAGGTGCATCACTTTTTCTACGCATATTTACTTCGCGTCCAGCTGTGTTTGTTTGTAGTGGTAGACAACCTGTGATCAATTAAAAAAAAAAACAATACTACTAGTATGTTGCATATAAAGCACGAATTATAATGGACATGGGCCATCATAACCACGCACGGGCGAATTTGTCAATACACGGAAAGTGTATTGTGCGATTATAATAGAGTTCAGCTCCGATTCGTTAAATTTTCGTTCACTTTCGCTCTCATGGGCTCGAGCGATGATGATGAAAAAGTTACTCTTTCGAGGGGGGTTGAATTGAACTTGATTTTTTATAAGATGGAAAGTTTTTTTTATTATATTTTACATGTTACCAATTAACCCAATAACATCCTTCAAACCAATGAGAAAAATACATTTTTCGAGGGGGGTTGAATTGAACTTGATTTTTTATAAGATGGAAAGTTTTTTTTTATTATATTTTACATGATACCAATTAACCCAATAACATCCATCAAACCAATGAGAAAAATTAATTTTTCGAGGGGGGTTGAATTGAACTTGATTTTTTATAAGATGGAAAGTTTTTTTTATTATATTTTAAATGATACCAATTAACCCAATAACATCCATCAAACCAATGAGAAAAATTAATTTTTCAAAAATTAACTCAAAACTTTGGGTGCCGCCCCAAAGTCCCGTTAACATTTTTAGGCAGTGCGAGGTGGTAAAAATTCCATTAGTCGCAATACCGTAAATTCTCTAAACATTTCTGACAATATGCTATGCAAGATCGAAAAAAAAACGAGAGCGAGTATTAAAATCGAGCTTTAAGGCAAAATCGCTTTTTCTCATGACGCTCAAAAAAGTTGACTCGCTGTGTGCAAAAACTCAGTCCAATGTCTTAAGTTTTTCTCACTGAACAAACTCAATTCGACATGCAACAGACAAATTCCAACAAAACAGAGATCACACTTGTTACACACACGCAGTCTATCCCTCTCTGCCGTGTAAATTGGTATAAAAATAAAAAAGTACTAAATAACATCATCTATATATATATATATATATTGTATTACTATCCCCTTCACGCCACCACAACTTCGCAAGTAATTGCATATCCGAAAACGAAGTACATTTTCAGTTCGGTTAAGAGCTGCAAACTGTGTGGTTCGGGTTTCCTTGGTGTTTTTTTGGCAGCAGGGACGGGTCGCGTTTAGAACAGAGCAGCAAAACACACAAAATCATAAACCAACGAAAAATTTAACAAGAAATTGCTTGAATAAAAATAAAAAACCCACAAACCTATAGATAAGGATAACAAAAAACAAAGCAGAACTGCCTAATACAATACGCGGAAATTAATAACATTATTAAGAAAAAAACTAAAAATTCTATTCGGTGGTGTGCTGCACAGTTGTATATGTATGTATACGCATAAAAATAAAACGAAAACTCGTCTTTACTAATTGTATTCTCTCGTGTGTTTCCTTTTGTTTCTTGTGATTTCAATAAAATTCATTTTATTCTGTTGTGGTTCCTAAGTGTGCATTCAGCTATATAGTTAATATAATAATCAAAGAAAAATACAAATAATAAAACTTGGCTTCATCATCTCGTTGTGTTGCATCAGAAAAGTGTATATTGGAGTTGATGGTGTGGTGGTGCATAGAAGACGACTTTGACGAAAGCTGAATATTTTTGTGTGGTGTCACTCCCGTGTCATTTTCTGCCCCTCTCTTTTTCTCATATGTTGTCGCCCGCTAATGGTGTACAAAAATTCATTAACGAACGAGCGAGAGCATCAACAGAGCAACAGTAGCCGAACTAAGACGGTAAGTGGTGTAATAATGGACCGCCCAACCCACGGCGGACCAGAATAGCAAAATTCATAAAAGAACACTAAAAAAAGTAAAAAGTTCTTTTGTTTACTCCAATATGTAATTTTTAAAAAATTATATATATATTTGTGATAAAATCGTAAGTCGGCAATAAGCTAAAAAATTATTTAAATGTAATGTGCAGTCTCCTCGATATCGGCTTGTGTGTGTGCGTGTGGTGGTGAAAGTGCGTGTGAACAGCCATAGCATCGTTGTGGGCGTTTTTTTTTTAAACTTAACTTTCTGTGCTCAAAAAATAAGAAATTAAATTCCAGTATTTATCTATATATATTTATATTTACGTTAAAAATGTTAAAATTTATTATTTTCGCAACAAGCGCAAGTGTTGGTGTGGTGAACGAGATAATGTTCTAAAAATGTTTTGGTATGGGTGTTGGATTAGGTGGTTGGGTGGGTTGGTGTGCAAAAAAGAGACAGCCAAACACAAAAAGGGGAAAAAAACGCAATTGCAAGAGGCAAGAAGTGAACACGGTACTAGCTACACTAGTGATTAGTCATTATGTACGTACGCACGCACAGCACCCCTGCAACACAATGGTCCACCATTTTTCTTTATTATTTCTTCTTCAGTGTCCTTCGCTTGTAATTATTGAATATTGAAAACTGAAAGTGTTACAAAGATAAACAACAAATGATACGATTTCTTGTCTTTCCTTCATTTTGAGAAATTCTAATGACACAGGCAATATGCAAAATAAGATTAAACGCCGCAAACGACCTGTCGGCGAAACACGCACACACACACACACGCATAAGTGCTGCAATTGTCATGACAACACGGCAGCAATAGGATGAATTTTGTGTGCAAAAAAAATCCTAATGTCTATTTTCTTTGGTACAAAAATATCAAAGTTTCATCAAACTGACATTGTTGTTGGATATTTTTGTGTCAATTTTGATTATTTCCCACAAAATCATTGTGTAGTAAATAACTATACTTTTAAAATTAAAACGTTTACACAAATTGTTTTTGCCTTTTTCTTTGTTTATTGAACGTGAATTTGTGCATCATAATGTTTTGCAGTCGAGTTGTTGTAATGACAAAGCCAACGATAAGAAGATTCTATTATTGAATTATTGCTGATAAGAATGCAGTGTTCGTGTGTTGTTTAGTTATCAAGTTGCCTTTTGAAAACATTAACTAGCTGCTGGGTGGAGTATTGAACTTCTGTCCACCCTTGATTTTGTAATATTTGTTTAAAGGATAAGAACACAACACAATAAAGGCGACGATAAAACGAATTACAAAGCTTTTAATAGTAATACTTTCAGAAAGATCTTCTTTTCATTCTAAAAAATTCATCATTACTATGTGCCCTTTGCACAGGAGGAAAAAAACTACTCGCTCTTTGCTCAGTGTAAAAAATCGTTTCTTCACCCCGCTCTCCCAAGAACTGACAGTTAGCCGACACCACCATTGACACTGCCCACCGACTGCACCAATAATTAGTAATACATATTGAAAGCTATGGCGTTGATTTAAGATGGCGTAGATGGTGGAAATTACAGGCTAAGCGCTGTCATAGTTTGTAGTTCTAATTTGTTACATTCGATTGCACTTGCTCTTGTCTACCTGTTGTTATATTTTCCTTTGAAATCGAAATATTGCGTTTCTATTCTAGCAAGAATTTCAAATAACGCATAATGGATGACAGCAATTAATTCGCTTGCACTTTTCGCATACCAATATATACACTGCGGTTCACTAGATTAGAAACACATCATTTTGGGAAATAAAATTGATATTTCTCCAGCCATTTTTTTTTATAATGTACACACGCTAAAGGGGTTTGCACCCTTATAATACTTAGCACAGCTTGGGCGTTAGGAACTTAGGGAGAGGAAAAGATGAGATGTCTCTATGCACGCGTGTCTTAAACGACAGCAGATCATAAAAATGAGAAATTAGCTGATATACTACATCTGAAGTGCTGCAAGAAGCGATGAATACGGCGTTTAGCTTATCGCAATCAATGTCAACAGATATTATTGGGTTTTGCTTACCAAATCCAAGTTGTCGTAGCTGTTTCCATAGTTTTTGTCACGATACCGAATTGTCTAGCTGATTACTATAGTAGGCAGACTTTGCAGATCTTATTTTCGAGATAACTTTATTTCGTAGAGTGCGGTAATTTTTTAAGCGGGCATCAATACGGTATTTTATCCATTCTCTCACGTTTTTGCATAAGTAGAAGAATATCAGTGCTTAGATTTATCGAAGAGGTTCTAGTTAACATCACCAAATACCACTATGTTTGAGGTAGTGCACAATAGATTATCAAGGACTTTAAATAATGGCTCGAAACTTATATGCCTGTAAGGTCTATAAAATGTTCCAACTAAAATTTTTTTGGGATTTACAATGAATTTCAGCAAAGATGAACTCCATGATGCAATCAGACGTAAGTATATTTTTACACTTAAGTGTCTCGCAAACAAAGATTGCTACGCCCCCGCCAGTACGTCCCATTCTATACCCATCAACAGAGTAAAGTTGATCAGCAGCATCAATAGGAAACTATGTTTCGGATACGCAGACAACATAGACATTAGATTTTGTAAAGATGATTATAAATTCGTCAATTTATGGACTTAGACTTTGAGCATTAATGTTACAAATATGTAATCCGTCGTTTTGCGATCCAAGCATACGTATCATATCAAACAAACATTCATTACTGTTACTGGACGTGAACACTCTGACCTTAATACTACTTAATACTTTTCTCTCGAACGCAACTAAGATGTTAGAATGCTTTTTGCTAAGCACCCAAGTCTCGGATCCATATGTAATTACTGGTTTGACCATTGTCTTATATACCAGCAGCTTGGATGTTATGGTTAAATTCCTGGATTTGAAGAGTTTGAACAGACTAAAGTAGGCTTTGGCAACGGTGCGCGTATTTCTGGTTCCATGCTGTTATCAGCTGCTACACTTCACCGGAGATAGTTAAAGGATTGCACTGCACTTCAAATTCGCGCTCCACTATTTGAATTGAGGGACCAATGTTGGATCTTCTACTCGCAGACGTGGCCACCATGTACTTTGTTTTGCCTTCATTTATGTGCAGCCCCAGATTTCTTGCCACCTGCTCGATCTGGATGAAAGCTTCCTGTACAGCTCTTCGGTTTCTACCAACAATGTCGATATCGTCTGCGTAAGCCAGTATCTGAATAGACTTATAGAGGATTGTTCCTCTCGCCGTTACGTCAGAGTCTCGGATCACTTTCTCCAAAGCCAGGTTGAAGAGGACGCAGGCCAGTCCATCCCCTTGTCTGAGCCCGTTATAGATGTAGGTTGGGCTTGGTAGTGATCCGGATAGTTTTACTTGGCTTATAACATTGGTCCTAATGGTCAACCTACATAGTCGTGTCATTTTATTTAGGATGCCAAATTCTCTCTCATGGCTTTATAAAGTTATACCCTGGCTATGCTATCATAAGCGGCTTTAAGTCTCTATGAAAAGATGGTGTAGTGAGTTTTTAAACTCTAGACATTTTTCTATCACCTGGGTGTAGATCTAATCAGTTGTTGATTTGCTTGGCATGAAGCCACACTGGTATGGACCAATGATCTCTTTAGCGTATGGGGCTATCCTGTCTTGAAGGATAGAGGAGAAAATCTTATACGCGGTACTCCACAATGTTATACCACGATAATTGCTGCATGTTGTAATATCTCCCTTCTTATGTGTGGGGCACGGGATGACTTTTCGCCAGTCTTCTGGCATCGCTTCATCCTCCCATACTTGCACTATTAGCTTATGAATTACTTGGTGTATTGCGGGGCCTCCTATTTTAGTCAGCTCCGCTCGGATACCATCTCATCCTGGGGCCTTATTATTTTTGAGCCGATTTATCGCTCCGCTTACTTCGTCAATTCTTGGTGGTGGAAGCATGGTGTGGTCTTCGGTTATTGGTGATGCCTCCAATTCCTCAGTTAGCTGGCCATTAAGCAACTCATGACAGTGCTTTTCCCATCGCTCTAAGATGCCTTTAAGATCGGCGATCAGATTACCCTCTTTGTCCTTGCAGTATGTGCAACGCGGTGTATATTGCGTCATACCGCGGACTCTTTGGTAGATCTTCCGCACCTGGTGCGGTCCTCGCTCTCTATACTGTTCTAGTAAAGGGGTTCGCACCCTTATAATGCTCGGATATATGCTTGGCGCTTAAGGCTCGCAAGCCTAATAAAACCTCTGATGTGTTCTCTTATACGGTCTATAACGTAGTCAACTTTATTTTGAAATCGGGTTCTTATGTATAGTTCAAAGACTCTTATACATGTGAATGATACAGTGCGAATATCTATTAATTAATAAAATTACTACTAAACAAATTTTTAGCAATGTACGCAAGTCTGTATCGCTTCTGACCAATACTCCACATTGTATTGAGCCTTGTCAGCATTTTTGCATTAGTACTTTGGGCAATAGTCCGCATACTATGAGCTTTCGGTCGTTTGCCTATTTTCTGATGTGACATATTCATTACCATAAACAAACGACCTAATTTATATATCCGTACTTTTATTGCATCCTCATTCAGAGCGCAATGCGTTGTGAGGGTTATGTTAGGTTAGGTTGAAGTGGCCGTCAGTCGAAACCGACTCACTTAGACAAAGAAGGTCTGTTGTGATACCTCAAGGGTCTAGAAAATCCCACGCCTACTCGTTGAACCACTTGGAGCTTCGTATGAAGTGCAATAGACTATTAATGTCAATTTTGGTTAGATCGTTGAGATAGTTGAAAGAGACCGCTCCCAGATGGAGCTTCCGCCTATTCGAGAGGGCTGGGCACGTACAATGTAGATGAAGAGTGGTTTCCTCCTCCTCCTCATCTGCAGAAATCCTTGGAAAAGACTCCTAGTCTTTCTGCATGCATGCATGGATGCTTCATGCATGGCACTAATGTGCAGTCTGTTTTAAGAGATCAAACACTTGGAGCGTTTCGGATCTAGCTTGGGCCATCAGATCTGCTTCGTTGCTATGCAAGTTGTGCCGTTTGAGTACCTACAGTTAGTGTTTACATTAGCATCCCGCTTAAACATGAGTTTGCACGTAGCGATTGGCATGCCTAGTGAACCATATTCAGGCAATAGGGGCAGTGTAGTTCCATGTAGGGCCAGAATGGAATGTGTGGAGACTGATTCCATGGACTTTAGCGCAGCCTAGCTATCCGAGAAAATGTGTATATCCTTAACAGATATGACATTACTCTTCAGCCAAGGCAAGGCTTCCTTAATAGCCATGATTTTCGCTTGGAAATCAGGAAGACGGAAAGAGAGACTTAGATTTAGTCTTTTTGAAAGGAAAAGTAGAAGTGAATTCCTTCATTTTCCAAGTAGATATCTTCCTCCCAAGAAGACCTGGAGGGGATGGTAATCTGGAAGTTTTTTTTTTTTTTTTTTTTTTTTTGAAGTGGAGCTGCGGAATGGTGTAGTCTAAGTTGTCAAGTGGAGTCCTGACTGAATTCAGGGTAGAAGAGTGGCCGAAATCATTCACGGTCCACGGAGAGATTGCTCTGAGGCGAGTAGCAGCGCTTGCAGCCAGTTGTCTGCCGAAGATGTCGAGTGTAGCAAATTTGAGCAGAATGTCCAGTGCAGCAGAGGGAGTGGTGCGAAGCGCTCCGCTCACACAAAGACAAGCTGATCTTTGGACTCTGCTTAGTTGGCCGCGATTGATCGCTATATCTAATGCAGTCCACCAAACAGCCACACCGCATAGAAGAATAGGTCTGACTACTGCTGTGTACGGCCAAT
This sequence comes from Nephrocerus scutellatus, assembly GCA_947095585.1. Lineage (NCBI taxonomy): Eukaryota > Metazoa > Arthropoda > Insecta > Diptera > Pipunculidae > Nephrocerus > Nephrocerus scutellatus. The sequence continues at coordinate 4,312,537 of OX352766.1, forward strand.
GAGTGATATGCGGTTGAAGACCCCATTTACTTCCTATGGCTTTTCTGCTTAAGAAAAGTGCCATTGTGGCTTTGCGGACTCTTTCTTGTATATTGGGTTTCCAGCTCAGCTTCTTATCCAAAATAAGACCAAGATATTTGGCCTTCTCGGCGAAAGTCAAGCTAGTGCCCTGCCCTGGACGGAGGGATGACTAGTGGGATTTTGTACTTCCTCGTAAAGAGGACTTACCCCATGACCACAATGATCTGCCCAGCATGTTAGCTTATTTAGAGCATTCTCCAGAAGTTCTTTCAAGGTGTGTGGGTGCTTTCCCGAGACGGCTATGGCAACGTCGTACGCATAGGCGATCACTTCGCAGCCCTCCCCCTCAGGCGAACCAGCAGCTCATTCACCGCCAGGTTCCAAAGAAGTGGGGACAGGACACCTTCTTGCGGAGTGCCTCTACTGACAAATCTTTTGGCAGAAGACAAACCAAGTCTTGAATTTATGATCCTACTTGTGAGTAGATGATCAATCAGTTCACCCAGTGAGTCGTTCACCCCCAAAGTCGACAGCGCATCCGTGATCGCAGATGTAATGACGATGTTAAAAGCGCCTTCGATGTCCAGGAAAACCACCATTGAGTTTTCAATGGAACGTGATAGCGTATGCAGAGCTACAGATTTGCCCTTGCAGTACGCGTGTCGATCGACGGACAGAAGTCTTTTGTCAATACCAGTACGAAGGTGGATTTCGATCAGTCTTTCTAATGTTTTTAAAAGGAATGACGAAAGGCTAATGGGTCTGAGGTCTTTTGGACTGACGTGGGAACATTTACCTGCTTTTGGAATGAAGACAACTTTCACTTCTTTCCATATGACTGGAATATAGAGCAGATCAAGACAACTTTTGAAAATTGTTGTGAGGGTAAATGATCGACAGCGTTTAACGATCAGTGATCGCTTATCTATTATGCTTAATAAGCATATATTTCAAAAGCAAACGTCCGCCGATCGCGCCACATTGCGAGGATTTTTTTTTAGTTATGTGCTTCATATGCAGAAGGAATTGCGAGGATTACTTTGTATTACCTAGTTATGTGGCTTGTATTGGCATCCCTTCAAACTCTGCGCAGAAATTAACCATAACCGTAAAACTTATTTTAAATAGAAAACCAGACGCTTACATTGCGGTGTACAAGTCTGGCATGCGCTTAAAATCAAGGTTTGATGAATTTCTTTGCTAAAACGCACTCTCATTTGTTCATCATCCACATATGCATAACGTTCGATAGAATGCAAAAGCCCGCTTAAGAGTAAGACTTTCAATACCAATGTGGATTCCGCATTACGGCTTAGGCAGGTCTTAGACGACATGCCGACGACCACGGCAACGAAAACGTCTAAATGATTTCAGAATTTCCCCATAGAACGTAAGAGCAAATATAAGGCAATCCAGGAGATGCGTTGGACGGGGAATGGGTTCGCAGGATTCCCCAGATGATGCAAAAGAAGAATTTTTTGAATCAGTAGTCGAACGGGAACTCCATGCCTGCCCTCAGTATAATGTAAAAATCATTCTGGGGGATATGAATGCAAAAATAGGTAGGGAGTCAGTTCATTGGCACCCAAAGCTTACTTACGAGAACACTAATGACAATGGACAACGAGTCATAGAGATGGCAGCAAGCAGCAGTTTGGTCGGTGCGAGTACAAGGTTTGCGCGTATAAATATCCACAAAGCCAAATGGGTATCTCCTTATGGAGCCACTCGAAACCAGATAGAACCACGTGTTGATAGACCGCCGCCGCCACAACTCGAAACTGGTGACGGTGCGAACGAGCCGAGATGCCAACGTCGACTCGGACCACTATCCTATGGGTATGGTGCTCCGAGCCGAATTGCATCTTCAAGAAAGGCTGCATCCGCGAATTAGATTCGAGTCAACACGGCAACAACACAAAATTGTTATATCCCTAATTGAAAAACTATTTATTTAAATGTAAAAGCAAAAAAAAATAAATTTGAGATCGTTTCGATTTTAAATGAATTCATAAAAGTACTCGTAGTATGATTAGGCATTTGGGTAGTGACTGACACCAAGTGTTACCAAAACAAAACGCCACAGAATTTTTATTTTTTGATAAATTTTATTGAATCAAAGTAAAAAATGTTCACAAATATTTAAGTTTTCGAATTGCATTTGCAGTTTAGCAGATTTGGCCAACCTTAGCCGCGATTATGGCCTTCAAACGGCAGACAAAGCTATTGCATGCAGCACGAAAGTGGCTCTGCGGTATTTTGGCCCATTCCCGGCGAAGCGCTTGCTTGAGATGATCGACACTTTGGTATTTTTTTGTCCCAACCTTGCTCTTCAAAATACCCCAAACCGAGAAATCTAGCGGATTTGCATCCGGTGAATTTGATGGCCATTGGGCAGAGTGGAAATGAACCGCGGAACGTTGTTTCTCAGCCAATCTTGATTGACGCGCGCTTTATAACTCAGCGCCGAGTCCTGTTGAAATGTCAAGGCTCTGCGCGGCCAAAATGTTTTTGTGCCCAAGGCTGTAACGCTCCCTCCAACACATGATCCCGATAAATTTGAGCGTTTATCTTGATGGTCCAAAAAAAACGAGCGGTGAACGGCTTTCGTCCGTTACACGGCGGCCAAAAGCATCACCATCGGTGGCGCTTGGTTTCGAGTGGCAATCTGTTGATCCAAATTTTCAGTAGAACCGGCAGGGCAAGTAAACCCGGTCGTTTTGCTTGTTCACATATTGCTCAATAACGAACGGTGACTCATCAAATTCGGCAAATCGCCACTTTCGTGCAAGCGTAACAACTCCTTTGCTCTTTCCACTCTAACTTTTTTTTGAGCATCGGTGAGACCACGCGTTTTTTGGAATTTCAAGGCCGTTAGTCCAAGATGATCTTTTAATATGTGCTGCATCCGTTCGAGCGAAATGTTCGCATCACGAGCCATTTTTCTGCCGCTACTGCGCGGATTCCGAGCCAATTCGGCCTTCACCTTCCGAATGATATCCGGCGATGTTGCAGTGCGTTTCGTTCCACCACCATAGCGTTTTGCAGTGCTGCCAGTATCGTTATGTGCGATTTATGGTGCGATACACAAACATTTTATTCACATGCAGATGTTTTAACTGGATAACAATCTGCGGCTATGGTTTTCCAACCCAAATACAGAGCAATCACACTATTACGCTTGAATTCCATTGCGGATAACTTTTTCTGAATATTTCCCACTAAAATGCTTGTAAACAATGGAATGAACTGTCATTAGTGTAAATTTGAGCGCTCTGTCATCACTGGTTTGACAGCAATGACAGTCTGAAGTTGGTAACACTTCATGTCAGTCGCCCGGTAGTAGTAGTACATCGATGAAATATCAGTATAATACTGTAATGGCAGTACTTTCGGCAGCATTGCCACACAGCCCAGCCCACCCACCCTACGATGTATGGTTATGGGCATGGTAATGATGAGCGTTCATTGCGATTCGGGTGGATTTTGTTCTGCGCTGCTACCCTACAACGCCCCAGCCCCTAAGTCGTCCCATAAATCCTTCATTCATTCATAAGATTCGGGATGAAGTGTAATTTTTTGTTTGCGCTTGTCAACAACAACAACAACCACTTGCAATTAATGGAAATGAAAAGAATAAAAAAAAATTTGTCCAGTAGGATGATGACGAGCATGTAATTCCAAGGCATCTAAAAGAAAAAGATATTTGTATGCACTCTGATTGTTGATTGTAATTTCACTTCTTATCAACAATACATTTCTTTTTTAATCACGGGTATGCGCTTATCTTTTGTGATGGTGGTGTGTATCTGCAACACATTGTTCTGCTGGTTCACATTGCACAGCAGCAATTGTTCACTGCGTGTGTGAGTGTGCGGACTGTGGAAACACAGGCGAGGTCAATCGCTAGTCATACATAAATATGTAATACATGCCTGTATCTAATAAAAACAACAACAAATGGCCGATAGTTCTATCAGCACAATATTCCAGACCAGTCACCACTCTTATCCTCTTACTGCTTGCTGTGCGTTTTTTTTCGCTTTTCTTTTATGTGCTCGTCTGTCCGCTGTCCGGGTGAAGTTTTTCAATAACTACCTATATAGAGATCATCATCCATCCATCCATCGACTGCTTCCCCTCTCGTTCGTTCCCCTCTTGGTGTTTGCATGAATGGAGCAGCAGTAAAATGTAACGCGTTACAGCAATTTGCATTCGATACGCTGCTCTGCCGCTGATTCCCAGAAAGGAATGATCTGTGTGTGTGTGTGTGTACACTCTTCCGTGCATTATTTTTTAAGCTTCTTTTCTGCACACCATCTCAATACCGGGAAAATTTACATTTTTCTCTCAATTGCAAATAATTACGCTGTTTTCGTGGAAGAAAATGAGGCCAGAAGAATACTACTCGTAGTTTGAAGAATTTCTTCTTTTTATTGCAGCTTCGATACTTGTTGTTGTTGTTATTTTCATATTTGTTGCAATGATGAGAGACAGAGACGACCATACATACATATCCGACAAAGTTCAAAGCTGCTACTCTATAATATAATACGAGTATACAGGTCGATTGTAATCGAACAGATTTGAACGCATGCACCTTAACTTAGCGGTGTGCTGTCAGTTGGTATTTTCGGGACAATTTTAATACTATAATCAGTGCAGCCACTTTCTTTTAAAAAAGTGAAGTGAAAAAGGTAGTGAAAAATGTGAAGTGATAGCAAAGGTGCCGTCGTATAACATTAAGCTAAAATTTAGCATTCCATTTATTGATTGCAAATACAATTTTAAGACCAAGAGTTTTGTTTTCAATTATTGTTCGATTAAAAATTGCGGGTAATACAGGGTGTCCCAATAAAGTAGTGGAGGATTAAAAATACTAATTACTTTTGCAGTTTTTAATAAATTCTTTATTTTTTTTTTTTTTTTTTAATTGTTATTATAATTAATCCCAACAAATTCATTATTATTAAAAAATGGAGGTGTGGGCACAACACGACTTTCTTTTACGGACGGGGCCGGAATATTCAGTAAATGTAATAATAATATCGGCGCGACAGACCATGCGGTCCAAGGCCTGACTTCTCGCAACCATTTTGTGTTGAGCATGCATATTTTTGCACACAAATGGAGGGACCTACAATTTAATGCCGGATCTAAACGGCGATTTAAGAAGCTTTCAGTGACAAGTTATTACTCTCGGACGTTTGTCAAACTTTCGCGAGAGGTGGGGCACCGTGAAAAATACTTTGATGTTACTGGAATTCGAACCACGAACCTGCTCCTATCTGAGCCACTGAGCCACGGCGCCCAAACAGTGAATGTAAAGGGTGTCCAAATAAGAAGTTCAGATTTAAAAATTTAATAAAACAAAAACGGCTTAATATATTTCCAAAATTATTTGTGTTTGTTTGAAAGTAAAATCCTCCTGGTTATATATGGAAATGATTTCATTCAAATGGGAGCCGCGGCTGGCCGTGGCGTACTCCATTCGGTCGGTCCAATTTCTGAGCACATTTTGGATTGTGTGCGGCTCTATTTCGACAATGGTTGCTTCAATATTGGCTTTCAAATGCTCAATTGTTTGTGGATTGTCCGCATAACACTTGTCTTTCACCCGGCACCCCACAAATAATAATCACAGTTCCTTGCCGGCCAATTCACGTCACCATTTTGACGCACTTCCGCTATTGTAACGCCCAATGTGTAGCATGGTGCATCATCTTCCTGGAACCAAAGGTCGTCCAAACCAATATCTTCAAGATATGGCCGCAAATAAAAACAACCCATAAAAATTAAAATTTTTCTTGTCAATTCTCTAATCGGAGATACACACACATACACACACACACACACTGCGTGCTCGCCTTGTGGCAAAATCATCCACCAAATTACGCAGCGGAAGCGAACAGCGCTGCTCACAAAGCACAGAGCTCAGACTTTGGCGTGATCTGATGCGATATAGCGATATTTAAAAATTGTATATTGGGGTCCCCAAGGGGCCGATCGCTCCAAATTTTTACAAAAAGTGTTTTCCATCGAAGACACACATGTGTACAAAATTTAAAGAAAATCGGGTAAATTTTTTAAAATATTTGTATGGGAGCCCCCCGAACCCGAGGTCCGAGGGGCCTCAAATTTTAATAGAAAGTATTGTCACCGGAAATATACATGTGTGCATTTCAATAAAATCGGGCCATGGGAAGTGGGCTAAAAATTGATCAGAAAATCTGACCAGCCAGCCACGTGCACGCGAAGTTAATATAGAGAATTTAAAAAGATGTTAACATGTGGCGGTAGTTGATTCCGTTGACCGTAACGGTCGCGCCGGCCTCATCCCTCATTATCAAAGAAATAAGGCCCAATAATGCCACCACGCTACAAGCTGCACCAAGAAGCATCGGCTTCTCCACATATCCTTGTGGATTTTCCAATCCACAAATGCGACAATTTTGTTTGTTTACGAACCGTCCTGTAAAAAGTTCCTTGCTGGTTTTCTATTGTTTCAAGCGATGATCAATCATGGACAGCATCTTGTACGGCGGTACCATTGAAATCTCTCATCGATGATGACAAATTGCACATCTTCCACTCCAGTGAGAATTGGCATATTGAGATCTTTATGATCATTATTGTACAGGAAGCTTCAAAATGGAATGAATTAATCGGGCAGCCAGTCACACCACTTAGAAGTGCACAAACCATTACTGATGACTTATTTATATCCTAAGAATCTTCCGCTCTGTTAGCAGCACATTCAACGTAAATGTTTTTCCGATACCGGCACCGGTCATGAATATGACGTCTTACTAAGTCAACATATAACCCTGTTCAATGTTCATGGCTTACTTAAAAGAAACAAAATCTGCATCGTTCTTATTGATTTTACATTCTTTTACTAGTAGCAAAAGTAAGTATAGTAATCATGAAAATTTTCGAACTCGGGATTTTTGCAGATTTACCTATTACCGTATCTCCTGAGTCAGAAAAAGCAAAAAAAAATCTCTGTCTGTGTCTGTGGCTCTGTGTCCACTCTATAGCCCAGACGGCTGAATTGATTGAGACGAAAATTCATATTTAAGCTTTTTACATAAATTGGGAGGGCCCAGTTGATTTTGGCGGAAATCGGCCAAACGGAAGTGGTATTCGTAGTAGTAAACTACTATGAGAAAATGCCAAAATAAAACAAAAATAAAAAATAAATGGAAAAAAAAAAATTAATATACATTTACTGAAGATTCTGGACCCGTCCGTAAAAGAAAGTCGTGTTGTGCCCACACCTCCATTTTTTTCAACATCCTCTTCTTTGTCTTCGGGTGGCATATGATAGGAATAGGAATGCCTGGTCTTGATCTTGCTATTTCAAAGATTAACCCATTTACCACGCATCGTACGCGCCACACGCGACCCGTGACAAGAGTCAGGCGCGGGATCTTAGAAAGGCCAAACGAGGCTAAGCTACATACATAATTTCAACTCTCTAGCAAGTGTGGAAGGTGGTTTCAAAAATTCACTTTTCATACGTCACACGCGCCACACCCTACCCGTGCCACATGACAAACGCGTGATCTCAGAAATGGCACATAACACAGAGCTGCTGACAACATTTCAGCTCCCTGGTTCGCATGAAAGGTGGTTAGAAAGGACTTCAAAGAAAAGTCGAAAAAGCCGACAGAAACGTCAACTTAAATAAATGTTTTTTAAAAGGGAAGTAAAATCACTTCGATAGTAGTGAAAATGGCATTATTGACTGTAGTACCAACCCACATAGAGAGTACGAAAAGCTTACGATTCTCGGATGGTTTTTTTTAGCCGTTGCGCTATTTGCTGTTGGAAGCTGAAGAGTTTCCCCTGTGGCTGCCTTTCACTGCAAGGGGATTCTTTGTTCCTCTGGTTCATGTAATTTACATGCATTTGCTGAGTTGTTGTTGTTGTTCTTCTTCCTCTTCTTCTGTATGTTGAATGGGTTAGTGAGTAAATACGCGCACAAAAAATCAATGCTTGCGCAAATCAACTCGCTGGCTGTTTTCCATTTGGTAAAGTGATGGGTTGGTGAGCTGCTCGGGAGTTTACTTGTTGCCCCTTATTTTTATTGCTTCGCTACTTCTGCTTCCTCTTCTTCCCTAATGCGAATGATGTTGTTGTTGGTGTTGTATTTTGCACTTCTTGGAAAAACAAATTGGTTTTCTGTGCGTTTTGATGCGGTGCGGTGCGGAGGGGTTTTTTTATGGTTTGTTTATAAGTGTGTTTTGTTTTCGTTATTTTTTTCTAATTATTTGGAAATGTGGAAATGTTTTTGATAAGAAATAATGATGCGTCATCGTGGCCTTGTTTGTTGTTTGAATTATACTCGTAATTCCATTTGTGAATGACATATATTGATTACCGGGCAAAGCACAACAGTCCCTCATACGCTGGAAAGTTAAAACACTCAGTGGAGATTGGAACCTAAGACCTCTAGCCCAGTGGTACTTAAACTAGGGGTCGTGACCCCAAATGGGATAATCTGATTGCCGATCTCAAAGCCATCTTAGAGCGATTGGAAGAGCACTTTCATGAGTTGCTAAATGGCCAGCTAACTCACCTTATTATCTATGCTGATGACATCAGAATTTACTGTCATATATCAACCGCACCCCGACCCCTTGACTCTTTCTAATAGAATAATTGATCCACCTATTGATATGGGAGATAGGAGGATGCGTTTTTGGCGGGGTTTAGCTGGGCGTCTTTTTTTTATCTTTCATAAATTTCATCGTCCATTGCCTTAGCCTCTTTCTTTTTGATCCTATGTCCATTTATTGCTCGCTCACTGCTAACTTCTTCCACGACGCACGCACGTCTTTCATATTTTATGTTCGCCGGGCCGGTTTTTTTTTGCAAGGAAAAGAAACCGCCTATTATCTGTGTAACTAATTTTTTAAAATTTAAAAAAAAAATTCTTTTTTGAACGACGATGTTTGTTACCTTGAAAGTATTATCCATTTGCTGGTGATTCGTCATGAGTATGGTCGTTACATTTATTCGTGTGTGTTGTTCTCTCAATGATTGACTGCTATGAAATTTTTGTTACCTCATTTTCCGCTGTAAAACCTTAATGCCTGCCACTTGGCACCTGGCACTTTCCGCTTAAATTCCACGACTAAACAGACCATAAACATAAACAGACCTCCTTATGCAAAGCGTTGCCCAAGAAATAGAAAGAAATATCCAGCAATTCATGAGCGTTCGTCATTTCTGTTTTTCAATTTCGAATTTAAATTTTTTTATGACCGAAAGCCAATCCGTCATGCAACTGAAACGTCTGTTGGTCCAGCAGAACAGGCGTCGTCGCTTTGAAGTGTGTGTCATTTTCATTTTCGCATTTTAATGTGCAAGAAAAATATTGCAAATAAATTGAAAATAATAATAAGAACCTGGTGATACCACCCCGCCCCTCCACCTCTATCTACAATAAATTGAATTTTATTTTCGATTTTGTTGTGGTATCGAGTACTGTGCCAAGCAATATAAAAACGCCAGTTCTCCAAGAGTTCATTCAGATCTGTTCAGTTGCAGTACGAGAATAGTTCAGTGCGAGTGTAGTAAGTCAGTGAGGAGGTGCCATCTGCATGGTGATTTCTTTCAAATTGTGAGCCTTTAACCCAAACAGTACACAAAAAGTAAAATTTTATAATAGTTTGGTAAATTATTTCGGGCATAAGTTATATTCCAAATAAAGTCCAGTTTTGGGTCACTTTTTATGCTGGCGTTACGAATAACACTCGAACAATGTTGGCTTTTGCAAATCAACTGTCAATTGTTGCTTGCTTATCAAAAAAAAAAATGATTCTCGGATAACTGAAAAAGATTTTTATTCTACTGGAGTTCAGATAACCGAAAAAGATTCTCGGATAACTGAAAAACAATTTTACTTAAACGGTGATTGGATAACTGAAATTTCGGATAACTGAAAAATATTTTCACTTAATCGGTCTTGGGATAATTGAAACAGATTTTTATTTAACCAGTGGTTGGATACGGGAAAAAGATTTTCGGATAACTGTTATTTTTACTTAACCGGTCTTGGGATTATTGGAAAAGATTTTTACTAAACTGTGTTCGGATAAGGGAAAACGATTTTCGGATATTGAAGATAAAGATTTTTTTCTCTCAACCGGTCCTGTGGTAATTGAAAAATAATTTTACTTAACCGGTCTCTAGATACGGAAAAAATATTTTCAGATAACTGAAAAATATTTTTACTTAATCAGTCTTGAGATAATTGAAAATAATTTTTACTAAACCGATGTGCAGATAAGGAAAAAAGATTTTCGGATAACTTTTTCGGATATTGGAGATATGATATTTATGGATAGCTGAAAAGTATTTTCACTTAACCAGTCTTGGGATAACTGAAAAATGTTTGAGTAAACATGTATTCGGATAAGGGAGAACGATTTCACCTAGCTGTAGTTGAATAATTAAAAAATATTCTCGGATAACTAAAAAACAATTTCACTTAAACGGTGATCGGATAATTGAAAAAGATTTCTGGATAACTGAGAATTTTTTTACTTAACGGGTTGGGGTAATTGAAAAAGATTTTTACTTAACTGCTGTTTGGATAAGGGATAACTGGATTCTCGGATAACTGAAAAAGTCTTTCAATTAACCGTAATTCAGATAACTGTAAAAAATAACTGAGAGACAGCATGCGGTTCGGTAGCACATCTACAATCTGTTGAGGGGGCGAATATTCCATCTGCAGTAATCTGCAGTAATCGTTGTTCTTAAACACTGCATGTTCGTCATCAATCAATCGCCTACTTATTCTGGGCTTTTTGTTGCATCGTGACAAGAGGGTGTTTTAGTTTTTGTCAACTTTTGCAGCAAATTTCCAATTTGGTCAACTTCCAAGTTCTGTCTTCAAAAAAGGTGACACATCTCCATATCGCCATTCAGCCAATACTTTTTTTTATCTCACCCCCTCTCAGGCTCTTCAATTTACAAGCCTAAGTACAATTGTCATGTCTTGTGCATGTGCTCCCAGAACCTCCTTGTGTTGATATACATAGTACAGAGATCCTTTCGAAAAAATCACCATTAGGTAACAGGAATTTTGTGGAAGACAATCGATACACTGGAACGCGTCGCTCTGGTGGCAAGACCTTGTCACTGTGCTCGAATGTAGAACAGCCGAGACTTGCATTCTATTCGCTTCTCAACCAAATCAATTCGTGGCGCTCCCTAAGTCACCCACCACCCTAAAGCCAATTTTTGGACGTACTGCCAACCACCCTCATGACAATTTCTGGACATATTGTCAAAGTAATTCCTTTATTACCGCCCTGCAACATAAAGTATAAATTTCCAGCTTCGAGTCTTAAAAATTAATGCCACCACCAATTTCCTACTGGGACGGACGTGTTTTGTGTACAATTATCCTCGTCCGAGCCGTATTCCCTTATTCCTTATTGTCATTGTCATTGCAGTGGGTGGTGGTGGTGGTGGGTGCGATGGTGTGCTGTGCTGTGCTGTGCTGATTATAGGACAGAGAACTTTTCTCGATACAACACTAATGGTAACTTATTTGTGCTACGGTGTGTCCTCTCAAAGGAACGCATGGTGGGTGGTGGGGGAGGTGGCTGAGTGGATGAGCTGATGGGAGAGTTTGCAGCGGTACAGCGAATAATTGATGCGAATGGATGGGAGGTTTGCAATGTGATTCCCCACTGCTGGGCTGTTGCTCATTTTTAATTTCTCACCTTGCGCACTAATAAGGAGCGAGAGTTTGTGTGTAATTTGGCCAACTGCCAAGTTTCTTCTTACTTAGCGCCACAAATGAAATGAATGGAAAATATAGGTGGATGTGTTTGTGTGTGTGGTTTATTAATGTAACCCACCCTCAGTAATGCAAATGTAGACCAACGCCAAGTACATTAAGCGCACACGAGTACAAACATATCCTTTGCAAGGATATTTTTGTTTTTAATGAATTACCTTATTGTAGCTTCTTCTTTCATCAACAAAGCGGCATTTAGAGAGTTGCCAATAATGCGGCTAACAAAGTGCGTGCACGCATCATCGTCTAGTCATTCGTGTCAATAGACGACTGACGACATATCGAAGAGTGCAAACAGAGAATCAATAAAATGCAGCTAGCTATTACCCTACGCCATACGCCCGATGCGTTTTTGTCTGCTCACCGTATAGCAACAGCAAACACATTATTGGCCTGAAATTCACCGACTGTGCCTTTAAAAGGGAGATGTTATTGAGTTTGGAACCTGGTTTCATCGCGTAATCGTATTTTGCTCTATAACTTAACCAGTGTTCGGATTATTGAAAAAGATTCTCGAATAACTGAAAAAAAAATTTTACCTAATTGATGTTCGGATAATTGAAAAATATTCCCGGATAACTGGAAAAGATTTTCTCTACCCATAGTTCAGATAATAGAAAAAGATTCTCAGATAACTTCAGTTTGCAGATTTTCGGATAACTGGGAAAGATTCCCACTTAACCGTAGTTTGGATAGTTGAAAGACATTTCGGATGATAGAAAAAGGTTCCCAGACAACTCGAAAGGGTTTTCCCTTATCCTTTGTTCGGATAATCGAAAAACATTCCCGGATAACTGGAAAATAAATACACTTAAGCGGCGGTCGGATAACTGAAAATGATTCCCGGATAACTGGAAAAGTTTTTCTCTTAGCCGTAGTTCGGATAATGGGAAATTGATTCTCGGTTAACTGAAAAAGATTTTCACTTAACCGTAGTTCGGATAATTGGAGATAACTGAAAAATGTCACTTAATTTGTGTTTGAATAATTTAAGAAGATTCCTGGATAACTGGAAAAGGCTTTCACTCAACCGAAGTTCGGGAAAAGATTCTCGAATAACTGAAAAACATTTCACTTAACTGGTGTTCGGATAATAGAAAAAGATTTCCAGATAACCCGAAAGGGTATTCACTTAACCTATGTTCGGATAATAAAATAAGATTCTAGGATATTTTAAAAAATTGCAATTAATCGATGTTCGGATAGTTGGAAAAGATTCCCGGATAACTGAAAAAAATTCCTGTAACTGGTATTCGGATAGTTTAAGAAAATTCCCGGATAACTGGAAAATATTTTCACTTAACCCTAGTTTGAATAACTGGTAAAGATTTTCAGTTAACCGGGGTTCGGATAATGGAAAAAGATTCTCGGATAACTAAAAAAAAGTTTCACTTCGCCCGGTCAGGGGGCTCCAATACAATTTTTTTCATGCCATAAAGCGGCATAAGATCAAGCCATACTATAGTGACTGTGTGCGCTGTGTGCAGCACATTGTTTTGTTTTAACCACAAAACCATGTACATGTGTTCGCATGTGTTTCGCAGTCGAATTCAGTATACTTTTAGGCGCATATTTTGGAAAAATATGTTTTTTAATGAGTTGTTTTTCTTTTCTTTGCTAAACAATTAACTATCTTTATTATTTATTATGCTCGTTATATATAAAAAAACATCTTACTAACATTTCTGTTTTTCCAATTTCCATTTTACAGCAAAACACCTACATCAACACCTCATAGATACTCGGTGCCGCAGTTGTAACATTCCATTCTCTGATATATGTCACATACATAGAAGAGAGGATAAAAGAATTAACACATCACAAGCCAACACAACACCAATACACTGAAGTTTTCTAATCGCGATATGAATCGAAATCCTCGTCGACTCACAATTACGATAACGTTAAATAGCAATAAATTAGATAGCAGATTACAATTAAATTAGCAATACATAAAATACATATTGGTACTTTATTATAAACAAATAAACGAAAATATTAACAAATAGTTTAATGTACATAACATTAGATATATCAAACGGATTAACAGAGAAACGTTCGACCTCCTCGCAAAGAATCTTCGTCAGTTACGTCAATTCAAATATCAACAAAAAATAATAATAAGAATAAGAAGAAGAAGAAGAAGAGAAAAATAAGAAAAATTATAATAATAATAAGAAGACGACAAAAGCAAACAAACTTACGACCAAAGTGATGCACGCTCCACCGCTCAGAACATAGATAACTACAACGACTGTCCACTGTGGAATCAAATTTGCAACTTGCAGCAATTAACAGAAGCGGTAAGCAACAAAACTTTTTTTATCAAACTTTTGAAAATTATTTAGGCTTTAGGTTCATACACACACGTGTGTATAAAGTGGTGGGTGGAATGAAAATTTCGGGCAAGAAGACTCGCAAGTTAAGGAAATGCCTTTTATTTCTCAACATGATCACCTATAAGCTCGATGGGTTCTTCTTCCATCTGGTCTCAAAGTTCATTACAGTGGGGTTTTAAAAAAGTACCACCAAAAGACCCCTAAAATATCCCCCAAAAGACTATCAAAAGACCCCCAAAAGATCCTCAAAAGACCCCAAAAACACTTCTCCAAAAACACGATTAAAAAACCTCCCCAAAAAGACTTCCAAAATATTCTCAAAAAACTCCCTAAAGACCTCCAAAAGAATCCTAAAGGACCCTCAAAAGACTCCAGAAGTACCACCAAAAGACTCTTATAAGACCTCCCGAAAGACTACCAAAAGAGCCCGAAACATTCTTTAAAGACCCCCAAAAAGAGTCCCAAAGTACCACCAAAAGACTCATAAGGCCCCCCGAAAGACTAGCAAAAGAGCCCGAAACATTCTCTAAAGACCCCCAAAAAGAGTCCCAAAAGACCTCCAAAAGAATCCTCCATTGTCTTATACACCAGCAGCTTGGATGTTATGGCTAAGTTTCTGGACTTGAAGAGTCTCGACAGACTAAAGTAGGCTTTGTTGGCTTTGAGCAACAGTGCGCGTATTTTTTGTTCCATGCTGTCATCAGTTGCTGTAGTTGACCCGAGATCTCTTTCTCCAACGCCAGGTTGAAGAGGACGCAGGCCAGTCCATTCCCAGGGCTTGGGCTGATCAGGATAGTTTTACTTGGCTTATAACATTGGTCCTAATGGTCAACCTACATAGTCGTGTCATTTTATTTAGGATGCCGAATTCTCTCTCATGGCTTTATAAAGTTATACCCTGGCTATGCTATCATAAGCGGCTTTAAGTCTCTATGAAAAGATGGTGTAGTGAGTTTTTAAACTCTAGACATTTTTCTATCACCTGGGTGTAGATCTGATCAGTTGTGGATTTGCTTGGGATGAAGCCACACTGGTATGGACCAATGATCTCTTTAGCGTATGGGGCTATCCTGTCTTGAAGGATAGAGGAGAAAATCTTATACGCGGTACTCCACAATCTTATACCACGATAATTACTGCATGTTGTAATATCTCCCTTCTTATGTGTGGGGCACGGGATGCCTCTTCGCCTCTCCGCTTACTTCGTCTATGCTTGGTGGTGGAAGCATGGTGTGGTCTTCGGTCATTGCTGATGCCTCCAATTCATCAGTTGGGTAGCTACTTTGCAACTCATGATAGTGCTCTTCCCATCGCTTTTAGATGCCTTTGAGATCGGCCATCAGATTACCCCTTGTGCAACGCGGTGTATATTGCTTCATACCGCGAATCTTTGGTAAATCTTCTGCGCCTGGTGCGTTCCTCGCTCTCTGTACTGTTCTAGTTCACTGACGAGATTCTTCTCCCAGGCTGCTGGTTGCGAGTGGCTCCATCAGGAAATACCCAGGTGGCTTTGTGGATATTTTTACGCGCAAACCTTGTACTCGCAACGACCAAATTATTGCTTGCTGCCATCTCTATGACTCGTTTTCCTTGGGTATGGGTGCCAATGTACCGCCTAAATACTGGCTCCCTACCTATTTTGGCATTCATATCCTCGCACGTGAAGTGTGCATAGCCGTTCATTTACTGCTTTAAAGCCAATTATGGTGGGGTTCATTCTTTTGCTGACTGCTGACCCCACCCCGAGCACATGATGTCTTGCATGACAGCATATTCTGATTTTTGTAAGACACTTTTCCCCGTCCACCACATCTCTAGAATTGCTGTTATATCAGCATTATATTTGGACAGGGTATCGGCGAGGTCTATACAGTGAGCGTACGATCTATGAGAAAATTCTTAAATCGTTTAGCCGTTTTCGTTGGCGTAGTCTTCGTCGTTCATCAGCGTATCCGAGGCTGATTTGGAGTACCGTAATATGGCGGTGCTGGGTGGTCATGCGGAAAATACGCGCCGATGATACAAGCATGTGTCCACTCCTCCTGCCGCTTCCTCTACCCTACCAGCGGTTAAGTCTGCAGAGCTAAAATTTGGACAAAGGAAGCGTTAATATGTTTATTCACTAAAACACAAGATCGTGGCTTACCGTTGTCTCTTTTATTAAAGAGATTGTAATGTCTCGTACTTAGACCCTTCACGTCAGTCCTTCTGACCCAAGGTGTACAAAGACGATATCTAAGTGCTCCGTGCACAGAAAGACCTGTAGATTATAACAGGCACATGTCGAGTCTCTCAGGTTAATCTGCAGTAACCTAGACATCGTCACTATTGGTCTGATGTTGAGGGACCTGCCACCAAAGGATCTATACTTAGATCCTCTAGTAGTCTGGAGGCCGCATCCTCTTCCGGGTCCTCTTCCTCAGAGGATAGCCGTAAAATTTTAAGTTTGACCGCCTGATGCCAAACCTAAGTTTAAGCCCAGCGTTCTCAATAGTTCCCAGACACTCCTCATTGATGAGTAGTACCAGGGATATATTGTTGAGCTGGGCTTCTTCTGCCCGAATGATGCTCCAATTGTCCATCAGGATTTCAGAGTTTTGGAGCCGAAGACATTGGAGGACTTTGGCTTTGTCCACCTCCATCATGGGCAACCAAATGCGTGCCCTGGGCCTACTAGGGATTTCCATGATCTTCAAGCCCTCCCATTCACCACTTTTCTTAGCGACGCACTTGCCAAGAAAGCAAGCACTTCACAATCCTAAAGCCTCCAGAAGAACAACGGAGCAGTCAAAAGAGACTGGCGGACCCTTTGCAGCGGTGATAAGGTGATCCATCACCAAATCAGAAAGTCAGGCCTCCAATTGGACTAATTGCGATTTTAACCGACGGCAATCAAGAGTGACATCAAAATATGGCAGCGCTGTAAGGCATCAGCAGTATTTCTAAACCATTGGAATCTATAAAATTCCTGGAATTAAGCTTCATAATTATTGTTGCTCGTACTCGTACTATTAACGTACATATGCCATTTGTGATCGATCGTTAGATACACTGCGCCTAATTGCGTACTTTTTTCTGTTGCTCTCCTCGAAATTCGATGAATTGTTTCCCTATCAATCCCATAGAATTTTATAATTTTAGAATCGTTCCTGGAAATCCATTTATTCAGTTAAGTGTATAACTAAAAATATGTATCTTTTAGATACACTGCGATCGATTGCGTACTTTTAGTATTCGCTTCCTCAAATTCTAATGAATTCTAGCATCTGGTATCCTAGAATCGTCAATTTTAGTATCTTTTCAGGAAATTGATTTATGAATATGTATCTTTAAGATACACTGCGATCGATTGCATACTTTTTACTACTGCTGCCCTCGATATATGAATTCTAGCACCAAGCATCTTAGAATCTTATAGAATTCTTTAATTGTAGAATCTCTCCAGGAAATCGACTTATGAATATGTATCCTTTAGATACAATGCGATAGATTGTGTACTGCTGCCCTCTAAATATGATAAATTGTAGCATCTAACATCCTATAAGCTTTATTTCAGAATCTTTTCAGCGAACTAATTTATTAAATTTTGTGTGGAATTAAAACTAAGTATCTCTAAGATGCATTTAATGAATAGATCCACATAGCGAATGAGTTGATGGCAAATTAAAAGATACACAAAGGCCGCCAATGAAGTTTAACTTCTATCACGATGCATCCATCATATGGACGCACTTCCTTTTATTTCATTCATTTCCTTTGCGATGAATCCTTCACTTGAACGTCTTATCGGCTATGACCTCAGCACAAAGTAAACTGTGTTTTTTTTGTTTCTCTTTTTAAGTTTTGCGAACTTGCTGCTACGTTGTTTTGTGTCGTTTTTCCAATTCCATTCGATTTCATTTCAAATATCACGCATTGCATGCTATGTGCTTTTTGTCATTTTGTATTCTACATAAATTGTATCTTAATTATGCATACAGATTATGGTCCCACAATGAGCTCACACCACTCTGTGTGCTTCACTTTACTTGCATTGTCGTTGACTGTGTTGACGAGACGAATTTCCGTCCGCCCGTCCGCTCGCCCGCTCATCTATATCAGCTGCAAGTATATGAGTCATGCGACTACATTGTGCACAATACTTCAATGGGACAGCGGGAAGCGGCAAACCTCAACCTTATTTTCATGATAATTTTTCATGTGCTAAGCGATTTGATTTCGTTAGTTATCTTTGTTTAGCGTAAACAAGCAACCAAGCACAAGCAATCTTTAGCAGATTTGTTGTTATTTCGACGACGACGATGATGTTGATTAGGATGCACGGAGAAGTAATTTACATTTCCGCAAGCGATTTCCAACTAAAATGCCAACGCCCTGATGTCATAGTCTACGCGATATCGCGATATGATGGTGTAATTTCAGTCATCCCATCCAGCCCGCCCATCCAACCCAGCCAGTCCAGCAAGCGAACCCATCGAGTCAAGTCTCCGTACTACACAGTTGTGGGTGGCAGACGGTGTATTTATTCGATCTGCTGGTATAGAGCGAATGTTGACGGGGTATCTATCTATCTATCTACCTATCTATCTATCTATCTACCTATCTATCTACATATCTACATATCTACCTATCTATCTATCTACCTATCTACCTATCTACCAATCTATCTATCTAGCTATCTATCTATCTATCTATCTATCTATCTATCTATCTATCTATCTATCTATCTATCTATCTATCTATCTATCTATATATCTATCTATCTATCTATCTATCTATCTATCTATCTATCTATCTACCTATCTATCTATCTATCTATCTATCTATCTATCTATCTATCTACCTATCTATCTATCCAGGTTTTCTATCTATTTACCTATCTATCTATTTATTTATTTATCATTTATCTTTCTATCCATCTATCTATTTATCTATTTATCTATTTATCTATATATCTGTTTATCTATTTATCTATTTACCTATCCATCCATTCATCTACCTATTTATCTATTTACCTATCCATCTGTTCATCTATCTATTTATCTTTTTATCTATTTATCTATTTATTTATATGATATATATCATTCTATCGATCTATCTTTCTATCTATATGTATATCAATTTATTTATCTACCTATATATATATATATAAATCTGCTTGCCTGTGCGTGTAGGCGTTTTCTTGTGTACTTATTGCTTTTTCTGCCCAAAAAGTCAAAAACAATTTCCAACACGAAAAGTTTTACAAGTTTTTCTAAAATATTGCGATAGAAAAGGGGATGAGACGCTTTTATCCCGATTGAACGGAATGGTGATGGACGAAATCACTAGGCTGACTGGCGAATACAAATACGAAAACAGGGTACCTTAAACTCAAGTCAACAGGTGAATCGGTC
The DNA here is from genome assembly GCA_947095585.1 of Nephrocerus scutellatus. Taxonomy (NCBI): domain Eukaryota; kingdom Metazoa; phylum Arthropoda; class Insecta; order Diptera; family Pipunculidae; genus Nephrocerus; species Nephrocerus scutellatus. Next base: position 4,332,117 of record OX352766.1, read on the forward strand.
GCGTCGGGTCGGTTCTGGTATTACACTGTCTTTGTCGTTAGATGAAAACAGAAACAGATACATTGTATGGCTAGCTGGGCGTTGAAGGAGAGGGTGAGAAGAGGGCGGCGGCTTTTGTCCACCTACCCCATATAGAGCGGTGGGTTTCGTCTACAACTACCCCATTTGCATTACCTGTGGAACAATTAAATTTTGTAACAAGTTTCGAGCTTTTCCAAACTTTTAGCCATCCTATTTGCTGTTTTTGTGAAAAATTGTGGATACTTTTTTATGTAGTCTCTATAAGTTACGCTGTGCCCGCGGGGAATGCACATCGCTCGCCTAGGGGATTATTTGAACACGTATGTGTGTATGAAGGTGTATTTGTCCTGTGATAAGCTTAAAATTGCTTGTGGCTTGTACTGTTTGGAGCTTTTTTTGTTCATCCGACATTGGTGAACAGAGAAGAGAGAAAAACATCCGAGGGTGTTTTGCCTTCCATTGATGGAAGGAAGGAAGTAAGGAATAATGAAGGAAATGACTACGTGTGAAATCTGTGGGGTATCCTACCCACCCTATCACCGCTTCACATTACCAATACCAATACTAATTTATGGTTTTCGTGACACTTCTGGTTTTCGTGATATTCTGTTCTTCCGCTGCTCGCGAAATATGCTTACTGAAGTGCAGAAGGTCGTAGTTTATTATTTTTTGAAAAAATATAACTGACACAGTTCAAAGGGAAACTTGTCTAGGCGCATTGAGAGAATATTTTAAATTTAGCTTTCCATCATTTGGAAGGCATATCCTACGACTGGCATGTCCCATAAATCATTCTGGAAAATACTTACCGTACCGGACCCTCTAGGTGTCCTGCCGACCGCTGCCTACAGAGCTTAATGACATCATCGTGATAGCGCTCGTAGATCTCATCATATTATAGAGTCTCCGGAACGTCCTTCCTTGCAAGTGGGGATTCAACTACCCTATGTAAGTCTATACACTCTCTCTGTCTCTCCCCTCTATATCTCTCTCCATTATTCTCTTTGTTTGCTTTAAGTTGCTAAGTAAAGTTGTCAGTAAAGTAGTCTTCGTAAGGCACCCTAATCCTGGACTCATATGTAAAAGTACTGGACTGGTATGACCGCATTGTCTTATATACCAGGAGCTTCGATTGAATGATTACCTTCATGGACTTAGAAGAGTATCATTGGCGGGTTTTTAGTGTATAAACAGATGGTATAGTGAGTTTTGGAACTCTTGGCATATTTCCATCGCCTACCTAAGGTTGAATATCTGTACTGTAAACTGCGTGCGCTATTGTACTACCTGAATGCGGTCTCCTGAGCTATTTTGGCGTTCATATTTCTCAAAATGACTTTCACATCGCATTGTGGGCTGCCCATGGGGATTCAAAGAATTCTCTACCTTTTCTGATAAGGAATCCTCTGTAGTTGATTTATTCCGACTGTAAAGATCTCAGTAATGTTTATGGCTCTGTGTTTTTCTGTTTTCTTCCAGGACTTATGCTGTGAAACATGAAGTTTTTAATTATCTTCTTGCTGGTGGCAACATTGCATCAAGATGTAGCATGTAATAGTGGTAGCAGTGGAAGCGGTGGCGACAACAGGAATGGAGCCAGCAGTAGTAATGGAGGAATTAGTTCCAGTGCGCTTAGCAGTAACTTTGGCAACGTTTTCGGCGGCGAAAGTAGTAGTAGCAGCAGCAGTAGGGGCAGCAGCAACATTAGTTTAGCAACATCGAATTTACGAGCGTCGTCGTTATCGCTGACGTCGTCGTCGTTGTCGTCGTCGTCGGCAACATCAAACGCGGCGGCGGTAACCATAAATCAAACGAGAAACAACTTCAGCAGCATCATCACCCGCGTGGAGGAGTTCGACACGCGGCTGAATCACCTTGTGGTCGACACAATTACCGGCCGTGTTTTTGTCGGCGGCATCAATCGGCTGTATCAGCTGTCACCCGAACTGGAACTGCACGAATCGGTGGTGACCGGACCAAAGAATGATTCCGTCGATTGTACCCTTCTCGATTGTCCGGCGCATGCAATACGCAAGCCGACGGACAACGTCAACAAAGTGTTGCTCATCGATCGGGCGACATCGCGCCTAATATCGTGCGGTTCGCTCTTCCAGGGCACCTGCACGGTGCGCAATTTGCAAAATGTCAGCATCGTCGAGCAGGAGGTGCTGGACGCGGTCGTCGCGAACGACGCCAACTCATCGACGGTGGCGTTTATTGCGCCGGGTCCACCACAGCCGCCCGTCACAAATGTCATGTATGTCGGTGTCACGTACACGAACAATTCACCCTATCGCAGTGAGATACCAGCGGTCGCGTCTCGCAGTCTCGAGAAACCGAAAATGTTTCAAATCGCTTCGTCTGCGGTGACGACCGGCACCAGGATATTCATAAATTCCTACGCCCGCGAGGCATACCTTGTCAACTATGTGTACGGTTTTAGTTCGGAGCGTTTTTCCTATTTCCTGACGACACAACTGAAGCACAATCATCATTCCATGCCGAAGGAGTACATCACCAAATTGGTGCGCATCTGCCAGGAGGATTCCAATTACTATTCGTACACTGAGATTCCGGTCGACTGCATCAGCGATGCACAAGGCGGCACCAAATACAATCTTGTGCAGGCGGGCTTCTTGGGCAAACCCGGCTCAGATTTGGCCGAAAATCTGGCAATCACCGAACAGGATGACGTCTTGTATGCGGTCTTCTCGGAGGGCAGAGGCAACGTCTCCACGGACAAGTCAGCGCTGTGCATCTATTCGCTGAAATCGATACGCCGCAAGTTTATGCAAAACATCAAGTCATGCTTCAATGGCAATGGGGCACGGGGTCTGGACTTTATCTCGCCGAACATGGACTGTGTATCGACGGTAAGTTGTAAATGGAGGGGAAGCGGCTTCCAATTAGTAAAAATAAATTTGTGTTCTGTTTCTATTTTTCGTGCTTAGAAACTTCAAACCATCGGAGAGGACTTTTGCGGACTGGATGTTAACTCACCGTTGGGCGGTGAGCAACCGATTGCTGCCGTGCCAGTGGCGATCTTCAATACACGGCTGACATCGGTTGCGGCAACACGAACAAGCGGCTATACCGTTGTGTTTATTGGCACCGCCAACGGCTATCTAAAGAAAGTGGTTGTCGAGTCGGCCAGCTCGGCCATTGAATACGCCAACATTCCGATTAACGTCGGATCGCCGATAAACAGCGACATGCAATTCGACAATCAGAAGATGTACATCTATGTGATGACAACGTATCGCGTGTCCAAGGTGAAGGTGTACGATTGTTCCGATTATACGACGTGCGGCCAATGTCTAGGTGCTCGAGATGCCTACTGTGGATGGTGCTCATTGGAGAACAAGTGCAGTCCGCGTTCCAACTGTCAGGACGACGCCAACGATCCGCTCTATTGGGTCAGCTACAAGACGGGCAAATGCACAACAATAACAAGCGTTATGCCGCATCAGTTGCAGCGCACAACAGCTAGAACAGTAAGTTTTTTTTTATATGCACATAACTTTTACCTCTCTATCTCTTCTTCTCACTCTTTCTCTATATTCCTCTCTAACGCGCTCTCTCCTCTCTATCTCTCTTTCCCCTCTATATCTCTCCTCCTATCTCCTTCGCTGTATCTCTTTCTCCTCTGTATCTCTCCTCCTTTCTCTCGCTCCTTCTTTCTCTCGCTCTCTCTCTATCTCTCTCTCTTCATATCCATCTTTTTCTCTTTTCTTATCTCTATTTTCCTGGTTCTCCTCCTCTATATATCTTTTCCTATCCCTATTACTTTATATGTTCCTCTTGCTATTCATCCTCTCCCTCTCTCTATACACCTCTCTATATATCTCTCTATTCATCTCTCTATATCTCTGTTTTCGTTTACAGTTGGAACTCATCATTGATCATCTACCTCAACTTAAAGAGAATCTTGTCTGTGCGTTTACCGTCGAGGAGAAGGCTCTCTTCACGAACGCCACAAAGAAGCGCAATGGTGTCAATTGTACAACGCCTCGGACCGATACGTTGCCACAAATCGAACAAGGAAAACGTAAGTAACTGTTGGAAGTACTGCATTTCTCTTATCTCTTTTTACTGGATTATTAGCTATTTAACTTGTGTTGTTGTTCGGATCGGATCAGATCACAATATTCACTACTCGAAGATACATTTACGTATTACAAAATGATTGCCAACATTTCCTTTCTCTTCTCTTCTCAGATCACTTTACCGCTAAATTATCGGTACGAACACAAAACGGTCCCGATCTTGTCTCGACAGACTTCACATTCTTCGACTGCAGCACCCATTCGTCATGCACGCGATGTGTTTCCTCGGAATTCCCGTGTGACTGGTGTGTTGAGGCACACCGCTGTACCCATGATACGGCAGAGAACTGCCGCAACGATATCCTTGTAACTGGCGTAAGCGTAAGTATTCTACTATCATAATAATTTTGGGCGAATTTTTTTTATCGCGATTGCCTTCCATCATTTGCAATTTAGCGCATCGGTCCCAGCTATAGATCCGGGCCAGGATTCTGTCCAACAATCAATGCAACCGGTGATGGCAGTGAGGTGCTTGTCGCCGCCGGCACCAGCAAATCGATAAAGGTCAAGGTTCACATTATCGGCCAATTTATCGTGCAGACACGCTTCGTGTGCCAATTCAACATTGAGGGTCGAGTGACGAGTCTAAATGCCCAACTCTTGGGCGACACCATCTATTGTGACAACATGGAATTCCAGTACACATCAAGATCGCCCAATTTGACAGCTACATTTGCTGTCATTTGGGGTGGTTCCAAGCCGCTCGATAATCCACACGATATTCATGGTATGTTAAGTAAATGACAGGATTGACAGAAGAAAAAAAAACTTTTCCTTTATTTCCAGTTGTTATTTACCGCTGCCGTGACATGGCCGACAGTTGCGGAATGTGTTTGGCTCTGGCTGAGAAGTACAATTGCGGTTGGTGTTCGTCGACAAACTCGTGCGAAGTTGAGGAGCAGTGCAACAAAAACAATGAAGGCAAAACCGATTGGCTCAATCGCATGGAGACTTGTCCCAATCCGGAAATACATGCATTTGCTCCGAAGACGGGTCCCTGGGAGGGCGGCACCAACATAACAATTCAAGGCATTAATTTGGGCAAAAATTTCACCGACATTTACTCTGGCGTCCGGATAGCAGGCATCAATTGTATGCCATTCCCTCAGTTCTACATCGACACCAAACAGATTGTCTGCACTGTCGATAGCCCGGGGGTGCAGCTGTATCGCAATGGTCGCATTGTGGTGCAGATCGGTGACTATCGCGGCGAATCAAAGGCCGACTTTGAGTTTGTAGATCCGAAAATTGACGATTTCAGTCCGAAATTTGGTCCCGTCTCGGGTGGCACGCAAATAGCGATCTTTGGCAAATACCTAAATGCCGGCTCCCGCATTCAGGCATTCATAAATGATCATTTGCCGTGCGAGATTCTGAGTGCGGACGCCACTCAGGCGTTGTGCCGTACAAGCCCGTCGCCGGGAATTATCGAGGGCCGACTGAAGATGCATTTCGACAATGGCGTTCGCGAGTTTAACAATTACAATTTCAAATATGTCGAAGATCCGACAATTGATCATGTCAGCTCGGGTCCATCGGGTCAGATCAAGATTCCCAAAGGAATACCGGCGGGCGGCATTAAAATCTCCGTCACCGGCAGTCAATTCAATTACATACAAAATCCCAGAATGTACGTCTACTATGATGAGAAGATGTTCCTGAGTGAATGTGAGGTGCTGTCGCCGGTCGAAATGCTCTGTAATTCGCCGGTCATCGATGCGGACAGCGATACCCTCAACGCCGATCATCCACAATTGATTGAATACGGTTTCATGATGGACAATGTTGTTGGTGTTCAGAATTTGTCCGCCAAACATAAGAACTCATTCGAGCTGTATCCGAATCCGGTGTACTATCATTTCGAGGAACGTGTCAAATACTACAAAAGCGAATATTTAACAATTAACGGCCGAAATTTGGATCGTGCCTGCAAGGAGTCGGATGTTCTGGTGCTCATCGGCAATGGCATTTGTAATATAACATCTTTGTCGAGGCAGCAGCTCACCTGTCGGCCGCCATCAGAGTCAGCCGCTGATTCGGATGGAGATTCTGGCCCAGAAGTGGTTGTCAAAATTGGCCAATCACTTGAGTATCGCATTGGTGTGCTGAGTTATGCGTCGCCCAATCTAATACACGATCTTGGCAAGAATGCCATGTTTGGTGTTATTGCCGGCGTAAGTGCACTCCTGTTGATATTTGTCGCTCTGCTGGTTGCCTACAAAAAGAAGACATCGGAATCGAATCGCGTCCTGCGCAACATGCAGGAGCAAATGGATATTCTTGAGTTGCGCGTCGCTGCCGAATGCAAGGAGGCATTTGCCGAATTGCAAACGGAAATGACCGATCTGACGGGCGATCTAACATCGGGCGGCATTCCGTTCCTTGACTATCGCACATATGCGATGAAGATTTTGTTTCCAAATCATGAGGATCACATTGTGCTGCAGTGGGAACGGCCGGAATTGTTGCGCAAAGAAAAAGGCCTACGACTATTTGGCCAGCTGATTATGAATAAAACGTTTCTGTTGCTCTTCATACGGACACTCGAGAGTAATCGTTACTTTTCGATGCGCGAGCGAGTGAACGTGGCATCGCTCATCATGGTGACGCTGCAATCGAAACTCGAGTATTGCACTGACATTTTGAAGACGCTGCTGGCGGAACTCATCGAGAAATGCATCGAGGGTAAAAGCCATCCGAAGTTGCTGTTGCGTCGGACTGAGAGTGTCGCCGAGAAGATGCTCAGTGCGTGGTTTACATTTTTGTTGTATAAATTCCTGAAGGAATGCGCTGGCGAACCGCTGTACATGCTGTTCCGGGCGGTCAAGGGTCAAGTCGATAAGGGTCCTGTTGATGCGTGCACACACGAAGCACGCTATTCGCTCAGCGAGGAGAAACTGATACGTCAATTAATCGACTTCCGACCGATGACAGTCTATGCGAGCATAATACAGCAACAGATATTGTTCAATAATATGGAAATGATGCCGACCAATACGGAGAACGTGCAAGTGAAAGTTCTCGACTGTGACACAATCGGACAGGTAAAGGAAAAGTGCTTGGACACCATCTACAGGAATATACCATCAAGTCAGCGACCACGAAAGGATGAGCTCGATTTGGGTAAGTGCGACCATTTAACCTTAAAGGGCACCAATCATTGTTTCCTCTCCTCATCTTCTCCTTCTATAATAGGAAAATCGGTCTAGAATCATCCTGAAACGCTATAATCATCCTATAAACTTTCTATAATCATCCTATAATATTAAACCATTTTATAATCACCATTCCATAATCATCATTGCTATAATTATCCTTTAATCCAAAAATCATTCTAACACGTTATAGCCATTCTATAAAGTTCTCTAAATCTCATATAATCAACAAATAATCCTAAAAACATTCTATAATATTCCATAATCTTCCTATAACATCGTAAACAGCTATATTCATCCTTATATCATCCGAAAAATATTCTATAATCATTCTACAACCATCCTATAATCTAAAAATCGTCGTAGAATCATCTTAAAAAGCCTTAGTCATCCCATAAACATTCCATAATAATCCTATAATTCCAAACTCATCCTATAATCCTTCTATAATCCGAAGATTCTTGTTGTTGTCTACCTTTAACGCACCTAAAGGCGTAGATGCACGTTAAAAAAACGAACAATCTTATCTTAGACGGCACTATAAGACCCTTGCAAATTCTCTCATGTCATGTCTAGAATTTTGAAACCGCAAAAGCGAATCCCAACCCATTACACACCCATCATTGCCTCGAGTGGGTGCCATTCAAATGGTTTTCAAAAAAGTTTAACAATCCCCCATTTTATTAATTTATTTTAGAATGGCGCACTGGAGCTACTGGCCGCGTAATACTCTACGATGAAGATACCACATCGAAACTGGAAAGTGAATGGAAGAAACTCAACACTCTACAACACTACAATGTTCCTGATGGAGCCGGTCTTAGCCTAGTGCCGAAGCAAAGCTCCATTTACAATTTCTCAATACTATCCGACAAAAATGAAAAATCTCACAAGTAAGTAGCGGTAGTAGTAGTAGTGTTAGTTAGTTATTACTTAATTTGTTATAGTGGTATTAGTAGTGCTTGTGATAGTTATAGCCTTGTCTTACCCCTCGCCCAACCCTGGTTTTTCAAAATATTCTTCCAGGTTTATTCCTTTAGGTTTGTTTGGTGTGATACACAGCTGCTGTATAAAGGTACAGATTCAATCTGTCAAAATCTTTGCATTTTTTGACACGCAACATGTGTCGATTTGACATACAGAGGATGATTTATCTGATAATGGGACGCGTCTCCATCAACTTGGCTGGCAGCTGTTTCCTGATGGTAACATGACAATGTGCAGTGCAAGGCTAATAATACAATAAGAAAAAACCAACCCATAAAAATGAAATTTTTTTATGAAAATTAATTCTCTCATGGGGCTTATTTTGAAAAAAAATTAATTTGAAATTTTTTGTGTCGGAGACCCTCGTCCCTGGGGCCAGATCACTTGGAAATTTTTACAAAAAGGTCTTGTCACCGGATGTACACATATGCATAGAATTTGAAGAAAATCGGGCTTTTGGAAGTGGGTTAAAAATTGATCGCAAAATTCCACTACTGAACGAACGACAGAACCATGCCGACTCGAACTTGTAGAGAATTTAAGAAGGAGAAGAACTGTCAGAAGGTAGGGGAACTATTCGTGCAGCTTTGTGCAGAAACATAACACGTAGCTGTAAATGCATAAGATCTGCTGTATCTCACCAAACAGACCTATTGGATGGACAGACATCGCGGTCTTTAGTTTTTTAGTTTTAGCAGCGTGAGTTTGTGTGACAATCTCTCATTCCCAATCCCATTGTGTTGCTCTCGCGTCTTTCTCTCTCTCTCTCTCTCTCTCAACAATGTGTTTTATAGATATATATTCTCTCGTCCCGTTCTCTCTCTCTCTCTCTCTTTCTTCTTCCACAGATATGAAACATTAAATTTATCAAAATATACATCTTCCTCGCCAACATTTAGCCGCGCTGGCAGCCCACTCAATAACGACATGCATGAGAACGGCATGAAATATTGGCATTTGGTAAAACACCATGACAGCGACATCCAAAAGGAAGGCGAACGTGTCAACAAACTGGTATCGGAAATCTATCTTACACGACTGCTGGCCACAAAGGGAACCCTCCAGAAGTTCGTCGACGATCTGTTTGAGACAATATTCAGTACGGCACATCGAGGATCGGCCCTGCCACTAGCTATTAAGTACATGTTCGATTTTCTGGACGATCAGGCCTTACTGCACGGTATAACCGATCCTGAGGTGGTCCACACATGGAAGAGTAACAGCTTGCCATTAAGGTTTGTACCGATTATGATATTCTCTGAAGATTTGTGCACAATTATTAATTTTTTTTTTCTTGTTCTTTAGATTTTGGGTGAACCTCATAAAAAATCCTAATTTCGTTTTCGATATTCACAAATCGAACATAGTTGATTCCTGCTTGTCAGTAGTTGCTCAAACGTTTATGGATTCGTGTTCCACCTCAGACCATCGATTAGGTAAGAAGTTGAAATGTCGATTGCTGGAAGCTTTTGTGTAACACATCATCTCTTCCAATTAACAAACAATAGGTAAGGATTCGCCCAGCTCAAAACTGCTATACGCAAAGGACATACCTGAGTATCGCAAATGGGTCGACCGTTATTATCGTGATATTAGAGAGATGCCAGCTATATCAGATCAGGATATGAATGCCATGCTCGCCGAAGAATCCAGAGTAAGTACTGTATGTGAATTAATGAAATGTCTAATGAATTTTTTTTTAAAATTAACAACTTGTCCACCTTTTGCTAACTGCAAGAAATTATCATACATACATACGTATCGCATTTGTATGGAAAATTTCGGGCTTGTAAGCTTAGTTAGCTAAACGAATTAAGACACATCTTTGGCAAACAAAATCTACAAATAGTTGACAAATTTTTATGATACTAGTACTGAAATTTATTACATAATGCGCTGTGAATCCCACTGATCTGGATTGATGCGTACTTGCAAATACATTTTCTTAATATCTGCCGTCCGGCCACTGGATGGCATCGAAAACGCATTATCAGCATTGCCAGGTCCTCTTGCAACTTTTCACCAACAATTTGTATTTTATTTAATGAAAGACCGCGGTCGGTCGGACAATAAGCATCGTTAACTATTCGGAGCTTCTTCGATACAGCATGGTGCGGAATATGATAATGCAGCGGCCCAGGAGGTCGATCAGCTAAATGTATTTGGTCCGCTAAGAGTAGATCTTGAATCGCATTGAAGTATTGCCTTTTGAATTGTTCATCTCTTTCAAACCGTTTCCCAAATTGGCGGAAACATTAAAGCGATAACCCAAACTGCTCGATGTCGCTGCCTAATGCAGCATTTACTTAAAACGGCCATTACCTAAGCGTCGGTATGTGCGCATAAATATGTCCTCGCTTTGCTCCGGTTCTGTTGTGCGAGATCGCACCAACTATACTTCTTCATTTGCCCAAAATCGTTGCAATGGTGACAAGTGGGCATGCAGGCGTGCAGTTTGATTAATTATCCTGCATCTCCACTTATCACCATGTCTACCACAGCGTTCGTTAGAGCACGAATTCCACCACCAAAAGTTATTCATCGGAGTCGCGATGGTTGAAAGAAAATGCATAAGTTATTAGCAAAGCCACCGTCTTGAATTACATTTGCCTAAACGCCGGCGCCCAACAGAACATCTGTCGGTGCTGGTGTGTGTGCCTCTGGGTCAGCTAGACGTTCGCGTAACGCTCATGGAATGATTTCCAACGATATTGGTAACTGCGGTATGCAAGAAATCTGCGGCACAACAATCAATTCGATTGTTGCCAGTGGTTCATCGCTGAGTCGGTCAAGCACCTGACGCGCGTGTTCGTCTTGCCTATGACATTATAATAATAATAATATTCGGCGCGACAGTATCACCGGTATCACATAGTGCCCGTATGGGTCTTAGGTCCATTTGTGGGGACAGTCATCGTTTTAGACGAACCAGATTTTGGAAACAAATACAAAAAAAGTCCCCGGCCAAAACAAAAAATTACGGCCTCAGTTAAGATCCATATAGACTCCCTGTCGCTTGCTTCTATTGTTTCTAATTTTTACTTAGACAGTTCATAAGTCGTAACAAGAAGTAAAAGGTGGATAAGCAGAAATTTTTTGCATCTCTTATTGCGATTGGCAAAAGAAGGTGGACCCCATATTGGCCTCAATAGTAGAAGTAGTAGTGGTAGCACTAGTATCTAGTATTAGTAGCAGTAGTAGCAGCTTTACTTATTTTTGCTATGATTTTATATCTCCTCTGTTCTATTTTTATTGCAGCTACATACCACAGAATTTAATACAAATTGTGCCCTCCATGAACTATATACATATGCTGTCAAATACAATGAGCAATTGACAGTAACTCTAGAAGAGGATGAATTCTCACAGAAGCAAAGACTTGCCTTTAAATTGGAACAGGTTCATAATATAATGTCGGGCGAATAGAGTGCTGTGGTTGTGTGGTCGGCGGTGTCTGGTGATGGCGGTGTCTGCGGCATAGGAGCTGGCAAGTCATCATAGCAATCAAGTAACCAGCCAACATCAACGGCAACAATTAAACAACAACAGCAACATATTGTAACCAACAGAAAAAAGAAAAAAACTCGATGATCGGTGACCAATACACACAACACATAATCTATATGGATTACACAAATATTCATGTATATGCATACAAGCAGCAGCAGCAGCAGCAGTAGCAGCAGACAATTCAATTCAATCACCGAAGTATAAATAAGTGAGAGCGATATGTGGGTTAATAATGTGTTTAAATTCATCTTTTTCTCATCAATTTTTATTATCTTGCCGCATAATGAATTGGGGGTTTGCCTGTTTTTTTTAAGGGGGGAGGGATTGGGTTTTTGTTTATTGTTGTATAAGCGTAAATGTGTATGTATGAACGGTGAATGTGTGTGGGTGTGGGTATATGTTGGTATGTGCAGGAGTTTTTTTTATTTTTATGTTTTGGAAAACGCGAAACGCAGAAGCATCAATTTAGTTTGTAAGTTGGACTGTAAGTCTTAAGTAACTGACAGATAATCGAACTTGACTGCCAGTTTTTTTTTGACATCATTCATATCTGACTGTCGGGTCGGATGGCTTCTTCTTTTGACAGCAAAAACTGTTTGTTTGACGGGCAACACTTTCGATTGACAGTCAAAACTGTTAGTTTGACAAGCAAAACTGTTTATTTGACAGTGAAAGTGTTGGTTTGACAGCCAAAACTTTGGTTATACAGTCAAAACTGTTAGCTTTACATAAAAACTTTAGTTTGATAGCCAAAACTGCGGTTTCACAGTCAAAACTTTTTATTTGACAGTCAAAGTGTTGGTTTGACAGTGAAAACTTTGGCTTTACAGTCAAAACTGTTAGTTTGACAATCAAAACTTTGGTTTAACAGCCAAAATAGCGGTTTTACAGTCAAAACCGTTAGGTTGACAGTAAAACTTTAGTTTGACAGCAAAAACTGTGTTGGTTTGACAGTCAAAACTTTGGCTATGGAGTCAAAACTGTTAGTTCGACAGTAGTTTTAGTTTGACAGTCAAAACTTTGGTTTGACAGACAAAACTGTTATAAATTTTAATGCGAGTGCTGGTAAAGCGATTGCAGCTTCGCTTTTTCAGTTCAAAAATGACAACTTGCCTTCTAGTTAGACTGTCAAATCATGAATAACTGAATGCAAAGCGGAAACGTCAAAAATAACCGAAAGTCAAGTTCGATAGTCTGTCAACCGCTTTAAAAGTATATGTGCTTTGAGTTTTTTTTTGTTTATTTGTGCTGTGGCTTGAGAATTCAAGTTTCTCTCAAAACATTAAATGCTTGCAAATGTGCTCTCTGAACTAAATCAATCTTATTATTCTGTTTTATGGAAAAAACAGGGTTTTGTATTTTGACCATACCGTCGTAATCACTCACGTCACGTCGTCACGCTATGTTAACGAGATATTTAGAAAATGCTGAGATACTTCACTTTGAACATTTCGTTGCGTGTGCACAGTGCTCTACACATTTTATGTCAGTGTCTAGGATTCAATATACTTTGTTAACCCCTCCCTACCCACTATGGCGTATGCTTTCTTCCTTAGTAATGTTTGGTTTCATACGAATTTGTCTCGCTCTCTCTTTGTCTATCTCTTTGTCGTCGCATAAATGATTGCGGAACTATAACTCCAATCAATAACGCTCCAAACAACCTTCCTAGTTTGTGGAAGGTTAATAACTTTCAGTGTTGTTTGCGCAGAATCATGCAACAGCAGCTTTACTCAATGTTCAAATGTTGCCAGAGGTGTCTAAATGTCAAGAACTTTACACATACTGATTATTCTACGTTTGCTATGTAAATTACCGATACATTCCGTAGCAAAGCATAGTTTATAAAGTATATTTATGTTTTCTTAATTGTGGCGTAGACTACCTGGCGCAACTATGATCAGTATTCTGGGGAGACCATTCTGATTATGATCATATTTCTCTCTACATCTGAAGTCCAGTTCTGGCCTCTCGATAAGAAAGCGATTTCTAGTGACGATGTTATCCAGTTTGGCATCACTCTGAGTGCCGATTTTGGTCGCAAGATGAGGCATGAAGCAAAAAATACCGCAAGTTAATAGTTGTAGTAGTAAATTGTGTGTATGTATTAGTATGGTTTTAGTGACAAATGCACGCCTTTTTTAATTGCTTGAAATCTTTTTTGACACTCACTTCACTTGTCAGTGGGCTAGAGAACCGATTCGCTCGCAGTGACAGTGACAACAGTGACAGGCTGTCATTAAAAGTTTACTAAAACAAATAAAGAAGAAAAACACACCAAACAATTGAATTGAATTGTATTCTTTACACCTCGAATCATACCGCATCGCTCATTTTGCGACCTCGGGTCTCTGGGTCATCCTGGTAAACGTCATCCTTGCCCAGCCTCTCTCCGTCTTGTCTCATAAATCCCATACCCTACTCGTACCATGTTTTAGTATTTACCGAGCGCATACTGTATTGCGGAAGTCATCTATGGACTATGGACTTCCGTCTTCCGCCTCACTTGTGTACATTCCACTATAAGCACTAAGGGCATACTGCACAGACAACAATAAGTTTGTTTGTATGTATGCATAGCTGTGTTCATGTGATTTTTGTGATTGTGTCGCCTGCACCACCGACCGACAGGCATAACGCTTCCTTCCAGTTTTTGTTGTTTTCCCCTTTGGCGTCATAAAAGAGCTTTTATTCGTATTATTGTATAAGATCACCACCTGTTTTTTTTTGTGACTTCTTCAAACCACCACCACAATGACTTGCTGTCGTCGTCCCTTAGCCGTTGCCCTTTTACGTTCGCTCTCTTCTCTTCTTCTCGACACCAGCTTCCATTGGTGGACATTGGCCGCCGCGCGCATACAAAACACAAAAAACACAAACGTAACAACCAATTACAACTACAACTACAACAAAATACAAAACTTTTGTAATCGACTGACTGACTTTTTTGCGCTTATAACTTCATACGGATACATATTTTATGAAATGAAATGAAATTATTGATTAAACATAAAATATAAATACATATATATTTTTACAAATATAATAATTAATTTATTAATTAGCATGAAACAAAAACAAACAAAAAAAAACTTTTATATATTTTATACTCGTACATATATGTAAAAGTAAAGCCATGTGTAATAATGTAAAAGGATTTTCATATCTTGATATTTGTAAGTTTTTTGTTTATTTTTTATTTTTGTATTTGTAAAACCTACTTTATTATTATCGATTATTATTATATACCTTAATAACTGTTTTGTGTTTTTTGTTTTTGTAGAGAAACGTTTTTCTTTTGTTATATACAGGCAACAAACACACAAAACAAAAAACTACGGACGAGACGATTTTTATTATGTTTGTTAATATCACAATAATATTTTATTTGTAAAAAAAAAAACAAAAAAAATTTATAACTTTATATGATGTTTCAGTTTTTTTATTTTTATTTTTAATTTTTAAATGGAAAATATCAATATGTGTCGTCGCTCTCTATTTTATTTTCCTTTCTTTCTTTGGTATATTTTTATCTACATATCCTATTTTTTATTTTATTTACTATTATTTAGCCCCAAGTCCAAGTTGCGAGAAGTTGATTGATTGTTGTTGGTAACGCGAGCGTTTGCAAGCATCGCACAAACTACGCAATCGATTTTATTGCTAATGGGGGTTTTCTTTGAAAAAAAGGGCGGAAATAGTATACAAACACAAAACAACAAATTAAGCAAAAAACACTAAAATAAAAAAACGAAAAAAAAAAATGAAACTATTAACCAACAAGATTCAACAAAAGTATTCTATAATAAAAATCAAATTTTTGATTTTGTTTTTTATTTATTATTTATTTTTATTATAATGTTTTTGTTTTTATTGTTTCGTAATAAGCTTGTAGTGAAATGACATGTGACACGTGCGTACCCTGTCCCCTAATTCGCTACGAAAAGAAACAAGCGCATTCGGTGAAAAACACGAAATTATTTGTGAAACCTAACTTATAGCCCCTGCCCCTTTCGATGAGCTAAAACCATACCCACGGGTAAGCTACCAAAATGACAGGATTTTCGTGGCTTTCCTGTTGAATGAATTGCAAATAGAACGCCAAACCCAAACCAAATTTGGCAAGAACAACAAACTGAGAAATTAGTCTGCTTGTTCTCTTGTCGTAGCCATCTTGCCGACGGGTATTAAAGTTACAGTTTCGGTTAAAAAACCCTACTTGCCAAACCAAAACAATGAGAGAGAATTTTCAGCTACCCTGCAAAACGAAAAAGTAATGTCTCCTCATGAGGTGATTTTGTTGTCAAAACAAAGAACAAGTGCACTTATGTGTAGAAAAGTATATGGAACTTTAACTTTATGTTTGTGTACAGGATTATTTGTCATTACATATAATTGGACAATAGATTGCTTATAAATATAGAAAATATATAGTTTTGTGAAAATAGAGCATCTGTCCATACGAGTAAGACATCTATGGGTATTTATTATCATTGGTAGTAGTCACTCATAAGAAAAATCTAAAGTAGCTGCGATGGGACAGAAGTTATCGCTAGCATTTGTCCGTGTATAATGGAATACAGCAAATGATAAAATTGGAATTAGTTTTGTCGTTGTTCTGATAATTATGCGCTCCTAGTGCATTAATACCACTTTCCTGCTATCAATACATCATAAAAACATCGTTTAGTTGTTGCATTCAATACACAAATAAACAATAATTCCGAATATATGTCGATAAGAGATCTGTGTAGTTTAACCCAATCCACGAACCAATGATACGTTCCAATGGAATATGTGTCGATAAGAATTTTGATCCAATACACGAACCATTGTTAATTCCGAATTTGATAATGTCGAAAGATCGTCTGTGTATTTGAACCCAATACACGAACCAATGATAAAATACAAATTGGTTTTGTTGGATTTCTAGTTATGCGCGCCTGGTACAAAACGATTTTCTGATTTGATTTTTTTCAAATTTTTGCCATTTGCATTTTGTACAACAATTAAGTACTTGTTTGTGGGAAGATAAATGAAACGTAGTTTACAAATTGAAGCAAAATCTATATATATATAAAAGTGAAACTTTGTATGTATGTATGTATGTATGCATGTATTTATGTATGTCCGGTATGGACTGCCAAACCCTTCAACCGACCGCGTTCTATCTTTGCATATGGGTTTTCTACCATAATAGGCACTTAATAGGCATATTTTGAAAGTGGTCAGACTCCTGAGTCAAAGGGTCGCCATAAGAATTTTTTTTATTGTTTTTACAAATTGCATGGTTTTATGAACCAATCGCGTTCAAACTTTGCGTAGGGGTTTTATACAATAATGGGCACTAAATAGGTATATTTTGAAAGTGGTCAGACTCCTGGGTCAAGGGGTCATCATTTAACAAATTGCATATTTTTAAATTCTCTATATTAACTCCACTTGCCCGTGGGTCGGTCGTCTGTCGTGGAATCTTGCGATCAATTTTTAACCCACTTCCCAAAGCCCGATTTTATTGAAACTTTGCACACATATGTATTTCCGGAGACAACACTTTCTATTAAAATTTGAAGACCCTCAGGCCCCGGGGTCGGGGGGCTCCCATACAAATATTTTACAAAATTTTACTCGATTTTCTTTAAATTTTATACACATGTGTATCTCTGATAGACAACACTTTTTGTAAAAATTTCGGAGACGCCGGGCCCCGGGTTCGTGGGACCCCATTAATTTTTTTTAAAAAAATAACCCGATTTTCTTCAAATTTTATATACGCATGTAGATCTGATAGACAATACTTTTTGTAAAAATTTTGGAGACCCCGGGCCCCGGGTTCGTGGGGCCCCAGAAATTTTTTTTTAAAAAATAACCCGATTTTCTTCAAATTTTATGCACATGTGTATCTCTGATAGACAACACTTTTTGTAAAAATTTCGGAGATGCCGGGCCCCGGGTTCGTGGGACCCCATAAATTTTTTTAAAAAAAATAACCCGTTTTTTTTCAAATTTTATATACGCATGTAGCTCTGATAGAAAACACTTTTTAAAAATTTTGGAGACCCCGGACCCCGGGTTCGTGGGACCCCATAAATTTTTTTAAAAAAAATAACTCGATTTTCTTCAAATTTTATATACGCATGTATCTCTGATAGAAAACACTTTTTGTAAAAATTTTGGAGACCCCGGGCCCCGGGTTCGTGGGGCCCCAGAAATTTTTTTTTAAAAAATAACCCGATTTTCTTCAAATTTTATGCACATGTGTATCTCTGATAGACAACACTTTTTGTAAAAATTTCGGAGATGCCGGGCCCCGGGTTCGTGGGACCCCATAAATTTTTTTAAAAAAAATAACCCGTTTTTTTTCAAATTTTATATACGCATGTAGCTCTGATAGAAAACACTTTTTAAAAATTTTGGAGACCCCGGACCCCGGGTTCGTGGGACCCCATAAATTTTTTTTAAAAAAAATAACTCGATTTTCTTCAAATTTTATATACGCATGTAGCTCTGATAGACAACACTTTTTGTAAAAATTTCGGAGATGCCGGGCCCCGGGTTCGTGGGACCCCATAAATTTTTTTAAAAAAAATAACCCGTTTTTCTTCAAATTTTATATACGCATGTAGCTCTGATAAAAAACACTTTTTGTAAAAATTTTGGAGACCCCGGACCCCGGGTTCGTGGGACCCCATAAATTTTTTTAAAAAAAATAACTCGATTTTCTTCAAATTTTATATACGCATGTATCTCTGATAGACAACACTTTTTGTAAAAATTTTGGATACCCCGGGCCCCGGGTTCGTGGGGCCCCAGAAAATTTTTTTTAAAAAATAACCCGATTTTCTTCAAATTTTATATACGCATGTATCTCTGATAGACAACACTTTTTGTAAAAATTTTGGATACCCCGGGCCCCGGGTTCGTGGGGCCCCATAAAATTTTTTTTAAAAAATAACCCGATTTTCTTCAAATTTTATGCACATGTGTATCTCTGATAGACAACACTTTTTGTAAAAATTTCGGAGATGCCGGGCCCCGGGTTCGTGGGACCCCATACATTTTTTTAAAAAAAATAACGCGTTTTTCTTCAAATTTTATATACGTATGTATCTCCGATGGAAAACACTTTTTGCAAAAATTTTGGTGGCCGGGGTCGTGGGGCCCCATAAAAATTTTTTCAAAAAAATTAACCCGATTTTCTTCAAATTTTAAATACATGTGTATCACTGATTGACAAAACTTTTTGTAAGTTTGTTGGAGTGATCGGTCCCTGAGACCCGTGTGGTGTCTATGTAAATTTTTTAAAAATTAGCCCGGTTTTCTTCAAATTTTAACACATACCCATCTCCTATTAGAGAATTTACGTGAAAAATTGTAATTTTTATGGGTTGTTTTTTTTAATTCTTTAAGGTTCTTTGAAACCAACTTTCACGCGTCATAGAGAGCTAAAATTTAGAGCTCGATTTTAGATAACTTCTGAGCGGGCACATACGCGTGATGCGTGCGAACTTTCGTTTAGTTTCATTCTTCTTGGTGTGTTGCTCTCACACCAGGATTTCCTTTCTTAGCTGTTGTTTCGAGTTTTTTAGTGACGTGATACTGACACGAATGTTGTTCGTCACTCAGGTGAGTTTATTGGGCAGTCCGCCCATACTGGATTAAGCCGGAAGCGGTATATCTTCCACTATGTGGCAAGGGATCGAACTTCAGGATTGAGTCCTATAAGCCCCGCCTGAGTACTAAAGTCGAAGCTTCACTATGCCTAACAGGGAAAATCTTGCCCTATCAAGGTTTTCCGAATTTCGAGATGGAGTTCTATAAGCCCCGCTAGAGCCTCGAAATTAGGAAGAGGATTCTAAACTAGAGTCAGTCGGATGCAGCAGATCTTCCATTACTCACTCCTCTGACTGCGTGCAAACTAAGCCCTGCAAGGGATAGAACTTCAGGATTTAGTCCTATAAGCCCCAGCAGAGTCCTGAAGTTGAAGGGTCACTATCAGCTAAAAGGGAAAATCTTGACCTATCAGGGTTTTCCAGATTTCGAGATGGAGTCCTATAAGCCACGCTAGAGTCTCGAAATCAAGAAGAGGATTATAAATTGGAGTCAGTCGGAAGCAGTAGACCTTTTACTACTCACTCCTATCTGAATATAAGCTGGGCCCTGCAACAGATCGAACTCCAGAATGTAGTCCTATAAGGTTCGCCAGAGTCCTAAAGTTGAAGCGTCACTACGCCTAACAGGGAAAATCTCACCCTATCAAGACTTTCCAGATTTAGAGATGGAATCCTATAAGCCCCCCCCCCCCCCCTAAGAGTCACGAAATTAGGAAGAGGATTCTAAACTGGAGTCAGTCGGAAGCACCCAGATCTTTTACTTCTCACTCCCGACTGCGTGTAAACTGGGCCCTGCAAGAGATTGAACTTCATGATGGAGTCCTATAAGGCTCGCCAGAGTCCTGAAGTCGAAGGGTTACTATGCCTAACAGGAAAAAACTGGCCTTAACATGATTTTTCAGATTAAGAGATGTCGTCTTATAAGGCCCGTCAGAGTCTCGAAATCAAGAAATCACTAACACGCTAGAGAGATTGGGCTCACCTAATTGTAGTACCGACTAATGTTGGTTCTCCAATATTCCGTAACCTCACCTCCGTAGATTGACCTCGCTGTGGGTTTTCATGTTGACCGTGTCACTGACACCAAGGAAAGAGAGCGATTTCTTCTTGTGTCTTCCCTTTTATGTACTTTGCCACCTCTTGCTGAACTTTGCAGCTTTGCAGCTTCGTACAGATCTCTTTAGCTCTGTACGTGTTGCTGATGTTCTCCTCTTCGCTTGTGTATCGTTCAATTCTCTCCGTTGTTTTCTGTTTGGCTTGTTCGTAGTTCTTCTTTTGGAAATTTTCCATTCGACATTTTGCCACCTCCTCTACTTCACTTGTGCCCACGCTACTTTCATGTTGCTATGCTGGGTTCTACTTTTATGCATTGGCTGGCTGTGTTGCTATGCCGGCTTTGTATGCGTACAATGGGGGTTTGTTGTTTTTGAATTCATGTGCGCACAGTGGGTGTACGATGAAAGTTGACGTTCAAATTTTCGTCATTAAGTAATTTCCTCTGTGGCTTTACATGTGTTACAGATGTTGTGCTATGAGCATATTATGTATAAAAAATTTGGCGTAATATTTGTATAAAACAAATTACAAATATATGTCATAAATGTTTGGTGTTTAATGAAAATTTTTCAAAAACATAAAAACAAAAAAAAATGTTTTAAACGTTCAGTGTTTAGGTGTGTAGAGAATATTAGAAGAGCGAGATAATAAATACCTAGAACAGAAGAGAGAATAATATCAAATAGCAGAGAGAATAAGATAGAACAGAAGAGAGAATAAGAACAAGTAGAAGGTATAATAAGATCAAATAGAAGAGAGATTGATCGAAAACAGAGAAGGGAATAAGATCGAATAAAAAAAAGAAAATTTAAGACAGAGAAGAGAATAAGATCGAATAGCTAAGAGAATAAAAATAACAAAAGACAGGATAAGATCAAATAGAAAAGGTAATAGATAGAAAACAGAAGAGATAATAAGAACAAATAAAAGAGAGAATACATAGAACAGAAGAGATAATAAGATCAAATAGAAGAGAGAATGGATAGAAAACAGAAGAGAGAATAATATCAAATAGAAGAGAGAAAAGGTAAGACAGAAAAGAGAATAAGATCAAATAGAAGAGAGAATGGATAGAAAACAGAAGAGAGAATAAGATCAAATAGAAGAGAGATTGATCGAAAACAGAGAAGGGAATAAGATCGAATAAAAGAGAGAAAATGTGAGACAGAGAAGAGAATAAGATCGAATAGAATAGAGAAAATGTAAGACAGAGAAGAGAATAAGATCGAATAGCTAAGAGAATAAAAAGAACAAAAGACAGGATAAGATCAAACAGAAAAGATCAAATAGAAGAGAGAATGGATAGAAAACAGAAGAGATAATAAGATCAAAAAGAAAAGGTAATAGATAGAAAACAGAAGAGATCTTACCATAATAATATTAATAAAAAAAAGCAAACACAAGAGAAAAAAAACAGAGATAAACTCGAGAAGATGCCGCAGGCACACCACCGCTTTAATAGCCATTTTTTTTTTATGTGTTAGTGTAGTGTATGTATGTCAGTGTGTATTTATGTACGTGATCTTGTGTGAATGTGTGTGTACAAAATGTGCTTTTCTACAACTGCTTGTGCTTGTGTGTGCGTGTTGCTTACTGCCTTGCAATGCTTTTTTTAACACAGAACTGTGTGTGCGATGTGAAGAATGTGTGCGAAGTGTTCTCGAATTTTTCTCTTTCAATCTAAAAAGCAAAAAAATAATAACTATATATATATATATATATATTCTGTGATACTCCAATGTGTTGTATCATCGCATGATATTGACAACCAACGTTTCAACGTTCGAAGTAAACCACACACATGAAAAACTATTTTCGTATATGAAAAAAAAAGAAAAGAAAAGAAAAAGACGAAGAAAACCAAACTATAAAACAAAATGTAAAACAAGAAACAAAAAATTAAACAAAAAAAAAAAGAAACATACAAACCCACCACATCCATTACCTAGGTTTTCTGATTTTTGTTGCGAAAGTTTTTATTTTATTTTTTTTTATCACACATAATTGTTGTTAGTCAGTAACATGTTCTTCTGGAACTAAAAAAAAACCCGGTCTCGACGACTGGCCTAAAAAACTTAAGCATTGAATTATTTCCTTCCATTAAATACAACGAGCAAACAATTTATTATACACACTATACTTACTATACGTGAAAAATTGTGAAAGGCAACCCAAAAAAAAAACGAAACATCATCAACAACAACAACAACAACAACAACAACACCACCACAAAAACAACAAATGTTTGTCAATTTTGAAATCAAAACAAAATTAAAAAAATTAAAATACAAACACCACACGAACACACCACGAGCGACATACTGACAACATAAAAAAAAAAAAAAAAAAAACAAAAAATAAATCGCTTTACTCCCGATGTGAATGGTCGATCGGTCGGTCGGTCATTTCCTTATAATGCAATGCACAAATTCGGTTTGTAAATAGAAAATATTCTGCAAAAATCCGTTCCAAATTACTATATTTATAAAAATTATTATATAAAATTTATTATAATTAAATGATGAGAAAATTAATTACTGATGGGGTAACTAACAACAACAACAAGAACAACAACAAGAAAAAAATATATACTCGTAAGTAAATATTATATGAATGTGCTTTTTATGTTGTATAATATAAAAAAAAATAAACAAACAAATAACAAACAAAAAAAAATGTATATGTATGTATGTGTATGTATGCAAATAAAAATGTACTCGTTATATATATAAATTAAAGAAAAACAACAAAAAACGAAATTGATCGAAAGATCGAAAATAAGATTAGAAGGCCGAGATAGGTAGATAGATAGAGAGATAGATAGAGAGAGAGCTGGTGGTATTGTGAAGGAGGAGCGGACGTTGTTGTTGTTGTACCCATCCTTGTTTACAAGGAGAACACACAAACACACACACACACACACACACACACACACCCACACACACACACACTCACACAGCAGAGCAACAAAATCTCCAGACAACAGAAAGAAAGAAGAAAAAATTTAGTTAGGTATGTAACTGCTTTCTGTCTGGCGAATCATTCTTACCAACAACCAACAACAAAGAGAAAAGGCAAAAGATACGAGAGGGAGAGAGAGAGAGAGAGAGAGAGAGAGAGAGAGAGAGAGAGCAGCAACAACAACAACAACAACAACAACAAACAACAAACTCCAATTATCCAATTATCTAATAAGGTGATACAATTTTTTTTAACGTACATAGATACACATACAACAAAAATTGGAAAATTAGAAGAAAAAAAAAAAAAAGAAACAAAAAAACATAAAAAACAAAAAAAGATTTAAAAATATTACACAAAGACTGATTTCACTGTAATTTGATAAACAAAACCAAACCAAAAAAAAAAAAAAAAAAAACAAAGAAGCAAAATTCAAGCCGCAGATACTCGTCATGCATGAAAGTATCTGCGATCTTTTTATAAAATTTTGAAAAATTTGTTTGCAGCGTCGTCGTTCGAGAGAAGCTGCTTCCTTGGACGAATCTGCAAAATTATTGTGTTGTGTCTGTGGATTGTGAAAATTTGTTTTGTTTCTCCCTCTTCATTTTGGCATTTTCCAGATTGGATTCTTTTTATTTTTTTTTTGTTTTTTTTTTTCTAATAATTTTGTTATTTGAATTATTTTTTAATTCAGTTTATTATTTGTTTTTATAATTTTTTTATTTATAATTTTGGCATTGGATTATTTTTTTGTTTTTTTTGTTATTTCTTTAACAAGTTTGCATTTAATTTTTTTTTTCATCTCATTTTGGAATTTTTTTTATTTGTTTTATATATATATTTTTTTTAATTTCATTATTGAAAGGTTTTTTTTTTGTTTGTTTTTTTAATAATTTTGACATTTACAATTTTTTTTTTTTTTAGAATTTTCTGGTAAGTAAGTTTGGCATTTAAATTTTTTTTATTTAATTTTTGGTTTTTTTTTTAGTTTACTTTACTTAAGAATCGATTTTCATATATTGAAAAAATTACACAAAACATTTAATGGGGAGTGAAATCGAGTGATAACTTGTTAAGCGTTAACAAAAAGTGGAGTCGTTTGTTTTTGACCTTTCACGCGACCTAGAGATTTGAAATTTTGCTAGCAGCTATATATCTCATACAGCATTTTTGATATTCGCACTTTGGCTATTACCTTTGCTACTGCAGAAAGAACGCAATTGAAGCGGTACGCAGAAGCTCTGCGGGTATACCATTAAGTCCTAACGACTTGCTGTTTTTTAGTGCATTGATCGCGGTAGCGATCTCATCTTTACTGGGAGTTGAGGTGCTAATTCGGAAATTGTTACTTCCAGCAGCTCCGTTTGATTATGGGTGCCTATTGTTGACGAATACACGGTTAGGGACCATAGAAAAATGCTCCTTCCATCGTTTGAGCTGATCCTCATCTGAAACGAGTACAGCACCATCTAGGCCTTTCACCGGATGTTGGCTAGAGCGGTGACTACCTGTCAGCTCTTTGGTGATTCTGTAAACGGTTCTGCTATCGCACGTAACTGGACAGTATAGCTACCATAAGGTGATGATCCCGTACCATACCCATGTCGGCTCCTCGTCTGTTTCGGACGTCTAAAAGACGTCGGCTGATCGCCACATGGTCGATTTGGTTGGATGATGATTGCCTGTCAGTTGATACCCAGCGCTGACTTAATGGCAGGTCTTATGCTCAAACATGGTGCCACCTCTGACAAGGTGGTTGGTGTTGCAGAAATGAACAAATCACAGCGCTTAGCTAATTGTATAAGTTGTTCTTTTCATCTTCAGTCGAGGGATTCGTTGGGTAATAACACTGCATGATCGTGACGCGTCGTACTATAGTTCAAAATCTGGCCGATAAGATCGTATCGCCATGTCGGTGCCAGGAAATAAGGCCTATGCGTGCTGTTGGCGTTAGCAGCAGACCCACTCCAGATTCACGGGGACTGCCGGGGGGTTTGCTGGAGTAGAGTAGCACAGTGTTACACGTTGGGGATTGGTACTCTCCTGCGTCGACCCACCTTCTTTTCTCACTCCTAGTGTGTCCAAATTATATCGAAGAAACTCACGTTCCAGTTGAAAAAATCCCTGAGTCACACGTCACATTCCAGAAACCAATCATAGTCCGGGTACAATAGCCAAAAGTCGTCATTATTCGATCATTACTTATCCGAGGCGTTGTTACCTAGACTAGAAACGCTAGACCGTTCGCACTTGCAATTTTAGCCAACATATATAAGGATTTATACACATAGTTGCCCGGGTACCACCGCTAGAAGGTCTAGCAAGCACCACTACTTCACGAACTTAATTGTTGCGCTACTGGCTTAAACCAAGTTTCGAACAGTCAGTATAGTTTCCCGATCAATCGCAAGTGCATGTGGTGCATGGAAAAGTGGAGCTTGTATATATCGGCTTCTATTAGTCAGAATTTGATGAGACTTGTTTTAAAATAATTGGTTAGCGCTCGCCCTGCGATGACGTAATTTGTGACTCGTGTGAAGCGTGGCGTGTGGCGCGTGTTATATATGAAAAATCGATTCTTAAAGAGTAAACTTCAGTCGCACGTCGAAGCTGACACGAACCTTTTGTTTTATTTTTTTAATAGTTTTGGCATTTTATTTTTTTTTGTATTTAATTTTTATTTTTTTTTGAGAATTTTTGAATTTTAATTTTTTTTTAATAAATTTTTGAATTTATTTCTTTTTTTTTTTAGAATTTTGGCATTTGCAATTTTTTTTTGATTTTTTTTTAATAATTTTGGTGATTTTTGGTATTTATTTAATTTTTTAATGATTTAATTTAATAGAACTTTTTTATTTAGTTTTGGTATTTTCTTTTGTTTTTTTTTTAACAAGTATGGCATTTGAATTTATTTATTTATTTTTTTTTTTATAATTTTGGTAATTAAATTTTTTTTTATTTAATTTTGGTAATTAAATTTTTTTTATTTAATTTTATCATTTGAATTTTTTTTTAATTCATTTTTGGAATTTTTTCATTTTTTTAATAATCTCGGCATTTAGGTTTTTTTTATTCATTTTTAACAAAGTTTGGCATTTGATTTTTATTTAATTTTTGGAATTTTTTGTTGTTTTTTAATAATTCTGGAAATTTAATTATTTTTTATTTAAGTTTTGGGTTTGTTTTTTTAACAAGCGTAGCATTTGATTTTTTTTGTTATAATTTTGGCATTTTAATTTTTTGAAATTATATTTTTTTTTTAAAAAAATTTGTAAGTAGGGATGAGAACCTGCTCTTTTACGGGCAAACCGTGCGATTCTTATTTGCCAAATTGACATCACACGCATTCTGGAGAAACGATAGTTCCATTTTGTTTGTCTGCGACTGTATATTCCTGTATCCTTTTGAAAGCAGCATACATAACCAATCTTGTGTCCTGCCTTCTTCAATGGACGAAGCATAAAAATTGGTCTTTCTCAATTGAATGTTAAGGGATTGCCATGCCGAAGAAGAATGGACCACCAACATAAACTCTTTGTGGATTATGCATTGGTGTTCCTTTGAGGTTTTTCCCCCCCTCCACATTGTGTTCTTTCCAACAAAACCACAATGCCTTCTGACAGACACTGCGATCTGTAAAGGTCTATTGTGCCCTGATGGGTATTTTGTTAACCCATGGTACGCACAACCCACCTAATGGCGGTGAGAATGACGTTAGAGATCCCTAACCCCATGGGAGTGCGAATATCCCTTCGTCTCCCAGCAACACGGTAGCTAGACAGAAGACTCTTACAGAAAATGTGTTATGCTGTCTAGTAAGGAGAGTCTTTGCTTACACGCACTCTGTCTCTGCAGGCTGAAGGCTTAGCTTGATACTTTGTCTTTGCTAGTAGGTTTAAAATCTGGACACAAATGGGTTGTGATCATTCCCGGTTCAAAGAGCTTAATTAGTCTCAGTTTTGGAGTTCTTTTTCAGTTTTGGTAGGTGTTGATTTGTTTTCACTCAACATCCATCCGGAAGATATCGGAACTGGTGGCGAGATTTTTTTGGTGGACAGAACTTCAGTTCAGAGACTTCCAAGTACCCTTGTCGACATTGAAGTGAGGAATCTGCGTGTGTGTGTGTCTGCTATATGGTAACATTCCTTTCCGCAGTAAAGACAAACAGCCCAACAGATGGGTGTATGTCATGTCGATTTCGAAATCCCCCCCCAAAAAAAAAATATCAATCTGTGGAATGTGATGAATGTTTTTTTTTTGCCGTCAAGTTGTTCGATCAATCAGTGTCAGTTTTATACTAAGCAACCAAGCAACGCGATCGTTGTCATTGTCGTATATCTATGTTTATATAAATGTTTTATATATATGTATATGTATTGTTGTATTACGTATAATTAAATTTTAAAAATCAAGATGTTCATATATTATTTTTTTAAATATATAATTAATATATTAAAGTATTACTATTACTTTTTTTTTTACTATTATTAAGTGTAATTCAAGATATATTATTTATGATATTATTAATATATTAAGGTATTATTACTATTTGTTTTTTGTTTTTACTTTTTTGCATAAAAGTGTCCAAAAAATCGATAAAAAAATCCCCCAAGTGTTGCTTTGGTCATATTGTCATTCACTGTATATTCGCATATAGTAAAAAATTAAAACCAAAAATTGCAAAAAGAAACAAAAACAAAAATATAATAAATATTTATCAAATAAAAAAAAAAACAAAATCAAGAGATAAAAAAAAAAAACAAAAAAAAAACATTAAATGAAAACAAAAAATAAACAACATTTTTTGTGTAATATTTGTGGTTGTGCGTAAAATTGTAAATTAAATATTAAATATAAAACACAATGTTTCTTTATGAATTAACATGAACGTGAAAATGAAATTAACAAATTTAACTAATAAGCAAAAAAAAAAAAAAAAAACAAAAACGAAAATTTAAAGAAATTTGTGAAAAAGCAATTTGCTTTGTAAAATAAAATCATGCTGCAAATGCAATTGAAATTTTTTTTTTATTTTTTTTTTTTAAGAAATAAATAACTTTTTTCGTGGAATTTTCGGAATTTTCGTTCATATTGAAATGATAAGGAGAGTCAGAGAAAATAACAACAAAAACAACAACAACAATAAAATAATAATAACAATAACAATAATAAAATAATTATAATAATAATAATAAAAAAAAAATAACAATATAAGTATATATCACACTTAAGCGAAGCGGAACAAGAAAAAACTCCGAAGTAAACACTAAAGATAGTTGTCAAATGATAAACGATACATACACATAGTAGAGGTACCCTACATACATACGAGTACTTATTTTTTTATTGTTCTTTTTTTATATAACACATATAGTATATATATATATGAAAATGTTTTAAAAATATAAATTTTAAGATTAAGCAAACAGCATGCGGTCGGACGGGACGGATGAATGGATGGACGGACGGGTTGCATGCGATAACGATAAGGGGCAGGGAGCTACTTCAGATATTCAGGTAGTGGTAGCTCAACTGTGTAGCAAAGACGGCAATACACAGACAAATAGTGATGGGGGCGGCCGCGAGTTTTGTACACGTACAGTAACAGCCTTTCCAGATGACAATGCATTTCTTTTTACTTTTGTTGTTCCAAATAAGTAAATATGAATCTTCTTCGGTGAGATGGGCAGCAGCTGGAGAAACGTTTTTATTCCTTTTATTTATGAGCGAGCGCTGGAGCGATCGATAGAGGATAGAGGACAGAGAACAGAGGACAGTGGACAGACGACAGAATACAGAGGCAGAGGACAGATGACAGATGACAGATGACAGATGACAGATGACAGATGACAGATGACAGAGGAGCACATTAGACGAAAAACATTCAAAAACACTCTTTTTTTTTATTTACAAAATTTGTTCCACTCCCTTTTCCTCCTCTCCTTTTAGCTCGCGATTAGGAGGTATAAGGTTAGATTAGGTTAGGTTCGGTGGCTGCTATTGCACATCACTTAGACCGGTTACGATCCATTTTGGTACCACAGGATCAAATCCTTTCCCATCTGGTCCACAAAGCCCATTTAGTGCTTTAAATGAATTCTGGTATGTCTCCCACATTACAGCTCTCAACGTCCGATAAGTTGTTCAATGTGTAATATCCCAAATGTTTCTGCCTTCTGCTTGCTAGATCCGGTCATGTACACAGGAAGTGGGATACTGTTTCTTTCTCTTCGGCGTAATAGCAGCTTCTACAGAATTCATTGAACGCATGTACTCCGACGCAGTATCCTACTAAAATATCTATAGGCATGTAGGGATATCAGTGCTTTAAAGCGTTTTAAGTCCAGCTTTGTCCAAACTTGTATTGCATTCGCATTTGTTGATGCTTTCGCGTCTTTCCGAAGCAATAACTTAACCGTTGATAAAAGTCTTTCTATAACTGCCCTATATATAAGTGGGCGTCATGGATCAGCGGATAACTACATGATTGATGAGAAGAAGGTTCGTGATTCTTGATTCATAGTTCGAATCCCAGTAACACCAAAAGTATTTTTACGGTGTCCCACCTCTCGCAAATGTCTGACAAACATCCTAGAGTAATAATTTGTCACGGAAAGCTTCTCAATTCGCTGTAGGTCCCTTCCATTTGTTTGCAAAAATATACAAGTACAACACAAATGGTCGCGAGAATCTAGGCCTTGGACCGCAACGGTCTTTTGCGCCGAATATTATTATTATTATTATATATCTGCCCTTTCCGGTAGCAGTTGAAGCTTTGTGTCATTTCTAGCTAGTTTGTCTGCCTTGCAGTTCCCAATGACCAGGGACACAGAATAAGCGGATGTCAAAATACAGGATAGATATGTGGCAGCTTATCGCTACCACCGACGTCAATGAGACTGAATCCAGCGATTTGATTGTCCGCTCTGACTGTTTACATAGATTACGATATCGGTTTACTGACACAGCCAGGTCACAGCTTCCTCAATCGCTGTAATCTCAGCCTGATATACGCTGCAATGATCCGAGAGCCGAACGCAAATGCTCCCGTTAGGTTTGTCACAATAGACTCCGCCACCGACTTTACCGTCCGTAAAAAAGTTCATTGCAACAGTTTCTTGTGCTGAGCCATCACTCCATTGCTCCATGGATGGGGGTAGATGGCCCAAATTGCTGATTGCTGAAGCATAACACCGGTAGTGCGTATTCTAAGTTCTCCTTTTCTACCTTTAGTGAATTGTTGATCGTCGAGTGTCCAGTTCGAATACATTGCCAGTGACCTGTTACTGACAGTCTAAAGGAGCAGGGTGCAACATCAACTCTAGGCTGCGTGTTAGTGTTGTCTTTATTACTCCACTAATGTGCAGACAGGTTGACCTTTGTACCTTCTCCATCATTTCTACGTTAATGGATTTTCCAAGAGCCGGCCACCAAACGCTAACCCCGTACATAAGTATTGGTCTTACTATGGCGGTGTCTAGCCAGTGTACCAGCTCTGGCTTTAATCCCTAACTTTTAGCAATAGGGCTTTGGTAGTTTTTTTTATCCCTTTATAGAATATTTTGGTTCTTATTTCACTATCCAGGATAGTGCTAATAAATATTGCCTTATTGGTGAGACTGGTACCGTTTAGAGTGGACGTTTAGTTGGGACTTTATATTTATTTGTACATAGGACAGGTTTACTCCTAGCTCACAGCCTTTGACCCATTTTGTGATGTAATGGAGAGGGCATTTTACATAACCTCTATGGTCTTTACTAGGAACCGACCTGAGACAGCTATACATACATCATCAGCATAGGCAACTACACTCATGTTACATATATTTCTAGGTCCTTGAGCAATCGGTTGATTACTACATTCCACAGTAAAGGGGATAGAACGCCTCCCTGTGGCATTCCTTTTAGCTACATGCATTCTATTTGTGGAACCACCAGCTGGGTGCGTTGAAAATCCTGCTTAAGAGCATATGATCGATTAGCTTACACACTGTGTGGTCAACTCCTAGAAGAAGCTTGCCTCTTTACGTTATTGAAGGAACCTTCATTGTCGACGAACGCTATGAGTGAGTATTCTTTCGAGTGTAGTGATTTTTCAATCGTACGCACCAGTGTGTTAAGCGTGTTGGGACTGAGCCCATCTGCCGAGATGGACGGTGGACGGTCTGGAACGAAAATCTACATACACCAAAAATGCCCTTGGTTTGCAATTGTTGTCGTCTCTTTCCATGGGCTGGGAATGGTTTAGAAATATCTCTAATGGTTTAGGCTTGACGTTCTATTTGCAAACTGTAGGCACCAGTGTGTCCAGTGTCAGTCCCAACACGACTGAGCCCATCTGCCAAGATCCAGCTGGTTTCTTATAGAAACATATAGGAGGTATAAATTCCTCACAAATAAAAAAAAACACCAAAAACTCGCCTAACTACCAATGAGCGTTTTATGAGTACAGTACGTACCTAACGTACACAGACAAAGATTTTGTAGCGCAGACATGACCTTAAAACTGAAGAAGATCAATTTCCTTGGAAGAAGAAAAAAAATAGAGACTATAAACTCAATGTGCAAAGGGGGAATAAATATAATATCTGGAAATGCTATATACTCGCAGTATATTAATATTTTATTTAAATAAAACAAAAATAATTACAAAATAATATGTCTGATGGTTATATCAACAACAAAAAAAGATTATATGTATATATATATATATATGTGTATGTTGTATGTATATGCACACACACACCCACAGCAACACACACCCCCCCTCACACTCCCACACTCACACTAAATGTGTGATAGCTAACGAAGAAAGAAACGACGACATAGCTGGCTGTTAGACTGCATTACAGCTTAAGGAATATAATGAAGAGGAAATTTACAACAACAACAAAACCCAAATTATTCATCCAAGAAGATGAAAAAAAAATTAATTCGAAATTTTTTATACATAAATGTAATTTTTAAGTAAACTTCAAATCAAATGAAATTCTAATTAATGTCGTATGCGGTTGGGGTTGGGGTTGAAATGGTAGGGGGATTAGGAGGAGTACGAAGAGTAGGAGAATAGCCTAATAGCAGTAGGAAAGCCTAAGTAACAAAAAAAAAACAAAAAAAAATAAAACAATAACCCAATCAGAACTTGAACGAACGACAGAACGCATTCAAAAGACTCATCATTATCACAGACACATACAGTGAACCGAAAAAGTATTCTGCTACTATTCTTTTGATAATATACACACACACGCTCAGGGGATTTGCATTCTTATGATGATAAGCACAGCGTGATGGGCGTTTAGGAAGTTTAGGACAGTACCTAATAAAATATGAATTATAAATTCGGCGCGCCAATAGACTTTTGTGGTCCACGAGTGGTCATCATCGCCGCCTAGTGAGTGCCTTAAATAGCGCTAAAGTGATCGCACTGTTTTGTAACCACAGTCCTGGGTAGAAGTAGATGTCGGTTCGCTGCTATTCAAAACCTCACTAGTGAGCGATGACTGCTGGCCCCCTTTTTGTACGAAAGTTTGGAAGCCACAGCCCTCTCACAAGAGGGAGCTGTGGATTCCTTACCCTTATTGGCTACCCTAGCATCGCCACTGGCGAGTCCACCCTTCACCGAGAGTCTCGCGTTTTTCGCTGCGTTACTGGTCTTGTCTCGAAACCAGCTACGCTTCTGACAGGTTGCAGGAGTAACTATCGCCTTGCTGTCTCCTCCTCCTCAATAACTTTTCCGTTATCGGAGAGTATCTGCATCATATCCATCCTATCTTATTGTTGGCATTCCCGTCAAAAATTCGAACAGCCCACCGGTACTTCTGCATCAGACGCACGCCTGCGGTATTACGTTTTTTGTCAAGTTTTATAGGTACCGCAATGTCAGCACCTGTAACCCTAGGTATGTATGTTGTGGTCTGTCTGGGTAGTGGAGTACTTAACGTCTTAGGGATTAATTTGAACACAGCCAACAGAGGGCACAATTCCACGGTCCTCTTCGGACAGGGATTATTTCACGACAACCGGTTGAGATATGCAACTGCACAGAGAGCACATCATCGCACCGGTAACATTAGGAGGTACCACTGATGAACCTAAGAATTTGGTAACATCAGGTGCACCTCTGATGTTACCAATGCTATCGCTCTACCCGCATTTGGGTTGTAAACCACAAGTCAAGCCCAGAACGATACTGGGTCCTCAATCTCCTCATTTGTAACTAGGATAGCATGCTATCCCGCGACCCTTCTTATTTTCCTTTGTAGAACCCCGCACCCTAACCATATATAGGTTAAAATGCACGGGGGGGAGGTAGTGGAGTCCTGTGACTAGTACTCGCACTGCCCGGTTCCTGAGCTCTATGACTGGTACTGGCTCTATAACTATCCTCTAGCGTCTCTTGACTTAACGCCGGAAGATCGTTTTCGGAACCGGATCAACCTTAGAAAAAAATTTTTTACCTTAAAGATTGCACGAGTTGTCGGTAGGGGCGGTCCATCCTGACATAGCCGACGTATCAGGATAAGGCACTTCACAAACCGATCTTGCCTGAGGATCAGAGGGGACCGTTAGCAACCGGCTCTTGGCACGGGTATTTCAACACCTTGGCTTACAAGTGGAAAATCAGTTTACTGAAATTTGGATTGCTCCGTTATCTCAAAACCTTTTTCTTCATATAGGCTTGGACCTGGCTGAAAACTATCTATAATCAGGCGATGTTGTCATTAGGTCTCCCAAGGTCAGTGGTTACAAAACGAAGCACTCTAGATTTATTTGAGAGCCTCGCAGTGCGGAACACTAAACCTACCTACTACCTACCTACTACTTATACCTACTAACTAGACCTATGTGATAGGTTACTGGATTGATTATATCAAACTTGTACTATTTAGTTACTATTTCAGTGATCCCAGATAGAGATAATTAAGGCCAATAAAACAAGGCACGGCAGCGAGGAGTAGGGGGGGGGGGGTGGATACTGACGCGGTTTTAAAGACGGCCATCCGGTGTGGAAAATTTATTGTTTATTTGTGCCATTTTTATACCATAGCCAAGTCTTTTATAATTAAATCTGCTGATTTCAGCATACCAAAATATACTGGTCTGGTTCAGTGGAACTCTGCTAGTGGTCTTATTTGCAAGGAACTCGACCCGACCACTCGGTCTCCCTTATAAAGAAGTTGGCAATTCTGCTGTTGCACACAAACCACTACTAATTGGTAAAAACTATGTGGGAATTTTATGTTCTTGCCCATAAATTATGAATTCAAAAAGTTCATACTGCAAGTGTCAAGTGTGTCTACTGCCCTCGTGTGGCTGGCGGTGTTGTACACATGTGCGGTTGTGTGTCTACTGCCCTCGTGTGATTGGCGGTGTTGTACACATGTGCGGTTTTGTGTCTACTGCTTTCGTGTGACTGGCGGTGTTGTACACATGTGCGGTTGTGTGCTTATTGTTAGTACATTGGTTTGTCGGTGTTCGGCTTGTACCTGGGTGTAGGCAAGTATTAACTCAATGTGCTGAGCGAAAATCTGACGGACAAATTATAGAACTTAGAGATACGGTCTGGTATTCGTTACAAGTGTAAAGCCCAATTTCAAACTCCATCCTTTCCAAGTGCCGTTCCCGCATGAGCGAAAATCTTTTGTAGCCTTGTTGCCTCTTTCCAAAATGTTACGACAAGACAGAGCAGGGCAGGGCAGGGCAGGCTAAAAATAACAACACACCATCCCCACCAAATTGTACTTTCTTCTTCGTGCGTTCTTAGTTAGTTAGAATTTAGAGTGACAAATCGATCGTCAATGGGTTAATTAGGCACATTCCTCAAGAAGCAATGCAACTAAGGCAAAAAAGAAAAACTCTGTGTATTCTCAATGCCGTCGAGAGGCCGAATGAATGCAAAAAACATATCTCTTCTGAACACCACACACAAAAATTGTAAAATTGACAGCTTAGGTGCACTGACAGATAGGCGGCGCGCGGCTAGCAGCTGTATGTTGGTAGGATAGAAATTTAAAAAATTAAAAAAAAAAACCAAATTAAATGTGACACGACACAGTGACATGTGTCACATGACAAACGCAATTAGTTAGTTGTTCGCTGCTGCTACAGCAATACAGCAGCAATGGAAACAACAACAAACAAACAAAAAAACAAAGTCTTAAAAAATCGCAACTAAAACTAAATCATTACTAAACTAAATCATTAATAAATAAATGAAAGGAGAAATATAAATGTTAAATATAGAGGGGGAAAAAAAGTTTCTTTAATTTGAATAAAAAAATAATAAACAATAACTGAAAAAAATTTTAATTGCAACAAAAAAAAATAAATTCTCTAAATAAACAAAAAAAAAATACTCAATAATAAAAAAATAAAAAATTTTAATTAAAACAAAAAAATTTAAGAAACTTTTAATAAACAAAAAAAAAATAATGAACAGAAAAAATTAAATAAATTTTAACTTCAAAAAAAAAAACGATAAATGAACAAACAATAAATGATAAACAAAAAATTAAAAAAAGCAAACCAAATAAATAAAAAATAAAGAAACTTTAACTAAACCAAAAAAAAAATAATTAATAAACACAAAAATTAAGAAAACTTTTAAACAAAAAAATAAAAGATATTTTAACTACAAAAAAAAAAAACAATAAATAATGAAACAAAAAACAATTAAAGGATTTTTAAATAAACTGAAAAACAAAACAATAAATAATAAACAAAAAAAATTAAATACAATAAAAAACAATAAATAATAAACAAAAAAAATTAAAGAAACTTTAAATAAAAACCCAAAGAAATTTAATTTAAACTAAAAAAAAAACAGTAAATAAAAAAACAAAAAAAATAATAAAAAAACAAAAAAAATAATAAACAAACAAAAAATTAAAAAATTTAAATACAATAAAAAAACAATAAATAATAAAACAAAAAAAATAATAAATAATAAACAAAAAAAATTAAGAAAACTTTTAAACAGAAAAAAAGTCAAAGAAACTTCAACTGAACAGAAGACAAAAAAAATTAATAATAAAATAAAACAAACAAACAAAAAAGAACAATATCAGAAATGATAAACAACAGCGCAGAAAAATATTAATAAATGTAATTGTATTTATATGTATATGTGTGTAAAAATATCTTTTAAAAATAAAGAAAAAGAAAAGAAAAGAAACTACAAATTTAATAATCGGATTGGAGGTTTCATTTCGTTGTATTTTTTGTGTTTTTTATGTTCGTTTGTATGTAGATATATGCAAAGTGTGATTAGGACTCCCTCTAAGACTGGACAACAATAACAACTACGAACTACGACGAAAAAAAAGGAAAGGAAAGGAGAAACGTTAAGTACATATTTTCGTTGGTGCCGCGCACCGATAACGAGCGATAACGAGCAGTTCCAAATTAGCTAATCAGAGTGTGCAGCGTCTTTATTACAAAACTTTATAGCTATGTATGCATATAGCAATAACCTATCGTTTTGGAACTCGGAAGTAGCTGGAGGAAGTAGTATCGCACAAAAAAAAAGGATAGATTATTTTCTGAGCCAAACGCACGCAGCATTCTGCAGTTCCCGCTTCCGCGATAGAGATTTCCTCCGCCCACCGATTTGATATAAATACATTTTTTAATTTTATCTTTAAACCAACCGAACTGGCCGACCACAATATCGGAATTCAGATTTGCATACCACACTGTGCGAGGGCCACAGTAGAGTAAGTTTTACTTTTCGACGAGGCGGTAGTGGTAGATAATTGTTCGCGGCCGTTGGCAAAATTTCTCTTTTTAATTCAAAAAAAATAAAAAATAAAAACACCATAAGGCAAGGACGCACCGCACCTTCTTACAAAAAAAAATTAAAGACCCTGTAAAGTGATTCCAGAAATATGTCCCGAATTTGCGTATTGTTTGCCTGTGTCATTGTGTTGATATCCGTATCGACGGTCGCTAGCCGGGAGACGCCGTTGCGACGCAACATCAAATGCACGCCGCAGGCAATCCCGAACGCGTTGTACTCTCTGCGCAAGCGCGACACCGTAATGCGAATTATTTGCGCACCAGGGTATATCCTGTACGGCACCAAGACGGTCGAGTGTGTGCACGGCAAGTGGGATGCAGTGATGCCTGTATGTGCAAGTGAGTCTGTGTTCATACTGTTGTGATGACAGTTAAGGTTAAGGGTCAGCTTTGGCTGGGTGTTTAAAGTCGGACATTGTGATGAAAAGTGCTATCAGTAAAGGAACTTTATCAGACATCGGCCTTCCGGCAGTTCAGTGGCTTGAACTTTACCTTCTCAATGTTAGTTACTGTGTTGATGAGAGCTTAGGGTTCAGGGTCAGCTTTGACATTCATCAGACATAAGCCTTCTAACAGTTCAGTGGCTTGAGCTTGACTTCCTTAATGTTACTTACTAATGTTACTTGTAAGAGCTAAGGATTTAGGGTGAGCTTTGGCTGGGTATTTAAGGTCGAACATTATGACGGAAAGTGCTATCAGTGAAGGAACTTTATCAGACATCGGCCTTCCGGCAGTTCAGTGGCTTGAACTTTACCTTCTCAATGTTAGTTACTGTGTTAATGAGAGCTAAGGGTTCAGGGTCAGCTTTGACATTCATCAGACATAAGCCTTCTATCAGTACAGTGGCTTGAGCTTGACTTCCTTAATGTTACTTACTGTGTTGATGAGAGCTAAGGGTTTAGGGTGAGCTTTGGCTGGGTATTTAAGGTCGAACATTGTGACGGAAAATGCTATCAGTGAAGGAAATTCATCAGATATAACCTCTTAGTCAGTTCAGTGGCTTGAACTTGACTTTCTTAATGTTACTTACTGTATTGATGAGAGCTTGAAGTTCAAGGTCAGCTTTGGCTGGGTATTTAAGGTCGAACATTGTGACGGAAAGTGCTCTCAGTGAAGGCAATTCATTAGACATAAGCCTTCTTATTGTCGGTCTTTTTAAAATTCCATAAATATGGAAACTTTCAAACCTTACATCTTAAGTGAATTAGATCTCTGAATAGAAGCAACATTAATTACTGGCCGCACGTAATGCTGAACTGTCTTCTGAGAAAAAAGACAAGCCTGGAATTTGGGTTTAATTGGGTTTAGAACGTCCCAATCAAGAATTATTTGAATATTCGACAGAATAGACGAATTCATTAATTCACGCATACTTTTTGGCTGACAAAATCAATGGAAGCCGATAGTCGATTGTGTTATCAGCAAAAAGATGGATATTAAAGGTTGTAGACGACAACAGGTCATTAATATACATTAAGAAAAGCATAGGCGACTAGTGTGAGCCTTGTGGCACGCCAGCATTGATTCCATGAGACAATGAAGAAATACCATTCAATACAAGTTTTATTTTGCGGTTCCATAAACAATCCTCAATCCATGCAATGAGAGATGTGTGTAAATTGAGCGCATGATTCTTATTTATAAGACAATCATGCTGCCAAACTCTATCACCTAGATTTTCAATGCTTCGCTCCCAACAATGAGTCATAAGTCCACCTGAAGAGCGATTTTTACGTAATCCACACTGCACATCGTATAACAGAACATTCGAATCCAGATAGCTCATTAGCCTGAAATTAACGATAGATTCCATTACCTTCGATAGAACTGACAACAAAGGCAATAGGGCGGTAGTTAGTAGGTGCAGATTTATCAAATTTTTTTCGGGACCGGTTGAATATTAGCTATTTTCCAAGTGGACGGAAAAACACCTGTCTCCATCATTGAGATATGAATCCACCACCATCCATCCACCTACTCGAAGAAAAATTAGAGCTTCGTATGAAGCGTAGGAGACGACTAATGTCAATGTTGATGAGATCATCAATATCGTTGTAGAAGTTGTAGTTTACGTTTTTGAGAGATGGCTGGATAAGTACAGAGAAGATGGACGATCGTCTACCAACGATGTCAATGTCGTCTGCGTAAGCCAGTATCTAAATGTACTTATAGATGAGTCAGAGTCTCAGATCACTTTCTCCAGAGGACGCAGGCCAGTCCATCGCCTTGTCGGAGCCCGTTATAGATGTTGAATCGGCTTGATAGTGATCCGGATAGTTTTACTTGGCTTATAACATTGGTTAGGCTCAACCTACATAGTCGTGTCAGTTTTTTTGGGCTGCCGAATTCTCTCATGGCTTTATAAAATTCTACTCTGGCTACGCTCTATTATAGGCGGCTTTAAAGTCTATAAAAATATGGTGTAGTGAGTTTTGAAACTCTAGGCATTTTTCCATCAGCTGCCTTAGGGTGTAAATCTGATCAGTTGTTGATTTGCCTGGGATGAAGCCACACTGGTATGGACCAATGATGACTTTTGCATATGGGGCTATCCTGTCTTGAAGAATAGAGGAGAAAATCTTATACGCGTTACTCAACAACGTTATACCACGCTAATTGCTGCATTTTGTTATATCTCCCATCTTATGTATGGGGCACAGGATGCCTCTTCGCCAGTCTTCTCGCATCGCTTCTTCCTCTCATACTTGCATTATTAGTTCATGAATTACTTGATGTATTGTGGGATATCCTGTTTTAATCAGCTTCGCTAGGATACTATCTGATACTGAAGCCTTATTGTTTTGCTAATTTCGTCTATGCTTGGTGGCGGCGGCATAGTGTGGTCTTCGGTCCTTGGTGGAGCCTCCAACAACTCAGTTAGCTGGCCATTTAGCAACTCATGAAAGTGCTCTTCCCATTGCTCTAAGATGCCTTTAAGATCGGCGATCAGATTACCCTCTTTGCCCTTGCAGTATGTGCAATGCGGTGTATATTGCGTCATACCGCAGAATTTTTGGTAGAACTTCCACGCCTGGTGCGGTCCTTGCTCTGTGTACTGTTCTGGTTCACGGACGAGATTCTTCTCCCAGGCTGCTTTCTTTCGCCGGTGAACTGTTTTTCATATCCTCTGAGATCTTCGCGTGCGCGCGTTCTATACGGTTGCTTACATTCTTCATCTTACACAGCTAACATTCGTCATCGAACCAGTCGTTCCGATCTCTCCGACTACTCCCTAAGATGGAGTCAGCAGTACTAATGACAGTATTCTTAAGACGTGTCCATTTCTCTTCGTCGCCCGACATCTCAGCCCCAGGACTTACTCTTCCTGCATTTAGGGCGAGTCCTATCGCTTAACCGTAGTTGTTTCTGGTCTCTCTTCCTTACGAAGGGCAGCCGTGTTGACTCGAATCTGATTCGCGGATGCTGCCTTTTTCGATGATGCAATCCGCGCGACGTTGGCACCTCGGTACGTTCATACTGCCATCAGATTCGGCTTGTAGCGGCGACGGTCTATCACCATGTGGTCTATCTGGTTGCGAGTGGCTCCATCAGGCGGCTTTGTGGATATTTTTACCCGCAAACCTTGTACTCGCAACGACCAAATTATTGCTTGCTGCCATCTCTATGACTCGTTGTCCATTGTCATTAGTGTTCTCGTGTAAGCTATGGGTGTCAATGTACTGCCTGAATACTGGCTCCTTACCTATTTTTGCAATCATATCCCCCAGAATGATTTTTACATCATACTGAGGGCAGGTATGGAGTTCCCGTTCGACTACCGATTCTTTTTCATCATCTGAGGAATCCACTGTAGGTGTGTGAACGTTTATGAGGCTTATGTTTTTAAATCTGCCCCGCACGCGAATGGTGCATAGCACATGATGTCATGCATGACAGCTGTATGTCATATTCTGATCTCTGTAAGACACCATCCCCCAATTAGTGTATAGTTAAGATAAAAATGTCACAAAATCAAATGTGAAGTTGAAAACATCTCGAAAGAGGGGAGCCGCCTCACTAAAACAAAGAGGGTTGTGCCACCCTCTCCAAAACTACCATTTAGATAACTTTGTATATCAAAAGTTTTTTACCCCTTTTCCAGTCCAGCAGGGTGGTTAGAACATTGGTTTAACCAACAGAAAGGGTGTGCGACACGGCACATTCTTGGATTAACTTTGGGTTGCCATTTTTCACCTCACCTATTTTATTGTCGTAAAAACTGAGTCAATTATACGAACGGGCAATATTTCTATGGCGAAATTCCGCTCATGCGCTGATATACGAAAGAATGTTATACTTCTTATCACACAAATTGTTTTAAGAGCAACACATGAAACGAAGTATGCAAACACACCCATATACATATAAATATTTCTTGTTATTTCCGCTTCGTCATACACATGCCGGGCCGCTTTATGTTTCTTATCACGCGGTGATGATATGGTTAGTTCACCACACTAGGGTGGATCAGAGTTGCTTGGTTGATACGTAAGAAGAAGAAGAAAAAGAAGAAAAAGAAGAAGAAGAAGAAGAAGAAGAAGAAGAAGAAGAAGAAGAAGAAAAAGTCATTAAAATTAAAAATTTTCATATCATGTAGATTCCCTGTTCGGATATACACACATTGTGCAAAGTTTGAAGAGAATCTGGTTAATTTTTAAGAAATTTATATGAAAGCATCTCTGCCCGGTCGCCCGATCACTGCCAAATTTTTACAAAAAGTGTTGTCACCGGAGAAACACATGTGTACAAAATTTGAATAAAATCGGGCTTTAGGAAGTGGGTTAAAAATTTATCAAAAGATTCCACGAGCCAGCTACTGACATACGCCGACGCAACGACGTTAATATAGAGAAGTTGAAAAACTGAAATTTTCGTTTCAGTACTGCACTAAAATTGATTTTTTGTAAGATTTTTC
This sequence comes from Nephrocerus scutellatus, assembly GCA_947095585.1. NCBI lineage: Eukaryota > Metazoa > Arthropoda > Insecta > Diptera > Pipunculidae > Nephrocerus > Nephrocerus scutellatus. Next base: position 4,374,241 of record OX352766.1, read on the forward strand.
GGTTCGTTCATGACCTTAGGGCTGTCACTATTATATAACATCATTATATTATATGCATCGAATCGTATTGCATTGCAGCTAGTTATTGAGGTTGAGGGTCCGAAATAAAAATCGATCCACCCTAGTACGCACGCAGTGCTTTTTCTAATCTTAAACCGAAGGAAAACACATTTTTTGTTTGCTTAATTTGATAGTCTACAATTGGTTGTTGTTGTTAGGTTTTGCTTTTTTTTCTTCCAAAAATGCCTGAAATTATTTTTATCTCGCCTTCTTCTTCTTCTTCTCAGAAAAGGGTTGTCAGGGGAAACCGGAAGCACCGGAAAAGGGGATTGTCCACATCGAGGACGATATGAAAGCGATACTCTTTTGCAAGGAAAACTACAAAGTAGCTGGCGGTCGGGTGGCATACTGCAACGGAAGCAACTGGGATCGACCATTGGGAACATGTCGAGGTGTGTAGCGGATGAATTATTATTGTCTTGTTTGCCTTTCTGTAGATTTCTGCCCACATCATGTTCTCTCTTAAACCTGCAGAGATGCGAACATCCACTCAATTGGGCTGCGATTTCGAATCGGATGACATCTGCGGTTGGGCACACGACGAATTCTCCAGCCTCACATGGAAACGTGCAATGGCAGTGAATATGTTCCTATCGATGCGGACAGGACCACAGCATGATCATTCAACGGGAACGGCAAATGGTGGACACTATATGCTAATGGAGAGTTTCGGTCCACGGACCAATGCTATCGCTCAGCTAATTTCGCCAATTTATTCGCGGGATCTTAGCCTGAAGACAGCCTGTTGTTTTCGGTTCTTCTATTTTATGTATGGAGCGACAGTGGGAACACTGAATGTTTATGTGCGTCCGATGTCGGTGGACCGAGACACGATGATAAGCGATCCCAAGTAAGAGAAGAGAGTGTGTGTGTGGGGGAAAAAAAAATTGTTTGTCTTCAATGTTTCGTTTAAGATATTTGTACTTTACGAAAGGTGGCAACCAGAACAATATCTGGAATGAGGCCGTATTCGATATTGAGGAGATGCCGGATGATTTTCAAATTTACTTTGTTGGCACTGGGGGCAAATCGCACCTCAGCGATATCGCTATCGATGATGTGCAATTGATGACCGGACAAAAATGTCCATCAGCTCAATACCAGAGGGAGCAGCATCGCGGTATAGAAAACAAGCCAACAACACCGAGCAGCAGTAGCAGCGAAGATAACGAAGACGACAGGGAGCAGCAGGTTACAACTCAGGCGACAGGTATCCCGTTAACTGTCAATAATTGCATCTTTCCATATCTTTTTATATCTTTTTATATATTTATATCTATCTATTTCTCTCTATCTATCTATCTCTATCTATCTCTCTATCTATCTATATATCTATCTTGCTATACTCGTATATCTATCTATCTATCTTTATCTTTATATCTTTATACCTATCTATTTCTCTTCATCTATCTATCTATCTATATATCTATCTTGCTATACTCGTATATCTATCTATCTATCTTTATTTTTATATCTTTATATCTATCTATTTCTCTCCATCTATCTATTTATATCTATCTCTCTATCTATCTCTTTATCTATCTATATATCTATCTTGCTATACTCGTATATCTATCTATATATCTATCTTGCTATACTCGTATATCTATCTATCTATCTTTATCTTTATATCTATCTATTTCTCTCCATCTATCTATTTATATCTATCTCTCTATCTATCTATATATCTATCTTGCTATACTCGTATATCTATCTATATATTATTCTAAAAAAAATACTCTACATACAGATTCGGCAATATACGATGTACAATCGTGCGAATCGCGTTGTTCGGAGACACACCCAACTGGTTATGGTATCGTCATTAAGAATGGCCTATTTTTTAAATCGTGCGACTGCCATCCAGAATGCGAGGAGTCGAAGAGCTGCTGTCCGAACTATCAAGCTATTTGCGTCTTTGGTAAGAAATAATTGCGATCGCTTAAACATTCCAATGATTTTATCTTACATTTCTCAACCAGCTGATGATAATACTACTGGACCTGCGGAAGATGCGAATGTGACCTATGTGGTCGACGAAAACGAAAACAAAAACGGGCATAGTTACGTGACAATGCCAACAACAACCACGACCAATGCCACTGCAATTTACAATCGAATGGGTACAACAGAGCCAACAACAACAACAACAACAACAACAGCAGCAACGCCATCAACAACGAAAAAAACGCCGACAACAACAACAACAACAAAAACAACACCAGCACAGAGGAAAGCAAACATTTTGACGACAATTCCAAGTACAACAAGAACAGCAGCGACAAAAACTACAACCACAACAACAACGACGACAGCAGCAGCAACAACGACAACAACAACTACTACTACTGCACCAAAAACCACAACACCAAAAAGAACAACAGCAAAAACACGACCAACAACAAGACTAACAACGCCAGCGATAACAACAACGACAACAACAACAGGGAAACCAAAAACTACTAAAAGAAAAACATTGCTAAGGACCACCCCGACCACCACCACCACTGCAAGACTTCCATTTTCTAAAACAGTCAGAACTAAGCCAACGACCAAAACTCCTACAACTACCACCGTAAACGCAGGTGGTCGTGGTATGACGTACACAAGTAATACGCAGGAGCAACAGCACCAACAACAACAGATGCCATTTTATTCGATAACAGAGAATCACAAATCAGCTGACGAGCAAGAATTGGCTTTGGATGTGACGTCATCGAAGCAGCAACCAAATGGTAAGTACATAATTACCCTGTGCAATATCAGGCAGTTGTTGTTGTTAATTCGTAAACAATATTCCTGTGCAATTGGCTCTTGTTCTTGTGCATTTGGCAACTGGCAGTGGCGGAGCGTTCATATAACCCGGTTCCGGTTCTCTACTTTTTATTTGCTTAACACATTGACATCTCTGATCTACTGATTGAAATAAATTGAAAATTTTTTGTTCCAGAGACACCACGAACCAGGGTTGCCGTATGGACTGTCAATAGGGAAAATCAACGACGACGAAATGGTCACTCAGCACTCTTGGTGATTATGGAAGTGTTATCGGTGATTAGTGTTGTCGCCATATTGCTGGGTGCGATTTATCATCGTTGCTTAAGTTCAAGGGATGGCGATGGTGAAAATTGCTTGGGAATCGGATGCGGCCGCTGCAGAAGTGCAGGTACAGGTGGTGGTCGTGACGGTAGAAAATCCGTGTTGGCCAATTCCCTACGAATAATCTTCCACAATCGAAACAGTTGTATGAGTAACTCCTCGTACAACAGCAGTGAATTTCAGGATACTACCTCGCTCATCTACAACAGCCACCAAGAAGATGAGATTCTCCTTCAGGCATCAGCATCAACAGATTCCATTCCGATATCTACGCTTTGAGTAAGCCTCAACCTGAAAAACCATCAACAAGAACAACAACAGCTCAACCCTTTTCTCATCGCTCATTGCATTTCATTGTCATTCGTGAATTTAAAAAAAAAAAAAAAAAAAAAAAAAAAAACTTTTTTATTTTTGATATAATTACGTATAATTTAAGAAAATAAAACATTAATATTATAGTTACTGGACTGGAACTTCGTGGTGTGCATTTTGTGGTTGGTCTTTTATTCAATTACTACTCGTTACTGACAACTATAATACACATTTTCGTAGATATCTCGACAAAGGCCACCTACCGGCTCAAAAAAACAAACTTATCGAAGCCCCAAATGTCGCTTGCAACTTGTAAGTGTTATGTGCCTCTTTTATTTCTTTCGCACCCTTATAATACTAAGCTTTATACTTGGCACAGCGTGGGCATTGAGGACAAGGAGGAGAAAAGAGAAGATATCTATGAGCTTGTGTTTTAAATGTTTGTGGATCATAGTGATGTGGAAAGACAGAGCTTGGCAAAGCATAAATAAAAAAAAGTACAAGATAATTCTCCTATTAATGCTTATCAGAGCTTGAAAACAACCACGTTTCTTTACACTGACTTCTCAAAAGCTCTTGATCGCGTCCAACATATTGATTTAATAAAGAAAATGAAGTTAATGGCGGCATTCATGGAAATTTTCTAAAATACTATTATTCAACTACTTATCCAGCAGGAGGCAAGTAGTTGAACTTTTTTCGTCTTATTCTAAAGTAATCTACTCGATTTCTGATGTCCCACAAGGAAGCCACCTAAGTCCCTTATTATTTATATTATTCATAAATGACTTACCACTTTAGATTGAACCTGTGAAATTCTTTTGCTATATGATGTGATGATGTGAAGCTTACTTTTCCATATAGTCAAGGATAGATTGCCTTAAATTGCAGTTATATATCAACAATGTTATTTATATTTAAAGTAAAGGTGTATTGATGAACTTCTATGTGGCACAATCGTCCATTCCACGACTATTGGTTCTACGCACCGAAAGGACTCCAGTGTTCATTCAAACACTGAACAAAAGATCGTCAACCCAGCAAATGGTCCAATTCAGACCTGGAGTTGCTACAACAATTTCCAAATTGCTGTGAAATGAAAGGCTTCCTGCATGCAATTATGTATGCATGGATATTGTGTCTGCCAAAACTATCTTGGCATCACAGAAATTCCCACACGTCACAATCTTCATCACAGATTGTTTAGTGCATTTTTGTACTCTTCCTTTGTCCCCTTTTATTTTTCTTCTTTATTGTTGTATGCAAGTGGTACAAAAAATATATATCTGATTCATTACAATAGTATTTTAAGGCGAATTGTGTGTGTATAAAAATATAAAGGTATATATGTATGTATATAGAACACATTTGTGTATATGTGCGTGTCTGTTTACCAATATACTACATTGTAAGTCACAAGTTGGTGTTACGCTAAGTATCAGAGTCCTCAAATGTTGGACTGCTTGGCGAATATGACGGACTTGTTGGGCTATAGCCTTGCGAGGGAGCCGTCGGTGAATACATCGGACTTGTCGGTGAATAGTTCCTAATGGTTGGTGTGTACCTTGGACTTGATGGCGAATACTTGTTACTGCTTGGCGAATATACAGACAAGTTCGGAGAGTAGCGTGGACTTGTTGAGTAATTGCTGCCAGTTGGACTGTACTGATTCGATGGCGAATGTTGTGGTGAACTGGGCGAATAGAGCGGTGACGTCGGCGAGTATTTGGGACTTGCTGGTGAATATTGTGGTGAGCCGGGGGTATACTGCGGACTGCCCTCGTATGACGGTGATGGCTGCGAATATGTTGGCGATTGCGGTGAATATTTGGCACTCGTGTATGCCGGTGAAGCAGGCGAGTAATGTGGTGATGCGGAGAAATTTGGACTCGTTGGCGAGTATGATGGTGTGGCCGGTGTGTAATTTGGCGATGTTGGTGAATAGGAGGGTGAAGCCGGCGAATAACATGGCGAACTGGGAGAGTATGATGGACTCGACGGTGAATAGGATGGCGATGTTGGTGAGTAGCTGGGCGAATTGGGCGAATAGTGTGTCGATGTCGGAGAATATGCACTATTCGGTGAATACGAATTGGAAGCATTGCCAGAGAATGACGGGCTTGATGATTGATAGTTGGAAGTCGGCGAATAGATAGGTGATGTCGGTGAATATCCACTTGTGGCTGGCGAATAACCAGCCGATTGCGAGTTAAAGTTCACACCGCTTGAGGAGTATCGAGGACTGGTAGCGTTATAAATTGGACTTGTCGGTGAATAGTTGGGACTTGATGGCGAATAATTGGGCGAAGCTGCTGCGGGCGAAGACGCTGTATAGTTGGGACTTGTCGGTGAATAAGATGGCGATGCACTTGGTGATGGTATATGGAAATATGGCGACATAGAAGGGCCCGGTGAACTTGGCGATGAGCCAGGATGTGCTGGTGACCAGCTTGGCGACATGCCAGAAGCATCCGACGCAGCTGAGGGTGAAAAACTCGGACCACCCGGAGTCATTGCGCTCACTATTCCGAATGGGGAGGAGAGAAAAGATAAAATAGGATTAGTTAGTTCCACAAAAATGTACTTGTGTAACATACTTTGGCCAGACGGTGAATAGTATCGTGGTGTTCCACATTGAGACCACGGCGTCATCGGAGGCGTCATGCTAGGTGTAGATGCCCCGCCAAAAAACATACCAGAGCTGCCAATAAGATTTGAACCCAAGTTGCTGGGTATTTCAATGCCATAACGACATTTCTCAGCGTCCAGCAGTAGATCAAAGCAACCTGTAAGAAGAAATTGAAGAATATATATCATTGACTGGACTTTACTTGTGACAAAAACCACCCTACCTGTGCCCATTTTCGGCAATTGTCCCATAATTATGTTTTCGGACACACCTCGCATTGGATCGGTCTCGGCATGCGCTGACGCATCCAGCAGCACATCGACAGTCTCTTCAAAGGAGCATCTCATCAAAGCTCCGGTATCCTGTCGATTGATGCCGTGACGGGTGATGGCCATCAGATGGCCTTTAGCTGTCATTACGTCACACAAAAGAGCCAAATGTCTGTAATTGACGTACAATCCGTAGAACTGCAACACGGCGTTCATTTCCTTTTCGACCGATTTTCGAACCGCTTCGATGCCCAACACTTGGAAGATCTCACAAATGTCATTGCTAAACGTTCTCACCGGATCCACATCTCGTTCGCTCAACACCTTCATCATTGAGGTGCCGTCCGTCTCCAATAGCCATTCGCCGATCGCCTTGAACTCTCCCGTCTCGGTGATGATAATACGTTTCTTGCTGTCAGTTTGTGGCAAATGCATATACACTTTGCCGATCGCTTCGATACCCTGCAACGTCATATCGGACAACATGTTCGCCTCTATGCAACGCAGGAACATATCATCTTCCATTTTGTCGACGGCCTCCTCCTCCGAATCTTGGAACTTATTCTCCTCATTGTTCATAATTCGAATTCGCAGCACCAGCTTGTCGGCATTGTCATCGTTGAAGATGCAATTCAAGTCATCACCAAAGCCAGCGTTAATCTTCTCAGCGATTTGTTCCATTGTCAGTTTTTTGTCTGTCATCCGTTTGCGATCCAGCTCGATACGCAACAGCCATGGTGATATGCGCGTCGGATCAAAGTCAGGCATTTCATAGTAAACATTGACGAACTCCTGATCCTCTGAAATGACGGTGCGCTGAGGATCTGGATCGTAGTAGATGGCTGTGTTTGCTGTTACCTTTCGCAGGGTCGTATGCTCCAAACGGCAGAGAACATTTTTGGCCTTTTCAGCATCGCGCGCTGCTCCACCCGTCAAGAAGACGGTCAGCGATGGAGCCTTTGGCTTCTTGGAAATGTTAATGATCTCCTTCAAGCGTGGCACACCCAATGTCACGTTCTTCGAGGAGACACCAGCAAAATGGAAAGTGTTGAGGGTCATCTGGGTGGCGGGTTCGCCCAACGATTGTGCAGCAAGTGCACCAACCATTTCGCCGGGGTTCGCTTGCGCCTGCTGGAAACGTGTCTCAATTTCACCAATCAACCACTCGAATGCCTCCGTCGACAGGCGGAACTCCTCGGCCACATATTTGGTGCACAGCGTTGACCTGACCAGACATTGAAACAACAAAGTTGCATTCTCGTTCGCTTGCTTGGACAGGCGGTCATTGCCGACAACAATAACACAACGCTGCAGCAGCTCCTGCACACCATGTATCACACGCAATGGACTCAAATCGGTCGGACCACGCTTATTTATGTGGAAAATCTTCTGCACATTCCATATCATTCGCTGCAGATTGCATGGCAACACAACCTTTGACTCACCGCTGGGAAATATCTCACGCAATGCATCACGATCACGGCACAATTGATCCCATTCGATTTCCAGTTCGGGCAATGCATTGCCCGACTCACTCAGCTCTTTGATGACTTCGTCTGTGAAAACTTTGCGCATGTAACGCTCGTTGGACCAATCGAACTTAAAACGCTTCTCGAACGTCTTATTTGATAACTTGACAGTCGGCAGATTCTGAAACTCGACAGTCTCACCACACAGGCCATCTTCGCCGTAACGCAACTGAATCAGTTGTCCAACCGAATTGCGAACAGTTCCATCATAATTGACCATCACAGACTCCATGGCCTTAATCAAGCGACGCTGAATGTAACCAGTTTCGGCTGTTTTCACAGCGGTATCAATGAGACCTTCACGGCCACCCATAGCATGGAAATAAAACTCCGATGGTGTCAATCCGGCCAGGTATGAATTTTCAACGAATCCACGGGATTCCGGACCGTAATCGTCTTTGATGAAATGCGGCAGAGTACGCTTCCGAAAACCATATGGGATACGTTTGCCCTCGACATTCTGTTGACCCACGCAAGCGATAACCTGTGAGATGTTAATGTTGGAACCTTTCGAGCCGGACACGACCATAGCCTTTAGACTGTTGTATTCAGTGAGAGATTTTTTAGCCGATCCGCCAGTCTTGTCACGAGCATCATTTAGAATGCGATTCACTTGATTTTCAAACGTCTGACGTAAGGTGTTGCCTGGTGAATAGAGGAAAGGATGCTTGTTAGTTCAGAAGAGCATAAGAGAGCAAACAAAAGCAACATCAACTTAAAGCAGTTGGATTAATCTCCATTTCTATGGGTATATGTGTTACAATTTAAATTACAGGGAATGCTTCTACAACACCGTACAAAATGTTGTACAGCAAAATCAGACACACTCTACAAAAAAAAACACATATTTTCTGAATTACTGTTCAACTGACAAGATAAACATGATATTTAAAATAAGAGAAGAATTAATAAACTAGAACTTTATGCCACACCGACCAGAAATCCCGATCATGTGTAAGCTCAGGAAAAGAGAAAGAGATGTGTATCATTTTATTGCCAAATGCCCTATCTTTAGTGAATTTCGAGTGGAATTCTTTGAATCACAGGCGACGAATCGTGGAAGGCGACTTATTAAATAATATCTGTGTTATGTAATTTTAATTTTAGTTAATGCAAATTTTATCTAGAAATCGATGTCAATCAGGTAGACGGCTTTAGCCAAACCAAACCACTAAGTCTTGAGAATCCATTTGTATACAAATATTTTAATAAAATAAATTTGTCAATACTAAACAAGAAGGCAAGAACAAAAAACTATAGACTGGTAAATTGTTTTTTGCCGCATTGAGCGCGGCACGGCTAAATGATTTTGCGATGTAAATTTTAATGTTTCCAAAAGTTCGTTAAGGAATAAATATTGTTAAGCATATATTGGCAATCTGCAGAATAAAGGGAAATTATAATAACAGCCTTAGACACTATACACTTACCGGGTGTTGGCTCCAATTCCATGTTGTGCGCCTTCTGAATAACACAGATGACATCGTCTTTGGCCTTTTTGATGGATGTCTGAATTTCATTGTATGTCTGTGGATCGGCAATTGTGTCACCAATACCGATACTGTGACCCTCGAGCAGAAGCCAATTGTTAATAACTGTCTGAATATTGCCGTAAAAACGACCAGCAATCTCGTGTCCCAATTCAAGAAAACAAATATGCAACAAGGAACCGGCTGATGTCCCTAGAGTCTTTTTGCACAGAATGCCCATAATCAGTTCACCATGTTCGACCATTACTTTTGTGTCACCAGGCGATATCCACTTGTAGGGACCGTCATCTTCTTCATCCGGATGTGTGGAATGAGTCCGAATCATATTCACATTGCCGGGAATGATCAATGTGAATATCTGTTTGCCTGTCCAGAGTGGCCGCGGCTTCAGAATGCACGGTTGCGGCATTTTACCATCCCATGTTGGCAAAAACATCAGAAGATTCATCATCTGTTCGCGATTAATGAACACATCACGTTTTGTCATTTTACGTACAGCCGTCAAGGTGTCTTGCACAATGCCCATGACGGGTTTGTTTGCCTGTGGCGTGATAATCTGACGTGGAGTTACGTGAATATTTTCCACTTCGGCACGCGTTTCCATTGACTGTGGCACGTGCAGATTCATTTCGTCGCCGTCAAAATCGGCATTGTACGGTGAGGTACAGGACAAATTCATACGGAATGTCGACCAGGGCAACACTTTAACACGATGCCCCATCATACTCATCTTGTGAAGGGTCGGTTGTCGATTGAAAATCACAAGATCACCATCACGAAGATGTCGCTCTACCTTGTAGCCGCATTGCAAATGCAGATCACTTGGTTTCGGATGGAATCGCAAATCAATACGTTCGCCATTATCGCGAACGATATATTTCGCACCTGGGTATTGTGAGTTGCCACGCCTTACCAGCTCCTGCATGCGATCAATATTGAAGGGTGTTACCAATTCGGGGAATGTTAAATTCTGTGCAATTGATCGCGGTACACCAACCTGATCAATACGCAAATTCGGATCTGGTGTGATAACAGTCCGCGCTGAGAAGTCAACACGTTTACCCATCAAATTGCCACGAATACGACCTTCCTTGCCTTTGAGACGCGACTTAATCGCTTTCAATGGCTTGCCAGACTTTTGCATAGCTCTCGGCATACCGGGCATATCGTTGTCCACCAATGTTGCCACGTGAAACTGCAACATTTTGATATTCTCCTGAATGACATGAGCCGCACCTCCGGATGATTCGTTCTTTTTCAGCTCATTGTTAGCTTTGATGATGTCGGCAAGCTTGTGAGTCAAATCATCTTGATTCTTTGCTGCGCCAAACATGACAACTGCTGGACGCACGGCCAACGGTGGAACTGGCAAAACTGTGATAATCATCCAATCGGGTCTGGCGTATTTTGGATCCATACCCAAGATAAAACATTCCTCATCGGTGATATGTTTTAAGATTTCCCAAACGCGCTCAGCTGTGATGGCGATTTTCTTTTCCTAAAAATGATGACGATGAAAAAAACAATTACTTTATTGATCACAGTCTAGTAGATAGAGACAAGCTAACCTGAGAATCTTCATTTACATGCTTCCATTCAGCTGTCAGCTCTAGGCCTGTGCGACGAATCGATGGCTGATAATGACCGCAACCACCGTGACCCTGCTTTTTATTGGCGTCTGCCTGATGGCCGTCCTTTGCCATATCCATGTCTTCGCCACCCTCGCATATAGTCTTGCCCTTGCACAAATCGTAGACATACGCAAGGCGCTTCCGCGGTTGACCCTTTGATTTCATAACAATTTCCTTGATTTTCGGATTATTTGGTGACACCAACATCTTGGAGCAGTAGAAACAAACGCACCGCATAATTTTTATGGTTTTTGTTATGAAGCCAATGTGGAAAACCGGCTTTGAAAGGTCAATGTGGCCAAAGTGTCCTGAGCATTCTGTCATGTTGCCGGCACAAGTCTGACAACGAGAGGTACGATCAATGACACCTTGTCGAGGATCCATGAGACCGCCCAGCTTGGGGCGACCACCTTCCATTGTTTCTGGAAATTGGATGCCACCTTCAGTGACAGACATTCGGCGCTACATAGGAAATTCATTATAACAACAAACCATACATGAATAAACCCCCCCCCCCCCCCACTTACAATTTCATCTGGCGACAGAATTCCAAACTGCACTCGACGTACCTGCCTGATGGGCGCCTTCGAATCGGTCGTCGACATGATGACAGCGAATTGAACGGCCGCTGCCGCTGTCGCTTTCTAACGGAGGTTCACACAACACTGATAGTAATAATTAACAATGCAATTGTTTGTGTTTTATATTCAATTTGCGCGATTAACTAAAAAAAACAAATCCTGTATTGTTTTCTTTCCAAGTACTGAACACGATGGATAAAAATTATAAATTGTCAGGATAACCAGCAAATTTCAAGCAAACCAAATTGTTTTTAGAAAATAATTCAACAAAGCAATGCAAATAAAATGAATTTTCAATAATTATTTAAATAAGCACTGTATTAAAGCATTTTTTAAGAACTGCATGTTTTTTTTTGCACAACCGAGAAAAACGAAAAACTATAATTGGAAGCTATGGAAGAGCGGCCATCTTATAAAATTGTTTCACGCAACTGAGTTGAAAAAAAAGTGTGCGAGGGACCAGCGCATATGTGCGTAGTACTGAGTTCTGACAGCAAAATGTTGTAGACACTTAATGGAGCTTAGGGCTGAGCTACACGGGTGCGTTATTTGACTCATTAAATTTATATTTTCGTGTGTCTGTATTTTAGTTTCGTGATGTTTTGTGCTTAGTTGCAAATTGCATTTCATACAATTATTCGCAACGACTTTTTTAATATAAATGGTAATCTGTGAAAAAGCTCCGACTTTAAAAACATAATTTGACCATTAAAACTAAAAAATACAATGTAAAAATAAGAGAATTGTTATTATTAATATTTATTTAATATTTATTAACCCGTTAACGAAGATTTTATGTTCGATTTTACGAATTATATAATTATAACCGAAATGTGAATACTTTGGTTTTTAACAAAACGTTTTTACAGCTCGCTATCGTGTATGTCTGTCTGTCTGTTGACTACGTAGTCAATGTTGTTTATTCTCTGACTTATTCTTATGCTCTTATCTGACAGATCTGTTCAGAGAAAACAATTATAGGAATTTTCGGATATGTCATTTCATCTGTTTTTACCGATTTCTCCGATATCATAAAAACACACGTATAAAAATATGGTTTTTGAAAATTGTTTTGAAAAATCAATGACTGCAACTAAAAGTTGTAGTTACAGCCTGAAAAATATTCATCCGCTGCACAGTTAATGCATCGTAAAAAAATTGACACTCAGCCGAAATACTTAAAATAGAGGCCGTATTTTAATACAACTTGCAGCCTAGCATAGTTTTTTTATTTGACATTTAATATATTTTTAGGTTTGAATTGTTGAAAGTGAAAAATTACCCGGATTCGATAGGTGGCGCTCAAATCAAGATGTAATGACGTCTAAAAATATAATCACACCTAAGCCACTGGCTATATCGAAGCCATATTCACACTATGCGGACAAATAATAAAATATAAAAAATGAAAATTAATTTTAGCAAAATGAATGAAAATTTGTGTGTTACCCAATAATGCTTCAAATTTAAACATTAAAAAAATTTATTTATTACGTTTTGGTATAAATTATCGTCAAAAACGACAAGTTTCCCGAGAATAACGAACGTATTGAAACCGAAATTTCTTACTAAAGATATTGTAATGGAAACCCGCCTTAAGTAAATGGTTTCTGAAATGCACCTAACTTAACAGCGATATTCTGATATCATAGAAAAAAAAAGTTGTTTTTGGTTTACCCTTACTGAGAGCTGCTTGGAATTTGTGGAGTTATTCCTGTTCTCTTTACTCTTTTTTTACTATCTGTGCAATTGCAACAATGCTAAATATTATTTAAAATCGCATTATGAAAGAGAATTGGATATTTTTTGTTAATGTATTGTCAATTAATGAATTTTGGAAAAACTAATTTTCACAGTGTGCAAAAAAGAAATAAAAACAAAAATAAATTTTAGCAAACATAAGTCTGCTTAAGAAGTAATTTTAGGAAAATAGCTGCTGCTGTTTGCCTGTATTGCTGTCTGCTGCTTCGTTGTGGTTGTTTTGATCAACAGCAGTGCAGTCGAGTTAGAGTAGATTAGTCGTATAAGTAATACACGGTCATTAATTATTTGTGTTACTTGGAAATGACATTAATAATGATAATGTTGCTTGAAAATCGTTGTTTCTGTTTAAATAATTTCTTTAAATAATGACATTATTAATTACTGTGAGTGTGTTGTGTTGAATTTGTTTCTTGAAGAAAGAGCTGCATTTTCGTCTTCCCAACTCGATGGATGATTATTCCGTCTCTCTTCGCCACTCATCATACCGATTATTCTCTATTCTGAAAATAAAGCAGCAACAATCTGCATGCTAGAAAGAGATCGCAAGAGTGTACTACTACTAGATAAGCAAGAAAAAATTGGACAAACTTCCAGCGATGAAAGAAATTGTGAAAATTTGTGTTTAAAGGGAAAAAATATTTGTGTAAGTTTTTAAATAATAATAAATTATTTAATAATCAGAAATTAATAGAAATCTGCTTGGTGAAGTGTTAAAATGCAGTCGTTATAACCAAAGTATGCAAAGGAAAATTTGTTTGACACTTGGGCGTGTTATGATTATTAACTTGAAACAGTGTAGCAAAGAATAGAAAAGCCCCATCATTTCTGCAGTCCTGAGGGATTAATGGCTATGGACTAGAAAAAATTTTTTTTCCAAAGAAACTTTAGTGCTGTGACAAAAATTCTACAATGCAATGGCAATTAAATATGCTGCAATTAGTGTTGAAGTGACATGTTCCACAGAAAAAAAAACCCCAATTCTTGTGCCGGCCTCCCAAAATTATTTACCAGGAACTGAACACACATTGTTGCTTAAAGTCCTGATTCTTCGCTTTAATGATGAATTTTAATTTATTTTGTTTTTTTTTTTGTATTTTTCGGTATTCAGTTTTCTCGTGTCGTTGATAGGAAACCGACAAATGCAACACAAATAAGTTGGTGGCACTAAGCTGATCTCCTCCTTTTCCTCCTCGACTTCAGACAGAAGGTGGAACGGATTAACGGGTGAACAAGACGCAACGCAGCTGCAAATCTTAACAAAATGGAATTCGATAAAAATAATTGCCAGGAGACCAAAGTTATTTATCACATCGACGATGAGACAACGCCTTATTTGGTTAAGATATCGCTTCCGTCGTCGCAAGTGACACTAAAAGATTTCAAAATGGTTCTAAATAAGCAAAACAATAATTACAAGTACTTTTTCAAGTCAATGGACGCGGATTTCGGGTATAGCTATTTACTTGCCATTGGCTTGATCTTTGTGTTAATTTTGTTATGTTTTTTTGTGTTTAGGGTTGTTAAGGAGGAAATCGCCGACGATGCAACAATTCTGCCCTGTTTTAATGGACGTGTTGTATCATGGGTAAGTTTTAGGTGCTGATTTCCTTTAATTATTTTGTTCAAAATATTCTCTGATCCAATAACAATTCAGCTGGTATCTGCTGATGGCTCAAATCAATCGGACAATTGCTCGGAAGTACCTACTAGTGAGATAGACAACCGCGCATGCATAAATCCTCGAAATCAACAGAAGATTGGAGTTGGTGTTGGTGGAATTGGTGGTGGGATGGGAGTTGGCAGTGGTGTCGGCGGTGGTGGTGGTGGTATTATTGGATGCGGCGGCAGTGGCTTTACCGGTGTGGGAGTTCAAACAGGTGTTAACGTGGTCAGTGGTGGTCTTATCGGCGGAGTTGGTGGCAACGTTGGTGGAATGCTTGGTGGTGGCGGTGGTGTACCTAACCAAATGATGCCCCCTCTAACATATCAATCAGCATCGGTGCTGTCGAGTGACTTAGATTCGACAAGCCTGTTCGGCACCGAAAGTGAGATCACACTGGACAGAGATATGACTGAATGCAGTAGTATACAGCGATTACAGGTGCGAAAGAAACCGCAACGTCGCAAAAAACGCGCACCAAGCATGTCGAGGACATCCAGCTACAGCTCCATTACCGATTCAACAATGTCTCTCAACATAATCACAGTATCGATTAATATGGAAGCAGTAAATTTTCTTGGCATCTCAATAGTTGGCCAATCAAATCGTGGTGGCGATGGAGGTAAGCAACTTTATTTAGTTTTATAATTTCAATTTCAATTTAATTGTATTTTTTATCGATCGCGCAGGAATCTACGTTGGTAGCATTATGAAGGGCGGTGCGGTTGCACTGGACGGTAGAATTGAACCTGGTGATATGATATTGCAGGTATGTGTATATAATTACATGCGCTATGTATCTATGACTAACTGCAGCGCAAAAATGTTTGCTCCAGAAACAAGATTTCTTTGCTGAATCTTTCCTTTACTAGTTACTGCAAATCTAACCCTTAACTCTCTACTGCAGGTTAACGATGTTAATTTTGAAAACATGACAAATGACGAAGCTGTTCGAGTTTTAAGAGAAGTCGTACAAAAGCCAGGACCAATTAAATTGGTTGTCGCAAAATGCTGGGATCCAAATCCAAAAGGTTTTTGTTTTTGATGTTTTATATAAAATTATGTCCAAAAAGATGTTGCCACTTACATGGGATTGACTACTTTATTTATTTATTTTTTTAACATAATAACACACGCTATGTACACAAGTCGAAATGAAGCTAATGCACTTATTCGACCTGTACTCCTTGGTTCTCAATGCATGTGTGAAGTCTTTTCACCATACCATGGTATACCATATGGGTGGTTATATCATTTTGGACACCACTGTATATTTGAATTGTTAATATTTTGTACGATACGATACAATGGGAATTAGGGGGCGAATTGTATCGCGATCTTCATGGGTCTAGTGTGGCCCCTATTTTTCATTTTCTTTGGGACTCAATTCATTTTCGGATTTTGGAAGTTATTTCATTTTTCTTGGGATTTATTAGGATTCTACAGTAAGGGTATATCTCCATTGTTAATATAATTTATCTTTGGTGTATCCTGACCCATGTTAACGGAAATTGCTCTGTTAATACTAATGGTAAAAACTTCGTTTGTGATTTTAGATTTTAGAAGAAACACTTGCCTTTGTAACTGCGTTTAAATAAAGTTAATATCTTGTTTGAGTCTTCAGATATCTAATTTGAGGTCAATTTTCTCCAGGAAATGCATAATAAATGCATAACGTTTACTTACTTTTTTCTTATAAACGTAACAATAATAAAAATAAAATAAAAATCACCAACAAGTTTGCAGAAAATCCCATAGATTTTATGATACTTGGGGAAAACCTATCGCAGGTAGATCTTGTAGATCTTGCAGGCCAGTGAACTGGTCCATTTCTTCCTATCCAACGATAACCGTACTCTTCATCTAGCCAATTCCTTACCTCTCGCACCAACCTGTTGGAAATATGATGAAGCTACTTGAATCAGTGGAATGTCCTCCAATAGTTCTGGTATATTATTTCGCATTTAATTTTTTAAGGCCCAAGGCGCTCTGAAAATATCCTACTATATTGACCTGATGTGGCATCCATTCTTCTTTTCTGGCCCATATTTCGGCTTCTTCCCAAAGCTTGAAGTGGGGTACTTCCCTTACGTTCCAGTTACGGCCGTAACCTCCGATGTTGGTGGTTGCAGTGTGCCCCTTGTGAGGCTGGCAGTCGTACTGATCTAGGCTTAATATTTTACTGAGGATAAGAAAATGTACTCTCGTAATTTATCCGGGCTTGGGACCGCCTAACAGTTATACTATCAGGCGGTGTTTTGTAGGTGGTGTAAGTCCACATTTTCTTCTTTCACCACTTTCAAAATAAACGGTTCATATATACACATATACACCCACACTTACCTATACATATGTACATACTTAACTTTTATTTCGCTCTCTACTGCAGGATATTTCACTATACCTCGTACTGAACCAGTTCGACCAATCGATCCGGGAGCTTGGGTTGCACACACACAGGCTTTGGCCTCACACGACAGTATTATACCCGATATATCTGAGCCAATTAAGGAGCGTCTTGATCAAAATAACCTCGAGGAGATTGTTAAAGCCATGACCAAACCAGACAGTGGCTTAGAGATACGGGATAGAATGTGGTTAAAGATTACTATTCCAAATGCATTCATTGGTGAGTTGTTTTTCGCATTAGCCTTTTTTTTTTCTTTTTCTTCTAACTAAATTTTAATGCTAGGTGCCGATGCTGTGAACTGGGTCTTAGAAAATGTGGAAGATGTACAAGATAGACGGGAAGCAAGACGGATAGTATCATCGATGTTGCGAAATAATTTAATTAAGCACACTGTCAACAAATTAACATTCTCAGAGCAGTGCTATTATGTGCTAAGCGACGGAAAGAAACAGACTTGTAAGTGTATACCTGTACTAAATCGGAGTAAAAAATCCTCTGATTCTTCTTCCATATTTTATTTAGGTCGATCCACTGTTAGCCTGGGTGATACCGAAAGTATTACAAGTGACATTGCCCCCCTACCGAATCCTCCAATTTATATGCCATACTCTGGTAAGTCTGTCAACAATATAACTGCGTTGTATTGAACACATGTACTAACACACAAATTATTTTGCAGCTACATATAATCCAAGTCATGGATATCAGCCGATTCAGTATGGACTTACAGAAAGGCACATTTCATCGGGTGCGTTGTTTTTTTTTGTTATTTAAGATTGAATGATATTTTAACATCGATTTTGATACCAACGAAACATTTGTATTTTTATAATTCCTTTTTAATTCTGAAAAGTAACCTTTTACTTTCTGATTATTATTTTTGCAGGTTCAAGTAGTTCGGATGTATTAACGAGCAAAGATATATCCGCTTCGCAGAGTGACATCACTTCAATTATTCATCAAACAAACCAAAGTGAGTAAAGTGAAGATAACATCATTTTTTATAACAATATAAGTATATTGTATAAGTATATTGGTAGAACTGAAGTTTGGGTTATAACGTCATTTAGGGTTGAAGTCGAAAGGAAACGAAAACCTGAAAAGAACTAAATGCAGTGTTGAGATGGAGCTTTAGAGAAATAGGAAAAGAGCTACGACGGTTATTGCTTCTGGTAGATTTGCAACATCCTCTTAAATGCTGCCATTTCTGCCTAACTTAAGACAGTGTATTTTATAAGGCGGGCCGAGCTCATATTTGGAAACTTGTTGTTCAAACCAGGCATCAAATATTCATTTATGAACACAAAAGGAAGCCGCATAAATGCGGCATTTTCCTACACAAGGCGTGATTTAAGTTATTGGTATCGGTACCTTGTTAAAAAAATACAACTTTTTTTTATTACCGCCAAGTAAACAACTGATTTTAATATAATTCTAACCTACATGTCACCTATTGATTGCAATGGTGATTCCATGAGCTTGGGAATTTAAGTGGGCTAGAAGTCCCTCAGAACAGTACAGTAATTGTTCAAGCTTAGGTCACCAGTCTTTTTAAGTACAATGTTGCAATGATACAGGTATAATGCTACAATATAATTCGAAATAACATATTAATAATGAAAATGTTGCGATCTTGCGGTCGGTCACGCTGCTACTGCTGCTGTATTGGGTGGTGATTGTAATCAGGCGGTGTCGTGGGAACAGGCGGCTGACGTAACTCGCGCAACAAAACAAAACCACAAGCCAATTTTTGACAGTATGCTGACTGTAATTTTACTTTTTTGTTGCCAAACTCATGCAAAGAGAATGCAGTTTTTAAATTCTCTTATCCACTGAGCCACGGCGCCCACTTATCAATTCCATAGACATTAATTTTTGACAAAAGAGTTGATGTCAGACTCTGTCAAATGCCTTGAAAATATCGAGTGCAGCAACTTTAATTTCACCAAATTCGGGAAATTTGTGAGATGTGCCATCAGATCAACTCGAGAACATTGCCTTTAAAAACTGTACGGCTAAGAATTTTACGTTATTCAATGTGTTGCATAAGATTACGATTGATCAGCGTTTCCATGACCTTGATTTGACGTTATAACCCAGTTACGTTGTTCTGTTTCCATTATATACAGTAGAGTCTCGATTATATGAACTTATTAATGTTTTTTTAATAATGTAATAATAAATAATCAACTTAGACGGTATAAGTTTACCCGAAAACATTTCGAAACGTAATTTGAAGAGAATGCATTTTGTTATAATATAATGTTTGAATAAAGATAGATTTTTTATAATCTAGACAGATACGAATTCTATTGACAACGATAATTTCAAATCAATATTCTTGCTATGAGAGACTTTATTCCTTCTGGGAGAACAAATCACAGCAAATGTAGTAGGTCGTTGCTTGTCTAGGCGCTTGTATTTCCGCCGAAACAAAAATATAGATAAACAAATGGAAGATGAGTTGATTGAAATTAAGCAGAAATATAGAAAAATAGACTAAAAATTGAGCTGAATTGGGTCAATAGACAAGACTTTGATCAGCGGATTAATTTGATTTTAAACTCACTTGTCTAAAAATAGAGCTGAATTGATTTAACATTGAGCTAATTATAATAAAACTTGACTGAATTAGTAACTTAGCTTTATATAAAAGAATTGGTTATTCAGATTGATTAGTTTTTAAAATAAGTTGTCTGAAGGATGAGCTGAATTGACTAAACCTTGAGCTGAATTAAATAAAACTTATCTGAATTGAAAATTCGCCTTAAATGACAATAGTTCGATCTTCGACTTGATTAAATTCGTGAGTGTTTGATGCAAGAGTAACTGATACGTGAGTGAATGATGTGTGAGTGAGCGATTGACATGGGAAATTGACTCGAATGGTTCGAGTGTAACATAATGAAAACACTCATAATATAATAAGTAGTTCATCAAATTGAGACTACACTGTATTTGGTAATTGTATTTTTAATGCATACTCACTCTCTCTCTCTCTCTTTTCATTTGTCTTTCTCTCGCCTCTTTCTTGCTGCATAGTGACTATAACAAATGGTTCGAACAAATCATCTGGATCTTCTAATCGCGGGAATACTGAACAAGATGTTTCTGGTACACAATTTTAATTTTATTCTCTTCTGTTGCATTTTCTCTCCTCTCTCTCTCTCTCTTTGTTTGCTTTCTCTAAAAGTTTTCCCTCGGCTTTGTTTCATTCTTTACCTTGCTTTTTTTTTTTTTTTGGTTTTCTGTCTTTCTTCCTTTCTTTCTTTATAAACAACTTTTGTTCGTTCTTTCCGCTTGTTGTTTCTTTTTTATTTCTTTCTTATTCTTCTTCTATTTTTTCATCTTATTCTTTTTTATTTTTGAATATCCCGTTGTCTATTATTTTTTAAACCTTCTTCTTTGTTTGTTTATTTTCAGTATTTAATTACGTGTTGTGAGAACAAAAAAAAACAAAAACAAAAAAACGAAACAAATTAAGCTAAAATATTGAATAAAAAACAATACAATACAATACGAAAACAAAGAGAACAATGCACACACACACATACACATGTTAACTCATTGGATAATTCGAAGAAAAGAACAAAAACAGAAAAAAAAGAAACGCCTAGAACTATCAACCAATAGAATATCACAAAAAACAAAAAAGTTTTCTTTATTCTTTTTATTCAGCAATTATGGATGATGGTAATACATAAGCGGTTTACATGGTGGGGTGGGCTGGTATATGGAGGGGTATTAGTTTGTATGATGATGTATAACAGCAGAGGAGATGGCATGGATTACTTAGAAAAAAATTACTAAGCAACAACAACAATGATAATACAACAACATTATATACAAGTCCCTCCATCCACCCCTCACCACCCTGTCTACTATTTTCATTTCAAAAATTTGGCAATATCTAATTTCTGTTGTTTTTTTTTATCCTAGAGAACTTTTGTTACTAACTCTCAGCTGCCATTGCATGCGAAATCAGAATCACCTGGACGGACGAAGGCGGCATTAAATTCGAAATTGTATTTGGGGAGATGAGAGAGACTGCGCATCATTGGACAAACAATTAATTGGAGTAAAAAATAGCAAAGACTTGCCTTCGCTTATGTGGAGGGGAATGGAATGTCTGATTGATTTCGCATGGAATGACTGCTAGCACTTTTGTTACTATGATGGTTTTGTTAATTTGTTTTGTTGCGAGAAACCAAAATGCATGTCTGCCAATGATTACAAAACAGAAAACAAAATCTGCGCGCCAATCACAAATCTTAACACTCTGTTAACCCCAAACAAACTGAGCAACTTGCTGCCATTTGTCACAGGCTTAGTCCTTACGCTTTACTGTAACTTTACACTTGTACACAAAAATATTATTGAAAATTTAATTGTTTATTCCCATAAAAAATACATAAAAAATAATTAATTAAATGAGTTTAATTGATTAATCAAAGTAATTGATTAATTGATTGAAAATACAATGACCAACATATAAGTTGACACTGTAGCATCAATTAATCAATTGATGATAATAATCATTACCTAAAAGCGAAACTAATGATCCGATTGTGCAGTTACATAAATCATTTCTCCATTACACAATCCGCCATTTTATAATTATTATTGTTGGTGTATTTTGTTGCTTCTTTAAATTTGTATTATGTATCTGTGTTTGGCTAACAAAACAAAAAAAAATGAAATATCTAAACAATGTATTACTTATACAATGCAAAGGGAAAATAGATAAAACCATTAAAATCATAAATATATATGTATACAGGAAACACTAGTTGATAAAATCATAAAAGCATTATATTATATAAATAACAAAAAACAAAACAAAAAAAACAAAACCTAATAGAAATAACAAAACAAAAAATGATAATTTAAATTTAACTTTAACACGTATATTATTAAGTTATATATGTAAAAAAAAAAAAACAAAACTTGTAATACGCAGGCAATGCAAATATGCAAATATATAAACGGATAAAAATCTCATTGCGAGAAAACCGATTTGTTTATCTACAGAGAATAAAGATAATACATATACTTGTACATACATAGATACTTACATACATACATAGATCCTTACGTACATATAACCATACACACATACATATATACTTACATACATAGATACTTAAATACATACATATATACTTACATACATACTGGTCTGTAAGCACGAGAGTTAGCCCACTGTACTTTATGTGAGGGTATACCAGAAGATGTAGAGCATGCGTTCTTTCATTGTCCGTGTTTTGCTGGAGTAAGACAGGATGTGTCAAAGCACACAAAATACACTGCCGGTAGAAGGCATGCCTTTAATGTCCCTCCTGCGGTTATCGGTAGTGGATAAACCACTGCCTTTAGTTGCAAGGGCACTTTCGGTAGACATCAAGGTTACCGTGCTACCGTCCGGCTGCATTTTTATTCCCATGAGTGGCAAAGAAAGGAGGTCCATCTGTACAGATATACGCAGTATATAGATAAGGCGGATTATTCCGGAGGGCGCCAGATATCCGGATCCACCTGGGCTATTTTTTTAAAAACTGGGCCCCCAGCCAGGCTGATTATCGGCATGGTGCGTATCACACCTTAATCCAGCCCAGGAGATAATCCAGCCCAGGGATGCATCCATAGGTTTAAGGTGGAAGAAGAGAAAGAAGGGGCAAGTAGGGATGGGGAAAGATAGTGAAGATTAATGAGTGACCGTTAGTTTTTAAGGACTCATGTAGAGAAAAGTTCTCGAGAATCTTGGACCTTACTTAGCCTCTACAACTCGCCAAGTTTGACACTCAGTTAGGAGAGGCGGTTACTTACAAAAGCGAAAAACATAGGAATAGCCCCAAAGAGTTTAATGTACCAGTGTAGTAGACGCCCTATGCTCCTACATTGGGGGAAAAAAAGGAATAAAATATGGTTGGATTAGAAATAATAACTGTAATAAAGTTGTTGTATTATTGTATTTATACCTAATCAACATTTTCGAGAAGATTTGGGGTCTTTTCTACTGTAAGCAACAGTAGTGAAAAAAAATGTTCGATTGACAACTCTTCACTTCCGTTAAAAATTACAACTGAATTAACTGAACTAACACATTAATATCCGCTGCTTATGCGCAACTACACTTGCTATTGTTTAAGTTAAGTTATATTTTGCCATGACATTTAAAAGTGGATATACATTTGGTTGCCGGCCATTTTTTTGCAAACAATTCATCATATTTGGCTCTTTAGTCACCGGTCCCGATTTTGAGCTGTTGTCATCCAGTTTTGCATACATCCTTCCAGCGTATGCTTGACCGGCCTCACTGTCGTTTTCCATAAATCCTACGCGCAAGGGACTTTCCGAGCAGGATCCTCTTCGGTCATGCGAGCTAGGAGTCCTGCTAACCGGAGCTTGCTGAGCTTAATTCTCGTCACGATGTCGACATAGATCACATCATTATACAGTCTCCAGAATCGTCCCTCTTCACATACGGGGCCAACAATTCTCCGTAAGACTTTTCTCTCGAACGCTGCTAAGAGGTCAGAATGCTCTTTGCTAAGCACCCAAGTCTCGGATCTATATGTGAGTACTGGTATAACCATTGTCTTATATGCCAGAAGCGCAACCTAACGGGTCAACAAAAACATAAACTTATCGGAGCACTAAACGAACATATGGTGTGAATATGAACCAAATCCAACCATAAATACAAATTTTCTTATGACTCCAACGCCACCTAACGGGTCCAAAAAAAGCATAAACTTATTGGAGCACCAAACGAACATATGATGTAAATATGAACCAAATCCAACCATAAATACAAATTTTCTTATGACTCCAACGCCACCTAACGGGTCCAAAAAAAGCATAAACTTATCGGAGCACCAAATGAACATATGGACCCGTTAGGCGGGTCGAGGCGACATAATAGCTTTATATCCATACAGACAACGGCGATTATATTATTAGGCGATAATATCAGAAAACTGCACTAGTCACCATTACCATTTTTTTTTTAATGAATTACAGCGAAAACATTTGCAATTTGTGTGCCATTTTGTTTTCGACGTTTCCTTTTGTCAGCAAGTGACGTGACGTTTTGTAAGAGAAAAAGGGCATTTTATAGCAATTCCTTGTATCATTCATGGCTTCATTTATTTCATTAAATTAAAAATACGAATATTACAAAAAGAAAGTGTCTGTGCTATTATTAGTACAGACAATTCAAAAATCACGTTGGAGATTGTTCTTTGATTTTTTATTTCCGGCTGTGTTTTTAGTTTATTTCTATTTTTTTATTGGTACATAATACGATAAAGGTGGTCATGTTTATTATTTATGTGCAGCGGTGCATTATTTTTCCCTTTGTGAGTTATTGCATTTCTGCGGTTGCATCTCTTGCGTTCTTTGATTCAATTTCACCACGCCACTTCCGTGTGGTAGAGTATTTCAAAAATTTGACATTTCTCTCTCAGTGGAATTAAAAACGTCATAGCGTCGCGTTGACAAAATTTTCTTCTTTAATTTTAATTTTTTATTTCGGCTTTTTTTTCCTGAATTAATTGTTTCTGTTTAATATTAATGCGACAATGGTGGTCAATGTTTGTTATATTCGTTAGTTATTTGTGTGTTGCGGTGCATAAATAATTCCCTGTTGGGATTTCTTGTCGTGGTCGTCGGTTCATCAAGGCGCTTCCGTGTGGCAATATATTTGAAAATTTGTTGTTGTGAAATGCAATTCATTTTGTGTTGTCAAAAATTTGTTATTCAATTTTCTTTTTAATACCCGCTGTTCAGTTTCAGTTTGTTTCCATATATTTATTTATTGGTAATAAGTGGTTTTGTTTGTCATATTCTTTTGTTATTTTTTGCGGTGCAGTGTTTTTATTCTCTCGAATTTATTGCCATTTTTGTGATGAATGCCGCCCTCCATTGGATGAATAATTATCAACATTGATGGGTAAGTCTTAGTAAATAAAATGTTTGTTGCAAATCGATGAAGTACCGGTGGATTTATTTGATTGTGATTTCTAATTATTATTTATTGAAAAGAATGAAAGACATACAAAAGTGTTGTTCAATGAGGCTGTTCCGAACAGTTCAGAGCAGAAAAATATATGGTTTTCGTGTTCAATGAGGAAAATTTCTGTCTAAGACTGTTCTACTTTTTGTTAACTGTCTCTGCTATGAGCAGTTTTTCTGCACCTACTCTTGAGGTAGAACTGTTTTGGGAGAAATGTCAAAATCAGCTGTGATTGCATACTTGATGTTTTCTACTCGGCCTTGACTCACTTGAAAAACAATTATCACTTTGCGAATCACTATCAATCACTTATAATACCATTTGTTCAAGAAAATCGAGCTCGATTCTTTTTTAATTTATATTTCACGATTGCTCTTCCACCTCTGTCAAAACTAAAATAAACTATCCGTTAATCGAAAATGAAGTCATTTTTGACATATGACTGTAATTTTCTGTTATAATTTGATCTGATATTATTCAAAAATTTGTGTTGTTCTATTGAACAAAAAAGTTAATGAATCTTATATTGCTTTTGATACCGGGTATAACCTCGTCATTTAGGAAGAACACGCTTGTTCGAAGTGTCACCAAAGAATGTCGTTATTCATTTCGATTTAATTTCGTATGATGGTGATTAACAATAATGAATATAATTTTAATTCACAATAGCATTTGTAATTTACATATCTGACAAAAGTAATTTCAACTTTTATAATTATTAGAGAGAGAGAGAGAGAGAGAGATACATGTCAAAATAATAAATGACATTTCATTTCATTTGTAGGAATAGAGTAGCGTGCGATTGTATTCGTATTCAATGGCGCGCTTTTTTTTTTCTCTCCCAATAACCGTAGCCCAAATGGCTGATAATAATAATATTCGGCGCGACAGACCATTGCGGCCCAAGACCTTGCTTCTCGCAACCATTTTGTGTTGAGCATGTTTATTTTTGCACACAAATGGAGGGGACCTACAATTTAATGCCCGATCCGAACGGCGAATTGAGAAGCATTCCGTGACAAGTTATTACTCTCGGACGTTTGTCAGAATAAAAAAAAACAACCCATAAAAATTAAAATTTTTCTTGTAAATTCTCTAATCGGGGATACACACACACACACACACACACTGTTTGCTCGTCATCCACCAAATGCCGCAGCGGCAGCGAACAGCGCTGCTCACAAAACACAGAGCTCATACTTTGCCGTGATCTGATGCGATATAGCGATATTTAAAAGTTGTATATTGGGGTCCCAAAGTGGCCGATCGCTCCAAATTTTTACAAAAAGTGTTTTCCATCGAAGACACACATGTGTACAAAATTTAAAGAAAATCGGGTAAATTTTGTAAAATATTTGTATGGGAGCCCCCCTACCCCGCGGCCCGAGGGGCCTTAATAGAAAGTGTTGTCATGGGAGATATACATTTGTGCCAAATTTCAATAAAATCGGGCTGTAGGAAGTGGGTTAAAAATTGATCGCAAGAATCCATGACAAATCCACAAGCCCACAAACCCACAAACACACGGGCAAGTGAAGTTAATATAGAGAATTTAAAAAAATACTTTTGGTTTTACTATGGGATTCGAACCACGAACCCCATTCGATGTGCCCTGATGTTTCGTCTTCATCCAAGCACAACCGACTTTCCGTGTTTGAGCCCAGATTTATTTTGTTAAGGTGATATCGCAAGCAACAGTGACCAGTGAGAAAACTCACTAGCTTTCTGATGCTATCCTTACCTAGATCAAGGAAAAGGGCCTGATTAGCCGTTTTAACTTTCTAAGCCCTGGGGTATTATCTCAATGGGCCAGACGAAGTTTTCTTTCCCATTTATTAATCATTGCTGTGGTGGAAGCCCAGCTAATACCACAGTAAGGCTCCGTTCTTAAGAACGCAGATTCTGAACCAGCCCTAGCTAGTTCATATGCATGTTCGTTGCGTGCAACACCCTGGCGACCGAGTTGAGCCCTGCCAGGGATTGCACTGCAGCATGTAACTGATCTACAGTCTATCCTGCTGGACGGTAGCGCTTTCGCTTTCAGTGCTGCCTGACTATCTGAAAAGATATAAATCGTAGCGCCTATAATACCCTTACTCAGCTTTATCCTAGCGCAGACCTCAATGGCATGGAGTTCTGCTTGGAAAACAGTGGTATTGAGACTTTGGCACCCACTCCAGAATCCACCTTCGATCCGTCAGACCAGACCTTAATTGTCCAGTGCTGGAACAACATTAGACCAGATTGCTTGGTCCAATATTTTTACCCCAAGTAACCTACAGAAACAGTACTCTTTGGCCATGGTGTCCGGGGATAGTGCAAAACATGTCTCTTTCAGGAAATGAGTCTAGAATATTCAGGTGTCCCACGTAGTCTCCTTGTTTGTACCCATATTCTAGTTGCAGCTTGATAGCGCATCTAGCGGTAGTCTTCCTAATGAAGATAAGCAGGGGTGAAAGCCCTTCAACAGCTTCTAAGGCAGTCGTAGGGCAGGTGCGCATGGCACCGGTTATACCTATAAACAGGCAATTCTTTGTAGCTTGTGAAGCTTAATTACCGTTGTCCGTTCAAGAATTTTCGGCCACCATATGATGGCTGCGTACGTTATAATTGGCCTCAGCATCATGGTTATACATCCAATATATCATTTTAAGACCCCAAGTTCTGCCGTATAGGTGTCTACAGGCCCACAGAGCTCTAGTGGCACGTTAAATGGCGGACTTGATATAAGAGTTCCAGTTTAGTCGTTTATCAAGGATGACTCCGAGATATTTAACCTTAATGGAATACTCTAATGTGGTCTCATATCGGACAATCTGCGTTTCATGAAAGGCACTAGAATGGTTTTGCAAGGATTGAGGAAAAGCCCTTCTTTACATCCCATTCACCATTCTAAGACGTAAAGTAACGCACTTTGCATGACATTTTTTATGGTCGTGCTCTACTTACCACTAATTATGATCGCCAAATTGTCAGCATAACCAATGGCGTTGTAGCCTGATCTATGCATCGGCTAGAAGGTTGTTTATGACAAGTGACCATAGAAGGGGCAAGAGTATGCCTTCTTGCAGGCAGCCCTTACCTGCAGTCACCTCTGTGTCGGTTCCTAAGGAGGAAGTAATGACTCGACTTTCCAGCATGTCCCTTATCCATTATGAGGCAGATGTTTTTTCCGCTTGCCTCAGCGATAATTCTTTCAAGGTTTTCGCCTGGAAGAGAGCCCACTTAATCGTGAGCGAGATACGCCGATGCCATCCAGCAAGCACTAAAGTATTTGCCTTTAGGACATCACTGCACAGCTTCGATTTGTGCGCCTTTAGAGCTCCCGACTCGTGCATTTTGGCTCTTTTACTTTCCTTATTCTTGCCTTCGTGAGCTGCCTCTCAGGGGTCTCAGCCCACCTTTCTACTATCCTATGGGCCGAACGACGTTCTCTATATTGCCGCTTGCTAAAAGGAATGGGTTTGGCATTGCTGGTCCATGGCGTTGAAGCCTTAGGATCAAACAACACTATTACTATGGAGGGAGTCACCCCTTAAGGTTCGAATAACTCCCCTCAGATGTCTCCGTCATTTGGTGAGCACCGGTCTCGTTGTCCGGTCTTCGGAGAGTGGGTTTTTTTAGCATTTTATTTTAATGTCTCATAACAGATCCCACGAGTGTCGGAGAAAGGACAGATATCCTAAATACCCAGGTTAGGCCGGATACCAGGTCGCCAGGTATCAAGAAGGTTAAAATAACCAGCACTTTTTTTTCTTTATGTCCTATATCCCTTTGTGGGTCCTAGGGCCTCTACTACGCTTACGCGCAATCGCAACTTTTCCCCAATTGCTGTGACTCCTCCTCAACTGTTCTGCGCCATCTATTTCTCGGACGACCGGAATTCAACGCACTATTCAATAATGATCCGCAGGGTGTTGATGTGGTCAAAACCGGAGGATCCAGTGTGGAAATTTGCTTGTTCGGCATCGAGTGTATCCACGGTGTTATGTTATTTGCTGTCTTAAGCTGGAAATTAACACTCAACTGCACTTGCTCTCGTTTATTTGTAGTAATATTTTCTTTTGAAACCTTATTATTGCGTTACCGTGCTACCTTCTACAAACAAGTACTTAATTGTCCCGAACAATTGTTTTTCCGGCATCGCAACATTTTCTAATAATCGATATCCTACCACAGAAGCTTCTCGACTCAACGCACTTGCAGGTTTGTGTATTATCTAAAGAGGTAAGGCAGTTCACACGAAGCATTTACTTCCACACTTGCATTGTGGATTGTGTTCTGCTTGGATTTCGATTGCCAAGTACTTAGGTGTTGATGGTAAATGAAACGTAATTTTTAGTTTTTTAATAGCTCTTTCGATTTGCAGGGTAGAACTAAAATTTCTCTCTCTGTAGTTTGGAGTTCTATTTTCAAACTGTACACGGGGTACAGG
Organism: Nephrocerus scutellatus; assembly: GCA_947095585.1. Classification (NCBI taxonomy): domain Eukaryota; kingdom Metazoa; phylum Arthropoda; class Insecta; order Diptera; family Pipunculidae; genus Nephrocerus; species Nephrocerus scutellatus. The sequence continues at coordinate 4,404,127 of OX352766.1, forward strand.
TTTTGCAACCGACATTGTTTCTTTGTTCGTTTGCCGACGGGTAAGGTTTCGTTTAGTCAGCACGATGGCGAAGAGAGGAAGAGAGAGAGTAAGCAGACTAATTTCTCAGTTTGTTGTTCTTGTGAAATTTGCAAACCATTCTGGAATATTCCAAGCATTGAGAAAACGTTTCCGAGTGCACTTATCCTCAATCGATATTCAAAAATATCCTCTCTGAAATTTGTTTTGCTTGTTCTCACATGTCGCCTAAGGCGACGCTGAGAACAGTGGGCGTAACTGTCGTTTACAACTTTAATTAACAAATAGAAAAATAAGAAGAGTTCACAATCTTACACTGTTGACTACTTATTTACTTATAACTCTTATGTTTCGATACTATTCTCTCTTAGCTGGTAGAAGCTTTTTCTGCTTGCGAGTACTTTTCAACTTGTCTGGTTGTATTCCAAATAACGAATATCCTCGGCGGTAGAGATTCGGGATATTTATACCCAATCACTAGCACAAACAAAAATTTAGCAAAGACTAGAACATATTGGTAAATTCCCTAACATTAAACTCACCATATAGCAAGTGCATATATGAGTCATATATGGTAAAAGTTCTATACAGTGTGTGTGTACACAAGTACACATATCTCAGCCCAACTGTATGCCATGATTTTCAGTACATATTTTCCTAATTTTAAATGCTCTTATATTAACATGCCTGTCTCTGTCCGTCTATATTTCTGTCTGTTCTATTGCAATTCAATGCAAAGCTTTTTATGTATGTACAGTCCAATTAATGAATTCTATTTACATTTTCGTAACAATATAGAAAGCAAAACCTAATACGTTCTAATTGACCAACAAAACACTCCAAAATGACCCCCAAGAGATCATCAAAAGACTCCCAAAAGACGACCCAGAAAACTACCAAAATAACCTCGCATAGAAACGACCAAAAGACCCTCAAAAAGACCCTCAAAAGACCCTAAAAAGACTTCAAAGACTACCAAACGACCCTCAAAAGATCTTAGAAAGACCTCAAAAGGACCCCCCTCCAAAACCCTCAAAACTTTCCCAAAATAACCCCAAATAACCTCCAAAAAGACCCTAAAAAGACTTCAAAGTCTACCAAAAGGCCCTCAACAGATCTGCAAAATACCCCATAATTACCACCAAAAAAATCCTCAAAACTTTCCCAAAAGAACCACAAATAACCCTAACAAATGAATTCCAAAGACCCTCACAAAGACCACCAACAGATCAGAAAAAGGACCCCCATAAGTATCATAACACTCACAAAACATTCCCAAAAATACCCCAAAAAACCCCCATAAGACCGCCAAAAGACCCTCTAAAGACTCCCAAAGTACAACCAAGATGTTAAAAAGCGTTTAGTGGTTTGTTTACTGTCTATTGGGCTGATCAGCATCATCATGTCGCACTATCGTAACGCTCGCAATTTTACCCTCTGCTAAATGCGCCAAAAGAAGTATAACTTCAAAAAACTTCCTGGTTTGTCATCATAAGGCGGATTTTAAGAATGATCGATCTACTTAACTTGCGATCTGTCAATGGAGGTCTAATCCATAGTGTTATCGTTGCACATGGTTGGTACTTAATGTATTGTTTGTTACGCCTAAGTGTATGCTATACTATTTATCTTATTATATGATTTATGCTTACGCTATGATAATCGTATGCCTGTTGCGTATGCAATATGGGTATATACTCGTATAGTGTTTGTGACGTAGTTGACGTAGTTAAATTAACGTCGTTACAGTGAGATAGAGACAGATAAAAAGAGAGAGAGAGAGAGAGAAAAATAAAGAAAGAGAAAGAACAAGAACAAGAATGAGAAAGATAAAAAAAGGAGAGAGTAAGGTGAGATAAGAGAGTTAGAAAGAAATAGAAAGAGACAAAAGTAGAGTAGGGTGAGATAGAGAGAAAAAGGGAGAAAAAGAGAGAATTAAAGAGTAAGATAAAACACACACTTGAACATTCCCTCTATTCCAAGCAATACACCTTTCTCGATATGGAAGGCGCCTTCAACAATATCTACATTGATGCCATTCAGGAGGCTCTCACTCAGTTGGGATACGGTGGATCATTTCCATGCTTAATAGCAGGGTGATCCATGGCAATCTGGACAGTAGCAGTATTACCAAATCAGTCGACAAGAGCACTCCCCAGGAGGGTGTGAAAGTTTTCATCTATATATGGTCGGAAATCGGTTCTAGTTGACAGGAAAAGCATACTGCTGGCTCGTCTAGCATGTTGCTGTGTGTTTTGAGTAAAACCAGGCAGTGGAATACCATCAACCTCAACTACAGAAGAAAACATTGGGAAAATATCCCAGGTGAGATAAGAGAGTAATAAAGAAATATAGAGAGAGACAAAAATAGAGTAAGGTCAGATAGATAGAGAGGGAAAATGAGAATAAGAAAAAGAGAGAAAGAAAGAGTAAGAAAAATGGGAGCGAGATCAAAAAAAGAAAGAGAGAAGGAGTAAGTATGGATAGAAAAAAGAGAGCTAGATATAAGAGAGTTATAAAGAAATATAGAGAGAGACACAAATAGAGTAGGGTGAGATAGAAAGAAAAAAGATAAAAGAGAGTAAGGAAAATATTGAGAAGAATAGAAGAAGAAAGCAAATAGAGAGCTGTGCCCTGTAAATGGACGGCATTATGATTCTACTGATTTTTTATTTGCTATGTAGCTGTATCTTTCTGTTAAACCCCATATAAGAACTATAGATCCTAATCCAGATCCAGATCCAGTTGCCTCCTCTTTAGATGACACTTCGTTATCTTCTTGAAAAATGGAAAACAAATACAGAAAGACGGACATACACTGCGGATGGATGAAAAGAACTTCATCGTCGATCTAGTGCGATTTTACACTTAACCTTATCAAAGCAAAGCAAAAAACAATAAGAGAAATAAAAGCACCCACTATCTGCGTTGTAAACAACACAACACACAACGTACGTAAATAATTGCTGTACGTTGAAGTTTCGTGCGGGGCAGCTCCTTCCTTTTCTTTAAACGACAAAAGTCAATCATCTGACTCCAGCCGCAGTCAGTTCTTTGTCTGGCTGTCGCTCGCTGTCCTTGTACTATGCATTCCAGATCATTGCACCCCTATTTTTGCCTCTCTCCCACGATAATTCTGCAAGTGTTGTTTGCGAAGAACGAGTAGTCAAGTGTGTAAACATGAACGAGTATGAGTATGATGCAATGGCTTGACTTTCTCTTTCAAAAGGGCTGCCCACCCGTACCGCCCGCCAAATACGCCTGACCAACGTCGCCGTAGCCACCGCAACCACCCACCCTAGAACACCAACGAGCCACGAGTTGAAGGAAACATTTCTATTTATTACCGCATGATAACGGAATACCAAATCACATCACAATTTTAGCATCAAAGAGTGGGATAGAGAGAGATAAAGAGTTTAATGACATTCAGCGCAGCGCAGTTACAGTGGCAAATTCTTTCAATTATTTCATTAGCAGTCAGCAGTCACAGCATAACAGCCACCACCTCTTCCCCTTCCAACAAGCCAGAAACATGTCCATTGGACACATTTTGTTTGTTGTGTGTCTTTCCGCTTTGTGTGGCAGCTCAGCGCATCATTGGCGCAACTCGTCAACGGCGCTGATTTCTATTTTTGCCAGTTGCTATTGCACACGACGTTCGATATCAGATATATGTACTCCTGTGTACACTGCGGCTCACTAAATTAGAAGCACATGATTTTGGGAGATAAAATTGATATGTCACGGAAAAAAAAATAAATGATGACGAAAGTTAGAGTATTTTGTGGATTTTATTTTGTTTATTTTATAAAAATACTTCAAAATCAAATAAAAGACCGTCTGCTATTTTTACCATATGTGGGCGCCGTGGCTCAGTGGTAAATGCATGAACTTGTGAGCAGTATGTTCGAGGTTGAAATCCCAGAAAACATCAAAAGTATTTTTCACGGTCCCACCTCTTACGAATGTCTGGCAAACGTCCGAGAGTAAAAACTTGTCACGGAAAGCTTCTCAATTCGCCGTTCGGATACGGCATTAAATTGTAGGTCCCTTCCATTTTTGTGCAAAAATATATATGCATAACACAATTGGTAAAAAAAATTACAAAAAATTAAAAATTTAGTTCAGCAAGGAAGAGTAGTTTTGAAAGGTTACGCTGAAAATTGCATGTAATAATTTAATTTCGATACGCCAGGGCAAGTTTGCAATAACGATACAGTTGAGCCACAAAAATCCTAGTACTTGAACGTCCGATATAAAATCAGCCCCGAAAAAGTGTCTTCTGGTTTCCCTAAGCATCAGGCACCTTCCAAGGAAGTGTATAACATATTCCCTTTCTCAAGGGTTCCTATGTTGCATGAAATTCGGCTGGAGTAATTCGCCACGAAGTTTTAGCACCATCTATAGTTCTCCACACTGAATTCGTCCCGAAAGTAAATATCTTACAGATTGTAATATAATTGGCTATACGTGGCTCTGTGAATTGACGCCGTTGCATCTCCTATGCAGCTTACCCTTAGTTGGAGGTCCATTAAGGTCTTCTATATTAAGTTAAACCTCAATCCCGCAGCTTTGCGCTAGCTACAGCCATTCCTCGTAGCCGCTTGACCTGTTGGATATTGCTCTAAGTGCAATTGTCTGCGGTAGGCGATCGTTTGGTATCTTAAGAACCTTCAGGATATAGTCCACTTGCATCTTTAACGTTTTAATGAACACCGGGGACAGTATCTTCTGTCTCAATCATTAGCATGTAGTTAGGTGTATTCGGTGGAAGTCGAAATGTTCTTTTTATGTAGAACTTCAACAGACTTTCTACGGTATCATATGTATTTTATCATATCTTTTGGTTCCCACATACTTCCCCGTACATACGTACAGGATAATGGCTTCGAAGACTGTTTCAAAAACCTTGTATTTGCTACAATGCGTTATAAGTTTTTGGCTAAAAATCTTCTCCAGTGAGCATTCATTTTTTACTATTTTAAATTTTTACAGTTTCTGCCACCTCCAAGTTAGGCACTAAGCTCCATAATTGGCAATATTCATATAACCATCGTTGAAGAGTCTCGGGAGAGCACGCAAAAATAAGTATATCGTTTGCAAACATCAGGGCCTTGATTAATGTAACTGCGAACCCTATACCTCCGGGTAGAAAATCGATGAAAAATACAAACAATTCCGGGCCCTGCTAAATTTGAGTGACATAGCCATAACATAAAGTTTGTAAAACAATGCATTTTGGTCTATTGTGTCGAAGGCTACTTTGAAGTATATAAAGAACACATATCTGTCTCAAGAGAAAGGACTCCGCAATACTTATCAAGTCGAATATTCTGATCTAAACTCAGCTTGAAATTCTTCCAACAAATTACTTTCCCTAATTCATGTCGTGAGCCGTTTTTGGAGAATCGCTGTGTAGATCTTTTTAGAAGGAGGCATTAAGAAACGAAACCCACTATAGTTGGATGGGTCCGAATAATTGCATTTTTTTGTATGGGGAAGACCAGAGCTTTCTTGAAGCTCTGCGGTATAACCCCATTCTCCACATTATTTTATTAAATAAAAGAACGATCTTTTATCTGTAAGCTCAGTGGTCAAATTTTTATAAAACTTCGCCAGAATACGGTCAGATCCAGGAACTTTGCCATTTATAAGCCCAGCCAGAGCTGCAATATTTATTTCGCGGTGAAATTGGTTCATCCATCACATGATTTGTGACCATAAAATTAGATATTTTGTATGGAAATAACTCAATTGAATGTTTTCGATAAAAAAAACCTCATTTATATTCCAATTGATTCAAATAGATGGCGCTACGTGCGGAAATATAGTTTGAGAGCTGATCAGTTTGCACGGTCTTTCTTTTGCTATCTATCAACGCAGTATTTGATTCGGATAATACATTTCACATTTTGCGAAGCATTAAGTGGTTGTGGTTTTTCTTCAACTTTAGTCGCTTGAGTCGCGACGAGCGGTAGATTTACTTGCAGTAACACCAGCTGTTTCTCTGATTTAAGCTGAATTGGAGGCTAGTCTGACAATTTTTCGTTTTTCCGTTGCTGCAAGGTCTTCCAAATGATAAGCATCTATTTTTGCCATCTCTGACAATGTCAAAAAAGTGTTTTATCCATTCTAAAGCAAACTAAGGCAAAACCTATCGTTTTTACAAAATGAACTTTTTATACAAAAAGAAAAAATAAACCAATTGACAAACAACTATTGTACTTAGACTGCTTCAAATCTAATGAACCGCAGTGTATCTACACAAAGCAGTTTGCTAGCTATCAGCGCAGCGACTGGTTGTCGCTGCCACTGCATTGTTGCAAGTTGCGAAGCAACAGTCCAACCGGCAGCAGAGTTATAATTCGTTACAAACGCAATACACGAAGAGCAAGTTGTTTGTTTTACGTCACCCGTGTTAAGAATTAAACGTACATTTGCACAAACATACATCCTCGTATGTACACACCTACCTACCGACATTCATTATATAAAAATGTGCACTTGTGCGATTCCTTATGGGTATGATGGCCTTGTATTGAGTCACTCACTTGCATGCCTGTAGTGTTATACTCGTGCATATGTTTTCGATTATAAAATGATGATATTCCCGCATTCTTGTTCTTATTATTGTATTACACTTAATTTTTATCGAGAGTGGTAATGTCGATGTGTAGGTGTATCATTCGTCCCGCGCCTTTGTGTAAGAATGGATGTATGTGCAGACAAAGAGCAGCACAGCACAGAATTGGAATATTGAGTCACCACGGGGTCGCGGGTGTTTGGTTTGGATTATTGCAGGATTACAGTGTTGCCAAAAAATTTTTCGCCTGTAGTGGGTGGCCTGGACTGGATAAGACCGAGACCCTGACCCTGGTTGTAGAGCCAAATATCATGATGATAGTGGGTGATAATTGTTTCGCTTTTAGATCAACAGACAGGCAAGAATGAAGGACGACAAGAGAGCAAAGGGATGACCAACATGAATGGATGGATTGGATTGAAATCGAGACTGGGACAGAAAGAGAGAGAGAAAAACTCACTGAAAACTCGAAAAATCACCGCATAAATGTTGGTGTGCCCCAGGGGTCCGCTTTAGCCCCAACACTCTTTTAGATCAACAAAAATGCTAGAATGGGGGACGACCAGAGAATACAGGGTTAGACAAATGAGAGATAGAGAGGAAAAGAGAGAGTTTTTCAAAAACTAACCGTATAAATGTTGGTGTTTCCTAGGTCCCCGCTTTGTCCCCGACACTAAACAGAGAGGCTAGAATCGAGGACGACCAGAGAGCTAAAGGATGACCAAGGAAGTTCGCGTAGGTAGTAGCCAGACTTTTTTCTGCGGAGAGCTGTAGACTCTGTGGAAAGAAACCTCGGACGATATGTGGTTTAGGGAATGATCCCTCTTTCACAAGCGTCACGCTCAGTCCATTCTTGGCTCTGATCCTCTCGAAGTTCGAGCGAATCCACCCAGCAGTAGCACTGTCTGAGCAGATAAAGAAGACTAGCCATATGGTCTAGTAACAAACCACCCAGATTCTCTGAGTCGTACTGCACTGCACGTCGAAACATACTTGATAAATATGTCCGGAGATAATAGGTGCAATATGGTGCTAAGAACCTCGGTCGGACAAGTCCGTGGCGCTCCTGTGATGCCTACTGCTGCTGATTGCTGTAACCGGCTGAGTTTGGTGACGTTATACTTCTTTTTCATTGCCGGCCACCAGACCAGCGATCCATAGGTAAGAAGAATTGCACAAGAATTGGCCGTACAACAGCTGTGTACAGCCAGAGAACGATCTTTGTTTGAAGATCCCATTTTCTGCCGATGGTTTTGCTGCCACGTACGCTTTCTTGCCACTGTTCTCTATGTTAGCCCTCCAGCTAAACTTCTTATCCAAGACTACTCCGAGATATTTGGCGCTGGGGTAAGACTGAGACTTTTTCCATTGAGTTTTGGATAAAGGTCGGTATTTTGGATATAGTGGGGACAGTCTTCCCACGGTTGACTGCAGGCCACAGCTTGTTGCCCAGGAGCTGACTTTACCCACTTTTTTTTCTTCACTGATCACGGAAAGGTACTGGCCTGATACGAGTATCACCACGTCATCATTCGTCCTATCCTCTTCAAGTTTTCAAGTTTTGGTAGCATTTTGTTAATTACCATTATCCACAGTAAGGGAGAGATGAACCCTCCTTGGGGAGTGCCTCTGTCGACTCGTTTGGTTAAGTTACAGCTGCGAACGTTGGCATCTATAATCCTGCTACCGAGCGTGGATGTCATCCATTGCGTAAGGAAGGATTCCACTCCTGACTGGGTCGTAGCTTCCTTAATGGCCTTAATGTGAACATTTTTGAAGGCCCCTTCTATATCTAAAAAGGTGGCTAGCGTAAACTGCTTGTAGTTAATCGTATGCTCAATCGTTCGCATTACCTCATGGGGGGCGGTTTCCGTGGACCTTCCCTTGAGATATTCATGTCGAGATCACGATGCACGAAACTGATGTGATTGCCTACGCTCCAACGCCTTTAGCAAGAACGATAAGAGACTAATTTGCTTTGTTGATTCACGGCCTCGTCTGCCTGTTTTGGGTATGAAAACCACCCGACCTCTTCGCTTCGGGGGATATAATTCAGTAGGAGACAGCTTCTGAAAATCTTCATTGGCCAGGAAGTCGACAGCTCCAGTGACTCGTGTTAGCAGAATCGGCTGTATGCCATCCAGGCCAGGAGACTTATAGGCCGAAAAGTTTCTTAAAACCTTTTCGCGGGTTATGATGCCTTTCGAGAGACCAGATGCTCAGCATGCAGCTTCTCCCAAATATCTACGCATTGATAACTGCTGGTGGGGAACTGTGTATTTGTAAGAAGATTCTGTCCAGCCCGTCAGCTTTTTTGATGAAAGTCGGGCAGGTGCTCCCTTTGGCCAGAATCTTGCAAATTCTAGCAAAGTCCTTCGTAGTTTCAATTGATTGACAGAAGTCCATCCAAGCGCTTTATAAGGCTGCCAGTATTTGTTGGTATAGCAGATATTGAAAATCGACGTAGTCATACTCCTAAGTTTACCAGAGTCTTCGCTCCACCACGAAGGGTGAACTTTTTTGCTCCGACTGATTGTGCAAGAGGCTTTCAGAAGACTAAAAAATGAACAACAACGTGATTAAGCACTCAATTGACCCGTAACTGAATGCGGCACCGGAATGTCGATAGCATTCCGCCCTCCCCAGCCCGCCCATCACCCATCCCGAAAAAGAAGTCGGCCACTGTTATGTAACTTATCTGAACTTTCCAAATACATTCGTATTCGTAGGCAGGCATCTTCAAAACACATTGCGTCTGTCAATCATTTTCGGAAGAATGAATTCGTCATCAAAAGTTCGCTCGCTACAAAGGAATTGTAATCGCTAATGTAAATGCGACTGCAAAATGTTACACCCCAAAAAAAAACAAAAAACCAAAACAAATTATTCAGATATTCTTGTGTAGCGCATGAGCAGATACATTCCGGCGTTCGGATGTACGTACACATGTATGCATTGCACAATCAAATGCGAAACAAGTTGTTCTGTCGCTCTCTCTCTCCTTTGTTGCGTTGCTAGGCTATAAAGAAAGACATCAAATCACATAACGAGCACAGTGCACAGAATAATTTGGAAAGAGAAAAATCGAGAGAGGGAGAAATTGTGTGTATGTGAGTACTAGCGTACGTCAGTTAATTGGCTCATCTTTGTAAACAAACCATCGACCTTTGCCGCCTACATGTGAGCTGAAAGTTGCGTTGCCTTCTTTCTTGGCGTTGCCGCCAGTTCTCGATCGCCATCCCTGCCCCACCCAGTCATTCTACGCAACTGACGAGAAGCGACGAGATATTGCCATGGTGGTGGTATTGGGTAGTAGCTTGCAGACTGGATATAATGCGACGCACCAATTGCGTGTTGGTGTGGCAGTGGCAGGGGCAGTGGCATAAGCAGCAGCACAGGAAGGAGCGTGAGGTGAGAATGCAAATTGTCCATGTGTTGTGTGTGATAGCAGAGAGAATTTTTTTTCTTTAATTTATCCCGTCGTTGCGAACGAGGCGAGAACAACAAAGGCCAGCCAGCCAGCCAGAGTTGGGTTGCGTTGTTGATAATGAGCAAGGAAGCAATGGCACCGGCGGCGGAGTGGTGGTACTCACTACAAGTGTTTCGGTTGATGGTGTGCCGGGTGCTGCTCTTGGTGTGGTGTGCGGATCGATGGCCGGTCACCAGCTTTGTGTGGCTGTGGCCTTGAGCGGAGCGTCAATCTGTCAAAAGCAGATGATAACAAAAATTATTGGCAGTGGCGGTGGCGGCAGTCGACTTTATTGGAATTACAGTATTCATATTTTTATGTGCGACGAATGTGCGAGGATTTGTATGTGTGTGTGTGTGTGTGTTGTAAGCAAACGCACTACGTCGTCACCACCGCCACCAGAACATGACTACACTTAAGTGGCTACGATTACATTATTACATCGTGCACTTAGCTGCGACTGTCATTGGTATGATTGGGGACCGACAATATGGGATGGAGAGTGATGCTCTGCAAGAGACCTTGAAATTAATTGCCAACGCCTCCTTAATACATAAAAGTTTGCATAGTGGATGGGTGTAACCAACCGTAAGGTTATGAACCTAACTGTAAGACGCACAACTGGATGATTCTTGTGACGCACGGAATCAAATCCCATCAAACGCCTAAGTCAACTGTGGCCTGGCCATATGGGATGGAGAGTGATGCTCTGCAAGAGACCTTGAAATTAATTGCCAACGCCTCCTTAATACATAAAAGTTTGCATAGTGGATGGGTGTAACCAACCGTAAGGTTATGAACCTAACTGTAAGACGCACAACTGGATGATTCTTGTGACGCACGGAATCAAATCCCATCAAACGCCTAAGTCAACTGTGGCCTGGCCATATGGGATGGAGAGTGATGCTCTGCAAGAGACCTTGAAATTAATTGCCAACGCCTCCTTAATACATAAAAATTTGCATAGTGGATGGGTGTAACCAACCGTAAGGTTATGAACCTAACTGTAAGACGCACAACTGGATGATTCTTGTGACGCACGGAATCAAATCCCATCAAACGCCTAAGTCAACTGTGGCCTGGCCATATGGGATGGAGAGTGATGCTCTGCAAGAGACCTTGAAATTAATTGCCAACGCCTCCTTAATACATAAAAGTTTGCATAGTGGATGGGTGTAACCAACCGTAAGGTTATGAACCTAACTGTAAGACGCACAACTGGATGATTCTTGTGACGCACGGAATCAAATCCCATCAAACGCCTAAGTCAACTGTGGCCTGGCCATATGGGATGGAGAGTGATGCTCTGCAAGAGACCTTGAAATTAATTGCCAACGCCTCCTTAATACATAAAAGTTTGCATAGTGGATGGGTGTAACCAACCGTAAGGTTATGAACCTAACTGTAAGACGCACAACTGGATGATTCTTGTGACGCACGGAATCAAATCCCATCAAACGCCTAAGTCAACTGTGGCCTGGCCATATGGGATGGAGAGTGATGCTCTGCAAGAGACCTTGAAATTAATTGCCAACGCCTCCTTAATACATAAAAGTTTGCATAGTGGATGGGTGTAACCAACCGTAAGGTTATGAACCTAACTGTAAGACGTACAACTGGATGATTCTTGTGACGCACGGAATCAAATCCCATCAAACGCCTAAGTCAACTGTGGCCTGGCCATATGGGATGGAGAGTGATGCTCTGCAAGAGACCTTGAAATTAATTGCCAACGCCTCCTTAATACATAAAAGTTTGCATAGTGGATGGGTGTAACCAACCGTAAGGTTATGAACCTAACTGTAAGACGCACAACTGGATGATTCTTGTGACGCACGGAATCAAATCCCATCAAACGCCTAAGTCAACTGTGGCCTGGCCATATGGGATGGAGAGTGATGCTCTGCAAGAGACCTTGAAATTAATTGCCAACGCCTCCTTAATACATAAAAGTTTGCATAGTGGATGGGTGTAACCAACCGTAAGGTTATGAACCTAACTGTAAGACGCACAACTGGATGATTCTTGTGACGCACGGAATCAAATCCCATCAAACGCCTAAGTCAACTGTGGCCTGGCCATATGGGATGGAGAGTGATGCTCTGCAAGAGACCTTGAAATTAATTGCCAACGCCTCCTTAATACATAAAAGTTTGCATAGTGGATGGGTGTAACCAACCGTAAGGTTATGAACCTAACTGTAAGACGCACAACTGGATGATTCTTGTGACGCACGGAATCAAATCCCATCAAACGCCTAAGTCAACTGTGGCCTGGCCATATGGGATGGAGAGTGATGCTCTGCAAGAGACCTTGAAATTAATTGCCAACGCCTCCTTAATACATAAAAGTTTGCATAGTGGATGGGTGTAACCAACCGTAAGGTTATGAACCTAACTGTAAGACGCACAACTGGATGATTCTTGTGACGCACGGAATCAAATCCCATCAAACGCCTAAGTCAACTGTGGCCTGGCCATATGGGATGGAGAGTGATGCTCTGCAAGAGACCTTGAAATTAATTGCCAACGCCTCCTTAATACATAAAAGTTTGCATAGTGGATGGGTGTAACCAACCGTAAGGTTATGAACCTAACTGTAAGACGCACAACTGGATGATTCTTGTGACGCACGGAATCAAATCCCATCAAACGCCTAAGTCAACTGTGGCCTGGCCATATGGGATGGAGAGTGATGCTCTGCAAGAGACCTTGAAATTAATTGCCAACGCCTCCTCAATACATAAAAGTTTGCATAGTGGATGGGTGTAACCAACCGTAAGGTTATGAACCTAACTGTAAGACGCACAACTGGATGATTCTTGTGACGCACGGAACCACATCCCATCAAACGCCTAAGTCAACTGTTGGCCTGGCCAGTTTTCGTACCACCACCTCTCTCTCCCTCTCTCTTTATCTCGGCAAATGCCTAAATGTTGCAACAACACCAACTCCAACATGTGACGTGCGTCAATGGAATGTGCGTCTTCGCTGAGCCGTGCCTCGCCGCCAGTGTAAACAAAAAAAATATCATCGTCGGTTGCAGTAATTAGTTCTCCTGTCCCCGTCCAGTTATTTTGTTCATTGTCCGTAGGAGGTACTAGGTATAGGTAGGTACATATGAAGAGTGGTGGATCCCACTGCACTTGCGAGGTCCACAATCAGCGTTAGAGTGCGGCGCTATTTTATACCACATAACTCGAGAGACTTAATATTTCAAGAGCTATTATATTAACTTGCGTGTGTCTGTCTTTCTCTCAATTCCACGATAGCCGATCACAAGTCCATGTTGAGAAAGGAGGAGTGGAGTAGCAAAAAATCGTTAATCAACCAGGTCCAGCGCATCCTAACCCTATATATGGGTATGGTGCGGGGCTTTACCGCGAAAGATCAATAAAAGGGCCGCGGGAACTTAAGAGTATGCCCAGGGATGGGCAATGTCTTCGTAATTAAGCGACCCTGAATGGGCTATTATTGGTACTTAGAGATAATTCTTTTGAAGTAACTCTTCGTATTTAGTGGCTCATTCTAGCACCGTTTGACAGTGGAGTGCCTAGAATAGTAATATTATAGGCGGCCTAGGAATGCTTGGTTGTGCTTGCTTTAAAGTCCTAGTAGTAAATGACACGTTTTGATGTTCAGGGTCTGCTTTGCAATCGCTCAGGCACTCATAACTGAACGAACCAAGATTGCCTTTTGTACCACGGGAGATGTCTTGCCCAACGGACCGGTTTGACCGTAGGGTTGACCGGGTCTGTGGACAACTTTGAATGCAGACCTAGTTTGTTCTTGGGATGTAACGTGGGGGCTGTGGTTTATTACCCAAATGCGGGTAGAGCACATAATTGGTAACATCAGCGTTGTCCCTCGTGTTACCATCTATTGTAAATCAGTGGACCCTCCTGATGTTACCGGTACGATAATGTGCTCGGCGAGGAGTTGCTCATCATACAACCGATTGTCGTCATCCCTTAAATCAGCATGTGTGTAAGATAGGCTCAGCTCTTACCAATGAATACTGGTACATCATATATATCATGGTCGCTGATTGTCGTTAACAATTCATGTCTGAAGAGGACCGTGGCATTATGCCTTCGTTGGCGGTGGCCGCATAAATCTGAAGATCTGAAGACTGTTCCTGTTCGTGTTGAGAAAGGAGGAATGGGGGAGCAGAACCTCGTTAATCAACCATGGGGCATCAGTCCTGGACGATGTACACGCCATGCTGGGACCCTAGTCAGGGTTCTGACACCGTGGTGGTGTCCAGCTGCATCCTAACCACCTGCTTGGGTTTTACTACGGAAGATAAATAGAATGGACCGCGGTTATTTAAAGTATGCTCAAGGATGGGCAATGTCTTCGTACCTTAGCGACCCAGAATGGGCTACTAGTACTTAGAATGTCTAGAATGGGCACTGTCTTCGTATTTAGTAGGTTTGTCGTACACTACAGGACCGTGATGTGCCTGGGATAGTTTCTATCGTAGGCAGCCTAGGATAGCTTGCTATCCTACTAACAAATGATGGGGTTCGAGGTGCCGGACAATGTGCTGCCAGGGTTAGGTTTGCTTCGCCCAGGCACTCACACCTAACGAAGCAGATGATAACAAAAATTATTGGCAGTGGCGGTGGCGGCAGTCGACTTTATTGGAATTACAGTATTCATATTTTTATGTGCGACGAATGTGCGAGGATTTGTATGTGTGTGTGTGTGTTGTAAGCAAACGCACTACGTCGTCACCACCGCCACCAGAACATGACTACACTTAAGTGGCTACGATTACATTATTACATCGTGCACTTAGCTGCGACTGTCATTGGTATGATTGGGGACCGACAATATGGGATGGAGAGTGATGCTCTGCAAGAGACCTTGAAATTAATTGCCAACGCCTCCTTAATACACAAAAGTTTGCATAGTGGATGGGTGCAACCAACCGTAAGGTTATGAACCTAACTGTAAGACGCACAACTGGATGATTCTTGTGACGCATGGAATCACATCCCATCAAACGCCTAAGTCAACTGTTGGCCTGGCCAGTTTTCGTACCACCACCTCTCTCTCCCTCTCTCTTTATCTCGGCAAATGCCTAAATGTTGCAACAACACCAACTCCAACATGTGACGTGCGTCAATGGAATGTGCGTCTTCGCTGAGCCGTGCCTCGCCGCCAGTGTAAACAAAAAAAATATCATCGTCGGTTGCAGTAATTAGTTCTCCTGTCCCCGTCCAGTCATTTTTGTTCATTGTCCGTAGTAGGTACTAGGTATAGGTAGGTACATATGAAGAGTGGTGGATCCCACTGCACTTGCGAGGTCCACAATCAGCGTTAGAGTGCGGCGCTATTTTATACCACATAACTCGAGAGACTTAATATTTCAAGAGCTATTATATTAAATTGCGTGTGTCTGTCTTTCTCTCAACTCCACGATAGCCGATCACAAGTCCATGTTGAGAAAGGAGGAGAGGAGTAGCAAAAAATCGTTAATCAACCATAATTACGACACCGTGATGGGGTCCAGCGCATCCTAACCGGGTGTGGGTATGGTGCGGGGCTTTACCGCGAAAGATAAATAAAAGGGCCGTGGGAACTTAAGGTATGCCCAGGGATGGGCAATGTCTTCGTAATTTAGCGACCCTGAATGGGCTATTATTGGTACTTAGAGATAATTCTTTTGGGGTAACTCTTCGTATTTAGTGGCTCATTCTAGCACCGTTTGACAGTGGAGTGCCTAGAATAGTAATATTATAGGCGGCCTAGGAATGCTTGGTTGTGCTTGCTTTAAAGTCCTAGTAGTAAATGACACGTTTTGATGTTCAGGGTCTGCTTTGCAATCGCACAGGCACTCATAACTGAACGAACCAAGATTGCCTTTTGTACCACGGGAGATGTCTTGCCCAACGGACCGGTTTGACCGTAGGGTTGACCGGGTCTGTGGACAACTTTGAATGCAGACCTAGTTTGTTCTTGGGATGTAACGTGGGGGCTGTGGTTTATTACCCAAATGCGGGTAGAGCACATAATTGGTAACATCAGCGTTGTCCCTCGTGTTACGATCTATTGTAAATCAGTTGTACGGGAGTTGGGTTCCGCCCACAGATGAGGTCGATCTCCTTGGAGGTTAGATGAGTCTGGGCCAACTTTTGTTTGAGGACCCAGTTTCGTTCTGGGCTTGACCTACGTAGCGGCTTGTGGTTTACTACCCGAATGCGGGTAGAGCACAGTATTGGTAACATCAGAGGTGTCCCTGGTGTTACCAATTTTGGTAACTGATGTTACCGGTGCGATGATGTGCTCTCTGTGGAGTTGCATATCTCAACCGGTTGTCGTGAACCAAAGATTGGCAAAAATTTAGGTAGGTCCTGCGCTAACCAATGAGTAATTACTGGCACATCTGTCTAAGATGGACGTTGATTGTCGTATAACTAATCCGTGTCCGAAGAGGACCGTAGAATTATGCCCTCTGTTGGCGTTGTTCACGTTAATCGTAAGACATTTCATGTCTGTCTCTGCATGGCATGGCTTAGTTTCCGAAATTCCATTCCCTCATGACCGTATTCCAAAATGGGCTGGTGCGCTCATTGGACCCACACACCTAGATGAAGTTCTCTATTAGCAATAGATGTAGATAGATTTTGCAATAGACAGCCTAACTGCTACTACGTCAACTCTACGGAATCGTTGGACTCAGACTAGCGGAAACAATGGTTGATCTTAAATTTCATTCTTCGTGTACCTATTTCTAGCGGGCTGCCTTCTTCGTAAACTGTAAGTTGCGAGTTGCATTGATTCTTCGTAAGTAGGTTCATGGTTGAGTGAAGTTAGCAATTCTTGAAACGCAAAGGGTGTTTTCCTAAAGTCGGCCTTTAGCAACTGGATCAAAAAAATTGATCACAAGATTGGGCCACAAACGAACCAACACACACACACACAAATACATCCGGACGCGAACTTAATAATAAAAGATAGAAAATTTCCATTTTGGTGAGACTCAACACCTTCTCATCATAAAGATGCAATTTTCCGATCGGTTACACGACCAGCAGGTTTAAGATAGATACGAGTATCTATTGTATCTAGATATGTAAATACGTAAAGTGGAACTGAATTGCGAGCGTGTTTGGTCGGTTGTTGTTGTTGTTGTTCATCCTTGGTGTTGTGTGAAGTGAAATGCAATGAGATTAGAAATGGCAATGGCAACACAGCGGCGACAGACAACTTTCTTTTTCACAATAAGTGCTGTGTTGGGGGGGGGGGGGTGACGGAACGGACGACTGATGGCGAACTGGTATTTTCAAAGCAACGCTGCTAACACAGATACACACACACACACACACACACACACACTAAATAATCTAAACACACAGTGTGTCATCAGTACGTACGTAACATTACGCCGTGAGCAAATTTTCTTCTTTCTAATTTTCTAATGCAACAACAACAGCAAAACCGTTTGAAAGTTAGCGTCCATAATATTTTTGCGCTGCATTGGACGAGGAGGGGAGGAGGGAGGACCATATCCCCCCGAAAGCAAACAACAAGAAAATTAAAATAAATTGACTTCGATACGAAATGTAGGTAGGTAGGTAGGTAGGTAGATACTCGTATCTATGTTTGCAGTGCATTACATTATCATTTATGTATCCATGCAGTTGAAACTTGAAAAGTAGAACATGCTGCACATAGAGTGCGAGTGCAGTTTCATCTGTCAGCTGGATGGATGCATTGCGGTACACGACGAGAGCTCCAAAGATACTTACTCGTATGGTCGTACGGTCGGTCGGTCGGGTCGGTCTTACATAGTGAAATCATATGCAGTTCGTTCGTTCGTTAATAATGGGATTTTCTCCTCTTCAGCGTGGCGGTTTGCATTCAAGTTTTTGAGTTCCTGCCACACTTCCTCTCGCTGTCGCCCTAGCCCTCTCACCCTCTATGTCTCTCCAGCTAATAGGTATATAGTTTTGCTTTCACTTGGCAAACCATAATCGAGCGGCTTAGAGTATAAATTTGCTTTCAGTTGGCACACACAAGCAAATACTCACACAAACACGTACACACACAAAACCAAAATCCGTCATTGCCGGTCTCAAGCCCGGATGGAAAAATGTGGAAGTAACATCCCGTCAGCTAACCTTGGTGATAGCACCTTAGTCAGAGTTACGGCCGACAAAGATGGATTCACTGTCACCCTCTTGTGCATGGGGAAAACGTTAGTCGCCGAGGCTCTGACAACAGAGTATTTACCAGCGGTATAACTCCCAACTAGCCCAGTGGAAAAGCCGTGGCCAACGAGTAAGTAGCCCAGTAAGGTCTTAATTATGATATCCGGGAAGCAACATTTTGCTTTGTCAACCAGAATTCTGAGCGAGCAAATCTGTAATATCTGCAATTGATAGCATAAAACATCTTTTAAGCTATCGGCGTTCAGATTTAACGATGAGAAGGCAAAGAAGCCGATTAGTAATCACACATCTTCGTAAACCTACACCCTGGATAAAAGCTACGCTCGAGGCAAAAAGAAAGCAGCCAATAGATAGCCAGACGCCCAATGCAAAGCTTCTATAGAAGCAAAAGTCGATTTAAAAGGCAGAAGGCTAATGCTGACGGGACCAACGAGGGTAGAAAGCCATATAACATCTCTGTGGGAGTCCCACAAGAATCAGTGCTAGGTCCTGTCTTTTTTTTTATATTTCGCACACGCGTAAAGGGATTTTGCATCCTTATAATGGTCGGCTATAAGCTTGGAACAGCGTGGCGGTTAAAGAAAAGGAGGAATATTATGTACTATGGAAACCTAAGACTACCATTTGGATTCGCTGACGAAATTGCCGTTGTTACCATATTGGTACAAAGAACAAGAGTCAGCTACGAACGAAGCAGTTTTTTAAATCACAAAGACTGGCTAGTATCTGCCGGTCTAGAATGAGTTGATCACAAAACGGAAGCGTTCTTGATAAACCATCCGGAATAAGGTGGAATACATTGTACGTGCAGACTATTAGATCAAATACCTGAAAGTAATGCTCGACAATAGGCCCTGTTTGAAAATACACCTGGACAACTCGCGAAAAAAGGCAGCGTCTCAGGTGCCGGCAGCATTAACTGCGATACTGCCAAACGTCGGAGGAACGGAATATCCAAGGAGGATCGTAATGTTCAGAGTAAAAAGTACTCAATCCTTCTTTATGCAGCCCCATTTTGGCGGAATCACTGGCGACTATGGAAATAAGAAGACACCTATAATCTTAATACAGATTTAAGGCCACTAAGGACGATCAGCGGTTTCCGAACGATCTCCGATGATACAGCCCTCGTTATAGCAGGAATGGGTTGCAGTAGATATCCTCGAATTGCATTTTGATTATGCGTCTGTTGGATCACGGAGGACAAAAAGGCCAACTCGATGACCGCATGGCAATCTCGTTGGTACATAAGTTTAAAAAGGTAGCTGGACCTACAAGCTGATGTCGATCTCGGGCACTGAGGCATGGACAAGCCAATCTCACGGTAACTGTAAGTTCTGAAGGAATGTCAAAAAGTCAGAATAGGTCTGAACTTCAGAAAATGTCTGAATGAAAGTAAAAAAAGTTCTGAAGAAAGTCTGAAAGTCAGAAAATGTGTGAAGGAAAGTCAGAAAAGTTCTGAAAAAAGTCTGAAAGTCAGAAAATGTCTGAAGGAAAGTCAGAAAAGTTCTGAAAAAAGTCTGAAAGTCAGAAAATGTCTGAAGGAAAGTCAGAAAAGTTCTGAAGAAATTCTGAAAGTCAGAAAAGGTCTGAAGGAAAGTCAGAAATGTTCTGAAGAAAGTCTGAAAGTCAGAAAATGTCTGAAGGAAAGTCAGAAATGTTCTGAAGAAAGTCTGAAAGTCAGAAAATGTCTGAAGGAAAGTCAGAAATGTTCTGAAGAAAGTCTGAAAGACAGAAAACGTCTGAAGGAAAGTCAGAAAAGTTCTGAAGAAAGTCTGAAAGTCAGAAAATGTCTGAAGGAAAGTCAGAAATGTTTTGAAGAAAGTCTGAAAGTCAGAAAATGTCTGAAGGAAAGTCAGAAATGTCCTGAAGAAAGTCTGAAAGTCAGAAAAGGTCTGAAGGAAAGTCAGAAATGTTCTGAAGAAAGTCTGAAAGTCAGAAAATGTCTGAAGGAAAGTCAGAAAAGTTCTGAATGCACCCAAATCAACCTGAGCTACCTGAAGCAACCTTTATCCTCCACTCCCAGCAAAAGATGAAATCGCTATCGCGATCAACGCACTAAAGAACAACAAGGCTGTAGGATTAAATGGTAATCTTGCAGAGCTTCCGCGATCCGCTCTAACAACATCAGCAGAGCTTTTTTATATCCTCTTGTAGAGAGAGCTTGTGAGGCAGAAAGTGTGGAAGAAGAGAATGATTGCCAAGCTCCCTAATTTAATGGTCTGACAGAGAGGCTTCGTCGGATACATGATTTGGAGATTGCGGTCAAGTCCCTTTTCGCGAATCGCATTTAGGGTTGGTTGTTTTGGATCCCTTAGCTAGTATATCTACATTACTACTAATAAGACTTTCTAAAAGACACTCACCACTTCTATTGATGTCGCTGCTGCCCAAGACCTCATGATGTTCATTTGCATTGCATCCTATGAGATACTGTCTGTCGTCGACACCGGGGAAATATGCTGAAGCACTCACGATGTTCTGTGTTCCCCTCTCGGTCGGAACTTCAATCAGAGAGACCTGGTGGCCCTCGTTATGAATTCGGGAATAGGAAGAAAGTTGATGTTCGGGCTGATCAAACAGGCCGCCATTGGCACTGTCTCCCCGCATTTACAGATCAACTTACTTGTCCCGTTCCGTAAACATTGATAATAACCCAAGACTCTTGGGCGAACCGCTTGCTGAGGGTAGCGGAAGCGCTCTTCGAGTGATGCCGGTTCGCCTGTAATACCCTGATGGAGCTCATTAGTCCAGCCTGAATGCTGAAGTTGAATGGGTGGCTTTGGCAAAAGCAAGAGCACTCTCTCTATCCTTCCCCATGCGTAACGCATGTTTAAGTCGCCTTCCCTCTAGGGAGTTCCATTTAATGAATCCACCTCGATGTTGCTGGATCAGTAGCCCATCTTATGACTTCCCAATAGAAGAGCATTCAGATTTCTCCGAGATGACGCTACATGCATCAAACGATTGTGGATTCGTCAGAATCAGAAGTTTGACAGTTCTAACGCCCTCGCTAGTTTCATTTGGGGCTCATATGGCTACGCCGTTTGATCTCTGGGTAGGGTTCGGCTGCTCACCAGCAGACCTAGCAATTGAGGCCTTTCGAAGTATACCTTACCGTTTCAAATTTTAGACGCAGCTTTCCAGGCCTTAAACTTGATCTCCTTCACCGTTCCCCTTAGCTTTAGGTGTTAGTTTTGAGTCCTTATCTTTAGTTGTAGTCTTCAATGCTGATAGTTTTAGGTTAGGTTGCGTTGGCAGCTAATGCTTACTTAGACCATTCGCGGTCCTTTGTGTTACCACAGGATCTTATACCTTTCCCATTTTCAGAGGATCCATTTAGAGCTCTTAGTGAATCGAAGTATATCTCGCACTTTGCCGTTTTAACCGCTTACCTAAGTGTTTGTGCCTTCTGTGCATTAGTGCCGGACATGAGCAGAGAAGATGTTCTATGGTCTCCTCCTCCTCCTCCTCGTCCATGCAGCTTCTGCAGAAGTCATTTTATTCGACACTCATCCTTCTCGCATGTTTCCCTAGAAGGCAGTGTCCTGTCATTATCCCTACAACCGTTCTTAGTTCATGTCTTTGTCAAAATAAGTGCAGTTGAGCGCTTCAAGTAGTCCAGCTTCGGCCTTCGACCTGTCCTGAAATATTGCAAGTGTCGGCGTTTTCCCACCTTACATTTGGTATTTTTTCTGCCCTTTTCCAAAGCTCAAGTTTCAGTTTCGCGATAGGAGTCCCTAACGTCTAGCTAACTCGTCCGCCCTGCAGTTCCCCTCAACATCTGTGTGGCCCGGGACTCATCTCGTTAAGAGATAAGTGATAAGCTCAACGCCACCTTAGATTTCAGTGAGACCGCGTCCAACGATTTGATGGCCGCCTGACTATCCACGTAAATGATAATCTTCTTTGAAGATAGTACATTTTGCTTCAGCCAACTCATAACCTCTTCAATGGCGCTATCACCTCAGCCTGGTATACGCTGCAGCGATCAGGTAGACGGACAGAGATGCTTACTTGTCACAGAAGACTCCTGCTTCTACTTTACCGTCTAGCTTAGAGCCATCCGTGAAAAACGGTTACGGATCCACTCTTCCAGTCTTTTCTGGAGGGTATTGTTGTCCGAAAACCTTTTTGAAAGCATAACACTGGGGTTATGTAATCAAGTTCCGTCAGCTCCTGCTTTAGCGATTTAGTTATGGTGGAGTGCGTGCCCCTGTGGAAGACTTTTCCACTGATTGACACAGCTAACAGTCGCGTAGCTGTAATTGCCACTTTCTGTTTGCCAAATATATCTAGTGGGATAACCTCTAGAGCGCGAATTGGTGTAGATCTCAGCGCCCCGCTTATAAGCATACAGACCGCTCTTTGTACCTTACTGCTGATAGTTTTAGTTTGGGTTTCGTATAAGCCGAATAAATTTGGGGCTGTTGCCCCCACCACCATTAATTCTAAGCTCTCATTAACAGCTAAATTGGCTTAAATTCATTAGAATGTTCTCGGATGTTTGTCGGACTTTTGACGAGGAGTGCGACTATTTTTGGGATACGAAACGTACTTCCAAACTTCTGTTCAGACTACTATCCACCACGCAGAGACGCAGAGCACAGCGTCGCCCAACCTTACTGGTACTTAGCCTAGAAATTACAGGTCAGACGACTGTTCAAAGGGGAAAAAACGTGTCTTACATTTGAAAGGAGACACAGTTGGGAAACTCACAAAGAAAACACAAACGACAAATTAGCGCAGCTCTCCCAGGTTTGTTGGTTTGTGTTGTTGTTGTTGTTGTTGTTGTGCACACTTACATAAATGTACATAATGTGTTATGTACCGACCAACATAAGTTCTACACAATGCAATATAATTCATAACCAGTCCGTCAGCGTCACGTGAGACCAACGCCGAGCAGAAGTGGCTCTAGGGCAACAACGACGACAACAGCAGAGCAGCAAAAATGTAAAAGAAAATTGCAATTTAGCCTCAACCGTGACGTGATGCACAAAGTGAAAAGCGGTCTTTGTTGGTGTGTGTGTGTGCATGGTGCACGCCGCATTCAATGTGGCGTGAAAGTAACCTAAATTGGAACGGAACGACTGACTGACGACTCTCTTGTGGAAAACGACACAAGAAAATAAAAACAAAACCCGTACTTAGCTCAGTTTTCTGCATGGCTTGTTTATGGGTGTGCATGTAAACACACGGCCATACGTCCCAACTAAACGCCAAATAGAAATGAAACTGTGGGCCAAACCAACAACAACAACAACAACAATTGCGCTTAACATTTTGCTGCAATGCATTTGCCCGCATTTCCCACCACCACCGCACCCCGCCCATCAATTGGTTGGCGCTTACCATCCATCTAACCCAAGTGCCTAGCAGGCTGGCAATTGTGGCCTACTTTTGGCCTTCTTTTCCCAGTGCACTTTTGGAAAATGACTGTCACTGTCACTGGCGTTATTTGCTGTGTCTTGTGTGTGTGTGTGTGTCTCTTGGTAATAAATTCACGAACGGAATTGAAAGGAGTAATAACGGTGGCAGTAGCAATCGAGGCTTAGAGTTGCGGTGGTAGGGTGGTGAGCCGAGCTTTTTTTTTTTTATTACTCACGAGTGTTTTTTTTCTTTGTGTTGCAGCACAAAAACTGGGTCACAAAAAGCTGGACAGTTTTTTTTATGGAAATTGTTGCGATATTCTTTTTTTTTTTAAAAAAAGGAGGGCTTATAACAACATCGGTTTATAGAAATGAACGCTGTGTAAGTGGCCAGCCTAAAAATTCTCCTGCCCAAACTCAATGGTTAGAGACTCACTGGCTAACTCAGAAGCGAAAATCTCGGCTCATAGACAGTAAACTCCGCTGGAAGTCGATTGGTCGAATCTAGGTGGCTAAGAAGGCATTGGTAGAAAATATGGAGTACAGCCGAGGATGGCTCTGTGGCTGTTGATGATGATGATGATGATGATGAAAAATGGGAGCACTGCCACACACTGACGAGTGCTATAGAGACAGTTCATACCTGTTCCTATAGCATCCCCTGTCTTATCAACTTAATGATATGGTGTGGGTTCAGTGAATTCCTTGCAGACTCCAAGATCGCGTGAGTTCCCATGTGGCCTCTCCTCTGTCGGATCGTTGCTCCACATTTGTTGAGAAGGTGCCACGGCGTGTCTTCCGCTTCCCCACAAAGCCTGCAGTTGCCATGCTCTTCTAATTTTAATTTCTTTAGGTGACCCATCAATCTACAATGTTCTGCTAGGAAACCCGTAATGATTCTCACACTCACGTTACTTCTACTAAGTCCCAATATCGAGCGAGACCTCTTTGGGTCATAGTTCTCCATCATTTCATTTCATTTTATTTCAATCGAGGTTATTTTATACAATTACCGTGTAAGTAAAAAAGAAAGCAGTCTGGGAGAAGAATCTCATTCTAGAGGAACTAGAGGAGTACAGAGAGCGAGGAGTTCTATATACCTATACACCGCGTTGCACATACTGCAAAGACAAAGAGGGTGGTAATCTGATCGCCGATCTCAAAGGCATCTTAGAGCGATGGGAAAAGCACTTTCATGAGTTGCTCAATGGCCAGCTAACTGAGGAATTGGAGGATCCACCAATGACCAAGCCACCAAACGGAGACGAAGATAGCATTGCGATAAATCGGCTCAAAAATAATAAGGCCCCGGGATCTGATGGTATCCCAGCGGAGCTGATTAAAACAGGAGGCCCCGCAATACACCAAGCAATTCATGAACAAATAGTGCAAGTATGGGAGGAAGTAGCGATGCCAGAAGACCGGTGATGAGGCATCCTGTGCCCCATACATAAGAAGGGAGATATCACAAAATGCAGCAAATTATCGTGGTATAACGTTGTTGAGTACCACGTATAAGATTTTCTCCTCTATCCTTCAAGACAGGATAGCCCCATACGCTAAAGTCATCATTGATCCATACCAGTGTGGCGGCTTCATTCCAGGCAAATCAACAAATGATCAGATTTACACTTTTAGGCAGGTAATGGAAAACTCACTACACCGTCTTTTCATAGAGACTTTAAAGCCGCCTGTTAAAGCATAGCCAGAGTATAACTTTATAAAGTCATGAGAGAGAATTCGGCATCCAAAATAAACTGACACGACTATGTAGGTTGACCATAGGACTAATGTTATAAACACTTATAACGGGCTCCGACCACGGCTTACGCAGACGACATTGACATCGTTGATAGAAGCCGAAGAGCTGTACGGGAAGCTTTCATCAGGATCGAGCAGGCAGCACGAAATTTGGGGCTGCACATAAATGAGAGCAAAACGAAGTACATGGTGGCCACGTCTGTGAGTAGTCGAAGATCCAACATTGGTACCGCTGTTAAGATAGTGGAGCGCTAATTTGAAGTACAGTGCAATCTTTTAATTATCTCGGGACAACTGTAGAAATACGCGAACGGTTGCTTAAAGCCAACAAAGTCTACTATAGTCTGTCAAGACTCTTCAAATCCAGGATCTTAACCATAACATCCATGATGCTGCTGGTATATAAGACAATGGTCATACCAGTACTTAAATATGGATCCGAGACTTTGGGTGCTTAGCAAAAAGCATTCTGACATCTTAGCCGCGCTCCAGAGAAAAGTATTACGAAGAATTGTTGGCTCCATCGTATGTGAAGATGGATAATGATGAGATCTATGTCGACATCGTTAAGAGAATTAAGCTCGGTAGGCTTCGGTGGGTAGGACACCTAGCTCGCATGAGTGAAGACGATCATGCTCGGAAAGTCCTTTGCGGTTGGATGTATGGAACACGACAGCGAGGCCGGCCAAGCCTACGCTGGAATGATGGCGTAGATCAGGACGCCCAAAGTTTAGGGATGCCAAACTGGGTGACATCAGCTCGAAATCGGAACCGATGGAGAGATTTTTTGATGAAGGCCGGGACTGGACACCAGTTGTATAGCCAAATATTATGATGACAATGCAGGCACACTGTAAAGCAAGTAAATGTAAATGTCGGGTACAAACTTTTATGTATACATCGAAACAGGCCCGTTTATTATTTTGTAATAAACGCCAAAATATCAGTCTTTGAGGTCGGGCCTCATTTTCAAAGTATTTTCTCTTTTTTTCACGCTTTTCGTCAAATCGCGTGGGATATCAAAACGGGCCGCTGACATTGAGCTGCTCACAAAATTTTAGCACTCTAGGTCGTGCGAAAGGTTGTTAAAAAGACCACAAAAAAACGAGAAAATGGTGCAATTTTATACCAGCACACGCGCCACACACGAAACGTGACACGCGTCATACGTGGAATATAAAAAAATGCTATTTTGGTCTTTGACACTCTCTTGGTCGTGCGGACGGTGGTTAAAAAGGACCTCAAAGTGGTCGAAAATACAGACAAAAAGGGGTCAAGTCAAGGTTAATAAAAGTTTTTAATAAAAACAACCCATAAAAAAACAATTCATAAAAATTAAAATTGTTCATGTAAGTCCTCTAATACATATCTGTGCAAAGTTTTAAGGAAATCGGGTTAATTTTTAAAAAACTTATATGTACGACCATCGGGTCTCAGGGCAGGGTACAAAAAGTTTCGTCCGTCAGCGATACATATGTGTTAAAAATTAGAAGAAAATAGGACTGATTTTTAAAAAAAAGTATATGGGCACCCCCCGGCCCCAGGTCCCGATCACGATCACAAACCAAAACAAGAAACCATTAGGTAATGGCTGCCAAATCTTCATTTAAACTACAAACAAGATCCTCTATAAGGCCTATAGGCCTCGAAAGGTAAATTTGAGCGTCATCATCACCAGCATAAAGGTCGAAAGTTGCACTTGAATGTTGAAAGTAAGCCGTTTATATAAATACAGAATAGAACTGGCCCCAAAAAAGAGCCTTGCTGCACACCAGACTCACACATGTGATAGACATGTGTTTAAAATTTGAAGAAAATCGGGATTATTTTTAAAAAATGTATATGGGGAACCATCAGGCCTTTGGGCCCGATCAGTCCAAAAATTTGACAAAAAGTTTTGTCCATTGGAGATACTCTCTCTCTCTCTCTCTCTCTGGCTTTCACATCCCATGAAGGGATTTTGCCCCGCCCGCACTAAGGACCTCCATCCGTCTCTGTCCATCGCTCTCGTCCTCCAGTTTCGACATCCTAGTGCATGTAGATCGTGTTCGACGTCGTCACGCCAGTGCAGTCGGGGTCTTACTCTACGACGCACACCGGCTGGTTGTTGATGGAGCACTTTATTGGTCATTCGTTGCTGTGGAGACCGTGTAACGTGGCCGAGCCATCTAACTCGATTGGATTTGATGAATCCGATAATATCGCAGCCTCCAAGAAGCTGCCTTATCTTATGGTTCATACGAATCCGATATTCGTTGTCCGCGACTTTAATTGGACCAAAGATTGAGCGAATGATCTTTCTTTCGAAGGTAGATAACAATCTACAATCGCTAGAGGTCATGGTCCAGCTCTCGCTTCCGAAAGCCAGCACAGGTCTTATGAGTGCTTTATATACATAGTGCGAGCTTGCACAACTGCGACAGATGTTTAGATCGCAAAAATTTTGATTGGGCATAGAAAACTCGTCGTCCGGCAGCGATTCGGGCTTTTATTTCTGCCTGCATATCATTCGACGATGCTATAACTGACCTGAGGTATTTAAAGTTTTCGACGCTATCAAAGTTATGGTCGCCAGTTGCGAGATTTACCATGGAGATGTTCCTGGGTGTTGATAGAAATGTTGTTTTGTTGCTGTTCACCTCAAATAGAGACGCAAAGATTGTATATATTTGTGGCAAGAGTAGCGCCTCCGAGCTTGATAAATTCTGCGGGGATTCCGTCGAGACCGGGTGCCTTTCCATTTCTTAATCTACTAATAGCTGCATCTACTTCCTCTACTGTGGGATATTCGACGAAGATCTGTTCACCTGGAGGAGCTATTGCTCTAATTGGGGGGGGGGGGGGGGGTCACTTCGTCATTCCGATTAAGCAGATTTTGAAAGTAGGTTTGCCATACTGAGAGAACATCAGCCACGTTTGTTCTCAGCTCTCCATTTTGTACTTCGTGGGTGGAAGTCTTTAAGTTAAGTTTCTGGCGTTAGCAAAACAGTCCCTTGAGTTTCCTATTTCCGCTTGGAAGCTGATGTTTTCGATGCATGATCTCATATGATCGCGCTTCTTTTGTCGGAGGTATTTAGTCGTGGCTTTCCTAGCACGGAGATATTCTGCTAGAGTGCTTCTAGTGTTGCGAGCCAACCATTTTTCACGAAGCTTCCGTTTATTTTCGACGACCCTTCGGCATTGATCATCGAACCAATCATTGCGTGACCTCGGAGGTCTTCTTCCGATGGTACTTTGCGCCGCGGTGGTTATAGCTGACTGTATAGCGCGCCACTGCTCCTGGATGTTGGGAGGAGCTTCTTCGTTTTATTGGACCGGTCTAATTAATTACTGACATCTGATTTGTACCTCTGCAGTGACGCTTGGTCTTTTAAAGTATCGATATTCCATCGAACTGTCCTTTGTGCTTCTCTGTTGAACGTAGATGACAGTTTTCACTTATACTTAAATATGACAAGCACATGATTGCTGCCCATGTCTGCACCTCTATGGGACCTGACGTCGGATAGGCTGGTTGAGTGTCTCTTATTGTAGATATATGTTTGTATGAAATTTGAAGAAAATCGGGTACTTTTCTTTATAAAATTTGTATGGATGCCCCACGACCCCGGGGCCGGATCACTTCCAAAATATCATAGAAAGTGTTGTCATCGGATATACACAAGTGTACAGAATTTGAAGAAAATCGGGCTTCGGGAAGTGGGTAAAAAATTTATCGCAAGATTCCACCACCTAACGAACGAACGAAAGAAAGAACGACAGGGCGGAGTTGGCCCGAAGAAGTCAACGGTGAAGGCGACCCCAGTTTCGGTTAATAAACGCTTTCTTTGTGACAATACGCACAAATATACACGCATTAGCGTATTTTTCTAAACATTTCGATGCCGTATCTGCGCACCTAGAGCACTTTATCTTAGAATGCCACACCCCCCCCAAAAAAAATTTTGTCACAATAAGATTTCACGGAGGAAGCACAAATTTTCGCCCAATCGATATTTGGCCAAAATGATTTTCATAATCTCCGGCGGTAGGTAGCGACGAATTATTGGGGAAGCACAACAATGCGAGAAATGACGACAACAATTGGCCGCCGCCGCAGAAAAAAGACAACACAAACAACAATCGCGGCCTTGACCCTGCCAAAAAGTGGAACAAATTGGGTGAGACGACGACGTGAACGTAGTTCGTCATGTGCGTGCGTCCGTCTGTGTGTATATGTTCGGCACAATATGCAAATCGCCCAATAAACCAACATCACCGAAAACAACAACAACAACAGCTGTTGCTCTGTTTTTGGGATTTTTTTAGTGCTGCTGTTGTTGTTGTTATCTCTCACGTGGTTTTTTCTTTGTTTTGTTTGTTTCTGCCTCCATGACTGAGTGGAGTGGAGTGCATTGGCTTTGATTTTGGCTTTTGTGTTATTTGTCTTATTATTCATAGCGCTCTGGTCGGCTTGCCTGCCCGCCCGTCCGCTAGTCAGGCAGTAAATGACAAAAGCGGTTATATGTTATAAAGCCCAACGCAATAGATCATCGTGTCCTGTAACACCGGTTGGGGCTTAGGGCGTTTACAAAACGTCTCCATCCTTCACGGTCTGCAGCAAGGTATTTCAGCTGTGGCCACGTCCTTCTCTGGGATTCTGCTTCTGCTAACAGACAGTTGATTTCCATGTTTTTCTTGGTCTTCCAACCCGCCGTGCACCACCCTGTAGATTCCAATCAAAGGACTGCTTTGCAATTTCGTCGTTTGGTTTCCTCAGTGTGTGACCAATCCATTGCCATTTGCGCTTTCTTATATCGACGGACAGCCGCTCTTGACTTGTCCTGCGCCACAATTCCTCGTTTGATACAATTTGTGGCCAGCGAATCTTTAGAATGTGCCGTAGACAGCGATTCACAAAAGCTTACAATTTCCTAGACGTGACTTTCCCGGTTTCGCAGGCATATAACAGCACAGATTTGACATTGGATTCGAATAATCTCAACTTAGTGCGTAAGGAGATTTGACTGGATTTCCAAATTGGGGTCAGAGTACCAAAGGCAGCACGAGCTTTATTAATTCTACTTTTAACGTCCAGATCTGTACCGCCATTTGCAGAAACTGCCGAGGTAGTTAAACTGTTCGACTTCCACTTCCACTGGCGTCTCCTGTATAATAATACGCTGCTGTGTGGAGCGTCCTGTGAGCATTGCTTTTGTTCTTTTGCTGTTTATTCTTAGACCACTCGACGACTCTCCCTTTACTTTCAGTGCTTGGCACATGCCGTTCAGCCCACTGATGTTATTAGCCAGGGGGCATATGTCATCGGCATAGTCTAAATGACTGAGCCTTTCAAACGGTCTCCATTGGATGCCCTCTGTCGCTCCGCTGCACCAACACTGGCCGTCAGTACGTCGTCTATCGCGAGCAAGAAGAGGATTGGCGATAGAACATCCCCCTGTCTAACGACCTGTTGCACTACGAAGGAGTGCTTAGCACTATGATGGGTGCCAGGCATCTAATTTCCTATTGAATTTTGATTGTAGTGGCTATCACAGTAGTTGGGCTCGTTAAACACAGCTTGGAGAATTTGCAATTGGGAGTTTTGTATTTGGAGATTTTGTGTTTGGAGATTTTTTTTGTTGGAATATTGGTGTTTGGCTATTTTGTATTTAGGGTGGGAGTTTTGTATTTGGGATTTCGTATTTGGGGATTTTGTGCCTGGGGATTTTGTATTTGGAGATTTTGTGCCTTGGTATTTTGTATTTGGAGATTTGTGTTTGGGTATTTTGTATTTAGGGTGGGAGTTTTGTATTTGGGATTTCGTATTTGGGGATTTTGTGCCTGGAGATTTTGTATTTGGAGATTTGTGTTTGGGTATTTTGTATTTAGGGTGGGAGTTTTGTATTTGGGATTTCGTATTTGGGGATTTTGTGCTTGGGGATTTTGTATTTGGAGATTTTGTGCCTTGGTATTTTGTATTTGGAGATTTGTGTTTGGGTATTTTGTATTTAGGGTGGGAGTTTTGTATTTGGGATTTCGTATTTGGGGATTTTGTGCTTGGGGATTTTGTATTTGGAGATTTTGTGCCTTGGTATTTTGTATTTGGAGATTTGTGTTTGGGTATTTTGTATTTAGGGTGGGAGTTTTGTATTTGGGATTTCGTATTTGGGGATTTTGTGCCTGGAGATTTTGTATTTGGAGATTTTGTGCCTTGGTATTTTTTTATTTGGGAATTGAGTTTTTGGAGATTTTGTATTTAGGGGATTATGTATTTGGTGATTTTGTATTTGGAGATTTTGTATTTGGTTTGTTTATGGGTATTTTGTTTGTGGGGCTTTTGCTTTCGGAGATTTTCTACTTAGGGATTTTGTATTTGGAAGTATGTATTGACAGTCGACTTTGAGGTTGGACGACTCGCTAATCTTCTGCTCACAAGTAGGATTATTAATTCAAAGCTGGGCATATCGTCTGCCAGAAGATCTGTCTGCAGAGGAACCCAACAAGGTGGAGTCCTGTCCCCCCTTCTATGGAACTTAGCAGTGAATGAGCTGCTGGTAAACCTAAGAGGTATGGCTGCAGATTAGTCGCTTATGCGGATGACTTTGCTATTGCCGTCTCATGAAAATACCCGAACACCTTAAAGGAACTCCTACCTCCTCACCAGGAAATATAAAGTCCCACTTATTAACCAACCTTCTAAGAAGGTATAAGCTTAATATTCTCTGATAGAGACAAGTATTTAGGTCTTATTTTGTGTTTGGAGATTTTGTATTTGGGTATTTTGTGTTTGGAGATTTTGTGTTTGGAGATTTTGTATTTGGAGATTTTGGGTATTTTGTAATTGGAGATTTTGGGTATTTTGTATTTGGAGATTTTGTGTTTGGGTATTTTCTGTCTGTGGACTTTGATGTGCAAATTTTTTATTATGTGATTTCGAGGCTAAAACTCTGAAAAAGCACTCTCCCTGTGTACGATTGCCGGAAAAATTGGACGAATCGCTAAAGTTTTGTTGCCATTGTTGGAGAATTAGCAAATCAACAAGAGGATGGCAAGCAAGAGCCACATCAGCAGCAGACAGAAGAATTCTTCCCAGATTAACCTTGTGAGTCTGTGGCAGAGTCAGTCTTTCCACAGTAACCCGTGCAATAAAAGAGTGAACAGCATTGGAAAAGGATTCAACCTAATTGCTATGGCATACAAGGAATATGCACACCATTGGGTATAATTTTTGATAGCCACAGCCCACGGCCGTTTATATGGTAAGCTGGGGGAAAGGGATGTTGCAGCGATAATTGAAGAACTTGATTGGTTAATTGTAAGGGTTGAGTACATTCGCGCTAAGTGTTCGCATGAGAGTTTCCTTTAACGACCAACAAGAGTAGAAGTAATGATCGAACATAGTTTCCAAATAAGTGTGTCACTTCTATGTAATCCATAGATGTGTATGGATATTGCATGATTTTCTAACCCCTTATTAGTGGTTATTCTTATACTCGAGTGGATTCTTGAAGCAACATGGACCATAAATTCAAAATAAACAGAAATAAATCTCAATATCTTGACCTACTCGTAACTTCTATCCAAACAAGAAACGCACACACACACACAATGCACTGACATTGCAAAATACAACGAAACTTGTCCGCTAGTACGTACGTAATAATCCGTAGCGCAGCATCGTAATAGCAAATGGTGTCAAGTTCCATTCCAAAGCAAGCCAACGGCGGCATAATGGACAAAAGAAAAAGTTGCGCATCCAATAATTCGCTCGATATTCCATTTCACCGACAGTCGGGTTTCCGTTTTATTATTTGTGTTGTTGTTGTTGTTGGTGTTGATGTTGTTATCTAGAAGAAGAAAAAAATAAAGAGTCCGATGACACAGATACAAATATTCTCGCTTGGAACGTAAATCGTGTCGCGATTATTATTCGTTCTAGAGTCTTCCTCATGAATAATAATTATTCGGAATTGTTTTGCAGTTCTGGAAATTGGCCGGCAAGCTGTCTATGAATCATCCAATCGCAGTGAACGAGTATATCGTTATGGTCAGATGAGAAGTATCTATGTTCTTCTTAGTTCTAACGAAACGTTGTGTAACTTCCAGATAGACGTCAGAAATTGCTGCCAGAAGTTAATATTAAGAACAAAAACTGAACCATGATACTCCCTTGTGGTACCCCAGCTCCTATGTTGGTCCAGAGAAAAACCTCTGGAATATCTTCGATGCAATGGGTAGCAGGCTAATTGGATTGATTCAATAGCATCTTTTCCCGATTTAGCGATTTATTTTATTTTAAATGGAGCTTGCAATGGGATATATCAGGTATAGTTTCACGAGTGGAGTTACTGAAGTGGAGTAAAGACTTTACTGAAGTGATTGGCGAACGCTTTTCCTTTCACTGAGGTATCCCTTGCCCTCAGTTGCCATCAGGTAAACTAATAAACGGGTTGTTTAAGCTGTTTCGTGGCTCGCTATAGAGAGTACTCAGTTTTATTGGTTGTGTTGTTAGATTTATGGGGAAATTTTGCAGAACCATTTCTTTTTCGAGTTAAAAAGCAATTTTGGCGAGCGTAACCGTTGCAAACGTGTGAGTTGTGGAATAACAAATGATGCGCCTGCCCCCCGTTGCACTTTTGAAGGGCAATATGGCATCATGGCATTTGTGCTAAATTTGTCCCTCCATTGTTGTACGATTGATGTAATCGCAGAAGACCAACTATAGTAACAAGAACAGCCACTTTTTTCGCTGCTACCCACCACTGATCCACTGATAACTTCGAGTATCCATGTATCTGTCACTCTCTGTGTCAGTTTGTGAAACTTTGCTGGTGATGTCTTTTGTGCGGATGGCGGGCGCATTCTCTTTTTGACGGTGTTGCTGTTACTGCTGCGCACGACCGACACAGTTAAGTATCACATGAGATGCGGTGCAGCAGCGCGCAGATGTTATCGCGTTTCGCCCGCGGTGAGATGCATTAGAAAGCTTGACTTTGTGATGCCTTTCTCTGCAGCAGCCTCAATCTGCTATGTACGTAACTGCAACCAAACACACACACACACACACACACGCGCGCAGGCACACACCGATACTATGTAATTGCGATCAGTGTGTTACAACTTAGCACGCACACAAACAAAGCATCCTTCAATTAACTTTGTCGTTGCAATACGTTATGCGCACGCTATTGCGGTGCGCCTCCTCCAGCAGTTTTGTCCGCCGCATTTGCATTATTTTTCAATAACACAGCAGCGGTAACAGCAACGACAATAAAAACGCTTTCTTCTTTCGCAAAAATCCGCTAATCTGCAACTGCGGCCTTTCTATTTTTTTTTTGTTTGTGCGTTGCTTTGTATTGCAGCGATGTTGGGCCTGCTAAGCTCTGATTGCATCTACAGGCATACATGAAAACAAAAACAAAACAAATGTAACGTAACGTAAGAAGAAGAAGAAGAGAATTCTTTCTCTTTCTGTGTTTGCTTGTTGTTGTTGGTTTTCCCTCCCCTCCACCCCTTCCCAACCAAATTGCACAGAGAAATTACTAAATTTGGATGTACAGTCGTCAGCCGTTTCTTTGTTGGTTGCACTTGAGTTTGAAATCGCCGCGTACCACTTGCCAGCGCAAGCGAGCAAATTGCTATTATGGTACAATTTCCGATTTCATTGGCGGACGCAAGAGCAGCAGCAAAAAGCTGCGACGCAATATGCGCTCACGGTCCATTTGCAGTGCGCTAATACTTCAGGCAAGACCAAGAGCGCTAGGGTGGTCATGGTCATGGTCAATAACTGAAGAACTTTTGTTTTTCGTTTGTTCTCTAAGTGAAATCGTGAGAGTATCTTAACTTTTAAGGTTTTGCTTGACCTGAACAACGGATGATTATAGGAACTTGTAGTAAGATAATAGGAAGATACAAGTAACTTTATAGGGTTATTATAGGAGGATTATACGACGATTATAGGAAGTTAAGAGTAACTTTATTGGGGGATTATAGAAGGATTATGCGATGATTATAGGAAGATAATAGTAACTTTATAGGGTG
The DNA here is from genome assembly GCA_947095585.1 of Nephrocerus scutellatus. Lineage (NCBI taxonomy): Eukaryota > Metazoa > Arthropoda > Insecta > Diptera > Pipunculidae > Nephrocerus > Nephrocerus scutellatus. The sequence goes on from OX352766.1 coordinate 4,439,538, forward strand.
ATTATAGGAGGATAAAACGGTGATTATAGGAAGATAAAAGTAGCTTTATTGACGATTATAGGAGGTTTATACGGTAATTATAGTAGAAATGTAAGACAATTTTTGAAATTTTATAGCAAGCCTTTATAGTGACTATAAAAAATTATACTTAGGTTAAAGAGTGTATATGATTTTATTATTAGCAGTAATTTTTAAATTCTCTCTTCTAACTTCGCGTGCCCGTGGCTGGCTGGCTGGCTGGCTCCTCGGACCTCGGGGTCGGTAGGCTCCCATACAAATATTTTACAAGATTAACCAGATTTTCTTCAAATTGTATACGCATGTGTATCTCAGATGGACAACACTTTTTGTAAAAATGTGTTATATATGTAACACTGGTAATGCTCCACACTTTACCCTCTCGAGTTCGAAGAGGTTCATTGGTTGGGAAGAGGTTATCGATATAACCCTGATTACCAACAATAAGCTCTTTAGAGTTGATAACTGGCCCTATGATAACTCCTACTCTGACGATAAATATATAATCTTAAATCTAAACCTACTGGCGGAGCTTATCAAAACAATACGAAAGTAAGGACTACGACTGAGGAATTGGACCGGATGATTGAACGTGACACTCAAGTCCTCTTGATTTAGGTCATTCAGGGCAAAAAAAAAAACTTCACCCTCTGTGGTGGACCAAAGATCAAAGTAAACTCAACAGTTTTACACATTTGCTATATCAATAAATACTGGCAATCATACAAAGGCTGCCTGAAAAGATAAAGAAGGCCATCCGGGAAGCCAAGAGACACTCTTGGATGGAATACTGTCAATCAATTGAAATCACCTGTCCGACTTTTATCAAGAAAGCAGACAGTGACTAGACGGTATTTGTTACAGAATCCCTGGATCTTCTCACTAACATACACGTTCCTACCAGCAGATTTTACTGCGTAGACAGTTTGGAGAGAATGCATGCTGCACATCCTCGAGTTGGTTAGTAAATAATATCCTAACCCGGGAAAAGGTTTCCTGGGGTCTCTAAGCAGTTTTTAGGCATACAAGTCCCCTTTGCATGGACGTCATACAGTCGATTATGCCACACAAGTCTCTGGAGTTGTCGACTTGCTGGCTAATGAAGATTTCCAGAAGATGTCTTATACTAAATTATATCTGGAGAAGTGGAAAGCGGGTGGTTTTCATACCCAAAGCATGTTGAATATGCCATGAATTAAGGCCTATCAGTCTCTCTTCGTTCTTGCTAAAGGCTCTGGAGCGTAGGGCACCACATCAGACAACGATTTGAAGTTTCAAAAGCATCGACATCTCAACAGGCATCTCTCAGAGATCCATGGAGACAGCCCTCCATGAGGTAGTGTGATAGGTTGAGCACACGATTAATGTTAAGCAGTTTACGCTGGCCACCTTCCTAGATGTGTATAGAAGGTGCTTTAACAATGTTCACATTAAGGCCATTCAGCAAGCTCTTACTCAGTCAGAAGTAGAGCCCTTTATTACGCAATGGATCACATCGATGCTCGACAGCGCAGGATCAATCTTGGCAGTTGTAATATTACCAAACTAGTCGATAGAGGCACTGTACAAGGAGCAGTCATCTCACCATTACTGTGGCTAATGGCTTGATTTGAGACTTGTGGAAAATAGGACGAAGGTAGTTGCGTACGCAGACGACGTGGTAATACTCGTATCAGGCCAGCATCTTTCCGTGATAAGCAAAGTTATGCAAAGGGCCATGGGTAAAGTTGGCTCCTGGGAAACAAGCAGTTCCCTTGGAGTCAACCCAGGGAAACTGGAAGGATAGGACAGTAACGAGGAAATTTGATGCAATAACTTTCACTGAAGGATTGAGTCGGTGCAGGTATCTTCTCGGATGATCTAAATCTGTCAAGATCCTATAAGCTACCCGATTCTGCTAGCATCTTTCAGGCAGATATCTATGCAATTAGGGAAGCCTGCCTTAGGGTATTAATCCTCAGTAACGCACAAATTGGAAAGGTTGGCATTTGTGTTGATAGTCAATCTGCGACCACCAGAAACTCGATACTTGTAAAACAGTGCCAAGAGGTTCCGGCATATTAATCTAAACTTCAATGAATTTAGCTCAAATCTTACATTTTCGAACCACCCTAATGTTTTTGCAAATTAATGTGCAACAGTGCAACAGTTAGCTCTGAGCTGTTGGTATCGTCATCGTCAACCAGGAGAAATTAAATCGAGGAAAGTAGTCCACCTTTTTAATCGTTTTTGTTGTTGCTTCTTGTTTTCCGTTTCAGTGCAGTGCAGTTGTGCAACGCAAAGTGGGGGCCACAAACGGAACGATTCTTTAAACGATGTATTGCGTATGCAGTGAAAGCGGAATATCTTCAATTGCTACATGGGAATTTGTGTATTTTGCGGGGTAGATATTGAGAGAAAGACAGAGAAAGAGTTAGAAAGACAGAGAAATAGAAAGATAGAGAGATATAGAGATAGAAAGATAGAAAGATTGAAAGATAGAAAGATAGAAAGATAGAAAGATAGAAAGATAGAAAGATAGAAAGATAGAAAGATAGAAAGATAGAAAGATAGAAAGATAGAAAGATAGAAAGATAGAAAGATAGAAAGATAGAAAGATAGAAAGATAGAAAGATAGAAAGATAGAAAGATAGAAAGATAGAAAGATAGAAAGATAGAAAGATAGAAAGATAGAAAGATAGAAAGATAGAAAGATAGAAAGATAGAAAGATAGAAAGATAGAAAGATAGAAAGATAGAAAGATAGAAAGATAGAAAGATGGAAAGATGGAAAGATAGAAAGATGGAAAGATGGAAAGATGGAAAGATAGAAAGATAGAAATATAGAAAGATAGAAAGATAGAAAGATAGAAAGATGGAAAGATAGAAAGATAGAAAGATAGAAAAATAGAAAAATAGAAAGATAGAAAGATAGAAAGATAGAAAGATAGAAAGATAGAAAGATAGAAAGATAGAAAGATAGAAAGATAGAAAGATAGAAAGATAGAAAGATAGAAATATAGAAAGATAAAAAGATAGAAAGATAGAAAGATAGAGAGATATAGAGATATAGACATAGAAAGATAGAAAGATAGAAAGATAGATATGGTATTTGTACTAAGTTGATGTAAAGGGGTAAATTATTCACCTTTCTGTGTGTAACATTGACATGTGTTGACTTGGCCTTGTTAAGAACGATTCGTCAGGTCTTTGTTTAATCGCATATTTTGTCCAGAGCTTGTTGCACTTTTCCCGTTGATGATTCCACAGTCTTAGCCGTTGCGAGAATACCCTATCGTCCACGAACGTGGACGTGGACGTGGCTACGACTGTCTCATCCTTTTGAGGTATGTCTCTTATGTAAAGCAAGAACAGAATTGAACCGAGAACGCTACCTTGCGGTACATCGGCGAGTGAATTTCTTTGAACTCCGATTACTCACTCCCGTATCTAGCACTATTTCCAAGATAGGATTCCAAATTCTAGTCAATTTTCTTGGTAAGATAATCTTATGCTTATGTCTTCAGACCTTCGTGTCATACATTATCGAAGGCTTGCGATACAACTAGAAAAACGTCGCCAGAACATATCCTTTTCTCTTCAGGGGCTTTTTCAATCTCATTCGGTATTCGATAGACCTGATCAATTGTGGAACGTTTGACCATAAAATTGAATTGGGAGTGTATTTCTTGTAATCGTTTAAGAAAAAGTTTCTTAAAGATCATAGATACGAGTATTATTGGCAGTAGCGAGATAGGTGTATATGATTTTTGTCGTTGGGACATTTCCCCGGTTTTCGAACCATTGGAACCATTCGGGGAACCATTCCGATAGACAGCAATGGTACCGTATTACCGCTCCGTAAAGAAGAAGTATCGCAATGATAATATCTGTAGTAGCCCTTCAAAATCATCTCAAACCTCAAGTCGGCCAACTTAAGTTCGTACACCAATCGCTCAGTGTTTTTGGTGCGCCTGTGTTATTTTTACCAACTGCAATAGAATGCAACCAGCAGCTGCTGCATATTGACGAGCCACTTACATACCAGATACACACACACGCACACATAGATACACACCACACCACGTTTGGCTCTGAAACGCAACATTCAAGAGCAACAGTAATTATTATTGGCAATGGTCCGCTGACTGTGTTATGTGCGATTTTCTGAAAAGTGGGTCAAAATGGAAAAGTCTTTGCGCCGCTGCTGCAGGACGGATCTCGTGCAGACTAAGCAAGCAGCCGGAGCGCAACGTGTTAGCGTAATAGCACCACGCCGCTGTCCATGAACGTGATTGCCGATGCCGAGTAATAGGAGGAAATTTCTTTTCACATTGGATGCTTGTCGAATGAGGAATGCCTTTGTGTGCGGTGAGTGTAAGATATTATCGTTAGCTCGTCAAAGACAATTGGAATTTCAATTGCATTATAATGGGTGGAAGTAGCGATAATGTGGTTAACCGTAACATTTAGCGAGATTTATAGCCAGTTTGAGTTATTTGGCCATTAAAGCAACTAGTATAGGGCCCGTATAGTGTGAGCAGGTTATGACACTGGTCGCACTTTCCCATCAGATTAGCTCTGGCGAAAGCACTCACAGCAAATTAGGCACCAGCCTTACCTTACCACTACTTCTTTTGTGACGTTTCGTTGGGTTTGTTTGCCATTTTGACAAAGTTGGAGTTTTCTTCTTTTTCTGTCATAAGCTCCACCTGCCGGTCTAAGCCCGGATTAATGAGGAGAAGGTGTGAGGCAACGGGGTAATAACCATATCCTCAGTAAATCTCTAACATCCCTAATCAAAGGTGGAACAGCGTACGTTGATGGATGATGCATGCGTGGTTAAGAATGTGCTTAGTCGCTAGTATGCGGAATTCGAATACCTGGCGACCTTCGATTTCAAGCCAGCCTTCCCATGGCATACCAGGCTCTACCCTGGGCAATCGTGGATTCAAAATTTTGAATAGTAATAAAAATAATGAGACCGATGCATCTCAAATCACATTAACCTTGACGGCCTCAACCTTTCGGTCTGCTGTCGAGCAGCCCAGAACTCAGATGGCCCCAACTGAATCTCGTGAGGTTTATGGAATAAGCCACTTCTAATTCTGACACATCCCCTCAATTGTTGCTGCCTATAGCATCATTTCGGAGAAATCATCCCATTGGGAAGATACTAGATGGACTACAGAATTTCAGCAACAACAGAGTGGTGAGGAGTGGTTCCATTATTTTGAACTCGCAGGAAAGAAAGCGGTTAAAACGGGCAAAAGTAGAGAGAGCGCTCTCGCTTTTACAAAAGCCACCCCCTTCCACTCAGCGAGAAGGCAAGCGTGTCAGGCCAGAGGATCAGACGGCACCGGCAACGGCTGACAAAAAAGTTAGTAGGATTTACACCTGATGTCCCTTCTTTTAACCTGTCTGGTTGGATGTTGTCCTGCACTTGTTCAAGAGGTGGTTATAGACATCTCGAATGAGATGACCGACAACAGCTTGTGATCGTATTTTTTCGGCTCGCATCTCAAATCGGGATGTCTAGTCTACATCTGCTCAGACGGTACTACTGTTGGATGGATGCGCTGGAACCTTGACAGAATCAGAGGTAAGAGTAGACTGAACGTGACGCTGGTGCAAGAGGGATCTTTCACTAAACCACACATCGTTCGTGAGTTCTTTCCGGAGAGTTTGGAGTTCTCCTCAGAGAAGATTCTTGCAATAATCTCTGTCTAGTTGGTGCGCTCCTCCATCTCGTATTGATGGTAGATGACACCTCAATACCTGTTAAGATAAGGTAAGCTACCACTTCGTCTAGATTAAGCTGATCCTTGAGAGCACCGAAAAGGTTTTTTAGCGTCTGGACGCGGCACCTCTGTTAAAGACAGATCACTGTGTCGACCTAAACCGACTGCATGCTGTAGGGTTAGTTTTCAAGCTCTCTAAGATGGAAAATTACTATAAGACAACCCTAGCACCAGAGTTTTGGAGTCGCTGAGATGGAAAATAATGATAAGACACTCGTATAACCCTTAGAGGTGGGGGTGGGAACAGAATGAGTGTAAAAATTATCCAAAACGACCGATATTAGTGTCAAAACCTTTGTTTTCGGTGTCGCTGAGATGGAAAATGATGTTAAGACACTATTAGCCAACTTAGTGGTGGGGGTGGGAACAGAGTGAGTGTAAAGATAATGTAAAACGACCGATATTAGTGTCAAAAGCTTAGTTTTCGGTTTCGCTGAGATGGAAAATGATGTTAAGACACTATTTGCCAACTTAGTGGTGGGGGTGGGAACAGAGTAAGTGTAAAAGTTATCCAAAACGACAGATATTGGTGTCAAAAGCTTAGTTTTCGGAGTCGCTGGGATAGGAAATGATGGTAATACGCTCTTAGCACACTCAAGGTTGGAGGTGGGAACATAGTAGTTTTAAAAATAATCTAAAACGACCTATATTAGTGACGAATTTGGATAATCAGTTAGTAAATTATGAAAACTGATAACGAATATCTAGAAATCAAGAACTTCATTGTTATTTTAATGACATAACATAGTGATGGTGTCAGATAGTGTAGAATCACTCCCCCACACCCCCCCCGCCAAACCCAACAGCTATACCAGCTTGTAATTAAAGTTTGATCCGCACTACTTGTCGCCATCAATTCATTTGCGTTTTCTCTTTTGCAAAATAACAACAAAACTCTGAATTTTGAAGGCATCAGCTCTGCTGTTGCGCTGTTCCACAAAACAAAATACAAAGCAAGCAGCCAAAACAAGCAGCTACCTCCTCTACCTAGCTAGCTACCTACGTAAATAATGTAATCAGTGCGGCCGGTGTCGTCGTCGCACAATCGTACAATCAACTCTCAACTTAGTAACACTCTCACACCGTACCGCTGGCTAGCTGGCTAGCTGGCTGACTGGACTGACTAACTCACTCACTAACTGACGACGACAACAACAACGGACGACCCAATTCACAATTATTTCATTGTTTGTGTTTGGAAGAAAGAAAGAAAGAATTTGCCATTTTTGCCAACGGACGGCCGCCTACTGCTTTCTTCTTGATTTCTCTTGCGGCCGACGGTGGCAACGGCGGTGGCGGCGGCGGCGCGACGCTGTGACGCAAACATTTGCAATAATTCGACAGAAATCGGGTCGACAAACACTCGTGCATACAAACACATGTACGAGTGTTCTCATTCTTTGCAGCTGGCATGGGAAGAGTATGATGAGAATGAGTTATATTTTGGTGTGTTGGGGGGCGGGGGATGATGCTGCCCCTCGTGTGCTGCACCTACATATGAGCGCTACTGCTTGTGGATTATAAAATTTTGGCATTTATTGCCAAGCTGCATGGCAGAGCGAAAGGTGACATCACATTAAGTGTAAAAATTATGACTTTTATTTGGGTTTGTTGCTGGACGGTGTGGGAGTGGGGGGAGTTTGGATTTTTTTTTTATTACTGGCAACAACAACATGTCGTGGTGTAATCGATGTGTCAGATGGCATCATTAGCGATTCGATTACAAAATTATTTTGCTTAAAAACGCAGCATTAAACAGAAAAGTCTCACACAACAATCTTTGAATATTTACGCATTGGCGCAGCTACAGCGAGCGGCAGGGGGAACAAAAGTTCGCCTAATTATGGCTCAATCATTTGATTGTCAGTTGTTGTTGTTTTTATTAACGCGGAATTTCCTGCAGATTGATAAAGAGTCCAATGCATTAATTGCTTTCGTTATTTATTTCGCATAAGCAGTATAACTGTGGGGCAAATGTAAACAAATCTGCACGATTCTCAGAATTCTCCCTGAAGCATTTAAAGGCAAAAACAAATCTCCCAGTCATAACAACACGATTGCGATTTATGTTTGTTTATTAAAATTTTTAAACAATCATTGGAAATACTTAGTATCTGGAGTAATGTGAGTGCATTAAGTACCCGGCTGGGAAATTGTTTTTTAATTCTGGTCACTACCCATACGACATTGGCTGGGGTTCTTTTTCTGGGAAACTATTTTTGCTATTAATTCGATGATAAACAACGAAAGCTGGAACGCTTGTGGAAGTGCACATGGCTACTGAGCAGGAGGTTCGTGGTTCGAATCCCAGTAACACCAAAAGTATTTTTCACGGTGTCACACCTCTCGCGAATGGGTGACAAACGTTCCGCGAGTAATAACTTCTCACGAAAAGCTCTTCTCAATTCGCCGTTCGGATCCGGCCTTAAATTGTAGGTCTCTTCCATTTGTGCCCAATAATATACGTGCGCAACACAAATGGTCGCGAGTCTGTCGCGCCGAATATTATTATGATGGGGCCTTCAGGTTGGTCTAGTGGGGTTCTTGAGTGGGCTTAAAGAGGGTTTTGAGTGGGATGTTTATATTGGCTTTTGGGGTAGTTTTGAGGGCGTCTTGAGATGATGTTAAGGGGGTTTTAAAGGGTCTTGAGTGGGTCTTGAAAGGGTTCTTCAAGGGTCTTAAAGGTGGTTTCGAGGGTGGTATTGAGGGCTTGAGAGCGGTTCGAGGGAGTCTAGATCGTCTTTAGAGGTTTTATGGGGGTTTGAGGAGAGTTTGAGAAAGCCTTGACTGGGGTCCTAAAGGGGGTCGTAAAGAGAGTGGGGTCTTGAGGGAGTTCTGAGTGGATCTTCAGAGGGTATTGAGAGAGTCTTCAGAAGTTATTGAGCGGTCTAAAGAGGGTCTTGCTTATGGAGTTTTTTAGGTGGTCTTGAGAATGTTTGAGGTGGTTTTAAGGGAACCTTTAAGGCGTTTGAGGTGAGTGTATTAAATTGTCGTAAGTCTTGTGGGAGTATTGATGAGGGTAGTAACGTGGTCTTAACGGGGTATTGAGGTGATCTTGAGGGAGTCTTTAGGTAGTCTTGAAGAGGGTCCTGAGGGGGTTTTGTGCGCATCTTTAGTGGGGTCTTGAAGGGGTCTTTAGGTGATCTTGAGGGGATTTTGGGATTGCATTGAGTAGAGTCTTAAGAGTCTTAGAGTCTTTATGGGAGTCTTAAGGAGGTTTAAAAGGGGACTTGAGGAGGTTTGCGAGGGTCTTGACTGGGGTTTTGAGGGGTTATTAAGTGAATCTTGAGGGGGTTTTGAGAAGGGTTTAAGCGGTCTTGAGGGCTTCTTGAGGGGATTTTGAGAGGGTCATGAGTGGAGTCTTGAGGGGATCTGAAGAAGGTCAGTCTTGTCAAAAACAATAGAAATGTCATGAGATTAACGTGGTTACCACGAAAGATAGTATTACCCCACGGTCCTCTTCGGACACTAATTGTACGACAGTTGGCGGAAAATTGGAGGAGATCAACCTCATCTGCGGTGGGGCCAACCTCCGTAGTACCAACGTGAGCTTGGTGAGATCTGACATCAAGAGACTTAGTTCGTTCAGTGTGAATACCTTTTTGCGAAGGAAAAAACCATCACCAGCAAATCATCATCCAGATCCTTAAACCCCATCATTTGTCACTAGGATAGCAAGCCAGCCAGGATAGAAACTATCCCAGGTACATCAGGTCAAAACTTTGTTACGACAAGGCCGCTAAATACGAAGAGCTCCACCGAAAAAAAAACCTCTAAGTATTAGCAGCCCTTTCAGGGTCGCTAAGTACGAAGACATTGCCTATAAAAAGCATACTCTAAGTACCCGCGGCCCTTATTAATCTCCCGTGGTAAAGCCCCGCAGATGGACCCCACCACGGGCTTACCACTCCTCCTTTCTCAACGGGGCTTGTGACCGGCTACCGGCGGAGTTATAATTAAGAGGCAAATCGAAAACTACCTATAATCAATAGTCAATAATATGGCTGCAGGAATAATTCAAACACAACCGCAGCCTGTGCAGTTTTCGTTGAGAAAGCTTCAAACGTCACTGGACACAGCGCGTATCGTTATCGACATTTCCACATTGCTTCTAATGATTTCAAAACTGCTGGCTATTGGATTTTCCCAAACATTAGCCATCCTAATTAAAGATTACCTTACCAATAGACGTCAATATGTGGCGCTAAATGATGGCAAAACTACAGAAAGAGAACTAATTTGCGAGGTACCACAAGGCTCAATACTCGGACCACTATTATTTCATATATAAATTAGCGTAACATTTTCAATATCCAACTAAATGGATGCAGATATGATTTGCATATGATCTTCAACCCCTATCTACAAAATACATGAAATACAAGTTGCTAAAAAATCGTCCCATCAAAGCCATACATCACAAGGTACCAAGATTAACCTCATCAGCCCTATTCTTACTCATGGAGAATACTTTCTACCCATTGACCTGCTTGGTAATTACGAAATGCTCCTTCACAAAATGATTAGCAATCGTCTCCGACACGTAACAGTCAGATACAAATGCATTACACAAGGTATCGTTAATATATACATCCTCTGCAGATACACACCAACTGCGGCAGGAATAGAATAATTTATAGAGGCATACAATTGTGGAACTGCATCCCAAACGAAATGAAAGCAAACGAAATGAAAGCAATTACAAATATGTCTAGACACAGAACCGAAAGCATGTAACATTACTCAGATCATAACAGATACGAGTACATCATAATGTAAACGAACCAACCACCCCCTCTGTCTTATCTAACCATTCATTCTTTTTCACCCTACGCCTCTTCATGATTACCTGATTTTCGTCAACTATTTATATTCTTACTGAATTATTGCTTATATATATCACTGTCAAACCCACATTTAAAAATAGCTTATCACAATATTATGAAATTTCGATAGGAGTGTTATTATATCAAGCCCTTATTTAATAGCATCCCTCTTGACCGTCGTGGGACAGGTTAGTTTTAATTTATATAACCCATTTAATTATTAATGTAATCTCTCACACAACCATGGCCTTAGCACTTTTTGAAGCCTGTTTCCTCAGAATTTATTAAAAAAAGAAACAACTTAAGCTTATGATTGAAGGAAGGGAGAGAAAAAAAGGGGATGACCTAAGACTAGATCCAGAAATATTGAAATCGAAACGGTTAAGCCTACTAATATCCATGCGTAGCGTTCTAGAAATTGGTTCGTAAGATCCATAGTTAGAGCGGTGTAAGAAATTAAAGCGGATGAGGATGGAGAGGGGGAAGACTCAAGCTTATAATGGTTTGTGTAACTCGATGCCGCCTATATGAGATTGGACGATTCTGGAGGCTCTATGATGACCAAATCTCCAGATGTCGATATTGTGCAGAGAAGTAAGCTCGGTAAGCTCCAAGAGGTATGGCACTTAGCTCGCATAAGCGAAGAGGATTTATGGAACACTACAGCGAGGCAGCCTTTGCTTGCTCGAAGGAGGGCGTGGACCAGGACGCCCACAGTTTAGAGATGCCAAATTGTATAACATCGCTCTTTGACGACAGATTTAGCTTAAGATTAGGTCTTAAAGGGGTCTTTAAGGGGGTAGGAGTATCTTCGTTGGTTTTGAGAGTGATTTTAAGAGAGTCTTGAGAGGGTTAAACTCTACTCAAATTTTAATTTTCGTGGGGGCAATATTCATAATAATATTCGGTGCGACAGACCGTTGCGGTCTAAGGTCTAGTTTCTTGCGACCATTTGTGTTGTCTTTGGGTGGTGGAGGGGGGTGACAAAAGTTATGTAAAAAGATCTGCTCACACAACCATTTTTGGACCATATTTTAAAAAAGCCAATTGATGAGCCGGCTTTAAGAATTTTTTCATCAATATGAGAACGGAAGTTTAGTTCCCAGCCACACAATATGCCAAGGTCAGGATGTGGGTTGAATGTGAAGAAGGTAATGTCGGAGAGTGGGTTTATTGCACTTTTGTGATAAGGTAATAGATCTGAGCAGTTTCTGAGGCACCTGGACGAAATTTAAATAGATCTTGTTAAAGGAGACAGGAGTTCTGTGGATTGGATTGGAAAAATTTGGCGAACTGTTTGATGACTTTATCCTGATTTTTAGTTAGAATGAAGAGAAGGGGGCCTAGATGGCTGCCTTGTGGGACACCAGTGGTTTCTAATTTGTCAAATGTGGTCAATACGACGGACCTAAAGCGAAGGAACCCAATAAAGATGGTTTTCCAGATAAGAAGATAATCATTTTAACATTATGGGTTCAAACCCAAGGGCAGACTATTTAAAAATGATTAATTGATGAGATATCTTACCAAAAGGATCAGTTGCACCAACGTCGACTTCGTTGCCATTCTCTCAGGCTGAAAGGGTGAAGAACACGAATTCAATGAGATTAGTGGTAGCTGATCTACACCTTTTAGAAAGCCATGTTGGCTGGGGGAAATAAAAGACTTGTAATGGAATCTTAAGGCTTCGTGTAAAATACTTTCGAAGAGTTAGGGTATGTGAGAAAGCTAAGCAATGGGGCGATAATTAGTAACATCATTCTTTGGTTTTTTTTTTCGTGTATCAGGGTTATGAAAGAGGTCTTCCAAATCGGAGGAAATTCTCCTTGTGAAAGGGATAGGCGAATGGGGTAAGAAAGGACGAGACTGTAGGAGAATTTTTTAAGAAATATGGCTGGGCCGGATGAGAATAAGTGCGAAGGTAATCTACCGACAACTTGTTTCTCTTGTTTCGTAACCAGCGAACTCTTCGATTATATACCAAGGAGGGATGAAGTTTTATGGCGCGAGAAGGGAACGTAAAAGAACTAAATAATTCTCTGTAAAAAGTGGAGATGGCATCTTACATGGCATACACTTGAGTCTGTTAGCCGATCTACGAAGAGACATTCCTTACTTGAGTTGGTATACAAAGCGATAAAAATAGATTCCTTTAAAGCCGCCGAATATAACGAATAAAACGATGACGTTAAGGGAGTCTTAAGAGTTTGGTCGATGGCATCAATAGCAATTTGGTAGGATTCGATAGGTTGGGCCGGTTGAATGTAACAACAAATAACGAACAGGGACCTTCGGGGGAGTGATATTTTTATTGAAACAAAGTCCAGTCTAGAAGACGAAGAAATAGCAATGAGAAACGAGTCAAGGTGGTTGTGGATAGCCAGCGGGATGCCTCGACAGAGAGTCTATCATAGGGCGAGTATGATCGTTATCTTAAAAAACATTAAATGTAGACGGGAATAACTACTGGTTTCTTTATGTCCGGGAATAGATTGGTTTCAGTCGGGGCATTTATATCGAACGGGAGATCATGAGATTGCTGCAGAACATCACGGGTTTTCGAGCGTGGGCCTCTTACGTTCTAGTATTAGAAGGTAAGAGGAAAGTTACGATGACGTGTAGGAGACGATGGTTGAAGTGCTGGCAATGGTGGCAACTAAGGGATGAAAACCTTTGCTTTGGTCAACCCGGCTCTTTTGGAGGTGTGAGTTTCTTTTAGAATGTATATCGTTACCGAAGGCGACAAGGTCGCCCATCTCTTTTCCGGGGAACATATTGAAAATCTTGTGGTAGCTGATATAAATGTTCTTAAAACTGGTTAGATCTATAGGGAGGCCTTTTTGCTGGATGGAAACCATGACGCTTTGTTTTGGTTTAACCCTCATAGCATATGTATACGTAAAGTCTAAGTTAGCCAGTTCTACCTCCAGCGACTTGTCGAGTGCCCAGTTTGAATAAATTTTCACTGACCTGTTGCTGACTGTCGCGCAGCCGTATTGGCCGCTCCCTGCCTGTCGTATATGTCTAAAGGAGTAAGGAACCGGTGTAGGTGTTTTTCTAAGCACTCCACTATTGAGCAAACAGGCTGCCTTTTGTACCTTCTCCATCAATTTTATGTATGTGGATTTTCCGGTCACCAAACGCTACGCCGTACGTAAATATTGGCCTTACTACGGCAATGTATCGCAGGCGTCCCAGTCCAAGAGAGGGCATTCTGGTAGCATTAAATGGAACGCAGCAAATATGATCGCGATCGTTTCTTTGATAAACTGAATGAATACCCCTTGGCAATTGGAGGCACTCTTCTAGCGCAGCACCACTGTGTTCTATTAAGGCTCTGTTTTTAGGTTCCACAGCAGATTTTCAATTATTTTACTCCAAATGAGAACAGTGGAGATAACATCATGAGCATGGACCAAAATTGTCACCAAATGAGGCAATGAATGAGCTTTCCTTGATGTTGTATGCATACATAATATAGGCCACAATGTTACTGTTAGTAATATGTGACAAAGGCTTGTATTCCTAGAAAACTTACAACAACAACAACAACAGAAACAGTCGACTTGGCACACACACAATAAATTATGGTGGAGTTATCGCTTCCCAAGTGGAAGTAAAACATATCTCCGAAAAACATTTCTTGAGAAACAATTCCATTTTATTTTGAATTCCTGAGTGGGTCTGTTTTGCTCATTGGTGGACGGACAGACGAGTACGCTGAGCTCTACAGTTGTGCAGATTATTATTTTTATCAAGAATGAAATTGATATTCTTCGAGAAGCGGGAATCAAATCGTCCGTCATCGCATTTACGGATAAACAACAACATCCGGTCCTTCCTCCTGTCCCGCATACTGATCTGGCGTCGGTGTTAAACCGTACCGTTATTATCGTTCTGTATCCGAATACGTGACAAATACCTAAATGGGAGGGATGACAATTTTTTTAATTTGACGTCCTACAAAACGATGATGGCTGCCAAAATTCTCAAAACTGTTCATTGCATTATATTTGATATTTTATTTTCTTTTTAAAAATATCAACAATAACCCTGTAGTATGATGTGTTCAGAAGTTATAAGATGGAAAGTCATGTCGGGTCGAAAGTACTTTTCTTTTCCAGTGAATTATACGTAGATTTCCCTCCCTCTCATATGATCTTTACACTCGAAACTGACCTAGAATTTGCTCTTTTAGCTATTTTTCACTAATAGTAAAATACCCTGTATTTGCTTCAGTGAAAAAAAAAACAACAAAATAATAATCATAGTCATAGACTAAGCGTCATTGCTAAATGTTGCAATGGCAAATGTTGCAAAAGAAAATGTTGCAATGTGAAATGTCAGCACTAAATACACCTGCACTCCAATGTTGCATAGCGTCATTTCATTGCAACAATTTAGCCCTCAAAAGGTGCAAACTTTCCAAAAAGCTTCAACATATCAGCGGCGATGGTCACACGTCCTTTCTATCTTTCAACGAATGGTGCGTAGGTTTCACCTGAAATGGGTTTCGTTTGATCGATCGAATAGATACATAAGAGTTGACAGCAGTAGTTCCATAGTCAGTGTCGTTGCCGGTACTTTTGACGGTGATTTTCAATTTTCAATTCTCAGTCAAAGTTTTTTAAGCATCATCGAACGGAGAAACAGATATCGTCGGATAAACCGAATCGTGTGTTTAAAGTGAAATTAAAAATAAAAATTTACCCACAACTAAGAAGAAGAATTGAAATAAAATCTTTCATCACCATGCCAATGCCAATTCGTCGCTTTGTCTACGAAGACAATATTGAAACCTTGCGCGGACGCACACCGCACTGTTGGGATTCAGTCATCCTGTCCTTCGTCATATTCTACATGATGTTGATCCTGGCGTCTATTATTGGCCTGGTTACACTGTGTATAGTTCTCACCTATACAGGGTCCACGTGGAAGTTGACATTGATCAGTACAAACCCTAACCTTATCTATCAGCCGATGAGCGACTCGGCAATTGAATTTAATAGGAATGACTCCGCTGAAGTTGGACACTGGACCGATTTGCTGGATAATTTCCTAGCGCCATATAACGCAACTCCCAGCTCGAATCAACGCGTCTGCAGCTTCGGCCAACCCAACCCCGCAACCAATGTCAATTCAATGCCCGTGTGCCTGGTCGACATTGGAGAATTTGAAGATTCATGCTCGCCCGCTACTCGGTACGGCTACAAGAGTGGTCGTCCCTGTGTTATTTTAAGATTGGGCCGAATCTACGGATGGGTGCCAAAATTTTACGGCAATCTCACTGATTTGCCGGAGGATATGCCGGCCGACCTGAAGGAATACATAGCCAACGTGCCGGCCACGGAGCGTCAACAAGTATGGGTTTCCTGCACTGGACAACAGCAACAGAAGCATCCAGTCAATAATGTAACTTATGTAGGATCACGTGGTTTTCCCTCGTACTACTATCCGTACTTAAATCAGCCCGGCTATCTCAGTCCACTGGTCGCTGTCCAATTCCAAGAAATCACCGTCTCACAATTGATCGCCATAGAATGTCGTGCCTGGGCCAAGAACATCATCTACAGATGCAAGCGCAACCGTGCCAGGCTAGGATCTGTCTCTTTTAAATTTTTAATGCAGTAAGCTTGCCGGTCTTATCTCTGTGTGTGTTTGAGTGTGTGTGTGTGATGTTATCTATCTTGCGGTCATCTACAAATGTTAGGAATAAAAAAATGCGCAGCACACACAGAGAAGAAGAAGAAGAAGAAGAAAAGGAAGAGGAAGAAGAAGAAGAAGAAGAAAAAGAAAAAAAAGAAGCAGAAGAAGAATATTTGTTATTAAAAATATAAAATTAACAGTTTACGTACACAAAGTATTGGAACATTTTTATTTATTTATTTTGTTTTTATTTTATATAGTATTAATGTGTATTCAAATTTTTTTATTTATATTATTTAAATATATTTTATTTCCAAGTAGTTTTTTGTTATTTTATTTTAATTTATTTATTTTATTTTGTTTTATTTTACATTTTTGTTATTTTAATTTTTTTTTTGTTTTATATTTTTTATTTTTATTTAATTTCTATTTTGTTTTTGTGTAATTTTATTGTATTTTGCTATTTTTTATTTTATATTTTTTTTTTAAATTTATTCTCATATTATTAATGTGTATTAGAATTTGTTTTATATATATTATTTAATTATATTTTATGTCCATTTTGTTTTTGTGTTATTATATTTTATTTTTATTTTACTTTGTTTTATATTGTTATATAATTTTTTATTTAATTCCCATATTATTAATGTGTATTGGAATGTATTATTCTTAATTTTATATTATTTCCATTTTGTTTTTATGTTATTTTATTTTTTTATATTCTACTTTCTTTTATTTTATAATTTTTTATTCTCATATCCTTAATATGTATTAGGATATCTTTTTATATACATTTTTATTTATTTTTATTTAATATCCATTTTGTTTTTATGTTATATTTATATTTATATATTTCATATATAAATATTATATTTTTATTCTCGTATTATTAATGTCTATTAGAATTTTTATTTATTTATATGTTATTTAATTTTATTATGTTTTTATTTTATTTTATATTCATTTCGCTTTGTTTTATATTATTATATAATTTTTTTTATTTAATTTGTATTGGAATTTATTACTCTTAGTTTTATTTAATTGTCATTTTGTTTTAATGTTATTTTATTGTATTTTGTTCTCATTATTTGGAAATTTTTTATTTATTTACTTATTATTTAATTTTATTTTATTTTTTGTTTATGCAGTGTATTTTAATTTATTTATTTCTTCTTTTTTTTATTTTATTTAAATTAATTCTCGCTATATATCTTGGAAAATTTTTATTATTAATTGATTAATTAATTTTATTTCATTTTTGTTTTGTTATTGTTATTTTGTTTTATTTTTTTATATTTAACAAATTAATTATTAACAGTTTACTATTTTGTATTGGATTTTTTTTTTTATTTTTTTTATTTATTATTTAATTTTATATTTTCTTTTTATTATTTCTGAAATGAAAATAATTCATTTCGTTTTCATGTTATATTTTTTGTAGTAAGATTTTACTTTTTGCTTTCTGATATAATAAAGATAAAGTGATTGCAAAGAATTGGAGTGCCACTCTTTAGAATTAAATAATGATTCAAAAACTTAAATACTTTACACAATATTAAATATTATCCATTGAAAACAAACTTCAAAAACATTATTAAAAAATTATGTATTTCATATTTTTCTTAATTGAAGGAATTTTTGATAAATACATTCAGTATTTTTCCGTAATAATAACATATTGTGAAAATTATGCACAGAAATTACATATTCTTCCTCAAATATAAACATTATAAACATTTTACAAAAAAAATGTACTACATATTTGTTATAATTACAAATATTATAACCATATATATGCATGTATTGCATGTATTGCATGCCTTTTTCTTGTTCGTTAATAAAAATAAATAAAAAAATACATGTAATGGGTTTTTCATTCGGAGCGTCCTATTTTGGTTTTGTGTTTATTTTTTTAATTTGATTATTAAAAAGAGGAAAATCTGCAAAACGTCTATGAAATTCATTTTATTGCTGAACAAGCAAACAATTAGGAAATTGGGTTATCTGCGTCCATTAGGATCCTTTAAAAGTTGTTTGAATTGGCGCCTACTTTTAATAAAAATAATCATTTTACCTGTGGGGCTCATCAGATGTAGTACTCTAGATACCAATAGAGTAAAATGTATTCCAACGAATTTGAGTCGTTCACCTTTATTTTTATTTTATATTTTGTTTCGTAATTTTCGTCAAAACACTGGCATTATCATCGTCCATGGAGATGGAAGAACATCAGTGCCATCAGTGGTAGTACTGCAGAATATACTCCAATCCCCCAATCAAAACTTAATAGTAATTGCTTAATTGTTGATCAAATAAACCCCCCCCCCCCCCACCACCACTTTCCAACCGATTTTTTCCCCGAAATTAATCAAGGAATCACCCCTTGCACAGGGTTAGAAAAAATAAAAATTTCGCATCATATTTAGCGACGGTAAATATGTGGTCGTTCCAACGAAGCTTGTTGTTGACACACATACCGAGAATTGACAGTTTTCCAGTTTCTTTGATGCAAGATCCATTCATGGATAATGGTTGGGGCTTTAAATAACGCTTCGACAACAGAAGACAGCATTGGATTTGGAAGAGTAAAACTGTACTCTATTGTGTAGTCCGCCCCCATCTTCTTATTATGCTGTCCAGATCAGAATTTACCGTGCTTCACATAGGTTGTTTTTCAAATTCCGCTTGTTATGAAGAGGGGCGTGCACAAAGCGTGGAAAGCCAAGAGTGCTGTCGTCAGCAAAAGAGTGAATCAGATTAGAAGTAGCGGATAGGAGAATGAAAATGAGAAAGAGTATCGGAGACAAGACGGATCTTTGGGGAATACCGGCATTTATGCGGTGAACATTAGTTTTGAAACCCTTCAATACGACCTGGATAGAACGGCCAGAGAGGTAGGTATTTGACAATACCAGCATCGAAGTAATTCAAACACAGGCTAGATTAAGAGGAATTGACTCCGCTATCGTAGTCGTAAGCAGTGACAAGACCAAGGCGGTGTCATATCGCCTTTTTTTGTGGCTATTAGTGATGGACCAGCTACTGGACAGGCTAAAGAATAACGGCTTAGCAAACACTAGCTATGCAGATGATCTAGTCCTAATGGCTTGTGGCAAATTCGAGAGCACGCTAACAGAGCGGATGCAATTTCCTCTCAAACTCGTAAAAGGCTGGAGTAAAGAGGTTGGCCTAAGCGGCAATCCAGAAAAGATAGTCTGCACACTTTTGACAAAAAGGCAAAAAATAACGCCTCCAGCTCTACAATTCCAAGGCAAAAGCCTTAAATTAATGCCAGAAGCCAAATACCTAGGGATCGAGTTTGATACAAAACTGACATGGAACCCCCCACATATCATATGTTACAAACAAAGCTAACAAAGCTTACTTTACCTGCCAACGCAAAGTTTAACAAAACCCACAAATTACCTTATGGCTATCCCCTAATATATCATTAGATCCAGTATCACATACACGGCCCTGATTTGGTAGCCAAAAACAGAGTATTCAATGACACGCTCAAAACTGAACAAAATACAAAGACTAATTTGCAACGGGTGCAGTAAGGCAGCTCTGGAAAAACTTCTGGGGCTCCAACCCCCGGAACATACATATCAGAAGCGAGGCTCTTCATCCAGCCTCAAACTAAATATTCTCAATCAACCTAAACACTTAGAGCAAAAAAGACCAAGACACACCAACCTCATAACCAACATAAATTTAGAAAATGAAACTGTTATATAACCGAAAGCATACCTTGCGGTTACTAGAAGACTCTTTGCAGCTTCAATCATACTAAGCATTTTCCTTCTGCTTGATACATTTCATTCTGGAATGGATAAACTGATTTATAGCCTATACGCCGGTATAAGATCCAGCTGGTAAATAAATTAAAGCCACGAGACCATCATATGCGTCGTTCTTTCGCCGACCGATTGTGCTCTAGAGCCGTAAGAAACTTACCCGCTGTCTCCATATTGTATATTAAGTGATGAGGCTCATTTTTGGGCTCATTTACAGGCTTATTAATAACCCCATGGTGCGGCTTACCATCGAACCTTCTTTCTTTAAAATTGAAAAAGTGGCCTTAAATTGGATGTCTAGATTGCCTATCTGCCTATATGATATCTGACTGCCTATCTGGAAGCCTATCTGCCTGCCTATCTTTCTGTTTATCTGCATGCCTATCTGTCTGCCTATCTGCATGCCTATCTGCATGCCTATCTGACTGCATATCTGCCTGCCTTTCTTCCTGCCTACCTTCCTGCCTATCTGCCTGCCTATCTGACTGCATATCTGCCTGCCTACCTTCCTGCCTATCTGCCTGCCTATCTACCTGCCTATCTGCCTGCCTATCTGGCTGCCTATCTTCCTGCCTATCTGCCTGCCTATCTGGATGCCTATCTGCCAGCCTATCTTCCTGCCTATGTGGATGCCGATCTGCCAGCCTATCTAGCTGCCTATCTGCCGGCCAATCTTCCTGCCATTCTGCTTACCTATCTGCCTGCCTATCTTTTTGGCTATCTGCCTGCCTATTTAGCTGCCTATCTGCCTGCCTATCTGCCGGCCAATCTACCTGCCATTCTGCTTGCCTATCTAACTGCCTATCTGCATGCCTATCTGCATGCCTATCTGACTGCATATCTGCCTGCCTATCTTCCTGCCTACCTTCCTGCATATCTGCCTGCCTATCTGACTGCATATCTGCCTGCCTATCTGCCTGCCTATCTTTCTGTTTATCTGCATGCCTATCTGTCTGCCTATCTGCATGCCTATCTGCATGCCTATCTGACTGCATATCTGCCTGCCTTTCTTCCTGCCTACCTTCCTGCCTATCTGCCTGCCTATCTGACTGCATATCTGCCTGCCTACGTTCCTGCCTATCTGCCTGCCTATCTACCTGCCTATCTGCCTGCCTATCTGGCTGCCTATCTTCCTGCCTATCTGCCTGCCTATCTGGATGCCTATCTGCCAGCCTATCTTCCTGCCTATCTGGATGCCGATCTGCCAGCCTATCTAGCTGCCTATCTGCCGGCCAATCTTCCTGCCATTCTGCTTACCTATCTGCCTGCCTATCTTTTTGGCTATCTGCCTGCCTATCTAGCTGCCTATCTGCCTGCCTATCTGCCGGCCAATCTACCTGCCATTCTGCTTGCCTATCTGCCGGCCAATCTACCTGCCATTCTGCTTGCCTATCTAACTGCCTATCTGCATGCCTATCTGACTGCATATCTGCCTGCCTATCTTCCTGCCTACCTTCCTGCATATCTGCCTGCCTATCTGACTGCATATCTGCCTGCCTATCTGCCTGCCTATCTTTCTGTTTATCTGCATGCCTATCTGTCTGCCTATCTGCATGCCTATCTGCATGCCTATCTGACTGCATATCTGCCTGCCTTTCTTCCTGCCTACCTTCCTGCCAATCTTCCTGCCATTCTGCTTGCCTATCTGCCTGCCTATCTTTTTGGCTATCTGCCTGCCTATCTTCCTGTCTATCTGCCTACCTATATGCCTGCCTATCTGACTGCATATCTCTGTTAGTCTGACAGTCCAACTGTC
The DNA here is from genome assembly GCA_947095585.1 of Nephrocerus scutellatus. Classification (NCBI taxonomy): domain Eukaryota; kingdom Metazoa; phylum Arthropoda; class Insecta; order Diptera; family Pipunculidae; genus Nephrocerus; species Nephrocerus scutellatus. The sequence continues at coordinate 4,461,363 of OX352766.1, forward strand.
GGATAATTCAATTTAAAAAATGACAAAGAGCTTCTCAAATAAACGCAGGATGCATCGACATATATTCTCATTAAAAGCCTCCTACCTCTCTATAACTAGATACATAAACTGCATTCAATTTATTTATTTGTTTATCTTTTAACATTCTTTTAATTTTCAATCTTTCTCTTTTATTTCCAGCAAGATGATCATCAATTGCAATTTGTAATTCATGTTGTTGTCATCAACTATGGATGAAATGCATTTTTATTATTTTAAAGGTTAGTTCAAGTTTTGGGTTTTACTTTTTACTTTGCTTTTATAAACGCAGGCCATCTTCTAAATACATACATTTCCCATAAGTACATAGCTACACATTATCACGTTATAGATACACAGCTTTTTTCGACAATAGTGTCACCAATCTTGAGAACAATAGAATGTTTAGGATAACGCTATTATTTCAGTTTTACAGGGTAACCTCTGATGTTAACAAAAGAGATATTTTATTTACATATCTAAAAAAAAACGGCGCAGTGACATAAGTCCCAAAAGAAAAACTGTCCCCGAGACATAAGTTCCAAGGGAAGTCAAATCGAATCGGGACATAAGTCCAAAAAAAAATATCTTGGGACGTATGTCCCACCATACATATATTTTTTTCATAAGGAGCCATTTTATGTAATGTTTCATTAAATTACATATAAAAAACATTTTTTTTTTAATTATTATCTGTCCGAAAATTTGGGACTTATGTCCCATCTTCGACAAATCTTTTTTTGACATATGTCCTGATTGGTTGGGACATAAGTTCCTAATTTGATTTGGGACTTATGTTCCATATAAGTAAGCCATAAGTCCCAAAATGAAATATTGGGACTTATGGGACTTAAAATATTGTCGATATACAGGATGTTTCAGAATGATGGATGATTCCTGAGCTCATTGTAACAAATTTTATTTTAAGAGTGTGCTGGAAAGGGTTATATTTTAGTGTCCCCGTTTTAGGGGAAAACATGTGGTTTAGTCCTTAAATCACTACCCCACCTCTTATAAGTTTAGCACACGGTTAATATTGGGGTTTTTAGTAAGAAGATCAACAATTTCAGCGCAGCGCAGTCGACACCACAGAAAGATTCCGGTCCTAAGAACGCAGATTCTCATCCAGATCTGGCTAGTTAGTTGCCTGCAATACACTGGAGACCAGGGACCCAGCCGAGACTCACTCTGTTATGCCTTGCTGGGAATTGCAGTGCATCGTAGCAGCATTTAACTGATTTGGAGTCCATTAGGTAACGATAACGATAACGGTTTGAGTGCTGCCTGACTATTTAAAAATATATAAATCGTAGCGCTTATAATACCATTACTAAGGTTAATCCTAGCGCAGACCTTAATGGCATAGAGTTCCGCCTGAAAACCCGTGGGACTCATACACACCAGGTCCTTCATCATGAATTCTGGAATTGGAAGAAAGTTAATGTTCGTGCTGATTAGGCAGGCTGTCCTTGGCACTGGCTCCCCGCATTTAACGATAAGCTTACTTGCCTTTTTCCGTAGACATATACAACGGGTTGCCCAACAGCAGGACCCGAGGTTGATGCAGTTTGAGATGCATATTTAAATTACTATCAATGTTGATACCTACGAGTATCCGGGGAACAGGGTCAGCAATGACAGAGCCCGATTTGCCATGGAAGACTGGTTTAAACCGAAGGTCGCCTGGTATTCGGAGTCTGCATACTATCGACTAAGCACCCTTTTAGCTATGCATCCATCAGCATATTCTGTTCCAACTTGGATTAGAAATACATTTAACTGAGGATAGGACTAGTCCGTTGCCTCAATCACTCCTACTTTACCCGGGCTTGAGACCTGCCATCTTAGCAGGGCGGAGTTTTGTTTATGATTACTTAGATTACTTAAATTTTAATTAATTGCATTGAAATGGTTCTTGATTACCAGCTACGTTAGAATTCATATCCGATATTAAATATTGCACTTAAGACTCCGCTTTTATTTACTTTACACTACAAAACACGACCGAACTCCTTGAGCTTGAGTGTAAAACGTAGGGCAGACAAGAAATATGACATCTTTAACTAATGGTGATCTCATAAAAATCATACAGATACTTCGGCATTAGTAACATCTGACAAACCTGTAGATTTTGCTCTGATTCAACCACTGGCACAATACAGAATCGGTTAAATCGTCAAATTTCTTGCACAATTGAATCTGAAAACCCGGTAAAAGCAACCAAAAATAAGTTTGAATTTCGTTTTGAGGGGAAAACGTATTTCGGTAAAATCAACAAACTGTCCGTTGCCTATTATCGAGCCTATTGTTCACGAATAATATCCCAAGCCAGTAAATTCATCGGGTAAATTTACTCGGCGATAAAAGCAGTTCCGGCGGTTGATACACATTTTTGAAAGAACATTTTCACCGATTAGCTAAGCTAAGCTTAGCTGTTGAATTTATATTTTTTTATATCTCCCTGTTGGATCACCCCCTACCACACGATTTTCTGTCCGTCGTACTAAACCCAGAAGTCGCTTCTTAAGATATTTTCCACTCATAACAAAACACCCTGTATTTGTAATAAAAGAAAACGAAAAAAAAAGGAAAAATCATAATCATATGCTATGTGTCACTACTATCATAGTCTACAGTCGTCATTGCAAAATGTTGCTTATTAAAAATATTTCATTGGAAATGTTGCAATTGGAAATGTTGCCTTAATACACGTGCACTTTAATGTTTGCATAGCGTCGTTTTATAGCAACAATGAAGTTTTTCCCTTCGTCTGGAAAAGATGAAAACTTTCCAAAAGCTTTCCAAAATATCAGCGGCGATAGTCACAAACATGTCCTTCGTCGCTTTGAACGAATGTTGGGTGGGTTGTTTCAACTGGAATGTATTTCGTTTGATCGATCGTAGAGATACATAAGAATTCCATCCAGTCGATTGCTTCCAGTACTTTCTTAGTCGGTGTCGGTGTCGGTGGCGATCAGTTGACGGTGATTTTTTAAATATAATTTTCAGTCAAAGTTTTCTAAACAATAACGGAGCGGAGAAGCAGATATCGTCTGATAAACTGAATCGAGTGTTTTAAGTGAAATTAACCATAAACTACGAAGATAGAAAGAATATTTGATCATCATGCCCAGCGTAAAACGCCCCATTCCGGAGTTTCGATTCTATGAACCAAAGCCGACAAAAACAATTCGTCAAATAGTCTACGATGACCGAGATGGCACCCTGTGCGGACGCACACCACGCAGTTGGGGATTAATTTTCCTTTTCTACGTCATCTTCTACATAGTGTTGGCCCTGATATTCATGATTGGCATTATTGGACTTTTTGCAACATTGAGCGATACAGAGCCCAAGTGGAAATTGGCCGAATCATTGATTGGCACAAATCCTGGCCTTAGCTATCGTCCTCAGAGCTGGGACAACAAACGCGATTCAGTAATACAATTCAATAGGAAGAACCCCGGTGAAGTCGGCTACTGGACCGATTTGCTGGATGATTTCTTAATGCCATATAATGCAACGCCCAGCCAGAATCAACGCGTCTGCAGCTTCGACCAACTGATCTCAACGAATACCACCTCAATGCCTGTATGCCTGGTCGACATTGGAATATTTGCAAAATCATGCTCGCCATCTACTGGATACGGCTACAAGAGTGGTCGTCCCTGTGTTTTATTGAAATTAAACAGAATCTACGGATGGGTGCCACAGGTGTACGATAATCTCGCTGATTTGCCGGAGAATATGCCGGATGACTTGAAGGAATACATAGCCAACGTTCCGGCCAGGGAGCGTCAACAAGTATGGGTTTCCTGCACTGGACAACAGCAACAGAAGCATCCAGTCAATAATGTGACTTATGTAGGATCACGTGGTTTTCCCTCGTACTACTATCCGTACTTAAATCAGCCCGGCTATCTCAGTCCACTGGTCGCTGTCCAATTCCAAGAAATCACCGTCTCACAATTGATCGCCATAGAATGTCGTGCCTGGGCCAAGAACATCATCTACAAAGGCAACAACATCCGTGGCAGGCAAGGGTCTGTCTCTTTTGAGTTTTTAATGAACTAAGTTTGCCGGTCTTAACTGTGTGTGTGTGTGTGTGTGATCTATCCTGCGAATCATCACCAAATGTTGAAGCTAAAAAAAAAGCGCATACACAGAAGAGGAGAAGAAGCAGAGAAAGAAGATTTTTATTATGAAATAAATAATTAAAAAATACATTTAATATTTTACTGTAATAATAACATATTATATTAAAAAGTACTATACATTTTCTTCATTAAATATTAAATATTCTAAAAATTGTACAAATATGTATGTATATTATGTATATTACATATCTTTTTCTTGTTCATAAATAAAAATAAATAAATAAATACCTGTAATGGGTTTCTCATTAAGAGCGCCCTATTTTGTTTTTTGTTTATCTTTAATGAGATCATAGATAATTAGATAGATTAGATGGCCCGAAAACCATTGTTAAAGCATAGCACCGATGGTGTAATTTTGGTATGGGAAATGGCCCCCATTTATTCGGCTTATTACAAACGAAAACTAAATCTTAAAAGCTAAGACTTAAGACTAAGACTTAAAAGTAACACTTAAAGCTAAGGGGAATGGTGAAGGAGATCTTTCATAACCAAAATTGTCACCAAATGAGGCAATGAATTATGTGAGCATACAGAGCTTTCCTTGTTGTTGTATGCATACATAATACTGTTAGTAATATGTGACAAAGGCTTGTATTCCTAGAAAACTGACAACAACAACAACAACAGCAACAGTCGACTTGGCACACACAATAACTTATGGTGGTGTGATCGCTTCCCAACTGGAAGTGTATCTCATATCTCAGAAAAACATTTCCATTTTATTTTTGCTGTTGTTTTAGTATAAACATACGCTCCAATTCCTGAGTGGATCTGTTTTGCTCATTGGTGGACGGACAGACGAGTACGCTGAGCTCTACAGTTGTGCAGATTATTCTTTTTATCAAGAATGAAATTGATATTCTTCGAGAAGCGGGAATCAAATCGTCCGCCATCGCATTTACGGATAAACAACAACATCCGGTCCTTCCTCCTGTCCCGCATACTGATCTGGCGTCGGTGTTAAACCGTACCGTTATTATTGTTCTGTATCCGAATACGTGACAAATACCTAAATGGGAGGGATGACAATTTTTTTAATTTGACGTCCTACAAAACGATGATGGCTGCCAAAATTCTCAAAACTGTTAATTGCATTATATTTGATATTTTATTTTCTTTTTAAAAAGATCAACAATAACCCTGTAGTATGATGTGTTCAAGAGTTATAAGATGGAACGTCATGTCGGGTCGAAAGTACTTTTCTTTTCCAGTGAATTATACGTAGATCTCCCTCCCTCTCATATGATCTTTACACTCGAAACTGACCTAGAATTTGCTATTTTTCACTAATAGTAAAATACCCTGTATTTGCTTCAGTGAAAAAAAAATACAACAAAATAATAATCATAGTCATAGACTAAGCGTCATTGCTAAATGTTGCAATGGCAAATGTTGCAAAAGAAAATGTTGCAATATGAAATGTCAGCACTAAATACACCTGCACTCCAATGTTGCATAGCGTCATTTCATTGCAACAATGTAATGTTTTTCCCTCAAAGAGTCTGGAAAAGATGAAAACTTTCCAAAAGCTTTCCAACAGATCAGAGGCGATGGTCACATGTCCTTCTTATATTTGAACGAATGTTGCGTATATTTCAACTGGAATGTTTTTCGTTTTGATCGATCGTAGAGATACATAAGAACTCCCTCCAGTCGATTGTCTACAGTACTTTCTTAGTGGGTGTCGGTGTCGGTGGCGATACAGTTGACGGTGATTTTTTTAAATATAATTTTTAGTCAAAGTTTTCTAAACAATAACGGAACGGAGAAACAGATATCGTGTCGGATAAACCGAATCGAGTGTTTACAGTGAAATTAACCATCAACTACGAAGATATTAAAAAAATTCATCACCATGGCCAACTTAATGCGATCATTTCCGGAGGAGTATCAATTATGTGAACCAACAAACACCGAAACAATTCGTGAAATTGGCGATGAAGAGCGGGATGGCACACCACCCAGTGGGAGATCAATCATCCTTATCTATGTCATTTTCTACATTGTACTGGCACTGATATTCATTAGTGGTATGATTGCAGTCTTCGCAAGTATCATCTATACAGAGCCCAAGTGGAAGTTGCCTGAACCATTGATCCATACAATGCCATATAAGGCAACGTCCACCGTTTGCAGCTTCAACCAACCGATCGCAACCAATGTCACTACAACAATGCCGGTGTGCCTGATTGCCAGTGGAAAATTTGCATGCTCGCCTGGTACTGAATACGACTGCAGGAGTGGTTGTTCCTGTTTCTACGATAATCTCGCCGATATGAAGAAATACATAGCCAACGTTACGGCCACGGAGCCTCAACAAATTTGGATCTTGTGTTTTGCCGGGTCCAAGAACATCACCGACGAAGGCAACCACATCCATTACAGGCAAAGGTCTTTTCTCAATCCAATCCAATTGTAATTTTCGTCTGCTACCAAAATTTCCATTGCATTTTACTTCAACAGACGAAAATTAAAATTGCATCTATATGTAAATTATATTATAAAAAAAATAAATTAAAAACTTTCTTCAGCATATTGTTATGTGCTTATTATAACCAAAACTATTTTGTTTTTGTTTCTTTCAGTGGGGGCCAAATCCGACTGAAATCAATAATATATTCCGTTTTATTTTATGCTGTTGTTATTTTGGTAATAGCAATAAGAAAATTAAATTAACATTTACTTTTGTGCTTCGATCAATATTAATTTTTTTATGTCAATCTCATTTTATTATTATTATTATGAAAATAAAATAAAAACAAATTTACTTTCGTGCATTGGAAAAATTGTATTCCTTTTATTAATATTATAATTTTTTTTTTTAATTTTTTTTTATTTTTTTTTTATTTTATTATATTCTCATTTTATTATTATTGTTATCATTATAATTTTTTTTTTATTTTATTTTATTTTTTTTTATTTTATTATATTCTCATTTTATTATTATTGTTATCATTATTAAAAAATCAAATTTTCTTGAAAAACTTTTGAAAAACTTTAATTAGTTTTTTATTATTTAATTTTATTATATTCTCCATTATGTTTTATGTTATTTTTATTTATATTAGTATTTATTTTGTTTTATTGTATTTTATTCTCATTTTGAAAATTTTTATTTCTTTATTTACTATTTAATTTTATTTTATTATAATAATTTTATATTATATTGTTTTTATTTTATTTTATTATTTTATTTTTTTATTCTTATTTTATTTATAATATACTATTTAATTTTATTATATTTTCATTTTATTTATTTATTGTTATATTATTTTAGTATATTGTCATTTTATTATTATTGTTATCATTATTAAAAAATGTAATTTTCTTGACAATAATTATTTAATTTTTTTTCTTCTTATTTTATTATCATTAATATTAAAAAAAGAAAAAAAAATTACAGTTTACTTTTGTGCATTGGGATAATGTTTATTTTTTCATAATTTAATTTAATTTTATTTCCATTTTATTTTTATATTGTTTTTTTATTATATTTTTATTTATTTTGTATGTTAGTTTGTACTTATTGCAATCTAATACATAAATGAAGGACAGTGACCCACTTTCCACAACTTAAAAACTTTATACATTACATTATTTACTTTATAAAAAGAATATTGTGGAAAAACATTAGCAAGGAAATTACATTTTCTCCATTAAATATTATATATTATAAACATTTTTACAAACAAATTATAACCATTATGTAATACATATCTTTTTCTTGTTCATAAATAAAAATAAATAAATAAATACCTGTAATGGGTTTTTCATTAAGAGCGCCCCATTTTGTGTTTTGTTTACTTTGAATTAGATTCTTAATAAAACAACCCATAAAAATTATAATTTTTTATGTTAATTCTCTAAAAGGAGATACATATGTGTCCAAAAATTAATATAAGAGCCAAAGTGACTTCAAAATGTTTACAAAAACTGTTGTCACCGGAGTTACACCTTTGTTAAAAATTTGTATGGGAGTCCAGATCAGTTCCAAATTTTAAATAGGAAGTGTTGTCTTCGGAGATACACATGTGTTGAAAATTTGAAGAAAGAAAGAAAATGGTAAATTTTTAAAAAAATTTGTTTGGGGCGTCACACGGTCCCTAAAATTTTACAAGAAATGCTGTCCATCGAAGATACACATATATATAAAATTTGTATGGGAGCCCCCCGACTCCGAGGCCCGAGCGGCCCCAAATTTTAATAGAAAGTGTTGTCATCGGAGATATGCATGTGTGCAAAGTTTCAATGAAGTCGGACTTTGGAAAGTGGGTTAAACTTTATTTTATAAAGAGTACCAGTTTTGTCTTGGACGGCCCATATTGTAACGGTTGAGAGGACATTCTGGTTGTATTAAATGTTACGCAGCAAAGAGGCAAGAACCTGGTGGACCTCAGAGTTGGGGCATTTCAGGAAGATCTGCAGGAAGCTATTCAGCGTAGCCAAGTCGACTAGAATAGATGCTTACAAAGCATCCCTCAAACTTTATAATAATTAATTAAGGACAGCCAATCGCTCTTCTTGGAGACTTTTCTGTGGTGAAGAAGAAGAATCTTTTGAGCCGTCTAGGCTAAGAAAAATTGGCGCAACCAATCCAATAATGCCGAGCTGCCTGAAAAAACCAGATGGCTCGTGGACTACCTCAAGCGAAGAATTGCTCAATCTGCTTTTAGGTACCCACTTCACGGGAAGCTTCCATGTGTTAAGTAATGTCAGCCTTGATAGGACAGATAGTCGTACAACTATCTCCAATGATCTGATAAATAAGGACAAACTGCTATGGGCGCTACAAAGCTTCAAACCACACAAATCTGCAGGACCTGACGGCATAATTCCAGCCGAGCTGCAAAGCACTTCGGATATTATCCTTAAGAAACAATTCTATAGAGTTGTCTCGATGTGGTCCATATTCCAGTTTTATGGAGAGAAGTAAACGTGGTTTTCATACCCGAAGCCGGCAAATGCTAGCATGTTAGTCCAAATCAGACCAATCAGTCTTTCATCATTCCTGTTAAAGACACTGGAAAGACTGATCGATATCTACATACGCACACGCATTGACAAAAGACTCCTGTCTTCAGATCAGCACGCGTATTGTAAAGGCAAGTCTGTAGAGACAGCTCTGCACGTTCTATTGAACATTCCCTTCACCACAAGGCGTACACAATTGTGGTATTCCTTGACATTAAAGGCGCTTTTAACAACGTCAACACATCTGCGATTATGGATCTATTCACAAGTCGGATTATTAATTCAAAGATGGGCGTGTCGTCTGTCAAAAGATCTGTCTGCAGAGGAACACCACAAGGTGGAGTCCTGTTCCCCCTTCTATGGAACTTAGCGGTGAATGAGATGCTGGTGTGCCTAAGAGGTGAGGGCTGCAGAGTAATCGTTTATACGGATGACGTTGCTATTGCCGTCTCAGGAAAATACCCGAATACTATAAAGGAACTCCTGCAAAGTGCTCTCAACAAGCTAACTTGCTGGGCAGATCACTGTGGTGTAGTGGTATATCGTCCCAAAACTCCGGAAATATAAAGTTCCACTTATTAACCCTCCTTCTATAAAACGTATAAGCACATTCTCGGATAGAGCCAAATATTTGAATCTTATTCTGGACAGAAAGCTAAGCTGGAAACCTAAAATACAAGATAGAGTTCGTAAAGCCACAGTGGCATTCTTCTCATGCAAGAAAGTCATTGGCAGCAGATAGAGTCTTCAATCCCATATCCACTCATTGGCTATATACAGCGGTAGTAAGTCCTAGTCTTATATACGGTGTGACTGTATGGTGGACTTCCTTAAATAAGAAAGCAAACCGAGACAAATTAAGCAAAGTCCAAAGATCAGTTAGTCTATGTATGAGCGGAGCACTAAGTACAACTTATTCTGTTCGACCACTCGACATTTACAGCAGGCAAGTAGCTTCTAGTTCGTCTATTCTTAGCTTAATGCTATCTTCCAGTGGACTAGAAATGAAATCGGTCAATCATCTATCCTGATTTCAGTCATGATCCCATTTCAACAAAGATTTCCAGGTCATCTTCCTCTCCAGATCATTCTGAGACGGGACAAAAACTGATAACGGAGTCGGCGGAGGTGTTTTCTCAAAAAAGCTAACTCTTAGCCTCTCTCTTTCCGTCTTCCAAATCACTGTATTGTTTTCTAGGCTGAAATTATGGCGATCAGTGAAGCCTTGTCTTGACTGAACCCGCTAAGGATATCCGTATATTCTCGGATAGCTAAGCTGCACTAAAATCCCAGGAATCAGTCTCTACAAATTCAATTCCAGCCCTTAACTGGCGATCATCTCTCATGGAGCAGTTCAATATACACACCTGTGTTGGACATTCCGGGAAACTTTATGGCTAAAGAACTCGCCAAGGAAGGAACTACACTATCCTCCTTACCTGAATATGATTCCGTAGGCATACCAATCGCTACATGCAAACTCTTTTTAAAGCGGGATGCTAATGTAAAAATGTAGGTGGATGTAGGATGTAGGTGGTCAAACGGTCCCCAAGCTGTATCCGAAACGCTCCAAGTGTTTGATCTCTCAAAAAAGATCGCACATATCGGTGCTATTGTAAGTGTCATCACTGGACACTGTCTCTTAGGCAGGAATGCAGCAAGACTTGGAGTCTTCTTGAATGACTTCTGCAGAAGCTGCATGGACGAGGAGGAGGAAGAGACCATCGTTTATCTTCTCTGTACTTGACCAGCCCTCTCCCAAAAACGTTAACTCCATATGGGAGCTTTCTTCCACAACGACACTAATGATCAGATCAGCATTGACATTGGTGGTCTCCTACGTTTCATACAAAGCTGTGATTGGTCAACGAGTTGGTGGAGGGAATTTTTTCTGATCCGTGTGGTATCACAACGGACCATTGCTGGTCTAAGTATATAGTAGACTGGTACCGTTTTATTTCTGTCTTGGAACGGTTAACAGCAAGTCCGCAGCCTTTGGCCCAAACAGTTGTGGGGGCATTCGGGTTGCATTAAATGGAACGCAGCAAATCTGATCGCGATCGATTCTTTGATAAAATGAATGAAAGCCACTTGGCATTTGGCGGCACTCTTCTAGCGCAGCACCTCTGTGTTCTATTAATGCTCTGTTTTAGGGTTCAACAGTAGATTTTCAATTATTTTGCTCTAAATGAGAACAGTGGAGATAACATCATGAGCATGGACCAAAATTATCACCAAATGAGGCAATGAATTAGTTTCATTGTTGTTGTATGCATACATAATATAGGCCACAACTTTATTGTTGGTTATAAGTGACAAAGGCCTGTATTCCTAGAAAACTCACAACAACAACCGCAACAGTCGACTTGGCACACGCAATAATTTCTGGTGGTGTGATCGCCTCCCAAGTGGAAGTGCAAAAATATTTCAGAAAACATTTCGATTTTATTGTTGCTTTAGTAGAAACTTACGCTGAAATTCCTGAGTGGGTCTGTTTTGCTCATTGGTGGACGGACACCCGAGTACGCTGAACTCTACAGTTGTGTAGATTATTCTTTTTATCGAGAATGAAATTGATATTCTTCGAGAAGCAAGAATCAAATCGTCCGCCATCGCATTTACGGATACAAAACAACAACCTGTGCTTCCTCCTGTCCGCCATACTGATCTGGTATCGGATAACACCGTTCTGTTATTATCGATCAGTATCCGAATGCGTGACAAATACCGAATTGGGTTGGATGACCTATGACGGTGGCGATGTGGAATATTGTTTTGTTTATGGGCCGAGGGGTGTATTTTAGAATCTGGATTAGATTTTGAAATATTTTTATATTAGCTTGCTGATGTCTGTCTGGCTGTCTTTTTGTCATTCTGTCTTTCTGTTTTTCTGTCCGGTTTATTTTTCATTCTTATGATTTTAAATGACAGTCCTGTACGCGTTTTTGTAGTAGGATTTTTCGGGGCGGGTTTTGTGGAGTCCTAAGGGGTCTTTACGGTGGTCTGAAGAAGGTCTTGGCAGCATAAATTATGTACGGTAAGATGAGTGAAATTCGAAATGATAAAGTCATCGGAGCCGAATAGCCTCTTCAACAGTTTATATATTTTTTTCATAAAATTTTTTTTACAAACTTTTAATTGTGGCGCAAGTCCTGTTGATCAAAAGGGCAAACTTTATTCCAGGAATTCGTAGCAAACTGAATAGCCTTCAATACAGCATGATTAAAAAAAAACTTTCGTAAAGTAATTTTCGAGATATTCGTGTTTGAAATTCAAATTTTCAAATAAAAATACTATTTTTTTAATTTGACGTCCCTACAAAACGATGATGGCGGCCAAAATTGTAAACAATTTTAGTTGCATTATGTGTGATATTTTATTTTATTTTCAAAAGGATCAACAATAACCCTGTAGTATGATGTGTTCAGGAGGTATAAGATGGGAAGTGATATCAGGTCGAAAGCACTTTTCTTTACCAGCGAATTATACGTAGATCCCTCTCCCTCTCATACGTTTTTACCCACGAAGCGAATATATAAATCGCTCTTTTATGTATTTTCAACTCATAGTAAAACACCCTGTATGTGCACCGTGACACCAGCGTTGGGTTAGGTCATTGATCACCGCTTGCAATACGATTTTCTGCTCGTCATAATAAACCCATAGATCGCTTCTTAATGTATTTCCCGATCACCCTGTATTTTCTAAAGTAAAAAAACAAAAACAACAAAATAATAATCATAGTCACAGGCTAAGCTATTATTGTCTTAAGTTTAGGCTAAGCATCATTGCAAAATGTTGCAAAGGAAAATGTCGCTTTTGGAAATGTTGCATAAATACAAATGCACTTCCATGTTGCATAGCGTCATTCCATTGCAACAATGTGATGTTTTTCCCTGAAAGAGTCTGGAAAAGATGAAAACTTTCCAAAAGCTTTCCAACAGATCAGCGACATATCCTTCTTATCTTTGAACGAATGTTGCGTAGATTTCAACTGGAATGTTTTTCGTTTTGATCGATCGTAAAGATACATAAGAATTCCCTCCAGTCAATTGTTTACAGTACTTTCTTAGTCGGTGTCGGTGTCGGTGGCAATCAGTTGACGGTGATTTTTTTAAACATAATTTTTAGTCAAAGTTTCCTAAACAATAACGGAACGGAGAACAGATATCGTCGGATCAACCGAATCGAGTGTTTACAGTGAAATTAACCACCAACTACGAAGATATTAAAAAAAATTCATCACCATGGCCAACTTAATGCGATCATTTCCGGAGGAGTATCAATTATGTGAACCAACAAACACCGAAACCATTCGTGAAATTGGCGATGAAGACCGGGATGGCCCACCACCCAGTTGGAGATCAATCATCCTTATCTATGTCATTTTCTACATTGTTCTGGCCCTGATACTCATGAGTGTTCTAATTGCAGTCTTTGCAAGTATCAGCTATACAAAGTCGGAACCATTGATGCCATACAATGTAACGCTCAGCGATTGCAGCTTCAACCAACCGAACGCAACCAATGTCACTACAACAATGCCGGTGTGCCTGATTGCCAGTGGAAAATTTGCATGCTCGCCTGGTACCGAATACGACTGCAGGAGTGGTTGTTCCTGTTTCTACGATAATCTCGCCGATATGAAGAAATACATAGCCAACGTTACGGCCACGGAGCCTCAACAAATTTGGATCTTGTGTTTTGCCGGGTCCAAGAACATCACCGACGAAGGCAACCACATCCATTACAGGCAAAGGTCTTTTCTAATTCCAATCCAATTATAATTTTCGTCTGCTACCAAAATTTCCATTGCGTTTTACTTCAACAGACGAAAATTAAAATTGCATCTATATGTAAATTATATTATAAAAAAAATAAATTGAAAACTTTCTTCAGCATATTGTGCTTATTATAACCAAAACTATTTTGTTTTTGTTTTTTTTTTTCAGGTGGAGCCAAATGCGAAAGAAAGCAATAATATATTCCATTTTATTTTATGCTGTTGTTATTTTGGTAATAGTAATAAGAAAATTAAATTAACATTTACTTTTGTGCTTCGATCAATATTAATTTTTTTATGTCAATCTCATTTTCTTATTATTATTAAAAATAAATAAACTTAACAAAAATTGTATTCCTTTTATTAATATTGTTACTATTTTGTTTTATTATATTTTGTTTTGTTTTATTTTATTTAATTTTTTTTTTACTTTATTATTGATTTTGTTTTATTATACTTTGTTTTGTTTTATTTTATTTTTTTTATGTTGTTTTATATTATTTTATTTTTTTTTTACTTCATTTTATTCATTTTATTTTATTTTATTTTTTTTTACTTAATTTTATTCGTTTTCATTTGGTCTACGTCTTAATTTCATTTCATTTTCTATTTTTTTTTTTATTTTACTTGATTTTATTTAGTTTTATACTCATTTTATTATTTGAAAAAAATTTATTTATTTTTTATGTTTAGTAGTTATTTTAATTTTATTTCATTACTATTATTATTAAAAAAATAAAATGTTTATTGGAATGTTATATTTTTATTTTATTTTCATTTAATTTTTTTGTTTTTTTTTTTGTAAAGTTGTATAGAAGTTCAACGTCAGTTGTCCAGATCCAACAACTTAACATTTTTTTTATACATTATTAAATATTTTCCTTTAAAAACAAACTATTTACTTTATAAAAAAAAAATAGAAATTATTGATAAAAATATTTATTAACATTTTGTGAACACTACAAGTTCTTCATTAAATACTATATATTATAAACATTTTACAAATATGTATTACATATTTTCCAATATTATAACCACATTATATATCCATGCTTTACATATCGTTTTCTTGTTCATAAATAAAAATAAATAAAAAAAGTACATGTAATCGTTTTTTCATTCAGAGCGCCCCATGTTTATTTTTAATTAGATTATAATTATTATTTATTATTATTATATTAGGTGGGTGGCTAAAGAACCTTGAACACTGCGACCTTGAGGTCTATTGCGTGCGTCCCTGATGTTTTACCACATTATGTGATTGCTCAGTTCCTTCGTGAATGCCATCACATCTGACAATGCGATTGGTCTGGCATTCGGCCAGGGAACTGTATAGGCCTTGAAATGTTTTATTCTTTTCTGGATGAGAGGGCTACGCATACGAAGAGTATGTGCTCTGACGTTTCCTTTGCCTCGTTGCAGAATCGGCAGCGGTCCGATTGGGATTTGCCCATTTTCAAAAGATAGGCCATGTCCTGTCAAGTACCAGACTAGTGTTCTTAGTGTACGGCGGTCCAGTTGGCCCTGGTCATATGGCCCGAGTTTATTTTAGAAGCTTCTTGGCTTGTCTCATCCCAGACGAAGAATTCCATTCCGCTTCGATAGTAGCGTTTTCCCACACTTTAATTTTTCTGTTGATATGACATTTGGAATAGGCAATGCTGGGTTCTGGACCAGACCAGGACCAGTCTGCTGCCTCGTTTCCTGATATACTGGAGTGTCCGGGAGACCAGATTAGTGTGATTTTGTTGTTTTTGGCCAGTTCTTCTAAGTGGCAGAAACAGCTCCACGTTGTTTTAGAGTAAAAGACTGGACCTTTTAATGCTGGCAGTGCTACCTGACTGTCTGAGATCACATAGATCTCGGTTCTTCTGTACCTTCTTTTAGTACATTCCAGCACGCAGGCTTCTAATGCTATAGTTTCTGCCTGTAATACTGTTGGAGATCTACCCAGGGGTATTCGTAGTGTGATTCTGGGTCCGAATACTCCTGCTCCGGTTCCTGTGTTTCTTTTTGATCCGTCTGTATACCAGATGGATGTATGGTGTGGAAGGGTACTTATGATATTTTCAACTTGATTCCGATCGGGTATTTTAATCGAAAAATGAATTTCGAAATTAGTTGTTTTTATCATTAGGACTGATGGTTGTACAGTTACATATTCCAAGTCTATTTTGGTTATGATGCTAGAGTGTCCTGGTTTGTTTGCAAAATATTTGTATGGGAGACCCCCGACTCCGAGGACCGAGGGGCCCTAAATTTTAATAGAAAGTGTTGTCATGGGACATACGCATGTGTGCAAAGTTTTAATAAAATCGGGCTTTAGGAAGTGGGTTAAAAATTGATCACAAGATTTAGTGTGCCAGCCAGCCAGTCACGGGCACGCGAAGTTAGTAGAGAGAATTTAAAAAAGAAGGAAAGAAGGAGACGTGTTGAGCTCGCGAGAATCTGCAAAACTTCTATCAAAATGAAGATAAAGCAGTTCAGTAACTGATATTATACTCATATATTGCCTCAGCCAGGTCGGTCAGTGCTTCATCAATCGCTGTCTCCTAAACCTAAAAGCCGCTGCAATAGTCCGGGAGTCGAAGGGAAATACTCACGCTAGGAAGACCCCAGCACCGACTTTACCGTCGATCTTGGATCCGTCGTCCGTGAGGAATCTCATTGCATCAATTTCCTGTAACGATGCATCGCTCCACTGTTCTTTGGAGGGATGGCCAAGAAATACTCGTTAAAGCATTACACTGGTTTTGTCTTAGCAGTCTAGGTTCGTCAGTCCCACCTTTAGCGGATAGTTAATTGTCGAGTGTCCAGTTTGAATAAATTTCGACTGACCTGTTGCTGACAGTCGCGCAACCGTATTGGCCGCTCTCTGCCGCCTGTCGTAAACGTCTAAACGAGCAAGGAACCGGTGTCCTTAGCACTCCACTAAGGCAGCAGACAGGCTGCCCTTTGTAATTTCTCTATCATTTATCATTTACGTAAGTGGATTTTCCAAAGCCTGGTCACCAAATGCTAACGTAAGTACGTACGTAAGTATTGGCCTTACTACGGCAGTGCATAGCAGGCGTCCCAGTTCTGGTTTTAATCCCCATCTTTTACAGATAGCGTTTTTACGCGAGTATATAGATTTGGTAGCTTTGTTAATCTACTGCTACTCTAAAGAATATTCGGTTTTCCACTTAGTATACTGACCAGAATGGTACCCAAAAATTTCGCCTTATTGGTGAAGCTAGACTGGTACCATTTTGAGTGGGTGGGCTAGCTGTTGGAACTTTATATTTATTTGTAAAGAGGTCCAGTTCTGTCTTGGACGGGTTTATGAGCCAATGAATTATGTGTGCATATACAGCTTTCCTTGTTGTTGTAATATTGGCCACGATTTTATTGTTAGTTATAAGTGACAAAGGCCTGTATTCCTAGAAAACTCACAACAACAGCACCAACAGTCGACTTGGCACACACAATAATTTCTGGTGGTGTGATCGCCTCCCAAGTGGAAGTGCAAAAATATTTCAGAAAACATTTCGATTTTGTTGTTGCTTTAGTAGAAACTTACGCTGAAATTCCTGAGTGGGTCTGTTTTGCTCATTGGTGGACGGACAAACGAGTACGCTGAGCTCTACAGTTGTGCAGATTATTTTCTTTATCAAGAATGAAATTGATATTCTTCGAGAAGCGAGAATCAAATCGTCCGCCATCGCATTTTTTTTACCCCTGGCCCCTGCTGTAAATTTTTCTGCTCGTCGTAACAAACCTAGAAACTGCTTCTTAAGGTATTTGTGCCTTATTGAAAAAAAAAACCAAAAACAACAAAATAATAATCACAGTCACAGGCTAGTCATCATTTCAAAATGTTTCAAAGGAAAATATTGCACTGGAAATGTTGCAATTGGAAATGTTGCATTAATACACGTGCACTTTAATGTTGCATTGCAACAATGTAGTTTTCCCTTCGTCTGGAAAAGATGAAAACTTTCCAAAAGCTTTCCAACATATCAGCGGCGGTAGTCACATACAAAACCTTCTCTATAGAAAGCCCAAATGTTCCGATCGTACACAGATACATGCTTAGATTTATCCCAAACGTATTTGTATTAGTAATCAACTAAAGAGCAAAATCCATATAAAATTTTTCTGTTTTCCACTACCACTTCTTACGTTTCTCGCTCTTTGCGACTACTTATTTTTTGTACACTCCATAGATCTATATATATAGATAGAACGCTGATCATCATGCCCAGCGTAAAACGCCCCATTCCGGAGTTTCGATTCTATGAACCAAAGCCGACGAAAACAATTCGTCAAATTGTCTACGATGACCGGGATGGCACCATGTGTGGACGCACACCACGCAGTTGGGGATTACTTATCCTTTTCTACGTCATCGTCTACATAGTGTTGGCCCTGATATTCATGATTGGCATTATTGTACTTTTTGCAACATTGAGCGATGCAGAGCCCAAATGGAAATTGGCTGAATCATTGATTGGCACAAATCCTGGCGTTGGCTATCGTCCGCAGAGCTGGGACACCAAACGCGATTCAGTAATACAATTCAATAGGAAGAACCCCGGTGAAGTCGGCTACTGGTCCGATTTGCTGGATGATTTCTTAATGCCATATAAAGCAACGCACAGCCAGAATTAACAAATCTCAACGAATACCACCTCAATGCCTGGTCGACATTGGAATATTTGCAAAATCATGCTCGCCATCTAGTGGATACGGCTCCTGTGCCTGTGTTTTATTGAATCTACGGATGGGTGCCACAGGTGTACGATAATCTCGCTGATTTGCCGGAGAATATGCCGGATGACTTGAAGGAATACATAGCCAACGTTCCGGCCAGGGAGCGTCAACAAGTATGGGTTTCCTGCACTGGACAACAGCAACAGAAGCATCCAGTCAAAAATGTAACGTATGTCGGATCACGTGGCTTTCCATTGTACTACTATCCGTACATGAATCAGCCCGGCCATCTCAGCCCACTGGTCGCTGTCCAATTTGAACGGATCACCGCCTCACAATTGGTCGGCATAGAATGCCTTGCCTGGGCCAAGAACATCATCTACAAAGGCAACAACATCCGTGGCAGACAAGGGTCTGTCTCTTTTGAGTTTTTAATGAACTAAGTTTGCCGGTCTTATCTGTGTGTGTGTGTGTGATCTATCCTGCGATCATCACCCAGTGTTGGAGATAAAAGAACGCACACACACAGAAGAGGAGAAGAAGCAGAGAAAGAAGACGAAGAATAATTTAATTGTTTTATATTAAAAATATATAATATAATATATGTATTGGAAAAAAATTAATTCAATTTTTTATTACATTATTATTTTATTTTTATTTTATTTTGTTTTATGTTATTTTATTCTCATTGTATTAATGTGCATTGAAAATTTTTTACTTATTTATATTATTTTTAATTTTATTTTATTTTATTTTATTTTATATTTTTTATTTTATTCTCAATTTATTATTTTTAAATTTTTTATTTATATATTTATTATTTAATGACCACCCACCCGTTGACCTCATACACACTGATCCACCTCGGAAAAAAAAAAGACACCAGCGCCACCTATCGGGTCCAAATTTTGTCAACGACTTTGGTGTGAATTTGAGCCAAATCGTTCCATAAATAAGAATTTTCAGGAAAAAAACGATACCAGCGCCAGCTAGCGGGGCTGAATTCACCTTTTAAACCTTTTCTGGACTTCCACAAATAATTTAAGACCAAAATTAGCCAAATCGGTTCAGCCGTTCTCGAGTATTAGCAATTGATTTTTATATATATAGATTTTATATATTTTAATTTTGCTTTTTTTTATTTTTTTTATTCTCATTGTGTTTATATTCCCCCATTTGGAAATTTTTTATTTATATATTTATTATTATTAGTATTCTATTTTTATTATTTATTTTATCTAATTTTTATTATATATATTATTATTCTTATTTAGTTTTTTGTTTATGTTATTATTTTTTAATTTTTTATGTATTTTTATTTTATTTTCATTTAAATATTTAAAAAATGTTATTTATATATTTATTAAAATTATTAAAATTAACATTTTACTTTTATGCATTTGGTAAATGTTTATTTTTTTAAATACTCTATATTAACTTCGCGTACCCCTGTTTTTTGTTTGTTTGTCGTGGAATCTTGCGATCAATTTTTAAACCACTTTCCAAAGCCCAAATTCATTGAAACTTTGCACACACGCACATCTCCGACGACAACACTTTCTATTAAAATTTGGGGACCCTACGGGGTCTGGGAGCTCCCATACAAATATTTTACAAAATTTACCCGATTTTCTTCAAGTTTTATACAAATGTGTATCTCCGATTGATAACACTTTTTGTAAACATTTTGGAAAGCCCGGGCCCCGGTGTCGTGAGGCCCCATACAAATTTAAAAAAAAAAATATCCCGATTTTCTTCAAATTTTATATACATATGTATCTCCGATGGACAACAGTTTTTTTTAAAAATTTTGGAGAGCCCGAACCCTGGGGTCTGGAGGCCCCAAACAATTTTTTTAAAAATTAACCCAATTTTCTTCAAATTTCATACAGATGTAAAATTTCTGTTATTTCCGATATAAAACACTTTTTGTTCAAATTTTGCAGACCCCGGGCTCATTACATTACATGTAATGGGTTTTTTATTAAGAGCGCCCCATTTTGTTTTGTGATTACTTTTCATTAAAACAATTCCATCGATAGCAACGAACAAACAGAAACACCCGCTATGCGCCTGCACGTGCTATTCGCTGTTCACTTTGCTTTCAATCCACCGAAGGATGTGTGGTCGCTCTATCATTATCAAATACAATTGCTCCAACGCCTCTACAACCAACGAAAAGTTCACTTTCATGTGAGAAGATGTAGCAGACGAAGTGTGGCAGAGGGGTTCGTTCGTCCTTGCAAGGAAGCAAGGAAGCAATGAACCGTCGTACATGCAACACAACCACCCAGCCACACACACACACAACAGAGAGACAAAACACTTGCACTCGCACGAACAGACAGTTATCGATGCTTAGGTGGGCTTGGGCTTCCTTCACAGAATGTTATGTTGAGGTGGAGATTTCAGTTTCATCAGCAGAGTAGAGTATGGTATAGTATGGCCACTGAAATGCGATGGAATTTTGAAACTATGTGCGAGGTAAGCACTCCAAAGCAGTCGCTCGCAATCAAAACATCGCCCAAATTTTTGTGGGCAATGAACTCTGTTATACGGAATTCCCACCCCCGGCGTACGATAAATTTCGGGAGAAAACTTTCTTTTGTTGGCTGTGAGCCATGTGCGCCAGTTACTGATAGACTATAAAACAGACAGACACAGACACAGACACCACAAACAGCACACACTCCCCAACAAAGAGGAGACACCAAAAAGGTCAAGGATTTCGCCACTTGGCTCACATCGATTCGATGGCCACACAGTTCAGCGAGTTCAACGTTGGCTCCTTCTCGTCATTGACGTTGAGAACACAACCAACCACCAGACAGGAGAACAAACCCATGAACTTTTAGTGCAGCGGTAGTGGGGGTAAGGATATGTTTGTGTGGGTCCAACTTTGGTTGGAACTTTGGGGGTGGAACTTAACTTTGAACTTGAAGAAATTTGAAATTTGGCGACTGCCGTATTTGACTTTCCACAATAGTCCTACGAAGATTTCGTGTGGGTCGATTAAACTTGCCAAGCTGCAATAGTTTTTTTTTAAAAAAATATTTGTATTTTTTAAATTGGAGGTACATACATTTGCATATCGTTGCTTGTTATTAATTAATTTTCTAAGAGATTACATTTTTATGAATAATTATGTATCTATTTATAAAAAAAAATGTTTGGCACAATCGGTGACGGGAGTCTTAACGTTTTACACGCTCAGAAGAGTAAAAATTGAGCTTAAGATCGTTGCTTAAGCGTTCGGATGTCTTCCTAACCGTATGAGTAGAGGGGATGCATTTTGATGATATTTCCACCCGGACCCCGTTGAAACTTCGTGGTCTCTGTGGATGTTGGCCTTCTTAACAAGCCACAACGAGCTCCATTTATGTTTCTAAGGATTGTTGATTGTACGCGTTTGTATTTTGCGGACGTTCGAAGAGGCAGAAGTACCCTATAGTTCCGTGGTTTTCACCGCGTGCGTCACAGCTCTTAGAAGCGTCGCATCGTTCTGATAGAGGCATCGCAGAGATTTGTCAAATTTCAAATTTCATCTATACTAGCTTTTCCCGGGCGCTCCGCCACCCGCACACATGAATCCCCGCCATGTCATCACAACCACGGAAGGGGTGTACTTTTTCTAAACCTAAACAAAACGCCACCTATCGGATCGTATTTGCATTGTGTGGTTTACCGATTACCGGTTCAACTCAATCGGCATTCTAGTTTTTGAGTTTTAGTGTGTTATTACAAATCAACAGACATTCATTTTAATATATATAGATTATAGTACGTACAAAGCAGCGCAGCACATAGCAAACAATCATTACGATACCGCTATATGGCGTGATGTTCGTACAGCACATAAAATAGCACAGGGAACAGTGCAGCACATAGCACAAAGTCATTATGATGCCCGACCATTTTTTTCGTGGACTTTGGTTATTTAGGTCGCCACGAAAGGCCCTTTAATTTAAACGAGATAATATACAGCCTATCTTCACCCTGAAAGTCCTTTATAAACATGGGTCCGGCGAACGGCTAATTGAGAAGTTTTCCGTGACAAGTTATTACTCTCGGACGTTTGTTAGACATTCGCGAGAGCTGGTACCGTGAAAAGTACTTTTTTGTGCTTTATGAGATTCAAACTACGAACCCCATGCGAAATGGGAGGTAAGGCGGGTACTTTTTTACAAAAGTTGAATGGGCCCCGACCCCAAGGCTCGAGAGGCCCCAAATTTTAACAAAAAGTGTTGTCATGGGAAAGACACATGTGTACAAAATTTGAATAAAATCGGGCTTTAGGAAGTGTGTTAAAAATTAACCACAAGATTCTACCCACCAGCCAGCCACGGGCACGCGAAGTCAATATCGAGAAATATTTAAAAAGAAAGAATCCCAAAAGACCTACCAAAGACCCTTAGAAATATCTCTTAAAACCCCTCAAACACTCCAAATAGTCACCAAGAGACCCTCTAAAGATCGTCCAAAATACTGCCAAAAACCCCCAAAACATTCGCAAAAAGACCCACCCAAAACCACGTTAGACTTCACTCCACTTACTCCAAAAAGACCTCCAAAAACATCAAAAGATTCCCAAAACAATTCCAAAAGACCCACAAACACCCCAAAATGTCTATCAAAAGACCCTCTAAAAACCCCAAAAGTACCACCAAAAGACTCCCAAAAGACCAAAAAAAATACCTTGCAAAATCGACCCCTCCCTCCCCCTCAAAAACACCAAAAGACCCTCAAGAGACCCCAAAAAAAACCATCAAAAGGCTCCAAAGTACAACCAAGATGTTGAAGTGTTTTAGTGGTTTGTGCACTGGATATTAGGTTGATAAGCACTGCGTAGTCCTTGCAAAAGCTACCCCCCCCCCCCCCAAAACCTCAAAAGACCCTCAAGAGACCCCCCAAAAGACCATCAAAAGACTCAAAACCATCTCAATTTCACCCCCTAATAAATGAACCAAAAGAAATATCATTTCAAAAACTCCACATCATTAAGTTCCCAAGAGCCATTGGTCCATTGGGGATCTGCATTGCGATGAGGATCTGCATTGCGATTGATCGTGAAAGTACTGACTGCTCAAAACTTGGTGAAAGGCCCAGATGGTGCCGTACTCGTTTCAGATAAGGATCAGCTCAAGCGATGGAAGGAGCCCTTTTCTACGGTCCTTAACCGTGTATTCGCCAAGGATATGCACCCAAATCAAACGGAGCTGCCGGAAGTAACAATTTCCCGAATTCGCACCTTAACTCCCAGTAAAGATGCAACGGACTAAAGAACAACAAGTCGGTAGGACTAGATGGTATACCCGCAGAGCTTCTGCGTGCCGCTCCAACGACATCAGCAGAGCTTTTATATCCTCTTGTAGAGAGAGCTTGGGAGGCGAGTGGAAGAAGGGAACGATTGTCAAGCTCCCTAAAAACGTAGTCTTACGGAGTGCGAAAACTGGAGAAGCATTTGCGTTCTTCCTGCAATTGGCAAGATAATAGCTTAAGTAGTACTTGAGCGATTTAAGGAACATCTGGAAGATACACTCGATGCCGAACAAGCAGGTTTCCGCGCTGGATCCTCCTGTGTCGACCACATCAACACCCTGCGGATCATTATTGAAAAGTGCATTAAATACTGGTCACCACTATCCCTTTTGTTTATCGATATTGAGAAGGCGTTTGACAGTCTCAACACAGAGTTTATCTGGCTCGCCTTTCTCTGGAGTGGTATACCCGATAAACTAATAGCTATTATTAAAGATGGCTCTAAATGTCATGAGCTGCATTGAGGAATTCGAGATTCTAATTGGGGCACGACAAGGTTGCATTCTATCGCCGATACTTTTTTTTGTTGGTGATTAGCGATGTGATTCGCGCGCAGCTTTATCTAATGGAAACGGAGGAATTCATTGGAATCTTACATCTTAACTCAAACACCTAGACTACGCTGACGAAGTTTGTTTACTCTCACACAGGATTATGGAGCTACACCAAATGACAACAAATGTGAAAAGGGTGGCAAATGTTGCGGGTTTGAAGATTAACGCACTGCCAAAACCAAAATACAAGGTAACATTGCTGGACAGCCGGTAGAGAGAGTAGAGAGTTTCCAATATCTTGAAAGTATTGTCTCGACCGAGAGTGGAACCGAACAGGACATTGTCAACCGAATCGGCAAAGCAAAATCGGTGTTTGGAATGATGTCCATGATATGGCGAAGCAATGCGATCAGCTTAAACACCAAGCTGCGACTGTTCCGCTCAAATGTTGAATCTGTGCTGTTGTATGGGTGCAGCACTTGGAAGGTGACCCCAATATCACAAAAAGGTAAATAGGTGCCTGCGGAACATCTTAAGGGTTTTTTGGCCTCTAACGAACATCTTTACCAGAGAACATCCATCCACCGACGGAATTGGCAGTGGATTGGTCATACACTCCGAAAAGGCGACAGTTCCATAGCAAACTACGCAATGCAAAGGAGCCCGTTATCTCAGGATGGTAGAAGAACGGGTCGTCCAAGAAATACATTGCGCAGAACAGTTGAGGAGAAGTCACGGCAATTGGGGAAGAGTTGGAGAGAGCTGAAGCTCATTGCCAGGAACCGCACGTAGGCGTAGAAGAGGCTAAAGGATATAGAACATAATCAAAAGCAATCATTGGTCCTATGAGCTAGAGTCCTAAGAGTTTTGGTAAGATATGTTATGCTCTAGGGACCGGCATGAACTGTTTCTAAAGCTCTAGTCAGGGAGAGGCGCAATAGATTGCAGTGCCTTATTTTTATCATCACCATCATCATAAGGTTCCATAGGAAAATATCAACTACAGGTAAACGAAAGCAAGTGCCGTTGAGTGTAAAATGGCCATCTTGCAATGGAAGACAACAAAAAAAAATGCAAATTTCACTGCAAGTCGCATTGACTGACCTATCACCTGTGTCGCGAACTTCATGGTCATACGGTCGGTCACACTTTCAACTCTGCTTTACCAACAATAATACTCGTACCTTAAGCAAAAGGGAAAAACACTAACTCCGATGCGGCAATACTGCTTGTGTGGATCATTTGATGTACCACACACACACACACACACACACACTGTCTCCCGCTTTCACACTGCAGCAGACAGACAACGTTTATCGTTTTTGTTGCTCTGCTTTTGTCTGATGTTTTTATGCGGTTCGTCGCAACTCGCAATCATCGGTCGTCGGCAATGCCGGTCCGGCTTGTTGCCATTTAGTTCGATGGGAGTGCGAACGCAGTTGCTGTTCAACTGTGGCAACTGGCAGCCAACTAACACACTGTGATCGACTCAATCTCTTAGTAGACAACCTTATGCCGAACGTTTCGGACGTGCGCTCGTCGTCCATTGATATTAAAAAAAGTTGAAAAATTAATAAAAGAATTTTCTCGTCAAGCTCCTCCGATTATTATTATAAATATTGTCACTCATTACAGTTCGTTAATTTGTTTATGATTTTGCTCGCCGTGAGTGTTTTGTTTGTTGATGATTGAGTGAATGAGTGCTGCTGCATAGTGGGAACTTTTTCTTTGTGCGATTATTTCGTTTGTGAATTAACTGCAGCGCAATTATCTACAATTTCGTTGTTGTTGTTGCAGTTACAATTTCTTCCTAATAAATAATAAATACAAAAAGTGAATAAATTGTTTTTAACAGTGACTGCCGCCAAAATAAACATCAAAACAAGCAACAAATTACTATAATACTACGTATTTTCATTTGGGTGTTGCTGGTAGTGTTGAACCGACCGACCGAAAATAACAAATCCAACAACAACAACAGCACAGTGATAGCAGCAGCAATAGCAGTAAACAAACATTGATTATGTTTGGCGTTTTGTGTGCTGGGTGCGGGTGTGATTGTGTTTGACCTGACTTACTACTACTATTAGTTGATTCGTACTACAATACTACTACTATTGCTTCTATTGTTGTTATTTATAATCGCACTGAATAGGAGAAGTAGTGCCGCCGCTGTCACTGTCCTCTGATTCATTCATTAATGGTAATTGGATTGGATTTTTTTGTGCGAAGCGGTGTTCAATTATTAGTGGTTTTTTGTACTTAACATGAATTATTGTTATTAAAGAAATTTGAAAAGTGTGAAGTGGCAAAGTAGGAATAAAATCCAATCAACTCAACAAAAGAAAAGTGTTAAGGTAGTGCCGTGCAACTGAACCACCCACTACTTACCCTATCAGCTACCACCGCCTGTCATTGCATTGAACCCAACGGCGAAGCTTATTGGTTTAGGGATTTTGATTTGTGCCTTTCAAGAAAGAATAAGAGAGAGATAGAGTGTGGTAAAAATGTACAGTGGTGGACGGACATAGCTAATTAATTACCGGAAGTAAATACAGTGGTGGTTGGACAAACATAACTAATGAATAACTGGAAGTAAATACAGTGATGGACGGACAAACACAACTAAATAATTACCAGAAGTAAATACAGTGATGGACGGACAAACATAGCTTATTATTTAAGTAAAGTAAATACAGTGGTGGACGGACAAAGATAACTAATTAACTACCAGAAGTAAATACAGTGGTGGACAGACAAACATAACTTAATTATTACCAGAAGTAAATACAGTGGTGGACAGACAAAAATAACTTAATTATTACCAGAAGTAAATACAGTGGTGGACAGACAAACATAACTAATTAACTACCAGAAGTAAATACAGTGGTGGACAGACAAACATAACTAATTAACTACCAGAAGTAAATACAGTGATGGACGGACAAACAAAGCTTATTAATTAAGTAAAGTAAAGTGCAGTGGTGGACGGACAATTCCACCTAATTAGTCCGCAGCGCTGTTGTCATCAAATCAAATTGACCAAAATTGGGAATTTTAAGTTTGGTAAGTAGTAAATACACTATACCTGTAATATTTATGGCAATTAAGAATTAATAAATTGATTCGGAGGACAATTAATTTGTTTACAATGCATGGGTCTTTATGACTAACACGTAAATGTATCATAGCCCGAATTCAATTGAATTAGCGCTGAGTATTTTTTTTTTTTTTTTTTTTTTGGCATTATGCAGCACATGCAAACATGAATTGCCCTCATTTTTATGTTTTTATCTTATGTACAGCCGGTTGTGCGCTGAATGTGCTTTTAAAAGTACACTGCGGTTCACAAGATTAGAAGCAGCACATTATTTTACCAAATACATAAAATTGATATTTATTCAGTTTTATGTCAGGAAAATATTTCTTTTGACATCATAAAAATTAATATATTTACATTATTTATATTATTAGTGCACTAGCTCGCTTCGCTACCCGTATACATTGAAAGTTTCAGTTTGTAAGTGTGGCTGATATTAACATTTTACATTCCCCACTGGTGGGGGTTACTATTGCCTATTACCATATTCCACCTGCTATTAATATACATTGAAAATTTCATTAAAATCGGTTTGTAAATCTGGCTGATATCGATATTTTACATTTCCTGCTCCAACCAAGGACGAAATGGGGATGTACTATAGCCTATAACCATCCTCCCCCTGCCAATAATATACATTAAAAATGTCATTAAAATCGGTTTGTAAATCTGGCCGATATTGACATTTTACATTTCCCGCTCCAACCAAGGACGAAATTGGGATGTACTATAGCCTATAACCATCCTTCACCTGCCAATAATATACATTAAAAATTTCATTAAAATCGGTTGGTATATATGAGTTTCCACATAAAACAACCGCACAAAATTTAATTTTTATTTAAAAAAAATGATTCATAGAAAACTTCGAGCAGGAAACCTCTGAAGCTTCTCTTACTAACTCACTTTCCAGGCTCGACTGACTCAAGGAATGTGTTGGAGCTCAAGATATAATTTTTAATAATGAGTAGAAGCACCTTTCTTCTAGAAGATCCTAAAAATTCCATCTTTAATGGAGTTGTACAATGAGGCCAAGTAATCGAGTGGGAAATCTCATTCAAGTTCAAGTTTAACCTGCCTCGATCAGCGATTCTTTGTCACATCGTATTTTCGTTTTCCACATTTTTCAGGCCTTCTCTTTTTTAACCTTTTCTCGTTTAATGTTAAGGTCTGGCAAATATGGTGGCCATGTTAAAAGTTCACTGGCAACAAATGATTTCAGATTTCAGAATGCGACGAGCGGTGTTTTGTGTAGGAGCGTTGTCGTGTTCAAATATCCATGGAAGTGGTCCAAAGAGATCGCTGAAAGATCAGAAAAGCTGTTTTGAGTTTATATGTAAGTCTTTCATGTCAAATTTTATCAAAAGCTTCTAGGCTGCTTGGAAGATCGTAAAAACATTTCTTTTTTTTCTAGAGCCTTGTCTATGACATTCCGGTAGACTTGATCTGCCGTTTACTCCTGAAACCAAATTGGTGATTGCGCATAAGGTCTTTCCTCTCGATTATTGGTCCTAATCTTTTAAGAAACAGCTTTTCGAATAGTTTGATGGATACTATCGGTAGTAGATTCGGTCGATAAGATGGCGTGGGATGGTTTTCTTGGCTTTGCGACCACGATGACTTCAGTCACATTCCTTCCACAATTGGGGTACATATTTTAGTCGAAATGAAGCGTTAATCAAATCAATTAGCTATTGCTCTTCTTGATAGTTCTTTTAAAGTTTTACTAACTAAGTCAAATCCTGGATATTTTTTCCAATTTATACTGTTTTTTAAATTCTCTATATTAACTCCGCGTGCCCGTGTGTTTTCGTATGTTTGTTGTGGATTCTTGCGATCAATTTTGAAGGCACTTCCCAAAGTCTGTACTTTATTGAAACTTTGCACATATGTACATTTCCGGTGACAACACTTTCTGTTAAAATATGGAAGTAATCGGGCAGCGGGGTCTGGGGGCTCCCATACAATTTTCTTTTTAATAATCATGCCATATAGCGGCATCACATCACGCCATACTAATCAAGTTTCAAAGCAATTGATGAAGTTATTCCACCTTAGCTGTGCTTTGGTGGTCAGGAAGGAAAGAACACGTTCCCAGACGGAGCTCATAGGACAGCAGACACCCCGACACCCAAACTAGGGTCAAGCCAATAAATTGATTTATCGAAGCCAGTTGGGCCTGGCACTGCATGACGAGTTTAAAAGCAATAAAGGCTTTGATAGCAGATTGGCTATCTAGGCACATGCCGACCCTGCACGCTATTGCGGTATTGCGAGTATTGCCACTCCTATCGCTTAGATCTCCTCCTGGAAGATACTAGCAGAGTCAGGTAGCTTGTAGGATAATGAAAGGTTAAGGTTTTCAGAGAAAACTCCACCGCCAACTCCATTTCTCATCTTGGATCGATCGCTGAATAGAGTTACATCAAAAAGTACCACAGCTCTTCCGTCCTTCCAACAGCGTACCATAGGTAAGAATAGAGAGTGCATCACTTCTGTGTACAGCTACAGAGTCATCCTCGGCTGCAGTTCCTATTTTCTACCAATCGTTTTGCTGCTACCATATAGGGCAATGCATGCTTTCTTAGCCCAATATTCTTTATTCGACTTCCAGCTGAGTTTTCTTTCTAGGAATACGATATTTTGCTTCTGAGGTAAGCGTGAGTCGCTGACCATTGGTGTTTTAGACTTTTCAGAGTTAACCCCCACGCAAACAGTCGGCCGCCCAGGAGCTAACCCTGGCCTTTTTCATGACCTCACTAATCACGGAAAGCATACGCAACAGTTTTCGTCTCCTCTTCATCTCAAGAGTACTAAGGACCATGCTTATTACCAACATCCACAGTAGGGGCGATATTATTACTCCTTTTTGGTGAATGGCTCTGTCGACTGATTTGGTGCAACTACTATTACCCAGATTAATTTGGATTCCCCTAGTACCTATCATGGAGATGATCCACTGTATTAGGAGTTGTCCCACACCCCTAACTTAGTAAGAGCCTCCCGAATAGCATCAATGTGGACACCTTCTATAACGTGGACTGTGGCATGCACCCTTGCTTTCTAGTGAAGGGAGTGTTCAATTGTGCGTGCTACCTCGTGGAGGGCTGTCTTGGTGGACCTGCCTTTAAGGTAATTATGCTGGTATTTTAATAAAGCGCTGTATTTTCGAAAATTATGTGATAGTGATAGTTAGAATAAGGGATCTAAAATCTTTCGCCAATTCATGACTCTGGGCATGAACACCACTCTCCTCCAACTCTTCTTCAACTGCAGGGAACATAGCCAAGTCGTAGGCAGCTTCTGAAAATATTCACCAGACTGTTATAATGTATAGTTCTTGCTCTTGATATTTGCATTTGATGTAGCTTTGCATTTCTTCTTTTTGAAAGTGTAACTCTTCATTTTAGTCAATGTTTTCTTTTACTACGACTGATACACTTCCCCCTCTAGTTCAGATCTTATGGTGAATGGTGTGGTAAACTTGTGCTACACTCTGATTTTTCTAAAGGACTTTTTTGGATGATATGTTTCTCTGATTTAAGACAAACATTTATTTTATTTACGTCTAGGACTGATTGCAACTCTTGCTGATGTTGGAGCAGCAGTCCATTTGCATTCAATGACTGACTTAATCTTTTTTCTTCGGTTTTGGTAAGGAGCTAGTTTTTTTATCCTTTTTTTTTGAATACTATCTTCCAATTTGTTAACTCTATCTCTTATGGATGTCAAGGAATTCTCTTTTGTGAGCATTGACAGATGATAGAAAAAATGTAAGGGCGCTTTAAATGAAATTGCAAAACTAAATTAAAATTAAAATACCATATATCCCTATTGAAAAAGCCTTTACTTTGACTGCTTCTAATCTTTTGATCCGCAATTTATAAATAAAGTTTCATAAAGCTACCGTTAGCCACCACTGTTTCTTTTACAATTTTTCGTTTTTCTATCTCTCATTGCCATATAACGGGAGAAAGATTATCTCTACTTCTCAACTACTCTCCTGCTTCTATTCTAGTGAACCGCAGTGTACATTATGTTATGTGGAGCCGGTTGTGCGCTGATTGTGTCTTTAGGAATTTGTGCAGCTGCAATATTGTACCTACTTTCCATTCATATACGACATATTATGTATGAATACATAAGAAATATACGTAACTGCTTTTTACTACAAACTAACAACAGACTACTGACAAAATGGAACAAAAAACCAAATCTGATGCCCCATTCATTCATTCTCCCTTTTCATTAATTGCTGCACACGGAGTATTTACCCTTTCAAACAACCCACCCACCTACCCACAAACACTCAACACACACACACACACAGGCAACAACAAAAAAAAAATGCGTCACAGAAGACTTTTTATTATTTGTTTACGGTTTGCGTTGGAATGGCATAGCAGCGACGACGACGACGACGACGACGACGACTACGACGCGTCAACATCAACGCAGCAGTCAAACGAAGTTAATGCACTCTGCCATAAGTTCAAGGCTAAAAAATCAGACGTTAAAGTCGCATTGAGTTGAGTTGCGTTTTGAGTTGCTGCTGTATTGTGAAACGTTGGATTGTGTGTGTGTGTGGTGTTTGGCTGGGATGTACGGTGTGTTTGCAGTGTGGCTTGTGTGTGTGTGTGTGTGTGTGTGCTATGTGCGCAGTTCAGCAATGATGTAAATCAGAGTGACCAACCGATTTTGAATAAAATTATTATTTGCAAGGCTTTGTTGTTTTTCACTCAAACACAAAATAATAATTGCGATTTATGTAATAACTTTGTGACAAAGGTTTTTATTCGATATGCAATAGAGTATCAGTTGATACAATCGGGTTTGGTATTTAAAAGACGCGCGATCAGAAAGGCGAGCGATCAGAAAGGCGCGCGATCAGAAAGGCGCGCGATCAGAAAGGGGAGCGATCAGAAAGACGCACGATCAGAAAGGCGCGCGATCAGAAAGGCGCACGATCAGAAAGGCGAGCGATCAAAAAGGCAACCATCGAAACCCACGAAAAAATGGGACCAAAACAATTTTTTTGATTTGAGTACAATAAGAAAATGGACTAAAGTGCATTTCCTGAAAGCCCTCATTGACCAGCAATATACTATTAGAAACAGGTACAATCCCAACTGCATTCAAGCATTGAACGAAAATCATTGCTATTCTCAAGCCAGGTAAACCTAACGACCAACCGGAAAGCTATCGTCCTATAGCGTTTCTAAGCACTTGCTACCAACTCCTCGAACGCTGTATCTACAATCGGATAAATCAATGCCATCAATAAAATCATAGCCATCGAACAGGCTGGTTTCCGTGCGGGTATAAATTGCACGGACCAAGTGCTATCCTTGACGACACACATTGAGGCAGGCTTTGAAAGGTTGCTTTTGTCGACTAAACCGCAGCATATGATACTCTTTGGAAGGATGGATTCATAGGTAGGTAGGTAGGTAGAGTGGCCGTCCTCGTTGACTTGGCAAGGTCCAGAGCGCTGTTTTGCTGCCACAGTCCGCCTGAGCTTATCCAGTCATCGCTTCACCAAGGTGGGTGCTTCTTCTTGCCGCGATTGTTCGGGCATGATACTTTCATTTCCATGGAGCTAATGTTGGAGTCCACGTCCGCAGTCGTAGCCCAGTTTTTTCTGGATAACGTTACTTAATTTCATCCAGTTCATTCTTTTAATGATCGTGTACGGTTTGGGAGTCTCCGACTTGAGAGACAGTTATATATCTATAATTGGAATAGGAGTTGACACTGGAGACAGTCCAGTTTTTAACACTGAATTGAAAATAACTAGTAGTCAATGTGACATCTATCACTTCCTCCCATCCATTGCACCTCTCCGATCACGGAAAGATAAAGGCGGTAGTACTATCAGTGTTGTGTACCTTAAGATTATATTTTATAAGAAAATCAATTAAGGACTCACCGTGTTCGTTATATTCTGAGCAGCCCCAGAGGCTGTACCTAGCATTGGCATCCCACCGCACGAGGACATTGTTCCCTCTTGATATCCTTATGAATGTTTCCGGTATGATCGTTCGGAACGTATGCAGAGAAGATAAGAAGGTGACCTCCACCTGTATCCTCTGTCTTCACAACTGTTAAGTCCGACGAGCTGAAATTTTGACAAAGGAAAGCGTTAATATGTTTCTTAACAAGAAATATTTAAGCTGCTGCAAGTAGTTCCATGTCTAAGGACGACACGCCTAATAAACCACCTATACTCTCAAGCCGCTTTCTTCAAGTTTTCATTAATGATAAGAAAAGCAGCTTAAGAAAGCTAAATAATGGGCTTCCCCAGGGTTCCGTCCTTGCCACTCTGCTTTTCAACCTGATGTACACCAACGATATCTCTGCAACCACATCGAGGAAATTTAAATACGCAGATGATACGCTTCTACCATATTGCTGTAGAATTCTGCTAGCCACCGTCTTGTGTTTTTACCGCCTTACACAAGAAACTCCGGATACATTCCATTAAACCCCGAGTTTGACAGTTGCTGAGTTATGATATTAATGTCAATGTCAAACAAGAAGGTAAATATTTTAATTTGGATGTTGGCGT
Source organism: Nephrocerus scutellatus (assembly GCA_947095585.1). Classification (NCBI taxonomy): domain Eukaryota; kingdom Metazoa; phylum Arthropoda; class Insecta; order Diptera; family Pipunculidae; genus Nephrocerus; species Nephrocerus scutellatus. The sequence goes on from OX352766.1 coordinate 4,495,468, forward strand.
TAACCAACACCTCATAAATTAGTATGAGTACTAGCTACCAGGGCATTTAGTTATGTACATTGTGGACATTGTGCTGCTGCTGTTCACCAGCTATCCTTGTTTCTTGTTGTTGTCTACTGCCAGTTTACTTTACGCGTCGTGCCGCACCAACCAACCAACCCACCAACGAGCAACCTTCACCTCTACAATCACAGTTCACAGTTCACCGCCGACTGAGTTTTTGGTTTTTTCGACCGAGCGCGACCGCTTGCGTGAGTGAGTCACTTAACCTCCCATCCTTTCTTTCTTTGAAATACGTATGTCGGTTTGCAATTTCTTGGAAACGTATACACTCCCCCTATGGCATCTTTATTCTTAATGGTTTTTTGTGTGGTGTGATGGCTGCTGCCCCTATTAACTACATACCAGAAAGTCATGAAAGTCATCATCTCAATGCGAGGAGAGTGGGGCAGCCAGCCACGCACTCCACTTGCTCTAAATACTCCTCCTACTCGTCCGTTGGGTAGACAAAGAAATTTACATTCATAGCAAACAAAAAAAAACCACAACAACAACAACAAAAAATATAGCAGCCAACCTAGCACCAACAACAACCAACAAAAGCAGCAGCAGCAGCAGAGTGTAGTGAACTTGCATTTTTGTTGTACTTGTTGTTGGTTTCTTTTTTTAGCCACTGCTGTGCTCTGCTGTCACACAAGCGGATGAGATGCCGAGCGCCGGTCGCGGTCGTCGTCGGCGTTGTTATCGCTGCTATTCGTTAGTCGTTTCTCGTTGTCCATTCCATATCCCGTATGTTTTCGCGCCGCCGGTTTCGCCTCTCTCGCCACACTTGCTGCATTGATTGTTGTTGTTGTTAAATAATAGGCAATGCACGCACACGCATACGAGTAGAGGAGGTAAGCTATCTATATATGTGTGTATACTGCAATCGAGATTGCAACGCAGCATAGGGTGCTCCCATTGTGGTTGGATGTAACGAAATTTGCTGAATGCTATTTACGCGCTTGACTATCGCTCTTGATTGCTGCTGCTGGTTGTTGGTGGTGTTTTTCATGGCCTTCCGTGGTTTTTTGTTGCAGTTCTGCTGCTGGTGCGGTGCTGATGCGCATTGCGCTTCTGTTGTCCTTAACATTGAAGTTTTCCGTTTTTTTCCCCTCCTCTTAATTATTACGATTAGGTGCAGTTATGGTGAGTTTGGTGTTTTTCTCTCTTTCTCTCTCTCTCTTTAAATTGACGTTTCAATTTCAATTCCAAAAGGGTCAATTGGGGTTATTGTTGTAGAAGGACGCTCTTTGCATATCTGCTGCGCTGAAGTACACCTAACTGCACTTGAAACTTTTATTTATCTTTCAGTCGGTTTTTTGAACATTTTTGGGGTTCCTTTCACAAGGAACAGCTCAGTGTTATGGGCCATTTCTAAGATATTGCGTGTGAGACACACGGCGCGTGCGATGCATTGAAAAGTGGGTTAACTGTGAAATAGGCCCCACCTCAAAAACAGATAATTTGGCGATTATTACCAAATAATACAAAGTAAAAGAAACACTCATAGACAATTTTCATGTGAGTTCTCTAATAACCAAAACTATATTGGAATTTAATAAGAAATGATGAAAAATAGAAAAAAATGCAAAGCACACTGCAAGCCTACCACAAAACAAACAACTCCAATTGTAAAGTAGCGCACCAGCGCACACATTCATTATAGAATGACGTGATGTTATACCGCTATACGGCATAGTTATGTAGGTAGATTTGGCAAGGTCCTCAAATATCGCTTTAGTGCGCCGTTTTGCTGCCACAGTCCAAATGGAGACCTAATGGAACGGTAAAGAAAAAGAGAAAGAGTTATATGCAACCTGTAGCATTGAGGTACGATATCAAATCGGTGAAGCCGTACTCTGAAAGCTCCTTCAGATAAGAAAAGAAGGGAATGCTCAGTTTGCAGAAATGAAGAGCCGCAAGGGCTGGACGCTTGCAAAGAAAATGAATGAGAGTTTCTTTTTCATGTGAGAGTTTTCCAGTTTGGCTGCGTGGCTGCCAACAGGTCAGTGGTCCGTGGCTATGGCAACCACTCTGGAAATGTCTTTCCGAGATCTGGAGATCAGCTTGGTGGATTTGTTTTTATTATAGGAAGTCCACATCGCTCTCGGCGTGGTACAATTGGTCAAATTGCTTCGCGGGCAAAGGAGGAAAGAATACGTTCCCTGACGGCAGACTGTATCAGCGCAGTCCGTGTCCAGTGTCACGCCCTTCTTTGCCAGAGTACGTCCGCTTTTTCATTGCCGTCAATGTCGCTGTGCCCCGGCACCAAAAATAGGGTCAGGTCTATGCATTAGCTTATCGAAGCCAGTTTGGTCGTGCACTCAATGACGAGCTTAGAATGGCTTTAATCGGCTGTCTACACATATGCCAACCTTTCCCGCTATTGCACGCTTCTCTTATATCTAAGATCTCCGCCTGGAAGATACCACCAGAGTCAGATAGCTTGTAGGTTAAGGTGTTCAGAGAAACTTAGATCCATCGCTGAAAAGGGTTACATCAAAAAGCTTCACAGCTCTCTCGTTCTTCCAACTTTCACGAGTTGGAAACTCTACGACAAAGCTAGGATTGAAATGAAGTTTAGGATCGCAGTAGTCGGTTGATGATAGTATCATCTCCTGCAGTATATAGCAGTGGTCGTATGGTTTATTAGCAAACCACCCAGAGTCTCTGATCCGGACCTCGCTGCACGCCGCAACGTATTTGGTAAATAGGTCGGGAGATAGTAAGTGTAGGATTGTGTTAAGAGCATCGGTGGGACAGGACCGAAGTGCTCCAGTTATGCCAACAGCTGCTGATCTCTGTAATCTACCTAGCTGCCTAGCATTATACTTTTTATTAATCACCACCAGACCAGTCGTTGGAGTCCACGTCCTAAGTCGTAGCTGGTTCAATAGAAGGAATTTTGCCCAGTTTGGTCTGGATAACGTTACTGAATTCTATTCAGTTTGTTCTTTTAATGTTCCTGTATAGTTTAGGGGTCACAGGTCAAACATTATATATTTGTGGTTAGAATAAGAGTTAACACTACCAACATTGTTGGTTGGAAAATTTTTAAAATTGAAGAACACTGAATGATTCTATGTTGCAAGATGATAGAATTCATCAGATATAAGCGCTAGCAAGAGTAAAAGTACGCTATCGAGCGCATTGTATCTAACAGACACAGCTTTTTAGTTACAGATACATATTTTAGTTGGAAAGATTCTAAAATTGAAGAATGCTAAACGATTCTAGGTTGCTAGATGGTAGAATATATCAGATTTAAGCGCTAGCATGAGTAAAAGTACGCTATCGAGCGCATTGTATCTAACAGACACAGCTTTTTAGTTACAGATACATATTTTAGTTGGAAAGATTCTAAAATTGAAGAATGCTAAACGATTCTAGGTTGCTAGATGGTAGAATATATCAGATTTAAGCGCTAACATGAGTAAAAGTACGCTATCGAGCGCATTGTATCTAACAGACACAGCTTTTTAGTTACAGATACATATTTTAGTTGGAAAGATTTTAAAATTGAAGAATGCTAAACGATTCTAGGTTGCTAGATGGTAGAATATATCAGATTTAAGCGCTAGCATGAGTAAAAGTACGCTATCGAGCGCATTGTATCTAACAGACACAGATTTTTAGTTACAGATACATATTTTAGTTGGAAAGATTCTAAAATTGAAGAATGCTAAACGATTCTAGGTTGCCAGATGGTAGAATATATCAGATTTAAGCGCTAGCATGAGTAAAAGTACGCTATCGAGCGCATTGTATCTAACAGACACAGCTTTTTAGTTACAGATACATATTTTAGTTGGAAAGATTCTAAAATTGAAGAATGCTAAACGATTCTAGGTTGCTAGATGGTAGAATATATCAGATTTAAGCGCTAGCATGAGTAAAAGTACGCTATCGAGCGCATTGTATCTAACAGACACAGCTTTTTAGTTACAGATACATATTTTAGTTGGAAAGATTCTAAAATTGAAGAATGCTAAACGATTCTATGTTGCTAGATGGTAGAATATATCAGATTTAAGCGCTAGCAAGAGTAAAAGTACGCTATCGAGCGCATTGTATCTAACAGACACAGCTTTTTAGTTACAGATACATATTTTAGTTGGAAAGATTCTAAAATTGAAGAATGCTAAACGATTCTAGGTTGCTAGATGGTAGAATATATCAGATTTAAGCGCTAGCATGAGTAAAAGTACGCTATCGAGCGCATTGTATCTAACAGACATAGCTTTTTAGTTACAGATACATATTTTAGTTGGAAAGATTCTAAAATTGAAGAATACTAAACGATTCTAGGTTGCTAGATGCTAGAATTCATCAGATTTAAGTGCTAGCAAGAGTAAAAGTACGCTATCGAGCGCATTGTATCTTACGGACACAGATTTTTAGTTACAGATACATATTTCAGTTGGAAAAATTCTAAAATTTAAGAATTCTAAAAGGAGGATAATTGGGGACCAAATAGGTTATATATATCTTGTAGTTGAGTATTCCTACTCTACATCAATAACGACAATAAGTGATCCTCATAGGTTTCTTATTTTCGCGACCAGATCTGCTACGCTTCACACCATAAGACAATAAAATAAATCGTAATCGTAATTTGTTTCCATCAATCCATCAAACGGAACATCAACCGATCCTTTGTTCCCCTACTATCCTCATCGAATTGTGTTGTTAACCGTTCACCGTTCACGATGGATGATCCCAACTTAAGCTTGAACTGTAACCGATTAGCTGCCTGCTTAACCATTTGTCTCAGCTTCCTCTATTCACTGGACTGAGGTGGCATCCGCGATATTTCGAGATACCCATTAACCTGATGTTAGTTACGCTACAAACACTAAGTCACCTTTGCGCTGTTTCCACCATTAATGGCGCAAGGATTAATTTGCTGCTTGATCAACGGATTAAATCCGTTCTGCAGTAACAGCACCCTGTTTCCCATGTCCAGATTTTCTTTAACGATGCGGCCATTCCTCCTTAATGTGATTGGTGTTTGTGTGTTTGTGTGTGTCTCGTTTGTGTTTGCCACCACTCTGGATCTCCTTCCTTTGTTAAGTTATCAGCTCAGCAATCAACAGCCATCAGCAATCAACAGCAGCGGCAAAAGTTTCGCATGACATTTCGATTTCACTTCTGGCACGGAGCTTGATTAGTAGCCGGCCAGCAGCGTCGCCGTTGCAGTCGTTTGATTTGATTGCGTGGTGCGCTGCGGAGCGGTCTGCATGCGATTGCATATGGCTATTTATGTCTGTGCTGATTATGCGTACGTTGCGTATACGTCCCCCCTTCCCGTAGGAATAGGAGGCATAGAGCACTGTCTCGCGATAATCAGTGTTCTGATGTGCAAAGTGTGACAGCGTCTACGACGAAGACGGTTGGCGACGAGACGAATGCTGAAGACGGTGGCGACGGCGACGGCGACGGAGGCACTTCATTAACATGGAATGTAAGTTTTAAAGCATCGATGGTGATAAAGTTAAGGCGGCGGACCAACATTTTATAGAAAGTACGAGTATGTGTGTACTGTGTACCATATCTTATCGTTTTTGTCGTTGTTGATATTGATGTTGTTTTTGTGATTAATGTCGATAGCTCGGAGTGGCAGTTGGTTGTTTGTTAAGCGACAATTTATTGTTTGCCATGTATTTCGTATTACTCTTAAGTATGTGACAGACTATTGAACGTGACTGTCAGTTTCGATCGTTTTCACTAAAAAATGAGATCGCTGGTTTGTCAGTCAAAATTGAAAGCTTAAGTGTCAGTTTTAAGTCGAGAGTGTGGCCGGCTGATAGTTGCTGTCAGACTGTCAGTCAGCGGCAATATTTGTGTGTTTTTTGTCGTCGCTTCGTATGTTTTTCCTTTCCAAAAATGGGGAAATAAATGGAAATTAATTGTTGGTATCACCTGCCTGATTCTGTTTGTTTGTTTGTTTGTTTGTTTGTTTGTTTGTTTGTTTGTTTGTTCGACTCTTCATATTATCTTCTCTTTCTCGCTCCCTTTCTAACTCTCTCCCATTCTTTCTCTTTACCCATCGGTGCCGAATCCGTGTCGATGTATGTCATTCGTATCGTCGAACAAGTTTGACAAGGTGCTAAAACTAGACATGGCTGTGTAAAGCTCGTCTCAATTAATGCTCACTTATGCGGCTTTGAAATCGATAAGAAGTTGTTCGCGAGTATCGATCTCTTGGGTCTTCTGCAAAATCTGCTGACTTAGTGTACATATTGGGGCGACTTTACTCTTAGCTGATGATGTGGTGGTTTCAGGCGCTAGGATCTTATATACGGTCTTTTCGATTTCATAGGCGATCTCTTCAGGAAACTAATTCCTCTAAAGTTGGCGCAGCTTAGTGTGATCGCGGGCAAACAATGCTAAGATACCATTCCATTTATCCAGGCATCCTTTGATCTGAGCAAATTATCGAGTGCTGGCTCTACCACCACGTCATCCGTTGAAGTTTCCCGAAAAGCTCGACTGACAGGTGTTTGACATATTATGGCAATTTTCGAAAAGAAACGAACCGATGGCGGTCCCTCGATGGTTGAAAATCGGGTACGCACGCGCACCATGTACTCCACTGTACTTCCGTAACCCAATTTTTTTGCGCATGAGCGAATAGATCACTCGTCTGATGAAAACGAAGACAAAACCAACAACAACAACAACAAACCGACTGACCAAAGCCATTAGCAATGCACTGTCTGTAGCACATACACATTCTACACGACAAACAGAACGGACTACAAAAAAAAACAACCACAACAACAACAACAACAATCTGTGTAAACTCCACTCTGGCAGGCCGCACAAGCAGCAGCAACAGCAGCCCCAGCGATCATCCCGATCACACAGTTACCTACTTCTTGGGTTGGCTGGTTGGTCGGTTCGAACGCCGTCACCGCGCACCATCTTCTTGTTGCTCAGCAATTTCATCTTTGCGGCCTTCTTTCTCAGCTTTGTGCTCCATCGTTGTTTGGTTTGGTTTGGTTCGATCGTCTGTTTGCTCAGTTGGTTCGGTTCGATTTGGTTGATCTGCTGCTTTTGCTTCATACTTTTGCGGTGTGTGGTGTATGTATGGAGTGTGGTGTATATATGGAGTGTGGTGCTATGAAAGTCACTGCTACCAGACCACTGTCATTGCCATTGCCATTGTCATTGTCACTGAGTCTGTCTGCTGTAACGGGTATTACCGACCATGGCCATTGTCATTGCCATTGCCATTGTTGCCACTATTTGACCAACAGACGCTCGCTCCATTGCATACCGCCAGCAAACGATAATGAACGACAATGAGTCGCCAATTTGAGTCGCGGCCGGTTGGAGTAATACCACTTTCTCTCTGAGCTAAGTTAGTTAGTGGCTTTGCCACTGGCCTGGCATGACAGACTTTTTCTTTTCCAACTTCTTCTTCTGCTTCTTCCTCTGAATTTTGAACGATCTCCAAGTACTCTTCTTCCCACCCTACCTTACCATACATCACACGCGTAACTGGTATTTTGTCAAACAATTTGCTGCTTAGCGGGGTTGGCTTATTGTTGTTGGAGATTGTTGGTTAAAACACACACACACGCACAACATTCACCATGATTGGCGGTGGTTCACATTGATGCGATCGACGACCAACCGACCGATCGGCTTCCATAGAAAGAAATGTTTTCTTTTGCTTATTGGAGTGTCAGTTTCCGTGTGTGTGTGTGGCTGGTTTGTTTGTTTCTGTGTTAGATGCGGTAAGAGCGATACTGTTACATGACCCAATTCTTTTGCTGTACATTTTGCATGACACCGGGAAGAAGAAGACGAAGGAGAAGCTTTTTTTTTGTCCCAAAAAAATAATAGCGAATTTTGTTGGCAATAACTGGAAAGCCAACTCTCCTGCAGAGCAGTTGTCGCAGTTTTTGAATGAAAAGAAATGTAATGCGGGATGCGGCTGCTGCAGTGATTGTTGTGTTGGTTGGTTGGTTGGTTGTCCCCGTTATTCTTCTTGTCTGTTGCCGGCGGTTGCTTGTTGTGTCTTGTGTTTGACGATGGTAATGCAGATTGTGGTGTGTCGATATATGTCGCCTCTGCCGCCTCCACTGCAACCACCAACAACCAGCAGAAGGAGAGACATTGATGCATTAATGGAACTCAGTTTGCGTGTGTGTTTGTGGAACGCAGTCGCTCTGACACAACTACACAAGTGGTGAGTGGTGGTGATGCTGACCCACTTTCTTTGAACTTCTCATTATTCTGTTGCTGCTGGAGTGTAACACAAGTCCGAATGTAATGCACACTACATACCGCTAAAAGGCCGTTAAAAGAATTGTTTTTTCAGAAGTAAGATATAATTTATCACAAATCTCTGTAAATTGAGCGCTATCCAAAACTAATTTCCGGGTTTTTTATATTAATAAATAAAGAATTGAATTAAAAACAATTGAATCCAACATTTTTCATGTAGATAGGTATTTATTTTTAAAAGTAACCAGAAATCATAACGAATCTTTTGTGCCATACCGTTCTTTGGGATACACACGATCCTCACAACACCAATAACGATTGGTTCTATGCACCGAAAGGACTCCAAAGATCGGCAACCCAGCAAAAGGTCTGATTTCAGACCTGGAGCTGCGCTACAACAAAAAGCAAACCTGAAAATACGCTTTCTATTTATTTCAGCGAAATATACCTACGTAACATAACATAATATGCATAAACAATCAAAAATTAACTCTTTAGAGAGACGAATTCGTAACGCCCTCTACCCTTCCCACCAAACCAAGTTGTTAAAAAGATTTCTTCAAAATCAGTGCAGACCTTGGAGCTGGCGCTCCATCAATAGCTGAGGTACCTACCAATAACAACACCAATTCGAATATCAATCAGTTAACAATTCAAGTAACAGTTAAAGAGCAATCACTTTAAGCTTGATTGGTTTTTTTTTTATTTCTATCTATCTATCTATCTATCAATTGTTATTGACGATGCAATGACGATGAAGACAAGCGCTTCATGCATGAATGACGACACCAGCAATCATCGACGCTCGTCTATTCGTTTTCCATTAGATGCACACAAAACAGACAGACAGACAGACAGAAACTGATTATGAGATTTACGAGAGTACCTTCACTGTACCGCTGTCCGCCACTCTTCTGCGGACACGGATTTTGATTTTGAGACGCCAATCACCTGCCATAGAACTGGTCGGTACTTATGAGTGAATGTACCGTACTCGTAAGTTCCGTTACGGATTAGTGTTGCTTTTATGACGCCAATAGACGAGCAGCCAATTAGACGCAATTTTGTACGTTATAAACTTAGAGAGGGTGTTGCGAGAGCCTTCTCACTGACAGAAGAGTTACCAATTGCAATCTGGGAATCTTGGTCTACTATACGCTTTTCTTCCAGCGAATGGCATGCCTGTCGCTATCGTCTCGCCCATAAATCCTACCGCAAACGACTTTCCAAACAGGATCCTCGAGCTGGCAGGAGTTCTGCCCACCGGAACCAACCAGACTTAGTTCTCTTCTCCTACCGCCGGAGCCTATCGAGCTTAATTCTCCCACCACCAGAGTCTATCGGACTTTATTCTCTTTTCGTCGTAGACATCCTACCGTCGGAGCTTACCGGACTTAATTCTCTTCTCGTCGTAGATCTCCTCCCACCACAGCGGGTTTTTCATCTTTGATCTCCTACCAGAATCTACTGGACTTAATCCTTCGTAGACATCCTACCGCCGGAGCCTACCAGACTTTATTCTCTCCTCGTCGTAGATCTCCCACCGCCGGATCCTACCGGACTTAATTCTCTACTCGTCGTAGATCCCCTATTACCAGAGCCTACCGAGCTTAATTCTCTTCTTGTCGTAGATATCCTACCGCCGGAGCCTACCGGATCTTATTCTCTTCAGTCGCAGATAACCTACCGCCGGATCCTGCCGAACTTAATTCTCTTCACGTCATAGATCTTCTACCGCCGAATCCTACCGTTCATACCGCCGGAGCCTACAGGACTTTATTCTCTTCACTTTGTTGATCTCATATTAAAGTCTACCGCACCTAATTCTCTTCATTTAGTAGATCTCCTACCACCGGAGTCTACCAGACTTAATTCTCTACACGTCGTAGATCTCCTACCAGAGTCTACCGGACTTAATTCTCTTTATTTCGTAGATCTTCTAACAGCAGAGACTACCGAGCTTAATTCTCTTCACATCATAGATCTAACCCCGCCGCAACCTACCAGACTTAATTCACTCCTCATCGTAGGTCTCCTACCGCCGGAACCAACCGTACTTTATCCGCTTCATATCGTAGATCTCCTAAACCAGAGACTACCGGGCTTAATTCTCTTCATTTCGAAGTTCTCCTAACACCAGAGACTACCGCACTTAATTCTCTTCAAGTCATAGATCTCCTACCAGAGTCTACCGGACTTAATTCTCTTAATTTCGTAGATCTCCTATCAGAGCCTACTGGACTTAATTCTCCTCACGTCGTAGATCTCCTATCGGCGGAGCCTACCAGACTTAATTCTCTTCACGTCGTAAGTGTCCTACCAGCGGAGACTACCGAGCTTATTCTCTTCACGTCGAAGATCTCATACCCAGACTAAATTCTCTTCTCGTCGTTGATCGCATCACTGTAGAGCTTCCGCAATCGTTCTTTTCCACGTGTGGGGGTGGCCAACAATTCTCCGTACGTATCTTCTCTCTCTATCTCGTTCTATCTCTATCTCTATTTCTCTGTCTCTGTCTGTCATACTTTCTTTCTCTCTTTTTTCTCTCTTTTTTTCTCCCTCGCTCTCTCTTTCTCTCTCTCTCTTATTCTCTATCTTTCTCTATCATCGCTCTCTAATTTTCCTTCTTTCTCATCTCTCTCTTTTTTTTCTTTCTCTCTCATCTTTCTTTCCCTTTCCTATGGCTTAGTGGTCATTAGCAGAGAAGTGCTTTTTGCCAAGCACCCAAGTATCGGATCCATATGTAGGTACTACTGCTATGACTTTATCGGGTGAAGAGTCTTGACCTAAACTGGGTTTTGTTCGTCTTTGTTTTGCTCTCATTTGTGTAAAGCTTCAGATTTCGCCCGCTGCCATCCTTTCGATCTGGATAAAAGATTTTTGTACAGCCGATGATTTCAGTTCTGGATGAACTTAGAGACCTAACTGTTTCTATCTTCGCCGTTACATCAGAGTCTGGGATCACTCCACTTTGTGGAATGCTCTGCCAAGCTCTGTCTTTCCACAACGCAATAATCCACAGGCAATCAAAACACAAGCGCATAAACTTTTTCTCTTCTCTTCTCAAGTCTTCTATCCATACTAGCACTATGAGTTCATGAGTTAGGACAGCCACACATTGGGGGCAGCCTAACACAGCATAGGGGTAGCTGGGCTTTTTAGAGCCCACACTGTTAGATGAAATGCCGCAAAATATGAATGTGCACCATTAGGTACAAACATTTATAGTTTTCAAACTTTGCTCGTTCGTGAACCTCACCACGATAAATATGTAATCTTTTAGTGACGTTCTGACATTGACAGATAATAAAAAAAGTGTAAGCGTGCGTTTGCATTAAAATACAAAATTGTTATGTCCCCATTGAAAAACTCTTCTACTTGAAAGATGAACGCCCTACCGTCGCCTGTGTATTGCGTCAGGGTTAATTATCATTCAATTATGTATTATAAGTTGTTGTATTCCGTTAGGCATATACATACATACAGTCGTCTGTCGTCACACCTGAATACATAACACTGTTCACTGTTCGCCGTTCAACGTCACAGCTCGAATTTCCCCACATACATAGAAACTTCTACACTCATCGAGCATTGCCCCAATTTCCGAAAACCAAAACAAAAACGACTGACGACACAATACACTGACGCGACGACCGAACACTCAGAACAATGAGCACATCATATAACTACTTACATACAGCACTGTAATGTGAATGACCGTTATGTTACGCAAGCAGCAGGTAAGCTATTAACATGATGACCTATGCTTGAATGCTTACAACTGGAATGACTGCTGGTTAACTGTTCTTGGCTATGCCACCTGATGCTTTGTTGAAATGTGTTACACACGTAGCCAATAATGTAGAATTATGTTGATGAGTGGGGGGGGGGGGTCACACCGGCACAATAAGCAGAGGCAACAAAGAACAAAGGCACAGCGACAGCACTGCCACAGCCGCCGCAACCATTTCCCATTTCGTGTCGTTTGTGTACTTTCTCTGTTACCGCTCTCTCTCTTTCTTTCATTTCCCGTTTGTATGGCTCTGACGATCTATTACGAAACAGAGCAATGAGAATAACTTAGAACTGACACCTTTTGAAAGGCAATACTCACTCAGCATTCTTCACTCATTCTATGACTCAATCTCTCATAGGCGTTTTAAATGTTCGACGATTGTGTCTTTTTTTTTTAAGTCGTGTCGTCGCGTCAGTTGTTTGTTTGATTATCAAGTTGTTTTTTAAGGTTCCTCCGCATTAGTTACTTTATCTGCCTAACGGCAATATTTGGAAATTAAAATTTTGTTTCCCTGGTGGATTAAAAAAAAAAAATGGTAGGCTGCGAGGGTTTTTAAGCGTGACAACTGACAATGTTTATAAACGTTAACCCACAATACACTGTTTATTTTTTATTTACTTTTATTTAATTTTTAAGTAAAAACATTTAACTTAAATTAAAGTGTAGAGCTTTAGATATCGAGTTATTAAAGCTACAATTTATGTTGTTACGAAAAAAAACTCCGAGTTCAAATCTTTTAATTCAAGCAAACATCCATCACAATGTACCTTAACCGTAATGTTATTAACATTTAGTAATGTAGAGATTATTAAAGAAAAGCCAAAGGCAACAGTAGCCGTAGTTAACAGAGCGAAAAGAGCAGAGCATCGAAAGACACTAGAACTCAAGTTCGTTGGATCTCTCCATACCATGCACTTTAACCGTAATCTGGTTTTCGTCGAGAACGCTGTCGAAATGGGACACCAAAAATTCACTGTACCCGGCAAATCGAAAGCACTGTTAGTAATGTAGCGTTTATTAAAGAAAAGTCACGGCCAATAGTATCCGTAGTTAACAGAGCGAATAGAGCAGACCATCGAAGGACACTAGCACTAATGTTTGTTTGGGTGTCTTCATGCCATGTACCTTACCCGTAATGTTATAAACACGTAGTAATGTAGAAAATATAAGAGAAATGTCAAAGGCAACAATAGCCGTAGTTAACAGAGCGAGCAGAGCAGAGCATCGAAAGACACTAGCACTCATGTTTCTTTGGTTATCTTACTGCCATGTTAGAAAAGTTAATGGCAATAGTAGCCGTAGTTAACAGGGAAAAGAGCAGAGCATCGAAGGACACTAGCGCTCATGTTTGTTTGGTTCTCTTCATGCCATGCACCTTACCCGTAATGTTATTAACACTTAGTAATGTAGAGATTATTAAGGAAAAGTCAATGGCAACAGTAGCCGTAGTTAACAGAGCGAAAAGAGCAGAGCATCGAAATACACTATATATCTATTAACATATATACATATATCTTATGTATGAATATATGTTACTATATATATATAAATATATATATATATATCTATATATATATATATATGTGTAGAAAATATATATAGCTATACAAAAGTGTGACTCAACAGTGTAACTTAACATTAAACATAACTGTTTGAATATGTACATTATATTATTCCATGTAGAGTGAGACGTTGTCACGTCAAAATGTTTCAATGAAATGAAAATGAAATGAAAATGAAATGAAAATGAAATGAAAATGAAATGAAAATGAAAATGAAAATGAAAATGATTTTATCTCCCAAAATGATGTGCTTCTAATCTAGTTAACCGCAGTGTATCGTGTATCCAAAGCAACAATAAAATTGCCATGAATCGTAATAGATGTCGATCGCGACAAGATCGACTCTGTGTTGCGCCTCGCCCACAATATGAAACTTTTCTACTCGATGAGAGGAGAGCAACACATCAATAATTTGCATTTGACGTCAAATAGAATTCAGTCGTCGCGTCGTATATCGCCTCTCCCACGTGTTGTGTTCATGAGGCGTTAGGACTTTGACTGACTGACTGGCTGGCTGGCTGGCTCACAAAATGCATCACAATGAAATGCGGGTGAATAACTGCGCAAATTTCTATCAATAGAATTAGCCTCTAAGTAGAGAGGAGCTTTTTTAGTGGCGCGACACGTTATAGCTGATGCGCGAAAGCGGAAGCTAATTTGCGTTGTCAACCGGCGATCACCGACGACACATTGGTTGGTTGGAGTGATGATCATGAGGTGGTGGAGGCTGAAGAGAGTAAACAGATCAGGCTGATGCAGCATCTTCTCAACTGAAAATGCCATTAATGATGGTATGTCGCAGCAGACAGCACAAAAACGCCATGAACCAGGCGCTCAGAATTTTTTTTTAATTATTTATTTATTTAAAAATGCTTAGTCTTAGTCTGGCAGAATCCTTATCTTCACTCCTTTCCGTTAATCATCACCACATAAGATAAACAACAACAGGAATATAAATTTATGGCTGACCACATCATCTCTTCGCGCCAAACTGATATCACATTTTTTTTTTTGGTATAGTTCTTTGTTTTTAGTCTGCTCCTCTTTGTCCAAACAAAAATTATTTCTGCTCTTTCTTCTCCTCGTACTCCTCTAATGTTCTGCATACATACAATCATAAATTACTGTTGCTACTTCAAGAAATTGATAAAGAGACGCGAAAAGTAATTTTCGGTTCTCCAATTCGATTCTATAAAAGTATACAGGGGTCGGCGTTTGATCGATCGAAGTGTTACCAAATCGAAAGGCTGTAATTTCGTCATTTATGAATATTTTTATTAAATTTTTTTCTGGAGAATGTTGAAAACACTTCAAATTTTGTGAAAAACAAGTTACTGCTCGATATAGCCACCTTTGAAGCGGATGATAACGTCGATTCTCTTAACGAAGGCATTGCATGCTGCACCAACGTGACCTGTTACTTTTGGTCCATTATCTGCGAAGAGCGTCTACTAAACTTTCATATCTTTTTGTCGACTTGGGCTTAAGAATTGACCATATAGAGAAGTCCATTCGATTCAAGACGGATGCGTTTGGAGGCTTTTGCTGCAAAGAAATATGACCACTGTTATCGATTCTTTGGAGTCAATTTTCTATCACTGTTCCACACATGTCATCCTGTTGTAGTATAGTCACAGCTTACGAATTGCATGTAATGAGTCGTTCACATCACCTAAATTAATCGAACTCAAGTCTATTATAGTTGGGCCTTAAGACTGACAAGATTGTATGGGTGTTCAACATAACGAGTAAAAAAACAAATGCCAAATGTCAAACCATTTGCCAGAGAGAAAGAGAAATTCAACTTTTTGCGTCACTTCTGTCAAATGTTTTCTCACAGTAATGCGTTTATTTCATCGATCTGTCAGTTGCATACCTCGCCGCAATGGACGAAAGGGATTCTACGGACTGTGTTCCCCTTACTTAGTAAAAGGTAAAACCAAGAGCCAAACGAACACACTAGAGACAACACCTTTTTTCAGCTGTCACTATTGTTCTTTTTAAAAACGCAAAGAGCAAACTCAATGAATACGTTGCCGCCGTACAGGCAAATAAGAACAAACTTCAAACTGTGTGTGAGAGAGAACTGTCAAATCAATTGGCCGGAGAGAAATGTTGAAAGTTGGTCAACTTTTTGCGTCGCTTCTGTCAAATGTTTTCTCACAGTAATGCATTTATTTAATTGATCTGTCAGTTGCATGCGTCGCCGCAATGGACGAAAGGGATTCTATGGGCTGTGTGCCCTTTATCTTTAGTAAAATGTGAAACCAAGAGCCAAAACCAACACACTAGACACAACACCTTTTTTCAGATGTCACTGTATAGTTTCATAAAAAATAAATTGCAATTCATTTTGCAAATTGGAACCTTGCGGACGCTAGGCAAGTCGTAAATAGGTAATACGTACGTTTCTTGGGCGTTTTTAAATAATTCCGCGGAGAGAAGCCATTTTTATATTAGGGGGGATCCAAGTAGTCAAAAGCTCGCAATAGAATTCAAATGGATCCGATTGAATCCATTTCGGCAGCACTGCTTGTACGTATCACGTTTGAAAGACACGAGAATTCAGTCCCGACTGAAATGTCAAAGCAAATCACCCGGTGATGTAATAATCCGACGAAAGGACAAAGGTAGACGGGGAGATTTTCCCCCTTCTTTGCATTACACCTTGTGGTGTAATTCAAAATAAAATTAGCAGAGGCTGCGCCAACACACAGGCACACCCAGGGGCAAGTAACCTGCAGCAGAATATTTACACACAAGTACGCGCAGGCAGACAATAATTATAGGCATTGCGTTTTGGTTTCGATGGCATGTGTTGCTTGGCGTGCTGCTCTGCTGGTGCCGGTGTGATGGTTGTGTTCCTTTGGTATTTCATGTGCGAAGTTTGCAAAGTACATGCGTCGTCGTCATTGCGTTGTCTCCTCTGTCTATAGGTCATCGAACGGTCGCCCTTGAAAGTTTTATTCTCTCCCCACAAAATGTGAGGTAGAGTTATTATGCCAGCCAGCCGGGTTTGTATTGACTGCGTAGTTGCTGCACACACAGTCAGTCAGTCAGTGATGCCATTGATGCATATTTTCTTTTAATTTTGCTGATCTTATCTGTGACTTTTGTTGAATACTATCCATTATGACATAACAAAATATAAGTTTCGGCGCTTTTAATGATCATGAGACTTCAGCTATTAAGTTAATGTGATCCTGTGCCAAATGTTCCCAACTGGATGATATCGGCTCGAAATCGGGTCCGGTGGAGATACTTTTTTCGGGAGGCCAGGACCGGACCCCGGTTGTAGAGCCAAATTTGATGATGATGATCTTAACGCAAAATTCGCCGCCACAATGTGGACTGAGAGATTCCTGTGAACTGATTTTCTGATTTTGAACTGAAGCACTTGATGTGTCTACTGTGATTTTTGCGGTACGTTGTCTCACTGGCAGAGGAACATTCAATAGTGAATATGTTGACTCGAATTTATCCACTATAGCACGCACAGCCTGTCTCTGGCTGCTTAAAGTTGCAACACCGACTAAGAACTTCGGTAATAATTTTTAATAATTTCCAAACTTTGCTCGTTCGTAAACTGCATCGTAATCGCCGTAAAAACGTAAACCTAGACTGACTTTTTGACGTCAACAGATCATAAAAAAACCTAAAGGTGCGATTGTATTAGCATACAAAATTGTTCTGTCCCTATTGAAAAACCCTTTAGTTCGTTCGTTTAATAGTTACAGCTGCTACTTGAGCCTTTTAATGACTTAAATACATGCTACAATTTTCCTACAATCTTCTAATAATCCACCCAAATTTTTTTTATAATCATCCTATAACCATCTTGTGATTATCCTATAAACTTATCTTCCTATAATATTTCTATATCTATCCTGTAATCAATCTTCCCATAATCTTATCAACCCAATCTTTCTATATTTATCCTAAAACCTTGTTATCATCGTAAAATTTTCTTATCCAATTATCTTATTACCTTTTTATAAACTTATTATCTTCCTATAATCTTTCTAAATCCATCCTATAATCATCTTAAGATCCTATAATCGTTCTATATATATATATATATATATATATATATATATATATATATATCCTATAACTATAATCTTAATGTCATCTACTCATTTCTTTATCGTACTATAATCTTTCTTTCTAAAATCTTCTAATCATCCTATATTTTTTGTATATTTTCCCTATAATCCTGTTATCATCGTAAAATCTTTCTATATCCGTCCTATGATGTTTCTATAGTCATCCTATATACTTAACACCTTTCTATAATCATTTTATATCCATTCTATAACCTTCTTATGCTCCTATAATTGTTATTATATATATTTTTTCAATAATTTTATTATCGGCCAATAATTTTCGTATACTTTTGGTTTTACTGGGATTCGAACCACGAACCTCTTGCTCAATAGCTTTGCTCTTATCCTCTGAGCCACGGCTCCACTACAATCTTGATATAATCCTCCTATAATCATTCTCTAATCAGTATATTATTAGTCAATAATTTTTCTACAATTATTTTAGACACATCCTAAACTCATGTTCATAATTATCCTATAATCGTTCTATAATTTGCCTATACTCAGTATATAATCTTCCCATTAAAAATATTCCATAAACTATAATTGCACTATGAGCTAATATATTCATTAGAATCATCCTATAAACATTATATAGTTTTCCTATAACCATTCTAAAATCTTCCATTGAAATTATTCCACAATCTCCCATAAAAAACTATAATCTTCCTATGAAGAGATTCAACAATCGTTCTATAAACTATAACTAAACTATAAACTATTGTATACTCATAAAATCATCCTTTCAACATTCGATAATTTTCCTTTAGACTTTCTATAATTATTCCTTTGAAATTATTCCACAATCAATTCTATAATATTCCTATAAAATGAATCAATTATCGTTCTATAAACTATAACTAAACTATAAGCTATTGTATTCCTATAAAATTGTCCTATAAACATTCTATTATTTTTCTTTAATCTTTCTATGAGCTTCCTATGAAATTATTCCACAATCATTCCATAAAAATTCTATAATAATCCTATAAAAGGATTCAATTATCGTTCTAAAAACTATAACTTAACTATAATTCCTCTAAAATCGTCCTATAAACATTATACAGTTTTCCTATAACTATTCTATAGTCTTACTGTAAAATTATTTCATAATCATCCCATAAAAAAATATATAATCTTGCTATAAAAAGATCCAATAATTGTTCTATAAACTATAACTAATCTATATGCTATTGTATTCCTATAAAATCATCCTATAAACATTATATAGTTTTCCTATAACCATTTGAAAATCTTTCTTTGAAATTATCCCACAATCTCCCATAAAAAACTAAATTCTTCCCATAAAAAGTTTCAATAATCGTTCTATAACCTATAACTAAACTATAAGCTATTGTATACCCATAAAATCATCCTATAAACATTCTATAATTTTCCTTTAGTCTTTCTATAGGCTTCCTATGAAATTATTCCATAATCATCTCACAAAAATTTAAAACCTTTCCTATAAAAATCATCCTGCAGGGTGGTCCAAAAGTCGCCATTGACTTAAAAAATCGTTTGTTTTATAAAATATACAAAATGGATCATTTTAAAACTAAGTATGAAAAATAATGTCATCTAAATTGGCCCCGCGTTTGCGGCGTCACAATGATGAGCTCGTTTTGGAGCACTTTCTATCACATCCTTCAAAACTTTTGGCTGCAGCGTTCGAAATTCTGCGACATTATTGGTCTTGAGTTCGAGAAGAAACTGGCGAATGCGCGCTGGCCAATTATTTTCGAATGTGCAAGTACACCCTCAACAACTTATGTTCTTTTCCTAAAGGAGAGTCATCACTACTGTGCTGCGTACACACAGGACAGTGGAGGACAGGAGTAAGAAGAAGAACCAGTCGCAAACGCCGACCGCCGAGAACAACAAACTACTGAGCAGTGAGCACAACTCAAATTTATGTACACTCGTACAGTAGAACGACTTCCGCAAATATTTTAAAGCTATTTTTACACTCAGTTAACCTTGAACAGCAGACAACAGCAGCAACAGCAACCAAATGACAAAGAGAGTGAGAGCATTTATGTGCATAACATGTGTGGAAGAGTGGAAGAGGAGGGCGTATGCGCGCTGAACATACATCAATGTGTGTGCTGGTGCTGTCTGTCTGTCTGTCTGTGCATGTGCAACAAATGCAAAATGTTGCGGAATGCACCATCAGTCATCAGTGTGAATGCGGCGCGCCTGACTGAACAAACACGCGCGCATTGTGTTAATTTATTTCAACCGAATCGGAATCGAAACAACGGAAACACCTTCGTGCCTTGATGCGAAGCTGTTGTTGTTGATGTTAGCATTATACGGCCGATTATTCTACAGCAAAGCAAAATTAATTACACGGCACAACAGGCAGCAACTTGCTCTCCTACTCCTGTTCCTGTTGCAGTTGTTGCAGCAACTGCTCTGGTGAATATACGCAAGAGCGCCATTTGTAACATACCTACCTCCAGTACACGGGGGAGAAAAACAACAGCACTCTGTATCCTTTATGTGCGCCATACACTTGACAACACACTTGAGGTGGTGTGCAGAAGGATGGCAGGAAAATCCGTGGAGTTAATCTCAGAATAATGCACTGGATGTACACTATGATAGTTATTCCAATGATTACTAAGGAAGCAGTGTCATGGGCGAATAGAACCAAGTTAGGCACCACAGGAAGGGAATTGGAAAAAGTGCAGAGGTTGGCCTGTTTAGTGAAATCACTAGCCAAATAGATTCCCTTAGCCAGCATGCCGTGTGATAACATGTTGCACAAGCTTGAATTCAAGAAGAAGTTTGAAGTCAAAATGAGCACCAAAAAGGAATTCAGATCTGAAACTGAATACCAGATATACATCCGGGAGCCATAAAGCTGTATAACGATGGATCAAAGAAAGCGGAAGGCACGGATGGGCCAATAACCAAGTACTCTGAAGGAATGGCGCAATACGTGAGCATATTCCAGGCAGCAGTAAATGCGTTCACTTTAATCTGGAAAGGAAATAACCACCATGACAGACAGTCAAGAAGCGCAACACAGACTACACCATTCCAAAACTCCAGTAGTTCGACAAAAACTTCCAAGTCCAAGTCACCGCTCCAGGATTGTCCCGGGAGAAAGGGTGCTTTCTTGGAAGATGAATCGATCCACAGTACACTGACAGTTCAAAAACTGATATTGGGTTTGGCGAACATATTTTCTCAAAAAGGCTAAATATGAGTCTCTCTTTTCTCCGTCTTCCCAATCACTGCAGTCTTTCCAAGCAGAAATCATGGCGATAAATCTTGGCTGAAGAGGAATATCATGTCCTCAACTTCTCGGATAGCCAAGCTGCGCTGAAATACCTGGGATCAGTCAACTCTACGAACTCTATTGTAGCCCTAAACTGCCTGATCATCTCTCAAGGAGATGATGGAGCAGTTCAACATTCACTTGTGTAGGCGGTCGGGGCAGGGGGCCAGAGCAGATTTCTTCTGTTTTGATATTGCAATCTTCTCTTCACGTTGGTCAGGTGGACGGAAATTTAGGCCGTCATAGTCCAGGTTGAATGGCTCATCCTTCTATGTCGATCTTCATCACCGTTTAACAATCGGCAGTCATTTTCTCAGCTAACTGATGTATAGTCTTCTTCCGTATCCCGATAGGTTTCTGTTCAAGTTTTGTGGCTTCGAGATGTTATTTTTAACACTTCGGTAAAACTTCCGAGCATTATTATTTCTTATGCCAAGAAAGCAACTATAGTTTTGATTTAAAAAAAAAAGATTTGGTTCCAGGACGCTACCTTGAGGTACACCTTTGTTAACATTTTCTTCTATTTGATTCATGCTGATTCATGCGCTCAATATGAGTACTGAACAGACCCAATTCAGAGATGTGAAGCATCTACGCAGGCAGAATTTTCCTCGGTACGCTGTGCTCTGCTAAGCTGCATAACATAACATACATAACATTTATAAGTTTTTTTTTGTTTTACATATTTTCTTTTTGTTACTACCACTCACGTCTTTTGGCAACCTTTGTGATATACGGAACTGTATAAAACAGTTATAGCCACGAGGTGCACGGACGCTGAGTGGAGTTGGTGCTGGTTGGTATAACAATGATGGTTATGGTCTTAAGAACTTTTTTTTTCAAATATTTATGCGTTTATTTATTCAAGAGCTTAGAACTTTTATAAACTTAAATTTAATGCAATTTCGCCACCTTACAATTGAGTCAAAACTTTTATATATTTTTAAGACAAGAAAGCGCTCCTAAAAAATATAACAGTTTGAACTGTTATATACTGCGCTCGCCAGCGCTCTGTCTTAAGAAAATAGAACAGTGTATTCGTTAGCGCTCTTTCTTAAGAAAATATAACAGTTTTGACTTATTTCTTAAGAAAATATAACAGTTTTGACTTATTTCTTAAGAAAATATAACAGTAGTCACTTTTATATACTGCTCTCGCCAGAGCTCATTCTTAAGAAAATATAACAGTTTTGAATCTAGTGTAGTGCAGGCGAAAGTGCATTATGATTGCGCATTAAGCCTTCAAAAAGATGATCAGGCAGATGTGCTTTGGTAAAGTATTTTTCAGCCGTTGTATCTTACACATACAGGATGTTTCACTATGAGTGTAAATTAATAAAAATTGGCAATTACTGTTTTAATTACGAGTAGCAAATCTTACGCGAAGTTAGGGAAAGAGATATTTTTTAATCCTTAGCATTATTATAATCCTCTACCACTTTCTGGTATCGGAGAGTGTCATCAGCGTCTCTGTCTTTGCAATCTTAAGGCCACCGGTAGCCCCGCTTCCGACGGACGCCTGCGGTATTTCGCTTTTTGGTTTGCTGCTTAGAGAACTTAGGTAAAGCTGTTATCGTGTGATTGGGTAGTGAAGTGCTCGCCAAGCGCTTTGACTGCTGCTTGCGCTACAACCAGCAATCAATAGGTCTCTTGATTTGACGCTAGGATATCATTTTCGGACGAGCTCATAGCTCATCTCAGCGGCACGGGTACCTCGGCACCTTGGGTTACAAGTGCAAAAGCATTGATTAGATTCAAGTGATGCGGTTCCCACCGGAAAGCAATTCATTTTTATTTATAAAGAAGATATTGCCTGCTTCTAATCTAGTGAACCGCAGTGTATTTTTGTTTATTCCTTGCTAACAACATTGAATGGAAAGTGTGTGGGTTGATGATGAAGAGCGCAACTTAACAAGAACAACAACAGAAAGTCTTCTGGACGTATGTTGTATGAATATCGCATAATGTTGCTAAAATGTATGTATGTATAACTCTGTTTGTTTTCCATATCGTCAGCTTCGCTACTAAATGCGAGTCTGCATGAATGTGTGTCACATTAATGCATCATCCATTAATTAAAAAGTATTTGGAGTTTCTTTCTAATCGCTGGCGCTGCCCTGTGCCTGCGGTGACAGCGGCCACATGTACGTAAATAATGGGAATGAACTTTTAACTGAAAAAGCACACACACACAAACACACGCACCGAAAAAAATAGAAAGCCCGCGCCATGCCATGACTATTTTCTGACACACATTTCGCTCGCGGCTTGCCTCTTCTCTTCCTCTGCACTGCTCTGCACTGTTTTGCTCTGATTTAACGATCGGCCAAACTGTTAACTTTATGTGAGTGAGCCGTTGGGATGTGCAGCGCGCAGTGAGTGTACATGAATACGAAAAGAATGTTTGGTTGGTGGTAATAATGATTATTATGGCGGCTGTTAATGTGTGTCAATGAACTCGTACATAGAGAAAGAGCGATAGAGAGAGAGATGGTTGCTTGCTGCTGCTACTGCTACTGCAGGCTGTTGCTCTCTCTGTGTTTGCTATAATAATAAATTGTGTGATGACAAAAGAAAGCGCAACGTACTCGTGCCGATAATATTCGTACTGCCTGCCAAAATTAGAAATTACCGAGACTTTTATGTGAAATGCATTAAGTCATCTTCGTATATTTTTTTTTGGTCCAGACCCTTGCCCATATGGCTGACACTGTCACCTAAACATAAAGTCAATTTACAAACATTCATAGAAAATGTAATTCTGCTGTCAAGTTGAAGCTAAAGTAGTTATAAATAGCAATGTCTCATAACAGTCAGACTTATCATGGAACATTACAGCATCACATAACAGTGTCAGATAACAGTGCCACTTATCAGTGTCTTATAACAGTATCTCATGACAGTGTGACTTAACATGAGACATAACAGTGTCCTATGCCAGTGTGACGTCACAGTGTCTCATAACAGTGTCCTATAACATTGTCACATAACTGTGTCTCATAACAGTGTGACCTTAACATGGGATATACATTACAGTGTCAGTTAAAAGTTCTAATAACATAACGTGGGATATACATAACAGTGTCTTATAACAGTGTCTTATAACAGTGTCAGTTCTTATAACATAACATTCAACATTCAACTTTTTAAATATGTACCCCTTATTCCATGTAGAGTGAGATGTTGTCATGTCAAAAGATCTATTTTATCATAGGGTGTGACTAATCCAAGGGACGTACCACCTCCCTGATGAAGGATAGTACGTTCTTAGTAGCAGAGTTTTTCAACATTCCTTACAAATGTCCAGCAGCCCGTTATATGAATAAACGGGCGACTAGTATACATTTTATGTCTTTTGACATAACTTCATATACGTATCGCACACACATGGCAAAAAAATTCTATACTGCTGTCAAAGTGTAATGTTTGTGTCTCCAACCATTTTCGTCATAGCTAAGTCTACAACCAGGGTCCGGTCTTGGCCTTCTCCAGCATTAAGTAATTTGTCTATAAATGGAATATGGTGCTGACCTGGTTCTCCATTAAGTAACCATATTAATTTATGTGTGTGTGTGTGATTTAGAAAACACTCACTCACACATGCGATCGATATACAATTTGCAAATTAGGCCAGCGAATAGTGTGACGTGTGTGTGGGTGCGCTAACTTATTTACTTAGCTGTTTATGTTTGTATGCTTTTGCATGAATAGTGTGTCGTTTGCGACAACATAATACAGCGCACAAACAGCGCTGCTAAACCTATACGATGCCATGATCATGAAAATTTTACATTTGAATTAAAACAAAAAAAATTTTATTCACACAAAAGCAAACTGGAAAAATTTCACTGACACCAATTCGGACGACGCAGCACGACTGACAGCAGCAGGTAGCATAAATTGAATGTTGAGAAGACGTTGGCCTAATATTGCACACAGCACAGCACTGGCTTTCTGGTGGGGTCTGTGGTGCATCGTGCATATGCT
The DNA here is from genome assembly GCA_947095585.1 of Nephrocerus scutellatus. NCBI lineage: Eukaryota > Metazoa > Arthropoda > Insecta > Diptera > Pipunculidae > Nephrocerus > Nephrocerus scutellatus. The sequence goes on from OX352766.1 coordinate 4,520,488, forward strand.
GTGCAGTAGACGTGTGTTCGCCAGGTTTTCTCTTTGGTTTGAGGACAAACCTCTTTTACATGTGTTAGTGCGTGTGTGCGTTTCTGCAACATCCACCTTTCTCTCTCAATAGCGAGTGCAGTCGGGCAACGCCGATGAGTAATTAGAGAGGTAATTTTGTTGTCCTCTTTTTTTGTGTGACGGTGTGTGGTAACTGAAGAGACGACCACACCAGGAAAAAACACTACAAAGGTCGTGGCCGTTCGACGCTTAATGGTTAATGTTATTAAGTGAAACAACAGTGCAGAGTGCTGCTGCTGCTACAATTCTGATACAAAAAAAAATTGGCGAACAAACCGACAACAACAACTACAAACAGAAATTGCAATTTTCCTTTTTCTTTCCTTTCCGTCTTCCTCACTGTGGTCTAATTTTTCACCACCACTCTCCATCGCTATCTCATGCGAAATATGTACATACCAATTTATATGTGCTTAAAATATTCATTGCATGGGCAAAATTCTGCGGAGAAAGTTTTTAAAGTGTGCTTCGCATCAAGCGAGCTACTCAACTCTTTTCTGTGTCGTCGCGCACATGAACTACATAAATTATTACGCAGTGGAAGTGGATGGGATGGGTCGGTCGGTCGACGTTTGGCTTTCAGTTGACAAGAAGTTGGTCAAACAGAAAACATGCATACATAGGTACCTACCTACATAATTATCTATTGTAAGAAAGACTTCTAGTTAAGCCGTAACCACCACATACCTACACTTTTTTTAACGACACTTTCTTAGCAATAAACAAATAATAAAACAATACTCGTATATGTAACTCAAAATGTGTAATTCAAATACAGCTTTGTTATTTATTACAGTATTGCTTGGCACTGCAGCGTTGCTTTGCATAACATCGATGCTTTGCATTACAGCGATGCTTTGCATTACAGCGATGATTAGCATTAAGTGATTGTTTGTGTTACAGCTATGCTTTGCATTACAGCGTTGGTTTGCATTGCAGTGATGGTTTGCATTACAGCGTTGCTTTGCATTACAGCGATGCTTTGCATTACAGCGATACTCTACATAGCATCGATTCTTTCCATTACAGCATTGATTTGAATTACAGCGATGATTAGCAGTAAGCGTTGGTTTGCATTATGTGATGGTTTGTATTACAGCTATGCTTTGTATTACAGCGCTGCTTTGCATATTGCTTTACAACTTTGGTCTTCAGTTGAGTACCGCTCTCCTCTGTATATGGTTTTCGTAGATTTTAAACGCTAACAAAGTGAGTTTAAAAATTAAAGTGTCAAAAACAAAACTACTTCGCGTTAACGCTAGTGGAACATGTGATCCCTCGATTGACGGACACCAGATAGGAGAAGTCGTTAAGTTTTGTTACTTGGGCAGCTGGATGTCAAAAAATGATGGTGCTGACTCGGGTGTGTGCTCTCGTGTAAACAAGGCGCGACACTCCTATAGTATGCTAAATAATATCTGGAACTCCTCACAAATCTCCCGGAATCTCAAGTTAACGATCTTCACATCTAACGTTCTCACAGTACTCTTGTATGGCTGCAAAACATGGAAAGTCACAGAGTTAATTGCGATGCGCCCCCAAGTCTTCGTCAACAAGTGCTTAAGGCGGATACTGAGAATAAGATGGCCGGACATTATCACCAATTAAGGCTTGTGGAAAATAATGCAGCAGGAAGCAATCACGATCACCATCAGATGACAAAAATAGAGCTGGATTGGCCACACTTTGAGAAAGCCAGCGGATGATATTACGAAATTAGCCTTCGACTGGAATCCACAAGGAAGCCACCGAGTTGGCCGTCCTAGCAAGACATGGAAAAGGACAATAGAAGAGGAAGCAAGATACCAGGGGACAGAGTGGCGTCTCTTGAAACTTCAGGTGATAAATCGAGTTCATTGGCGGGCGTTTGTAGAAGCCCTATGCTCCCCCGCGGAGTAAAGGAAAGAAAGAAGAAGACAGCGTTGGTCTGCATTACACCGAAAATATACATACAGCGATGCTTTCCATTACAGCGTTGGTCGTTAACACACGTGCTAGCTATCACACGAATGCAGAACTTGTCAATTTGGTACATTTTCTTATTAATAAACATATTATGTGTCTATGTCAGCTATCCGTTGATTATCAATTAAAGCACGGCAGCACTTCACCGAATTTTACAAAAAAATGGACCATATAATGGTCCATTGGACCATATTTTAATTTATTTTGTAAAAGGACCAAGACGGCAACTCTGCAAACCACTCAACCAACTCTCATGTTCTCACGATTGTCAATATTCTATGCTCTACCGTTTCATTGAATTAATTACGCAACCTAGATTTGGATCGAACATATAAGCGTGTCATACGACCTCATGCAACAATGGTACAAAGTACCAAAGCACAACAATAGCAACAACAACAACAACAACCGTAATAAATAAATTTAATACTTGAAAGATTTTGAACACATGCTCCAACACGTGAGTTCTTTCAAAAGACGTCGCGCGTCAACGTCAGTGTTCAAGTGGAGCCCCAACAACTACTGCATGCAACTACTGTAGTGTTTGATAAGAAGAAGAAGGTTTCCTTCTATTACGATGATTACATAAATCAAACGATAGAACATTGCCGACCGAACCGAACACCACCTCTCTCAACTGATGTAACACTCGGTGTCGTTGGTCGTCTCGCTATTAGAAATAAGAGGCAAATAACAATACACATCCATACATAATAAATTATTGTCGTTGCTGGTGTTGGTGGGTTACCTCGATAAGTCACATTGCTTTGCTGTGTTGTCTGTCTGTTGAGTCAACAACTGTCTCCATCGAACGGAGACGGAATTTCCAGCTCTCTAGCCACGTGTTTGGGTTGTCGGCCGTTTGCCGCCATACACACACACTCACACATATTAGATAATTATTACAAGTTCTCACTCATATATAATACATTATTACATACTACACCAATAGAACATTTTATTATATAATGGGTTATGTTTGTGTGTTGCAACAATTGCCATCGCGCAGTAGCGTCGTTGTTTCAATATCAGCTTCAGGTTATTGTGTACATAGAAACTTCTAAGTAGAGATAACAAACAAGTTAATCCCCTCGCTGAGTTTCAAAGAGAGCGTTGGGGGGAAATGCTGAAATGCTACTACTGCAATGCAACTGAATGACGTGTCACGCCTCACGCGTCACACCGCACACATTGCATTGCTATGTGTGCACTGACTTGACTTGTACTTGACGTTTTATTTGCTGAGCTTTGATAGAAGTTACTGGTGTCATTCCGCTGGGATTTTTTTAATCAGGAAAGTCTGGAAAATTATCTAATTATTATTTAATAAACTATCATTAATAAGATCTAATTGAGCAAAGCGCGAAAACAAACAAGGCAGCACAGTGCCAAGCAAAGTATCATGCGGTGGCTGTGGTCAGTTCAAACGTGGAGTTTCGTTTTTCATAGCCGGGTGCCGTGACCCAAAGAATGACAGAGATTTAGATAGGTCGCACTCCCATCGGTGAGAACAACGGACCCGATCGAAGTTCTTCGGTTGTTATAATATCCCTTCCCAAAACGTTTATCCTTGGCCTGGAAAAAGCAGGACAGCTACAAACGAAATGTATAGTTGTTTCTTCTTCATCCAGGCAGGCTTCCAATATAAGTCCCAACTTCCCATAAGACTTCCAGTCGGGTTATGCCACGTAAGTAAACCGACCCTGTTCAGACAGTTCCTTTTCCTTTCCTTCCTTTCGGCAAATATGTGTCAAAAGTCACTTCTAGAGAGTCTTTAAAGATGGCTGCAAGGTGCCATCATGAATAAGCCTCTAAATTATTTCCTACAGAGCTTTGAAAAATGGGTTTAAGTTTCCGCTCTAAGTAATTCTTACAAGTCCCTTCTAAAGAGTCCTAAGACCCCGTAATTATGTCTCAAGAGTCCCTTCTAAAGAGTCTTTAAAGATAGCTGCAAGGTGCCATCATGAATTAGTCTCCAAATTCTTTTGCTAAACAATGCCGTGATCTTTTCAACCAACTCTAGCGCTCCCATAATTAGGTCTCACAATTCTCTTCAGGAGAGTTGGTTAAGCCTCAAAAGGCCCTCTTGAAAGTGTAAAACGTGGTTTTGCGAGCCCCCTCGTAAAAAAGTCTCATAATTCCCTTCAAGAGAGTCGGTAAGCCTCAAAAGTCCATCTTGAGAGTGTGAAAATGTGGCTTTGCGAGTCCCCTTGTAAGCAAGTCTTAAAAGTTCCTTCTAAAGAGTCTTAAGCCTCTGGAGATTGTTAAAAATGGCTTTGCAATGCCCAATATAAAAGTCCATCTTAAAATATGGCTTCCACTTCCGATCATCACCCGGCGATGGCGTTGCCCACGTTGTTGGTTAATTTTCTCTGCCATAATCACAGAGAAGCGTCTAATGATAATGATAACAGAAGCGATACTCACTCCCTCACTCACCTCACCCACTCACTCTTATCTCAATGTTTGCAATGCAATTATTGCTAATTGCAATCAACTTGTAGATATATATTTGCATCTATATACATTTGCACGGGCGAACGAACTACCTCAACTTTCCAACAGCCAGCGGGAGGAACAGCAGCAATGCAGTACAGGAAGCTTCTAATTAGCGCAGCACAGTTCAATGAGCAAATAATTATCGTCCCTCATACACACACTCACATATGCATATATACATCATTATCAGTTTGATTTAATTTCTTGCTGTTGTACGAGGGCTGTTGGTGTAAAACTTTTTGACATCTTGTCGTTTTTTCTTCTTGTCATCCTAATTTCTACTTTGAGGCGGGCTACCCAGATTTCAGTTCTGCTTTGTATGCCCTTTCTTCATTCCTTCGTTAGTTGGTATTAACTTTTTTTTAGAAAAGTTTCGTTCGATCCAAAAAAAAGAACTTCTTTTTTTTGTCTAGATATGATATTTCCTGTATTGCTTGTATTTTAAAAGCTACAGGAAATACAAGAATGTATGGTGAGGCATTACATTTTTGTTAGACAATCAAAATCAGTCGAACAGCCCTCGTATTTCGATTGACTAACTACATAACAAGTGATTACCCCCCACTCACTCATCATCCTCTGAACGAGACTGTAACAGACTGCACCGGCGACTGTTTGTCGAACAACCACCGTAATAGCAACAACAACAACAGCATTATGCAATGATGTAAATTAAAGTCACGTGGCTCACGTGGCTCACGTGGTGGTCAGTCGTTCGCTTCAACCAAACCACAGTGCATTAAAAATGTTCGTAGAATGATACCAGGAGGGTAGTGTGTATGTGTGTGTGTCTGTTTGAGAAGGGGGAAGGAACAACTAATAACCAAAATTATACTGAACTCCACTATAAATGCGTAAAAATAAAAACTTCAATCCACCGACAAAACAACCTCTGTCATAAAGCAACGCTGCACACAGCTCACAGAACACACGTCATTATAGTATGGCGTGATCTGAAGCCGCTATATGGCAGGATTATTAAAAATAAATTTGTAAGGGATCCCACCGACCCCGGGGCCTGATCACAACCAAATTTTAATAGCAAATGTTGTCACCGGAAGTACATATGTGTGCAAAGTTTCAATAAAATAAGGCTGTGGGAAGTTGGTTAAAAATTGATTGCAATATTCCACCACCTAACGAACGCACGATAGAAAAAATGACAGAACGAACGACAGAACAAACGGCAAAACGAACGACAGAAGAAACGACAGAACCAACAACAGAACGAACGACAGAACTATGCCGACGCGATGTTAATATAGAGAATTAAAAAATAATAAAGAGAGAAAGAAAGAAAGAAAGAGAGAATCTGAAATCTTCGGCTATAGATAGGTGCGGTATCACTCTCTCTATTTGTATGCCATTTAAATATTTGTCTGGAGTAACTTGTCTCTTTTTCTTCATCAGCATCTGTCTGTATATTTATTTTTCTTCCTGTCTCTCTTTGTATTTCTCTCTCTCCTCCACTCACCTCTGTCTTTATCTATATCTGTCTGTATCTGTTTCTGCTCCATCCATGGGTCATCTGTCCGGGATGATGTAAAAGCCATGATGGGACCCCAGTCAGGGTTACGACACCGTGGTGGGGTCTAGCTGCATCCTAACCCTATATATGGGTATGGTGTTTAAAAGATAAATAAAAAGGGCCGCGGGTACTTAGAGTATGCTCAAGAATGGGCAATGCCTTCGTACGTATCTACGTTAAGATAAGAGAGTACATACCTTCATTTTCCGTCGTACGCTGAACAAACAAACGGAAAAAAATATCAATAACTTGAGTCACGTGTTGACACCACAAGACCGACCTGTCTAACAAACTAACTAACTAAACAAATAACTAATTAACTAAATAACATACTAGCTACTATCTATCTATCTACCAATCTCCTCCTCTTCACCGACCATAGTCCAGGCGGTCGACTAGTCACCCCGTGCAATGTGTGGCATTGCAATGCAATGACAGAAATGTGAAGAAACAATAATGTAAGGGAAGTTAAAGTCAGAAGCAGTGGCGAAGCATTCCACAAAACCCGATTTACCCTTACGATCGAAAATTCTTTGCTTTTCTTTGATAAACCACAAAAGTGATTTGCTGCTTAAAGCGACTTAAAGAGAGAAAGAGAAGAGATGAGATGAGATGAGATGAGATGAGATGAGATGAGATGAGATGAGATGAGATGAGATGAGATGAGATGAGATGAGATGAGATGAGATGAGATGAGAAGAGAATAGAAAGGAAAAGAAGAAAAGAGAGTAGAAGAGATGACATGACATGACATGACATGACATGAAATGACATGACATGAGATGAGAAAAGAATAGAAAGGAAAAGATGAAAAGAGAAGAAACGTGAAAAAAGAGATAAAAAGAAAAAAAAGAAGGAGAAAAGTTCTAAAAATCTTCTCAGCTTTTAAAAAAAAACCTCAAAATAAAGCGGCCCGTTTTGAGTGGAAATTCCCGTACACTCGTACACTCACTGCGATAAGTACATTGGGGCAACAAGCCAGATATAATGATAAATTGGAAACTCGTGGGCATTCTGACCAATAAGTCGATGTATTTGCTGTCTTGTTGGTGGAATCGTCCTTCAAAACATATGGTAAAGACAATTCTCCCTCTTTTCTCTCGAGTACGGATAAGAGGTTTGTAGACTCCTCTTGTGAAGCACCCTCGCATCTCGGATTCATATGTATGACCGCATTGTCTGATATGTACATCGAAGCTTGGATTTTATGGCTATATAACTGGATTTAGAGAAGAGTCTTGACAGACTTACGGCAGGATTTGTTGCTTAAAGCTAAGCAAACCGTGCGTATATTTCCGACGCCTAGCTGCTGTGCCCATCAAGCTCCATACAAAGTGAGCATCTGTTCCATAAGGAAATTCTTAAATCTATTTGCTGTTTTCATTTTCACTGGCCTGGATCAGTTATAGTTCCTACAGGCTATTTGCTTGTTCCGTAATTATGGGTGAGGTTATTAGCCTCGCAGCCAATCTAACGCCCGATCGTCATCAGGGAAAAGTTACCGGCAGATTGCTTGCGCACTTCCCCCACAACAGAACAGATACGGCATACGGGGTGTTACTATTCCCCCTATTCTGATGATGCTACTAGCAACTAAGCGAGTATATGCACTCCAGATGTTTTCCTGGAATGCATTGCTCGTTTTTATAATTTTGCCATATCGGAACAAGTTGATGTACAAGTATATGGGAATATAGAGCTGATTTCAAAAGACTTGGACTTCGTAGCTCGCAAGTACCCGCCAGTTTAGCCTCCTAAGTTGGCTGATGTTGTTCTGATGCTGGTGTTTTTCCGGGTTCTTCTTATGTTTGCATCTTTTCTTTTTTTTTTTTGCTGTCAAAGTTTGTGTTTGGACTTGGGGTACTTCAGAGTTCAGAAACCTCGTGCCGCCTGTCTGCTTACTGATCAGATTGATACTCGTACATATAAGAAAGCATTTTCTTACTCAAATCTTTTCTTTGTAAACGATGGCAGAATGATAACCAGAGTGGCAGAAGGGGTTGGGGGGGGCGGTTGACAAAACTCTTTTGATTTTTCAGCCAATAGTCTCCTTTTGAATGTCCCGCTAGGTAGGTAGAGTAGTGGTCGCCGCAGCACTTACTAGCCTCAATTAGCGACATTTTGATACCACATAACACTCCTTTTTACTTACAATACACTCAGTGAATAGCAATAATATTTGACAGACCGGCCTACCTTCTCACTACTATTCGTGTTGTGTGTTCGTGAGGTGTTTTCTGGGATTCGAACTTCGAACCTACTGCTCGGAGAAGTCCCTTTCAGTCAAATGTCTTTCTAATTTGATTACTTCCCTTCCTTTCTTTTGTCTCAACGACGGATGACCACCTCATTAGAGGCGAAAATCTCTTCCCGCCGAGCCATTTTTTCAAATTTGGAAACTGAAAATAGTCGATGGGGGAGAATATGACGAAACACCTACTCAGAAATTTAATAAGCGCGGTGCTTAGTATATAAAGGTGTCGAAATTCACACAAGAAGTAAAAGGTGTCCTAAAATTCATGCCAGAATTAAAGGGTGTCCCAAAATTCACGCAAGGAGTTAAGGATGTCCCAAAATTCACGCAACAAGTAAAGGATGTCCCAAAATTTACGCAACAAGTAAAGGATGTCCCGAAAGTCACGCAACAAGTAAAGTATGTCCCAAAAGTCACGCAAGAAGTAAATTGTGTCCTAAAACTCACGCAAGGAGCAAAGAATGTCCCAAAATTCACGCAACAAGTAAAGTGTCTCCTAAAACTCAGCGAAGAAGTAAAGGATATCCCAAAATCCACACAAGTCGTATAATAATATAAAGATATTCGGAGCGACAGACCATTGTGGTCCAAGGCCTAGCTTCTCACGACCATTTGTATTGCGCATGAATATTTTTGGACACAAATGCAAGGTACCTACAATTTAAGGCCAGATTCGAACGGTAAATTGAGAAGATTTCGGTGACAAGTGAATTCTCGGAACGTTTGTCACCCATTTGCGAGAGTTGGGACACCGTAAAAAATTCTTTTGGTGTTACTGGGATTCGAACCACGAACCTCCTGCTCAGTAGCCACGCGCATTTCCACTGAGCCACGGCGCCCTCGTCAATAGAATTTTATAAAAATGTGCCTCTTGTGCTGTTCACACTACCTATTAAGCCAGTTTGTGTGGTTTGGATTTAAGTCTCCCTCGTATCTAATCCTAGTACCGCGAACAATCTTTGGAATTACAAGTCGAAGTTACTAGTGCGCACTTTGGCGGCATATGCAGATATCACAAAGTATCTGCAGTAATTATTTAATTTAAAGGGGACAATGCAAACTGCAAGACAGCTAAAGTATCTCATTTCTGCTAAATCTACTAATGGATTCCTAACTAATTAGGCTACTGTGCTGTATACTGATGGCCCAAATTGCTTGTATATGCGTTTTTAGCTGTACGGTGTGTGATGAAGTGTCGTGTCAAGGTATAAACATATCCTTGTTTCCCCTCCTCTTCGGCTTTATTGTTTTTCAAAATATTCTCCTTGAAGATCAATTGAATCACTTTTTCCACTCCTATTGAGGTATGTTCCTCCAAAACATGCCTTTGGAAAGCATAAACCGCTTCCTCATGCAGCTTCATACGATTGTGTTCATAAATGTAATTAAAAAAATATTTGGTGCATGGTTTGGGAGCAACAAGTTTGCAATTATGACACAGCGCTGATGACTGACAAGTTGGCATAAGGCAGGTCTTTTTTTTGAATGATAGCATTGAAATAAATTACCAACTCTTCGTACTTCTCCGCCCTCGTAATAAATTCTTAATTTATTTTTTAATGACATGTTGGAAAGTTTCCCATAAGACCGCCCTTAGCCATCCATTCTTCTTTGTAATAAATTGTTGTCTACGCACAAAAAAGTCGACTTGTTTGTTGGTTACGTTGGTTCAATGCCCTTACGACCTACCTACGATTTTCAAATTATTCATTAAACCGTTCTTTTCGTATTAGGTATTATGTATTCCTCACTTCTCCACTGTAGATCTTTCATTTCATTTATTTTTTATCATCTTAAGTATAAAGTACCGGAGACGGAGACAGAGTGTATTCTAAATTCGTGTAACATGCGCTCCACACCCGCCCCACTCTCCACTCACCAGACAACTAAATGAAAACAACAGAAATTCAATCAACAGCGCAGCGCAGCCAAAAGGCTGTAAGTTGTTTGGCTTTTCAATTATCGCCATCGCCGTCGACGTCGACGGTATAACGGTATTCAAGGTAAACGCCGCGCATTATTTTGTTGTTGATTATTGTCGGTCAACACCCCAGAACGACTTTAATTTGAAAGAAATGAGCTAATGTACGGTACGTCGTATTTAAAATACAGCACAAAATAAATACAACAGAAGGTAAGAAGCAAAAACAAAATTCAAAGCAGGTTTGAAATTTCTAAACTCAGCAGCAGAGCAGTAGAGCAGCAGCTGAAAGGTCGGTGTACCTTACGACAAAAATCCAACAAACATATTGCATAGTAGAGTTTTTTTTTTATTCACCTTCACAAAAGCAACAACAACAAACGAGTTTTGTGGGTCAGAATATGGAGCTTCAAGTAGAGAAGAAGAAAAAATGTTCGCCGAGCAGAGAGCACAGCACCACCGACAATGTGGGGCATAGAAATCACCACTCAGTTGAGTCATTCATAGAAATCATCACTCAGTTGAGTCAAACATCAGTTAGTCACAGGCTGAGTTAATCGTCGCTGGGTCGGTCACAGCGTTGCCGTACGAAATAAAAATTCCGTGTCAAATTTTACAAACAAAAAGTTGTGTCATATCAGATTCTAGCGTGGCACAGTTAGTATTAAAATAAACAAGTAAATGTAAAAAAAAATTCATTTTTCGGGTAAAAACTTTTATGTATACATACATCGAAACACACCACACAGTCACAGTTATTTGGTAATAATCGCCAAAATATCTGCTTTTGAGGTGGGGGCTATTTCAAAGTATTTTTTGCACGCATCACACACACCACACGCAACTCGCGACACGCATCAAATTGGCCCTTGACATTGATCCGCTCACCGAATTAAATAAAAAACACTTCTCAAATTTAAGACTAGCGAACTTTATTTTTTAACAGAGCACGAAACGTTTACTACAAAAATGCAACATATAACTCACTTGACACCTGTATTTATTGTAGATGATTTACATTACATTGCTTGTTGCTTGATTCTAAAAAGTAGAATTGTGCTAGACAAAAATCGCAAACCTATAGCGTCAGCGATTTCGTAATAATTTCAATTATGCTGCAAGTCTTGCTGGATACTGCTGATAAGATATCATCGTACTTATCAGACATTAAATGTAACTAAAGCCCCACATGCGAAACGCGACATGCTTCATAGGCGGAACATACAAAATGCTATTTTGGACAAAATTTCAGCTCCCTAGGTCGTGTGGAAGGGTGGTTAAAGGTGGACCTCAAAGTAGTCGAAAATACAGACAAAAAGGGGTCAGGTTAAATAAAAGTTTTTGAAAAAGATAACATCTCTGCTTTTATTTTACCTTTTCAGAAGAAAAATAGAGTTCATTCATAAAGAAAAAAAAAACATTATCTATATATATATTTATATTATATACTTTATATATGTAAATAATAAAGTTTCGGTCAAAAAGGGGTACTTGTAAAAATTTCTAATTATATATTATATAATTATTATGCCTAGGAGTGATTGAAATTTTGGCATGTTGGGTTATGTTAGGTTGGGTGGCTGTCGGTAGGAAACCGACCCACTTAGACCAATAGATGGTCCATTGTGATGTCACATAAATCGAGAGGATTTTTCGCCCTACTCGTGGGACCAGTTAGGGCTTCGAATGAAGCGTAGAAGACTTCTGATGTTAGTGCTTGACAAATCGTCAAGGTCGTTGTAAAAGAAGGCTCCCAAATGGAGCTTACACTTTAGAGAAAGGTTAAGAATGGTCTCTTCCTCCTCCTTGTCCATACAGCTTCTGCAGAAGTCATTGGAAAATACACCAAACTTTGCTGCATGCTTACCTATAAGACAGTGCCCAGTAATGACACATATCGTAGCGCTTATGTGCAATCTGTTTAGAGAGATCAAACACTTGGAACTTGGAACGTTTCCATTAATAATATTCACCGTATAAACGCAGGTGTTCCCCAAGGGTCTTTTTTGTCACCGATACTCTTTCTGATTTTCATTAACTAATCCAGCTTTGGCCAAATCGGTTTTGGTTTTATCAGTATCATCCTGCTTTAACATGAGTTTTCATATAGCAATCGGCGGTATGCCTAAGGAACCATTTTCAGGTAGAAGGGGCAGCGTAGTACGATTTTTTGGCGAGTTAATCGGCCCTGTATATCCCCAGAATGTCTCTATGCCCCGGCACCCAGTACATGTGTGCCTTTCAAAGACCTCTCAAAAGACCCCAAAAATACCTTCTAATTGCCCTCAAAAAACTCCAAAAGGACAACCCAAAAACTCCCAAAAGACCGCTAAAACATTTCCAAAAGAGCCCCAAATACCCCCAAATAAAGGAAAAGAAGAAAGAATCCAAAAATACCTACCAAAAGGGCTCTAAAAATACCCTCCAAAAATTACTTTGGGAATGTGTGTTCGCTGTGACTGCAGTAAATAACAAAAGTATTTTCTATGTTTTCTATGTTCTGGACGGTTTCAAATATAATATACACCGTATAAACGCAGGTGTTCCCCAAGGTTCTGTTTTGTCTCCGATACTCTTTCTCATTTTCATTAACGATCTCCTATTCGCTACTTCTAATCCAATCCATTCTTTCGCTGACGACAGCACTCTTAGCTTTTCATTTGACTTCACGCTTTCTGCACGCCCCTCTTCAGCACAAGTAGAACTTGAACAACAGTGTATGTTAAGCACGTTAAATCCTGACCTTGAGAGCATAACAAGCAATTAACGCACAAGCATTTAACGCTTCTAAAACCCAATGCTGTCATCTGTCGTCCAAGCGTAATTTAAACCCTCCACCTTTATCCATGAATGGATCTTGCATCAAAGAAGCTAAAAAACGCTCAATTCTCGGTATGTGCGAGATGTTTAGGCTTACTAAAACGGTGCAAGATGTAACTACTTCACTCCTTCAGATCTGGCTACTATTTACAAGGCGTATATTCGACCTAAACTTGAATACAACTATATTGTCTGGGCAGGTGCCCCACAGACCACCACATTGCATCTACTAAACAGAATTCAGAGCCGTGCGTTAAAACTTATTGGTGCGACGTAAACATCACGAAAACAATCGAATCCCTTGAACATCGTAGGAATGTTTCCAGCTTGTCACTGTTGTATCGCTTTTTCCACAAGCATTCCCCATTCTCGAACCCATCCGTAATACCCGTGCCTCAACTCGATCCCACAGATTCACCATTAAGCCTATCTTCAGACGTACAAACCAATTCAGAGATTCCTTCTTGAGCCGCACAATAGTTATGTTGAATCAATTGCCTGATTCTGTGTTTCCGCATTTGTATAATCTGCACTCATTAAAAATTCACGTGCATAGACTATTCCTCTCCCTAATTTCCTTACGCCCACGCTGTGCTAAGCATTATAAGGTGTGTAGTGTGTACATTATACAAAAAAAATGTTAACAAACTGGTGTGGATAATGCCACCTTTCGAGGGTAGGTTATAGCGTAGGAAGCAGTCAGTTTCGTCTATGGTCGTGTGAAAAGATATTAAATTATTAAATCCAATTGTGACCCGCAATCCAACCCAATCCAATGGCCCACCCAATAGTACAACTTTCCCTATCAAAGAGTCTTGCTCTAGAACTACCACCACAAGTTTTAACATCGATGACTATCAGAATAGAATTTCAATTTCTATCAATAGTGTTGTGTCATATAAAAAGAAATATATATATGTATATATATTTGGAAAGCTCTTTTAAATTTTATTTCTGTCGAAAGTAATAAAAACGTGCCATTCAATTATTACGTGCCACAGTGTCATTTGAAAAAACAAAAAACGTTTCTTAATCGCACGATTGTGCCACTTCGGCAACGCTGTCAGACATAGAAATCTTCACTCAGTTGAGTTAGTCAGTCTGCTGCTGAGTCGTGTATCTCAGTCAATTGTCTCGCTGCCGTTGGGTCGTCGGTCAATGTTCGGTCGTCTGTTCTGCTTTGCTTTTTGAACAGCGATCTGCGATGTTGCATTGTGTTTTTTGTTTTGTTCTGTTGTGTGTTAATAGTTAATAGCTTATAGTAATGGTATTACCGCATACCACATTCGTTGCATGTTGCATCAAACCCGTCGCCAACTCTCACTTTTTTTTTCCTTCTTTGTTGCTCCCCTTTTCTGTTATATGTTGTTACTGAGGGTGTGTGTGTGTGTTTATGTAGAGTACACTAAGCTTTTCTTCACCACAATTTGGTTGGGTATTTCGTTTCGTCTCGACTCTCGCCAGTGATATTCACTCAAACATCGAACCGAACGCGCAACGCCCGCCATTCTTGCGCCGACTGTTGACTCAATGTGGAAAGGAAGGAATTTTTAATTCCGTTTCAACCTTCGTAGGTTGTGGTCGTCTTGTTCGGAAAGTAGTAGATTTGTTCGTTTTCGCTCACATCTCAGTGGAAATTTACGTGGAAAACTGCAAAAGGCGGCTTACACACTGTGCTTGCATTTTTATTAATTATGGACAAAGAAAAGCAATAATAATAATATTTATATTTTGTGTGAAAGTGATGATGTTTAATTGTGCCAGGAAAAAGCAACAACACCAATATTTAATAAATGATTACTCAAGTGGCATTTTATATTGAAAAGAAATAGAAATTGTTCTGTGTTCTGTGGACGTCGTCGTTGTCGTCGTCGCTTGCGGTTTTGTTCACTGTCCCGTTATCTTTGTGATATTGGTGGTGGTCGTCTGTCTGCGCTGTCCAATGGATAGTGGCGGAAAGAATTTTACAATATCGGCACAATAACAACAAGAAAACATTAATTTTTGATGATACTGCAGAGTGGCTTGTCCAGTTTTTATAAAATATTACTGTTATTACCTTACGGTACATTAATTTACAACGACCGGCAATAATTTGTAATCAGTTTCTTAGGCTCAGTGTTAAGTGGTTTTTTTTATTGGCTAAAAAATCGTAATTGTGTTAAACAGTCGTGGCCGGATGGACGGACGGACGGACCATCGCATTCAAAAGAAATACGTCGCTCACAGTATACGGCGACGATTGATTGGAAACGTTTGTAATTATTATTTAACGACGCTGCTGTGGCGCAAATTTTGCTCGCAATTTGTTTGTGAAAGTGGTGTTGTCGTTTGTTGTTTTTTTTTTAAATTTATTTTTGTATTCTGAAGCGGCAGAGCGGCATTTTGTTTATAACGTAAACAAAGCTGTTATTTAAATAACACGCCACTACTACTGCTACTACGACACTATAAATGTACTACAAGTGTAATACGTACTTTTATTATCATCATCAGCTGCTTCTGCGTCTTTTATGATAATTCTTTCAATTATTTATACCCAGACTGTGCAGTAGATTGTGATTGTAATGCCGACGATTAATTTATTTAAAGGATCTGCGGCCAAGAATTTATTAATTCTTAAGGATGCAGCGGATGCTCAACGGAAAAGTATGTCACATTGTTATACTAAATTATATATATATATATATATGTTATGTTAATTTGCATATACAGTAGGACCTCGGTTAACACAACTATTAGGCTGTTGCTAAAATCGAGACATAAGTTTTCGCGTTAAAGATAAACAAAAAATAGAGGTGGGTGCACAACACGACTTTCTTTTACGGAAGGTGCCGGAATCTTCAGTAAATGTATTTTAAATTTTTTTTTTTGCTTAAATTTCTTGCACTTAATAGATTTAGCAATAAAGGGGTTAGGTCTTTGAGACACCCCTCTTCTGAAAGCCCTTATTGAGCAAACCTCGAAAACCACCATCTTGTTTGGTGGAGACGCCTCCTTTATGGGGATAGGAGCTTTAAAAGTTTTGAGTGTTTTTTTTTTTTAATTCCTTTTTTCAGTGGTTGGAATGAGGTTTGGGGGTTAATTAATATCATATGAAGGATTTTTCCGTAAAAGTACAACAATGGGCATGTTTAAATGTGGGCGGGCCTCATGTTGATGTCAAATTAAAGCTGAAAGTTTTTTTTATGGGCGTATCATGGAAGGTGGATCAATTTGTACTCATTACAAATATGATGGAGTTTTTTTCATAAAAAAATGAGCTGATGATGTGATTTCCCTCGCTCAATTGTTGTATGTTTAGAAAGGCGTTTTATATTTTAAAGGCGTTCTTGAAAATTATGGGCACACTATAAAATATTGTGCGCTCATTTTTATATGAATTATTTTTATGATGAATATTATTATATGAAAAACCACATGCATCATATACATAATCAATCTTCCGTTCAAATTAGGGCACGCCCATAAAAATAGTACGACTTAGTAGAACTAATTTTCATCTTTCATATGATACCAATATTTAGGACCACCCACTTTAAAACACGCCCCCTGCTAAACTTTAATGAGAAAGTCAATTTTAGGCTCTAACTCTGTCGAGTGCAGTTGCATTGAACCCAATTTTTTATAAGATAATAGGTATTTTTATTACCTTTTATATGATACCAGTTAACCCCGTTACATCCGTCAAACCAGTGAGAAAAATTTATTTTTCAAAAAATAACTCAAAATTTTGGAAGCCCCTCCCTCCTAGAGGGGGCGCCGCCCCCAAGTCCCGATACCATTTTTAGGCAGTGGGTGGTACTGGGGCGTGGCAGATGGTGTAATTACATTAATCGCTATACCGTATATTCGCCATAGATTTCTCTAAGTGCTGTACTTTTTGAGTTATTTGCAAAAACTCGGAAAACTGTTTTAAGTAAACTGTCACTTCCGGTTGTCAGATTTCCGTCAAAATGAGCTGGTCACTCACAATTTATGCAAAAAGCTTAAATATGCATTTACATCCCGATAAGTTCAGCTGTCTCGGCTGTAGAGTGTACACAGACAGACAGAGATTTTTTTATTTTCGCTCTTTCTGACTCAGTAGATACGATAATGGGTGTAAATCTGCAAATATCCCGAGTTCGGGTCTAGTTAAGATTTCTCTCTCTCGTGGTTTTGGTTTGGCGTTTGGTTTGGAATTACTGTATGTACAAAAGCCAACATTGCTTTGATAATGATAGAGTCATCTCTTGCCTAGGCCTATTACTTTTCAGCACGCCCTCGTACAGTAGTACTACCTTGGTTTTTCATTAAGAGCGCCCCATTTTTATTTCTCCGTTGTAACACAACAGCTTAAGTTTGTGATATAAAAAACTTTTATTTTTCAATTTCGAGTAAAACTATAATCGATGCCATGGAATAGAAAAGTCGTCCTCCACGAAAACAACTTCTGCGCGCGCTGAACCCAAAATGTTATGACTTTTTCGCATAAATCAGGCTATATGCCGCAATTTTGCTTTTGATGTTGTTCCTGAGGTCGTCTAAAGTGTCAGTCTGGCTTATTTGCATAGACAGTTTACTTAGCAAGCACACACCCAAGTTAAAGTGATTGGCACTCTTAGGAATGCAAAAGGACCAGTGGCTTCCAAGTGATTGCTTCATTTTTGGAGATAACACCTAACCGAGCTGCAACTTACTGTGCGTCGTTTTTTTTTAACTAAAGTTTCAATTTATCGTCGTCAGTCAACAACAACAGTCAAGAAGGAATATAAAAAAAACCAAAAAATCCACACTGCACAAATTAACGGTCCTTGCCGACCACCGCAGAGATTCAAAACAAAAAATAAGATACAAATCAAAAAAAAAAGACGGGATACAAAAAATTCCGTCGAGACACAACAGATTATCCAAAAAATCGTTAAAGCATAGCAAGGAAATTGATACCAAAGTTGTTTTGTTCATTGTGTCCACTTGTTTTCCAGAGTTACTTTTACTGCGTCAACATAAATGATAAAAAAATTTGATGAGTGTTGCGATAAGCGAGATGGAATGGCGTCTTATTGTAGGGATTGCGTTATCCGAGGTATTTGTATATACGAAAAAATATGAAGTTGTCCCACCATCTTTGCATCGCGAACACATATACTCCCCATGCGATGCTCTTGCTTTAAATGGGGCATCAATGATCCCTAATGTGAACGCAAGTACGCTTTGGAAAGTGTTGAAAGTTGCGTCTTACTTGTCATCAACGCACAAGTACTGTGCGTCATTGCCAAGTACATACATTGATTGTACTTCCCAACTTGCTTGTAATCGAACATAAAAACATCAACCATCATTTGACGATCGGCTGGTAGAGTGGCTAGTAGTTACCAGCTTCTCCTGCGTGTAGAAAATGTTTCCATTAGTAGAGACCAGCAGCTATCTTTGTCGTTCCTCTCGCCCCCCTTGATGAACTACTTGATTGACATTTCTTAGCAATAGAGCGGTGGCGAGGAAAGCGATTACCGGACTCGGCTGTAGAGCCATAATCATGGCTCTACACTCGGGGTCCGGTCCTCGACTGAGGCCAGTTCTTTGATTCGATACACAAAAGTCTCTTTCTCAAAATCGTAGTGGAAAAATGTCCATCTATTAGGCTCCTACTAAACAATAAAGGTCCTAAAATAGAACCCTAAGGGACACCACCATAGATAGGCTTAAAGTCAGAGCAAATATCACCAACCTTCATAAATGGACTGATGGACGTGAGGACTTTGATGGACGTGAGGACTTTTGATTGTCGTGAGGACGTGTTGGGCATAAGGAATTGATGGACGTGAGGTGAGGACTTGATGGATTGAGAGGTTTTGATAGAAGTGAGGACTTGATGGATGTAAGGACTTGATGGACGTGAGGACATTTGATGGACGTGAGGACTTTTGATGTACGTGAGGACATGATGGGCATAATGATTTGATGGACGTGAGGACTTGATGAACTGATGTAGGGAGGTTTTGATAGAAGTGGAGACTTGATGGATGTAAGGTCTTGATAGATATAAGGACTTGATGGACTGATGTTCGTTAGGAGAGGTTTTGGTAGAAGTGAGGCCTTGATAAATGTTGAACTCGATAGATATTTTGATGTACGTGAGGACTTGATATATATCCGGACTTGATGGACTTGAGGACTTGATTGATATCAGGACTTGATATATATCAGGACTTGATATATATCAGGACTTGATGTATGGACTTGTGGACTTTGATCGATGTGAGGTGAGTGTGTCAGGACTTAATGGACGTGAGGACTTGATGGACTGATGTACGATAGATGAGGTTTCGATAGAAGTGAGGACTTGATGGAAGTGAGGACTTGACAGATATCAGGACTTGATCGACGTGAGGACTTTTGATGGGCGTGAGGACTTAATGGACGTGAGGACTGAATACAGAATATTGATGTACGTTAGATGAGGTTTTGATAGAAGTGAGGACTTAATGGACGTGAGGACTTATGAACGTAAGGACTTGATAAACGTGAGGACATAATAGACGTGTGGACTTGATGGACATGATGACGTGAATCAGCTTTTTGTTTACCTCACTTTTGACACTTTGGACCTTACATCGTCGTTGTGTCAATTTATTTGTTAAGTCGATTTTCCTTGTGTCAGTCTGTACTAACCGATGCGTAAGCCGTTCTTTGGATTGATTACTACTTATGATCCTTGTAATTTTCGATGACAGTTTGCATTGTTTTCATTTTCTTTTTTATGTTATATGTTTTCATCCTACTTAAAATAATACAGCCTAAAGTCGGATAGTGTAGGGTTTTTCATGTAAATTCTCCAATAACGAAAAATGTTGAAAAATAAAAACATCTGATCTGATGACGTATTGGAGCCCCAAAACCCCGCGGCACGCGAAGTTAGCAAAGAGAATTTAAAAAAGTAGGTACGTCGACTTTTGTACGTGCGTTAGAAGTTATACTGCATTGGCGTGATTAAAAGAATTAAGGTTAATATGCACGCTAAATGTCCATTCAAGTAAAATGAAAGGATAAATAAAGAAAAATGGAAAAAAATTCCAACAGACCCGAAAATAATCCCAAGGACAGACCAAAAGATCTCTTAAAAGATCCCTAAAACACACCAAAAAGACCTTCCGAAAGAACCCCAAATACCCCCAAAAGACACCAAAAGATCCTCAAACCACCCCCCCCCCCCCACATACACACAAAAGCCCTCCAAAAGACTCAAAATGCCACCAAAAGACTCCGAAAGCACCACCAAAAGACTCCAAAAAACCTTCCGAAACACTCACAAAAGACATCCCAAAATATTCACAAGAGACCCTCAAAAGACTCCCAAAATACCAACAAAACACCCCCCGAATACGCCAAAAGAATGAAAAGAATCCCGAAGTACTACCAAAAAACCCACAAAAGACCGCCCGAAAGACTACGAAAAAACCCTCTAAGAACCTCCAGAAAGAGTTCCAAAACACCTCCCCAAAAAACCAACCAATAGACCATCCCTAATAAGTCCACCAAAAGACCTATAAAAAAGACTCTAAAGATCTAAAAGTCTCCTAAAACACACTCAAAACTGAGATCGATGTGTTATTTTGTTGCTGCTTTTATACTACATACGTTTTATACCATATACATTTTATAATAATAATATTTGGCGCGACAGACCATTGCGGTCCAAGGCCTAACTTCTCGCGACCATTTGTGCTGCACATGTTAATTTTTTTTGGACACAAATGGAAGGGACCTACAATTTAAGGCCGGATATGAACGGCGAATTGAGAAGCTTTCCGTGACAAGGTATTAATTACTCTCGGATCGTTTGTCACCCATTCGCGAGAGGTGGGACACCGTGAAAAATACTTTTGGTGTTGCTGGGATTCGAACCTGAACCTCCTGCGCAGCAGCCATGTGTGCATTACCACTGAGCCACGGCGCCCACCTTTTATACCATATACTTTTTCCCCATTGCCTAATTAAAGCAACAAAATAAATTTGGAAAAGTCTACGGGTGCTGTCGTCCGGCGTTGTTGACGTCTGCTACATACGTTTTACTTGTTTTTCTGTTGTTGTGGGATTTCGCTTTTACCGCTAGATGCCGCGGCCCGTAATGCTGGCGGTTTGTGTCTAAACTTATTTGTTAGCACTGTGTCGATGGTTCGTACAGTGCAACCGAATTTATTGAATTCGGTTCTTTATTAAATTGATTAACAGAGAAGACTTGCAATGTACTCGCTCGTACTCATACACAGAAAACATGCAATAACAATAAATACTTATGTTTCTTTTCTCTCTCTTTCTCTCTTCCTTAGATGTTTTAAAACAACGAATGATGGTGGCAGAATTTATTGCCCGGCAATGTTCGGTCGGCTCCCCCGTCAACGGTGAGACCCCGAATCAGAATCACAACACATCCAATATGCCCGATACTCTGGGCACCACAAACAATACAACAACAATGAATAACTTGGATTTTCGCATGTCGTCCATGTCGCCTGTGTCCATGAATGGAAATTCCAATGAGCCTACAGGTAAGTGCCAATGGAGTACAAAAATAAAAAGAAGGAAAATATCTGACTTCTCTCTCTCTCTCTATTTCGTGTAGGCCACGGATGCAATCTGATGAACCTACAGGATCCAATGAGTCCCCAGTCCAGCGATGGTATGGACGGCGGTGGAAAATACGGCGGCAGCAGCCCCTCCGCTTACGATCAGAATCAAATGAAACACAAAGATCTGTTCACGCAGCGTAAACAGCGTGAATTTATTCCGGATAACAAAAAGGACGACAGCTACTGGGATCGTCGCCGACGTAACAACGAGGCAGCGAAACGTAGTCGCGAAAAACGTCGCTACAACGATATGGTGCTGGAGCAGCGTGTCGTCGAGCTGACCAAAGAGAATCACGTGCTGAAGGCGCAACTGGATGCCATCAAGGATAAATTTAACATCTCCGGCGAGAATCTGGTCAGTGTGGACAAGATAATGGCAACACTGCCGACCAGCGAGCAAGTCCTGAGCATCACGAAACGCGCCAAACTTTCCAATACAGTACCGCCGAGCATTATCTATCCCAATTCCCCGAGTCCAATGGAGGTGCCGCCGCCTTCGGTAATTATCCAGCAGCAGCATGGTAATTGCATCGATGCTCTATCGACGACGGATTCTTCGCCGCCACTGTTGCTGCAACATTTTACATCATCTTCCGGTGTTGGGGATGGTGCATCCACCTCCACTCATTCCTCAACGCAAGCAATGTTATCACCCATACCGACGACGACGGCGACGCCGCTTCCACAATCATTGAAATCATCGCAACAACAGCAAGTTTTGCTGCCCCAATTGTTACACGCTTCCCAATTGCAGCAACATCATCAACAACCGAATCATCTTCACATTAATAGAAAGTTAAGTCCAGCTGGAGGAGCAGCAGCAGTAACAGCCAAAATACCAACACCAACACCAACTACTCCTCTGCCTTCTACACAGTCATCATCATCATCGTCAGCAGCAGCAGCAGCCGGCGTTGGTATTCAATTACTCCAGCAACATCATCAGTCGTATCGTTCCTCCTCTTCCTCCAACACAATTGTGTCACCACCTTTGCTATCTCCGTCTGCTTCACCAACATCACTTCTTTATCATCATCAGCAGCAGCAGCAGCAGCAGCAGCATCAGCAGCAGCAACAACACCAACAACAACAG
The DNA here is from genome assembly GCA_947095585.1 of Nephrocerus scutellatus. Taxonomy (NCBI): domain Eukaryota; kingdom Metazoa; phylum Arthropoda; class Insecta; order Diptera; family Pipunculidae; genus Nephrocerus; species Nephrocerus scutellatus. The sequence goes on from OX352766.1 coordinate 4,543,240, forward strand.
CAGCAGCAACATTCTTCAGTTGGCGGCGACAATCAACATCTGCTGATGTGCGGTAGAAATGGTGCAGAAGGAATAATTGAACAACAACGCAACAACAGAAGCGGTAATGGGAACAGCAACAACAATAAGAGCATTTCATCCTATCACCGTAATGGCAATGGCGGCAACATTGAAAATGAGACTTCCAACAACAATCACGGAGGTACAGCAGCTCTTCTACATTCACACCAGCAGCAGCAACAGCAGCAGCAATTAAATTATTCCTCAACTTTAACACAGCAGAGAAATTCACCAACACATGCTGCTCCGCCTCATCATCCACATCATCATCATCATCAGCATCATCATAGTAACCATCATCACCAGCAACAACAACAGCAACAGCATCAACTACACCAAAATCATCACGTCCTTCAGAATTTGCACGTCTTGAACGCATTAAATAGAGGTGGTGCTGCTGCTGTAGCGGCCGCTGCTGCAGCCGCCGCTGCCGCATCCGGAACAAAAAATTCTCTTGCCGGAGTTTCTGGTGATGATCTGGACAAAATACGCAAAGTTGTAGCGGTCGTTGGAGCAATGACTGCAAGTGGTGGCGATTTGATAACCAGCCACAATGCTGGTGGAGCAGGTGGTGCAGGTGGTGGAAGCGGAGATAGCAGCAGGAGCAACACGAACAACATCAGCAGCAGCAACAACCAATTGACGGCTTCATCTCATCACCATTTGTTACAAAATCCGCCGACTCTACAACAGCAACAACACCACCATAATCAACACCATCATCATCATTCACAGCCGCAGCAGCAGCAACCTCATCACAACCAACATCAACAACAACTTGCACATTCTCATCAGCAGCACAGCACAGCACAAAATCCCTCCCAGTTTTCCGCTGCGTCTTCGAGCCAGCAGCTGCACACAACTGCTTTAGTTAGCCACAGCTTACACAGCCATCATCAACAACAACAACAACAACAACAACAACAACAACAGCAACATCATCAACATCATCCACATCCACATCATCATCATCATCAGCAGCAGCAGCAGCAGCAACACCAACATCAACATCAACAACATGCACAACAACAAAATATCAATCAATTACCTGGATCTTTGGACCTAGCAGAGTCGTCGTCTCTTGGCGGTCGAATATTGCCATCAAGAACAACAACAGCAGCAACAGCGGCGGCGTTACAATCACAATCTCCAAACGCTGCTGTTGCTGCAGCGGCCGCTCTGGCAGCTGTCGCAGCTGCGGCAACAACACCAAACATTTGTTATACAGCAGGAGCAATATCAGCAACAGCTCCTCCAACAAACAACAACAAGTGTGTAGTGGCTGCTGATCCGACCGCCGCCGCTCCTCCATCATCATTGTCAACAACGACTCCATCGTCACGTGCATCCTCAATGTCTTCTGCATACAACGAATTGAATGCAAACGTTTTGAATTTATCGCGGCGTCCATCATCGCCATATGAGCTGCTGTCAGCGGCGTCTAGCCTGTCTGGCGGTTCTGGTGCAGTTTCTGGCGATGATGACAACGGTGATGTCCAGCATCCGACCGACTTGAACAACAGTTTGCCATTGAAGTTGCGGCACAAGTTGCATCTGGGCGACAAGGATGCCGCCGCTACAGCATTGCTGGCATTGCAGCACATCAAACAAGAGCCGGCCAGCAGTCGTGCTTCACCGCCATGGGATGGCGAAGGATCAAGTGATGAGCGTGACTCGGGTATATCAATTGGCGGCACTGAATGGACGGCACAATTGCAGAGGAAAATCATTGTTAGCAGTGGAAGCGTTGTAGGTGGTGTTGCTGTTGCTGGCTCAGCAGAATCATCTAGCACGAAAAAATCACCTGCTGCATCCTCCTCCTCCGCCACTGACCAGGAGAACATACTGAAATCACAACTTGCACGACTCGAGTCCGAGGTGGCAAATATCAAAAATTTAATGATATTATCAGCGGGGCCGCCAGCGGTGGTGACAACAAAAGCAGCTGCGGTCAGTGGTGGTGGGGTTCCAGCAGCTGCTCAGTGATTCCAAGGCAATGATGACAGCAGCTGTCATATTTATACGCTCCGTGCGAAATAAGAGAGTGCCGCTGTTGAATGCTGAATGAATGATTTCCCTGTGTAAGTACTGCGAGTTTTGTTGGATGATATAGGAATTATAGAATAGAACAGAATAGTGTGATATATATGTATATGAAAAGATATATATATATATATATATATATATATATATATATAGATATGTATGTATATATTTTTTTTATCATTGTAAATAACTGTAGAGCATCGCATCATTTTGAATGTAGTCTGTTTGTTCATAGAAGCAGCAGAGTCCATACACACTACATAACAGAAATTGGAACAGAAACAAAAACAGGAATAGAAACACAGTAACGGGACGGGACGGCAACAAAAACAAAAAATCAATAAGCGTAGTTGGTACTGAATTTTCCATTGATTGGATAGCAATAAGCGACCTCCTCTTCTCTCTTTTGTCCTTTATTCTCTATCGTCTGTCCTTTGTCCTCTGTCCTTTGTCCTCTGTCCTTTGTCCTAATTTCTTTGTCCTATCTTCTTTGTCCTCTCTCCTATGTCCTCTGTCCGTCCTTTGTCCTCTCTACTTTGTCCTCTCTCCTAAGTCTCTGTTATCTATCCTCTCCTCAGTCTCCCTTTTTCCACAGTCTCTCTCTCTCTCTATCCTCAGTCTCTCTCTCTCTATCCTCAGTCTCTCTCTCTCTATCCTCAGTCTCTCTCTCTCTATCCTCAGTCTCTCTCTCTCTATCCTCAGTCTCGCTCTCTCTCCTCAGTCTCTCTCTCTCTCTCCTCAGTCTCTCTCTCTCTCCTCAGTCTCTCTCTCTCTCCTCAGTCTCTCTCTCTCTATCCTCAGTCACTCTCCTCAGTCTCTCTCTCTCTCCTCAGTCTCTCTCTATCACCTATCCTGTCTCCCCAGTCACTCTCAGCTGTCCTTTGTCCTCTCTCTTCTCCGCCGCCGGACATGTACACATGATGTGGGATACTGCCGCTTCCTGCTCGACATTATTTCAGCTTCTCTACAGAAGTCATTGAACTCAAGGCCCATCCTTCTCGCATGTACTCCGAGGAGACAGTACCCTGTCAAAGTACCCATAGTCATTCTTATATGTCTTCAGTGCTCTAGAGCAAATTAAGTCTATCTCAAGCTCAAGTTGTGGCATACGTCCACCTTTCATTTGTTAATATTTCCGCCTCTTTCCGAAGCATACTTAACCGTATGCTACGCCTGCCTTTTCCGGTGGCAGTTGAAGCTTTGTGCCATTTCCAGCTAATTCGTCTGCCTTGCAGTTTCCAACGATATCGGAGTGGCCGGGTATGCAGACTAAATCGCTGACACATATCTCTTTAAGAGATGTGTGGCAGTTCAACAACAATGCTTACTAATTCCAGCGATTTGATTTCCGGATCTGACTCTTCACATTAATAGAATCAGCGCTCCATTTTTAAGGCGTCTATTAGAATCTTGAAAAGCTTCTAAGGTTAATTAGAATCTTGGAAGGCTTCTAAGGTTTTAAGGTGGAAAGCTTTTAAGGCATCTACTAGACTTGAAAACCTTTTAAGGCGTCTTTTAGAATCTTGGAAAGCTTCTAAGGGGTCTATTAGACTTGAATAGCTTCAAAGTCATATATTAGAAAACTATTAATTGGTTTTTGTAGAGGAGGTTGGGCGGAGTGGTCTTTGAAGAGGGGGTCTTAAATGCAAAGTAATGCGGTTCATATATTTTTAAGGGAAAATCCAACATTCGGCATTCATCAGCCCTAGCACTGTGCAAATCTGAATTCCTCACTAAAAATATTGAAGGCAAAGACAAGCGGATTGATGGATCAATCCGTTTGTTATTTCGGTACAATGAATACAACGACGACAACAAAAACGATAGTATTAGCAATTGGGATTATTATTGGTGGGGGTGGTAACAACCCCTCCAATTTATCTCCATATTTATGCCTGATAAGTGAAACAAAAAACAAAAACTATAAGTGTTTTTAAGTTTTTTTCTTTTTTTTTTGTTAAACTTTTGCTATATGCATAATAAATAAATATTATTCTCTTTTTAAGTTTGATTTCTTTAGTTGAAGATAAGTGAAGTTTTTTTTAAACTTTTTACCACTACTACTACTACTACTATACAACAACAGCATATTTTTGTACCTACATTATCATATAAGGAAATACTGTTGCTTTGTTTTTACCCAGAAAGTAATGCTATTTTTAAGTTTGTTGCAAAACTGAAACAACAGAAGAGAAGAATATTTATTTTATATTTTTTATATAATCATATGTATTGTTAATAATCACACACACACACCACCAACCAAGTTGGGGCCCAGAGGAATCCTATCAATGATCTTCTAATCTGTAATTCAAGACAAATAAATGTATCTGCATATGATTGCGCTGAAGAAACAGAAATGTAATAATCAAAAACTATAAACATATATAGAGATATATACATATATACGTTGAAAAAAAATTTGCTTTTAATATATTATATCGATATATATATATTTTTAATACACACAATGAACATAAACACTTTTTATAAAAAAGAATTGGATTTTTGAAATCATATTTTGTGTTATTTTATCATTATTATTATTATTATTATAATTATTATATGTAGTATTTTTTTTTATTATGATATAATTTTAATTTTTATTATTCTTTTAATATCTTACTCTACTATTATATTTTTATTTTTTTTTATTATATTATTTTTAATTGTTTGTTACTATTATATATATTTTTATTTTTATTATTACTATGTTCATATTTTGATTATTTTATTTTTTTGTATTATATTATTGTTTTTATTAGTATTATCTTGCTTGAAATATTTACTACTATTATATTATTAATTTTATTATTACTATATTGTAATTCATGGAATTATAATATTATTTTTTGTATTATATTATTATTTTTATTACTATATTATTATATTTTAATGTTTACTGCTACTATATTATTTTGTTTCTATTATATTATTATTTTTATTGATACTATATTATAATTCATGGAATTATTACATAAAATAAATGTCAGTTTGTAATTATTTCTTCTTTGTTTTTGTGTAAATACATTTGTAATTAAAAGTGAAATTAAATTTATTTTTAAAAATAAAAGATTCAATCAATATATATTAATTGTTTTGGTTCATCTCGTCGCTTCGTTGCTTGTACCCCAGTTTTTATGTGTAGCAAAAAAAAATTGTTGGTTGGTAACACTTCTTCCGCCTCTACACACAGACAGGTGTCCTCTTAGTCTGCAGTGATCTGAAATGGCTGTAATAATCATGATCTTCATCACATTGTCTCAACAACGCATCACACGCGACTCGCAACACGGATCGCATGCGGGATCTCAAAAATAACCGATGACACTGAGCTGCTCACAAAATGTCAGCTCTCTATGCCGTGTGTGTGAAAAGGACCTGAAAAAAATCGACGCTGCGATGCGGGCCTATTTTAAAGATTAACCCATTTGCCACGCATCACACGCGGGATCTTAGGAACGCCCTGCGACACTAAGCTACTCACAAAATTTCAAGCTCTCTAGGTCGTGTGATGATGGTTGTTAGAAAAACATGGCGATTTTATCAAAGATAAACTCATTTTCCACGAATTCCACGCGCAACACGCAACACTTTTACACGCTACATCTCAGAAATGGCCCTTAACACTGAGCTGCACAAAAAAAGTCATCACTCTAGGTCGTGTGGAAAGTGGTTAAAAATTAGCTTAGAAAAGTCGAAAAAATCGACAGTCACACAAAAAGTGAAAAAAAAATTTAAAAAACAAAAATTTGAAAAAGTGTATTGTACCAGGAGCCCAGAAATCAGACTAGCGACAAACCAGATTCGAATTGATCACTGGTTTGTGTATTGGGTTGAACTGCACACAGTGCTTTATCGACACTTATATTAATTTGTTATCATTGGTTTGGGTATTCGGTGTACTAAATTTAATTTTATCGATACACCCATTTATCATTGGTTTGTGTATTGGATGTACGGAGAGTTTCTGCATTTCATAGCAGGAAAATTTATTTGTACCAAGCAGAATTACCGTCCGCCGCAAAATGAGGCATGGTGCAAAAATATTAAAATATTAACCGCAAATTAGGGATCTAAACGATGAAAATGATTTTACTGAAATTTTCTTTTTTTCAATGAGCGTACACATTATATAAAAGTTGGTGAAATTTTTAAAATTTATTTCTTTCAATAATTAGCTGAAAAAAGTCGAAAAAATCGACTGTCACACAAAAAGTCAAAAAAATTTTAAAAAATAAAAAATTGAAAAAGTGTTTTGTACCAGGGGCCCAGAAATCAGAAAAGCAACCAGCCTGATTCGAATTGATCACTGGTTTGTGTATTGGGTGTAACTGCACACAGATATTTATTGACACTTATAGTTATTTGTTACCATTGGTTTGTGTATTCGGTTCAACTAAATATATTTTTACCGACACACCCATTTATCATTGGTTTGTGTATTGGATGTACGGAAAGTTTCAGCATTTCAGAAAAGGTAAATTTGTTTGTACCAAGTACGTAGAATTACCAGATGGCCGATTTCGGTCGCCGGAAAAAATGGCATGGTGCAAAAATATTACCGCAAATTAGGGAAAATGATTTCACTGTAATTTTCTTTTGTGCAGTGAGCGTACACATTATGTTATTTATTTCTTTAAATCGCTAAATTCGCTTCATCCGTAAATACAAGGTGGGGCAAAATTAATGTGATAATGTGAATGTGCCTTAATTTTTGCAAATGGCGTCAAATGTCATTGTACTTTGACATTTATGTTGTAGACAGATAAGGAATTAGTTGACAATAAGCAATGGGGCGGCGATACACAACCTGCCGAGCGCAGAATTATTGTTACCTTTAATGACATATCGCGAGCATTACCGCGTTGCCTAGGGCCTAGCCCATGGGCGACGTATGCGGCGGACAGAACGACGAAATACACGCATGGGAAGTGTCCCATAGGTAAAGGTAAAAAGACGGAAGCTACGCAAAAAGTTGACCAACTTTCAACTTTTCTCTCCGACAAATGCTTTGACAGTTCTACCTCTCAGCTGTTTGTGGTATATTTTGGCATTTGTTTTTGTTTGCCTGTACGACAAAACCGTATTCATTGAGACACCTCTTTGCGTTATATACGGCAACGTCAACGAATACGTCGACGATCATTGCATGCAAAATGTCTAACATGCAGGCGTCTTTCTGTGGAGGGTATATATCTGATTTTGTGCTCCTTCTACGTCTTTCATGGGGTTTTTCGTTACAACTATCCTTCGATGCATCTAACCACGGTTAGTAAAATAGTTAAGTTTTATTCGATATTATTTTTGTTAGTTAGTTTTATGTTTTACGATAGAAAATTGATTTACAATTGAATCTTCTTTTTTTTTAGAGTGATATGCCCCACAATCCACCCACCCGCTTTGATCATAAATTGTAACAGTTTATTATGTGATATATAAATACTATATAAGTTAACTATTAATTACGGTATATGTTATAATATGGTGTTTTTGTTTTTCATGTACTTACAATAGAAAATTATTTTACATTTTTTAATAATTTGTTTAATAATGCTAACCCCACACCACCACCCTACCATAATAAATTATAACAGTTTTTAATGTGATATATATAAATAATACATTATTTAAATTTAGATATAAGTTTACTATATCAGTTATGGTTAATATGTTTGTTATGTGCTATTTCATTTTAGTGTTTTGTTTTTTTGTTTTATGTTTTGCAATAAAAAAATTATGCTACATTTCAAACTTTTTTTGACAGCCCGCCCCTAATAGATTGTAACAGTTTTCAATGTGATAAATATATATATAAATACTACATTATTTCATTTATATATAAGTCAACTATTTGTTGTGCTACAATTGATCGTTCTAGAAAAACACAGATTATATATAATTAAGTTAATCGATCGTAATAATATTTCTATAAATAATTCTATAAATTAATAATTACTATGTGTGCCAATATTTGCAGCGTGTTCATGATCGTCGTCTTGCTTGGCATAAAAATGTATAACAATTTCCTAATTGCATTCATTGTTGTTGCTGCAAAAGCTGTATAAGGATAAGGGGAAACGCTGAGAAGGCTGGAAAAGCTGGTAAAGTTGCTGCTGCTTCTGGTGTCAATGTTGTACGGTGACTGCTACGACAATAGAACAGTTTTGCCATTGCAAATGCTGCTGTTGCTGGTGATGGTAGTGGTGTTGGTGTTCTTGTTGGTGTTGATGATGATACCGCTACTGCTGGGCAATTCGTAGGCTACACCGCCCCACTGAAGCTTATAGACACGTGACCGCCATCGTATCGCCGGATTCCAAAGGGCATGCAGAAATAGATACGGCCCGCTAAGTTCACGCAGTAGCCAGCCGATGAAAAATTCGAATTTATGAAATGGTAAGGAGCCATTCTGGTTGGAAAATTAAAAAATTACATAAAATAAAGGCAAAAAAAATATATATTATATATCGACTGACACTTTTCGTCGGCTACATACACATGCATACCAGGGCGGGCTGAAAAGTAATCGGAGATGACGCTACCAGTATCAAAATAATGTTAGCTTACAAACATGGTTAGGTTAGCTTAAGGTGGACTTAGGGTCGGTGGACCAGTAATGCAATACCACACAACATCCAAGCTGTTGGTATAAAAGACAATAGTCACATTGTACTTACATATGGACCCGAGACTTGGGTGCTTAGCAAAAAGCATTCAGACCTTTAGGATTTATGGAACACGAAAGCAAGGCCGGCCAAGCTTACGCTGGAAGGATAGCGTACACGAGGACGCCCAGAGTTTGGAGATGCAAACTGGATGACATCGGCTTAAAATTGGGACCGGTGAAGAGACTTTTTGCGGGAGGCCAGGACCAGACCCCAGTTGTAGAGTCAAATATGATGATTTCACAGATCATTGAGGTCATTGTAAAAGAAGGCTCCCGGATGGAGTTTACACGTTTTTGAGAAAGGGGTGCGCATGTGCAGAGAAGGTCGTGAGAGGAGGTTTCCTCCTCTTCCTCATCCATGGAGCTTCTGCAGAAGTTATTCGAATATACATTTTCCCGGAGTGTCTCCATGCCCCGGCACCCAGCACTGGTGAATGTTGAACTGCTCCGCCATCTCGTTGAGAGATGATGAGGTAGTTTAGGGCTACAATAGAGTTCGTAGAGGCTGATTCAACACAGATGCGTATATCACATTCCTCTTCAGCCAAGATAAAGCTTATTAAATGGACATAATCTCAGCCTGGAAAACACTAGTGGTAAAAAAGACGGAAGGAGAGACTTAAAACTAGGCTTCTTGAGAAAACACCTCATCCAACTCCCCCGTTATCAGTTTTTGACCGATCTGTGTAAAAAGGTACGTCTTCACCTTTCTCAAGTAGAGGATGGTGACTTGGAAGTTTTTGTTGAATCGGAGTTGCGGAGTGGTGCAGCCTATGCTAAATGCTAGCTACTTGTCTACTGAAAATGTCGACTGGTATAAGAAGGTTGGAATAGAATGAAATATAACATAACCTAAACAAAATCAAGAGAGACAAAGATTTGACAGATTGTTGAGGTGGCCTTGCGACATTTAAAGTAAAAAATAAATCGGTACTAGATTAGTTCAGTTATACAAATTTACAAGAGTAATAGATTTTATGTAATACAAATACAAAAGGAAATACATCAATGTCAATGAATTAGTGCATATAAGACCTGGCACAAAACAACGTCCACCCCGGTTCCGATATCAAACCGAAGTCATCTAGCTTTCAAGTACTCATGAATAACAAAATAAACTAAATCTACTCGAAACTTTATTTTTCGATTTACGCAGTGTTTCATTGTGCTGACACTGGCATGTATTGTGTGTGCGTGTAGGGGACAATGTCGACGAATACAATAACTCACCTGCACAATGGACAACAGTATCCAATCGGATAGGAACCACGTCAAAATGTGCACCAAATAGAAAACTAGCGGATCCCATTGAAAGAGCAATGATGCTGACCACGATGCAAATGCTCCAACCACCAAACACTCGGATAATGGCTCGAGCAATATCGTCGTCGGTACCATTGCAACACGCAACTTGGCCCAACGCGTCAGACGTGCTTGAAAATTGCCAATATCACAAATGCCGCTGTTCTGCCATGCCGGCTGATTGCTGATGCGCATCTTCCAGCCGTGATCGGTAAATGACTTGGCAATGAAAAAATCCTCCGCCAAATAACAACCGAACTTTTGCAGTCCGCCAAATTCGTCCATGACATTTTTCCGCAGAAGACATGACATGCCCGTGTGGCAATTGATGCCGAGCAGGTCTGCTGACAGGTAGATGCGTGACTGAACAGTTCCAAAGTATATCTGGACGGGAAGGAACAAAAAATAATTTTTTTTCTTGGTTTTTTTTATATCTTGATAGCAACCTTTTCATATGTCGCCGCAAAACCGTCACGATCACAGGTGAACGGCATTTGATGGATGAGGCCGATCTTCTCTGTCATATTATCGACCATATCGATAAGGGTGTCATTTTTCACTGTGAATAAAAGCGGACAAAAGCAATAATTCAAATTCTTACACATGCATACTACTACTAACTTTTAATGCCACTGTCCGAAATCATAATCAACTCGTATTTGGCCGCCGCATATCCCGGATGCATATTATTGATTTTCGGATTGACGCCAACCTTAGAGCCGCCGATAAACAGTTGCGCATCGATCTGCGGATATTTGGCAATAAGTCTTTGCACCAAATCTATTGCCGGGTCGATTTTATCCTCGATGCAAAACAGCAGCTCATACTGTAAAGGTCGAATGGTGGATATTATGGTTGATTAGTTTCTGCTTTAGTGACGACAATGCCACAAACACTTACCACAGGATAGTCCATTGTGAAAAATGTTTCCAAATTATGTTCAAGATTTGGATCGACACCCATTAGTGGTTTTAGTATCGAAACCGCTGGCAAAGGAACTTCACGCGGAAAATTGCATGATTTCTTGTGCAATTTAAATTTTCTGCAAAGAAAAGGAGTAAAGGTTAAAATCCGAACCAAAAATTAACAGTCTGACTACTATCTGTAGATATGGTGCTGCTTTCAGCATCGGATCGCACCACCAAGATATCAGATCACTAAAAATTACTCGAAAGAAAAAAGAAACTATTTTGAAGTTACCAAGAAAATGACGCTATATGATTGACGTTTTGTCTAATGTCAAAGTAGTTATGGAAAAGTGAGCTGCTACTAAGAAATCGATAAAATTGTTGAAAAGTATATAAAATATTTCATATTTTCTGCCAAAACCGCTAATAAAAGTTATTCCACTAATAAGAAATTGATATTCAGTATATAAGACGGTTTTTATAGTTTTATAGTTGCAAAAATCGGCAATAACTCTAGCCTCAAGAAATGCACAAAAGAAGACTGCTAGAGGCGAGAACCAGTCTTCTTTTGTGCACGAGAAGACAACTAACGACGAGAAGCGCCATTCCAGTAAAAACCAGAAGAAATAATCTATGGAAACAATCACTGAAATAAGTATTCAACAGCTAAAGAATCTAGGTAGGTAGAGTGGCGGTTCTCGCTGACTTGGCGAGCTCCTCAAATAGCGCTATAGAGCGCTTTTTTCCTGCCACAGTCGTCAGGAGACCCAATGCAACGGAAAATAGTTGTGTGTAATTATATCCAACCTGTAGCATTAAGGTAGGATATCAGATCTGTGATGCCGTACTCTGAAAGCTCCTTCAAGTCAGAAAAGAAGGGTATACTTAGTGTGTCCCGCAAGGGCCGGACACTTGCAAGGAAAATGAATGATAGTTTCCTTCTCATTCACATCTAGACAGCTCCTGCAAAAGGATTTGTGATGGATTGATTCCTAGTTTGGCTGCGTGGCTGCCCATCGGTCACTGGCCAGTGGTTATTGCAACCAGTCTAGAAATATCTTTCCGAGATCTGGAGATCAGCTCGGTGGATTTGTTTTCATTGTAGGAAGGCCATATCGCTCTCGACGTGGTGCAATTGGTCAAATTGCTCCACCTTAGTTGTGCTTTGAGCTCAAATGTGCTCCGAATTAGAGCAGTGGAGATCACATGAGCTTGGGCCAAAATTGTCACCAAATGGGGCAAATATTTATTTGTGGTATACATATAGAACTTTCCTTGTAGTTGTATGCATACTCGTAGATACGCCGCAATAATTTTGCTGTTGCTACTAAGTGACGACTGATAGCAGGCAATATAGCACAGTCTACCAACTCGCTTGTTAGCTCGCCAACAAGAAACACCACATCAACTACCCTGTCAACGCAATAGATGGCTCTTTGATCCTTATGGAGGAACAACAATTAACCCGCTGGACAGAGCATTTTAGGAATGTTTTAAATTGTACTTCGCCAGGCCACGTCCATCAACCCACATATGCACCCTAATAGGCTACTTAACATCAGCGTCGCTACCCCTTCGTTGGATGAGATAAGGACAACAATGCGTTCACTGCTATCAGGTAAAGCAGCAGGCAACGACAATATCTATGCAGAACTCCTCCAAGCCGACGTCGAGTTAACTACGCGAACATTGCATGCGATATATCAAGATATCTGGGAATCTGAACCCATTCCATCGTCGTTAAAAGAAGGCTTAATAGTCAAACTTCCCAAGAAAGGTGATTTGAGCAATTGCGAAAACTGGAGAGGAATAACCCTGCTAAACACTATGAAACATGATGTGGCTGATTTTGTCTAGTTATGGTGTTCCGGAAAAAATCATCAACATCATTAAGGAGCTGTACCGCGACTCAACGTGCCGCGTCATTCATAACGGTCATCTTGGCTCACCTTTCAACATCTAGTCGGGAGTCAAGCCAGGCTGCACCCTCTCACCAATGCTTTTCACAATTGTTATCGACTGGGTGATGAAAATAGTATCCCGTACTCCATCGGGTTTGCCATGGAATGTTTTTCACCGCCTGCAAGACCTAGACTATGCCGATGATATCTGTCTCCCATCACAATCGCTAGGTGACATGGAGCGAAAATTAAACTCACTAGAACTCCACGCTAACAAAGTGGGTTTAAAAATTAACGTCTCGAAAACAAAACTACTTCTCGTTAACGCTAGTGGAACATGTGATCTCTCGATTGACGGACATCAGATAGAGGAAGTCGATAAGTTTTGTTATTTGGGCAGCTGGATGTCTAAAAATGGTGGTGCTGACTCGGATGTGTGCTCTCGTGTAAACAAGGCGCGACACTCCTATAGTATGCTAAATAATATCTGGAACTCTTCGCAAATCTCCTGGAATCTAAAGCTAATGACCTTCAGATCTAACGTTCTCACAGTACTCTTGTATGGCTGCGAAACGTGGAAAGTCACAGAGTCAATTGCGACGCGCCTCCAAGTCTTCGTCAACAAGTGCTTAAGGAGGATACTGAGAATAAGATGGCCGGACATTATCACCAATCAAGACTTGCGGAGAGTAACATAGCAGGAAGCAATCGCGCTCACCATCAGACGACGAAAATGGAGCTGGATTGGCCACACTTTGAGAAAGCCAGCGGACGACATTACAAAACTAGCGCTCGACTGGAATCCACATGGAAGCCGTCGAGTTGGCCGTCCTAGCAAGACATGGAAAAGGACAATAGAAGAGGAAGCAAGATACCAGGGGACCGAGTGGCGTCTCTTGAAACCTCAGGCGTTAAATCGAGTTCGTTGGCCGGCGTTTGTAGAAGCCCTATGCTCCACCGCGGAGAAGAATTATCTATGGCATTATGTTTTTGTGAATTTGAAGTTTTATTTAAAAAATGTAAACAAAGTATGGACCTTAAAGTTTTTGGTTGATGGAGACTGAAATTCCATTTTAATTTATCGATAAGTAAAGAAGATAAAATTAAATCTAATTAAAGGACTACTTTAGCAGAGTTTCGTAACAATTTTTTTTTATATATGTAAACTAGCTGGTAATACCTGGGGTTTCCTGGCTGACCATCCGCACAATGACCACCTGCCCACTGACCCACCTCAACCACACAGCAAACGATATAATCGATACTAATATCGGCAAAAATAACAAACAGTTCCAAATTATATAAAAAGATAAATATACGTTGCCAAATACAGCTAAGTACTTGTGCAATTTTAACCCCTCCAAGAAGTGGTTTTTGTTTGGCATAAATACGCACGGGGAATTGCAGCCGTTTGAACTAGAATAGCACGTTTGTTGGAATTAGATTTTATTTTTGTTTTTGTTGTTGTTGCTTAAGTATTAACTTGCGCTCCAATACCAGAGCGGGTCTGTTTTGCTAATTGGTGAACGAACGGACATACGAGTGCGTTGAACTCTGCATTTTTGCAATTATTCTCTAATCGAGAATGAAATTGATATTTTTCGGGAAGCTAGAATCGAATCGTTCGTCATCCCACTTACGCGTGCGCAATGACCTCCTTTCTGATTCCTCCTCAGTATCCAAATACGTGACAAATGGGATCGATGACCTATGACGATGATGAGGAAAATTGTTTCGTTGAAGGGCGGAGGGGATGTATTTTGGAATCGAGGTATGTCGAATTATTTTATACTTGCCGGTGTCCATCCGTCATTTTATATTTTATTCTGTCACATTTTTTCATTCGAATGTTGCTGTTCTTCGGTTTTCTTCAAATTTTGTACAAATGTGTATTTCCGGCGACAACACTTTCTATTAAAATTTGGGTAGGTATGGAGCGGTCAGCCGTCAGCAGAATAGGGGGAATAATACAAAATGCATCACACTTGCAAATGGCCTAACTGGTGGAAGTGCCATTTTCCTCCAAATACTGGAAAAGCTAAATGATCGGGCTAGTAAGGTAAGGTTAGCGCGAGGCCAATAACCTCGCCCTTAAAAAACTACGAAACCAAATCAAAACAAATCAGCCTCCGATATACTGATGAACGGCGAGGACCAAGGCAACGAAAACGGCTAAACGATTTAAGAATTTTCTCATGGAACGTACGCTCACTGTGTAGAGCTCGCCGATCCAAATATAAGGCTGACATAACAGCAATCCAGGAGACGCGGTGGTCGGGTCTTACAATCTTACAATATAAATCAGAATATGCCGTCACGCAAGACATTATCTGCTCGGGGTGGCGTTTCTAGTCAGCAAATGAGTGGAACTCACCGTTATTAGCTTTAAGGCTGTAAATGAACGGCTATGCAAAAATTGCAAAAACATTTTTGTCCAATAATTGAGGAAATAAATCCACCTTCGTAACACCATATGGATCGCTCAGTGTCAATGCACTTGCTTATCAAATTGTTTACAATGATCGAGTGCCAATGCACTTACTGCTCGCCAACGAGTTTCATTAATGTAAACATAAACAATGATCCCTAAAATATATTCCACATAATTCATTTATTTATTTATTTCTATTTACTTGTACACATATTAAAGGCGGGCATTATGTTCTGATATAGTCTGGTGGTCATTCGAGGGGCGAATGACTTTACAAACATAAAATTTTAATGTAAACAAAACACTAGCCTATGCATAATATTGTAGTGTTGTTGCACTCAAGAAGCGATTTAAAAATGTACAGTACGATGGAGAACACTGTACACATGAATTTAATTTGTATTTATATATTGTCAGAGTATAAATAAATACAAGTTAAAGGCACCATTGAGTAAATATTTCATTCATAAATAGAAATATTATCTCATAACTCTTGGACTGCTAAGGCAACGTATAAATGTTTATGATGACTGATTTTTTTTTGTAACCAAATCGAGGAATCAAAATAAACAAAATTTGGCACTCGACTGTGTGCTGCTTGTATTATGCAATAAATGCTCGAGTTTAAGAGTTGCCATCTCGCCACTGTCAACATAGTCAAAACTTACAAACTAAAAAAAACAAAATCGCACTCAAATTATTAACTACTTACCCATAGCATATGGCCAACAAATGAATGAACCACGTTCCACACCAGAAGACCAGGAAAAATATCGCAAATCCATACAATGAAGAGAGTAGAGGCGACATAATTGACGCGCAAATTGTTTATTGAATCCTCCCAGTTGGTATTTAAGTTTTTTTTGTTGTTATTTGAAACAAATGTGCTATGACCTACTTGTTGTCGTGTAGATGATAATAATGCAAAGCAACCAACGAGGTAGTAGTAGTATTAGTCGATGATGAACACAGGATTGTAAGTACGGTGCGGCTTTGTGCTTTTTCTAATTAAGTCTTTACGTCTGTTTTTTTCTGTGATACTGATATAATATACTATCAGTATTACTTTCGATGAAAGAAAACTATCAACTCAAATTAGGTTGTCTTCTTTGAATAATAGTTGCACTTTTGGCTGGCTATGTACTAGATAATAGCGATAATTGATCTGTGATTTCTGTTCTTCTTCCAATCAATGGTTGTCTCTTTTGTTCTGTACGTTTTTGCGCAGCAAATTTTCCAGTTTGCAGTCTTCGCTTTTCCGACAATTTATGATTTTCTTCAGGTTTTCGTTTACTTATCTTTATACCTTCGCAGAGTAATTGTGCTGGAGAGCCTATATAAGATTTGTTCAATGCAAATATTTCTAAAACATTTCTTCTTTTTTCAATCGCTTTTGCTGGTCCTGCTCCAGATGCAGCGGGCCGTTGTACTCTTCTCGATAGTAATAATCTCGTATATGATTGTGCTTCACTTTTACAGCCAATTCTTTCCATGATAACTAAAAGATTAGCCGTTCTATTGTCTTCTATCGCCCAATGAACTTGCAAGACGCAGCAGAGACTGTAAAATTTTCTTTACAGTTAACTGGCAAACTAAGGTGAAGGAAAAACAACATTGGCAACTTAAAAGACAAATTATCTTATGTGTACAAACTTACAAGTAGTGTAACATCCAGAGAAATAAAAACGGGAGCTTCTTCACATGATGTGACGGCGTCGGCTGATTTCGCATTTCATTTATTGTTCCTGATTTTTCCTTCCATACAATATAGTTGGGAAAGAATTTTTACCAGATTGATAATTATTGGAAATGAGTTTTTGTTTGTTGCTGCTGCTTCATTGCGATGACGCCAACACCACACATCAGCCAACACAAGAAATTAGTTGGTTGGTTGGTGTCTGAGAGCCTTCCTATTTCCTCCTTGCAACAATGGCCTGCTGGAGTGGAGGCGTGAATTATATCAATGAGATGGTTACCTTTTTTGACTTTGATTCTTCAACCAGCTCCACTAAAATTGATCCAGGATATCTTTATTTACACAACAGACACACACGATTAGTGCATGCAATGAATCCAGCTTTTCCAACTTGGTTTATGTTTCCCGATGAGGGGGCTCCTCTGGCAACAAGGTAACACTTGTGCTGTCAAGACACGGAGCTGCAGGCTTCATGCCCGTCGCCAAACTATTGTCTTGACATAATTACTTTTTCTTTTGCTAGCAAAATGATTCTAGAGTTTTTTTTCCTTTTATCACTGCAACCGAGGAACAACGACACTATTTCCTATTGGTTCGATAATTGTTATTACTCACCGTATTTCACAATCATCAACACGAAACCGAAAAGAAAAAACATTTCGTTTTTGCAAAAATTTTCGTTTGCTTTTGTTGTCACGACGACGGCTGTTGCTGCTGCATATTTGACAGCAGGCGACCACATAAAAAACCCACTCTCATCGATTGCACATTCAGCAGAAAACAATGAATTTTTTTCTTTTCTTTAATTAGATCACGAAATTACTCACAATAAACAAATAATAATCAAATTAATTCGGAAAAACATTAGAATTAGAAAAAAATGAACAAAAGAAAGAAAAAACGGAAGAAAGTCGACATTGATAACTACGGGCAAAGCTACTCTACCACTACCCACCAACCAATATCACCGCGAACTTTGACATTCGGTTGCAAGGGCGCAGGTAAAATATTTTATGAAAATTTACTGCACTGCACGAGAAAAAGCAATTGAGGAATTAAATTCACTTTACATAAATGTTATTTCGAATTCCTTTGGCTGTAAAAATTACAAACTAAACTCCAGTTTCAAGTACTCTTACGCCCGTCCGACCGAGTTATTGCGTTTTATCAACGAACTGTGACAGATTTCAATTGTTGTGCAGGGGTGTATTCAGTATGTTAAGGCTTTTCATTAAAATCGTTTTTTTTCCTTCCCTTTTAGAAATCAGTGACGGAGCTGATTTTTAACAATTAATATTTAATTTTATTTGAATAAATAATAATTCTTCCTTATAGTGAAGGTTAATTTTATTTTCCTGAAATCGATTTAGGAATTTTATTTGAATTTCTTTTCGTGCTGCTTATTCCACTATGTAAAAAAAAAATTAAACAATTAATATTTTTTAATTGAATAAATAATAATTTTTTCCTTATATTTAATTTTATATTTCTAAAATCGAAGTAGGAAAATAAAATTAAACTTCACTATAAGGAAGAATTATTATATATTTAATTAAAATTAAATATTAAATGTTTAATTTTTACATATTTTTTTCAATTTTATGTTTATCACTTGTATAAATATACTGACCGTTATCTCATCTGTCGCTATATTTTCTTTCTATAATTCATATTATCTTGATTTAAAAAAATTTCCGTTCCGGCTACGTCAGTCTAAAACTCGAGAACCACTGCGCACCGATTGACACCAAACTTGGACAATATGTTAATTTAGTCTGCAGAAAGATATCTCGTAAGTTTAATTCTGATTGGTGGCGCTTTATTTGTTATATTTCAACATATCATATTTATGGTACGATAATTTTCAAAATAAATTTCTTATTTAAAAAATAAGTTTGCTGGTAAATTTTGGACCCGCTAAGTGGTGGCGAGGTGAGATATTTACGAAAAAACTTAATTTATTAGGCGCCTTCGAGATAGCTGAGGAGTCAGAGATTTTCTCTTTCTGCTCAGTGAAGAGGATGGCATTCAGTCGAACAACTTACAATGGGAAAACTTAATACTTAAGACACATAAGATTGTATGCAGTTCCAACGTAACGAGAAACACAATTTCTTGATATTCCTTTGATTGGCAGGACTTTTGCTGTTGGTAGAGCAAAGCCGAAGAGCAGGGGAGAACAAACATTTGAATGTCATGCGGAGGTTTAGATTTGCACCTTTGCACGTCAGGTGTATTGTGTGAGTGGGTGTTGCATATATAGTTAAAATAAAATGACATCTGAGAAGCCACACAATCATTTTCTTCATAATAAATCTCAATTAGACTTGAAACCATAAGAAAGATTAAGCAAATTTAACGGTCATTAATTATGTCCTTATTAGCATTCGGATTCCGCATCATTTCGCAAGCATCATTATTCATTACACCGCCTCAAATGATTATTGTTAATGTCATATAAAAAAAGTAATAAATTTTTTTAATTTAAAAAGTAATGACCGTGTAATGTGCCTTTGTGATTACCGCCTTCCATTTTACGTTATTTAGAACAATTAAGTTCTAGTTTGCGAAAGGTCAACAAAATGCAATAAATAAATTTTAAGGGGAAGCTGCAGATAAACAAAAGCAAGAGTAGTTGAGTGCAGAGCTGCCGTTTCAAAATTTTTAAAAGTATCACGTTTTAAATTTCAGCGGAGTAGGATTTCAAATCAAAAGGGATCACATCTTCTTAAACAAATAAAAATGAAATGCTGTTCGTTTGTAAGCGGATCACTTGGAAACGGCTGCACCGATTTGTTTTTATTTTAAAATGTTCGTCATAGTCCGAATAAGGCTTATACGGAAAGAAATATTGCCCGGCATTCGGGAAATACTGAAAGAGCTTTTTTCTATGGGAAACGCAATATCCTTTGATCTGATCTTTTCGGTTAAATTATGTAAAATATTTGTATGGAAGCCCCCCAACCCCGAGGCCCGAAGAACCACAAATTTTAAAACAAATTGTTGTCATCAGAGATATGCATGTGTGAAAAGTTTCAATGAAATCGGACTTTGGGAAGTGGGTTAAAAATTGATCGCAATATTCCACGACAAACAAACAAACAAACAAATGAGCACGCAAAGCTAATATAGGGAATTTAAAAAATATAAGCGAATAAATTATCCGAAAAGAATTTCTAACATATCTTTTATTATTAGCCCACTCAAAACTAACGAAACATCACAAATATTATTTATTTACGTGAGATCATAGGAAAATTACGATTTAGTTAAAAAAAAATACGTCCTGAAAAAATGTAATGCGAAGTGAAAACATAAACAAACAGCTGTCAAACTTCTTTGTCGCCAATTACGTATTTGCGAAGAAAGTGCGCATGTACGCAATGCGCAGAAAGTGCGCATGTACGTATTGCGGAATGCGCAATCTTTGTATTCTATTATTCTTGTGTATTAAATGCGTAATTTCAGACTTATTCAGTACGTATTACTATGTTTCCATAAATCTCTAATGTTTAGTTATTGTTCCGTCGAGTTAAGAAAATGTCACGCAAACCATTATAGTTTCTCTAAACAGAGTAGTGTTAATTTGACAGGTGCGTTGTAGTTTCTTATAAATGAAATGTCGGACAAACCTAACTCAACAGCTCTAGTTTTGTGAAGTTTATTTGGGTTTAACAAAACTCAACTATAATTAGCGTTTCCACGCACATTCACCTAAGTTGACACTGTTGCACTCATAATGGAAACGTAGTATATGATATACAAAACGTCATCACAGCAACTTACATTATTTAGAGCGCGGCTACACAGGCGTTGGAATGAAATGTATATCTGTTTGTCTGTATGTCTGCATGTATGTATGTATGTCTGTATGTCTGTATGTTTGTCTGTCTGTATGTCTGTATGGTTGTCTGTGTCCACTCTACAACCCAGACGGCTGAACTTATCGGCATGAAATATCATATTTAAACTTCTCACATAAATTGTGAGGGACCAGATTATTTTGACGGAAATTTGACAGACGGAAGTGACAGTTTTTGAAAATAACTCAAAAACAATAGCACTTAGGAGAAATCTGTTAAGAACAGAAAGAAATTTAAACAAAAAGCCAAAAAAAAATATTTAAAAAAATAATAATAAAAAATTAAAAAAAAAATACATTAACTGAAGATTCCGATCCCGTCCGTACAAGAAAGTCGTGTTGTGCCCACACCTACATTGTTTAAAGTTAAAATCTATAAAATTCCCAAAAAACGGGGAAAAAATCACCGACTTGAACACCGAACAGGCAACATCAGAAAATTAAAATTAACTCTGGTGGAGAGGTTTTTAACTAATAGAAATTTTTCAATCCTACAAAAAACTGGAATAAAAGTATTCCGAATGTATAGCACTGTTGTTCTTAAAATATTATTATTCCTATTAGTGTTTCAATTTAAAGCAACTTTGAATTCCCAATTCCTCAGAAAATAAAATGCGTCTCAACTAAATTACTTTTCTGGTCTGAACAGCACGTAAGTGAGCGGTGTAACCACCACATAAGGTACTTGGCTTCCGACCGGTTGTCAATTTGTTACGAACGATGCTTCTCTGTGCTCATCGCAATAAATGTATGTAGTCAGCATCAGCGTCAGCACTAGTAGACACTCGACGGTCGTACTGCCGGAGTCAGTATCTGTATTCACATTGGGTCCGTGGACGTTTCGGTTTTTTTTTAGTATCGAAAATTTGCAAGCGAATAAGTTTCTCGCATAAGTAGCAGGTAGTGGAGTGGGCATAAGGCCATAAGCACTTAAGGGGTTCTGCTTCTGCTATCTGCTTTGATATATTTCCTTCGCGATTTCGATTAATTCAGTCAGTAGTCGGTCGGTCAGTACCATCGTTAGCCTTCAGCGGAACAGTCAATTTGTGTAAAAAAGCGGCAGCGCGTGAGAAAAAATTTTATTGAGACATTTTGTGATGTGCATGATGGCATATTTATTATCTTTGTTGTGCGTGCATATAATGCAGTAATTTGACGAAAATACACCGACTCAGATTTTTCTAATAATTAACATAATTCCTTAATTCTATTGATTAATTAATAAAATATTAAATCTGCTGTCATAATCAAAATACCATTGGACAACAAGTACTGTGTGCGTGTGTGGCTTGTGTTCATTGGTATAGTGGTAGTAGTGGTAAAAATAGAGAAGTGTGCTGCTGCTCAGACGACACAGACGTCAATTATCGCAGCCGTAGTTATTGCAAAGTGTACAGCAGACAGACGACACCAGTTCGGTTACATCGCAAGGCAGCAGCAGGAACATTGAAAACATTTCAATAAGGAAGGAAACAAGAAAAAATCGACAGTGCTCCGAAGCATTGATTCTAACTGACCGCTGTTTTTTTTCATTTTTTTTTGTACCAAAGAGACAAGGTTGTAGTTTCATGTTTTATTGTTTTTCTATTTAGTTGGTTGAGTGACTTGTCTCTTATATGCAGAGAGCAGAGGCGGACTGCAGTAGTGACCAGTGAATGGCAAAATAAATTCGATTATTTAATTAACAACATTCATGTGAAATTTGCCCAAAATACACTTTTTTTTAATGTGTTGTGTGTGTTCTTAGAAAGAAATTGATAAAAAAAATACAATTTACTCAAGAAACTGTGAACGCCAAGAAAGAAAAAGTGCCAAGTGTTGAAGAAAAAAGTATTTTCCAGCTCGGATCATCAACCGGCACATCACGAATCAGCGGAAAAGGGTAAGTAATTCTTTTTTATATTTTATATTAATAAATATGTAATATAACTTATTATCATAAATGGTCTTCTTGTGGTTGGTGTTATTCACAATAGTCGGTCGGTTTTTTATTTTTATTGACTGACAGTGACAAGTTCAATTACCTACTTGGCCGTCTGATTAGATGTTCGGAACATCTTCTCCTTCACTATGTCAGAAGCGCAAGAAAAAATGTTGTGGCTTTTTTTTCTGCTTTTCTTTTTTTTGTGAAATCATTCCATCAAATCAAAGACAGCTTAGCAGCGACTTAGCCATTTCAGATCTGTTGGAAATATGTACTATAAAATATTACTTACAAGAACAATGCCAAATATCTAATTAGACTATTCCTAATTTTGTGAATTGTTTGACACACCAGTGTCTCTCTCCGACGTAGGGCTGCCAGGGAATTTATATTCTTACTACTAATAAAAAAAAAAGTCAATATTCAATTGAGAATTTTTTAAACGACGTACGAAGTACCAATAAAATTCTTTCTTTTGAGTTGAGTTAAGCTGTAAAGCAGTGTGAATTCTGAAGGCGTCAGGTGGGATGGGTCCATTGGATTTGTGCTCACATATGTAAGAGGACGGTTATTGACAATTTCTTCGGTCTCGACGATGATTGTTCCAGTTTACTACTGCACAGCCATTCACATATTAAAACTTATTCCTCATCGATTGTACATAGTAATAACATATTGGATATCTTTTCCACTTAGTATAGCATTTGTCATTTATATACAGTATAAATTGTAGCGGTCCTAATTTACTTCCTTGTGGAACACCATGTTTTACTTTTAGCTCTTTAGACGTATTAGTGTTACATTTTCTGGTATCTCCCATTTAGATAATCGTCTATTTATTCATAAAATTGACTAGTAACACTGTATACACGTCTTTAGTTTCTTCAACAGCAAATTTCTGTTTATTGTTTCAAAAGCTCTTTTATAGTCTTAGAACACTGCTAGCACGCCCTCCATCTCCTCTGTCAGTTGCTCGTAATTTTCTATCACTAATTGCAATACTGACTACTATCAGTTATTATTTCACTATCTTTGGTAACCCTAGTTGCATTAATTTGTTTAGTAAACTGTTTTACTGAAACAGAATTGGGTTGGCGTCTGTTTGTGCTGCTTTCAATAGTTACACTGTGGTTCACTAGATTAGAAGCACATAATTTTGGGAGACAAAATTAATATTTCTCAGTTAGAGAAAAAACAAATGATCGTAATTTAGAGTAGTTTGTAGGAACAACTTTTAAAAAAAATATTCCAGTTATTCAAACTTGCTCCTTGTTACACTGCTGTGGACCTTTTCGTTGTCTACCTCCATTTTAGAAAGCCAAATACAAGCCCTTGTCCGTCTCGGAATATCCTCGAATGGGATTAGCTTGATCTTTAAGCCCTCCCAGGTGTTACCAATCTTATTAACGCACTAACCAAGGAAATTCAAAGATGCCTGGTCCTCGCACTTGATAATACGAAAACTCGGAACAGTCGAACGATACTGGTGGACCCTGTGCTTTATTTAAGAGGTGGTTCATCACCAATTCGGAGAGGTAAGCCTCGATGAGACCCCACATAACTGGTTTGCTGCTCTTCGAAACGTCATTGATGAGCGCCACGTTTAGGTAATTGCTGGCCACCTCTTCTGTAAGATAGTTAAGGAACCCCAGCCGGCTCACCAGATCGATGAGCGTCACGTATAGGTTACTGCTAGACACCTCTTTGTAAGAGAGCTTAGGAGCCTCAGCCAGCTCTTAGCCACTTAAGCATTCCCACTGGAAGGTGCCTCCGTGGGTCCACCCTTCGTCGGGAGTCTGGCCTTCTTCGCTACGTTACTGAGCTCATCACAAGACCTGTTACATTTTTGGCTATTGGGAGAGAGGCAGACACCTCACTTCTGCTCTGCCTTTTTCTATACTCCTCTACCACTTTCTGATATCGAATGGTGTGTTTAACTTCTCTCTGTCGTGAGAAGTACCCGCTGCCTTATTCTTTGCAATCTTCAGCCCACCGGTACTCCTGCTTCCAACGGACGCCTGTAGTACTACGCTTTTGACTTGCTACATAGGGTCCACACCTGCGGCCTTAGGTATAGCTGTTATCATCTGACTGAGTAGTGGAGTGCTTGCCGAGCACCTCGACTGGTGCTTGCGCTACAGCAATCCTCTAGCAACTCTTGGCTTAACGCTAGGAAAGTTACCATACCTAGCTCAGTCCTCTCCTTCCCCTTAAAAAAACGTTTATTGTGCACCATATGAGATTCGACGAGTAGGTTCGTAGAGGCGGTCCATCCTGACAAGGCACTCATACAACCGACTTTGCTGTTTGGCATTGGTGCACTGGAATTACATGCTGATCAGTAGATTTACTAGCAGTAACACCAGCTGCCTCTCTGATTTAGCTAAATTTTGGAGGATAGTCTGACAATTTTTCGTTGTTCCGTTGTCCCGTACATTATCGGATCCTTTAAATAATTGCCAACAGCATGCTAATCACTCCGATTGATCTGGCAAGTGATAGCACGCCTTCCGAATGGTAAACATATATTTTTTCCTAATTCTCTGACAATGTCAAATATTTTCTATTGCCAATTCTTAAAAAAAAAAAATACAAAACCTTTATATTTTACAAAATGAACAAACAACAAATTAACCACTTCACAAACAACGATTGTACTTTGACTGCTCTTCTGTCTTATGAACAAATTTCTGACTCATTCAGTTAAGGCTGTAATCTGTAAAATATTTATTAGAGATATAAAGAAGTAATTATACGAACAGTACATTCGGTCCGGTTTGATGATAAATTTCTGGTCAGACAGCTGGCAACTCTACTCCAACGTACATCAGGGTCGGGTCGGTTCTCCTTTTTGTATTGCATTTGCAGTGGAATGTGAAATATGACCTGAACCCCAGCCACGACCATCATTTTGACGTCTACGGTGTAATACAATAAAGAGGTAATCTCTCTCTCTCTATTTCTGAATATTTTATTTCGATAAATACAATGGGCCGTTCAGCCATCAGGCATCAGGGACGTGCATACATTGAAAACCTATGAAATGTGACCTCACTGCTGCGGCTGGTGAAGTGGTGATGCGTCGCTGCTTTGCTGCCTGCCTGTTAAAGTTAGCAAAGTGATAAATAAGCTAAATTAGTAACGTCTCAGCATTAGATGGCTGATTGAAAGGTGAAGGGCCCGCATTACACCAAGCAATTCATTGACTAATAGTGCAAGTATGGTAGGAGAAACGAAAACGACTAGAGAAGTAGCATCCTAAGCAAGTAGAAATCAAAGTAGTTTGGTGACTTGGGATGCAGTTTTTGTTTTTTTTTTTTACTTTTTATTTGCAAATGTTATCAACAATTTGGAATATCATTAATAGGTTTCTTTCCGTATTCAAAAAATACGTAACAATTGTTACTAATGTTGCGAAATTTACTAAATAACCGTTTTGTCAAGAACTTCTGTGAGTAAATGTCAAAATTTATTATTTTGACAATTCACTAATGTGGCGTTCGTTTGATTTTTTCATTCTTTGTTTTATTTTTTGCTTCAATTTGTAAATAAATTGAAGCAAGAAAAAAAAAACAAAGAACATCATTAAAAGGCATATCTAAAAGTATGTGGTTTCAAAAAATGCATCCTAACCTAACAGAAATAAACAGAGGAGGTCGTCGTCGTCGTCTAAACGTCAACGGACTATAAAATGTACATCACATCAGAAGTTTGTTATTGTCTGGCCATGTGCGGTGCGCTTCCCCACATCATAATTAACACGGTCGGCATGACCGTCCACATACAAGAAAGAACGTAAGTTGATCGTCCTGGAACATATCTTATAACAAAAATAAATAAAAACAATGCTGTTGTTATGATCCAATGATCCCCAAAAATTTGTGCTGTTTGCAACATAGAAAATTAAGTGCGCCACCGAAAATCCACCACCGCTGTATTCGGAGAAAAAAAACCACAAAAAGTTGAACTTGGAAAAGAGTACAGCAAGTAATATATACCTCAGCAGTGTTCCAAGGCGATTTTAAGTATCTTTTGCTTTTTTGTGTATATTGCTGGGTCATTTTGGGAGGTGGTATCGGTTTGCTCGGTGGAGTTCATTTTGAAATAAACAAACTGCGAGTATGCTCAATCTTTTGTAAAAAATCATGCCTATGATTTTAAGTTATGTGCAGTTATAGAAAATGTAAATTCTTGTTAGGTTGGATGAAGTGTGGGATGCATCTGGATATTTCAAATCCAAATTTTGCTCAAGGATAAAACAATTCAGCACTACTTTCAGACAACTTAGTTCAAAATTTAATTAATAAGAAGATCAGTGGCTTTTCTATTTCTTATTCAGCAAAGTTGTTTTCAATTCAGCTCAAGGTTTAGTCAATTCAGCAAAGTTTTTTTTCAATTCAGCCCAAAGTTTATTCAATTCAGCAAAGTTTTTTTTCAATTCAGCTCAAGGTTTATTAAATTCAGCACTACTTTCAGACAATTAAGTTTAAAATGTAATCAACTTGAAGTTCGAAGTGCTATTCATTTAGGTTCTCTCTTCGTCAACGTTGGATTTGTGTGACCATTTCGACACAAATACACATAGAAAACTTGCGGGTGCACATTTCTTTCGATTGAAGTCAAAAAGTGGGTGCACTCTGTCAAAGAAGGAAACAATCAAACGAACGCCTAATTAGTTAGTTCTCAAAAATAATTCGATTTTGACAGTTTGTTCATATTTTCTCCCAGACATTTCTGTAATTTGCAAAATTGCCATAGAGTGGAAATTGACTTACTCTCTATTTTTCCCTCTATTTTACCAATTTTTCGATTGCGAGAAGGGTTTTGTACTTAATTTGACAACATGAGTAATGGTGTATTCTGTCAAAGATGGAAAGAATCAAACGAACGCCTCATTAGTCTGTTGTCATAATGGGTCTATTCTTTTATTATACCCGAGCGAGTAAAGTTACCCGGAGTACACCGAGCGAATGTTGCACGGCGTAAAAGTATTCAGTGTGTACACTGGGTTACTTTACTCGCTCTTACTCTGCCTTACACTGATATTCACTTCAGAGTACAAAATACGAAACTGTGTATACACTATACACCGTGTCGTGCTCGGTTCACAATAAAAAACACAGAGTACAGAGTAAA
Organism: Nephrocerus scutellatus; assembly: GCA_947095585.1. Taxonomy (NCBI): domain Eukaryota; kingdom Metazoa; phylum Arthropoda; class Insecta; order Diptera; family Pipunculidae; genus Nephrocerus; species Nephrocerus scutellatus. The sequence goes on from OX352766.1 coordinate 4,571,176, forward strand.
ATTACCCCGGGTGAATAAAAAAATACAGTGTAAATTTTTGACGTACACTGCTCGCTCGGGTTGAATAAAAGAATAGACCCAATATTTGTTTTTGACAGTTGATTCACATTTGCTCACAGACATTTTTGTAGTAAAAGTTGTCAAAATTCGCATGGAGGGGAAATGATCTTACTCTCTATTTTACCCTCTCTTTTACCAAATAGCAAGAAGTTTAATCTTTTGTCACAATTAAAATCTTATTAATGTATTTTTCCATATTTTCTATTCTTCTCAATTATACAGGAAAATTAAATGACCATATATACTACGACTAAAGCATCTATGACGGCGAACTACTGATTGGCATACAACGAGAAATGTGCGATGGATCCTTCAAATAGTTGCTACTGTTTGGTAAGAGTTTACTTTTTTTCCTCATTATTTACTTGCCGATTTTTATTTTACTTTCTTCTTTTACATATAAATTAGCAATAATTTTTGTTACTTCAACTTTCAATATTACTTTGCTACTAGACACTTGTTCAGTTTCCAGTCTAATGGTCTCCAATAAGGAGATAAGGTTTTTCTAAAAAAAAAAAACAACCCATAAAAATTAAAATTTTTCTTGTAAATTCTCTAATCGGGGATACACACACACACACACACACTGCGTGCTCGTTTTGTGGCAAAATCATTCACAAATGGCGCAGCGGCAGCGAACAGCGCTGCTTACAAAGCACAGAGCTCAGACTTTGCCGTGATCTGATGCGATATAGCGATATTTAAAAATTGTATATTGGGGTCCCCAAGGGGCCGATCGCTCCAAATTTTTACAAAAAGTGTTTTCCATCGAAGACACACATGTGTACAAATATAAAGAAAATCGGGTAAATTTTGTAAAATATTTGTATGAGAGCCCCCCGACCCCGCGGCCCGAGGGGCCTCAAATTTTAATAGAAAGTGTTGTCTTGGGAGATATACATTTGTGCAAAATTTCAATAAAATCGGGCTGTAGGAAGTGGGTTAAAAATTGATCACAAGATTTGGCCAGCCAGCCAGCCAGCCAGCCACGGGCAAGTGAAGTTAATATAGAGAATTTAAAAAGGAAAGAAATCGTTTTAGAAAAATAGAAACCATGCTTTCCATGCATCGATTACAAGTCCTCTTGCATTGCTTTTACAATCTTGCGTTACCGATTTGCTTCAATTAATGATTATTCTGAGAGAAACTTGTTATGAGGTGTACTTTCTTACTAATTAGCATTTTGTCACGAAATGCAATATATGTACGAGTATGTCGCATAACAACACCTATCCGTTGGATCACATATGTGGCTATAATGAGATACTCTTCCAGGTCTTCCTGTGAATTTTCTGTGCTAATTAATATTTTTCTTGGTAAACTAAGTATTAAAGAGTGAAATGTGACCTTTTTTAAAAAAGTCATGTCATGTGGCCAAATTTACTACAAAACGTACTCAAAGCATTAGTAAAAGTGAGAGAGGAAAATAGACAGTAAGTTAATTTCCCCCTCCATGCAATGTTTGCCAACTTTTACCCAAAAAAATGTCTGTGAGTAAATGTCAAAAAACGGTCAAAACGGACAACTAACGATTGTTCCCTTCTTCGACAGAGTTCACTATTACTCATGTTGCCAATTGTACCACAAAACCCTTCTCGTAATCGAAAAATTAGTGAAAGGGAGAGGGGAAAATAGACACAGTATGTTAACTTCCCCCTTGATGCAAATTTGCCAACTTTTACAAAAAAAAATTTCTGTGTGTCAACAAACTGTCAAAATCGAATTTATTCAATAACAAGACTTTTTTTTTGTTCAACCAGAGCGAGTAAAGTTACCCGGAGTATACCGAGCAAATGTTGTACGGCGTAAAAATATTCGGCGCGTACACGGGGTAACTTTACACTCTCGTACTCTGCCTTACGCTGATATTTATGTAAGAGTAAAAATTAGCAAACTCTGTGTACACTGTGTCATGCTCGGTTCACAATAAAAAAAACACAGAGTAAAGAGTGGAATTACCCCGGTTGAATGAAGACCCTTATAGCATTTTTTATATTACGCGTGTGACACGTGTGGCTCGTGTGATGGATTGAAATTTTTCTTTCCGACGCCTTTGAGAATCTTTGTATCCACCTTTCACACGACCTAGAGAGCTGAAATTTTGTAAGCGTATAAGCCCCAATTTCATTTGATTTCTTATATTCCGTCTGTGACGTGTATCGCGTTTCGCCTGTTGTGCGTGTGATATGTGGAAGTGTGGTCATGTTCTCGGTCCTTTTTAACCACAACCCAGAGTGCTGACATTTTGTGAGCAGCTCAAATTTTGATATCCCGCGTGTGAAGCGTGCGGCGCGTATGATACGTGGAAAAAAGAAAATACTTTACAATGGGCCCCCGACAGATATTTTAGTGATTACTACCAAATAATTAAGAACTACTGTGTGGCGTGTGTCAATGTACACATAAAAGTTTTAACCCAAAATTTATTGCATTAACATATTAATTACTACAACAACAAAACATATAACAAAACAAAGTAAACAAATGGTTTGATTTGCCGAAAAAAAACCTCTACTCCGACACAGATTTCTAAAAAGGAAATACAAAAAATACATTTCAATCGTCAATTGCTGCCCAAAATCGTACTAAAACACCACAATCACCTTCACCTCCAAAGGAATGCACACAGTTTGTCATGCCAGAGTAATCTCCAAACATTTATTTTGTTTAATTTCCTTTGAATGCATGCGTTTTAAAATGTTATTGGGTTTTGTTTTTTTTTGTTTTCGGGCTGCATGACTGCACTGCAAGAGATAATCTGCTGTCATCAGCGCATCAGCAGTGCAAGAGAGGTGTCAGTTGGTTCAGTTCGGTCAGCGTCAGTGCTAGTGACGTACGCAGCAGAGTTTGTTGCAGGGGCAGCGAACTTTATTGTAAATAAAATAAAATTTATATCTTTATCAATTCGTTTCGTTTGCGTTTGTTATTCTATTTGTTTGTTGATTGTTTTTTGTCAGTTCGTCGGTTGGCTATTATTGTTCATCACAATTCTTCTTCAATTATTGTAAAAAATCGTCGTCGCCGTCGATTTTGCATTAAATGCAGCAGCAGAGAGTGAGATAGAATGCTATGTAAATGCACACCAGAAGGCGTAATTGGTTTTATTTTGTCGTCAATTGTGTGAGTTATTCGTAATAACAAAACATTATTATTATTATTTATAATGACAACGGTCGGTTTATTATGTACGGTGTGGTTATAAAACATCCACATTAATTGGATATTATCATCTGTCATCTGGTGAGTGCGAACAAACAAAAGAAAAAGTTTTCTTGTTGTTGTTGTATTACATTTTGTTTTTTTTTATTTTTTATTCCATTTTGTGCATTGTATGCAAAATGTTGCTTGACGTACCTACCCACCTTTCCACCTAAACCAACGAACACATAATTAGGTAAACATTTATTGCTTATGTCAGCTAGCCCAACAGCAGCAGTAACAACAACCATTAACTAACACAATCAACATAAGCAGCGTTCACAATCGATTGTCAACGGCAAGGCACATGATAATGATACAATCGATAGCCAGCAACAAAACCCAAATAAAAAACAAAACAGCTGTTGGTGAGATTGTTGTATGCTGAGTGTATTGTGTTTCTGCTGGCGGTAGCGATGGTGACAGACCGACCGACCGACCGACCGTGCGTGCGTGCGTGCGTGCACCTTGACAACGTGCGGTCTACACGTACACAGCCATCAGCAAAACAACAACAAGTAAATGTGCGAACAGAACAATGATTACGTGGTACATACATTACCTGCCAAGTGTCTTGTGGGTGGTACACACGTTTGACTTTGCAAACAAAAAGTTTGACGTTTCGTGTGTGTTGGATATATTTTTCTTTTTGTAAAAGCGTTAGTTAGTCCATCGGTTGTTCGATACTAGGGTATCGAATTTTCCGTATTATTTATCCTCTTCCACGACCAGACGAGACGTGTTCAGACATATTACAAATCCCTTACAATGGAAAATCTTATGACTTTAGGATTTTATGAATTTTGGTTCTGACAAAAAAATAAATTTTTGCTCCTCTATGTCCTTAGTTCAGCCTATACCCCAAAAAGGCGAACCGCCTTCCTCGTACCGACCCATATATAGTTGTCGGCCCATGGGAGAACGCGTAAGAAAAAACCTGCGCTGCACAGCTTCAGTTCTAAGGGAGTTCCCCGTGGGAGGTCCAGCTGCATCTTAACCTATGGTGAGGGGCTCTGCCACGGAATCTATCTACATACGCTTCATACGAAGCTCTAATTGGTTCATCGAGTAGGTGGAAGGAATTTTTCCTGATCCGTGTGGTGTCACAATGGACCATTACTGGTCTAAGTGTGTCGGTTCCACCGTAACATAATCTAACCTATGCAATGCCTTGAATCTCGTGAAATCTTTAGGTTTTCGAAGGCAACGTTCTACAGGTGATTTCATGGCATATCTTACCAGTCAAACCAGTCTATCAGCAAGGTTGTTATCCAAGGCATTTGGCATCAAGCTCTTTTGTCGAAAATGAATGCCTATGGAATGGATAATACCCTGCTTGATTGGACTAGTAACTACCTTTCTGGCCGTTCAAATCAGACCGTTTTAAATCAAATCCACAAAAAAGGCCGGTGTACCCCAAGGCTATCTACAGTACTCATTGCTTTTCATATGATTTCACGCTTTCTGCACGCCCCTCTTCATCGCAAGTGGAACTTAAACAACAACGTATTTTAAGCACGGGAAATTCTGACCTCGACAGCATAAAAAGGTGGGCACTTCACAATTTAACGCTTCCAAAACCCACTGCTGTCTTCTATCATCCAAGCGTTATTTAAACCCACATCATTCATCCATGAAAACGGATCCTGCATCAAAGAAACTGAAAACCCCACAATACTCGGTATGTGTGGTTAACAACAAGCTTCGTTGGAACCAACCACACATTCGCCATCTCTAAGAACGCTCCAAAACGTCCTTTGTTAATAACAATTTTGCAGAAAAAGACGCCGAGTACTACTTTGACGGGTTAAAGGGATTAGAGCATCGCTGGGAAAAGTGTGTGTGTGTACTTTAAAGGAGACTATGTAGAAAAGTATCTTTGTTGGTTCTTTCAGAGTAAAAGGGGGGAGGGGTGGTGTAAATCCCTTTGACCGTGTGTACATTAAAACAAAATAAAAAAAACGAGTATGTCATGTCATATAACGAAAACCGAGTTAATGAAAGAAACAACAACATCAACTGCTACTGCGCTATTGGAGGGGTAGGGTCGTGTTGCCGTAATAGTACGACAAGTCGTGAAAAACAACCCAATTAACCTTAATCAACATATAAATCGTAAATACGTAAAATGTCTTGCTGTGCTGCTACCTCTAGCGACAGCTTGTCCAGCCGCACTGTCGACGATAATTGATACGATGCGATGAGATGAGGTCGCGCTTTTTGTATCTCCTCTTGTGTGGGCGGGCAGTTATTACTTAATTTGCCAAATTATGCATCCATCAATGGGCATCAACAATGTATACCAACTTATAGTTGCATTCAGTTACTACATACCCCAATTGACGACAGTTTTACGTTCTAGGAAATGTCGACTTGGAACGAACGACGAACGACTTTAACTCAGTGTTGTAAGTGTGCGTATCAAAAAAAAATGTTCTCTTATTCTTCCTCTATTTAGAAATTTCGAAAAAAAAATTTGGTTAAAGCTCTACGGTATACATTTCTTTTGCATCTCTGACCCACCCCACTCTCACATCTGCAGCAGCTTCCCTTCTCTGCCAAATCAAATTTGCGGGTGATTTCAATGTACACAATTCTGGATGGCTTCGCCACTCTGGACAGACAACACCCGAAGGAAGGAAGGTATACTGAGCTATTCGCTGAGTCAAATAGTCTTACTCAGCTCGTGAATTCCTGACATTGCGAATCATTCCGCCAACACTCTGGACTTTTTTCTTACCTCTCGTCCTGATAAATACAGCGTTAATGTATCACCACCTCTGTGCTCATCCGACCATGGTGTTGTATCAGCTAATTTCTTGTTTCTAGACCACTCAGTTAAGGAAAAAACTCCAAAAGACTTGATTGGCATTACGAGAAAGCCAACCTAATACAATCTTTAGAAAGTTTAACTGGCTGGTCGCTATTCCTTCTCAATAGCGACGTGGATGCCGCCGCTGATGCGATTACCGCTGATCATTCACATTGGTATGAGAGACTTGATTTCTTTTATAATTTATTTATCTCCAAAGAAGCAAAGAAGAACATCCAGGAACAAGGAGGCAAGCTTTCGGTTGTATAAAACAAACCCCACTGAGGAAAACCGGCAAAAATACAAGCGTGCCAGCAATAATTGCAATGTAAAAATTCGGTGGCGTGTGGCGCGTGTGATGGGTTGATTTGTTTTTACTTCTTTGAGGACCTTTTTAACCGCCACGTTTCCACACGACCGTAGAGTGTGGACATTTTGTGAGCATCTAAGTCAAAAATAGCATTTTTTATATTCCACATATGACGCGTGTCACTTTTCGCGTGTGGCACGTGTTATGGTTTGAAATCGCGCCATTTTCTTGGTTTTTAAGGTTTTAGAGGGCTGAAATTTTGTGAGCGGCTCAATGTCAGGGGCCTACTTTGATATCCCGCATTTGACGCGTGTCGCGAGTCGCGTGTGGCGTTTGTGAAGCGTGGAAAAACGAAAATTCTTTGAACCGACCTCATAAACAGATATTTTGGCGATTATTACCAAATAATAAACGACGTGTGTGGCGTGTGTCGATGTATACATAAAAGTTTCTACCCGAAAAACGAAGTTTTTTTTACATTTACTTGTCCTATTCTTCTGAAGTCTTTCCTGAGTAGTTGGAAAGCAGCATTTGTCCAGCCTATAAAAAAAGAAAAAAAAGGCGAACCGTCATGTCTTTCATCGTACCGACCAATAGCACTAATGTCCCTTCATTCTAAGGTCATGGAAACGCTGATAACCGTCAGCTTATGAATTATCTTGAATCACGAGAACAACTCAATGACCGCCAATATGGCTTCCGTGGACAACGTTCTACTGGTGATCTGATGGCATATCTTACCGAAAATGTGAAACAGTCTTTTGAGAAGTTTAGTGAAAGCAAAGTTATAGCACTTTATATATCAAATGCACTTGACAGAGTTTGGCCCCAAGCTCTTCTGTCTAAAATGCGTCCAGTTGGAATCGATGTAACCCTGTTTCAATGCATTAGAAGCTATCTTTCAAACCGTTTAATCCAATCGGTTTTAAGAGCGATATTTACGGTATCCCTCAGGGCTGTGTTCTGTCTCCGACACTCTTTCTTATTTTTATTAAAGATCTTTTGTCTGTAACTTCTAATCCAATACATTCGTTCGCTGAGGACAGTACTCTTAGTTTCTCTTATATGTTCACGGGTTCACGTCCTTTCTCTTCGGATGTGGAACTAGAACAACAGCGTATGTTAAGCTCGATTAATTCTGACCTTGACAGCATAGCTAAATGCGGAGTCGAATTTAACGCTCCCAATACCCAATGTTGTCTTCTGTCGTTGAATCGAATTCAGTCATTATCCATGAATGGCACTTGCTTGTTGGCGGCGGAATAGTCTCCAATTCATCAGTTAGCTGGCCATTTAGCAACACATGAAAATGCTCTTCACATCGCTTTAAGATGCCTTTGAGATCGGCGATCAGATGACCCTCCCTTGTCTTTGCAGTATGTTTTTTTTGGAGGAGGTTGGAAATATTCTATAAGACTTCCTATGTGCACCTTTAGCATTAACATGGGCTTGTGTCAAATTTTTACTGACAAAAACCAACCCCCATTCGTTCTGCTGGCCTGTTAGCTCCTTGCGGTACCACCAGTTAAGGCATTTCCTCACAGGGCAGGTTTTTTTCCTCCTTATACTAAAAAATCCCTCAGCCTGTTCATATCGGCGAAGTTGCAGCATCACGCTCACATGACCTCGTTGATCACGTTGCAGGCTTCTTCGGTGCTCACCATAGCTTGAATGAGGCCAGCCGGACTGACTCGCTCTCCAAGTAGCTGTCACAGCAAGCGCCTCCTGTCATTAAAGCTCTGCTGCTTCTGCGTTCTCTACACTGTTCTTGTAGTGAAGACATAATGGCTCGTACGCTCGCTTGTATTTGTGGAGATACTCACGAAAACATCCATGCCCCGACAAGAACTGTATCAGGTGGTAGTTTATATTTACTTGTCACCTACACTTGGATGCCTGTGATCAGCGTATGCGTCCATCGGGCTTTTGTAGATGCGTCCCATCTACGCTGCCACTCAATTTCGCTACGTTTTCGAAAGTCTTCTCTTCTACGCTGACCTCCTCTGAATTGTTGGTTCGTACCGCTGCTTCTATTGCCACGATGTCAACTGGCATCCTACCTGATGTGACTTCTGCTGACCGTCCGGAATGCACAGCATATTCTGAGCCACGGCAGTCTATACGCTGCTGTAACTCCTTTCATGTAGCTGGCACAAGAGGTCACCGCATACATTAATATCGAGGTATTGACCCTTGCCAGCAATTTTCTTATCGGCTGCTCAGATGCTCCTTGGAAATTGAGACTGTGATCCAGTAGGACTCCGAGGTATTTTATATGTGGGCTCGATGTGATGCTATGTCTCCCGCCGACTAGGATTGTCACTCTTTGTACCTTTGTCGTGCTACTTATCCAGTCCAACTTCGCTTTTGTGATCCTCTAGCACTAACCCGGCTTCATGCAGCCAATCTCTGCCATCCCGGATCATTTTATCACATTTTTGCGAGTGTTTTAGCAACAACCACTATAGCTATGTCATCCGCGCATCCGACGATTTCTACTCCAGCAGGTCGTCTAAATGTTAGAATCCCATCGTACATCACATTCCATAGTAGCGGTCCAAGTATAGAGCCCTGTGGTACTCCTCCGGTAACTTTGTATTGCGAGGGGCCCTCACCGGTATCATACAACAAGGTTCTGTCACGGAAGTAGCTCGCAGATGGTCTGGTACTTGCAGTTTTGCTAAGGAAACCAGCAGCGTTTTGTTCCAACTGAATGCATTTTTGACATCCACTGTCAGCAGCAAGACACCGGCAAGTATAAAATAATTCGACATAACTCGATTCCAAAATGCATCCCCTCCGCCCTTAAATGAAACAATTTTCCACATCATCGTCATAAATCATCGATCCCATTTGTCACGTATTCGGATACCAGATCAGTAGGCTGGAGAGGAGGAATCAGAAAGGAGGTCATTGCGCACGCGTAAGTGCGATGACGAACGATTTGATTCTAGCTCCCGAAGAATATCAATTTCGTTCTCGATTAGAGAATAATTGCAAAAATGCAGAGTTCAACGCGCTCGTATGTCCGTCCGTTCACCAATCAGCAAAACAGACCCGCAATTTAATACTTAAGCAACAACAACAAAAACGAAAATAAAATCTAATTGTTTCTCAAGAAATGTTTTTCTGATATCCTTTCACACTTCCACTAAGTAAGCGATCACATATCACCACAAATTATTGTGCGTCCCAAGTCCACTGGTGCTGTTGTGACTTTTCTAGGAATAAAAGCCGTCGTCACTTAGTAGCAACATCAAAATTATTGCGGCGTATCTACCAGTATGCATACAACTATACAAGGAACATTGTATATGTATACCACAAATAAATATTTGCCCCATTTGGTGACAATTTTGGTCCAAGCTCATGTGATCTCCACTGCTCTAATTCGGAGCACAATTTGGAGCACCAAACGGAGCGGTTACTATTAACCGAACACGGAAGTCCTGAATCCCAACTGCCATTCAGTTTATCAAAGAAACGATCGCATTAATAATTGCTGCGTTCCATTTAATGCAACCAAGTGCGACAAAGTACTTGTATTTAGATGACAAATAGAAGGCAACATTAAGATATCAAAGTGAAATACAACGACACATAAACAGGAACAAGTGTAAGTGTAAGACTATATATTATCCCGTTTAAATAAAAGGTCCTTTCGTGGCGATTATATATATTATTCGGGTGACTGACACGAAGTGTTACCAAAACAAAACGCCACAGAATTTTTATTTTTTGATGAATTTAATTGAATCAAAGTATACAAATATTTGAATTTTCGAATTGCATCAACAGTTTTCGATTTGGCCACCCTTAGCCGCGATTATGGCCTTGATACGGCCGACAAACCTATTGCATGCAGCACGAAAGTGGCTCTGCGGTATTTTGGCCCATTCCCGGCGAAGCGCTTGCTTCAGATGATCGACACTTTGGTATTTTTTTGTCCCAACCTTGCTCTTCAAAATACCCCAAACCGAAAAATCTAGCGGATTTGCATCCGGTGAATTTGATGGCCATTGGGCAGTGGAAATGAACCGCGAAACGTTGTTTCTCAGCCAATCTTGATTGATGTAGCGCGCTTTATGACTGACTCGGTGCCGAGTCCTGTTGAAATGTGCAGGCTCTGCGGCCGAAATGTTTTTGTGCCTAAGGCTTCAACGCTCCCTCCAACACATGGTCCCGATAAATTTGAGCATTTATCTTGATGCCACGGTCCAAAAACAAAAAACGAGCGGTGAACGGCTTTCGGCCGTTACGGCGGCCCAAACCATCACCATTGGCGGCGCTTGGTTTCGAGTGGCAATCCATTGGTCCAAACGGCCGGGCAAGTAAATCCGGTCGTTTTGCTTGTTCACATATTGCTCAATAACGAACGGTGGACTCATCGGAGAAAACCAAATTCGTGCAAGCGTAACAACTCCTTTGCTCATTCCACTCTAACTTTTTTTTGAGCTTCGGTGAGACCATGCAGCCAATTTCAAGGCCTCTAGTCCAAGATGATCTTTCAATATGTTCTGCATCCGTTCGAGCGAAATGTTCCCCTCACGAGCCATTTTTTGTGCCGCTACGGCGCGGATTCCGAGCCAATTTTGCCTTCACCTTCCGAATGATATCCGGCGATGTTGCAGTGCGTTTCGGTCCACCAGCATGGCGTTTTGCAATGCGATAAACAAAATAATGCGATATAACGATTTATGGTGCGATACGCAAACATTTTATTCACATGCAGATGTTTTCACTGACTGGTTAACAAACTGCGGCTGTGTTTTTCCAGCCAAATACAGAGCAATCACACTATTACGCTTGAATTCCATTGCGGATAACCTTTTTCTGAATATTTCCCACTAAAATGCTTTTGTACGCGCTTGTAAACAATGGAATGAACTGTCATTAGTGTAAATTTGAGCGGTCTGTCATCACTGGTTTGACAGCAATGACAGTCTGAAGTTTGTAACACTTCGTGTCAGTCACTCGGTATATTGATATTATAAAGAGGTAATTCTGGTTTGTATGTAGGAGGTAATCTTCGAAACTACTCATCCGATTTAAAAAATTCTTTCACCAATCAATCCGCCTCCAGGTATCTTCGGTAAGCCACGTGATGTGCCTTGCCTGGCTTCTACCAACAATACTTTCCGCTCCAGATGTTAAAACATTTTTCACAGACTACCAATGTTCTTGGATGGTTGTCGGCAGTGAGCTGCTGATTGCTTCCAATCCTTGCGATAAATTATCCCTTAACTGTTGGCGTACTGAGGCGATCTTTAGCCGGTCGATGTTATACCTAGGTTTTCGGATGATATTGCGAAGTCTTTGAACTGATGTAGTACGTAACTGGACAGTAGCTACCACACCACTTCCCCATACCATACCCATGTCGGTTCCTCGTCTGTTTCGGACGTCTAAAAGACAGCTCCTAAAACGTCGGCTGATCGCCACATTGTCGATTTGGTTGGATGATTTGTCAGTTGACACCCATCTGACCTTAAGGCAGGTCTTACGCTCAAATATGGTGCCTCCTATGACAAGGTGGTTGTTGTTGCAGAAATCAACAAAGCTTTCACCGAGGCCGTGCTTCCCAATCACATGTCTGAGTCCTTCGTTGTCGTTTCCTACCTTGGTATTGAATTCCCCTATCACGTTAGCAGCAGATTCACGGGGACTGCCGGAGGGTTTGCCGCAGTAGAGTAGCACAGTGTTACACGTTGGGGATTGGAACTCTCCCGCGTCGAACCATCTTACTTCACTCACTCCCAGTATGTCCAAATTATATCGAAGAAACTCACATTCCAGTTGAAGAAATATGGCATTCTGAGGTCCTTCACTTCCTGCGTCAAGGAGCGTCCTCAGATTTCAGAAACCAATCTTAGTGCGGGTTCAATAGCCAAAAGTCGTCATTACTTATCCGAGGCGTTATGTCGGTTTCAGTAGCGGGCATTTGTCGATACCGCAGGGTGCTAACCCACGTTACAAATAGTGAGTAGCATCTTACGAAGCTCCAACTGGTTCAACGATGAGGTCTCTAGATACACGTGGTATCACAAAGGACCAGTACTAGTCTAGCATATAATATCCTAAATAAATACTCATCGTCAATGATGAATTAATATTTACGAGTACTATGCAAAGTGCAGAAATGTTAAACTCTTGCTACTTTTCAATAAAAAGATGTCAGCTTCTGTAAGAGATGGTAGGGGGGTTTTTTTTTGTATAGCAATTCACCAGCAATGAGATAACAATATGCCAACGAGGGCGATTTTTATTTTCCGTAAACTGCATCTGTGCATTCGAGACGCATGTGCATAGATGGCCCCTCTGTTGCCGCGTCGCGCTCCACACTTTATGTTCTTAACGACCACGCTGTAAAACTCACGTGAGCGTGTGTGTTCACTAAATAAACAAATTTCAGTGACGGATACGGTGCATTTCGGATTTGTGCATATTACTCGAAATTGCGTCACGTTCCTCGTCATATCTGCTGCGACGCTCGCCCAGCTGATTGTGAATCTAGAACTCAAGCAACGGAGCGGTTGTTGACTCCGCCGTCCGTCCACGACGAAACAATAAAAAGTTGTGTATTGTAAACGTAAATTGTAAACAAATTTTGCAATTGGTTGCTGTTGGCGATATCGTATTTATGGCTAACAAATTATACCGGAACAGATGCAGATACTTTGCCAGCGCGGGTGTCGCATTGCAAATTCAATAAACAAATTAACCCCGAAGTAGGTTACTGGTTAATATTTTTTTTTATGACTCTACACACGGAAGAGTGTTGGTTGATTTTGTTGGGATAGGGCATGGGGGCATGGATATTGTGACTCAACAAACATGCTGCTTCCTTATGTAAGTAACTGGAGGTTATTCCCATTGATTGTCGTCGTTTTTGTTGTTTTTTTTTACTGCAGTATGACGTACGACGTATGTTTTAGTTGGAGAGTTTTAAAGAAGATGCAGGGAAAGGTATGCGGAAAGAAGAGTTATCTCCTAATCTTGCATCTTAGGCTCATGTATTAAGACATTTCACCCTTCCCACCCTTCTAATGCTCGGTTATATGCTTGACATAGCGTGCGCGTTAAGGAAAATAGATATGGCCTCTATCTACAGCCCTGAGGAGCTCCGTGATTATCAGAGACTTTAGGCCGCAAAATACAATTTGTGTGAAAGATAGCTTCTAATCCATTCGATGCAAGGTTACACCTCTGTTTCAAGTAAATGGCCGCCTCAGTTGTGGCCTCTTTGAGCCGTTTCATAAACAGCACAACTTTTTCTCGTCCTCGGTCTGATGTGCTAGATTCGCCCGACTCTTTGATTCGTTGCAGTCCGGCTAAATAAGCCCACAGAGAGCTTTATGTCAAACTTTGTCAAGTGAACGAACTACAACCCAAAGAGGCGGCGTTCTTATACCTTCCACTATGCTTCACAAAAGTGGACTTAATACTCCTCGTGCTGAAAAAACGAGGGCTGGCTGAAAAGTAATCCATCTAGACAGGAAAACACAGCTTTTTTTTGACTAAACTCAATTAATCTCTGAACATAGTCTACTTTTAGGTGCACGAATACACTTCGTGCAACGATTATCCATCTCTTTCCTAGGCTGATTACTTTTCAGCTCGTCTTCGTAAGCCCAATTTAAGCTAAGAAAGAACGGTGGCAGAGGCATTGTGGGAGGGATGATTAAAGACTATATTCAGAAATATTGAAGAGCGCACTTTCTACTTGCATGTAGTTGTACTCTGGTACAGATCCAGTCGATATGTACCAACTAAATTCATTGCCACGGAGTGCAGGCTATTTATACCTAAACATGCGTAGCATTCTAGAAATTGGTTCATAAAATCCATAGCATAGTTAATGCGATAGCGGAAATTATGGTTTGCCGAGGGAGGGTTGGTGGTTACGGGAGTACAAGTCAAGTCCCTGCATATGAGATTGGACGATTCTGGATTCATTTACTTGTTAACTGATATCGTAATTTGACACCAGATATACGAACGTTCTCGCATCGTACAAAGATGAAAGATCAAGATAAGGATGGAAACCTAGCTCGCATAAGCGGAGGGGATTTATGGAACACGACAGAAAGGTAGCCATTTGCTCGAAGGTTGGCGTTGAGAAGGACGATTAAAGTTTAGGAATGCTAAACTTTAAAACATTACCCTTTGACGACAGATGACAGCAATTGAGTTGAGGGTGTCTTAAAGTGTCTTAAGGGGGGCTTGAGGGAGGTCTTGGAAGGGATGACTGTGGGGTTCTTGAGGGGGTACGTGGGCGTCTTGAGAGGTTCTTAAATGGATCTTGAGGAGGTGTTCGAGCGGGGTCTTGTGGGGTCTTAAAGGGAGTCTTGAGGAGATCGTAAGGGAGTCCTGAGGTCTTGCGCTTTGTGGTCTTGATGGGGTTTCACTGTGTGGTCTTGAGTGAGTTAAACAAATACAAATACCAGTTTAGTTGCATTTTAAGGGTGCAAACATCTTGAACGTGTGTACATTACCCATCTTTTACCAATAGCGCTATATAGCTTTGGTATCTTTGTTAACCCTCTCTTGAATATTCGTTTTCCAACTTAGTTTACTATCCAGGATTGTGCCGAGATATTGCCACCTATTGTTAAAAACTAGACTGCTACCATTTAGAGTGGGTTGAGTACCTGTTGGGACTTTATATTTATCTGTAAGGAGGACCAGTTGTATCTTGGACGGGTTTACTCCTAGTCCAGAACTTCTGGCCTATTTTGTGACAACTGAGAAGGCATTCTGCATAACTTCTGTGGTCGTTACTAGAAATCTACCTGAGAGATCTATAGCTACATCATCAGCATAGGCAACTACGCTCATGCCCTGTCCTTCTAGCTTCCTTAGCAATCCATTGATTACTACGTTACAGAGTAGAGGATATGAAGCGCCTCCTTTGCCGTATTCCTCTGGCTGTACATGCCTTCCAATGGTGGAACCACCTAACTGGATGTTAACAGTCCTGCTTAAGAGCATATGATTGTTTAGCTTAGCATACTGTGTTGCCAACCCCTAGAAGAGACAAGCCTCTGTCTTGACAACATTGAAGGCACATTCAGTGTCGAGGAAATCATCCTAAGTGAATACTCTTTAGAGTCCAGTGAAGGGCTGTCTCTACAGACTTCTCTTTGCAGTATGCCTCCTGTTAGGACTAAGCCCATCGGCTGGGTTTGTTTCTTATACAAACATCTAATGACCTTTCCAGAGCTATCAAAAGAAAGGAAGGTAGCGTTATTGGTCCTTGGCATCGGTCCATATCCTAGGAATATATAGTTACTAATCTTAGGCACCCTTAGAAGATCACTTCCAACCAAGAGAGAATGATTGCTAAGTTATTCTGTAATTTTGCTGGTATGATCTGGTCTGGCTGCTTTATATGGCTTTATAAGGCTTAAAGCCGCTAACTGATTTTTTGATCCGCTTTATGCTAATGATGTCATTAACGAAAATGGCATGGGCTCCTTAGGCAGTATTGGGTTCCTAACTCATTCCTCGAGTCAGTCTAGCCTCGAAAATGAGTTTCTAAGAGAGGCTCTAAATTTCCCTTCACCGAAGCTGTCAATGAACCATTCGGTTTTATTAAATGACAGGGAGAGACTCATTCTAATGGCGTTAGTCTCTGAGACTCCTTCCATTTTATAACAGAAGAGTCTCCAAGATTTACTCTGTGCCTTCGTCAACTCTCTTTTATAAAGTTTGAGGTACTCCACTCTAGTAACTCTCTAGTACTCTTTGCCTTGTTAAAGGCTCATCTATTAGCTGTCTTGTGTTCCATTAATTCAGAGGGTTCTTGCGGGGGTCTTGCGTGGGTCTTGGTTGAGAGGGTTAAACTCTACCCCAAATGCCAAACTGGATGATATCGGCACGAAATCGGAACCGATGGAGGAATTCTTTACGGGAGGCCTGAACCGAACCCCGGTTGTAGAGCCACTCAGCATGGCAAGCTACATTCTCAAGTACTTATCTCTACACTTGTTCTTGCTTATGTGTACTTGTATTTCACTTTGATATCTTAATGTTGCCTTCTATTTGTCATCTAAATACAAGTACTTTCTCGCACTTGGTTGCATTAAATTTGACTTGTTCCTTACCTCTCGTCCTGATAATTACTCCGTCAATGTATTATCGCCTCTAGGCTCGTCTGACCATTGTGTTGTATCAGCTAAATTCTCGTTAATAAACCACGCAGTTAGCGGGAAAAAACTCAAAAAAAAAAACAGTATGGCAATACGAGAAAGCCAATTGGGACGGCCTTAACAACTTCTTTGGGAGTTTTAACTGGTCGCTATTGTTTCGCGATAGCAACGTGGATGCCGCCGCTGATGCAATCACAAACATCATTCTTATAGGTATGAAAAAGTTTATCCCTTTCAGGAATAAATCTATCAAATCAAAGGAAGACGGATGGTATGACTGGAGCTGTAAAGAGGCTTCTAGGATTAGAGAGGTATGCTTTCGGTTTTACAAAGCAAACCCTACAGAGGAAAACCGAACAATTTTTTAACCGGGCCAGAAATGATTGCAATGCTCATCTTCGGCGAGTCAAATTCGCCTACGATCGAAAATTGAGACAAAAAATACTACAATGCCCCAAAGGTAGTAACAGTTTTTGGTCATTCGCCAAAAGAATCAAAAATACAGCCTCGTCGTCCATTCCAACGCTAATTTATAATAACACTCCAGTTGTCAACTCAAAAGACAAATTCAATCTGTTTGCTGGACATTTTGCAGCTAGCTCCACGCTTCCATTGCTTTGCATTGCTGCCGCCTGCACCCTCAGCCTTTGTCCAGCCCATACCCAAAAAAGGCGAGCCGTCGTCTCCTTCTTCGTACCGACCCATAGCACCACCATCCATTCTTTCCATCAATTTGGTGAAAGCAAAGCTGTTGCACTCGATATTTCCAAAGCATTTGACAAAGTTTGGCATCAAGCTCTTTTGTCAAAAATGCTGCGTGCTTATGGTGTCGATGATAAACTGCTTCATTGGATTAGAAGCTATCTTTTGGACCGCTCAATTCAAGTTGTTTTGGACGGATTCAGTCTGAAATACACCACATAAATGCTGGCGTTCCCCAGGGCTCTGTTCCGTTCCCTGACACTCTTTCTCATTTTTATTAATGATCTCTTATCTGTGACTTCTAATCCAATTCACTCTTTCGCTGACGACAGCAGTCTCAGCTTCTCATATAAGTTTGAGGGACGTCCCTCCACCTCTTATGTGAAACTCAAACAACTTCGTATGTTAAGCACGTAACGTATTCTGACCTAGACAGCATAATACAATGGGGAGAAATAAATCGAATAGAATTGAACGCTTCCAAAACCCAATGCTATCTCCTGTCGTCCAAGCGAATCCCAAATCCCATGCCATTATCCATGAATGGCACTTGCATCGAGGAAACTGAAAATCTCGGGTTTTCTAACCCGATGCAAGAAATACTTTGCTCCATCTGACCTGGCTACTATCTACAAGGCCTTTATTCGCCCTAAACTTGAGTACAATTGTCATATCTGGTCTGGTGCGCCTAAAACCACCTTGCATCAGCTAGATAGAATACAAAAGCGAGCGTTAAAGCTTATCGGTGACGAAAACATTGCGAAATCAATTAATTCGCTTGAACACCGCAGGAACGTCTCCTGCTTGTCACTGTTTTATCGCTTCTTCCACCAGCGGTGCTCAAGAGAAATAGCCAGATGCATGCCACCTCTCCTTGTATTCAACCGCAATACTCGTGGCGCTCTAAATCCACATCAGTTTACCCTTAAGCCCATCTTCGGACGTATACAGTTAAGTTCAGGGATGATTCGTTCTTCAGCTGTACAACACGTATGTGGAATGCTCTGCCAAGCTCTGTCATTCCACATCACTATCATTCACAGACATTCAAGACACAAGCTCATAGATATTTCCTCTCTTCTTCTCCTTTTCCTTAACGACCACGCTGTGCCAAGCATATTGCCGAACATAATATGGGTGCAAACCGCTTTTTGCGTGCGCAAATTATAAAAAAAAAAAAATGGAACGCAGCAATTATGATTGCGATCGTTTCTTTGATAAACTGAATGAATGCCCCTTGGCAGTTGGGATTCAGGACTTCCAAGTTCGGTTAATGCTAACCGCTCCGTTTTTTGGTGCTCCAAATTGTGCTCCGAATGTGAGGGCAGTGGCGATCACATGAGCTTGGACCAAAATTGTCACCAAATGGGGCAAATATTTATTTGTGGTATACATATACAACGTTCCTTGTATAGTTGTATGCATACTGGTAGATACGCCGCAATAATTTTGATGTTGCTACTAAGTGACGATGGCCTTTATTCCTAGAAAAGTCACAACAGCACCAGTGGACCTGGGACGCACAATAATTTCTGAGGATATGTGATCGCTCACTTAGTGGAAGTTTGAAAAGATATCAGAAAAACATTTCTTGCTCAACAATTGGATTTTATTGTCGTTTTTGTTGATTAAGCTTTAAATTGCGCTCCAATACCTGAGTGCTGAGTCTGAGGTCTGTTTTGCTCATTGGTGTGGACGGACATTGGAGTGCGCTGAACTCTGCATTTGTGGAGATTATTTTCTAATCGAGAACGAAAGTTATATTCTTCGCACAGCTAGACTCGAATCGTTTGTCATCGCACTTACGCTTTCGCAACAATGACCTCATTTCTGATTCCTCCTCTCCCGCACACTGTTCACTGATCTGGTATCGGTGTTACACCGTTCCGTTTTTATCGATCTGTATCCGAATACGTGACAAAAATACCTAAATGGGATGGTTGACTGACCTATGACGATGATGTGGAAGATTGTTTCGTTTTAGGTGCGAGGGGTGCCATGCCATACACAGCAATCGCTTCTGAAGGAATATTTTCCACTCATATTCGCTATAGTAAAAAAAAAACAGCAAAATAAAAATCGGCTAAGCGTCTCTGCTGGCTGCTGCTCTCATAGTCTACAGGCTGGGCTAAGCGTTGTTGCAAAAAAATACACATGCACTTCAATGCTGCGCAGCGTCGTATAAAAGTTTTCCCTCAAAGCGGCGTCGGTCGGGAGAAGTTCCAAGCTTTACAAAGGGCTGCAACAAATCAGCGGCGATCGCTCGGCCTCTTGTGCTTCTTCCGCTTTGAACGAATGTTGCGTAGGTTTCACCTGCATCGTCGTTGTGTGTGTGTATCGATAGATCGATCGCAGAGAGATCCATAAGAATTCCCTCCAGTCGATTGTTCGCCTTCGCAGTTGTTTCTCAGTCGGTGTCGGTGGCGGTACGTACAGTAAACGGTGGTGGTGTGTTTTACAATTCAAGCCTAAGTTTTCGTTGCAATAATTTTAGCCTTTCGGGTAGAAAATACCTATATTTGTGATTACGAGAAGCTCCAGTTGCTGGTTTGTTAATTTTTATCATCGAACAATAGCAGATATCGTCGAAATCGAGTGTTTAATTGCAAGGAAATAAAAAAGAATTGTAATCACAATGCCAATGCCAATGCCAATGCCAATTCGTCGCTTGGTATATGAAGACCGGAATGACACCTTGTGCGGACGCACACTATGCAGCTGGGGATCATTCATCATTTTCTGCATTATCCTCAGCTTTATGTTATTCCTGATGTTTGTTGTTGGCCTGATTGGATTCGCAACATTCTCAATTCTGAACTCAGAGCCCAAGTGGAAGAGTGTTGTAGAATCATCGATCGGCGCAATTCCGCCTGGCCTTGACTTTCAGCCGCTGAGCTTGGACACTGAACGCGGTTCGGTGATAAAATTCGATAGAAAGAACCCCGCTGAAGTTGGCTACTGGACCGAATTGATGGATAATTTCTTAGCGCCATATAACGTAACGCCGCGCAGCGAGAATCAACGCGTCTGCAGCTTTGACCAAGACACCTCAACGAATGCCGCGGCCGCCGCCGCCACCCCAATGCCTGTGTGCCTGGTCGACATTGGGAAATTTGCAAATGCATGCTCGCCAGCTACTGGATACGGCTACACGAGTGGTCGTCCATGTGTTTTTCTGCAATTGGAGAGAATGTACGGATGGGTGCCACAAGTGTATGATAATCTCACCGAATTGCCGGAGGATATGCCGGCCGATTTGATAGAATACATAGTCAACGTTCCGGCCACAAAGCGTCAACAAGTATGGGTGTCCTGCACCGGACAACAGCAACAGAAGCATCCAGTCAATAATGTAACGTATGTCGGATCACGTGGCTTTCCATCGTACTACTATCCGTACATGAATCAGCCCGGCTATCTCAGCCCACTGGTCGCTGTTCAATTCGAAAGAATCAACGCCTCACAATTGGTTGGCATAGAATGTCGTGCCTGGGCCAAAAACATCTACAGAGGCAACAAAATCCTTGGCAGGCAAGGGTCTGTATCATGGGAATTTTCAATGGAGTAGTTAGCTGGCCGATTTTATCTCTGCGTGTATGTGAGTGTGTTTGTGATCCATTATCAGCGATCATCACCAAATGTTGGGGACATGAAAAAGGCGCACATACAGAGATGGAGCAGAAAAAGTTACAGAAAAGGAAGATTATCAAAATAATTAACAGTTTCCTTTTTTTATATTGATAACAATTACTTTTTTTTATTCTACATATTATTATTCACAACTTAAATTTAAGAATTTTGGCCTTTTTATCTTTTGGAATAGGCCCCACATTCCAAATAATATTTAATTGTATTTTATTTCCATTCTGTTTTTGTTATTTTATTTTGTTTTTTTTTTTTTGTTATTTATTTTATTTCCATTTTCATTTTGTTTTACATTATTTAATTTTATTTTTTTTTTATTTTATTTTAAATTAATTTTTTTTATTTTATTTTTTTTATTTATTTTATTTTATTTTTTTTATTTATTTTATTTCCATTTTGTTTTCATGTTATTCTATATTTAATTTTATTTTACATTATTTAATTTTATTTTTTATTTTACTTTATTTAATTTTATTTAATTCCACTTTATTTTATTTTATTTATTTATTGTTTTTTAATTATTTATTTGTATAACTTTTCAATAGTTTGTTAATAAATCTGATGGTAATTTTTGTCTGCTACTAAAAGTAAACGCAATTTATTTTAATATTGTTTATTTTATTTTATTTATTTTGAAAAAGCTTATTCATATATTTATTATTTAATTTTATTTTATTTTTATTTTGTTTATATTATTTTATTATCATTTAATTATTTTGAAAAAGTTTATTTATGTATTTATTATTTAATTTTATTTTATTTTAATTTTGTTTATATTTTTTTTTTTAGTCTCATTTTATTTATTTCTCTATTTTATTTTATTCTCATTTTATTGGAAAATTTTTATTAATACATATATTTATTATTTAATATTATTTTATTATTATTGAAAACAATAAAACTAACTGTTTATTTTTGTGCCTTGGATGAATTTTTTTTATTCATTATTTAATTTTATTTTCATTTTGTTTTTATATTATTTTTTTTTATTTTTTATGTAAGCTTGTACTTAATGCATTCTAATAGAATGAAAAACAATGACGCGCACTGAATTGTTTTGGCATTTTAAAGAATTGCACAACTTAAATACTTTATACATTAATAAATATTTTTCATTAAAAAAATACATTATAATAAAAACAATGTATGTTTTTTATATTTTTATTTTATTTTTTTATTACTAACACATTAATTATATAACCATGTCCTCCGAATATAAGCTTCGACCTTCGGGCACGCATTTATATTTTTATTTTTTCGTAATAATAAGATATTGTTGAAAAACATTATGAAATATTAAATATTATAAACATTTTACAAATATGTACTCTACATATTTTCCAATTTTAAATTTTATAACCATACATATATTCATTTATAACGAAAACTTATTCTTTTTCGCCAATAAAAATAAATAAATAAATACCTGTAATGTGTTTTTCATTAAGAGCGCCCTCTGAGATATTTTGGGTATAACCTCGTGAACGAAAAAGAAGAATATGTACGCTTGTTTGAAGTGTCACCTAATAATGTCTTTATTTCTTTATATACAATTTCATGTATGGTGATTAACAACAACGAATATAATATTAATTCACAACAGCGTTTCTAATTGACATAACTGACACTAAATCTTATGGAGCTTGATTTGACACAACTGCATTACGACTCCTCTTCGTCACTCAACCTATTGTTGCTTATTTTTGGATGGACGGATGGTGGATGGCTGTTCCACCACAAGCTTTTATTTGTGGATGTTTGGTGTCGTAAAATTTAAAACCGTGTACCTAAAAGTTGCTTGCATTGGTAATGTGGATTGCTGATATCAGCATTATATGCTGATTATCAAGATTAGGAAGTAATGCCAAGGATACCCCTCTTGAACCATTTATTTGGAAGTAAAATGCCAGCGTGGCTAGCTTAGGAGGTAATGGCAATGTTGTATTTCATCCTCCTAATATTCTGGCCTCCCAGATGTGTGCAGAGACCGCAGCTCGCTGTAACCCGAGTCGTCTCTTTCGCTCCCCTTTGATGCACGTTTGTTGGAGTAGTGGGAGTTTTGTTACTCGGTGTTGTCAGTTTCTCTGAAATATTTAGAAATGTACTAAAAAGAGAGCCAAAAATGGCTTCTTCTCACAATTTCATCAGCGACCACAGTGATGGCCAAAATAGTTGGAACAATGTGCACCGAAAATGAAACAAAAAAATGTTTTTAATTTGTGTGGGAGAAATTCGTAGGACGCTTTGACGAATTTATACCTTACACCATCACAACAACAACAATAAAGAACATGTTTTTTTCTTTCTTCAATATAATATTTATTTTTTGTTTGTCTTTTTTGCGATTGCAGAAATTACCATCTCCGCCATCAGCATCAACAGCAACAGAAGTAGCAGAAGCTCCTGAGGATAGACATTTGAAGCGCCCTCATAAGCATCAGCGGAGAACAGAGGCGAAGCAATATCATTAAACCGGGGGTGCTGTTAAGTTTTTGTTAAAAATAATTTTATTTTTTATTGTCGATGAAAGTGCGGTAAAGGTGAGAAGTTCAGGAAAAAAGTATTTTTTCCTTCGTTTTTTTTTTTTTGGTTGGTTTTTTCGTTTTAAAATTTAATTTTGGTAAATAATCGACGAGGACGCGGCCAACATTTCTGTGACGCTACTCGAGTGAATTAATTTGTCGCTCTCTCTCTCGCTCTTTGTGTTTTTATCTGCCTCAGTGTTTCATTTTACATATCTCTCTCTCTCTCTCTCTCTTTGTCTCCTACTGTGTGTCCCTTGCTAATTTTGCGTCTCGTCTATCGTCGGAGTTGCCCCTGGTTTTCCCTTTTTTTTTTTTTTTTTTTTTTTTAAAAAACCATATAACCGTTTCATCTTCTTTTAAAAGATAAAAAAAAATACTAAATAGTCGAGCGTGTGCGTGCGTTGTTACGTCGTGGAGAACAGCAGTTGTGGTTGTAATCTTTATTGTCGGAGGAGTGTCTGTCGCCGTCGCGTCATCACCACATTATCGAACGATCGATAGACCTAGTCTCGAAGAGTAGTTGACAACTTTTTGGGTAGAAAAACGTAACGCAAGGCAACGCAACGCAGTAAATACCGCCCACCCTCCTATATCTGTACAAATACAAAAAAACAAACAAAGAGAGAGTAAGAGAACAGCAAAAATTGGGCAAAATCTGTGCGAGTTGGTTCAGCGGCAGAGAAAGGCGCCTGGACTCGACAATAATGCGGCGCAAAACTGTTCATCATCGACGGCGACAAAGGGAACTCCCAAACAATTACGGTAAGTTGGACCGTAACGTAAGCTCGTAAGATCGTCTAACAGTCTAACTTTAGTATGTAGATAATTAAACTAACAGATACACACACAAAGCTAACATACATACTCTTACACTACATATTTTTTGTTTGTTTTTGTATCTTCTCACTAATAGTACCGCTGTAATTTTTTGCACCGCCTCTGAATGACCGTCAAAATTTAAAAATAATAATTTACAGCCCGATTAGCGAAGTCGCCTCATTTTAAATGCAGTCCCGTCATTCGCTTCAGTTTTGTACTGTTCTCATAGTCGTGTTTTTATTCCAATCATCATTTTAATCGACAGACGTCAGTAAAAATTTTCATATAATCCCGTCTTATATGAAAAACTGTAAAAACTGTAAAAATGACTCGACTTTAGTCAAGTTATTAAAAATGCCACAAGTGTAGTGATGTCATTAAAAATGACACGAAATGACATATCATTAAAAATAACAGGACTTTAATCACTTAATGATACGACTGTAATCACGACAATAACGATGCCACGACTGTACTCAAGCCATTAAATATGACACGACTGTAGTTATGCCATTAAAAATACTACGACTGTAGTCACGCCATTAAAAATTACGCGATTGTAGTCGCTTCATTAAAAATAAAACGACTATAATCGCGTCATTAAAAATGCCACGACTATAGTCAAGTCGTTGGAAATGAAACGACTGTATACATGTCATTATAAGTGCCACGATTGTAGTCAAGTCATTAAAAATTACACGACTGTAATCACGTCATTAAAAATGCCACGACTTTAGTGATGTTACTAAAAATGCCACGACTGTAGTCACGTCATTAAAAACTACACGACTGTAGCTACGTCATTAAAAATGACACGACTGTAGTTACGTCATTAAAAATGACACGACTGTAGTCACGTCATTAAAAAATGGCACGACGGTAATTACGTCATTAAAAATGCCACGACTGTATTCACGTCATTAAAAGTGGTGACACAACTTAGGTCACGCCTAATTTTTTTTTAAATTAAAAAATAAAAACAATGACAACTAATTCGAATACATTCCACACGATCATACATACGTCGTACATGCATCCTAAAAGTATACCTTATTTTGTTGCTTTTGGCATTTGACATTTTTTGTTGGTGAATTTTTTTACTTTAATTTTTTGTTTTGTTTGTGTGTTTTGGTGGGATGTGGTGTGGTGAGTAAAAGGGGTGTTGGTTATAATCGTTGGTAAAATTGCTAATAGTTATGTATGCGTACGAGTTTGGTTTGGAAAAGACTATCTCTTAACTCTCGTCAGGTAATGGGTTTTTCTTTAAGAGCGCCTCCCTTTTTTTGTTGTAAGTCCGCTAATTCCCTATCACGTTATGCACATACTAAGTAGAATCAAATGGAATTCAATTTAGCGAGTGCCACAACCGCTTGGGCAGGCGTAATCATTTGCGTAATAAAATTCCCATTGGTTTTCTAAGTTAAACGTCTGTCTGTGTGTAGGGACGGACAGAATCCTATAATTATTTATCATCATCACAAAAAACTCTTCACTTGATAGTAGGCAATGATTTGATAATGAAAATCGTTCTGGACGTTTACCTCTCGTGTAAAACTGCACTCAAAAATTGTAATCGTGCGGCCTCTGACATTTTGACTCGAAGAAAAACCGTCAGGAAATTCAAGAACCCTCAGTATTTTATGTCACAAAACCTTTTGGTATTTAAAAATTGTTCACAGGGTGCATAGTTCTTACATTTGTGTGCTGTCTTCTATTATGCGTTAGTGGCATATATTACAGTATTTAGTATTTCTACTACTACTAAATAGTATTTAGTACAATTAAGTACTTGTACTTTGTAGAACATAATTGAGACGCATTTTTGAGATATCAAATGAAATGAACTACATATTAATAAGAAAGAGCAAGTGCAGTTGGGTGTAATTTCCCGCTGGCTCCTCAGCCCCCAGAGTAAAGGTTTTGCCAGACTTATTTGAGGTTAAAAATCGACTTCTTTACTTTACTTGCTGTCCACCTTTTACCACAGATCAGATAATATAATATACAGATGACGCATGCCCATGCATTCATTTGAAGTTTTCCCAATTTGATTACTACGAATTATTAGTACATGACACTTTCGATAAAATCTGTGTTCCATTTCATTGATAACTACTTGAATGTAGATGTTATATGGAAACTTAATTTTAGTTTTGTGTATAGGACAAATTCAGTAATACATAAGTAGACAACAGATGGCCGTACGACACAAAAGCCAAATACTTGGTCTGGACTGGACTGTTTGCTGAAATTATCCAGTTCATCGCATTGCTTTTTCTTGCTACGAAACTTTCATGGCCATATCCATGGACCCTGCAAACAACATAATGTTGGGGAGTCCACGTTCGCAGTCGTAACAAATGCAATATAAGGATTTTTGCCCAATTCGGGCTGGATAACGTTACCCAGTTCGCACAGTTCGTTCTTTTAATGTTCCTGTACGGTTAAGGGGTTTCCGACTGGAGGGGCATGCCGAACATTGTATACTTGTTATCGGAATAGGAGTTAACACTGGAAACTGACCAGTTGTCCAAAGAGAGACATGATTTTGGATTTTGAACTTTAAGCCAACAATTTTTGTTTATTTTGTAATTTCTAATTTTTGTCATTGGAGCAAAATGCACATTTCATTCATAACTGCATCAATTTATACGCACAAGAACTATGTATGCATATTTTGCTTATATGATTAGCTAGCACAAGAGTGGAAAGAGATTCTGGGACTCTCACAACTCCTTACTTCTCACGCCACCAATTTGCTGCTGCTGCTTGATTTTTTTTGTCGTTTCTTAAGCTTAGATCATTCTGATATGAATCCTTGCCCGAACTTGTGATAAAATTAATGCACATGCCATGACAATATGTTATCTCCCTCCGCACCATAACTTCCAAACCACCATTGTCATTCATTTTTGGCAATTGCCTATTGCCAGCAACATCAACTTTAAAGAAGCTTTTTTAATAAGCAAGCTTCGGTCATCTTCTGATTCTTAAATGGATATCTGATCCACCTTTGAAAAGAAATGCCGAAAATTACTAAGATCGGAGAGGAATTAACTAGGTTTGCTTTCCAGACACCGAAAATTTGCATCAAAATACAGGCGTACAGATAGAAAACTATTGGCTGCTGATTCAAATTAATTCACAACAGACGGACGGACTGATTTCGCCTTCTGCAGAAGACGACAATCATTTCGATCATAAATTTCACACAAATTGAGCACGCAAACGTTTTTCGGCCAGATTCACGTTATTTTTGAAAAAAAAAAAACAATTTTTTTAATAAATTTGCACGCGTTTTATGCATTTGCCAATTGATTTCATCAACACAATGATAAATGACACATAAATGTCAAAAGTGACAGATTTCCAGCAATATGTCATGACAGCGGAGGCAGCTTCGTCGTTTGATTGAAAAACGCATCGCAATGGCATCGTATTTACGTTGGACCACAGCGCCCATGTGATTATAAGTCGTCTGGACACTTTGGACCTCACCAGCACCGTACTACAGGCAGTTTGAAAGAATGTACACAGTGACAGGAGGTCTTTTTTCCGGAACATCCGAAAACTTTTATGGAATTTTTCACAAGTGCTGTCGCCAGTTAGTTTCCCACCCCCACCACCACCCACACTCACACACACAAACATTTCTCATACAATGCCAATCATTTACGTCGTCGTTGTTGTTTGTTCTTTTATACATACACAGCTTCAGTGTTGTCATCTCCAACCTGTCAAATGTCACACACAAAAAATGAGAATTCTTGTCTAAAATACGAAAAACGAAACCCACCAAGATCCCAGACAAAAGCGAAACACAAAAAACGAAATGAGTGCGTGTAACCTCCAGACGCGGTTAAAGTGAAATTTCTTTTACGTTGTGGACGATATTACGATTGAATTAATAAAATATGGCATCCCAAAAGATCCTCAAAGGACTCACAAAAAACCCTCAATGTTCTCCCAAAAGACTACGAAAAGACCCCAAAAATACAACCCAGAAGACCCTTTAGAGAACCTGAAAAAAAAAACTTCTAAAAGACCACCAGAAGGACAACTCTACAACCCTCTTTAAATACCCCTGTAAAAACTCCCAAAATACCCTGAAAAGACTAGCAAAAGCCCACCACTCTCAAGCGACTCCCTAAAGATCTTCAAATGTCTCCCAAAAGACCACAAAAAGACCCCAAAAAAATCCTCAAAAGGACCCCAAAAACCCTCCCAAAATACTTGCAAAAGACCTCACAAAAAACCCATAAAACAGTCCCAAAGGATTCCTAAATACCCCCATCCGGTCCTGGCCTCCCGCAAAAAGTCTCTCCACCGGTCCCAATTTTGAGCTGATGTCATCCAGTATTGCATCCCTAAACGCTGGGCGTCCTGGTCTACGCCATCCTTCCAGCGTATACTTGGCCGGTCTCGCTTTCGTCTTCCAAAAGTCTCTCAATTACTCAAAAAAGACCCTCAAAATACTTCCAAAAAACCCTTAAAGACTCCCAAAGACCTCCCAAAACATTCCCAAGAGACGCGTCTATGAGCTATATATATGCTGCTGCATTCAATTACATCGACGCTGCTACGAATATGTACTTATATGTTTTATCATATACAACAACCGAATACAAAAAAAATGGTTATTTACACTTTTATTTATATTTGACGGCTAACTTCATTCGCTATATTCGTTGTTTCCGTCACACTGACGTAACTTAAGAAGTTTTACTTCAAAGAGAAAAGAAAGAAAAACAAACAAAAAAAACCTTTTAATTTCACTGTTTCTTAATTGACACAAAATTGTTGTAACAAAAATATAATTGACAAAAACCTATTGTGAATTATAATAAAAAATTATAAAATTAAATAAAATAAAGATATTGTTTATTGACTCTTTTGCAATAATCAATTGATAATGGGATTGTTGTAACAACAATTTTGCTTCAATTCTTCAATGTTGCTTAAGTAAATATTTATTGCAAACCAAAACCAACCAATTCACTTTTCCTTTAAAGTTATCATTGATAGTAACAACGACAGCAACAACAACCACAACAACAAGATTAAGAAAAACACCACCACCACAAATACCACCACCACTACCAGCTCCACCACCACCACCACTATCATCATCATCATCATCGTCATCAGAAATAATAACAACAAAAACAACTCAGTTAACTCAACCGCAGCAAACTTCAACTGCAATTGCAGCCACTCGAAGAAAGTCGCCACAATCAACAACAACAACAACAACGACAACATCCACAGAAACACCAAAACTCCTCCTGCCAAGCGTGGAAGAAAGTATTATTGTATTCAGCCTTGTCGTGCCTTGATTCATTATAACTCGTGTAGTGAAATTTTGGAAGAATCTTTTAAAACGTTACAATCTAAAATCGATCACCAAAGATTAACAATAATTATTGACAAGAACAACGTTGACAGATGGTAGCAGAAGCGAAACCCGCACCGATATAGCACGTGACCTTACACCACAATTACCAATATCTCACGATCCACTCACGGTCATCGCATCGAATTAAAGTGGTGTGGTTGTTGTCCTCACTACATCCAACACTCTGTTTGTGTGCGTGTCATTTTGTTTTGTCACACATTAGCAGTCTGTCTGTCTGACTGTATGCACGTATTTCTGTCTGACTGTCAGTCACATCCTGAATTTTGCTAAATAGCTTTACACCCAGCAACAGTTCTCAAGTTTCAAGCCAAAGAAAGGGAATTGTTGGTTGTTGTTAATGTCTTAACACAGAGAAATGTACGCGGAAAAGCATACAACAATCAGCCAACGTAGAAGAGAACCTGTCACAGCTGCTGTACTAACTGGAGGAGGAGGAGGTGGGTCTTCTGTTGCCGCATCATCTGGCAGCAGTGTTGCTACAGAAAATTCCAATACTACTGCTAATGGTGGTAGTATTATTGGTGGCAGTAGCAGCACTAGCTACAATCACACAAACCGGAATGGTAACACTGTCTTTGTCTGCCTAAAAAGTTCCAGTGTTACAATGAGCAACACTGTGTCATCGCCAGTGGTACCAACAGCAGCAACACCACCACCACCACAACAACTACCAATGTTGTCACACTTTATTGTAGGTGGCGGCAGCAGCGGTACTGGTGGTTGTAACAGTAGCGGCCATAATTACATTGCGAATGCGCGTCGTCCAAATTTAGTTAGTCGGGATTTGGAATTTCTCGCCCACAATACATTGCCCATAAGTCGAACAGCGTTGTCGTCGGCAGCCGTTGGTGGTGGTGGCAGTGGTGGTGCTATCAACAGTAGCAACATGAACCAACAACAACAACCACAACAGCAGCAGCAGCAGCAACAACAACAACAACAATTGACAATAACGACATCCTCGACAGTGAAAGCTTCTTCGTTAGTGGGAAACGTGCAGCAGCACCACCACCACCAGCAGTTTCATCATCATTCTCATCGAAACAGGTGTGCTAATTAATCAATCCAAACTATCCATCCATCCATTCATCCCAATCCTACATCACACCAATCACCAACCACCTATCTTAATCCCCGATCATCCTCGCTGACAGGTTTCCTAATAGACTAACGATTTTAATGTTCATGCGGTGGTCTTGGTGTGTATGCTTACGTTGTTAAAAGTTCAACGTGTGAGATGGCGGCGCTGCTGTTGATTGCAATTATTCAGCAATGTTTTTTAAGCTGAATGCTGAATTAGGTGTAACCCGGTATCACATTAGAGGCAAATGATTGAAATTACGAGAGCTCGTTATACGAAGAACGGGGCCTTAGTTTGCAAATATTAGTCAATATAAGGTCAATTGTCTTACATTTAAATATTTCACAATTTAAACTCTGAAAGTGTTGCTAGTGTCTCTGTTAAAAGCTTCAAGTATGGTTTGTGTCACTTTTAAAAGCACCCAAGGTGGTTTGTGTCTCTGTTAAACCCATTATGGTGTGTCTCTTTTAAAAGCACCCTATACGGTTTGTGTCTCTGTTAAAATATCCCATTGTGTTTTGTGTCTCTGTTAAAAGTTCCCATTCTCCTATGTCTCTTTTGAAAGCACCAATTATGGTTTGTGTTTCTGTTTTAAGCTCACAATATGGTTTGTCTCTTTGCACTTTGCAGAAAACGTGATATTACGTAAGAAGGAGACTGATACAGTAGTGACTTTCTAATAAGTATTTAGTAATTTGGAAAGTATTAAGGTTTATGTCTCAATTTGGTTCATTTAGACCAAACTTTGCAGAAAAAGTGATATTACGTAAGAAGGAGACTGATACAGTAGTGGCTTTCTAAATAGTTTTTAGTAATTTGTAAAGTATAATGGTTTATGTCTCACTTTGGTTCATTTATACCAAACTTTGCAGAAAACGTGATATTACGTAAGAAGGAGACTGATACAGTAGTGGCTTTCTAATTAGTATTTAGTAATTTGTCAAGTATTAAGGTTTATGTCTCACTTTGGTTCATTTAGACCAAACTTTGCACAAAAAGTGATATTACGTAAGAAGGAGACTGATACAGTAGTGGCTTTCTAATTAGTTTTTAGTAATTTGTAAAGTATAATGGTTTATGCCTCACGTTGGTTCATTTATACCAAACTTTGCAGAAAACGTGATATTAAGTTAGAAGGAGACTGATACAGTAGTGGGGCTTTCTAATTAGTATTTAGTAATTTGTAAAGTATAATGGTTTATGTCTCACTTTGGTTCATTTAGACCAAACTTTGCAGAAAACGTGATATTACGTAAGAAGGAGACTGATACAGTAGTGGCTTTCTAATTAGTTTTTAGTAATTTGTAAAGTATTAAGGTTTATGTCTCACTTTGGTTCATTTAGACCAAACTTTGCAGAAAACGTGATATTACGTAAGAAGGAGACTGATACAGTAGTGGCTTTCTAATTAGTTTTTAGTAATTTGTCAAGTATTAAGGTTTATGTCTCACTTTGGTTCATTTAGACCAAACTTTGCAGAAAAAGTGATATAACGTAAGAAGGAGACTGATACAGTAGTGGCTTTCTAATTAGTTTTTAGTAATTTGTAAAGTATAATGGTTTATGCCTCACGTTGGTTCATTTATACCAAACTTTGCAGAAAACGTGATATTACGTTAGAAGGAGACTGATACAGTAGTGGGGCTTTCTAATTAGTATTTAGTAATTTGTAAAGTATAATGGTTTATGTCTCACTTTGGTTCATTTAGACCAAACTTTGCAGAAAACGCGATATTACGTAAGAAGGAGACTGATACAGTAGTGGCTTTCTAATTAGTTTTTAGTAATTTGTAAAGTATAATGGTTTATGTCTCACTTTGGTTCATTTATACCAAACTTTGTAGAAAACGTGATATTACGTAAGAAGGAGACTGATACAGTAGTGGCTTTCTAATTAGTATTTAGTAATTTGTACAGTATTAAGGTTTATGTCTCACTTTGGTTCATTTAGACCAAACTTTGCAGAAAACGTGATATTACGTAAGAAGGAGACTGATACCGCAAGTCACAATGACCTGTTAGAAAGCTCACCAGCTTTCTAATGCTATGCCCATTTAGATTAAGGATTTCCTTGAAGGAAAAGGGCCTGATTAACTGTTTGGATTGCGTAAGCCCCGAGACGAATTCCTAGTGGGCCAGACGGAGTTTGTGTTCCTTACAATTTATCAGTGCTCTGGTGGCAACCCAGTTGATACCACAGTAGGGTTCAGGTCCTATGAACGCAGATTCCGAGCCAGCCCTAGCTAGTTCGTCTGCCGATTCGTTGGCTGCAATTCACTGATGACCACGGACCCAACCGAGTTTAACTCTGTTGTCTCTGGCAAGAGATTGCATCGTAACTGGACAAAATTGCTTGACTCATTCTCATTGGTATCGAGACTTTGATGTTGGGTCCAAAGACACCAGCTCCAACTCCAGCTTCTAGTGCTGTCGTAGAACAGGTGCGCATAGCACCCGTTATACCTAGACAGGCAATCCCTTGTAGCTTCTGAAGCTTACTTGCCATTGTCCGTTCAAGAACTATCGGCCACCAAACGATGGCCGGGTACGTGATAATAGGTCTCACCATCATAGTATACATCCAATGTAATATTTTCGGATTTAGGACCCAAGATCTGCCGTAGGGTCGTCCAGTGTCGTAGTGGCACGTTCCCAAATCGACCAGTCGTCTTTTCGTGAAAGGCACTAGAACCGTTTTGCAAGGATTGATGGACAGTCCTTCACTGCTGCACCATTCTAAGACGTGTAGTAAATCCCCTTTGCATGACACAAGTGATAGTGCTTACTACCAATAAAAATCGCCAAGTCGTCCGGCGATGTAGCCTGATTTGTATAGATCGACTAGAAGATTGTCTTTGACGAGTGACCATAGAAGTGGCGAGAGGAACTATTCTTGCGGACAGCCCTTAGCCCTGCAGTCACCGACAAAGACACTCCCCCTGAGGAGGAAGTGCTGACTCGAATTTCAAGCATGGCCCTTATCCATTGGGTGGTCAATAATACCCGGTAGGATGAGATCGATTGCCTTCTGTAGAAGCGCTTGAAAGATACCATCATCGCAGGGAGTTTTAAAAGAGCATACTGCCCATTTAACCATATCCTGTCAATCAGCAGGGCCACCAGGTCTTTCGTTATGAATTCTGGAATAGGAAGAAAGTTGATGTACGTGCCGATCAAGCAGGCCGTCCTTGGTACTGGATCCCCGCATTTACAGATCAACTTACTTCTCCTGTTCAGTAGACCCTTTATCTGTCCGCTTATAACACAAGGCTCTTGGATGATGGCTCTTTTATATTCTGCGTGAGACGCGTGTCGCGTGTGATGAGTTGAAATGTTTGTTTTTTCGACTTCTTTGACGTACTTTTTAACCACCTTCTACACGACCTAGACAGCTGAAATTTTGTGAGTATCTAAGTCCTAAAAAGCATTTTTTATATTCCGCGTGAAACGCTTGTTGCGTGTCGTGTAGACGGCCTAGGACTGCTTGGTGGTGCTTGCTGTAGAGTCCTACTGGTAAATGATATGTTTCAAGATTCCGGACGAATGTGCTGCCAGGGTCTGCTTTGCAACCGCCCAGGTACTCATCTCTGAAGGAACCGCGATCATTGATACTAGATCTCACCAAAATAGCATTTGGTACCACGGGAGTTGTCTGTGTCCAACGGACCCGGTATGACCGTGAGGTTAACCGAGTCTGGGGACAACTATGACTGCGGATCCAGTTCGTTCTTGGGATGTAACGTGGGGGCTGAGGTTTACTCTCGAAAGAGGGGAATGCCTGACGGGAATAGTTATGCGTAGCTTAATGGCGAAAGCTGGGTAAGCTCGTGTTCGTCCCACTCCAATGATGATGTACCAGTATATGTATTCCTTCCTTAGCAATTTTCTTTCGATTTCCAAATATTTTTTAGAGATCACTTTGTTGAAAATGCTGCTAACACTCCACATTCTCCTCCTGTCCGATCACATTTTTCATCTTATGTGTATTAACTATTTATTAGTCACATTCACATTCACATATATTGTATATAAAGAAGATATATACAGGGTCATCCATTTTGTGGTTTCAAAAGTAAACGAAAATAAAAGCGGTGTGTGGCCGCAATTTGCCGGCTCTTATCTCAAATGAGGATGGCTCATTTTCATTTGTATAGACAGTACTACTGCGGGGTGGTTGCGCTAGAACTTCGAGAAGATCAGAGCCAAGGCGCTTTTGAAAGAAGGATCATTCCCCAAACCACAGACGTCCGTGCGTTCTTTCCGCAGAGTTTGGAGCTAGCTACCTGATTCATGAAGGATCACCCATGACAGAGACTGCTTTGCCATGGGAAGACTGTTTGAAACCGAAGGTCCCCCCAGGTATTCGGAGTCCGGTGAGCGTATGTTAGATTTCATTCATTTTGTAATAACGCATTTTTTTTCGATGCCTAAACGATCAATTTTCGTAATGGTCAGGCAATAGACTAAGTATTTAGAATGACAACTGCAATGACAGCAGAGATATGTTTGACATATCTGGTAAACAACGAAATGGATGACCCTAATGTATAATATATAAACATTATATAAATATTTATATTTTTTAAATCTTTGCTTTCTCTGACATTTATTTTTTTTTTTTTGCTTTCTTTTTCTTTTTCTTCTTTTTTGGATGGCGTGGGGTTTGCGGTGCAGGAGTTCTTCACACCAGAATAGCAATAGTAGCGGAAGCAGCAACAACAACAAATTGTCGGCCTTGGGCGGCTACAGCAGCAGTAGCAATACAAAAAGTTTAGTGCGCCAACGCAAGTTCAACACAATTACATCCAATCAATGTCATACAACAGCACCATCAGCATCCGCGACAGCATCAGCATCAGCATCATTAACAGCAACAGGGCGAAGCAACAACAAATCATCACCATCATCGACGTCATCTTCGGCTATCAGCAGCAACAGTAGCAGCGCTGCTAATACATCGCATCAATACCACAACACAACATCGTCTTCGTCATCGTCATATTCATCGAAATTAACCGAAGAAACAAGACGCGGAGGAGCAACATCAACAAAAAAACAGCAGCAGTTGGAAAACCGCTTGAATGCAACTGCAGAGACAGTAATTAGAGGAGGAGCAGCAGGAGCAGGAGCTTCAGCCACGGGGAATCTACTGAGAAGAGTCTTACTTGAGTTCTCGTCGACCCTGTCAATTGGCCAGGGTAGCAATAATATTAACAACAATAATAACATTGACGAGACAAACAACTCAATAAACAACAACAACGACAACAAAAATACAAATACTGGTAGTAGTAGTGGTAGTAGTAACAGTATTAGTAGTGGTAGTGGTAATATAACGACTGCTACCCCAATCTCCTCCACCACTACCAGTACAACAAACACCGCCGCCGCCTCCCTCATAACAATTGGCACCAAATACCGAAACCGTAACTCAATCAAAAACGCCACATTAAACAGCAATAGCATTACATTACAAAGTAGTATTAGTAGTGGTAGTGGTGGTGGCGGTGGTGTTGTTGGTAGTGGTGGAGAGGGCAGTGTGACAGCAGCCGACGATGCAAATTCATCGTTACCCGTTGAAGTAGCGATTGCACACGAAGCTGCAGAAGAGGGTGACGATTCGATTGTAACAGCAACGACAGCCGCCACCACCACCACCATCACAAGTACCCCAACAAAGCAGCGGTGGTCGACCTCTTCGATTGCGAACATCCTAACCAATAATAATAATTTTGCTCTACCAGCGTCCACTTCCTACCCTACTACCATCCACACAATAAGCAAAAGCAATAATACGTCACCTGTGAAGCATCAAAGTAGCAACAACCATCATCATTTTCGACAAAATTCGGTGCCATCATCATCATCCAGCTCATTGTCAGCAACAGCAACAGCAGCCGCCACAGCCAAAGCAGCTTTTAAAAGTTCTTCTTCGGCGGACACTTCCAATCAGAATCAGTTGAGCTTTGTCGCACGCAATCAGCAGCAACA
Organism: Nephrocerus scutellatus; assembly: GCA_947095585.1. NCBI lineage: Eukaryota > Metazoa > Arthropoda > Insecta > Diptera > Pipunculidae > Nephrocerus > Nephrocerus scutellatus. Next base: position 4,607,886 of record OX352766.1, read on the forward strand.
AAGGAATTTCGCCGCAGACCATCATCATCACAACTTTCAATCCTCCTCCGCCGCCCAAAACAGCAGCATCTCGCGTTACTCAATTAAGAGGAATATTTTGAGGAGGGCTCATTTCTTCCAGCCATTGCATCAGGCAGCCGCAACGACGACACCACTCGATTCGACGGAAGGGCATAAAAAATTTGATGTCTTAAAGAAGATGCCAAAGGCTAAGCAGCAATCGTCAACTGCAATAACTGCAACAACCATGCTGGACAAATCAAAAGAGGAATTTGTGGGGACAGAGGAGCGTCAACAACAACAACAACAACAACAGCAACAGGAGGTAGATAAGATGGAGTCATCATCATCTGTGGCAGGCGACTCGTCGAAGCCATTCAGTGGTGGAATAAATAAAAGCGGCGACTCTCCTGTGTTATCATTGACGTCTTCAAATGGGCAGCAGCAGGCACAACAGGAGGAGCAGCTACAACAGGGGGAACAGCCACAACAGGAGCAGCAACCACAAGAGTCAAACGAAAAAATGACCACAACGACGGCGGCTACAAAAGTGGAGGAGGATAGCAGTAGTGTCACCACATCCGCTACTACCACCAAGCCAGCTGCCTCCACAACCGCGACGACAACAACCAGCACCACCACAACTACCACTTGCACAGCTCTGCAGAAATTTTGCCCAAATATGCGCTTCTTTCGGAAGAGCGTCGACAATAATCTTCTCCAGGCGTCCAAAACGAATACCAACTACTTGGATTCGGCTGACATTGAAACGGAATTTCCACGCGATTACGATGATAACATTGAGATATTGTCACGCGAAGCGGAACACCTTGAGGAACAATTTCACAAAGTTGCTGGCGAATCGACGGTTCACTATGGTGCATTGTCATCGGCTGTCGTCAGTGGCGTTGTCAGTGGATTGTTGGGTGAAATTGGCATCATGGATGAGGATGATGAAGCGAATCGTGATGCTGCTGCCCGAATAACGACGACGACGACAACAATGGCAACAAATGCGAGCAGCGGCGGCGTCGGTACAACCACAATTATGACGACAACTAGACGTGCTAACCATCATCATCATCATCATCATCATGATGGCAAGAAAGTTGGTTTTGTAAAGATTCTCGAACAAACCGTTAGTGGCAGTGGAACAATCACCAGCACCAAGAGCACAACCAGCAACGCAATCACCATCGTCGGCGGTGAACAGGAAGGAGCCGGAGAAGTAGAAGGTGAAGAAGGTGTCTTGCTTGGTGGTGTGACGGCGGCTGGTGGTGGTGTATTAGAAGGTGTCGGTGCTGGTGGTGCAGCAGCAGCGGCCGCCGTAGCAATCGCCAATGCCGCCACAGTCGCTGCTGCTGCTGCGGCTGGCCATAATCGTCAACAACAGCTGTTGCTGTTGAAGGAGGCAGCATCAGCCGCTTCAGTGACAGCATCTGCATCTGCACATCAGAAACCACAGATTCTAATCAGTACCACCATTAGTCCGGATCAATTGCAACAACAACAGCAAGTGCAGATAATTGTCGCCGAAGATGAGGACGAACCGATTGGGATGTCGCCGTGCGGTCGATTCTTTAAGTATGACAAGGAAGTCGGCCGTGGCTCCTTTAAGACTGTATTTCGTGGCTTAGACACACAGACGGGTGTTGCTGTGGCATGGTGTGAGCTATTGGTGAGTATTTTTCCAAAATATTCCATAACATAATTAACTGTGTCATTATTCCTTCTTCTTCAGGATAAAAAAGTTAACAAGGCTGAACGCATACGTTTTCGCGAGGAAGCTGAAATGCTGAAAAAACTACAGCACCCGAATATCGTGCGTTTCTACAATTACTGGGAGTCCAATGTGGGCAAACGAAAAAATATTGTTCTAGTCACCGAACTGATGCTTTCGGGAACACTCAAAGCGTAAGTCTTCTGTACAGTGTTGTGCGTCCGCTTATCAGGCGGAGAAGAGAACTTGACGGCATAATTTAATTTAGACCTTTAAGTGTAAAATGTTTATTTAACTTTGAACTCTAGACAAGCCCGCTGTCATCAGCTTAGCTTTGTCTGGCTTTAGAGTGTCGATCTTAGTTTATTTTATTCTTATTTTCTACTCTAGACAAGCCCGGTGTATTCAGCGTGGCTTCGACTTGCTTTAGAGTGTCGATCTTAGTTTAATTTCTTCTTATTTTCTACTCTAGAAAAGCCCGGTGTATTCAGCGTGGCTTCGACTTGCTTTAGAGTGTCGATCTTAGTTTAATTTCTTCTTATTTTCTACTCTAGACAAGCCCGCAGTATTCTCCTGATCTTCCATTTCTGAAGATGAATGGAGAAGTACGTCTTCGTTGGGGAATTGTCCGAAGGGTGAGTCCGCCGTCTCCATATCGATCGGATCGGTCACAGAGATTGACGACTGTGACAGGGATACCGAAGTTTTTGGAATGCCTTCCATCAAAGAGATCGTGGCAGATGCTCCAGGGTTGGGAATTAGGAGCTCATAGTCTGAGGGATGGGGGAGAAGTTTACCTGCCTATAGCGCATTCTTCTTGTAGACTCGAATTGTGATGTGATCCCATCCAAATCTTAGCACGCCTTTGGACTCAGCCAGAAGAGAAAGGGGTTTCTGGTTGATCACAACAATCGCGGCTCTGTAGGAACCTCTTTGCTCCTTCAACTTGGCGACTTTCCAGTCGTGGGTCAGAAATGTGGGATTACTAATTTGGAGAACTTGGGTCTCTCATCCGCAGTGGAGGGTACATTTGAGATCCAGGTTCCGGGCTCTTGGTCGGCTTGGAATATCCTCACTCGCATCCACCTCGAGGTTAGCGCCCGGCTAAACCTCTCCTAGACTGCTAATGGCCTGTTTATAGAGATTGCGAGATTTCAAGTCATCACACGCGATTATCTTAATACGGCCTTGAAGCCAGCAGCCTTCGCGAGTGATAGGAGGTGGTTCTGTTGTTAATTGATATCATGTCTTTTCACGTTTCGTACTCACATGACAAAAATGTCCTATACTGCTGCCAAAATGGTTTGTGTCTTTGTTTGTGATGAGATTTCGATTTCTGCTAAAATTTTTGAACCCACTATATTTAGTTTGAGTTTGAGAATTTAGTGACATAGCCAATTAGAGGATGTGTTCCATTTAATTACTTTAGAGGGTAATGCATGAAAAGTAACTTTTAGATTTCAAAAGAAAATTTAGTTACACACATAACCAAGAGCAAATGCTGTTGCATGTAACTAGAAGTACTTGTGTGTGTGTTTTTGGAATATGGTATACAGTAATAATTATTTCGCCACTTTAATTGTTTTCTCTATATATTCAGATTTTTAATTTTACTCTCTCACTCTCCGGTTCTCCTTTACACACAGATACCTTCGACGGTTCAAGAAAATCAATCCGAAAGTTTTGAAATCGTGGTGCCGTCAAATCCTGAAGGGCCTACACTTTTTGCATTCTCGTTCACCGCCAATAATACATCGTGATTTAAAATGTGATAATATATTTATAACCGGTACAACCGGTAGTGTGAAAATCGGTGATCTCGGCTTGGCGACATTGAAGAATCGAAGTTTTGCCAAGTCGGTGATTGGCACGCCCGAATTTATGGCGCCCGAAATGTACGAGGAGCACTACGACGAGGCGGTCGATGTGTACGCCTTTGGCATGTGCATGTTGGAGATGGCCATATCCGAGTATCCATACAATGAGTGCTCGGGACCAGCTCAAATCTACAAGAAGGTAATATGCGGCATCAAGCCGGCCAGTTTTGACAAAGTGGAAAATCCCAAGGTACGTGACATCATCGAACGATGCATCCAATTGAAGAAGGAGGATCGTCCGTCATGCAAGGATCTGCTGAATTCGGAGTTTTTCGGTGAAGATATTGGCATTCGATTGGAGCCCACCACCCGTGAATCCTTCATCAATAATCCCGATGATAATATCATTGAGTTTCGTATGCGCCTGCTGGATCCGAAGAAGCGCTCGTACAAACACAAAGAGAACGAGGCGATACAATTTGAGTTCGATGTGAAGAACGATGACTTTGAGAGTGTCCGCCTGGACATGTGCAAGGCGGGCATTATTAGCGAAGAGGATTCACGAGCCGTTGTTAAATTGCTAAAAGTTCAAGTTGTCTCGCTGCTGAAGGAGCGCAAGCAACGTCTTATGCAAATGCAGCTGCAGAATGAAAAGTCACGCTTGGAGAAGTTGGCACTGCAGGCACAACGGGAAATCTTCAAATTGAGTGAAGCGCTGCCAGAGAATATCCAAGAGGAGGAGGACGATGAAGATGATTATGAAGAGGAGGATGAATATGTGGAAGAACTTCGTCGATTACGACAGCAATATCCTAAGGTGCGTTTCGAAGGAGTGGTAATGAGTGCCGAAGAAGAAGCAGCGTCTGCCGCCGCAACAAAAACTACAACAACAGAAGAACCAGAAGTGCCAGTGGAATCCGGTTTGTCACCAGCAGCTGGATTAACTGTTGTTGCGGTAGCAGCAGCAGCAGCGACTGCTGACGCTGGTGTGGCAATGGTAACTGCTGGAGTCGGTGTTATTGTTGGTAGTGGTGGTGGCGGTGGTGCTGCAGCAGAGTCAGTGCCGCCTGAGGTCGTAGCTAAAGACAAAGAGGACCAGCAGGCTCAGAAATCGGAACAGCTAATAGCCGATCAGCCGCCACAGAAACAGTTGCAGATAATTGCTGCTGGAGAACCATCTGCAGCTGAAAAGCAATTGATATCGGCGGAACAACAGCAAATACAACAGAATCCACAACAGCTGCAGCAAGAGCAAACAACTCAGCAAAGACAGCAACAGCAGATCTATCAGCAACAGCAACAACAAATACAACAGCGACCTCAACAAATACAACAAAATATTCCGATGCAACAGCAGCCACAGCAAGCAATTCAAATGCAGCAACAGATGCCAATTCAACATCATATGCAGCAGGAGCACCAGCAACAACAACAAGGTCTGCACCAACGACAACAACAGCAACAGCAACAACAGGACCAACAAATACTGCAACAGCAACAGGTCTCAATGTCGCAACCACAACAACAATTGCAGCAACAGCCTCCACAGCAGCAACAGCAACAACACCACCAACAACAACAACAACAGCAAGGGCTGCAACAACAAGACCAACAGCTGCTGCAGCAGCAACATGTCTCAGTGTCACAACAACAGCAACAACTGCATCAACAGTCTTCACAGCAGCAACAACAACAAGGTCTGCACCAACAACAAGGGCTGCAACAACAACAACAGCAGCAACAGGACCAACAAATTCTGCAACAGCAACACGTCTCATTGTCGCAACAACAACAACAATTTCAGCAGCAGCAGTCCTCACAGCAGCAACCACAACAAGGGATGCAGCAAACGCAACAACAACAGCAAATTTTGCAACAACAGCAACAAGAGCAACAGCTATTGCAACAGCAAAAGCAACAGCAGGAACAAATACAGCAACAGCAACACGTCTCAGTATTGCAACAACAACAATTACAGCAGCAACAACAACATGAGCAACAGCTATTGCAACAACAACTGCAGCAACAGTCCACACAGCAGCAACCACAACAAGGGATGCAACAACAGCAAATTTTGCAGCAACAGCAGCAAGAGCAACAGCTATTGCAACAACAGAAGGAACAAATACTGCAACAGCAACACGTCGCAATGTTGCAACATCAACATCAACTCCAGCAACAACAGCAACAGGACCAACAATTACTGCAACAACAACAATTACAGCAGCAGCAGAAATATTATATCCAACAACCACCATCGCTACAGCATCAGGTTAGTTATACTGCACAATCTGTTGCTCAGTCATCCATGCAGCAGCAACAACAACCACAGCAACAACAACAACAACAACAACAACTGCAAAAACAGCTATCAATTCAGACGAACACTACAACAAATGCTGTGTATGATCAACAGCATCAGCATCAACAACAGCAGTCAAACCAAGTTCCTAATTATTCTAATCAGCCACAACAGCAACAACATACACAAATGCCACAATCACATTTAACAACTGCAGCGCCATTGTTAGTGCATCAGGAGCAACAGCAAGTTCTTCAACAACAGCAAGTCCAGCAACAACAACAGGTGCAGCAACAACAGCAAGTCCAGCAACAACAACAGGTTCAGCAACAACAACATGCCCAGCAACAACAACATGCCCAGCAACAACAACAGGTTCCACAACAACAGCAAGTCCAGCAACAACAGCAAGGCCAGCAACAACAACATGTTCAGCAACAACAGCAAGTCCAGCAACAACAGCAAGGCCAGCAGCAAAAACAGGTTCAGCAACAACAGCAAGTCCAGCAACACCTATCCCAGCAACAACAACAGGTTCAGCAACAACAGGTTCAGCAACAGCAGGCCCAACAACAACAAGCACAGCAACAACAGCAGCAGTTACATTATCAGCAACAGATGGAGCAACAACAACTTCGACAATTGCAACAGCAACAGTCGATAGGAACAGCCGTCGCCGCCTCCGCCACTACAATACAATCACCGCCAATACAATTGCCTGATGTACAACATGTAAAATTGCAACTAGATACGCAACAGCAAAAGCAACATAATCAATTGTCACCGTCGACCGTCGATGTCTTAATTCCGCCCAATCAACAGCAACAGCAGCAACAACTGCAACAGCAAACACAGGAACAGCAAAACCAACGCCAAGAGCAATTGCAACATCAACAATACCAACAAGTGCACCAACAACAGCAGCAACTGCAGCAGCAACAAAGTCAACAACAAAAACAGGATCAACCACTGCTACAACAACAACAACACAAGCAACAACAAGAGCAATTACTGCAACAACTCGTACAACAACAATTACAACATCAGAAGAATCAACAAGAGCAAGAAAAACAATTGCTACAACAACAACAGATGCTTAGACAACAGCAGCAGCAGCAACCATTGCCACAACAACAACAGCCGCAACAACAACAAAAGCCACAACTACAACAACCAGAACAACATCAGCTGCAGGAGTCTCCGCAGCAGCAGCAGCAACAACAACAACAACAACAGCCTATAAATACCCAGTCGCAACAGCAAAAGCCTTCCGCATCACAACCGCTTTCTCCGCAGCTTCAGCCGCAGCAGCAACAGCAGGTTGTCCAAAACCACCAACCACCACAACAGCAACAACCACAGCAACAGCAATTGTCAAAACAACAACAACAACTTCCTGGCACAACTTCCCCTGGCACTGCTAGAGGTATTGCTGCAGCAGCGCCACCACCAAATTCACCCGGCGACTCCGTTGCGGATCAAGATTCAAAGCAAAAACCAATGAAGACGAAAACGCGACGCCCAAATCGCACCGCCAACGATCGCATACCAAAACTGAGTGTGACAAACATCGAAAATGGCACCGTCGTCGACTGTCACATGGAGAACAAACCGAAAACGATAACCTTTAAGTTTGACATAACCGATGTCAATCCAGTAGATGTCGCCAACAAATTGGTAAGTTTTCTTTTTTGGCATTTTCTGTCGCTCAAATTTATGCTCAATTTTTTCTTCAACACCAGATATTACAGGATCTTCTGTCTCAACATCAAAGTGCCGTCTTTGTCGATATGATCAAGGATATTGTTCGACATGTCAAACAAAATCCTGGCCAGATTCCTGTTCCCACACATCGACGAAACATCGAAAAGGTGAGTTCCACTTTCCCAACATTTATAAAATGCAATCCAAATGACTATTGTGAATATTGTTATTCATCGTTGATGTGCGCATGTCAGCATCAGCATCATCCACATCATCGTCGTCATGTTGTCGCCCTGTTGACGGTGTTGCCATATATTTAGAATAAGAATCACAAATCTGCAGTGTTGCAAATGTTTTCTATTTTATGCTGCCTTATAAACTCAACGTCTAATTTTTAATTAAGAGATAAAATGAACAACAACAACAAAAAGAAACTCTGTGGATAGTATGATTCCAAAAAGTTGCACTTATAAGAGCATGCTTTGCTGGACGATTGAAAAGTCAAAATTTAGATTTTGGTTATCATCATTTCTATATTTTCAAATGGGACTTAAATTCTTATCTTATGTCATTTATTTTGGTGAGTTTCAAGCGACCATTTAGCTGACTGAGATAATTTGATTTGCACTTATAAGTGCTGGTCGGTCGATTGAAAAGCCAAAATCCAGATTTTGTTATCATCACATCTATATTTTCAAATGGAACTTAAATTCTAATCTGATGTCATGCATTTTGGTGAGTTTCAAGCGACCATTTAGCTGACTGAGATAAATTGCTTTGCACTTATAAGTGCTTGTCGGTGGATTGAAAAGCCAAAATTCAGATTTTGTTTATCATCATTTCTATGTATAGCCAATTTTTAAGTTGGCAGCAATTTTCTTCTAATATTTTTAATAAATAAAAGTTAAATTCAAATGCAACTTAAATCTCTCATTAAAATCATAATATATGTTACAATTACAATTAAAAATACAAATACAATTACAACTACAATTACAAAAAAATAGGTACGACATGCGTCTTTAACACGCCAGCGGCCACTGTTCAGATCTCATCAAAGACATCGCTCTGTAAGTTTTAAAATTCAAATAAAAAATAAAGTAAAAAATTTTAGTTAAAAATAAACGAATGCAATATGTAGCTTTGGTTGTCGTCGTCGATGTTTTTGAATTTGATTTGAGTATTTTTTTTGTTTTTTTTTTTGTTTTTTTTAATATTTTGGCTTTGTATTTTAATATAAATAACTATAAAGTATTATTAAGTATTTATTTTTGCACATTGTGAATGCGTACAGCAATTTAAGTTTATTTTTTTAATTAGGTATGTATTTGTTGTTTTCTTTCCTTTTTTCCTTTTGGTTTTGTTGTTCTTTGCTAAAAGTTATTGTTTCATTTGCCAGAAGTAGCTTTATTCCCAAGTAGTAACTAAGTAAGTAAATTATCGATTGTAATTGTAGGTAGCCATCTTTTTTTTCTTAAGTTATAATTTGAAGAAAAAAAACCACTGTCGTCCCTGGACTGACTCGATCGAGTTGATTGGTAGCTCTTTTCATTTGTACTTTTCGAACTCGAAAGAAGAACCACTGTTTGGCAGCTTCAAAGTGCCAGGATTTTTGTGATTTTGGCAGTGAACAGTTTGGCAATGGAACGAAAATGCACATCAACAAGTAATCGCCTAGAACTCGCACCAGTTGTTCTATGGAATTCTTGATAAGCTGGAAAGAGCTTCAATATTCAAAGTGGAACCCTAAAAGTCATCTCATTAAATGGACAAGATTCCTCACTAGGAACTATCGGAGACAAATGTTTTTTTTAGACTTCTTGTCTCGCTTTGTCAGTTGACATTGACAGTTTCAATTGCCGCGATGACAGTTGACACAATAACAACATTCTCTTACATATAAACTTGATTGTGTGTTTGTATGTAATAGCGCCACACCCAAACCACTGGACGTATCGAATCCACATTCACACCATATGTTCGTTTGGTGCTCCGATAAGTTCATGTTTTTTTTTTTGACCGGGTAGATGGCGTTGGAGTAGAGATATATGTTTCGTTTTACACAAACAGTGCTGTGAAGCAATTTTTTTCGTATATCTTGACTAGAGGCTATAGGGGATGTAAAATGCGGTAAAAGGATGGTGAAGGTTCATGTGTGCTGGAAGCGAAGCGCTCGGGAACAGCTAGTCATCATCTTCACCATATTTGGCTTTACAACGGTAGTCTGGTCCTGGCCTCCCGAAAAAAGTCTCTCTACCTGTCCCGATTTTGAGCCGATGTCATCCAGTTTTGCATCCCTAAACTCTGGACGCCATCCTTCCAGCGTAGGCTTGGCCGGCCTCGCTGTCGTGTTCCATAAACCCTATCGCAAAGGACTTTCCGAAAAGGATCCTCATACGAGCTAGGTGTTCTGCCCACCGGAGCCTACCAAGCTTAAAACTCTTCACGACGTCAACATCGCGGTAGCGCTCGTAGATCTCATCATTGTAGAGTCTCCGGAATCCTTTCCTTTCTCACAAACGGGGCCAACAATTCTCCGTAAGACTTTTCTCTCGAACTAAGAGGACATTATGCTTTTTGCTAAGCATCAGATCCATATCTAAGTACTAGTGGTATGACCATTGTCTTATACACCAGCAGCTTGGATGGTTAAGTTCCTGGATTTGAAGAGTAGGTTTGGTTGGCTTTAAGCAACCGTGCGCGGTTCCATGCTATTATCGGCTGCTACAGTTGACGCGAGATAGGTAAAGACGGTCTTAAAACTCGCGCTCTACTATTTGAATTGAGGGACCAATATTGGATCTTCTACTCGCAGATATGGGCACTATGTACTTTGTTTTTCTCTCATACATGTGCAGTCCCAGATTTCGTGCCCCCCACTCGATCTGGATGAAAGCTTCCTGTACTGTCCTTTGGTTTCTACCAACGATGTCAATATCGTCTGCGAAAGCCACTATCTGAATGGACTTACATCGTTACATCGGAGTCTCGGAGCACTTTTTCCAACGCCAGGTTGAAGAGGACGCAGGCTAGTCCACCCCCTTGTTGGAGCCCGTTATAGATGTCGAATGGACTTGATAGTGATCCGGGCTTGATAGTGGCATTGGTCATGGTCAACCTACATGGTAGTGTCAGTTTATTTACGTCATAACGCGGACTCTTTGGTAGAACTCATCGCTCTCTGTACTCCTCTAGTTTACGGACGAGATTCTTCTCCCAGGCTGCTTTCTTTCGCCTGTGAACTGTTTTTTCTACTGAGCCCTTTATATTAATCTTCGCGTGCCCGCGTCCAATGAGATTGTTGCATTGCTCGGTACGCAACGTTCCCACGTTCAGTCGCTAGCTTACATTCGATCTCTACGACTACTGCTACTAAGATGGAGTCAGCAGTACTAGTAACAGTATTTTTAAGGCGTGTCTATTTCTCTTCTACGCCTGACATCTCAGCCCCATGACTTACTCTCCCTGCATTTAGGGCGAGTCCTATCGCTTGACCGTAGTTGTTTCTGGTCGCTTCATTGGGAAGGGCAGCCGTGTTGACTCGAATCTGATTTGCGGATGCAGTCTTTCGTGATATGCAATCCGCGCTCGGAGCACCATACCATACCAACAAGATAGTGGTACCGGGTCGACGTTGGCACCTCGGTACCTTCGGTTCGGTTTTCTGGCGGCGTCTGCTGGTTGCGAGTGGCTCCATCAGGAGATTCCCAGGTGGCTTTGTGGATATTTTTACGCGCAAACCTTGTACTCGCAAGGACCAAATTATTGCTTGCTGCCAACTCTATGACTCGTTGTCAATTGTCATTAGTGTTCTCGTGTAAGCTATGGGTGCCAACGTACTGCCTGAATACTGGCTCCCTACCTATTTTGGCATTCATATCCCCCAGAATGATTTTTACATCACACTGAGGACAGGCATGGAGTTTCCGTTCGACTACTAATTCACAGAATTCTTCTTTTTCATCATCTGGGGAATCCTCTCTAGGTGCGTGAACGTTTATGAGGCTGATCTTTTTAAATAGCCGTTCATTTACTGCTTTATAGCCTATAACGGTGGGTTTCATTCTTTTGCTGACTAGAAAGCCTACGTCGAGCACATGATGTCTTGCATGACAGCTTTCATATTCTGATTCTTGTGAGACACCATTCCCCGTCCACCGCATCTCCTGGATTGCTCTTATGTCATCATTATATTTGGACGGGGTATCGGCTCGCTCTATACAGTGAGGGTACGTTACATGAGAAAATTCTTAAATCTATTTGCCATTTTCGTTGCTGTGGTCGTCGTTGTTCATCAGTGGCTGATTTTGGGTTCCTATAAACCTCGCGCCAACCTTACTTTGAAGGGACTAGCCCGATCATTCGGCTTTTCCTTTTTGAAGGAAAAATACCGGCCTTTTTAGATTTCTTTATATTGTTTGTTTGTTTATATATTTATTAAAGAAAATATTTCAATTGTCTGCTCTTAATAATATAATGTATACATAATGTACTTGTCAAGGTTTTTTATTTAGGATCGCATTGGTATTTGCCATTTATTTATATTAATATAATTATAATTAATTAGTATTTAAGCGGCTTGATGCTTGCTTTTATTTTGTTCTCATTGTCGTTGTTTTGCTTATCTCTGTGCTGTGGAGTGGTATGAATTGAATTGAGAAAAAAAAACTAAATAACAACTGCCGCTTATTAATTAATTCATTAATTTATATATACAGAGTCATCCATTTTGTGGTTTCAAAGGTAAACGTAGATAAAAGCCATATATAAAAGTGGTATCCACAGTGCTGCACACAGCGCACACAGTCATAATAGTATGGCGTGATCTGATGCCGCTATATGGCATGATTGTTAAAAAAAATTTGTATGGCAGCCCCCCGGCCCCGGTGCCCGATCAATGCCAAATTTAAATGGAAAGTGTTGTCACCGGAAATACACTTGTGTGCAAACTTTCAATAAAATCGGGATATTGGAAGTGGGTTAAATTATGATCGCAAGAATCCACCACCGAACGAACGAACGACAGAACCATGCCCCCGCGAAATTAATAAAGAAAATTTAAAAACTCTGTCATCATAGCGCACTCCACATTGATGGTAGGTAACTGTCAGACATTGATCGTTTTCGAAAAAATACACGGTCCGGTAACGCCTCCAGCCCATAATTAGCGCGCTTTGAGTGAGTATTCTTTAGAGTGTAGTGATTTTTCAATCGTACATCTAATAACATCTAATAACCCTTCCAATGTTTTCAAAAGATAGGAAGATAGAGTCATTAGTCTTGGGTCCTTTGGGTAACCATATAAGCTTTTTCCTGCTTTTAGAATGAAGACTACTTTAACTTCCGTCCAGTTCACAGGAATATGTATTAATCTTAGACACCCTTTGAGAATCATCTCTAACTGACAGAACCATTGTATTTATCAAAGCCTTAAGGGCACACACACGGCTCTGATAATCTCAGAGTAATTTTGTAACTCCGCTGGTATGATTTGGTCTCGATCGTCTGCTTTATAAAGCTTTAAGCCGCTAATTGCCCACTTGATCGCTTGATCAATGCTTAACGTTATGCAAATCGTATGAGTACCTTTGCAGAGTATTGGCTTCTAACTCATTCCTCGAGTCGGTCGAACCTTGAGAGTCAGTTTCGAAGAGAAGCTCTAAAGTTTCCTTGCTTGAAGTTGTCCATGAACCATCCGGTTTTATTAAAAACCTGGAAGAGAATCTTTCTAAGGCGGGTAGTCTCGGTGACTCCTATCATTTTATCACAAAAGAGTCTCCCAAGATGATTTCCTCTGTGCCTTTCTGAACTCTCTTTTATAAAGTTTGAGGCACTCTTAGTACTATTTGTCTTGTTAAAGGCCCTTCTACTGACTTTTTGGTGCTCCCTTAGTTCAGATCTACGTTTACCACATGGGCAGGCCGTGGAATACGCTGCAGCCATTGATTGGTTGCATGCGTTAGTGACAGAGTTCACTATGCAGTCGTCTCTAGTTATTCTACTGTCACGCGGGGTTTTTGGTAGCAAGAGCTTCTGTAACGTCACCCTGTACAAGTTCCAGTTTATCTTTCTCTTAGTCCTAAAGGCGTTATGTCTGACAGGATGAATGTCCAGTTTAAAAGTGACATACCTTTGATCAGAGAAGAAGTGCTCTTTCGCTAACCTCAATTTTCAACGTATATTATTGGCAGGTGTAGGAAGGTTATAGGCTATAGAATAGGCCCCTTCCACCACCCAGGAGTTGGAGAAATGTAAAATGTTAATATCGGCCACATTTACAAACCGACTTTAATGAAATTTTTTAAAGTATATTATTGGCAGGTGGAATACGTTTGTAGGCTATTTTACACCTTCCATCCTGGAGGTTCATGTGTACGGGTAGCAAAGCTCCCGGGAACAGCTATTAGACTTATTAAATGACAATTGACATACAGTTTTGACATATCAGGGATACCAACACTACGGTGGTTTTAAAAACCACAAAATGGATGACCACCCTATATACGTGTGTGTGTTTGAGTGCTTGTGAGTTTGAGTTCGTTTCTTTTTTTTTTTTCTATTCTCGTTGCATATATCCCCTTTGCTCAATTTTATTGATCGTTGTTTTTGCTGTGCTGTCAAAAAAGTGACATTTTCCCCGTTGTAATGCCGTTTTTTATCCGCATATTTAATTTTTTTTAACAATTTTTGGAATTATTTATTGCCTCCTCGCTAGTAGCTCACCTATACAAATAATGCCAACAATACTCATTCTCTGTGTCTCTCTTTCTCTCTCTCTCTCTCTTTTTCGGATTCTCTACGCTCTTGAATTTGAATTTTTTTTTTACAAAATAAATTCCCTATTCAGCGTGATGAGACTTCTTCTGATCTGTCGAAAATGTTCGAACCGATCTTACATAGCATGGAACCGCTGTCAGCTTCATTTGGAACTCTGGTTGCTGGTGGGATCTCGTCGATTCATCAGATGCAATTACAACAACAACAGAAACAGTATCATCAGCAGCAACAGCAACAACAGCAACAACAACATCACCGACAACACAGCCGCGGCTCAAGTGAAACAATAAGAGATCCAATTTCTGCTGGTGAAACAATCAGCAGTAGCAACAAGAACGTAGCAGCCGGATCTGTTTGGAATGCAGACGCTGCGGCCGCCGCTAGTCAACATCAGCAATCGACTACTCCTCATCCGGTTGCCATAACTTCTAACAACAACTCCTCCGAAGGTGGTACAACGTACAATGAAGGTTGTTTTGTTGGTTCTGGTTCGGTTTCCCGCAAAACAAGCACCACCTCTGAGTACACTTCATTGTCGTCAGATTATGCATCGGACAATACCATCACCTCATCATCTTCGCCGTCGACAATTGAACATGGTGGTGGTGGTGGTGGTAGTGGTAGTGGAGGAGGAGGAGCAGTAGGAGTGACGGAGGTACAAACATCGTTTGGATTGGCGATTTCCAGTGTCAGTGACTCCATGTCACTGTTGGTGCGGCAAGAGGTGGAGCATGCACCGTCGTCGACGTCACCGCCGTCTCTTAGTCTTCTATTGAATACGTCGTCAAATCCTATAGCTGATTGTGGTGGAAACATCAGCACCGAAAATACGACAACAATAACAACAACAACAACTACAAATAATGATTGTCCTGCCACAGCGAAAAAGATTCCAATAAATAAAAGTGAAGTGGAGATGAAAGTACTTGAAAATTCCCCGATTGTCGTCCCACTAACTACAATTCCACATGTGCCAAGCCTTGAAAGCGCTGAAGAAACAGCAACTACTCCACCATCTAATAAAACTGGAGGAGGAGGAGGAGGAGGAGAAAATGTGCCGGTAACGGCGGCCACACATCAGCTTCCTACCCCTTCTCCTACTAACCCCCCACCATCTCTTCCACCATCACAAAACACTGCAAAACCTGAGGTTGGGCGGAAAATTTCACGATTCCTTGTGAATCCAGTTGTCATTTCATCGTCTGGTTCAGCGGCAATGGAAGTTGGAGCACCACCACCACCATCACAACTGGCAGAAGTCGGAGAAACTTCGAATGTGACGAATTCTGCTGTCAATGTAATTGAGAACGCTCCCTTGCGGATATCTGATAAAGTCACTGAAACATTTGACAGCAATACTTCAGTTGAGACACTTTCTCCTCCTGTTGTTGCTGGAGGAGGTGTCATTGATCAACAACAACCACAGCAATACCAACAGTCACCAGCAGAGACACAATCGGTTGTAATGTCAGCTCCACCCGCTGCTGCAGAAAGTACAGCAGCACTATCGCAACAACTGTCACCTCCTGCCGTTACAGCAACAATTCAATGTCAGGAAAGTAGCGTAGTTGGTGTTGTTAGCGGCAGCAGCACAATCTCAAGCAATACACTGGAACAGCTTAAGATTGGTTTGGAGAATATTACACATGCGCATGTTGCTTCGTCGTCGTCGTCGTCGTCGTCGTCAGCGTTTAAAGCGATGGGTGCAGCGACAACAACTGCAACATCAACTACAGTCGCAACTGAAACAAAAATTACTGTGGGGCATCCACAGTCGTCTGCTCCAGCTGGTACTTCAGTTAGCGCTCCTGAACCACAATCGACGACACCAGCAGCTGCAGCTGCAGCAACAACGTCTTCTTCGTCTTTGGATGCAATTTTAGTCGATCAGCAGCAATGGCAATCATCGACAGCAGCCCAACAGCAGCCTACCATTATTCAAACAACAGCAACAACAAATATTACTGAAAACACTGAGCATGAAGAGGTAGTTAGCAATAAAAACAAACGATTTTTTTTTAAACTAAAAGAAAAAAGCGCACTGGAACTGTTGCAGCCAGAGCTTCTAGTGTGTCCCACATGAACCATGGCGCCAGTCGACGTGACGCTTTAGTATTGATTCCATTTATGTTTGTTGTTTTTATGTTATGTTGTTCATTTCTTTCCCAATCTTAATCAGCACTCCTCCCTTTTTTTTCTTCTCACTACAATCACTAGTGATGGAATATTAATCACTAGTGATAGAATATCAATCACTAATGATGGAATATCAAACACTAACGATGGAATATCAGTCACGAATGATGGAATATCAATCACTAGTGATGGAATATCAAACACTAACGATGGAATATCAGTCACTAATGATGGAATATCAATCACTAGTGATGGAATAGCAAACACTAACGATGGAATATCAATCACTAGTGATGGAATATCAATCACTAATGATGGAATATCAATCACTAGTGATGGAATATCAATCACTAGTGATGGGATATCAATCACTAGTGATGGGATATCAATCACTAGTGATGGGATATCAATCACTAGTGATGGGATATCAATCACTAGTGATGGAATATCAATCGCTAGTAATGGAATATTAATCACTAGTGATCAATTATTATTCACAGTCTATAGGAGGTGATCCTCCGTTGTATGTTCTGGCTGTTCTTGTGTTTTGATTTTTTTTTTGTTTGTTTTTGTACTGTTTCTTGTTAACCGCGTGTGCAGTTAAGAAGTTTGTATAGTATCCTAAGCAGGTGTTGGAATACATTAATAATAATTACACATAATATACATTTAAAAAACTTATTATAAGCACTTCTGGACCGGACCGCCAACAAAATATTGTATGCATCATATTTCCAACGAGAAAGTCTATCCAACATATACACTGTGGTTCACTTGATTAGTTGCACATACATTTTTTGATATTGATATTATTTTTCAGTTATATATCAGTGAGAGAAAAAACAAATGACGGTGAATGCTAGAGTAGTTTGCGGTTATTACAAAATTTAGTTTTATAAAAAATATTCAGAACAAAATAGCGACGGTACATTGCTGGAGACCTTGAGTCAGAATGGCATGCATTCAAAATTTGGGTCATAAGACTAGAAGCAATTTACAAATGAATGAATGGTTTTATTTATGAAAATTGATTTCAAATTCATTCTTTAAAGATAATTTTTAACAATCAGTAGAACCACAATTCTTCAAGATAACCAAAAATATCCGATCTTTAATGGAGTTTTATCGGATTTTTCAATAAAGACATTTGTATTTAGCCGCAGCAGCCTTCCCACCAGAGGAAGCTGCGAATTCCTTGCTCTTAGCCACCTTAGCATTCTCATTGGAAGATGCTTTGGTGAGTCTACCCTTCGTCGGGAACCTGGCCTTCTTTGCTACGTTACTGAGCTCTTCTCAAGCCCTATTACATTTTTGGCTAGTGGCAGAAGTGCCAGACACCTCGCCGCTGCCACTTTCTGGTATCAGACGGCGTCTTCAGCGTCTCTGTCGTGAAAAGTACCTGCTGCCTTATTCTTTCTAATCTTCAGTCCACCGGTACTCTTAGTTCCGACGAACGCCTGCGGTACTTTTTGGTTTGCTGCTTAGGGTCCGCACCTGTGGCCGTAGCTGTAGCTGTTATAGTTCGAAGTGCTTGGGTCCGGGAAGTAGAGTGCTCGCCGAGTACCTTGACTCGTGCTTACGCTACAGCAACTCCCTTGCTTCTATTGACTTGACGCAAGAAGATAATTTTCGGACGGCTGCCCTACCTAGCTCAGTCCTCTTCTCTTTCTTATGAATACATTTTTTTGTTGTGGATCATATGAGATCCCACAAATAGGTCGATAGAGGCGGTCCATCCTGACATAGCCGACGTATCAGCAGAAGGCCCTACCTGAGCATCGTAAGGGACGTTAACGACCAGTTATCTTTAATGCAGCCCTCGGCACGGGTACCTCGACACCTTGGTTTACAAGTAGAGGATTGAGGATAAGATTTCTCTGTTACCTCAAACCCGACTGCTTCATCCGGTCCAATATCTAGCAGGTAGAGATCATGTAGAGTGATGGAGGAATTTCCAACAGCTTTAGTCGCTTGAGGTGTATGGCACTGGAGCACTGGAACCACACGTAATGGAATATCAATCACGAGTGATGGAATATTAATCACAAGTGATGGAATATCAATCACTAATAATGGAACATCAATCACTAATGATGGAATATCAATCACGAGTGATGGAATATTAATCACAAGTGATGGAATATCAATCACTAATGATGGAATATGATGGAATATCAATCTTTTATCGTTTGGTCTCTCAGTTTTTTTTGTTTCTTTTGTTTTAAGTTCGTTTTGTTTCTGATTTTTGTTTGTTTTGATGTTGTTGTTGGTATCTATGGTATCTTCCAAACACAACCAACTAACTATCTGTCCAAAAATTGATGATAATGATTTTTGTACTTGGTTTAATTTTATTTCTGTTCTTATCAAATTTAAAGCAATATCAACAGTTGCAACAACGACTGCAACAACAGCAGCAAATCCAAAAACAACAACAGTTGCAAAAGCAACAACAACAACAACAACAACAGCAGCAGCAACAAAAGCAGCCACCTCAACCACAACAACCGCCGCCGGCCATGCAACAACGAAAGAACTCCTTTGAATCCTCCAAAGAGGTCACAATGATACAGCATCAACAACAACAGCAATTGGTGCAGAAGCACCAGCAATCGCAACAACAACAGCAGCCGCAAAAGCAACCAGCACCACAACAACAACAACAACAGCCATTATGCCAACAATCACACACACCTTCACTATCGTCTGTATCACTCTCACTCGAACATAGTACACCAACTGGACAGACATCAGAGCGTGGTTCTTCCGTTTTTAACTCACGCCGAACATCTCTGGACTATAGCGCATCGGATCTCTCCCATATTGCCACAAATATAATCGAAGGAGTCGAAGCGTCGTACGAGGTGCCAGGTAGCAATAGTTTGCGCAGCAGCTGTACATCTGGAACGAATGTTCAAACACCGATTGACATGCAACAATCGGATCATTCAAAGCTCTCCAAACAGGGAAGTCTGGAAGGAAAAGCGACAACATCAGCTGTTGGCAGCAACAACAGCGGTGCAGCAGGTGGAGTCATTACTTCAATAGAAGGCGGCGGAGTCGGGTTAGTACTGCAATTCATTCATTTTCATTTATTTAGTTATGCAAATACGATTTTAAGATCAGTGGTCCTATTTATGTTCTTGTTCGACTGAAAATTGCGGACCACGGATCTGTCCCCTGTAGCACCAGGGTTCTAGGACCAGCACCAGCCGTAGATGGTGTCGGGTGAACATTCTAGCCACAACTGCGGCTGCCCCTTTGGCTTTGTGGGTGTTCACCTGTGCTATTTTTGTGCTGTTCATTGATCTACTTAGCAGGAGGGGCGACTGCTGCCCCTCTCTTGTCATTAGGCTTATGACAATTACTAGTAATAATAAAATAAATAATTTTTTAATAATAATAAAAATATAATAGAAGATAAGATAAAATTCTTAATCTATTTATCTTTTGTAGACTTTCGCAAAGTTCCATTGCCGATCTGGAAAAGAAATTGGCTTTGCTAACAAACAGTGGCCAGCATCAGCAACATACACAGCAACAGCAACAGCATTCTGCAACCGGCTCCGAGGTGAGACCGTAAAATATTCAGTTTTATTATAAATACTCGTTACTATTTGTCTTTTTTCTTACATTGTCACAGTCACAACCAGTACAGACTACAACTAATAATACGAGTGCTTTACCAACTGCAGTAGCCGCACCAGCACCAGCAGCGCCACCGCCAGCAATGCAAAGGAAGGTTTCCCGCTTCAGTGTTAGCCTTGTTGCGGAAGCTCAAAGAAAAGTTGATGAAGCAATAAATGCTGGGACTGTGGGAGCTTTGCCACAACCAGCGCAAACAAAAATTGGAGAAATAAATGCTAAAATTGTACAACAGCCGAAATCGGTTTCAGTCCAACAACAACAACACCTTCAACAGCAACAGGAATCCGCTATAAAACAGCAGCAACAACTACAACATCAACAACAACCACAACAGCAATTACAAAATGAACAATTGGCTGCTTATCATAAGCAACTATCTCAGCAACAGCAACTGCAGCAGACCGCCACTGGTTTTATTGGATCACCACAAGTTCAAGTTTCAAAGCCGGCATTAACGTTAGAAACTTCTTCAAATATGCAGCAGCAGCAGCAGCAGCAACATCAATCGCTACCACCATCATCGTCATCTACTCATGGCAGCATGGCGAGTACTCCAACTCAGGAATATTGTCCACCTTCCATACTTTCCATGGCAACTGCTGATGCTAATGCTGCTGCGGTTGCTGCTCAAAATGTGCAATACACACCAGTTGTTGCAATGACTGAACAATTTCGGCAGCTTCAACAGCAACAGGAATCTGCAATGAAACAACAACAGCAGCAGCAACAACAGCAACAACAACTACAACAACTACAACAACAACAACAACAACAACAACAAAACCAACAGCAGCAGCAACAACTACAGCAGAAACAACACCAACAACAACAACTTCAACAGCAACAGGAATCTGCAATGAAACAGCAACAGCAGCAGCAGCAACAACAACACCAACAGCTTCAACAGCAACAAGAATCCGCTATAAAACAACAACAACAACAACAACAGCAACAACAACAACAGCAGCAACAACATCAACAACAACATCAACAGCAACAACAACAGCAACAGGCACAGAATATCGTCGGTGGAGACGGTATGTAGTTTTTTTCCCATTTTTGTTTTGCTTTCCTATTTTAATATTAATTCTCCACAACTCCCCCCCCCCCAGGCTCTTCTTCATTTGAGATGAAAAAATCATCAATAGGAGTGGGCAGTGAACTGTCATCTCAGCAGCAGCAACCACAACCGCAACAAAGTACTTCAATGAGTGTCATGCGAATTGTGGCACCCACATCAGAAGAACAACTTTCTTTGGCAGCAACAAATCCTTCAATGCTGCCATCAGTAATTCAGTCGGTAAGTCAACGTTTTGAATTAGGTATTGCCCTCCAAATTGCCAAATAGATCACAATATCATCTATCATCGTTTTCCGAAGGAAACACACAATCATCTTCATTTACCAACAATTTAATTTTTCTTTTTATAAAACTGCTACTCACTCCTCTACCTAAGGTCTTCTTGCATCGTAAAAGGAATTAAAGGAACTGCCTGGACTCCGGATGTTCCAACAATTTGTCTGGTCGTTCGTTTGCATATTTCTTAACTGTTTTTAAACTGCACAGTGTGTGTTTAAACTCAGTTTTAACTCGTATCAGAGTGAAAATAAAATAAAACCATTCAACTTTGCACAAAAAAAGAAAATATTTTAACAAAATTGCGCTGACGCTGCAAGAACGCACACGAACGTCCAAACAAATGACACACAAGTACGTCTGCTAGTTGGAAATTGTGTGCGCGAGCCAAAGTGCTAAACTGTCGATATGTCAATATTGTCAACTACGTACTGACAGACGTCAAGCAGACAAATTTCACGTCGTTCATGTGCAGCCAGGCGAAAACAACCCAGCGAACATCAAACTTCGAACAAGTTATGCGGGTGTCACAATCTGACTGCTACATTACCATTCTTTTAAACTGTCCTAAGAGTTTAATTGAACTAAAGTTTAAGTTCAAACTGAGAAACCCGGCCTTAGAGCCTCTTCAATTCGTAATTAGTCTTTTTTCTTTCGATTCACTCGATTCAACGCATTTTCAGATGTCGAAAAACCTGTACCTAGCAATTAGTTTTCTATTATCGGCAATAAAAAGAAGTCAGCTAACCCATTAATATGATGTTTTGACAGCTCAAATATTTAGTTGTTTGTGCTGATGTGTGAGAGCTCGATCGCATTATCGTGGTAAAGAATGATCCGTCGTCTGCGTTTGGTTTTGCTTATTTAGCCGAAGATTTTTGACAAATAAATGGTTGTATATGCCATTCATAATTGACTGTGATACGTTGCACCAATGGTAATGAGTGCTCATATGTGTTCTTATATCTCATGTCTCGAGAATAATCATGAACATCGATTATATCAATCATAAATAATCCATTCTTTAGTCTGAATAAAAAAAAATGCCGTTAGATCAAGGTTTTGTGTTTTATTTACCCAAAAAAATCAAGAGATCGTTTGATCTAATTCAAATTTCAGAAAGCGCATATCCTTTTAAGTTTAACCCCCACTTTTCTACGGATAAATGTCAATTTTTTTTATTATAAATGACAGTTAAAAATTTTAAATACACCGTTTTGGTTGGTGTCATTCGTGAATTGAATGTGGAATTGTGACTGTTGTGAGGTTATTTTCGAGTGTGAGGCTATAAAACTGTCTTAAAATTATAAACAAAAGTTTATGTTTACCAACACAACTACAAAACCAAATAAAATGTTTTTGTGTTCTATTAGAACCACCAAATCTAGATTGATAGAATTCGACATCAAATTTTATTTGATTTTTTCCTTTGGCCAGTGCAACAAGAATAATTTTTTATTGTACAGCAGCTGTATTTTACTTGGAATCCGAATCCGAATTCGAATTCAAAACCAGCCAAAACCAGCCAAACCACAGGTTTTCAAATTCCAAAGAAGGAATTCGACAGTAAAATTGTTGTTGTAATTCCTATTTCGAATTCAAATAAAATACAGCTAATGTCATACTCAAAGAAAATTGTTGTACATTATGTAGTATTCCAGTGGTATGTTATCGATCATTATTTAAAGGAATAACAAATGTCAACTATTTGACAGCAATTTAATTTGAATCATTAATTTAATATGTCAACAAATAGTTTATAAATTCAATGTGAAATTCAGTATTCAATACAAGTTTTAAGTCTATAAGCAAGTTAAGTATAATTATTAATAATTATACATTGTGTATAAGTTTGATGATTGACAGCTGAATAAAGAACTATTTATTAGTGTACTTTAAATGTCTTTCGTGTACAAACTTTTATATATACATCGAAGAACGCCACACAGTCATTTATTATTTGGTAATAAGAATTACAGAATTACGCTTTACATACTCTTGCAACAAAACAATTTAAACAAAAGATATTCGCTTTTCGCTTAACGCACCCATTAAATGTCAGATTGAATTGCCATACAAATGCCGATCGTCAACATAATAAAGAAATGTCAATTGTCAGTCGAACAAATTTCCTCCTTTTTTTTTTTTGACTGCTGAACTTTTTTCGATATCGAAATAACTGGCGAAAAGATATTCCAAATTCAAGATATCGTGTAAAAATTGTTTCGCCGCGGAAATCATAATAGGGCCGCAGAGCAGAACAGCACTAGTGAAAATTCTCAGATCAAGCTAGAACAGAAAATTACAGCCATATGTTAACTGTCAAAAATGTCAACTTCATTTTAGATTATTTCAATAGATAACCGTAGATATATGTAGAAAAACAATAATAAAAGAATGAAAGTATTTTTCTTCCTTCCTTATAAATAGAGTAATGAGCAGTTGGCAGTCCATCTCTTCCGTGTTCTGCTTCTCTTCCTTCCTGTACCTGTGCAGAAGTTGAAGCTATTGACATGAAATCTTTATTATCTTCTAAATCACCGCCCAAATATTTCCTTGCAAAAAATATGATCTGAAGGAATAATCAATATAAACGTAAAATTTAATTTAAATTTAATGAACAATAATAATGTCAAAATTATGACGTGTATTGGGGGAGCATTGTACAGCAGCAGATTGCCCTTTTTCCGTTTGAACTTTTCACTTCGGGTCGAAAAAAATCAAATATGCAATCACAGCTGATTTTGACATCTCTCACAAATGTGTTCTACCTTAAGAGTAGTTGTGGAAAAACTGCTCAGAGCAGAGTGTCATTAAACAAAAAGAGGAACAGTCTCAGACAAAAAACTTTCTCATTGATCACGAACCTTTTTGCTCTGAACTGTTTGGGACAGCCTCATTAAATAATTTATGAATTATATAGAACAGAATAGGCAGATCAATTAGGAGTCACAAAGACTGACAGCGGCGGCGGTAACGTCTCTTTCCTATTTTTTTTTTGGGTAT
This sequence comes from Nephrocerus scutellatus, assembly GCA_947095585.1. NCBI lineage: Eukaryota > Metazoa > Arthropoda > Insecta > Diptera > Pipunculidae > Nephrocerus > Nephrocerus scutellatus. The sequence continues at coordinate 4,632,353 of OX352766.1, forward strand.
TTTAATGCATAACTTATGTATTTATGTTTACATTTTGTAAGATTATTATGATGTTATTATATTTACTGTGTCGAAGGAAAGGTTTATTTTTAATTTACTCTACCTGTGCTCTGTGTATTGTTTACCTTTGCTGTACTGTGTTGTTGTTAAAAAAAAAACTGAAATCTTACAGCCGTCAACATCCTCGATTGTTGCATCACCTAGCCGCCTGACGTTCACTGTGACCTCCTCGTATTCAAACGAAGGCACACCACCGGTAGTTAATAATGAAACTATTGCTGCTACTAGCTGTGTAGTTAGTAGTATTAGTGGTAATAGTAGGCGGCGGCGCAGTACAAGCATTAACTCGTTACCACCGGCAGCGGCGCCACCGAAAAATCATCATAAGTCATCCATTCCATTGTCTGTTGGAAATATTTATTCGGGGAGCGGCTTGCCACTTCCACCGCTGATTGTGTCATCTGCTGCATCTTCATCATCGTCATCGCCACTCAAACATAACTCCACTTCCCTGTCGCAATCACTGCAACAAATCTTTCAATCATCATCGCCATCGGGTTCAATGCAGAATCTTTCGTCAGTTGTGGCTGTGCAGCATCAGCCACAACAACAACAACAACAACATCAACAAGCAAAACAAGAAGCGTATTCACAGCAATCGCAATCGCAACAGCTTCACCAGCGTTTTCATTTGTTGTCAGCATCATCGTCATCATCATCACCACCTGCTGGTGGCGGCGGTAAACAAAATCAGCGGAAACGTCGTAACAGCATAATTGGTGCGGTGCCACAACATCATCATCGAAGTGGCGTTTCCAACAAAACCAATAAAAAAGTGACAAGTCACAAGATCAATAGAGGAGGAGGAGGAGCTGTTTTAGTGAATAAGCAGCAGCAGCAGCAGCAACAACAACAAGCGCCGAGGACAATGGCAAAAGCTCCAACGTCGTTCACTCGCTCAAACAGTGATGACGGAGGTTACAATCACCTCCAAAACCGACACCACCTCCAACACTACCATCACCACCACCACCTTCAACACACAAAAGATAAATTTCCAATGGATGGACATAGGTTCTTGACGGCGTCATGTCAAAATATAACTGATGCACAATTTCACGGAACGGCTTCATCCACTCCATGTCGTAAAATGTTTTTTGGATATTCCTCTTCGTCCTCGATGACAAATCGTCAGAAGAAAAACCGAAAACGCTGCATTCCGCCAATGCAATTTGATTATCATCATCATCATCATCCACTCGGACGCCGGACATTGGCTCAGCGTCGTGCTAGTGCAAGCTTGGATAGCATCTTGCAGTTTGCATACAGGCAACGCCATCGCCACCGTCGCCAGCAATTTTTTAATAATCTTCGCCAGCAGCAATCGATGTCGTCCTTAAATGTTGTTGGGTTAGGAGGAGGGGGTTGTGGCGGCGGAATCCACAGTGATAATCATCATGTGAGTCAGCTGTTTCTTAGTGGTGGCGGCGTTGGCGGGAAATGTGATTTACACAAGAAAGTGAAACTGCAGAGAAACAGTGACACTGACCACAACCACCATCCTTGTGTCTTTTGTAAATCACTGAAGCAGTCACCGGGATCTTCTGCTGTCATTAATAGAGCTCCGACGTGGAATTGTTATAAAACTTATCATGGAATGACGACGACGCCTTTGAGGAAAAAAACGCACCACCTTTACCCTCCGCGCCAGCACTGTTGTTCATCGTCATGTTTAGCTGGCTGGCAAGATGACGAAGAGAGAGACGAAGACACTGACGAATGTCATCAACAGAAAGTGTGCAAGGGGGATGAAAAATACACTGATGACTTTGCTGAGGATGGTCAGCAGCTAAGCCGCCATACTGTCTCTTTGACTCGATCAGATAAAGATGTCGATGATGATGATGAAGATGATAACTTTGCTATGTCCGTCCGCCGGAACGCCAATGATTATCGGGAATATAGAACTACAACAGACATAGAGAGCACCACTGATAACGCCGAAAGCGATGATGATGACAATGACGACGAAGACAACAGTGGGGCAGTTGCCGATACCGATGATTCTGACGGTTCTTTACCTTCTCCTTCTGCTGACTTCTTGTCTTCATCATCATCGGATAATGCTGCTGGAATTATTCATTTTTCTCCAGCTGCTCCTAGCTCTGCTGCGCCTCCGGCTCCAGCTCCGGCTCCTGCTTTTCATCCTCCTGTAACGACTGTTTTGATTCTTCCACCGCCACCAGCGATGAATTTTCCAATTTCTTCCTCCTCCTCTTCGTATTCGGTGCAGGATCAACAATCTCTCTATCATCAAAATACGCAAGAGTCCCCAACAGTTATTGTTGACCGTTCTTCAATAATTCCACAATCACATCAGCATCAACCATCCGATTTGAGTGCAATTCCAGTCGGCAATGAGTGTTCCTCCGCCTTGATAAATGCCGTGGAGTATAACTGCAACAACAACAACTCTCATCTGCCGTCACAACTATCACAGTCACAGCTTCTATTTGCTTCATCACAATTTCCACTATCGCAACAACCACCACCACCACCACCACCACCACAACTACTGCTACCACAAGTAATGCCACCGTTACTCACACAACCACAACAACACCACCAACAATTGAATTTGTGTTGTTTTGCTCCTCAAATTCAGACTCAGCTGAATTCTCATCTCGGCAACCAAGTGCCGCTGCCATTGCAACCACCACAGCAACAACCCAATTGGAACAGCATGCTGGTAAGAGAGGGCTGCTACTTCCATTTGATACTATATTACGACTACTTGAGCTTTAACCTCTGGAACGTTGGAACTTAACATTCGCAATATACATAATAAGTTGTCAACTAAATCACTTAAGGTTCCAGCCCATAGAATCCGTTGCGTCCGTAACGCAACCCAATGTCGTCGTACAGGCAAACAAAAACAAACGCCAAAATAAACTTCAAACTGCTGTGAGAGAACTGTCAAAATATTTGCCGGAAAGAAAAACTAAAAGTTAGTCAACTGCTGTCACTGCTGCTTTGCCTATGCTGTGACAGAACTGTCAAAACATTTGCCGCAGAGAAAAGTTGAAAGCTGGTCAACTACCGTCACATGCTATGCCTATGGGACACTTGCCCTAAGAACGCGTTTATTTAATCCATCTGTCAGTTGCATACGTTGGTTCAACGGACGCAACGGATTCTAGGGGTTAGGCGCTTTACTTCCCCACCACCTAACAATGCTACCTGCTTACATATCTATTGGGTATTGTTTCACTCTCTCACTTTCTTAATGCTCACTTTTTACATTAAACGTCATAGGCGTCTAACGACAAACGGTTGAAATGTGTATGAAAATGATTGGACATTTGATAATTGTCAGTTTTTGTTGTTGTTTATATTTGAAATTGTAACCCGCTGTTTCCACATAAAATTCAAATAATGCTACAATACAAGAAGAATTTTGTTTGTGTGGGTAAAATTATGGAGTTATCGCTGAAATACACCAATGACAAAAATGTAAGAATGAATTTAGAACATATGTCATCGTATATTAGACAACATCTTGTTGCGTCTGTATCATAAGGTATTATGTATTCTAAATAAAGAGAGTGTTCGGTGATGACAGCGCTATCAATTACAACTAATGCTAATACGAGGGTTTTTTTTTATATTTCGGGACTAGAGAAGAAAAAATTTCCAAAATATTCTCCATGAAGATCAGTACACTTTTGCAAGCGTTTATTGCACTCATTCCGATTGAGGTACCTCAAAAAAATTTGAACGCAACTTCAGGTGTCGAAAAACGTTTATCTCGCAATTTTGTTATGATTTGCGGGAATAAAGAGAAATCATTGGGTGCCATATCAGGACAATACGATGGATGACCTATTAATTTGATGTTTTGACAGCTCAAATATTCAGTTGCTTGTGCCGATGTTTTCGACCTCGCTCGCTCACTCGTCGTGGTGAAGAATGATCCGTTGTCGGCGGTTGGTTTTCATTATTTAGCCGAAGACTTCTGGCAAACAAATGGTTGGGTGTGCCATTCAGAATTGCACCAATAGTACGCTTGTGACATGTCCAGTTTTTCCGAAAAAAATTCGTCACCTGTCACAACGTTAAAGACATGTTTTTGATCAATTGACACGATTTAGTTTTTGAGCGATTGTCAAACTAATTGGGATCCAACCTTTTTGACGGCCAAATGTTCGTGCATTATTAAATAAATGCTGGTCCCACTAATGCATCAATCTGACGATAAGTTACTTGACGAGTAAAGGGAGATATTAAATCCCATCGATGAACTTTCATCACACAAATAGAAATATGTATCTGCCTATTAGATTGACTTGCATATATTATATTTCTTTAAAAAACTCGCCAAAATGCATCCAAAAGAATCCCAAAATAATCTCAAAATTCCCCCTAAAAGACCTGAAAAAAACCTTAAAGGACCCTTCAAAGACTACGAAAATAACTCCAAAAGACCCTAACAGACCCTCATAAGACCCCCTCAAAAGACACCGACACCCTCAAATGAATCCCAAAAGACCCTTAAAACAATCCCAAACGATCTTTCGAAATACCTCCGAATGACTCAAATCAAACTAAGACTTCTAAAAGTCGCCAAAAAGACCCAAATAAAGACCCCAAAAAGACTCTCAACAGACTCCTAAAGTATCAAAAGACCCCCCAGAAGACTACCAAGAGACCCACAAAATACCCTCTAAACAGATCCTTTAAAGACCCAAAAAAAAGATTCACAAACTAACCTCAAAAGAGTTCCGAAAGAATCAAATGTAATTTATGTTGAAAATCACTTGGTGTTTTGTGTATTGCGTTAAACAACACTTAGGAGCGGACAGTAGAAAAGTTAAATCATCATGTCCGCACTTTTGTAACGCTCTCAATTTTACCCTATATTTAATGCTCCAAAAGTGGGTGCCGTGGCTCAGTGGTCAGTGCAATAACTTCTGAGCAGCAGGTTCGTGTTACACCAAAAGTATTTTTCACTTGGGAATGTCCGACAAACATCCTCTAAACTATTAGTATTATTATTATAAACTCGCCAAAAGAAGTATAACTTCTAAAATAGAGTTTTGAGTAAATATACCGTCCAAAATGTCAGACGTCAGTTGCTGTTGTGATTCGTGCATTCAAATGTTTAACTTTATTTCAATTTAATCGCTCAATGGCAACACTAAAGTAAATTCAGAATCTAGTGTTGACATCTTCTTCTGTCACTTCCGTTTGTCAGATTTCCGTCAAAATCAACTGGCCCCTCACAATTTTTTCATCCCGATAAGTTCAAATGTGTGGGCTGTAGAGTGGACACAGACAGACATACAGACAGAAAGAGATTTTTTGTTTTCGCCTTTTCTGACTAAGGAGATACGGTAATGGGTTAATCTGCAAAATCCTCAGTTCGAGAATTTTCATGAGTACTATACTCCCTATTACTACGTAATGAAAGTAAAATAATTTGCAGTCGAAAACTTTACATGTTTCGAATCGACTATAAAAAGTCGCCATTTTGTTACACAGTCTTATCTTAGCTCCATTAAGTTCCAAAGAAAGTTCTCTTCATTTCATTTACATTTGAAAGCTTAACGTAACGTAATCAATTGTGACACCATTATTTGGTTTCTTAGGTTGTCAAATTTTCAGTGAATTTTTTTCCATTCCTATAAATTAATTTCCTCGGGTTGTGAAAGCGCCTATCGGCTTTCATGAACACACCCTAAAGTTGTAATTCGATCGTTTTATCCAATACAACAACCAACCAACAGAAGCGCAAACTGTCCTAACTATAGTATTACGCATTTCGAAAATTGCTGTCAGAAAACTGTTATACTGCATTGCGTACGTTTAATGTGTCAAAATGGCATTGCATTGCATTTTACAGAAAGACAGAACCACGGAAAGAGATAACGAGAAATTCCACAAAAATATCACCTACTGACATCAAATTGAATTTCGTCGAGTGTACATATTGTTATTAAATATAAAAGAAAGTCTTGTATCGTTGCTGCTGTTGTTCTTTGTTGTTGTGGTTATTTCTGGCTCTATTTTTGGGTTGACAAGTCACCCTGGGAAATTTCAATTGGTGGCGGGTAAAAAAAAGTTGTCCCCTCCCCACCTAAAACTACTCACACCCCCTTCTAAACTGTTCTGTAACTTAAGACGTTAGCCGAACAATTGGAGCTATCTTACTTTCCCCCGCTAAACCGCACACTATGAAGTTTACCAATCAACACATTTATTTAATTTGATATTTTGATATTAACTCCTTCCTTCCTTCTTTCAATTTTACGATCGGTGACTTTTGGTGGTGGTGGAGTTTCTAGTAAAAAAAAAACAGTTTTTGATTTTATTTTGTAGCTCTATTGTCTAATCGTTTTTTTATTTTATTTTAAACTTCTTCATTGTTTGGATTTTACCTTGGCTCCTGGTTGTCCGCCGCCGCTCTGTAGGACATCAAACACAATCTGGACACATTGCGTACACATTTGTGTGGCATACGCCTGGAGACAAATGTACGTCAACGATTGCTATTGTTGCTGCAGCGCCAGCACATCGAGGAAGATGAATTGCGTCTTAAACATTATGTTGAATTGGAAAAGTTCCAAAAGACTTTACGTCCAAGTAAGCTCTAGCTATTCATAGTCATATTTTCTTGATGTATATTACCTTTTTCTTTCTAGCGGCATATCATCATCCAATTGAAAGTGGCGATAGTGGTAGTGGGTATGTCGTGCAACATGATAATCAGCAACAAGTGCAGATACAGTCACAGCAAGAGATGCAACAGCAGCAATTCCAACCACAACAACAGCAATTCCAACAACAAACACAGCCACAACATAGTCAACCTCAGCAGCAGCAGCAGCAACAACAACAAACTCAGCCACAACATAATCAACCTCAGCAACAACAACAACAGCATTGGCAAGCGACAAACCTGCAACAACCACAACAAATGATTTATATTCAGCCACAACAGCAAACGCAGCCTCAGCAGCAACAGCAGCAGCAGCAGGCTACTCAACATAGCTATGCAGCGGTAGTATATGGTGGTATTCAGCAGCAGCAACAACAACAACAACATCAACAACAACAACAACAACAACAACAACAACAACAACATCAACAACAACAACAGGTTTGAGATAAAATTATTTAGATTCTCCACCTTTCATTTCCTTTAATTTACAGCAACAACAGCAGCATCAGATACAACAACAAATACAGCAACACCAACAGCAACATCAGCAGCCACTGCCAATGATGTCTGGCGGGAGTACTTTTATTCAGCAGCAGCAACCACAAAGCTTTGCTCTAAACACCAGTTGCTCTCCGAGTTATATTCCGCCACCATCCCAAATGCCTATTCCTAATGCAGCAGCAGTAGCAGCGGCAGCCGCTGCACAATCACATCAATCGTATTTTGCCCAATCACCTCAACAGCAACAGCAACAACAAGGCCTCATCAGCGGCGCAAATATTGGTGGCTTGCAATTATCCTCTCTACAGCAGCAACAGCAACCGCCTCATCATCAACAATCGCCGCCGCAGCAGCAGCAGCAACTAATGCCGACGACTCAACAACATTTTCAATATTCGACTTCTCGGTCCACAACAGCAGTTCTACTAAATGTGGCAAACAATGGAGGCGGTCAGGTCATTCCAACAACACCATTAAACATAACATCAACGTACGACCAACCTCCTGCTCCTCCACAACAGGCGGCCATCCTTCAATCCACGATATTGCCATGCTCTGGTCATCATAGCCCAGCTGCACAAATACTACCAACAATGGAACAACATCAACGATCGATTTCGGTGCCGGCCAATTCGATTGCAGGATTCATGCAAACGACAACACCGTTGCCCAATTTTGGCAATTTATCAGCAGCGGCCGCAATAGGAGGAGGAATATTAAGCCAACTGGGTCTTGTTGGGAATGGCAACAGTATGCGCCCTGAGACAAATGGTATAATTAGTAAGTAGTTGTTCACAATACTATTTTTCTCATTTGTTTATGCTTTTCTACATATGGTTGGTTGAGTCGTCTGTGGTTTGGTTTTTTGTAGCATAATTACTTTTTTTTAAAATAGCATTTTTATTACAAGTTGTGCACACTAGCTTTAGTTGTTATCTATATCATGATTTTATAAACTCTGCAACCGGTGTGTGTGATCCTGGCTTCCCGCAAAATATTTATCCAGTATTGATTTCAAGCCGACGATGCTGCCATCCAGTTGGACATCTCTCTGGCGTCATCCAGTTAACCACAAAGGACTACACCACCGAGCAGGTTCCTGTCTGCTTATGCGCCGTGAACATTAGGTGTGTGTGTGTGTGTGTGTCCAAACCACCACCGACGGGTTAGCCTCTACCGGGCTTAATATTTTCAGCACGCTTGGACTTATGCAGTCCTGAGTGACACACACACTTTGTAGGCATTTTTTGTTGGTTGGTTGGTGTACCCAGGGTACGTTTTGTATTTGTGTTTCAATTGCACAGCATTCATCGACGAAAACTCTGTCACTTTGACAGCTTACCCATGGGTATGGGTTTTTAGAAAATCCAAAAAGAGAAATATGTCTCAGTCAACACAGGTTTTTTTTCATAAATTAGTTCATCTGTTATTATAGCTGTCAAAACATAGCAACGCTAAACTGGTAGTGCTTATTTATCTTTCCAAATGCACAAACCGTACCCTGTCAAAGTGGCAGAGTTTTCGTTGGTGAACGATGTGGAAATGGAACGCCAAACCGAAACCAAACTGAGTAAACAAAACCAACTTTCCGGTCGATAGCCGTCTGCACAATTACAGTGTCGGTAACAAAACTTCGCAAATCAAACATAAAATCGAACCGTACCCTCCTGGGTACAATTTGCAAATGAAACGTCAAACTGTAACCACTTGAGCGTAATCTTAACACTACCATCAAATAGAAAGAGACATTAGTTAGCTGAGGTAAAGGGTGGGCCATTTAAAAGCTATAAAATGGGTATTTATCAATATTTTGAAGGTTAGAGTCTCCGATTTAAGAGTGAAACACAATTTCGTTCATGTGGCTCCCTCTGCTGGCCTTACAGCAGTCTAGTTTGCAAGAACTTTTTCTATAATTTCGCGAATAACAATCGCAATGTTATGTCCTAAAGCGGGAATTGTCCGCTGGATTATTCGCATAACATCTATCCTTAATTAGGCACATAATAGAAAAAATTCCATCGGACGGAATTGGACGGAGATGCTTACTTTCAGACGACTCCTGCTCCTAGGTTGGAGCCATCTGTGAAAAACTGTGCTGTTTCTTGATCAATTATGGATCCACTCTTCTTCTCTTCGGGGTATTGTTGGCCGGAAATTTTTATCGAAGCTTAACTCTGTTGTCATGTAGTCGATATTCGTCAGTTCATGCTTTAGCGATTAAGTTATAGTCGCGGAGCCGTATTTGCCTGTATATCTACTGGAATAAGGTGGAGCATAACCAACCTCTAGGGCGCGAGTTGGTCCTGATCTTATGCATCGATGTAAGTTCAGTTTCAATTTCATCAGAGATCTCCCGAGGCAAATACGTGGAATACTACCTACCTACCATACCAACGTTCGTACGTATCTTAATCTCGCTCTCGGCTTATAGCAGACGCAGGAATTTGCCCTGTGGGTGGTGGCTTTGTGGAATGGATGGAATATCGGTGTTCGATGTTCAGATGAGATGCAATGGGTGATCAAAATCTACTAGGCTGAATGAAGAATGAAGAATACTAACTCCTGAATTATTTTTACGTTCAGTATTATAAACATATGTATGTACATGCATTATAATTTACTCTACAATAATGTCGTGATTGCTCGCTCCTCATAAATATCACAATATTCTGCACGCAGTACTACTCTCATTGTTGAAAAATTTACCACATTTATTGGATGTGATTAATAAAACTGTGTCCCTGATCTGCAGGCTCGCCTTCATCAACATGTGGTGTTAGCACGACCGGTGAGCATTCTGCATTATCTGCGGCATCTATATTTTCAGATTCTGTGGGAGGGCCTTCGCTGCCACTGCCGCCTTCTTCGTCGTCGTCCTCGTCTTCTTCTTCGTCGTCGTTTGTCACTGAATCAGCGCAGCAGCAGCAGCAGCCTTCGCTTGTGCCGCTTCACTCACCGCCGTCATTGTCTGCTGCCGTTGTAGTACAACAGCAGATGAATGAACAACAACAACAGCTACAATATCAGCAAACTTTCGCATCAACGGCACTTTCTACCGCCAGTCTTCCATCCAGCAGCAATAGCAGCAGCGCCAGCACCAGCAGCAGCAATAACAGCGGCAACAACAGCAGCAGCAGTAGCAGCAGCATAGGCGGTACAAGCAATCCCGCAAACATTGGCGGCGTAGCCTCCTCCGTAAGAACAGAAGTCGCATCAACGGTATCAACAGGTGATGTAGTATCATTATCATCATTATCATCAGCACCACAACCACAACAACAACCAGCTACGACTGTCACGTCCGCCATTTTGACCTCTTCCACCACTGAGGCGGCAGTAATTGTACCGCCAGCAGGCCCAGTTGCTGCTGCGCAAATATCCTAAAGCGTTGTTCACACCAAGCCATCTTCGTGAACAATGAAAATATTAACAACAACATTACAAAATCAATAAATACATTAAATTAAATGAAAATAGTAACATTTATAAATACAAAATATATATATATATATAATATAATATAATAAAACCATACAAAATAACACAACACAACATATTAACGAATAAACAAATTTAACAAACAATTCAAACAAACAAACAGAAAATATTATAGATTATATAATTTTATAAATTACAAATTATATTCTATATATTATAATTACATACATATATACAAACTACAAAAATTATTTGGTTAAAATTAAAAGCACTACTACTAATTTTATTCTAGTGAATTGGGGTGTGTGGTAAAGTGAGAATCCATCGTCATGAATGAACAATCAAGATTGACCGACCAACCGACCGACCGACCGATCGCACCACCGTCAGGATGATTTCTTCTTCTTCCGCGACCGCCCCTTTGTCAGATATTGTTGTGTGATCCGAGATCAACTGGATTGAATATCAATTGGCAAAATTGTTTTCCCGAAGGAAGCAGAGAGAAAATATTTAAAATTTGCAAATAGGAAAAAAATGCATCATATTACTTCCGATTATTTTATATATATATTATATAAATATATATATATTTATTTTATTACAATTATGCAATTAGTAGTAAACAAAACCGACATTTATTGTCGGAGTCGGAGCTGTCACAGTTCTGTCATAACCGTCAGTACATTCTGTTCGTTCTTTTCTGTTATTTTCTTTTTCCTTAGAATTATTGTAGTAGTGTAGAAAACCATTGACCATTTTCGTGCTTTGCCAGTTTATTTTTTTGTGGCCTTTTCTATTGTGTGTAAATGCTGATACATTTAAATGTTAATAAATATATACATACGAGTATATATATATATATATATATATATATCATAAATTAATTTGTGCAGTTGAACCAGAAAAGGTACAACACTGCCATTTCCAAATGAAGCCTCGTGTAAACGCAGCGTTAAGACCAAAATCTGTATGTTTTACAAAATATAATGTCCGCTCTTAAATTTTTTATTTATTATGTTATAATTTGTCAAGTTTTAGAAATAGAAAAGACACAATCTCGAATGATACATGACAACAATTTTTGTATTTCTGTAATGTGATGTATCATTGATTATTATAACATAATGTGCCAAGGCAGCCCTTCCGAGTGCGGTATTCTTACATTTGCTGTATTCCTATGGCTAATCCAGCTTGGCTTACAACAACAATCGCATAAGCATAAAGCCGAAAATAAATCCAAAAAGTTTTTAGGATTTTTAACTAAAGCCATTTTTTAGTTTTAGGCATAACAATTAAAATGCATCGAAAATTTAAAGCCAAAAGCTGTTGCTTTGTAAAGCTAAGCCGGCTTTGCCAAAGCAACGCAGCATTTGTTTTAAACCATCATTCAAATTTTTTGTCTTTCTCTGTTTCTGTTTCAACATTTTCTTAATACGTAAAATAATCTGACGAAAATGTCATAGCAGCCATGCTATTTTACATCGTTATTTTTGATATTTCAACTTTCTCATGTTACAATTTGACAGCCGGATGTTTTTTAATTTTTTCTTCTCATTCATTTTTATCTATATTTGAAGAATGTTGTTGTTGATTGTTGATAATCGTTTCTTTCTTTTAGTCAAATTTATATTCATTTGAAAAGATTTGTTAATCTGACGAAAGTTTTATTAGCTTTGTAAAGGCTTTTTACATTGTTATATTGTAATCTCAATTTTGTCGTGTTTGCAATTTGAAGTTTTTTCGATTTCTTCTTTTCAGTCATAGTTATCTATATATTTGAAAAATGTTTTGATTATTGTTAATTTGACAAAAATATTAACTTTTTAAAAAGCCTTTATTTTGTAGTTTACCTTCAACTATTCCGTGTTACAATTTGACAGCTGGTAGATTTTTCATTTCTTCGTTTTAGCCACATTTATCTATTTTTGAAAATTGTTGTAATTGTTGTTGATTGTTTATAATCTGAAAGAAATATTTTTGATTTTAAAAAGCCTTTATTTTGTAATTCACCTTAAACTATCCCGTGTTACAATTTGACAGCTGGAATATTTTTCATTTCCTCTTTTTAGTCACATTTATCTATTTTTAAAAAATGTTCTTGATTGTTGATAATCTGACAGAATTATTATTTGTTTTAAAAAGCCTTTATTTTGTAATTCTACTTCAACCCCTCTGTTCTTCTTTACAGTCACACTCGGGGTAACTTTCGAACTTTAAAGCTACCAAAAAAGTTACCCATCTATGAAGCGAAACTTTTTTTTTTGTATCAGATGGGTGACTTTTTACCAACATAACAAAATTAAAAGTAACTTTAAAATTAGTCAGGATCTACTTACGAACGTGCCTATTTATCTTCATTTGAAAAATGTTGATAATCTGACAGAAATATTATTAACTTTGTAAAGGCATTTTACATTGTTATTCCCGTGTTAAAATTTGACAGCAACTTCGTCTTATCATGCAAATAATTTTTATCTGACAATTTTTTACTTCTTTTTTGTCAAAAAGTTTTTACTTCAAAATGTCAATTTATATTCAGACAACATTTTGTTAAAATTTAAATGTAAAAGCTTTTTACTTATATTTTATGTTATTATTGCAATTTGTCGAACGTTACCATTACATTTTAATACAATTACAGTTATTAATTATATTTTATTGTTAATTGTGGTAAAATGGTTTGTTGTTTAGCCTTTTTTTTGACATATATGCAACAGAACCAATTGACAAGAAATGCAATCGTCATTTTACACATTTATGTTTGCTCATCTCTACATAATAACACAATAGGCGCGTTCAAGATAGCTGAAGGCTCAGAGATTCTCTCTTTCTCCTCTGCGAAGAGGATTGAATTCAGTCGAACAACATTCTCCGCTATCTGTCAGCCCAGCAACAAAAACTTTTAAAAGTCAACTGACAAAGTGAAGTGAGAGAGCAAAAAATAATTTTTTTTCGGAAAATTGGAGATAATTCTCCGATTCCTCAGTAAGCAATCGTGTTCGAGTTACAGAGGACACTGAGCTCACCGCATCTCGAACGCGCCTTATATAAAAAATAATTTTCAACACACTAACGTTATAATTTTTAAAACATAATCGTCCACCCCTTCCTTATATGTGTAAGTAGTTGAGTGGTCGTTATAATCATCGGGTTTCCTAGCATGATCCCAGTAAATAAAATTGCGCAGTTCGATTTACTACTACTACGCATTTAAAATAGTCATAAATTTATATATGTTATAATAATAATAATTAGTTAGTAGACCCCTTCAAATTAATGAATTTCTTTCGTGGTTCCGTCATCATCTTGCTTTCTGTCAGATGTCAGAATGAAGTTTGTCTTCTGTCACTTTGATCGATCGATGGTGGGTGAAGATTATCTCGGACGACTATCTGCTTCCATCTCTAATGCAAAATTCACTTTTTATTGTGTTTTTCTTACATATACTCACAAATACACACACTAACCACACTACAGACACACACCAACACACAGGAGACTCACGCACACATACACTACAGAAGACCGATTCTGGTCACAAAATAAGGCATGAAACTGTCGTATAACTACAAGGGTGTACAGGCATACAATTTAATTCTTGTGTGGTATTTTTTTCTTTATTTGCATTAGTGTACTTTTAATGACAGTTCGTACTACTAAGAGCGTATCGATTCTCTCTCTTGCCTCATGCAGAAGGCAACACACATGAGTGTCGAAAAGATAAGAAGCAAAACGTCACTTATGTGGCTTTCGTTTGATGGAAAAAATTACTCCGAGTGCAATAAAATTGCATGCTGTTTTGTTCTTTCGATTTCAAAAATTGTACAGAGCATACCCCTTCTGCCATTTTGACTTTTGATATGTTACAGCAACCACAAATACAAATACAAAAAGAGCCAGTGCACTCTGTCAAAAAAGGGGAAAAATCAAACGAAAGCCACATTACTATACTAAAACACACACACTACTATTAACTTGCGGTAATTCTTGCCTCATGCCTCATTTTCCGACCAAAATCGGCTATTAATATTGAAGAGTTAAGTAGTTGAAAGTATGTAACATTTAAAAAAAAAATCCGGATTGAAGTTGGCATGTGCCTGGCACTAGGGGCCATATTTTTAAACGTGGAGAAGGCTTAATCCTCGAATTGAACCCAATTTTCCCGTTTTTAACGTTGGATTCAAAATTTATACCAGGTATATGACGAGTGCCTCGATATAAATGGTTTAGACAGTGGATCAATCAATGACTTTATCCACATTTAAAAAAAAAACGCCTCAAGACCCAACCATAATGCACTCTTGGGCCCTTACGATAGTGTCAAAATTGACAGTTGACACTTTTGACACAAGCATAACAGGGACAAAATTCGATTATGGTTACATAAGCCAGCTTAGCTTACGGACAAGATTCTTCTCCCATGCGGCTTTTCTCTTTTTTTTTTCTTTCTCTCTTTTTTATACTTTGTTTTATTTTTTCTTGTGTACTCAATATTTTAAATAATAAAGAAGACTACATATTTATAAGAGTATAACTTTAATCGCTCATCTAGCAAAAGTTACTTACATCAACTTAACCCTTCAATTATTACAAATTCATTTTATTAACATTCTATTTAAATTACTACGGTTATTACACATATTTTAATTATTATTATTATATATAATATCGGGTATATCTTTAAATGCTCATATAGCCAAGTTTACTTTTTGTTACGTAGACCTTCATCAACTTAGAGCCCCTCAATAATTATAAATTTAACAAACATTCTATTTAACAACCACTATTATTGTTAAACATCTTTTAATCATTATTATACGTTATCATTTAAACTCAATTGTTTACTCTTCTGGTTAATAAATTTTTTTTTTACTAAATAATTATCTCAACATCACCCCACTCTTAACTATAATTGAAAGAAAAGAAACCAATAAAAATATATACATAATATTATTTTGAAATTTTATTTAGTGATGTATAATTATATAAATATTTGTACAAACAGACAAACAAACACACACACACACGATGTATTCCATGTTCCTTGCTCTTTTATAAAAGAAAAAAATTAATAATAAAAAGAAAACGACGATCGATAATAATATAAACAAAGCAAAAGATAAGTTGTTAATTAATTAATCAATTAATTTGTAGAGGAAAACAAACATACAACACACACACACACACACCCACATAGATACATACACACGCACATACACACACATATATATAGACTCGGTTTGTTTGTTTTGTTTATTAATTATTAATACTTTGTTTGTTAAACTAAATTAAATCGAATCGATAACAAACGAGCATATTTCAATGGATGAAATATTATGACCAATGAATAGAAAGACTTTGTTCAAACTTTTGAATTGAAATTGTTCTCTTAATTGAAAGTTTGAAAAAAAAACGTTGTTTGAAGAAAAGAAAAAAAACAGAAAATGGAACGAGTTAGAAAACAAAAAAAAATGAATACTCTTTCCAAGCGTGGCGCTATTGTAGGAAAATATTTTGCTTTGCATTGTAATCATAGGAAACGGCAAACCAAAACAACAGCAAATCCTACGCATCCGTGAGATTAAAAAAACAATTTCCGTATTTAATTTTCGTAATAATTTTTGGAATGTTTTTTGAAACATTTAATTACAAACGAAGCAAAATTGCTTATCTAATAATAGAAACAATAATCGAACATAAAAATGGGCAACAATAATTTGATCAAATCAGTTTCTATTAATAATTATTATTTTTATTATTATATTATTATTATAATTATATTCGTTATTTATAATAAATATAACTATTATATTTTCCTTTATACCTAAACAAATGTATTTCAAAATACCAGAATTGAAGTAAATGAAATCAAATAAATTAATTATTTAAAATGAGACCTAATTAGGAAATTGTTTCTTTTTTTTTTAGAAAGAACTACCCCGCTTCAGCAATCTCATCAGCGAGTAGCAGCAGCTCTGCCTTAAAACATACCACGATTGATTGAGAGTTGCGTAACTGTCGCTACCGGAAAACAACAACTGACAGATTTCCATAGTAGAGTTCGCTATCAGTGGCTATTGAAAACCAACTACTGACAGCTTTTCATTGGAAGAATTTCGTTTATGTCGCTATTAGAAATCAACATCTTGCCAGTATTAAAGTTCCGTATTATGTCGCTATTGGAAAACAACAACTGACAGCTTTCTAGTAGTAGAGTATCTGTCGCTATTGGAAAACAACTACTAACAGCTTTCCATTAGTAGAGTTGTGTAAATGTTGCTAAATGAAAACCACAACTGACAGCTTTCCATTAGAAGAATTGCCTGTATGTCGCTATTAGTAATCAACATCTTGCCAGTATTAAAGTTCCGTATCTGTCGCTATTGGAAAACAACAACTGACAGCTCTTTCCAGTAGTAGGGTTGAGATTCTGTCGCTAAGACTGGATCTACATTATGTATTCGAGTTCTGTGAAAACTTCTTATTTTCTTTTGTGCTGCTCTTCGCAAAAACAGCCACATTATGAGGGCCATGAGTTGATGAAGTTTTCTTTCGTTTCATTAGCAGAAGTAACGCGCCGTTTCCACGTCAAATAACAATAATGCTACAATAAAATAATTTCCTGTTGTTCATTGTGTACACGTATACGGGCTTCAAATAATGGAATTTTCTGAAAAGTCAGAAAATAAAAGACCTAAGAAATTAATAATAATCAATATAATTTAAAATAACAAAAGTATAAGTACATAATCATACTTGCGCAGACATAATGAAACACAGGAACATAAGCATGTAATAATATATTTTGTGCAATTGGAAAAAAGGTAAAGTATATTTGTTTGTTGTTGTTTCTATTGAAATTTTTTTTTATAAATTTTTTTTTATTGTGTACTTCAATATACTTCTAAGTAACTCCATTCCAAAAATGTTTAACAGCAGCAGTGCTCTTGACAAATGAAAAAAAACCAAGTTATGCGCATGCGTCAAAAAATCATGCGACCGCACACAACACCTACTAACACTGAAAACTTGTGGTTCTGCATGAGAGGTACTCTCACTTTTGTGACCAAAATCGGCCTTCAGGGTGCCTAAACGAATAGGTTTGAATATAATTTATTTTATATTTTTCCCAGATTTCTGTAAAAAAAAAGACTTGAAAAATTTAAAATGACAAGTTACAGGTTAAAACAACGATGGAAAGTTGTTGAACTTAAAATCGGCGATAAATAGTGGATCAAATGAAATGAATGGTCGCAAGATTTCCTGAGTTATTGCTCGAATTTCCCTTTCGAATATTATTTTTAAGTTGAGGTATGTTTGCTGGCATAATCACGTACATACGTTCTTTTAAATATCCCCAAAAGAAGGAATCGGGAGCAGCGAACGAGATGGCCAATTAAAATCACTGACTTCTTAAAGTAATGCGCCCATCGAAAAAGTCCCCCCGTCGCTCCAACTTGTTGATATATATATAATTCTGTAGTTGGTATTCCACACTTGGCCTCGGAAAGTTTTTCCAACATAGTGCAGCATTTATGACTGTAGTAGCTGCTTTATTCTCAAAGAAATATGGACCAGTGATCCTTTCCACACCAAACTGTACAGCGCCTCGTTGTCAAGAGAACAAGCATCAAGATGTTTAAACCTTGCCTCTTACGGTCCAGTTCCAACATATCACGATTTGCACATTGCGACAAAACACTTGTCCGTCGGTTTTCAAAATAAAGTTCAACTACTTGCCATCATTGTTCAATAGTGTAACTTTCCATTTGAAATTTCCCAAGTATTTTTTTTAACAGAAATCTGGAAAAAATACAAGAATAAAATAAATTGAAAGACATTATATACTATTCGTATTCAAAGCCCTTCTGTTTCTGTTTTGTGGCTTATCCGTAACGTTTTACGTTCAATTAAGTACTTGTGTGTAGATGTTAAACGCAATGCAACTATTCATAGGTATATTTAACTGAACATAAACTAGGGCAAGTGCAGTGTAATTTTATACGCTTAGTGTAGAACCCAGTACGAGTAATTGTCTAAATAGCGGTACTTAAGCGATCGATAGCCGTGTGTTCCAGGTAAGAATCCTTCCGTATGCTCACGTCATATTATCAAATTCGTTACTGAGGACGATTTTCTTAGACCAACTGGTAAAGAATATTCTTGTTGTTGTAGCAGCTCCAGGTCTGTTAAACCTATTGCTGGGTTGACGATTGTTGGTCGAGTGGAGTCCTTTCGGTGCGTATAACCGATTGTCGTAGAATGGTAAGGAATGTTCGTACTCGCCGCTATAATAAAAGAGTGAAAGATGATTCAAGATTATTAGTTCCGCTCTCTGTCTGTTAACAATGGAAAATAGGATGTTGCTTTACACTCCCATAGGATTCAGCCGATGCATGTGAGTCATAGATTATTTACCATATTTTAAGGTCATTCTTTCGCTCTGATTGGATTTAATTTCGAGAAGTTAACCGAGAATTTAACGTATGTCGTTTCTGGCGTTTCTGGGCGTTTCCTCTCGATTCTTTCCCTTGAGAGATGCGTAAAGTCGTTTCTGTATGTTCGCTATGAACCCGCAGCAACAATTGACTGGAAAACTTAAAACTCAACCAAAAGCCAAGTCCGTGGCGTATTAGCCGAGAAAACTATCATATCTAAAAAAAAACGCTGAATTTTAACCTTGGCAGTACAAGAGAGAAGGTAAATTGTATGATAATAATGCTTCCGTGGACATCTTTTGTATTTTAAGCAAATTTCACGTAAATAGAAAATCTGACACCAAATGCCAATAGTAATTGTAATACATTACATCCTCACTTCTGTCAGATTTTCTCTACATTACTCGATGTTTCCACGTTATCACATTTTCTCAGCACTACCAGTTGCTTCCACATGACATAATGGCCGTCTTTTTTTTATGTCGGAGAAATTGAGGAAAGCTGAGTTCCGAGATATCCGATAATTTTTCCTCTTATCAGTTCTGTAAGATCGAAAAAACTTATCTGCTGGGTTTTTTTTTAGTACCAGAGAAAAGCTTTATTTAGCCTATCTCTAGTATACGGTTTTACGGTATTTTTGCCACGCCCACTTCGCACCGTCCACCGCCCACAAATGTGTGTGGGGTGTTCCGGAAACGCCCCCTTTAGGTGGGAGGGGCATCCACATTTTTGAGTTTTTTCGTACTTTGAAGGAGGTTTTGGGTTTAATTGGTACCAAATGATAGGTAAAAAAAAAATTCCATCCCCTCCCTCTTTGACAGAGTTAGAGTCCAAAAACTGACTTTTTATAAAAAGTCAAAGAAAAATGGGACCAATCGAACCATCCTTGCCAGTAGTAGAGCCAAAAAACATAAAAGTACAAAAGAGGCGTTCCTAAAATGTCCTAAGTATAGGTACCAAATGAAAAGTGAAAATTAGGTCTACATAGCCATGCTATTTTTATGGCACAGAGTGGGCAAAACTTCGTTTTAAATTTTTAACATTGAATTTTGTACATAAAAAACATATTGCGAGAGTGAGATAATATAAAATCCCACTATCGCCTATTTCTTTTGACTGGCTGCACCAAAAATGCCATTTATACGATTCCATTTTGGAATTCGAGAACTCTTGTGTAGTATTTTATTGTTTTGTCTTTAACAACTTTGGTTTGACAAAAGATTTCTTACATCTATTGGAATGTATCTAAAGAGGTGTATTATGTAGTTTTGTCTGTCACCGGACGGAGTGCCTCACAGTTAAATCTTCGACAACTATGGTTTGACATACGATTCTTACGTCAAATAAATTCTGTCTCCGGCGGATTACTTCGTAGTTTTGTCTTCGTCAACTCTGTTTTGACATACGATTCTTACGTCAAATAATTTCTGTCTCCGGCGGAGTACCTCGCAGTTATGTCTTTGACAACTATGATTTGACATACGATTTGTACTCCAAGTAATTTCTATCTCTGAATGGAGTAATTCATAGTTTTGTCTTCGACAACTATGGTTTGACATACAATTTCTACGTCTAGTAATTGCTGTCTCATGCGGAGTAGTTCGTAGTTTTATCTTCGACAAGTATGTTTTGACATCCCAATGTCTCCTGCGGAGTGATTCGTAATTTTGTCTTCGACAACTATAATTTGACACACGATTTTTACGTCAAATAATTTCTGTCTCCTGCGGAGTACTACGTAGTTTTGTCTTCAACAACTATACTTTGACATACGATTTTTACGTCAAATAATTTCTGTCTCCTGCGGAGTACTTCGTAGTTTCAGCTTCGACAACTATAGTTTGACATTCGTATACAAATAAATGGTAGGTATTTGTTTTGTGTTGTGAAATATAAAAATGGTAGGCTCTGTTGTCTACACGGCCGCGAGAGTTTTGAGCGTGAACAATGCACTGTTTATTTTTTATTATGTTCATTTAATTTTATTTAATTTTTAAGTACGTATATTAAACATAAATGAAGGTGTAGCGATGTCTAGTTTTAAAAGCAGCTACAATTTATGTTATTATAAAATAATTTCCGATTTCAAATCTATCAAATTCAATTCAATTATTCAAGAAGCAAACATCCATTAGGCAAAGAGGAAACATTAGCAGTAGTTAACAGAGTGTGCACAGAGCATGTAACTTGATCGTAATGTTATTAAAACTTAGTAATGTAGAATTAATTAAAGAAAATTCAAGGCAAGTGCAACAGTAGTCGTAGTTAATGGAGCGAGCAGAGCAGAGCACTGAAAGAGACTATCACTTATACTGCACAATTTTTTTTTGGCTCTCATCATGCTATGTAATTTAATTGTAATGTTATTAACACTTAGTAATGTAGAAATGATTAAAGGAAATTCAAGACAAAGGCAACAGTAGCTGTAGTTAACAGAGCAGACAGCAGACAGAGATTATTTTATTTTCGCTTTTTCTGACTCAGGAGATACGGTAATTCGAGTTCGAAAATTTTCATGATTACTATACTTCCTTTTTCTATGTAAAAGAAAGTAAAGTAATACAGATTATTATTTATTACCCAGTTAACGAAGTCTTTTGGGGGTGTTTTGGAGAATCTTTTGAGGGTATTTTGGAAGTCTTTTTGGAATCTTTTAGGGGTCTCTTTAAGGTCTTTGGATAGTCTTTTGGGGTCTTAATGGGTCTTTGGGGGTATTTTTGGGAGTTTTATGAGAGACTTTTGAGGGTGTTTCGGGGGTCGTTTGCGGATCTTTTGGGGGTAATTTTAAGGGTGTTTAGAGGGTCTTTTGAGTTAGTTTGGGGGTCTTTGTATGATTCTTTTGGCGGTATTTTGATGGTCTATTGAGGTCATTTAGGGGTGTCTAGAAAGTATTTTTGCCCCACCACTTTAAAGAAGTTTCACTTCAACCGCCCGTAAAGATTACACGCACTGTTGTTAGTTCGTTTTCGAAAAGTTATGTTTAAAAATTCAAACAAAATCTTAACAAAGTCCGCTGTCGCTTTTAAAAATATGATTTTCGAACATTAATTTCGAAAAATCAATGATTACAAATAATTGTAATTACGTCTATCGATTTGGACTATAACCAGTAGTAAAAAACATAATAAACTACATCAAAAAAGACGTTGGTAATTAAAACTACGTTGTCAGTTTTTTTTAATTATCTTACTAACTACATCATTGACTACTACATAGAAAAATTTAATAACTCTTTGGTATATAACCTTCATACATCAATTAATTGTAAGACTAATAATTCATATATTGTGAGTTATAAGGTAAGATTTTTTAAAATCACATTGCAAATTTTGCATAAGGCGACAATGTGCTTTCTTTCGTTTTTATCAGTCTCTTTTAGTGGCTCATGTTTCCCCTCTTTCCAATATCCAGACAATGTTCTTTTGGTCATTTTAATTTTTGAAGTTAATATTAATAATTACTAGCTGTGCATACAGAGTTTCACTTTTATCTATAGACTAGCTGTTCCAGGGCGCTTCACTACCCACACACATGAACCACCAACTTCCTCTTACCATCGTGGTAGTTGATATTAACATTTTTATATTTTCTATAGCCTATATATATCAAGAAACATAACAAAAATTATTTCTCAACACTTTTTATGTAAAATTAAATAACTAATAAGCAATCTACGCAAATCATCGTTCGAAACGTGAGTTGTGGTCGCGAGTTCATACAAAAATCCCAAGGAAAAAAACCGTTTTTTCCAATTTTCCGGGCAACTTTTCCAATTTTTCTTTCCGTAAAAACCTTACTCCGACTATTACGAACATTTTCAATAAAAAGAAGCTAAAAGGGTCCAGCCGTTATCAAGTTATGCGCTTACCAACGAACACCATTTAATTTTTATATAGATAGACAATACGTTCAGTGCTTTAGGAATGATGCACACATATTCAACAATATCTACATTCCAACGCCATCTAGCGAATCAAAAAAAAACAGGCCAATTTATAGGAGCATAAAGCAAACATATGGTGTAAAAATGGCTTTAATACCTCCAGTTGTTTAAGCGTGATGGCGTTATTTATGACGGATAATATCTCGATTCCCGCACCATCTACCGGTTCCAAAAAAAATATTACTTATCGGATCACCAATCGAACTAATGGCGTGAATATTGCTTCGATACGTCCAGTGGCTTAGGCGTGATGAGGTTAGATATATATGCTGAATGACATTTTCAAGAATATCTCGACTTCAGCTCCACTTACCAAGCTAAAAGAATAGATGAACATTTAAAAAGCTTTAATCGAACATAACGTGCGAGTATGGTGGTTATATGTCTAGTGGTTTAGGCGTGATTCGATAACAAGGATATTCAAGAACGAACTAGACGCTAAACCACCTACCGGGTGAAAAAAGAACATAAACTTATCGGAGCATAAACGAACATATAATGGTTATATTGATTTTCTTTTTTTCTTCCGGTTGTGTTAAGAGATGAAGTAACGTAATTTTCTTACTTTATGCCTGCCGGGTGTTTTTAAAATTACATATAACAAAATAAATAATTTGGTCTTCTTTGATTTTTGTTACTTTTGGATCCCTTTGGATCCCCAAAGATCTCAGAAATGGTTCCATTCGAAAACATTGAAACGACATCACTGCTCCTAATCATCGGCTCATCGTCATCGTACATTAGTTCAGTGCTGCCATAAAAAATAAAACGAAAACGTAATTATTCAATGAATGAAAACGTTAGTAACGTAATTTATTGCAAAGCCTAAAAGAGGTAAGTATTCTGTAGAAAACATGGGTTTTTGACTTAGTTCATCTTTTTTAAAGCTAAAATATATAGGGTATTTTATTTCACAAGGAATTAATTGGAATTTAGTGATAAGAAATCAAAATATTAAAAAAAAAAAAGTGGTTTGGCCACAATACGACTTTCTTTTACGAACGGGTCCGGAATCTTCAGTAAATGTATATTAAATTGTTTTAAAAAAAAGTTATCAAGTCCCAGGACCGAAGGATTTCCCTATATGTAATTCTTTAAAAACTGACCCAATTGTAAAACTACCTGCATGACGCATGTGTATTTCCAATTAGAGATATAACAAAAAAAAATTTAATTTTTAAAAGCGATTTTTTTTAACTTTTTTTTGCCTTTACTAGATTTTTAATTTTTTTGAGATATCTGCAAAAACTCGAAAAACCGCCAAATAAACTGTCACTTCCGGTAGACCGATTTCCGCCAGAATCAACTGGGACCTCCCAATTTATGTAAAAAGCTTTAATATGAATTTTCATCCCCATCGATTCAGCCGTCTGGGCTGTAGAGTGGATACAGACAGACATAAACAGACAAACTACTAAGCTAAACCAATGAACTGAACAGAAGGAACTTGAACAACAAATCATATCAACGAAGAAGAGAACAGACTTTTATGAAAAAAATGTGATGATTATGATAAGTGAAGTTTAATTTTTCTTTTTTGTAAATTTGGTATGTGTAGTTTGTAGTAGAATATTTTGTCCTACAAACAATTCACCTGTAATCGAAGAATAACTAGGTATTACTTACAGGAAAAATTATTTCGTGATTAATTTTTGAAAAACGCCGTTTTTATAATACGAGCCGTTGAGAAAACGTTCCATCGTATTTTTAAGGTGAAATCATCAAATTGACGATATTAACGTCCTAATGGCAACACTGAATCAGTTTGACATTAGTTTTGATTAGCATCGTCTTCGTCTTCGGTCTTCGTCAGTTGGTTCAGTTTCAGTATTCGTTTGGTTGTGATTGACGTCGGTTGTGCGCGCGTCGTAGTCTGCTCATTGCGTCGGTTATCTGCTACGCGTTGTGTCGTAGTCGTTCGTGTTTCGTTGATTGTTGACGCTTTCTTTGATTTACTGATGATTGTGAATTGTGATTTGCTTTGCAATCAATTGCTGTGATTGTGTGACCGAGAACGAGATAAGAAATTAAATAAAATCGACGATTTTTCTCTGTAATGCCAATCGCCTTAGAGATAACAGCTTCAGTAATGTGGCGCGAAAATAAAATCAGAACAAATCAATTCCAATCGAATGCAATGCACGGGGGTCAAAAGTCTTGAAGATCTGTTCAATGAAATTCAAGTGAAAAGCAGCCGACAAAAGATTAAATTTTAACTGAGACTCGGAATTTATGGTCAGTAGTTCTCTTTGTTGTTTACGGTCGTCGGTCGGTCGTCGTCATCATCATCATCATCATCATCATCATCATCATCATTATGAAGACAGAGTGATCTCTTCAACCGGTTTCACGGCGGTTCGTTTGTAGATAGTACTTTGGGTGGTGTTTTTGGACCGATCGTCTTCTGTAAGGCTGCTGCAGTCATTGCAGTTTGCAGGAGCGACGAGTAACTTGCTGCTGATAACAGTGATATGCTGAGTGCATGAAGTACGGTTGTGTGTGTGTGTGGGTGCCTTTTTTTTAAACAAAAGGTATACAGTTACTCAACGCACCAACGTTTGTCGGATCAACAGAAGAAGATCTTCCCGCTACACACATCCATACATACAAACATCCTCTCTCCTCAGTGTGCAGAAAAACTGGATTTTTGTTGGGCCGACAACTTCCAAGTGCAGGAACAAATTGCTGCACGTTGTGTCTTCTGTGTGCGGTGTGCGGTGTGTGGTGTGAGTTGTCTACTGCTCCTCCTCGAGACAAGGAACAAGAAAAAAAAAAGAACTCCGGTGCCAATGACTGTACAGTTATTTCCCTAATTGTGTGCCTGGATTTATACGTTCGTTTGTTTACTGCGGCTGCCGTGATTGTCTCTGCCCTGCCGTTTACGTTCGTTTGTCCGTCAGTTTCTGTGCGTGTGTGTGCGCGGCCGTTTGTTTAATTTTTGTAAACAAACAAACAAAAAAGCGATGTAGTGTTGTGCATTGAGTTCTCGTTTCGTGTGGCAGGCGGTGTGTCAGTCACATCATAAATTAAAAGAAATTCTTCGACGCTTGTCCATTAAGTTGCAACAAGAAAAACAGCCGGCAATCAGTGGTAAGTCGACTCCAATCCATTCATTTTCCTGTTATTGTTTACGTTTTTCAAACTCCACTTAAGACTAAGGCCAGTTAGTCTGTCAGTCAATTAATAGTCGTCCATTAAGGCTTTTAGCCAAAAGAGATGGACAACAAAGAATATTTTTATTGTAATAGCAAAGTGCCATTGAATTGTTTATCATTAGATATCGTTGGGAGCAAAAAAATTGCCATGAAATCACAATCATCCCTCACATGGCTGCATTAGATGTTCTTGAGAAGTACGATCTCCGTCTAGGTTTTGTTCCAGCATATGTTACATTTAGGTACATATGTGGTCCCAAAACGATAACCGCCTAACTCAACTTAAGACGAAGTGGAGTTATTGGCACCACACACAAAACCAAGCTAGCGAAGACCTCACTTGACTCCATTCTTCAGTCCTCTGACTACTCACGAATTTATGGTCTTCAGGTGAACTCATGACTTGTGCCTGACTTATTATTGGAAGCGAAGGGCAAATAGGCATTATAGCGTTTTACGGTATTTTCGAAGTTTTACGGAAAAATGTGGGCGGTCCGTTCGGGAGATGCCCCTCTTTAGGAGGGAGGGGCTTTCGAAGTATGTATTTAGTTTTTTTTTTCTCCAGAAAAGTGTATTTTTGCAAGTGGTTTGAAGGCAGTATGGGCGTTAATAGTGGGCGCCGTGGCTCAGTGGATAGGAGCATGGACTCCTGAGCAGGGGGTTCGTGGTTCGAATCCCAGTAACACCAAAGTATTTTTCACGGTGTCCTACCTCTCGCGAAAGTTTGACAAACGTCCGAGAGTAATAACTTGTTACGGAAAGCTTCTCAATTCGCCGTTCGGATCCGGCATTAATTTGTGTGCAAAAATATGCATGCTCAACTCAAATGGTTGCGAGAAGCCAGGCCTTGGACCGCATAGTCTGTCGCGCCGGTATTATTATGGGCGTCAATTCGATTCATATGAAAGATAATAAAAATAGCATTTATTGAACAAAACAGTGGGCAGATTTAATGTAAAAAATAGTGGATGCGATTACTTATAAAGGGTGTCCAAATAAGAAGTTCAGATTTAAAAATTGAATAAAACAAAAACGGCGTAATATATGGGAAATGATTTCATTGAAATGGGAGCCGCGGCTGGCCTTGGCGTACTCCATTTGGTCGGTCCAATTTCTGAACACATTTTTGATTGTGTGCGGCTCTATTTCGGCAATGGTTGCTTCAATATTGGCTTTCAAATGCTCAATTGTTTTTGTGGATTGTCCGCATAACACTTATCCTTTACGGCACACCACAAATAAAAATCGAAAGGCTCCTTGCCGGCCAATGCACCAGTCACCATTTCGACTGATAATGCGGCCATCGAATTTTTGACTTTTAACGCCCGATGTGTGGCATGGCGCATCACCATCTTGCTGGAACCAAAGGTCGTCCAAACCAATATCTTTAAGATATGGCCACAAAAAAAATGTTAACATGTGGCGGTAGTTGATTCCGGTTGACCGTAACGGTCGCGCCGGCCTCATCTTCGAAGAATTACGGCCCAATAATGCCGCCACGCCACAAGCCGCACCAAACAGGAACACGCAATGGATGCATTGGCTTCTCCACATATCTTTGTTGATTTTCCAATTCCCAAATGTGAAAATTTTGTTTGTTTACGAACCCACCGAGATGGAAATGCACCTCCGCGTCCGAAAAATTGATTTTTTAAGCAAAATCCTCTTCAATTTCGAGTTGGTCGCAGGCCCACACAGTGAATCGATATCGAAGCGGATGGTCATGGGGCTTCAATTACTGGACCAATTGAACCAATTTGAACAAACGAAGATCTTTACGCAGAATTCGTTGCATGGAAGACCGGCTGATGTTCATCTCCGATGCACATTTTCGGTCACCGCGGCGATATTTTCGGCTGAACGAATACGACGAGCACGGGTACGCGTTGGATGATCGACTAGGTAGCCCGTATCACGCACTTTATGCGAAAACTTCTTGATACCGTTGGGTGTGAGTCCCGTGTTTTCACCAAATTTTGTACGACATTTTCTTGCGATTTCGAACCAATTGTCTTTGTTGTGGAAGTAAATTTTCCGACATTTCCCACTTTTGCTGAAGCGTTAAGCGAGTTTATGTCAAAGAAAGAATGACATTAGTGTTGCCAGAGCCAAAATAACCGATTTGTCAAATCTGAACCGTTTATTGGGACACCCTATACACGCGCATTAGTAGTTATACTTCTTTGGTGTAACAAACCAAAAAATAGACCTCCAAATACTCTCAAAAGACCCTCAAAAGACCCCAAAATACTCCCAAAATGATCCTTTAAAGACCCTCAAATGGCTACCAAAGTACCACCAAAATATCTCCCAAAAGACTACCAAAAGACCCCTAAAAGACCCCAAAAAGACCCTCAAAAGAGCCCAAAATACTCCCAAAATGACCCTCTAAAGTCACTCAAAATGTTCATAAAGTATCACCAAAATATCCCCCAAAAGACTATCTACCCTCAAAAGAGAGTCACTCAAAAGGTTCATAATACCCCAAAATACTACAAAAAGGCTCCTAAAAGACCCCCCAACAGACCATCAAAAGACCCCAAAAGAACTACTAAAAAACCTCCCAAAAGATTCCTAAATACTCCAAAAAGACCTAAAAAAATATTCCTAAAACACTTCCAAAAGTCCCCTAAAATACCACCAAAAGACCACCAACCTCCCTAAGAGACCCTCATAACACCCCCATATACTCGCAAAAGACACCCAAAAGACTTTAAAAAACCCCCAAACTACTTCCAAAAAGACCTCCAAACAACCCCCAAATGATTTTCAAGAGACTTACAGAAGAAACCCAAAACACCCTTATAAGATCTCAAAAGGACCCCCAAAAAACCTCCCAAATCCGCTGGGCCAGATGGTACTTCTGAAGAGGTGTTCTTCTAAGCTGAGATTACCATTGTGTAAGCTTTTCCATCTATCCTATTCTTCTGGACTCTTCCCGAAAAGTTGGAAAACAGCCTTAGTCCAGCCCATACCCATAAAAAAGGCGAGCCGTCCTGTCCTTCTTCATAGCGATCCATAGAACTTACATCTATTCTTTCCAAGATCATGAAAACGCAGCTCAAGAAATATCTTGAAAAGGTTGAGTTCCTCTTTCTTCCTTTTGACTGACATGAGTTTTCCAGCGAAGTTTAGCATCCAAGTTTTGAGTTTGAATAAGGGATTGCTTAAGGATAGGTGATATAAATCGGTTTATGTTCAACCCTTTATAAGAAGTGAAGTCTAAATGCACAGATTTTGATTCATTACGTTTAATGAATGTGTGAATGTGTAATAATAGGTAGATCACTGGTCCTAGAACGCTGCCTTGTGGAACACCTGCCTTAACTGCCTGCAGTCCAGAGTATTCATCATAAAGTATATTTTTGTTTGAAGAATAGCTGCAACTACTGACCAGGAATGAGTTTTTTGAGTCATCAGGTCTTCATGCCAAACTTTATCAAAAACTTGTGCTGATTTTTTTTTTCTCCTAGGACCTTTTCTATGACATATGTTGCCCATGATGACTTCAGCCAGCTTCCACAATTGGGGTACATGGCTTAATCTTTGAAATAGATGCGACCTGTTATATAACCACCTTCTAAGAGTGCCAGAGAGTTGAAATTTTGAGAATATCTTAAGCTCAGTGGTTGTTCTTATTATCCCGAGTATGACTCGTGTCGCAAGTCGCGTGCGGCGCGTGCGATGCGTGGAAAATGGGAATAGCCCTGACATGCGTCGACTTCTTTCTGGTCCTTTTTAAACATCTTTCACACGGCCTAGCGAGCTTAAAATTTTTTGAACAGCTCAGTGTTTACGGCCTTTACAGATATCTAGCGTATGACGCGTGTGGCGCGTGTGATACGTGGAAAATGGCTTCATATAGACCCGACCTGTTTTTTAACCACATTCAAAACGTGCTAAAGAGTTAAAATTTTGAGAGTAGCTTAATCTTAGTGGGCATTCCTAATATCCCGAGTATGGCTCGTGTCGCAATACACGTGCGGCGGGTGCGATGCGTAGAAAATGGCCTTATCCTTACCACACTTTTACACTTGCTGTGGGTTGTTTTTGTTTTTATTTTTGTTTTTGCTTTCCATTCCATACCAGACTCTCGAGTCTGAATTACTTGGCAGTGTTACTGTAGGAAGGGGAAATGCATTTCTATTTCTATAAAAGTTTCTTGGATTGAAATAAATCTCTTCCGCATTTGAGCACTCGGAAGTGTTGGAGTTAACTATTGGTCATTACCATCATCATCATCATCATTATCATCATCATCACCATCATTATCATAAATGCACACCACCCCATCAGATCTATCTGAGAATTCCTTCCACTCCATGATATGTGCCATCCAAACTGAAGAGTGATGGAGCATGCGGTGTTTGGTATCTGGTGCGGTGGATAAATTCAATTGAGCGAACAAATCAAACAGAAATTAAAGAGATGCATTATGTACATACACGTGTACATATATAGCGCACATGCAGATTGCTTTTGCAGTGAAAATCCAATTAACAGCAGCCCAGCGCATCCTCCCATCACAGTTCAGTTCAGTCCATCCTGTCGCATGATTATGACGATGATGAGTATTGACAATGTGCAATTACAGTTGGCAGGACTACCGACGCAACCACCACTACGCACCGGATAATTGGGTTAATTGCTGTATTCAAGCAGCACTAATTGCAGTGCAATTTACTGACAACCGGCGCGAGCTCTAAATTGTATTGACATACGGGAAATTTTCGAGTCTGAGTTACTTGACTGTAATTAAGGGTTCATGTAATCGAGAATCTACTGTATCTTGTAACGAAACTTGGTGTCAGCCACCAACAGTAGTGCAACAAGCTGGTTAGTGATGTACTGATGCCCTTAGCGATAACTTCATGAACTAATCCTTATGTTGATGTTGGCTTAAATTTCATGTGCTGGCGAGGTTCAGTGCCTTAATTCTAGTGGCTAGCATCCTACCGAAGAACCCATTTCCTGCCATTGGTTTTGCTGTTGGCATAGAGGGACACGCAGGCTTTCTTCGCCCTGTGTTCCTGAGCTTCCTATCCAAAATTGCCCCGAGATATTTGGCGCTGGGGCGAGACTGAGATTTTTGATAGAAGGAGAGACCGCACTCTGGAATTTACGCCAGCTCAGAGTCTACACGTCATTCACTAAACACAAACCATATCATTAGGTTCATAAGAGTCATTGGTATGGAGGATGCTATAGGAACGGGCATGCACTGTCTCTATAGCACTATTTATGGTGAGCGCTATAGATCCTTATGGGTCGCAGTGCTATTGGTAGATACCCCTTTTTCATTATCATCATTAGGAGCAAACTTTACGCAGGGCCCTTTCTATAACTTCGCTAATCACGGAAAGACGCTGGCCCGATACGAGTATCACTAAGTCATCTCTGCTTACGCAACTACCTTCGTCCTATCTTCCTCAAGTTTTAGTAGAATTTTATTGATAACCATTAGCCAGAGTAAAGGTGAGATGACTTCTCCTTGGGAAGTGCATCTGTCGACTAGTTTGGTAAGGCTGGCATGAATAATCCTGCTACCAAGCATGGAAGTGATCAACTGTGCTCCACTTCTGACTGAGTAAGAGCTACCTGAATGGTCTCAATGCGATGCGAACCTTGTCGAAGGCCCCTTCTGCATCTAAGAAGGTGTCTAGCGTAAACTGTTTGTAGTTAGTCGTGTGCCTAATGTTGCGCGCTATCCGTTTCCGTGGACCTGACCTTGAGATATGCGTGTTGCGATTTCAATGCTTGTGGGACTTCGAATCGTTACCTGATGTGGTGGCCTAGAATACGCTCCAGAGTCTTTAGCAAGAACGATGAGAGACTAAGAGGAGTCAAATCGTTAACTGATATTTATGGCCTCTTCTTCGTACTTTGGGTACGAAAACCACCCGAAAGCTTCTCCAGCTGCGAGGGACATAGTTTAGTGTAAGACAGCTTCTTAGAGCCAGGAAGTCGAAAGCTCCAGTGACTTGTTTAACATAATCGGCTGTATGCCATCCAGGCCGGGGGACTTGTAGGCCAAAAAAACTTCTTAGAGCTCTTATGATATTCCTCACTACACCATGAGAGACTGGATGGTCATCATGCATCCTATGCAATGATATCTGCTGGTAGGAAAGTGTATAATGGTGGGAAGAGCCACGGATGCTGTAACAGATGCCCGTCGGACAGGTGCTCTCCTACCAGAATCCTTGAATCGATTCGATTGATTGGCATAGGTCCATGCAGGAGCGTCTCTTGGCTTCTTTGATTAGCTTCTTGTAGATTTTGAGACAATCTTTGCATGGCTGCCAGTATTTATTGGTATAGCAGATATTGAAAAGCAACCCAGTCATCCTCGTGAGTTTACTTAGATCTTCGCTCCACCACGGAGGGAAACTAAAAAAATGGCCACGCGACTTTTGGCACAAGAGAAAATAAATCGCGCTCGCTTTAAATCTTTAATCGCCTTGTGTGGCTTACATTGTTGTTGTTGTTTATGTCCTTTTTGTACGCTACCATCAGTATGTCAACGACATACAACAAGTCGTGAAGCGAATCACTGACAGGAGTAAATTTGTGAAGCGGAAATAGCTGCACAGTGGTGGTGGTGGAGTGGAGTGGAATGGTATAGTAGGAAAGCAGCAGAAACAACGCATCAGCTCCTGCTCGCTCCAGCAGCCAGCGGCTGTTCCATCCATCATCACGCACTCTCATGTGTGAGTTCGTCGTTTTGCGGTAGGAGTGTGTGGGAGCGCACCTCATTGATTGTTGGTGGTTTTTTTTGTTTTTTTTTTTTTTGCCATTCTGTTGATATTAGTTTGCGATTTTTGTCACGTTCCCTTGTTCGGTCGGTTGCGTGATTGACTGTGAACTGAGGAACTGTGTGACTATGACTGTGATTGCGACCAGCAGCGAACAAGAAGACAATCGCATTGATTCCGTATTTTGTGGTGATGTTTCAAAATCACGGGAATATCCTCTTATTCCTGGTGTTTTTGTTGTTGTTGTTGTTGTTGTTACTCATTCGTTTGTGCAGTACCGAAGTACATCTGCTTTTCCTTCTGCCGCTCCTTCTTCGTAATTTATATTCCGTTGTGATTTTTGAGGTTTTCTTTTTTGCTCTCCCCCCATCTCTGCTGTCGTCGTCTCCATTCCAGTAGCAGATCCCCAAGTGAGACCTAAAAAATCGTAAAAAAAACTTTTTGCTTCCCAAAAGACAGCAATTTCCATACATGGGAGTTCCTGGCTTTTACTTACTTATGTCCTATATCCCCCTTGTTGGTCCTAGAGCCTCTACTACGCCTATGCGCCATCGCGTGCGGTTCCTGGCAATGAACTTCAGCTCTCTCCAACTCTTCCCCAATTGCCGTAACTCCTCCTCAACTGTTCTGCGCCATGTATTTCTCGGACGACCCGTTTTTTACCATCCTGAGATAACGGATTCCATTGCATTGCGTAGTTTGCTATGGAACTGTCGCCTTTTTGGAGTTTATGACCAATCCACTGCCACTTCCGACGTTGGATGGTTGTGCCTGTTGGTTCCTGACCCGTTCACTGGTAAAGATGTTCGTTAGAGGCCAAAAAACCCTTATGATGTTCCGTAGGCACCTATTTACGAACGTTTGTAATCTTTTTGTGATAGTAGCGGTCACGTTCCTGCACCCATACAACAGCAAAGGTTCATCATTTGAGCGGAACAGTCGCAGCTTGGTGTTTAAGCTGATCGCATTGCTTCGCCATATCATGGACATCATCCAAAACACTGATTTTGCTTGACAATGTCCTGTTCGGTTCCACCTTCGGTCGAGACAATACTCCCAAGGTATTGGAAACTCTCTACTTTCTCTACCGGCTGTCCAGCTATGTTAACTTGAGTTTCTGAGTTAGTGCCGAGGTTCATGATTTTGGTTTTGTGCAGTGCGTTAATCTTCAAAACCGAAACATTTGCCTCCCTTGTCATTTGGTGCAGCTCCATAATCCTGTGTGAGAGTAAATAAACATCGTCAGCGTAGTCCAGATGTATGAGATGTGTGAGTCCAACGAATTCCTTCATTTGCAGTTGATAACGAAAAAAGTCTCGGCGATAGAATGCAACCTTGTAGTACCCCACTTAGGATCTCGAATTCCGCTGACAGCTTTCCTCTATTCACCATATGACATTTAGAGCCATCACAGGTTGCTTTAATAATAGCTATTAGTTTATCGGTTATACCTCTCCTGCGCAAGGCGAGCCAGATAAACAGTCTGTTGCCACTGTCAAAAGCCTTCTCAAAAACGATGAACAGTTGGTGCAGTGGTGACCGGAATTCAACGCACTGTTTAATAATGATCCGCAGGGTGTTAATGTGGTCGACATAGGAGGATCCAGTGCGGAAACCTGCTTGTTCGGCATCGAGTGTATCATCTTCCAGATGTTCCTTAACTCTCTCAAGTACTACTTTGGCTATTACCTTTGCAACTGCAGGAAGAACGCAAATGCCTCTCCAGTTTTCGCACTCCATAAGACTACCTTTTTTTTGGGGAGCTTGGTAATCATTCCCTTCTTTCACTCGCCTCTCAAGCTCTCTCTACAAGAGGATATAAAAGCTTCACCATTAAGCATGCTCGTAACTATGTTCCCACCTAGCGTTGCCCTCTTGCGAGAGTAAACCTTACAGCCTCACGATACATCCCCAGAACGAAACTGTCTCCGCACCATAGTTGTACCAGTCCAGGCAGTCCTCCGAAGAGGTCCACCTGGTCTCTCAGACTCGGTTTTCCCAAAGGTACTAATTCGACCATCAATGGCTTCGTTAATTCCAGCACATCACATCTGCCGGAACCTTAGCCATCTCATTTGCCATCAGGATAGCAAGCTATCCCGAGTTTTCCACACGCGACCTTGGTCAGATCTGGTATCAAGGATCACCCGTTCGTTCAGCTATGAGTGCCTGGGCAATTGCAAAGCAGACCATGGCAGCCCATCTGTCCGGAACCCAAGCCACCTCATTTGCCATCAGGATATCATCCTTCTTTGAGTGGGACGAACCCAGCTTGCCTAGCTTTCGCCATTAAGCATGCTCATGAACTAAGTCTATTAAGCGGTTCTCGTAAAACCGTAAGCCCCCGCGTTTCATCCCCAGAACGAGCTGGGTCCTTAACCAAAGTTGTCCTCAGACCGGCCGGCCTTATTGTCTGTGGGCACGGACAACTTCCGCGGTACCAGCGCGACCTTGGTTGAGACCTGACATCAAGGGACTCAGTTCGTTCAGTATGAGTGCCTGGGCTTAGCTACGCTTCAGCCTCGTACCCTATCATTTGTGACTACGATACCGTGCTATCCTAGGCTTTATGGAAAATAACTATTCCGTCTGTCCCAATCAAGCTACCTGCGCCAAATCCACATATGTTAGACTTGACTACTAAATATGAAGAGTCTGCCCAAATGGAAGATTCTCTAACCCTTTCTGGGTCGCTAAAGTACGAAAACATTGCCCATCCTTGAGCATACTCTAAGTACCCGCGGCCCTTTATTTATTTTCCGTCTTAGTACTCCGAACCCTAACAAGGTTAAGGTGCAACTGGACCCCCCACGGGCAGAGAAAGACAGACAGAACAGTCTTTTGATTTACGTGACCACCGCCAACGAGGGCATAATGCCACGGTCCTCTTCAGATACGAATTGTACGACAATTGGCGACCATCATTTGATGTACCAGTATTAACTCATGACGGCAAACGGTGTATGATGCGCAACTCCTCGCCGAGCACATAATCGTACCGCGGTAACATCAGGAGACTCCACTGATTTTCCAAAATTGGTAACACCAGGGACACCTCTGATGTTACCAATACTGTGCTCTACCCGCATTTGTGTAGTAAACCACCAGCCACTACGTAGGTCAAGCCCAAAACAAAACTGGGTCTTCAACTAAAAGTTGGCCCAGACTCAGCTAACCTCCAAGAAGATTGACCTCATCTGTGGGCAAAAACCAACTCCCGTAGTACCAACACGACCTTGCTGAGATCTGACATCGATATCGAAGGCCTCAGTTCGTTCAGTGTGGGTGCCTTAGCGAAGGAAATCTAACCCTGGCAGCACATCGTCCGGAACCTCGAACCCCATCGGGGGGGAATCCGGGATAGATGACCCATGGTTTTTTAACGAGGTATCACTCCTCGGGACGTGGCACAGGACAGTCGAAGAGGAAGGAAACTATTTGGGAATCAGTTGGGGGTGTTGCTAAGCTCCGAATAAGATGGCGCGTAGGCGGTGTGGACATCCTAAGCCCCGCAAGGGATGATAGGATTTAAGTAGCAGTACAGGATGTTTTTTCTGATTATTCAGAAAATTCTTCAATGTATTCCAGTAACTCGCAACGACCTATGATAACCCCGATCGCTCCTGTTGAGTTTGCAAGAAGTGGAAAGACGAATCTTCAACCACAATTACCATTCTTCTTGATACCAGGGCCTAATTAGACTCACAGAGCTTACACACCCCAGTCATTGAAATTTTGGTAGCTCCAAAAAAAAAGAGAAACAAATACAACAAAGAATGGAAATTCTTCCGTCTGTCTTTTTCCACATCCATCCCACACAGACCCATAAATAAAATTTCAAAATATCAGCAATTTCGATGTTAAACGATAAGCAGGGAATTCTTTTTCCGGACAGGACTTACTACCTACACAGCAGCTTAAACGACCGAACAGCAAGCCGAGAAACCCCAGCAAAGCAAAGCAAAACGAAGTACGCATACGCCCAAATAGGAAGAAGCGTATTACGTTGCGGTGTTGTTGTGGCTGGATGACAAAAGGTTCTAAAACACCAACCGACGACGACGACGACGACGACGACGACCACCACGACACTGTTGTCCTGGCGATAAATTGAGATTAAGTGCGATGCGATTCGGGGGAGAAAAAAAAGGGAAGCAGCAGCAGGCGGAAAAAAAATCACAAATGGATGGAAAAAATCCTCGGATACCTCTGGAGAGGCTTCTCATGCATATGCATAGATACCAATTTGAAATTTTGAATGAAGTGGTGGTGGTGGTGCTGGTGGTGGTGCTGGTACACCAGAATCACACTACACAGAATCTGCGCACACATCAGACGTCCACCCAAGCGACGATGATGACGACAACGACGACGACGACACATCCGGCATCCAAGCTGGAATTTAAGTTGTAGCTAGCACAGGCAGCAATGAACAGCAGTGGCAAATATCATCACGTCGGTCGCTATACGGCAGACAGACAGGTACTGGTGTCGTCCAACTCAAATTCCAATCTAAACAAAAAGGGGAAACAGCGCGCACGTCATTCGCTCTGTAAATCTGAATTGAATTGCAAAGAGTAGTGGAGTGGCGCGGAGTGGAGCGCACTGGAGCCTAAACTCTAACCAAAAAGACGTCATTCAGAACCGCGCGAATCTTTGCCATAAAGTAATTCCACTTAATTTGGAGCGTTTTGCATTGAGGGGACAATTAGACAAAAAATGCAAAGACAATAAAGGATTTCATTTCGCTGATGAACAACAAACAAGGACCTTTTTTTCTTCTGGTATTGCAACTGAGTTGGGTGCTTCATCCGGTAATTTTCTAGTTTGTGAGCTGAGTTGAAAAAAAAAAACGCTCTGGTTGCCAAGTTGCTAGGGTTATCTTAAAGTGGCCGCCAGTATATGAAAGATGCTGTCAACTTGGACCATTAATTGGGTTGCCTACCATTCTTAGGCTTATCTCAATGGACGCTGCATATTGATCATCCCTTTCGTTATTATTTTTATTGTTTGGTGGGCTGAAAAGCCTGGTGCACTGCGACCTAGAGATCGATCAGTTCGATCGAAATGACATTCTGTCCTGGGACTGTGTGAGCCTTGAGGAGGTGCTTAAGTCTGTTCCTTGTGAGAGCATCACACATGAACAGTGTGTGTTCTGGCGATTCTTTTGCCTTGTTACAGAAACGGCAGCTATCCGTTTGGGATTTGCCCATTTTCGATAGGATAGGTGGCTGTTGAATGGGCCGTGTCCCGTGATGTACCAGACTAGAGATCTGAGTGCATGACGGCTCAGTCTATGTGTTTGATGTTATACTTGAGAAGCCTTTCATCCCTATCGGCGATACCCATTCAGCTTCGATGGCATTGTTAGCCCACTCCTTAATTTTGTTTTTGAGGTGGCTAAGGGAGTAGGCAATGATTGGTTCCGGCCAAGTGAGAGTACCTTCTGTGCCTTCTCTTGGGTCGTGGGGTCCGACTGCAGCATAATACCTATCAGTTATGTTGCAGGACTTAAAACGGCAGAATAAGAAACGGTTTACTCCAAAGGGAGGAACGCTGAGTAGCAAAATATAAGGAGTTGCTTAAAGGCGAAAGCCAGGTAAGCCCGGGGCTCAATCCCCAACTCCAACCACGACTTCATGTGCCTTATCTTGCGCAAAGATATGCTGCCTAGTTCCATAGAATGCCTGAGTGCCCTGGGGACCACATAAGGGTGATTTTATTGGTTTTGGCCAGTTGGTTTAAGTGGCAGTAGCAGCTCCACGTTGTTCTTGTGTTGAAAGTAGGGCCTTTTAGTGCAAGTAGTGCGGCCTGGTTATCTGACTTTCATGTAAATCTCAGTTCTTCTATATCTTCTTTTAGTGCATTCCAAGATGTAGGCTTCAAGTGCAATTGTTTCTGCCTGGAAAATGGTTGGGGAGCTACCTAGGGGTATTCGCAGTGTGGTTCTGGGTCCGAATACTCCTGATCCTGTTGCTGTGTCTGTTTTAGATCCGTCTGTGTACCAGATGGATGCTGATGGATGGGGGAGGTTATTGATAATATTTGCAACTTGATGACGTTCTGGAATTCTAACCAAGAAGTTCCTTTGGAAATCAGTTGTTTTCATCATTGAGTCTGATTGTAGGACAATACCACAATCCGAGTTTATTTTGGAAATGATGTTTGTATGTCCTGGTCTATTGGCTTTGACCTGGTTGTCTATATAGAGCGTGGAGAGTCTTAAGCCAGCTTCACTTTAAATGCGTGTATGTGAAGTGGTGTAAGTCCTATAATCTTCTCGAGGGCTGCCGAAAGGGCTGGTCTTTATGGCATCTGTTGCACTTAGGCAAATGCGTCTTTGTATCTTATTGAGTTTTGAGCGAGTCTTAGATTACTCTGTTTTTGGCCACCATATCAAGGCTGCGTATGTCAGCCTAGGTCTGATAATACTCTGGTATAGCCAAAGAGTCATTTGCGGGCTTATTCCCCATGTTTTGTTGAACATGCGTTGGCATGTGAAGTTAGCTTTGTTAGCTGTGTTAGTGATGTACGACATATGAGAGTTCCATGTTAGTTTTTGGTCGAACATAACTCACAGATATTTGGCTTCCGGCATTATTTGAAGGACGTTGCTTTGGAAATTCATTTTTTCTTTTCTTTGTGATGATGGTGCACACTATCTTGTCTGGGTTGGCACTTAGGTTCACCTCTTTACACCATTCGTTTACTAGCATTCGTTCTGCTATCGTACTCTCGAACTTGTCACGGACCATGAGGACGAGGTCATCCGCATAGCCAATATGGGTAATATGATTATTCTTAAGCCTAGAGAGTAACTGGTCCATTACCAACAGTCACAAAAGAGGTGGCAGGACTCCGCCTTGTGGGTAGCCTTTAGTTGTCGCTACTGTGATGGCTTCAACCCGAATTCTCCTACCCTTTGGCATGCTTATAACCAACCCATCCCATGATTGAGGATTCTATACCCTTGTTACTGGCTTGTGATTGAATCATTTCGAAGTTAGTGTTGTCAAAAGCGCCTTGAACGCCTATGAAGGCACATATTAACATATCTTTGTTCCGAAGTGTGTCTTCGATTTCGTCTGTCGGCTCGTGCAGTGCGCAGTTTCTGTTGATTTCCCAGTCTGATATGTGTGCTGGCTGGGGTTTATTGGGTTAGTTTCGAGTACATTCGATTTTATGTAGTGACCTAATATCTTCTCCATGAATTTAAGTAGAAATGAAGATAGGCTGGCATCTTCAGGAGATTTTTTACCAGCCTTTGGTAGGAAAATAACTCGCACTTCTCTTCAGCACCATGGAACGTATTCTAAGGCTGTAGCTGGCTTTGTAGAGTTTCACGAGCAGAGCCCACGTCGCAGCAGAATTGGGTAGACCCCGTGTCCTCCAGGGGATTTGAGTGGGCCGAATGCATTTACTGCCCCCAGCGGACTCCTTCAATGGAGAAGATGCTTTTTGAGCGTCTGTAGGCCTCGATTGGTATGATATAAGGATGTGAGTTTATATCCTCGTTCTCCTGATCGTTACCAAGTTGAGTCGAGGCAGTCGAGTGTTTCGTATCTTGAGGTTGTCAGTTCTCCGTTAGATTTCTTGACTGACCCGAGTGGATTTGTGCGGTCAAGGGAGAGACCCTGTTGGGAGTTTATCGATGCTTTCACAAAATTCTCTCCACTCTGGAAAAGAGTGGTTTTCATCATCATCATCATATTTGGCTCTACAACCGGGGTCCGGTCCAGTTTGATTTTCATATACCAGCCATAAATCAGCGAACGATTTGTGCACTCTCAGTGTCTCATCGTTTTTGCTCATCTGGGTTGTATTCTCGACCACCACACCAGTCAACGATTCCAAGTCTCACAAGCATCGAGATCGCAACACGCATATCTCAAGGGCAAGTTCGACGGAATCGGATAGCGCGCAACATTACGGACACGATTAACTACAAATAGCTTACGCTAACCACCTTCCTAGATGTAGAAGGGGCCTTCAACAATGTTCGCTTCGCATTGAGGCCATTCGGGAAACTCTTACTCAGTCAGGAGTGGAGCACTTCCTTACGCAGTGGATCACTTCAATGTTTGGTAGGAGGATAATTGCGAAGCTTATATTCAGAGGATATGCAAATTTTTCAGCAAACGTTTGTACATTTGTACGTTTGTTTGTCGTGTCGTATATCTCGGCTTCTGCCAGTTGAAATTTGGTGGGACTTGTTTTAAAACAATTGGTTAGCGCTCGGATTGCGATGGCGTAATTTATTCATTCATAGGGGCTACTACGCCTGAGAAAACTGAAAAACATACTCAATCTACGCATCGCTATCGATTTTTTCTAAACCTAAACGATTGCAAAGTAAAATGTGTTTTTTTCAGTCTATTTCAGAAATCTGAATTTTAACTGAATGACCTATCGCTTATGAATGAAAGACCTAAATTGAACGTAGCATACTATTAGGCTTCTAAGATAAATTAGTTACTATTGGGCTTTTAAGTGTTTCAGTGTTAAGACTGAATTACAACTATCCATATGGCGAGCTGAGAAGCATGGCTT
The DNA here is from genome assembly GCA_947095585.1 of Nephrocerus scutellatus. Lineage (NCBI taxonomy): Eukaryota > Metazoa > Arthropoda > Insecta > Diptera > Pipunculidae > Nephrocerus > Nephrocerus scutellatus. The sequence goes on from OX352766.1 coordinate 4,673,854, forward strand.
GTATTACCAAACCAGTCACAGAGGCAGCTAATGGTAAGGTCTTCGATTTAGAAAATGACGAAAAGCTTCTCAAACAAAAGCAACGATGCATGCAAATGCATTCTTATAATAAGCCTCTTATCTCTAACTAGATACACACATAAATTGCATTCAATATAACACTCGTAGCTATATGTACATCTTTTACTACCATTCTTCTCATTTTCAATCTTTTTTTTCCTTTTACTTCCAGCACGATGATCATCAATCGCAATTTGTAATTCATTTTGTCATCAACTATGGATGAAATGCATTTTATTATTTTAAAGGTGAGTTCAAGTTTTGAGTTTTGCTTTTTACTTAGCTTTTAAAGAACACAGGCCATCTTATTGCGGTGTTCCTATTGCTGCCCGCCTTTTTATGATCCTACTTAGAAGCATATGATTGATTAGCCTGCTTATAGGGTTATAGGGACTCTAGGTTAGACAGTCCTTACAGAATAGATCCTAAGTGGGGTACGACAAGGTTGCATTCTATCGTCGATACTTTTTTTGTTGGTGAACAGATAGCCTCTGTTTTAACATTGTTGACCGCACCTTCGAAGTCTACAAGTCTATACTCCTGGGAGTATATTGATTTCTCAATTGTGCTTAGGCTGTGTCTACAGACTTCCCCTTGGGACATTGCCCAATTTTTAGCTTTAAGCTTAGCTTTTATGTGTACATCAATTCAAAATCGTTCATTCTTATTTTTTTATGTATACCTATATGTGAGCCAGATATGCCGCCCTAACCTCCGAGTATTGAACACTCTATGGGACAGATCTTCATTCGTATTCGTGCAGTTGCTAGAGTTTTAAACGAATCTCAATACCTACACAAATCCGCTTTGCTAGATGGTATTTCCCCATTAGTTCTGAAGAGGTGTTCTTCCAAGCTGGCATTACCATTGCGTAAGCATTTCTATCTATCCTATTCTTCTGAACTCATCCCGAGATGTTGGAAAACAGTCTTTGTCCAGCCCATACCCAAAAAAGTCGAGCTGTCATCTCTTTCTTCGTATCGATCCAAAGGACTTAAATCAATTCTTTCCGAAGTAATGGAAACGCTGTTCAATTTTCAGTTCATGAAATATCTTGAAGCTAACGAAATCCTTAGTGACCGGCAGTACGGATTTCGTGAGTAACGTTCCACTGGTGATTTGATGGCATATCTCACCGAACAGTGCATCAATTCGGTGAAAGCAAAGCTCTGCTGCATTTGACAGAGTTTGGCTTCAAGCTTTTTTAGCCAAAAATTCCTGGCTTATGGTGTCGATGAGTAACGGCATTCATTCATTCGATTAGGAGCTATCTGTATTCAAGTTGTCTTGGACGGTTTCCAATCTGAAATACATCGCAAAAATGCTGGCGTTCCACAGGGATCTATTTTGTCTCCGACACTCTTTCTCATTTTTAAATTCTCATTAGCTTCGCGTGTCCGCGCGTCTGTCGTTGGCTGGCTGGCCATATCTAACGTCATCATAATCATATTTAGCTCTTCAACCGGGGTCCGGTCCTGGCGTCCCGCAAAAAGTCTCTCCACCGGTCCCGATTTCGAGCCAATGTCATTCCAATTTCTAACGTACCAGGGCGCATTTACGATGTTTCTTTAAATGTTATTTTGAAATCTTTGAATACATTCTATAAGACTGAGTCTAGCACGTTCCCAAAATTGACTACCATAAGTCCATACGGATTTGATTACTTGATTGTAAAGCAAAAGCTCATTTTCGACAGATAGTGATGAGCATTTACCTATTAGCCAATTCATTTTATTCAATTTGATGTTTAGTTCCTTTTCTGCCAATAATGTCCGAACTTTTTAAAGGATTAAAAAGACTGCTAACAGCTAACAGATCACCAATTTGGCTTTCGAGTAAAACATTCAACCATTGATCAGCTACACCGAATAACAAAGATTGTTGAAACAGCGATTGGAGAGAGAGAAAATATCTTCCTCGATGTAGCACAAGCCGTTGATAAAGTTTGGCATGAGAGATTAGTCTATAAACTAATAAAAGATTTTAAGATCGTACATTTTGGACCGATACTTTCGAATGAATAGAGAAAGATACACATATTCGAAGCTTAAAGAAATCAAAGCGGGTGGAGTACCCCAAGGGAGCGTTATTGGGCCAATACTATATCACCTGAATACTCACGATATTACGACGCTAGAATAGAACACGATTGGTACAAAAAGCATGAGAACCACCACGCGAACCCTGACACTATCGGCGTATGGACATAAGTCCCAATATTTACTTTTGGGACTTATGACCCACTTAAATGGGACATAAGTCCCAAATAGAATTAGGGACCTATGTCGCAACCGATCGGGACATAAGTCCCAAAAATGTTTGTCGAAGATATTTTTTTGGGACTTATGTCCCGATGCGGTGGGACATTAGTCCCTAATTCAATTTGGGACCTATGTCTCACTTAAGTGGGTTGCTTATTAGTCCTAAGACTGTCGTGTTTTTCCATAAAAAGAAAGCCGAACAACAATACACTGTGGTGGAATAATTTGCACTAGCTGTGTGATTCCACGCATCTGTATGATCGATCCAGACGCATCTGCTCCCTTTGAGTGGCTGTTAAAAAAAAGAAAGATACAAATCTACTACAACCTTCATTACATTTACATTTCCTTAAACTGCTGGTCCTGTTACTTAGTGGGATGCAGTTGTCTGCTAACTCTTTTCCTCAATAAAAGCGAACGATAATTACGCGCGTAATTATGCGTGTAAGTGCGTCGTCTTCGCAATTGCATTTGACAGATGTATCTTTGTTGTTTCGCGGCCATAAAATGTGTTGGCATATTTTCCTCCACAAATTATCATCTAAATATACAGGCACAGACAATAATGCCAATCTATCTATCTATCTATCTATCTGTATGCGTTAAGATATGCTGCACCATCTGCTTGCTTACAACAAATAATTCGAAAATGCAAATTTGGATAATGCATGTACGAGTATTTCACGGTAATTCCAACAACTGTGAATTGGAGGCATTGGAGGAGACTGTAAAATGTATCTGCTACATCTGCATCTGCATCTGCATTCATTCATGCACCAAACACGGGTACATATTATACGTCTGACTAGCGGACGATCACCTAAGATCAATGTGACTTGGGTATTCTTGACAGTCAGTCGCCGGAAGTGTGTGTGTGGAATACAGCGAACTGCGAGAACAGTGCCTGCCATGTTTTATAAACTCTTCCGTAGTGTCGTTGTGCACGCCCAGACAATAATACATTTCATGTACACGTCAGAAATGCATCCATCAGTAAACAGCACAACATACGAAGCGAATTTGAATTTTTGAAATTATGGCGTTGCCATATGTTTGTGATTCGCGATCGATTTGATTTTGGAATCATTCGAATGATTGTGATCCCAATTGGAGAAACATTTTCTCTCGAAGTTTTTCCCATTTTACAGCTACAGATGTTGCATCTCTATACTCGTAGCACAGATTTGTTCTGACCCCGCCACTAGCGAAGTTTCTGCTTCCTTGTTTGCGAGAAGCTCATCTGCTCGTTGCAGTCTATAATATGCCAGTGTATCTTAGCACCTTACGGTATAGACATACCTTGTTGTTCACGCCAAATCTGTTCAGGTTTGCCCTGCACTCCTTCAGCTGCACGTTGATGTTGCGATGTGCAATGCATGCTGCTTGGCTGGCCAACATCTGCCACATGAACTTATGAATGAAGTGATGTCACGCACCTATGCTCTCGGTTATTGACCTATTGCTTGGTCGGTGTACTTGGTCCTTAGCCCAAGCCTATTGTCAAAACAAGTCAGTCAAAGATACTTGACCCTTATAGCTTGCAGCAGTCTCTTCTCCGTTAAGGGTGACTTCTTTTGTTGGTGAAGGACAGCAGTGTGGTCTTACTCGAATATAGGCAGAGTCCCACTTCTTGATTCTATCTGCTGTTTGTGCTTAACCCGTTTTGGATTACGTAACATGGCACTTCCTCATACTGTCCTCTTTCCACAACGCTTATATCGTCCGCGTATCCTGGGGCATAGTCGACAGCTTCACCTAATCGTTGAATAAGTTCATCTACCACTATGCCACTCAATAAGGAAGATAATACTCTTCCTTGTGGGACTTTCCTTGTCGTGTTGACCATACAACGGTTTTGTTCCCAACTGTGGTCTCTGTACTTCTCCAGTCTTTGTCCCCAACTGTGGTTTCTGTATTTCTCTGAGTCTTTGTCCCCATATATGGTTTCTGTATTTCTCTGAGTCTTTGTCCCCATCTATGGTCTCTGTTCTTCTCTGAGTCTTTGTCCCCATCTATGGTCTCTGTTCTTCTCCAGTCTTTGTCCCCAACTGTGATCTCTGTACTTCTATGAGTCTTTATCTCCATCTAAGGTCTCTTCTCTGTACTTCTCTGAGTCTTTGTCCCCAACTGTGATCTCTGTATTTCTCTAAGCCTTTGAGCCCATCTGTTGTCTGACATAACAGCAATCCAGGAGATGCGGTTGCCGGGGAATGGTGTCTTACAAAAATCAGAAGATGACAGCTGTCATGTAAGACATCATGTGCTCGGGGTGGGGTTTCTAGTCAGCGCATCCTGTGCCCACACATAAGAAAAGAGATCTCACAAAATGCAGCCATTATCGTGGTATAACGTTGTTGAGTACCGCGTACAAGATTTTCTCCTCTATCCTTCAAAACGGGATATAGCCCGCTAAAGTCATCATTGGTCCATACCAGAGTGGCTTCATCCCAAGCAAATCATTAACTGATCAGGGGTCGAATTATGACATAAGTTAACGAGTGAATGAAATCCATACGTTAACGAGTGATCGAATAAGTTTTCCAAACGTTGCTAATTCGTATACTTCACCATGATAGAAACGTAAGCCTTCACTGACGTTTTGACTCTGACAGATTATAAAAAAAGTTTAAGGATGCGTTTATATTGAAATACAAAATTGTTATGTCCCTATTGAAAAACCCCTTATATGAAACAAAAACATCTATCGCCACTGCCGATTACTTCCGAGCGTATCTATCTATCCGAAATTTGGTTTTGTTGTTATCTTTAAGTGCAAAACTTAAAGTGAGCTACCGATAGCTCCCAGCTAAAAAAGACGGTGGAGACGACCGACCGAATAATGCAAATCATGAACTACTAGAGGACAACTGTCCAGCATAGATCCACACAGACGAACATAGCAATGATTATAAACCAAATTTAAAAAAAAAGAAAACCATTTCCATTTCCATTTAGTTGGAACAACTATTTCCATCCAAATGATGTATGTAGGAGGTAAAAAAAAAAGCCAAAGTCGGTTGTGGCAACGCCAATGAATCAACATAAACATCAGACACGAAGCTGTTTGTGTTTGCTCGCGCTGTTCGCAGCACCATTCTATCAGCGGCGGTATCCAGATTCCAGATGCTGGCTGCTGATCGAACAACAAGAAGGATGTGCACACGTACGACGGTGCACATCTGGCCATGATATGGCAAGCCGTCACTTCCAGGGAACATCGAAGATTCTATGAACAGTCAACAACAACAACTGCGTGGCATGACATAACAATGCACGCACATAGATACTCGTGTCAGAAATGATAACAATAACAAAATATTGCTGTTAATTGCCTGGGGTAGTGTGTGTGTGTGAGTGTGTTTGGAGAACAAGACGATGGTGCGATGGTGTATGGTGTTGCATTCCACTCACGCATTAACGCAGTCGTCATAAGCAGAACGCAATAGATACTAGATACGTCCAAAGAACCTTTTTCTTCGTCTTCATATCCACAGCAGAAGCATTTCATCGCAAGGAAGATGAAGAAGAAGAAGAAGAAGAAAAAATTAGAGAACGCAATTTTCTGTCAATTACGGCTGAGATATTTTTAAAAGCTTGATACGGCACCGTCGCCGTTGAATGATGAGTTACTAAGTGAGCACAAACTCAATTAGTTGGATGTTGATATTTACAGAACTGACGAGGGTGGATTGAAAAGTTTGCAGTTTTTTTTTTTCAGCGTAGCCGAACAATACTCGATGACGCACTTTCACATTTTGCATTCAGTCGTAGTAACATTTTAGCATCTGCTACTCTATGGTGTGTTGGCCAAATGCTCGGCTCTACGCTTGGTAGTTAAGGAGAAATAGGGGGTAGAAGGAGATGTCTATGAGCTTATGCATTGAATGCCTGTGGTTCGTAGCAATGTGAAAAAAGGGAGCTTGGCAAGGCATTCCACATACGTGTTGTACGGCTGAAGAATGAATCTCTGAACTTAACTGAACGTCTAAAGATGGGAGCATTTAGAGTGCCATGATTATTGCAGTTGAATTCAAGGAGAGCTGGTGCATGGTAGAAGCGATAACAAGCAGGGAAGAAGTGTTCATTAAAAAAAAATTAGAAAGAGTAAAGGAGACAGAACAGAGCCTTGCGGAACGCCAGCATTTATATGACGAATTTCAGATTTGAAACCGTCCAACACAACTTGAATTGAGCGATCCAAGAGAAAGCTTCTAATTGAATGTGAAGCAGTTTTGCATCGATGCCGCCAAACTCTGTCAAATGCCTTGAAAATATCGAGTGCAACAGAGCTTTTTTTTCACCAAACTGATGCAAAGACCGGTTCGGTGAGATATCCCATCAATATCACCAGTAGAACAATGCCCACAAAATCATTAAGTCACTAAGTACCGTCGTTGGTTTCAAGATATTTCATGATCTGAAAATTGAATTGGAAAGAATGGATGTAAGTGGTATGGGTCGGATCGGTTGGCTGTGTATTCTGATATCCAACCAGTAGCATTGAGGTACGATATAAGATCGGTGATGACGTACTCTAAAAGCTCATATAGGTCTTAAAAAAGAGGGGATTACTAAGTTTACGCAAACGGAGAGCCGCAAGGGCAAATGAATGAGAGTTTCTTTCTCATTCACATACAAGCAGATCCTGCAAAAGGTATTGCAAGGTATTCCCAGTGCGTGGCTGTCCACCGGCAAGTGGCCCGTGGTTATGGCAACCAGTCTAGAAATATCTTTCCGAGATCAGCTCGGTGGATTTGTTTTTTTATTATACCATTATTTTTTATAGACCACATCGCTCTCGACGTGGTCCAATTGGTCAAATTACTCCCCACCTTAGCTGTTCCTTGGTGGTAAGGAAGGAAAGAATACATTCACTAACGGAGCTTAAAGGACAGCAGACTGTCTGATGTCCAGTGCGACGCTCTTCTTTGCCAGTACGTCTGATATTTCATTGTCGTCAATGTCGGCACCCAAACTAGGGTCAAGTCTATGCATTGGCTTATCGAAGCCAGTTCGGTCTGACGTACTTAGAACTCTTGCTTGTCGCAAAATGGCTTTAATAGCGGATTATTAGACATATGCCGACCATGCCCGCTATTACGGTATCGTGGATAAGGCCCTGCACGCCCCTCTTATCGCTAAGATTTCCCCTTGAGTCAGGTAGCTTGTAGAACTTGAAAAGGTTAAGGTTATTGCTTATTTGTCTCAAACCTTCATCCTTCATCATTTCCTGTTTCTTCTCCATTTTCTTCATCTCTTACCGTATGTTGTTCCATGTTCGATTCATTTTCTTCGCGCTCTTGCAACAGAGCAGAGCAAATCGTACAGTGGCACCTTGCGATACACCAATATACATAAGTACATAAGATACACGTAAGTTTGTTTGAAATCGACAACAACGATAGATTTGACCGGTCAAGGGATAGAAGGGAGAGTGCGTCTGCTGATTAGTTTGTGTGGCTTGATTCTAATCAAGAACTTTGGCTACCCAACCAACCACAGAAAATCAAGGGACTCTGTCCTCGCAGACACCACACAATTTCACAATCATCTCATTGCAAATTGGTCAGTTGGATATTTTCTTTATATTTCCCACACACACACACACACACACACACTATAAGAGTACATAGATACTATCCTACAGAGATCTGCGCTTATGAATATGCTGCAATCTAAGGGATTCGGCAGAAAATGTGACATTAATTTGTTAAGTGTGTTTGTGTGGGTGTGTAGGAGTATCAATTACGAACAGAGGATCTGCTAACTTACTGTTTTAGGGTGTCAGTCATTTAACCAACCCACCAACTTTCATCACAGAATGGAATCCTTTTTCATTTTTGCTCCTTACTTCTCTATCTCTATGTTGTTATCTTCAAAATAAGAACCATGCACGAAAGTATAAAATTGGACACAAGTACCTCCTACATATAAAGAATCCTTTTCCAGTAATAGGAACTGTGATAGGCAGGCCATATACATAAAAGCTAAAGAGAACATTAATTCCAAAGTAATGCTCATAGTTTCCACATTAAGAGGAATCCGAACGAGTGATGTGAAAACACAGAAACACTGACCCATTTGTGTGCTACACTAGGAAATTAAATGCCAGGCGTAAAAAGGTAGATGCTACACATTACATATATAGGGAAATAGCTAAGTGCCTAATTGCTAATTCGTCCAATGTTCCAAAAAAACACCAAACAGGTCTTTGTTTCGTTTTGTGATTCATAATGATTTGTAGGCAGAGATTGGAGTAAATAAAAGCAACCTTTAAAATTTTAATTTCTCTAATAACCAAAAGTATACTGAATTCCACTGTAAAGTTCCACGGAAAAATAAAAACACATGCGAAACACTGCAACCCAACTACAAAACAACCACCAATCGTAAAGCTGTTCTGTACAGACCAGTGCACCAGAGCACGCAGAACACAGTCATTATAGTATGGCGTGATATGGTGCCGCTATATGGCACGATTATTGAAAAAAAAATGTATGGCCGCCACCCGATTACTGCCAAATTTTAATAGAAAGTGTTGTCATCGGAAAGACACATGTGTGCAAAGTTTCAATAAAATCGGGGTTTGGAAAGTGGGTTGGAAATCGATGGCAAGATTCCACGACAAAAAACAGACGAACAGACAGCCAAACACACGAAGTTTGTATAGAGAATTAAAAAAAAACATCAATGTCAGCTCTATAGAAAAATTTGCCTTTGGATGCAGTACCGCGCGGGAAACGGACGTTGGTTCCTTCACTCTTTGCAGTGAACGGAATCTTTGTCTCAAACGCTACGAAAACTCCCATTCTTGGACAGTCTGAGCAAGTCTAACAGGAGTTATAGGCCAAGGACCAAATATACGAAGCATTAGGACAGTATCTGAGTATATTCCAAGCAGAGGTGCATGAAAAAAGAACGCCATCTTTTTAGACAGCCAAGCAGCAATGAGAACCCTGCTGAACAGACTTGGCGGAACAACAACGTATATCTATACTGCAAGGTACCGGGACACATCATCGGCATTCAAGGCAACGAGGCAGCTGATGAGCTCGTGAACAGTGAAGCAGAAAATCCGCTGGTATATGGCCAGAGAACTATTCTGTGGTATAGGATACCGTATAACGCGGGAAGGGTGTCAATGCTCTAACAAACCCGAATGTAACCTGCTGCTCTTCATAAGCTTCTTGTAACATTTGAAAGGTTTTAATCGCATTTTTGTCAAGTTTATCCACAAAATTTTATGGCGATAACAACGTTTTGATTCCGTCCCATTCCGTGAAACCTTCCCACGACCTCTCCGATTTATGTAATTCCCATTCCATGACAGACACCTTCCAAAGAACACTTCGATTTATGTGATTCCCATTCCGTTACAGACACCTTCCAAAGAACGCTCCGATTTATGTGATTCCCATTCCCTGACATCTTCGCAAGTATGCTCTAATTCATGTTTTTCCCATATAGTGACAGACACCTTTGCAAGAACGGTCCGATTCCTGTTATTCCAATTCCGTGAAACCTTCCCACGAACTCTCCGATTTATGTGATTCCATTCCGTGAATGACACCTTCCTAAAACCGATTCGATTGGTATGATTTTCATTCTGTGACAGACAACTTCCTAAAAACGCTTCGATACATTTGATTCCCATTACGTGGAAACTTCGAAAGAACGCTCCGATTCAGGTCATTCCTATTCCGTGACGGGTGCCTTTCAAAGAACGCTCCGATTCATATCATTCCCATTCCGTGACGGACGCATACCATGTAATGTAATTCGCATTCCCTGACACATTCGCAAGTACACTCTCCTATTCATGTGATTTCCATTCCGTGACACTGACACCTTTAAAAGAACGCTCCGATTTACATAATTCCCAGACACAGACACCTTCCCAATAGCGCTTCGATTCATTTCATTCCCATTCCATGACAACTTCCCAAGAACGCTCCGATTTATTTGATTCCCATTTCGTGACAGACACCTTTACAAGAACGTTCCAATTCATGATATTCGCATTCCGTGACAGACACTTTCCCAAGACGTCTTCGATTCATGTGATTTCCATTCCATGAATCTACGCAAGAACGGTCCGTGGAAACTTCGAAAGAACGCTCCGATTCAGGTCATTCCTATTCCGTGACGGGTGCCTTTCAAAGAACGCTCCGATTCATATCATTCCCATTCCGTGACGGACGCATACCATGTAATGTAATTCGCATTCCCTGACACATTCGCAAGTACACTCTCCTATTCATGTTATTTTCTATTCCGTGACACTGACACCTTTAAAAGAACGCTCCGATTCACATAATTCCCAGACACAGACACCTTCCCAATAGTGCTTCGATTCATTTCATTCCCATTCCATGACAACTTCCCAAGAACGCTCCGATTCATTTGATTCCCATTTCGTGACAGACACCTTCACAGGAACGTTTCAATTCATGATATGCGCATTCCGTGACAGACACTGTCCCAAGACGTCTTCGATTCATGTGATTTCCATTCCATGAATCTACGCAAGAACGGTCCGATTCATGTTATTCCTATCACGTGACACCTTCTCCACGACTCATAAGATAGCACTGAAGTCAAATTTTGAGCTCTGTTTTGAGTTTAGAGAATGTTCCTCCCTCTAATCACCACCACCACCCTCTAATTACGAATTACTGAAAAGTTTAAGATTTTTCACGATTTTTAATAGAATTCCACCCTTCTGCAACTTAATGATAGCGTTGCTGAAGTACCATACCTTGTACATACATACATCGCACATACTCGTACATAGAGAGACACCATGGATGTTGGTTCCGTACACAGCACAACAGAATGTATCGCACTTCGCATGAAAACTCCATCGTTGATGGGACGTGATGAGATATCCAGGGGTTGCTTGTAGAAGCTGTAGTAGCCGTTTTTTTTTATTCTTCTTCTTTTTGTTGTTGCTGCTTGTTGTTGTTTTTAATGTTGTTGTTTTATTTCACTTTTCAAGTCCTGATTGCCGAGAGAGACAAGTGGGTAGGTAGGCTACTACTCCGTGCACATTATACATTCAATGACAAACAAATTGTGACAGTTTAAGTGGAGCGTGGGTTTGATGGGGTGTTGGAGGGGGTGGGGGGGATGGAGGGTTGTGGAGCACAACAATCGCATATTGCCACGGTATCTTTTTTTTCCATCTTTCGTCGTGTTTTGTTTTACTTTGTGCTGCGAGTGTATCTACATTTACAAGTATCTACGTATTTATGTTAGTGTTCGCAGGGACAGATTCACATTCTTGCACTTAACCCAGAATTAAAATCAATTACGTTGAAGCATCACTGAAATGCTTAGTGTTGTTCTCCCTTACATTTTGAAATTTTACACAAGGAAGGTAATAGGAGACGACGGAAGTACATCGATATTTTCTGTTTTTATGGAGCAGAAGACCTCCTTCATTTTCCTCAGCCAGATGGTATTTGAATCGACTTGACTCAAGCAATTCAACTGATGTCATCTCAACTCAACTCAATTCAACTCAAAGGGACAGCGAATAGGACGACCAACGAAACACCCTTGGGAGCATATCACTTTTGGAAACAAGATACTCGTACAAAACTTGGAATGCGCGGGCCTTTTAATTTCCTACTAGTAAACGATATTGACGTTGCTCTCTCATTACTGAAACTTGGCTAAAATATGATATCAATCTGTATCATAGTGGTTTTAGGTGTTACATATTGGACACTGTTCATTCAAGAGGCGGTGGCGTTGCTAGATTTCTATTTGCATGCCTATGGCAATCTGCGAAACACAAACACATGTGTTTGCTATTTTTTTAACAGTAAGTGTTAATAACATTACGATCAAGTTACATAGCATGAAGAGAACCAAACAAACATATGCAGTTGTAGTGATAGTCTCTTTCAGTTCGCTGCTCTACTCGCTCTGTTAACTACAGCTACTGTTGCCTTCGCCTTGAATTTTCTTTAATAATTTCTATATTACTTAATGTCAATAACATTCAGGTTACTTAGTATGAGTAAAAGGAAGCCAACATGTGCGGTAGTAGTGATAGTCTCTTTCAGTTCTCTGCTCTCCTCGCTCTGTTAACTACAGCTACTGTTGTCTTTGCCTTGAATTTTCTGTTGCCTTGAATTCTCAGTTGCCTTGAATTTTCTTTAATAGTTTCTACATTACTTAATGCCAATAACATTCAACTTACATAGCATGAGTAAAAGGAAGCCAACATGTGCGGTAGTAGTGATAGTCTCTTTCAGTTCTCTGCTCTGCTCGCTCTGTTAACTACAGCTACTGTTGTCTTTGCCTTGAATTTTCTTTAATAGTTTCTACATTACTTAATGTGAATAACATTCAAGTTACTAAGCATGAGTAAAAGGAAGCCAACATGTGCGGTAGTAGTGATAGTCTCTTTCAGTTCTCTGCTCTCCTCGCTCTGTTAACTACAGCTACTGTTGCCTCTGCCTTGAATTTTCTTTTATAATTTCAGCATTACTGAACGTCAATAACATTCAAGTTACATAGCATTAGTAAAACGAAACGAACATATGCAGTAGTAGTGCATATGCAGCAGTTCTCTGCTCTGCTCGCTCTGTTAACTACAGCTACTGTTGTCTTTGCCTTGAATTTTCTGTTGCCTTGAATTCTCAGTTGCCTTGAATTTTCTTTAATAGTTTCTACATTACTTAATGCCAATAACATTCAACTTACATAGCATGAGTAAAAGGAAGCCAACATGTGCGGTAGTAGTGATAGTCTCTTTCAGTTCTCTGCTCTCCTCGCTCTGTTAACTACAGCTACTGTTGTCTTTGCCTTGAATTTTCTGTTGCCTTGAATTCTCAGTTGCCTTGAATTTTCTTTAATAATTTCTACATTACTTAATGCCAATAACATTCAACTTACATAGCATGAGTAAAATGAAGCCAACATGTGCAGTAGTAGTGATAGACTCTTTCAGTTCTCTGCTCTGCTTGCTCTGTTTACTACAGCTACTGCCTCTGCCTTAAATTTTCTGTTGCCTTGAATTTTCTTTAATCATTTCTAAATTACTAAATGTCAATAACATTCAAGTTACATAACATGAACAGAAAAAATACACAGCGCATTGTCAGTAAATATTTGTAAACGATGTCACGCTCAAAACCCTCGCGGCCGTGTAGACGACACAGCAGCCTACCATTTCTTCCTTTTTTTTTTTGTACTATCGGCTGTTGACTGGCAATTTCCATTAACCCCCCCCTTACTCTTATGAAAATTTATCTTAAAGGTGGTAGGAATGCAATTTTCCATTCCTAGCAAAATGGTTGTAATGATGAGCTGTGAAGCTTCATCAGCAATATTGTAGGAAAAGCAGGTTGACGAATAAAATGAGCTATTAAATTGATTCAGGAGCTCTCCCATTTAGCATTTTTTAAGTGCCAGAGAAGCCTTTTATTCGGAACAATAAATTGAGGCACACTATCTAATCTCTGTCTGTCTGACTGTGTCCACTTTACAGTTCAGACGGCTGACTAAAATTAAATTTTTACATAAATTAGGAGCTCCTCCCAGTGGGATTGTGGAGCAAATCGGCCAACCGGAAGTGGCACTTAGACAGTTTTTGGAGCTCTCAAACCATCAAAAAGTTAAGCACTTATGAGAAATCTGCTAAGTGCAAAATAAATAAAAAAAAAAAATAATGTCCCGCCACGTCCGTAAAAAAAAATCGTATTGTGGCTACGCTTCCATTTTCTTCTGTCATTTCGTTTCTTTCTTCAACTCTTTGACCCTTTGAATTCCAGATTGCTGTTGCTATGCAGTATTTGGCAGTAGCTGAGTCCTCTTCCCAGATTGCCAGAGATTGACATAATTTATATTTTTCTCAACGTCGCTCCCCTATTTTCTTTCCAGCCCACCCTCGTAATCCTTAATAGCCGTGAAAGTTGACGTATTTTCGATTAAAAACCCAAGTGGCTGCCCTGCGGAACCTCCCCAAAAATATTCATATTGTCGTTCTTCGCCGTTCAAATAGGCAAACTTTTTCCAAGGTAGTAGGTACACATGGAGGACACAACCGAAGGTCGGCATTTCTTCCAATCACAAAAGTTTCGTGGTATCCACAGAAAGCACGCGAACCATCGATTATCGTTATGAATTAGCGTTATATGGAAAATATTGTGAGTACATATATATATGTGTGTTTGTGTGTGTGTATGGCTGCTTGTTTACTCATAGTACGTATTGTTCACCCTTCGGAACGATGCTTGTGCGAGTAGATGTATAGGCGCACCAGCCGTCAGAACAAATTGCCTGCGATTAGCGAGCGAGTGATTGCAGGAAAATTTTGTTGTTTTTCTTTTTCTTTTGAATGTTCCCTCAGTCGACGAGATGAGAATGGGAATTTTATCAACGGCCAAAGGCGCACTGCACCACTCCACTACACCAAAAACAAACACAAACATAGATACAAATAATAAATCCATAGACGAAGATTAGTTGATGCGATCGGTGGCGGCCTGGGGTGACTTGGTCGTTGTTGCCGCGCTCAAGACAAAGGAAATTCATTCTGTTGATTATCGTGCATCCACCCCCGAGCAAGCGATTGCTCTCTCCAGCACCAGCAACATCATCATCCGACTCCTCCTCGTCATCATCGTCATCATCGTCATCAGCGAAAGCAATTCGATACTTAGGAATAATAGCGATAAGTTCAACTTTTTGCGGCGGTCCTGCGCTCCGGTGCGTCCCTCCTCACCGCCATTACCGACAAAGTTGCCTACTGGCTGTCCCGTTGGTCCACAGTGGCAGTTAAAGTTTCTTCTACGACTTTTTACAATGAGAAGAGAGTATAGAAAGTTCGAACCGAGTTCACCAACGTGAGCACGCACGCACGCCGCGAGGCGTCGCGCCACCGTTCCGCCGCCCAGTGTCGTTCCTCACAGTTTTCTTTATTGCTATTCACGATACGCGGCGATACCATTCGAGCAGACAATTTATTTTTACTGCGAAAACTTTTCCGCTTTTCCCGAATTCCCGCTGCTTCTATTGCTGCGGCTGATTTGCGTGACAGATGATGATGGGACACCCCCAGTCACATCCATCAGTTATGAAAAACTTTACAGGGTATTTTTTTTTAATTCATCCTTGCAGCCTTCTGCTATTTGAAATGTGGAAAATGCTTAAGTATTCTACTCATATGTCGCACGGTTCAGTTTTAAAAGGAAGATCCATCGTGGTTTGGACCAGCACAGCACAACAAGCAGAGCATAGTGGCTTTGCAGCTGTCAATTAGGCAAAAAACGCAGAAGAACAATTTGACTTAAGATTGCGCATTAGTGTTCGGGGAGACCTTATACCTTCCGGACTAAAAGAGTGAGTGTGTCAAACCGGAAGATCTTGAGTCTTGAGACTTAAGCTGCAAAGAGGCCTCATGTAATAGTGAAGTATACAGGGTGTATCTGTTTACGTGACATATACTTGAAGGAGGTGATTTATGGGTTAATTTCGATAAAAAAAATCGTATAAGTGGGAGGAAGGGTCTATTTTCACATCCTGCTATTTAAGTGGTTTTTGGGGAAATGCACTTTTGACCTTAAATCACTTCACAACCTGTTAGTCTTGAGCGCTTCCAGTCTAAAATCCTCTAAAGGAAAGGACTCCCAAAGAACAACCAAAAGACCCGCCAAAGACTACAAAAAGTCTCCTAAAGGACAACCTAAAGACCTCAATACCATCAAAAGACCCGCCAAAATACTACCGAAAGTCCCCTAAAAGACAGTCTAAAGACCTCAAAAGACTCCCACCTACATACTCTACCACCAAAAGACTACGGGAAGTCCCCTAAAAGACAGTCCTAAGACCTCCTAAAATACAGCCAAAAGACTACAAAAAGTCCCCTAAAAGACAACCTAAAGACCTCAATACCATCAAAAGACCCGGCAAAATACTACCGAAAGTCCCCTAAAAGACAGTCTAAAGACCTCAAAAGACTCCCACCTACATACTCCAGACTACCACCAAAAGACTACGGAAAGTCCCCTAAAAGACAGTCCTAAGACCTCCTAAAATACAACCAAAAGACTACAAAAACTCCCCTAAAAGACAACCTAAAGACCTCAATACCATCAAAAGACCCGGAAAAATACTACCGAAAGTCCCCTAAAAGACAGTCTAAAAACCTCAAAAGACTCCCACCTACATACTCCAGACTACCACCAAAAGACTACGGAAAGTCCCCTAAAAGACAGTCTAAAGACCTCAAAACTACCCTCTAAAGCCCTTTAAAAAAAAACTAGCAAAGTACCTGCTAAAGAACTTAATAGACTCCTAAAGTACCACCAGAACACTAACGAAAGTCCCGTAAAAGACAGCCCTAAGACCTCCTAAAATACAACCAAAAGACCCGCCAAAATACTATCGAAAGTTCCCTATAAGAGAGTCTAAAGACCTTAAAAAACTCCCAAAGCACCACCAAAAGACTACCGAAAGTTCCCCAAAAAAACAGTCTTAAGACCTCCTAATATACAACCAAAAGACCCGCCAAAAGACTACCGAAAGTCCCCTAAAGTACAGTCTAAAGACCCTAAAAAATATCCCACAAAGGACTCCCAAAGTGCCCTAAATGACAACCGTAAGACCTCAATACCTTCAAAAGACATTCAAAAGACAATCGAAAGTCCCTTAAAATTCAGCCTAAAGACATCGAAAAGAAAAGAGAAAAGAAGAAAAGACCTCCAAAAGACTCCCCAAAGACCCCACAAAAAATCTCTCAAAATACCACCAAAAGACTACCGAAAGTCACTTAAAAGTCAGCCTAAAGACCTCGAAAAGAAAAAAGAAAAGACCCCCAAAAGACTTCCGAAAGTCCCCTAAAAGACAGTCTAAAAACCTCAAAACTACCCTGTAAAGACCCTAAAAAAACTAGCAAAGTACCAGCTAAAGACAGTCTAAAGTCCTCAATAGACTTCTAAAGTACCACCAGAACACTACCGAAGGTCCCGTAAAAGACAGTCTTAAGACCTCAAAAATATCCTCTTAAGACTGCCCAAAGGACTCAAAAAGAACCACCAAAAGACCCGCCAAAAGACTACCGAAAGTCCCCTAAAAAAGACTTCACAAATACCCTCTAAAGACCCCTAAGGGACTACCAAAGTAACACCAAAAGACTATCGATAGTCCCCTAAAAAGACTTCACAAATACCCTCTAAAGACCCCTAAGAGACTACCAAAGTAACACCAAAAGACTACCCACAGTCCCCTAAAAAAGACTTCACAAATACCCTCTAAAGACCCCCAAAAGACTCCCCAAGTACCATCAAAAGACTAGCGAAAGTTCCCTAAAAGACAGTCTTTAGACCCTTACGCTCTAAAGACCCCCCAAAGGACTCCCAAAGAACCACCAAAAGACCCGCCAAAAGACTACCGAAAGTCCCATAAAAGATAGCCTAAAGACCCTAAAAAATACCCTCTAAAGATACCCAAAAGCCCCCAAAAAACTCTCAAAATACCACTAAACGACACTCTAAAGACCCCCATCAAAAGACTTCCAAAATAGTCTCAGCATTCTTCTTTTTTCACTCACTGCTCTGTTAAAGGGGAGAAAGTTCATTTTTATCTCTCATAAAAATGTACGTGCTCCTAATTTAGTGAACCGCAGTGTAAATCAGAGAATTTCGTTCGTTTCTTGTCCACGTGTCCACCTGAAAAAAGAGAGAGTTGTCAGCAATTGGAGATTTCACTTTATACGACCATATGGAATTCTGGACGTATTCTTGAATGATGCTTGAGAAAAAGTGCACGGACCACGCACGCACTTACCCCCAATCAGCACCATTCGTCATCCGTTCGAGTATGTAACACACTAACATACCGGCAGACGGTCCATGGGTTAACTATGAAAATATTTCAGTTATGTTTTTGTATTATGCAAGCCCCGGTGTCTGTTTGCTCCTCTCTCACCTGCCACCCTACCTACCAACACCAAATTGCCAAAAAGAAATAAATTGATGCGCAAAATTGTCATCGAGGGGATGAGGAGGCTTCTCTACGCAGTGTTTGTACGCACTGGTGTACATATCACGTGGAAAGACACGTTTTCGGATATAAGATGTACTCCATTCAGGATAGAATTGGTATCAAGTTTCCTTTTGAAGTCGGTGAAGGTGCAGTCAATAGCAGTTCCGCGGTGCGACCGGCAGTGAATTGTGCGTCTGATTAAAAGATTGTGTCTTGGAGTACTAAAGTGCATCGATATATTCGACGAGCAGTCCTTATCACCCCTCAATCGCTTAGCAGTTTTGTGTTTTGTGCTTCATTATGTGATTTGAGAATTGTGTTACAAGTGAAATATTTCTCAAGTTAGTGACATAGCCAATTAGTATCAGTTGTGACCTGTTGTTACCAAACACCTACCGAAATGATGCAAATGACGGGAAAAAAGCAGATCCTCAGCAGCGACCAGTTTGGCCGTATTTGTAAATTCATTCGAGACTACCGCGGTCTACCAATCGAGTGTGAATGGGATATGATATACACCGAATTCCGAGATGTGTCCGTACTCACCCTGTGTCACATTATACAACAGGAGAACTGGAACAAGAAACGCTTTACGCTGCACTTCTCACCGTCATCATCGCTGGAATATCGAGAGATGGCTATGCGGTATTTTCTGGAATACGAGAATAAACAGCGCAACGACAAAGACAACAAGAACATCCTGCTGGACATGGCCAGAGAAATGACTGTGTCACCAATTCTGCTGTGTCGCTGCATCCTGCATGCAAAGTCGCTGTTCACTGCACGCGAGACCTCCTTGAAGGATGTGGAGATGTTCTTCCTCAATCAATTGTACGAATACGAGAACAAGGAACTGGAACGGCAGCTGAAGCTGAATGTCGGGAAGTGTGTGTTGTTCGATAACATTAAGGGCAAGCACAATCGGCGGATGCGCTCCGACATCAGGCGATATTACGAAACGAAACTGCAGGAGATGTCCTTGGAAGCTGGCCTACAACTGTCACATACAGTTGACCACTACAAGTGTTGCGAGTGGGGCGTGACTGAGTTGTCGCCAACATCACCATCGATCATCGATGTACCGTGCACGTTGGACAACATGGAAATCCATTGGATCGTTAGCATTACCGACTTTGCCAATGTTCGGCAGCACAATCACTATTTGCAGACTCGGCTGAGGCGTTATGTCCAAGAGTATGGGCCCGGAATGGTCATCTATTGGCTGGGATATGAAGAGAATATTCCACTATTGCCAATCAATCCAGCTGGCCTTGTCGTTCTGGATGCATTTCCAAGCTCGGATAGATTGTATGTTCCGTTTCCGGTTCCGGTGTTTGACGACGACGACGACGACGACGACGACGACGACGACGACGACGACGCTGACTACAACAGCAACAACGAAATGCAAAGCGATAAGGAGGAGTACTACGTCGATTCTTGTGATGATTATGATGATGATGATGATGGTTGCTATGATGCTGATGATGAAGATGACGATTATGTTGACGATGATAATGATGATGGCGATGGCGATGATGAAAAAGCCCAGTGTCCATATGAGGGAGATGATGAAGCTGATGAATCAGATTATGGCTTCGCATTAGCGAAACTCCTATCAAGAAGCCAACGGGATAAGCGGCTTAATCGTGGACAGTACGGAACATTTAGCGACGATGGCGACGACAGCGATGACGACGACGATGACGACGATGACGATGAAGATGACGATGACGATGACGATTGGATCGTTAGCATTACCGACTTTGCCATTGTCCGGCAGCACAATCACTATTTGCAGATTCGGCTGAGGCGTTATGTCCAAGAGTATGGGCCCGCAATGGTCATCTATTGGCTGGGATATGAAGAGAATATTCCGCTATTGCCAAGCAATCCAGCTGGCCTTGTCGTTCTGGATGCATTTCCAAGCTCGGATAGATTGTATGTTCCGTTTCCGGTTCCGGTGTTCGACGACGACGACGCTGACGCTGACTACAACAGCAACAACGAAATGCAAAGCGATAAGGAGGAGTACTACGTCGATTCTTGTGATGATTATGATGATGATGATGATGGTCGCTATGATGCTGATGATGAAGATGACGATTATGTTGACGATGATAATGATGATGGCGATGGCGATGATGAAAAAGCCCAGTGTCCATATGAGGGAGATGATGAAGCTGATGAATCAGATTATGGCTTCGCATTAGCGAAACTCCTATCAAGAAGCCAACGGGATAAGCGGCTTAATCGTGGACAGTACGGAACATTTAGCGACGATGGCGACGACAGCGATGACGATGACGATGGCGATGACGATGACGATGACGATGACGATGACGATGACGATGACGATGACGATGACGATGACGATGACGATGACGATGACGATGACGATGACGATGACGATGACGATGACGATGACGATGACGATGACGATGACGATGACGATGACGATGACGATGACGATGACGATGACGATGACGATGACGACGATGACGACGATGACGACGACGACGACTATGACGACGACTACGACGACGGCGACGAAGATAACCGTGGAAAAAAGAAAAAGCAGGACATCAATAAATTACTCAAGAGGTTGGCGAAAGTGAGGAAAACTGCAAGAGAATCGGCAGCCCATCGCAAGACAGATGACGTTATCCTTGAGTCGATTCATTCGATCCACACGTACTCGTACATGGCAAGCCGAATTGACGGCAATTAGGTAATTTTTTTACATAGCAACAGGAAGTATAGTAATCATGAAAATTTTCGAACTCGGGACTTTTGCCAACTTACCCATTTTCGTATATCCTGAGTCAGAAAAAAAAGAAAAAAAAAACAAAAAAACACCTATTGCCCGACTGTGATTCGAACCGAAGACATGCAACACAGAACTTTTTTGCCACCCAATCAACAGTTGCGCAGTGTCGCGCGTTCGAGACCCAAAAGAGCATGCAGAGGATGTTTTTTTTTTTTTGCTAATTTCTTCTCTCTTCTTCCAATGAGAGGGAATTTTTTACAGAAAGAAAAAAAAACGAATTCTCTCTTCGGAATTTCTCTTATGTCAAATAAGAGAAGAAAAACGTCAAACCAAAAGAAGGGAAACGTCAAAAACCAAAAAATTTTCTCAATTTTTGAAGTGAAGTATCTGTTTAAAATTTCGCGTCGCTTTAAAGGGGAAATGATTCTATAGAGGGGAAATATGAGTTTGATTCTAATACTGACTGGGATCTTAAGGTAGTCATTTGTAACCACATCACTTGAGAACGGCTAGACCGATTCGGTTCATTTTTATTTTAAAATGTTCGTCATAGTCCGAATAGGGTTTATATGGAAATATTTTTTTAAAAAATTTGCCCGGAAATCTATATAAATAAAAATTAAATTAATCGAAATAAATGAAAATGAAACGCTCATCATTGGTAACCGCATCACTTAAGAACGGCTGTGCAGATTTAGCTCATTTTTATTTTAATATGTTCGCCATAGTCCAAAAAGGGTTTTTATTGACTTTTTTTTTAGAAAAGTTGCCCGAAAATCTATATAACTAAAAATTACATGAATCTAAATAAATGAAAATGAAACGCTCTTCATTGGTAACTGCATCACTTAAGAACGGCTGGGCAGATTTGGCTCATTTTTATTTTAAAATGTTCGTCATAGACCGAGTAGGGTTTATATGGAAATATTTTTTTAAAAAAGTTTCCCGGAAATCTATATAACTAAAAATTACATGAATCTAAATAAATGAAAATGAAACGCTCGTCATTGGTAACCGCATCACTTAAGAACCGCTGGGCAGATTTGGCTCATTTTTATTTTAAAATGTTCGTCATAGACCGAGTAGGGTTTATATGGAAATATTTTTTTAAAAAAGTTTCCCGGAAATCTATATAACTAAAAATTACATGAATCTAAATAAATGAAAATGAAACGCTCGTCATTGGTAACCGCATCACTTAAGAACGGCTGGGCAGATTTGGCTCATTTTTATTTTAAAATGTTCGCCATAGTCCGAAAAGGGTTTTTATGGAATTTTTTTTAGAAACGTTGCCCGGAAATCTATATAAATAAAAATTAAATGAATCTAAATAAATGAAAATGAAACGCTCTGCATAAGTAACTGCATCACTTAAGAACGGCTGGGCAGATTTGGCTCATTTTTATTTTAAAATGTTCGTCATAGACCGAGTAGGGTTTATATGGAAATATTTTTTTAAAAAAGTTTTCCGGAAATCTATATAAATAAAAATTAAATGAATCTAAATAAATGAAAATGAAACGCTCATCATTGGTAACCGCATCACTTATGAACGGCTGGGCAGATTTGGCTCATTTTTATTTTAATATGTTCGCCATAGTCCGAAAAGGTTTTTTTTTTACTTTTTTTTTTAGAAAAATTGCCCGGAAATCTATATAAATAAAAATTAAATGAATCTAAATAAATGAAAATGAAACGCTCTTCATTGGTAACTGCATCACTTAAGAACGGCTGGGCAGATTTGGCTCATTTTTATTTTAAAATGTTCGTCATAGACCGAGTAGGGTTTATATGGAAATATTTTTTTAAAAAAGTTTTCCGGAAATCTATATAAATAAAAATTAAATGAATCTAAATAAATGAAAATGAAACGCTCATCATTGGTAACCGCATCACTTATGAACGGCTGGGCAGATTTGGCTCATTTTTATTTTAATATGTTCGCCATAGTCCGAAAAGGTTTTTTTTTTACTTTTTTTTTAGAAAAATTGCCCGGAAATCTATATAAATAAAAATTAAATGAATCTAAATAAATGAAAATGAAACGCTCATCATTGGTAACCGCATCACTTATGAACGGCTGGGCAGATTTGGCTCATTTTTATTTTAATATGTTCGCCATAGTCCGAAAAGGTTTTTTTTTTACTTTTTTTTTAGAAAAATTGCCCGGAAATCTATATAAATAAAAATTAAATGAATCTAAATAAATGAAAATGAAACGCTCATCATTGGTAACCGCATCACTTATGAACGGCTGGGCAGATTTGGCTCATTTTTATTTTAATATGTTCGCCATAGTCCGAAAAGGTTTTTTTTTTACTTTTTTTTTTAGAAAAATTGCCCGGAAATCTATATAAATAAAAATTAAATGAATCTAAATAAATGAAAATGAAACGCTCTTCATTGGTAACTGCATCACTTAAGAAAGGCTGGGCAGATTTGGCTCATTTTTACTTTAAAATGTTCGTCATAGACCGAGTAGGGTTTATATGGAAATATTTTTTTAAAAAAGTTTTCCGGAAATCTATATAAATAAAAATTAAATGAATCTAAATAAATGAAAATGAAACGCTCTTCATTGGTAACTGCATCCCTTAAGAAAGGCTGGGCAGATTTGGCTCATTTTTATTTTAAAATGTTCGTCATAGACCGAGTAGGGTTTATATGGAAAATTTTTTTTAAAAAAAGTTTTCCGGAAATCTATATAAATAAAAATTAAATGAATCTAAATAAATGAAAATGAAACGCTCTTCATTGGTAACTGCATCACTTAAGAACGGCTGGGCAGATTTGGCTCATTTTTATTTTAAAATGTTCGCCATAGTCCGAAAAGGGTTTTTATGGAATTTTTTTTTAGAAACGTTGCCCGGAAATCTATATAAATAAAAATTAAATGAATCTAAATAAATGAAAATGAAACGCTCTGCATAAGTAACTGCATCACTTAAGAACAGCTGGGCAGATTTGGCTCATTTTTATTTTAAAATGTTCGTCATAGACCGAGTAGGGTTTATATGGAAATATTTTTTTAAAAAAGTTTCCCGGAAATCTATATAACTAAAAATTACATGAATCTAAATAAATGAAAATGAAACGCTCTTCATTGGTAACCGCATCACTTATGAACGGCTGGGCAGATTTGGCTCATTTTTATTTTAAAATGTTCTTCATAGACCGAGTAGGGTTTATATGGAAATATTTTTTTAAAAAAGTTTTCCGGAAATCTATATAAATAAAAATTAAATGAATCTAAATAAATGAAAATGAAACGCTCATCATTAGTAACCCCATCACTTGAGAACGGCTGGCCTGATTTGTCTCATTTTCATTTTAAAACGTTCGTCCTAGTCCGAATAATACTTATATGGAAAAGTTGCCCAGAAGTCTTTATATGTGCTTTGGAGACAGGGCATGGCCGTCTGTATAGCAACCCCACCATACCAATGGTTCTTATGAACTTAACGATAAGGTGTGGGTTCAGTGAATGCCGTTCAGACTTCGAGATCGCGTGAGTTCCCATTTGGTGTCTCCTCTGTCGGATCGTTGCTCCGCATTCATTGAGAAGGTGCCATACGTCCTTGCTCAAACGTAACTTGGTTTCCCCGGATCGGCTCTCTACCACTAAGTGTAGTGGGAGTAGCCAAAGAATTACCTCCATACCCGCTGTTCTCATTCTCCCTGTTCTCATGGTCCCTGTAATTAAAACATAGGCCAGCCTCTGCACTTTTTCCAATTCCTTTCTCGTGGTGCTTAGTTTGGTTCTATTCACCCATGCCACTGCTCCATAAGTAATCATTGGAATAACTATAATGGTGTACATCCAGAGCATTATCCTGGGACGAACCCCCCCGTATTTTCCTGCCGCCCTTCTGCACGCAATAAGGGCTCTTTTTGAATTTTCCAGTACTGCCTGTTAGTGTTTATTCCATAGCAGTCTACTATCAAATATCAGTACCAGGTATTTAACCTCTTTACTGAGAGTAATCTCTTCTCCATTTAGGGTAACCGGGGGCATTCGCCCCAGTTTCCTTCTATTGGTGAAGGGTACCAATGTGGTTTTGTTTGGTTTCAACCTAAGTCCTACTTATCCGTTTTGGATTCAATCACAGAGCACTTCCTCGAACTTCACTTCATCAGCAGCTAGTCGATGAAGTAGTTCATCTACGAAGATGCTCCACAAAAGGGAGGACAAAACCGCTCCTTGTGGACACGTCCTCTTGTTGTGCTCACCATAATGGTTTCATCACCGACTATGGTTTTCAGTGTTCTGGTACTCAGCATCTTGCTGTGGCCTCTCCACAGCAATTCTAATCGCCTCATGAGATGCGTTGTCAAATGCTCCTTCGATATCAAATTCCGTCAGCTCCCACAGTGCGGTCTCCGTAGATCTGCTCGCTACACTCTAGTCAACATGCGTACAGGTTCTCTTCCCAGTACTTCCGACCTTATATGATTGTCGATAACCTTTTCCAGGAGGATGGGTGGTATCTTTCTTGCCCACTTTCGGCATGAATACCACCTTTGACCTTCTCCAGCTTGTCGGTATATACCCGAGTGATAGACTGCCTCTAAATATTCAAGAGAGGTGTGGAATGAGATACCCTTATCCAGCTTGCATGACTGCAGAGATTAGTCCGTCCACACCGGACTGGAAGATTTTTACTGCCCATCGGTTTCTTTGTTCAGTACAGATCTCCGAGGCTTTCTTCCCCTCATTCTTACTTGCTCTGAGGTGGTTCCTCTCCATTTCTGGCTCGTTTCTTGTCACTGCGCGGAGTGTTCTCTGGAGAACCACCCGTTCTGGTCTGTAGTATTAGTTACTTCTTGCCGAAGTTGCGGAAGCTTTTGCGTTTGGTTCTTCGCACTTCTGTATTATATGTTGTAAGAGCTTTTATGTATTGCCGCCAAATGTCCCTCTTATTGCCGATTTTTAAAGAGTTTCTTCACCCGCCTACGAAGGGCTGACAGCTCTTCGCTCCACCATGGAGTTTCATCGTTCACTTTGGGAGAGATTGCCGCGCAGCTCGGCTCATCTGCACCAGAGATTGCCCTGTTCATCTCACTTACTACACATTCCAGCTTCTGTGGACTTTTGGTCACTCTTTCAACTGAATCGTGTTCTAAGTTGCATCTCAAATTTGTTTTGAAAACTTCCCACTTAGTCATTTTACGATTTCTTCTATCCGTTACCTCCTCTACACGCCAAATAGGATTATCCAATGATCTGCAGAGGAGAACATCAACCTATTGAGTACACGACTCACTGTCGAAGTACCGAAGGTGATGTCGAGAATCTCTTTCCCTAATCCTATAGTTGCAAAAGTTGGTACCCTGCCTACATTATAATACGGTGTAGGTAGACTGTTGACACATGTATGGATGTATGCAAGATGACATGATGATGACAGTTTCCCTCAATTTGTATCACGGACGGTATATACATCTAGGTTTCCCTTCACCATCTCCCATCATATATCACCATTTCATCTCTGCTAGACAGACAGACAGGCAGAGCACAGGATCTGCACCCTGCAGCACCGCACAAGCCCTAGATGTTGGCGGGTGAACATCCAAGTTGCAAGGGCGACTGCCCCTTTAGCCTTGTGGGCTATTTTTGTGCTGGGCATACTTCCTACTTAGCTTCGTTGGTAACCGCATCACTTGAGCACAGTTGGACAGATTTGGCTCATTTTTATTTTAAGATGTTCGTCATAGTCCGAAAAGGGTTTATACGGAATTTTTTTTTTTGAAAAAATGCCCAAAAAATGAAAAATTCGGGGAAAGTGCTGTTTTCCGTAGGATCTCACGACCATAACTCACGATTCCGGCATATTTTCTGCCAATAGAAGTGTCGATTCTATAGTTTTCTTGGTGGATGATGTAGTCAATTGGTGGGTGGGTGGTCAGTTGTATGGGGCAGCCGGGAAACGCCGGGTATTTCCGCTATAAATAAATAGAAGAACATGTAACCTGATCGAAGCTTTCCATGAAATGACATCGGACGGACGGACTAGAAGACGTTTGTCTGGCATTCGCAGGAGGTGGTTACGTTAGAAGGCTTTTTCCTCTTTTTTTGGCAATCGAACTTTGAGCCGCCTGCTCAGTAGTAGTCCAAAGCAGTGAACAATTGAGCCACGGCTTCCACTAACCACTGAAGAAGAATCATCAGCATATTTGGGTGGTCCGGTTCTGATCTCCCGCAACTGAAGAAGACAGAATTTCAATTAGAGCCGACTGTATAGGAATGCGGAAGGCTGCTTTGATATGCAATAAGCCTTAAAATTAAACGACAACAATAAATTATTAAAATTTTAAGATCACACCGACGCCGACGCTACAACGACGACGGCCATAAAGCGGTAAAGCCCTTCTGGCCCAGATGTGTGAGTTGTTCAGTTCACTTCAGTTCAGTTTGGATGGAAATACATTTAGTCCGCTTATCTCAAAGTCAAAGAAACAACAGGAAAACAATAACAGCAACAACCACAACAGCAGCAACAACAACAAACAAACCGAATCTGCATGCAACTTTGACGAATTTACATTTTCCCCAGCCCTGGTTGGTGGGCCCTGCCTGCCTGTCCGCCCGTTGTCCGCCGTCGCACCACCAATTCTATGAAAGAAGGCACTCAAATTTATACAGAAACTGGAAGAGAAGAGGAAATTGGGAAACTTCAGCAATTGGAGCGGGAAGACGTGAAAATCCGATGATGGACTGGACGCAGCGGGATAGCGGGGAACAGCTTTGCGAAACAGCTGCAATTGTCGGCTTTGCCATCGGTGGTGGTGGCGTTGTTGTTGCTGTTGTTGTTGTGGTTTTTCATCAAAATTAAAATTAAAGAATAGTTTTATTAATATTGTGTGTGTGCCTGTGTGTGTGTGTGTGTGTGTGTGTGTGTGTGTGTGTTGGTGTATGTAGGCGGCGTTGTAGTGTTTGTGTGCAATCCATTCGATTAAAGATTCTTTGAAAAACTTTATCTTTGCCAGGCGACAACGACGACAGCGCTCGTTTCCCGGTCAGTGTTCGTCCACCCCACTTTACAACAACATTTCTATCCGGCTTATGATGATATGGGTTAACAATAGCACCTCCTACCCTCCCTTAGTCCATAAAGATTCTGGAAAATGAATTTATGTGCAAATTTAGTCACCATTGCCACTATTCCTCTGTAAAAATGGATTCGACCGTTCGACCTCGGAGCAGCGGACAGAGAACACACAAGCAACGGAAGGGATATTAATAACCAACAACTCTATCACACGTGGAGCCAAAGCTGCAAAAGAATCAAAAATGTCGGATGCACTTTTCGAGGAGCTTACATTGGCTGTTTGTTAAGAACGCAAGGATACCATAGTGGCTCTGTGGAAACCACATAAATATTAATCCGGAACATCTCTATTATACTCCAAGGGATTTTTTTTTGTTGATGCACACAACCTCACTTGTATTTCGTATTCTTCTTTTGGAAATAAAAAAAAAAATTAAAAAAAAAGGCTTTAAAGAAAAAATATCAAATGCTTAGGTTGAGTTTTTTAATTTTTGTGATTTTTTGGTAAGCCAAACATCCATTAACAACACTCCAGCAATTTTCATTAAAATAATACTCGTATAACAGATCTAGTTGCTCCAGATCTACCGGCTGCTGTAGCTTCTACCAGTAATATCATTTTACACCCTATACTGACCCAACCAAAGTGATCCCCACCCAACTGAGCCCACCACCTATATGACATCACACTTACTAACCCCTTCCCAACACTTGCTCTCAACGCTGAGTCCCACCTCCTCCTCAACTTACCCGCCACCGATCAAAAACTGTAGCCTTACCCTCCGGGGCAAAAAACTCTGAAAAAAACCTGATCTTAATCGGTACATTGGTTTCCAAGATTAGCGTAGCCCACCGTAAGTGCAAACTTACCTATTTATATTATAGTATAGATATAAATAATATGAAAATGGGATGGGAATATTGAGATATTGAGAAAAGACCCCCCACAGTCCAGGAAGTGACCCCAAAAAAACCATTAAAGTTAGCCCCCATAATGCACCTTTAAGAGCCCTCACGAGGCCACCTCCAGGCCACCACTAGACCAACTTAAGATCCACGTCAAGACCCTCCTCAAGACGCACCTGAAGACACCCCTCAAGATCCAGGTAACTCTACCTAAGCACCCACTTAAGACCCACTCAAGACCTCTTCGAAACCTCTTCGAAACCCCCTCAAGACCCAGTACGCTCCTCAAAACGCACCTCAATGCCCACCTCAAAACACCCCTCAAGATCCAGTTAACTCTCTTTTAACACGCCCACTTAAGACCCCTCTCGAAACCTCTTCGAAACCTCTTCAAAACCCCCTCAAGACCTAGTAAAGACCCTCTCAAAAGCCCCTCATCATCATCATATTTACAGTTTACAACCGGGGTCCCGTCCGGGCCTCACGCAAAAAACCTCAGCACAGGTCCCGAGTTTGAGCCGGTGTCATCCAGTTTTGCATCCCTAAACTCTGGGCGTCCTGGTCTACGCCAATTCTTCCAGAGTAGGCTTCGCCGGCCTCGATGTCGTGCTCCATAAATCCTACCGCAAAGGACTTTTCCTCTTCGCTCGTGCGAGCTAGGTGTCCTGCCCACCGGAGCCTACCGAGCTTAATTATCTTCACGATGTCGACATCGCTGTAACGCTCGTAGATCTCAACATTACGATTCCGGAGACTCTAGTCCTTCCTCACATACGGGCCCAACAATTCTCCTCAAGACTTTTCTCTCAAAAGCGGCTAAGAGGTCAGAATGCTTTTTGCTAAGCACCCAAGTCTCGGATTCATATATAAGTACTGGTATGACTATTGTCTTATACACCAGCAGCTTGGATGTTATGGCTAAATTCCTGGATTTGAAGCTTTAAGCAACCGTGCGCGTATTTCTGGTTCCATGCTGTTATCGACTATTACAGTTGACCCGTCATAGTTAAAGCATTGCACTACGCTTCAAATTCGCGTTCTTATAATTGAAATTGAGGGACCAATGTTGGATCCTCTACTCGAGGGAGGGCTGCAGAGTGATCGCCTATGCGGATGACGTTGCTATTGCCATTTCAGGAAAACACCTCAATACCCTGAAGGAACTCGTACAGAATGCTCTTAACAAGCTAACTAAATGGTCAGACCGTTGTGGTCTGGGAGTACAACCCCCTCAAAAGAGAACTTGTCCTCTTCACTAGAAAATATAAAATTCCACATGGTAGAGAGTGGGTCAATCTATAAAGGGCACAAGCTTATCCCTTATCCTTCTCTGATAAAGCTGAGGCTCATTCTTGACAGAAAGCTAAGCTGGAAACCTAATATACAAGAAAGAGTTCGTAAAGCCACAGTGGCGCTCTTCTCCTGTAAAAAAGCCATCGGTAGCAAATGGAGCCTTCAATTCCATATTACTCATTGTTGACATCTTCAGCAGACAAGTTGCTTCTAGCGCGGCTATTGGCCTCAACGCAACCTTCCAGTGTATAATAAACGAATTTAGGACTCCACCAGGAGTGTTGACTACACCATTTCGCAACAACATTTCAACACTAGGTCACCATCCCCTCCAGATCCGTCTGGGATGACGGTGCTATCTCGGATGGTGTTTTCCCAAAAAGACTAAATATAAGTCTAGAATCAGTCTCTACGAACTCTATTGTAGCCCTAGACTGCCGATCTAGGTCTCTCAGAAAGATGGCGGAGCAGTTCAACATTCACCTGTATTGTGTGCCGGTGCATAGGGACATTCTGGGGAACTGCAGGGCCGATGAACTTGCCAAAAACCGCACTACGATTTGGGGTTCCGTAATGAAGTTTTTTTTACGGACGGCGAGGTTATTGGCCTCGCGCCAACCTTACTTTGAAGGGACTAGCCCGATCATTCAGCATTTTCTGTATTGGAGGAAAAAAGACCCTCATTGAACGCAGAACTTCAAACGAGAACTTTCAATTAATACGAGTACGTAGATACAAAGTTGCACCAGCAGCGGCAGGCAACAAATGCTCCTTACTTCGACCTGCCTCAAAGCAATGTGCATTAGCGTTAGTCATACGGCTTATTCGGCGAGTATATATTTCTTTCATTGGGCAGATATATGTGGTTAGGTATGTCACGTGCAACATAACAGAGGCTTAAATAAATTCGTCGGATCTTACCATGCAATAAACACAAAAATAAACCAAAACACAAACTTATTGCATAGACAGTAGGAAGCTGCATGCATAACAATGAAGGAGTTCTTCTTTCGTTCAACTTCCGTGTTTCGTTTGTTTCATCCACAGGACAGAACGTAACTCCGTCCGCATTCATTACAAGTTTGACCCATTTGCATTCCTTCCTTTTTTTTATTTAATAAACATGACTGACATAATGTCGTCACAGGATAATGTCGTCACAGGCGGCTGCTGCTCAACAGAACTCAACGCTTACACACACAGGTTACTGAAAAACTGACTGAACTTTTTTGTTTTAAAAAATGAACCTATCTCCCTCCATTGTTGTATCTGGGAAGTTTAATGTGTTAAGTAGCATTAGTTTCAGTTCACTGAATAAATGGTACATCTCGCTCGGATGACATAGTGTAATCCCATTTGCAATTCCATAGTCATCCATCTATATACAATCTGTGATCGCTCTTAAGATTACTCAAGTTTGTGCCAGTTGGACGAGAGAACAACAATCTATCGTAGAACATGGAACTAACTTTAAATGCAGAACAGGTGGAAGAGAAGATGGCAACAGTTAGACCGTCAGAACCGCTACTTTTCTTTTAAATGCTTTTATATATTAACTTGGGTCTGGAAGGATGTTTACAGTATGATTATAGGAAAGTTGAAGTAAAATTATAGGATCATTATGGGATTGTTATTGTTAGAAAAATATGGAAGGATACTAGGAAGGTTACAGTATCTTATAGGATGATTATAAGCATAATTATGGGAAGATTATAAGATTAAATAGGACGAATATGGAAGGATTATAGGATGTTTACAGTATGATTATAGGAAAGTTGAAGTAAAATTATAGGATCATTATGGGATTGTTATTGTTAGAAAAATATGGAAGGATACTAGGAAGGTTACAGTATCTTATAGGATGATTATAAGCATAATTATGGGAAGATTATAAGATTAAATAGGACGAATATGGAAGGATTATAGGATGTTTACAGTATGATTATAGGAAAGTTGAAGTAAAATTATAGGATCATTATGGGATTGTTATTGGAAAAATATGGAAGGATACTAGGAAGGTTACAGTATCTTTATAGGATGATTATAAGCATAATTATGGGAAGATTATAGGATTAAATAGGACGAATATGGAAGGATTATAGGATGTTTACAGTATTATTATAGGAAAGTTGAAGTAAAATTATAGGATCATTATGGGATTGTTATTGTTAGAAAAATATGGAAGGATACTAGGAAGGTTACAGTATCTTATAGGATGATTATAAGCATAATTATGGGAAGATTATAAGATTAAATAGGACGAATATGGAAGGATTATAGGATGTTTACAGTATTATTATAGGAAAGTTGAAGTAAAATTATAGGATCATTATGGGATTGTTATTGGAAAAATATGGAAGGATACTAGGAAGGTTACAGTATCTTTATAGGATGATTATAAGCATAATTATGGGAAGATTATAGGATTAAATAGGACGAATATGGAAGGATTATAGGATGTTTACAGTATTATTATAGGAAAGTTGAAGTAAAATTATAGGATCATTATGGGATTGTTATTGGAAAAATATGGAAAGATACTAGGAAGGTTACAGTATCTTTATAGGATAATTTTAAGCACAATTATGGGAAGATTATAGGATTATATAGGATAAATATGGAATGATAATAGGAAGTTTATATTGTGACTATAATTTATCTTAAGCACGATTATGGAAGATTATAGCATTAAATAGGATGAATATAGAAGGATTATAGGATGTTTACAGTATGATAATAGGAAAATTAAAGTAAGATTATAGGATTGTTAAAGGTTAAATATGGAACGATGATAGTAAGTTTATAGTGTGATAATAGTTTATTGTAAGCACAATTATGGGAGGATTATAGCAATAAATAGGATGAATATGGAAGATGTTACGTTTACAGTATGATTATAAGATAAATATGGATGGATAATTGTAAGTTTATAGTATAGATGACAAGCATTATTATAGAAAGATTATAGGATTATATAGGATGATGTGGAAGGATTATAGGTATAGGATGTTTACAGTATGATTCTAGGAAAATTGACGTAAGATTGTAAGATAGTTGAAATAACAGTAACATTTAGGGATTATTATAGGATTTATATTGGTTAATGTATGATTATAGAAGGATTGCTGGATAATTATGGCAAGATTATAGGATTATCATATAATATATACAGAAGGGTTAAAGAATGTTTACAGTATATTAATATTACATAGTTATTGGATAATTATAGCTAGTTTATGGGATGAATATGGAAGGATTATAAGTAGTCTGATAATTGGATAATTATAAGATAATTATTGGAAATTCAAAGCATAATTAAAGTTTGATTTTAAGAGAATGATGTGAAAATTGTATTATTATTATTATTATTATTATAGGAGAAACATGGTAGCATTATAGGATGTTTATATCCATGAATTATAGGTAGTTTATAGCGTGATTATTGTGTGAAAAAAAACATGGTCAACACAAATGGTTGCGAGAAGTTAGGCCTTGGACCGCAATGGTCATTATAGCGTGATTATAGAATAAATAGAATAGAATAGAAAATTATAGGATGAATATAGAAGGATTATAGGTAGTTTATATTGTGATTTTAAGATAATTATGAGCTAATTATAGGAAATTCAAAGCATAATTAAAGGTTGATTTAAAAAAAAATGCGATAATTATATTATTATTATAGGATGAACATGGTAGGATTATAGGATGTTGATAGTATTATAGTCACATGATTATGGGATATTTATAGCTAGATTATGGGATGAATATGGAAGGATTATATGTAGTTTATAGAGTGATTTAAAAATAATTATACGAAAATTATAGGATAATTACGGAAAGATATTAGCTAGTTTATAGCGTGATTATAGGATAGCTTTAGATAGCTGCTAATTCGTTATAAGACAATGGTCATACCACACACCAGTACATATGGATCCAAGAATTCTAGGTGCTTAGAAAAAAGCACTCTGACGTTATTAGTCTCTTTCGAGACGAAATCCTTACGGCGAATTGGTTGTAAAACCAATTACGATGATGATGATTATTATTAAAGAATGATTACAGGACAATTTGAGAATTGAGAAGCCTTGAAAGTCTACTCCCAACACGACAAAAGACAAAATGTGAATGAATGAGATTTCGTCCGTCGTTGCTATTTTATTCAGGTGCATCTCTCTCCACCTGTAGTGTACTACCGAGTACTGAATATCTATATACTCGTAATCCCAAATGATTTGCTCTGCGTACCGCTATGGCACGCCACATGTGACCATATTGAACACAGCGACAATACGTTGTCATCATCGATAATAATCCACAAATAAGCCGCATTATAAGGATTGTGTGCATGTGGATGTGTGAGGCGTGTCAGGGCGAATACGACAACGAGACAGTTGAGCATAACAGAACAGAGATCCGTAATAATCCTGAGATACATATTCGGTGCTTCGGTGCTCCGATGCTGCATGGGGAGCAGCAATTTGACAAAGTAATATGTTATATGGAATCAAATCATTGCTTAGCACCATAATCCCCCCCTCATTACAACACACACAAACACTGCAATACCCACCCACCACCCACATTCGTGTACGCATGGCACAGCTCGAGATATAGATAACTAATAGCTGTAATTAAAATTTATAAAATGCAATTTGCATCCCTGGACCCAACCTGGTGGTGATATTCAACCATATCCCATAGGAACGCAAAGGCAGCGCTCCCTCCTTCTTGTTATCCTTCCATTTCATGTCGGTAGGTTGGTCGGTTGGGCCCTTATTCTGCTTTCAAGAGCGTTAGTTAGAGTTAGCTTAGTATCTCTCCTCACCGTTTTACTCTGAATAGGAATTTTTCTTTTTTACCATAAATGTAAGGATATAATTCCCCCCCCCCCCCTCCACTACCCTTGTCCGTGTCCGCTTCCGCTCGCTCAACATGTAGGTGAAAGTACATTTACGTAGAGCTCATCCTTTCCATTTAAAAACCAGAGTTATAGTACAGTTGTTGTTGAATATGAAAATTATGGTTAATAAATATTCTCTGAACAAGATACTTCAACTATTCTGCAACTATTCAATTGAAATTGCAATCAGGATGCGCCGCCGCCGCTTAACATCGGAAAAACTTCATTACTTGTTGGGAATTAAAAAGGGAATTTTTTTTTAATAAAACAAAAAGCCAGAAATTATCTACTTGTGATCCAGAATGTTGATGTTTTCTGCTTTACTAGTATCTATGTACATTTATGCATGTATTTGTACCTCTAAACGACCTTTGAACTTCTAAGGAGAGAAGTACAAGTCATGTAACTGCATGCAGTCGTGTCTGAGGTGTGTCACATGAACCATAAAAATTAATTAAATAGCGTCTAAGTAGTGACAGTTACGAGTATGCCGTTTGACAGTCGACTAAACAAAGCCTTCTTCTCGAAAGGTAGAATGATAGTTCCAGACACATCAAACAACGCTTAATAGATTGAATTTGAGGAATTGAGAAAAGGAGGAGATGTCTATGATCCTGTGCCTTGAATGTCCGTGGATCGTAGCGATGTGGAAATACAGAGCTTGACAAAGCATTCCACAAACGTGTTGTACGGCTCAAGAACGAATCTCCGAAGATAGGCTAGCGCTAGAGGGTAAACTGATGAGCATTTACAGCGCCACGATTATTGCGGTTTAATTCAAGGACGCGGTGAGACAGTGACAAGCAGGAAACGACCCTGCGGTGTTCAAGCGAATCAATTGTTTTCGTCACCGATAAGCTGTCTTTTGTATTCTATCCAGCAGATGCAAGGTGGTATTAGGCGCACCTGACCAGATATGACAATTGTACTCAAGTTTATGGCGAATAAAAGCCTTGTAGATAGTTACCAGATCATGCAGAGATATACCATCAAATCACCAGGAGAACGTTGACCACAAGATCCATACTGCATCTATATAACGAGAATAGTGTTGGGCCTAGGATTGATCCTTGTGGTATACCGTTTCGGACTTTACGAAAACGTGAAGTCTTTTTACCAATTGCCATGCGTTGTTGCCTTCCTTCTAAGTGGGAGGAAGCAAGTTTTGCAGATTTTCTTTTAGTTTTGAATTTAAATTTTAATTTTCTCTTTTTCTTTTGATTTTGATTTTCGACTTTGATTTCTATTTTCAATTTCGAATTTAAATTTTTATTTTTTTTTATTTCGATTTTCGACTTTGATTTTCTTTTGATTTTGATTTTCGACTTTGATTTCTATTTTCAATTTCGAATTTAAATTTTGATTTCGATTTTAAATTTTGATTTTCTTTTGATTTCGATTTTCGACTTTGATTTTCTTTTGATTTTGATTTTCAACTTTGATTTCTATTTTCAATTTCGAATTTAAATTTTTATTTTTTTTTATTTCGATTTTCGACTTTGATTTTCTT
Organism: Nephrocerus scutellatus; assembly: GCA_947095585.1. NCBI lineage: Eukaryota > Metazoa > Arthropoda > Insecta > Diptera > Pipunculidae > Nephrocerus > Nephrocerus scutellatus. The sequence goes on from OX352766.1 coordinate 4,710,608, forward strand.
TTGATTTTGATTTTCGACTTTGATTTCTATTTTCAATTTCGAATTTAAATTTTTATTTTTTTTTATTTCGATTTTCGACTTTGATTTTCTTTTGATTTTGATTTTCGACTTTGATTTCTATTTTCAATTTCGAATTTAAATTTTTATTTTTTTTTATTTCGATTTTCGACTTTGATTTTCTTTTGATTTTGATTTTCGACTTTGATTTCTATTTTCAATTTCGAATTTAAATTTTGATGATTTTCGACTTTGATTTCTATTTCCAATTCCGATTTTAAATTTCGATTTTGATTTTTTTTTTATTTCGGTTTTCGACTTTGATTTTTGTTTTCAATCTCGATTTTGAATTTTGATTTTGAAATTTTCCTAATCGCGCTCAAACACACACACGTGACGTACCTGCTACAACTATGTACCTCCTTCTCGTGTATCGTGCATCGCTTGCTATGAACCTCATATATGAGTAGCGTACGAGTACTTTTTCTTAAAGATTTCTTTGTGATTTGTTGTTTTTGTTGTTTTCCATTTGCGAAGATTATTTCAAAATACACTCCCAAGAAAATGGAAAAGATTTTAGCATTTTTTTAGACTAACTACAATGAGTGCACCTACACCACCATCACCTCCACCACCACCAACAGCAACCAACGGCCCAACAACAATAAAAATGCTAGTTCCTGGATGCTGTCGCGCGGCAAGTTCTTGTCCTTGGAAGAAGGAAGGAAGATGTGATGACTGCGTGCGCCGCAACGACACAACAATAGCAGCGATTAAAATGTGCAATCCAGTTGCTTCCTATGCCCAGGAATAATGAAGGAAGGAACAAAATGAACAACAACATAAATCTATTGAAAGAATTCTATTGACGTTACCCACCAGCAGCACATTGATTTTCCCCCCAGATCGGTCCTTGCATACGATTTGTTGTGGTTGTTGTTGTTTTTTGTTTCCCCAAACAACAACAAAAGTGTTCCGCTTTGCGCTTTCATTTCGCTGAATTAAAGTTCCGCTTGATTTGGAAATGTCGATTGATAAGCAGAGAGGACAGACACGCTGCCACCAGGATGCAAGATGTATAGCAACCAGTACCACCACCACAACCACCCACTACTATTGCGCGGGGAGCATTCGTTCGGCGTTGCTGTGCATAAGCGCGCGATGCGTAAGCGTCATATTGCGCAGCAGCCAATGAGAGTTTGTGCTCCAGCAGCAGACTTCAAACAATGATGGAGAGATGGAGAGAACAACAAAGGCTCCCATTCATATCCACTTTACTTCTTCGTCGTACATTTCCTCAATGATTCTCTAACAAACGTCTTGAGCTCGCCGAAGCATCACAAGCATTTCCAGATTTTTGCCGTCGTCGCTCCGGATAAAATAACAACAACAACACCAACTATAAGGCAAGTAATAAGATGCCCCTGAAGAGGAACAGAAAAAAAAGAAAAAAAAAAAGAGAGAAAGAAAAGAAATGGAAAGTTGTTGGAAAAGTCAAGAGTTCATCTTGCCTTTTGCCTGCAGCGAACTTACCCGTACTCTGCCTAACTCCCTAAGTGGAATTCACTTCTTCTTGACTTGGCCATATTACTGATGGGAAATTGCGAATCTACGTCTGTACTTTTGTGGAACAAAGAAAGGTTCAACATTGCGCCATTAAAGCAGGCTCATGATGCCTGAACGCGCGGTGCCGATGAAATGATTGTATAGAGATGGCTGCTGATGTTGACTCACATTTGGAGTTCCTTCGTTGGTGCTTCAGAAACGAAATCATATGAATTGTCAAAGTGGAAGATCAGTGTCTTTTCTATTAAGGTACATTTCTAATTCAGCTAAGTTTTTTTCAATTCAGCTAAAGGTTTATTTAATTCAGCACTTATTTTGGACTACTTAGTTCAACATTTAATTAATAAGATGACCAGTGTCTTTTCTATTATGGTACATTTCTTATTCAGCTAAGTTTTTTTTCAATTCAGCTCAAGGTTTATTTAATGCAGCACTTCTTTTAGAGAACTTAGTTCAACATTTAATTAATAAGATGATCAGTGTGTTTTCTATTAAGGTACATTACTAATTCAGCTAAGTTTTTTTTCAATTCAGCTAAAGGTTTATTTAATTCAGCACTTCTTTTAGAGAACTTAGTTCAACATTTAATTAATAAGATGATCAGTGTGTTTTCTATTAAGGTACATTACTAATTCAGCTAAGTTTTTTTTCAAATCAGCTAAAGGTTTATTTAATTCAGCACTTCTTTTAGACAACTTAGTTCAACATTTAATTAATAAGATGACCAGTGTCTTTTCTATTATGGTACATTTCTAATTCAGCTAATTTTTTTCAATTCAGCTAAAGGTTTATTTAATTCAGCACTTCTTTTAGACAACTTAGTTCAACATTTAATTAATAAGATGACCAGTGTCTTTTCTATTATGGTACATTTCTAATTCAGCTAATTTTTTTCAATTCAGCTAAAGGTTTATTTAATTCAGCACTTCTTTTAGACTACTAAGTTCAAAATTTAATTATTAAGATGATCAGTGTCTTTTCTATTAAGGTACATTTCTTATTCAGCTAAGTTTTTTTTTCAATTCAGCTCAAGGTTTATTTAATGCAGCACTTCTTTTAAACAAAGAGTTTTTCAGTTTCTTTGATGCAAGATCCGTTAATGGATTCATGGATGAAGGCTGTCAGAAAGGTAGTTACTTTTCCAATCAGGCAGTGCCTCATCAATTATCCGTCAAATGAATGCCTATCTCAGCAGGTCTTCCTTTGAGTTTGACAATCTATCTTTATATGATGCGATCTTCATTTTTTACAGAGAACTATTTAATCTTATCTGTCCTTGTGTTCCCTTCTTGAGCCATACTACTTCTTCTGCATACCATCCTTGATATAATCGAAGACTTTGTTCCTTACGAAAGAAGAGAAACAAGTTATGGGCAGCTTACCTTCGTTCTTATTCTTTTTCTGATTATTCCAACTATATAGGTACTCACGTGCAATTCAACCAGCTTTATAACTCTCTCTTCCAGCGCTATCTTAATAATGCGCAAGCCAAACTCATAAATGACCCTATATCTTTTTTTCAATTCCCTCCATTACTCTCTTATGGAAACACATTATCAATCGACCCAGACACCATTGCCAACGTTTTTGCTACCATTTTCTAACAATCTTTCGCCGACAACCCTTCGTACCGAACCCCTCTTATTTCAATTACCACATTAACTTCTCGAACGGCCCCTTACTCTCTTAAACTGTTGACCCTACTGTTATCGAAAATAAGTTACAAAAACTTAATGGTGAATTCTCTCACCAGGCCCAGGTGGTCTTCGCGCCATATTTCTTAAAAAAAAATCCCCCAATCCCTTCCCCATTAGTCCCTTTCCCTTTCACAAGGAGAATTTCCAAAGATTTGTAAGACCTCTTTCGTAACCCCGATACACAAAAAGGATCAAAGAATGATGTAACTAATTATCGCCCCATTGCTCAACTGAAGCTCGAAAGTATTTTATACGAAGCCTTAATCAAGTCTCTTATTTCCGCCAGCCAACGAGTTTTCTAAATGGTAGATCAACCAACACTAGCCTCGTTGAAGACATGTCCTTCGCCCTTTCAGCCTTAGAGAGTAGCAGCGATGTCGACGTTGTTTCAACTGGTTTCAGTAAGGCTTTTGATAAGATATCTCATCAACTAAACCTCTTTAAAATATCTGCCCTCAGTTTTGAACCCATATTGTAAAAATGGAGATCTACTTATCTGGAAACCCATCTTTATTGTGTTCGCTTCAAGTCCGTCCTATCGTCCACATACTTGGCAACCTCTGGTGTCCCACAAGGCAGCCATCTATGCCCACTTCTCTTCATCTTAACTATAAATGATCTTGATCTCTTCGGCCTCTCACTTTACGCTGACGATATCAAACCCATTTCTTCCCCACAAGACTCCTCCTACCTATCTCCTTCAACAAGACCTAGGAAGTTTTTCGACCTTGTGCCTCAAAAATTGCTTGGATCTCAATATCTCCAAATGTCAATCTACTTACGTGATAGGGTAACGTAAGTGCAGCAAGCCTCCTCCCAGACAGTACCTTCTCCACGGTTCCCGCGTGAAATCGTGGGTTTTATAAGCTACATCACTACGTCAACAGATGGCGATACTCGCATCAAATTCTAACCAGGCCAACTGAATTCCGAAACATCGGAATCAGCATTAGCCTGGGTTTCTGTTAGAGCCAGAATGCAGATTTGTGGACGCACGTGGCAGAGAGATTCGATCGACGGTCGAAACGAACCGTGATGCGACGGACGAGTACTATCGCCTGACCGTAGCTATTTCTGTTTTGTCGTGTGTTGACTGGAATCTGATTGGGCAGATACAGTCTTTCTTGCTGATGCACCAAGAATATAGTGGTCCGAGTAGACGTTGGCACCGCGGAACGTTTGTACTGTCACGTTACCTTTTCCACAGTAATAGTTGGGCAAATGAAACATTTATCCTAATTTCGCTGACCACTATGGTAGGAGAAGTTTCTGTTTCTCATTTGTTTGTTAAAAGTTCAAGAGCAATGATTCACAATTCACACGAAAGTTCTAACCAATGGCGGTACCCGCCGCTTATCTGCACTACTTGTGCATCTGTATACTGCCTCCCTCAATGGTACGTTTTTTTTTTTTTCTGAACAAAACACAATAGCTCCTTGATTGTTTGTCGGTCGTTTTATTCATCATACAAGTGCTCCAGCTCCTCTTGCTGGTGCTCCTGCTGTGTGAAAAAGAAATTCTTGAGATAAATGCTGTGCACAGTAATAGTCAGCGTGAAAAACAAAGAGCTTGTCACCTGTGGCCTGTATAGCTTTGTGTCTACGTGGCCTTTTTCCTCATTATGGTTATTCAAGCGAACGGCGCGGCAAGTCGCGCCGGGAGTGTGATTAAGGGAGAGAGACGGTCCTTACTGTACTGTAGTGTGATTATGCGGCAGGATGTCGGATACCACCACCCAACATAATTCAATGTTAACATTCATTGCATACATACATCACACACACACACACCATGCACTAAAAATTCGAAATTTCCAGACAATGTTTTGCTGCTCACCGACCGAATTTCGTGTATCTCGCACCATAAAAAGAACACTTAGTGTGCTGTGCATAAGGTACGTTACGTTATACAGATCCATCCGTATGTATGTATGGCTTCTTGTGCATTTTTTGTGCGGATGTACAAGTATCTGCAGCAGCAGCAGTAGTATCAGCCGGCGAATTATAGCAAACGCGCCAACTATGCTAATGCGGTGACGATGTCGCGCGCGCTACTCCCGGTGTGTGTGTGTTTGTCAGTTTCAGTTTCAATGGAGCAGCAGCCAATATCTCTGTGCAAGCAGCCAGACAGAAAGGCAGGCAGACAGACAGGCAGGCAGGCAGAATACCAGATGCAGATAAATACTTCGTATACCTCATGCAGAACCATTAGGACTTGGGATGGATCCGGATACATTGGGTTGAGGACAACAGTTGTTGCTGGTTATTGTTGGTTGTTGCAGCAGGATGAGGATGAGGAGTAAGAGGAGGTTAGGAAAAAGTAGCATCATGATTTGGCTGGATGGCTGGGTGGCAGGCTGGATGGCAGACGAACGCTGAAATCGTCGTTGTTTGTTGCTAATAATTTCGTCTTACAACAGTGAGAGATACTACTTACGATGACGCTGCATAATACTCGGGTGCTATTATCAATCCGTAATTAATAAAAAAAACAACCTGGCTTATTGTGAGTCATTTCCAAAAGCATTTGGTAAATCTCCGCATAGCAATCTTCGATCATCCTTAGATTACTTTCTATAACGAAAAGTCGAAAATTTAATTTATCCCGGCGTTCTACGTATTTTTTTCATGCAACGTCCAAGTCGTCGGAATCCGCACTCGCCTTACATTCTCCCCGCATCTTCACATCTATGATAACTCTACTGGCCATCCTTCCAGCGTAGGCTTGGCCGGCCTCGTGTTCTACCGTAAAGGACTTTCCGAGCAGGATCCTCTTCGCTCATGCGAGCTAGGTGTTTCTAGATACTTCCAATCTTATATACAGAAATATCTAGCAAAGACCAGAACATTCCTTATTTACAACTACCCATACTATCATGTAGACACTTCCGAACAGGTTTCCGAACAGGTTTGACAACACCAGTACCTAAACAATATGTTGTGAATATGGCTAAGATAGGTTGGTTCAGTGGCTTAGGCGTGATGAGGTTACATATATAAGCACAATCATGTTCTTAAAAATATATATCGACATCAGGGCCATCTACCGGGCTAAAAAAAAACAGGACAATCGAACATATGGTGTAAATATGACTTTAACATATCCAGTGGTTTAGTCGTGATGAGGCAACAAAATATGCACCCACCAACATGCTAAACGGCAAACCACATTTTCCATAAATATATTTACTCCAGCGCCATCTACCGGATAAAAAAACATAAAATTATCAGAACACCAAAACGAACACATGGTTTGAAGTCCAGTTGCTAAGGCGTGAAGACGTTTTTTAAGCGTGATGACATCAAAACTCTAGCGCCACCTACCGGCCTTAAAAAAGAGATAAGCATATCGCGGCACTAAACGGACATATGGCATCGATACGTCCAGTGGTTTAGCTGTTGCGCGATTATCTTTATTTCTCTTGTGCGCCACCTAACGAATCGTATTTGCACTATGTTGTTTACAGAATGTGTTGACATGGGAGATTCACATGTGTGAAAGAATTTGAATAAAATCGGGCTTTAGGAAGTGGGTTAAAAATTGATCACTAGCCACAAATTTAAAAACTTCAAAAACAGGTATGTCCCACAACGCAAAACAGACAAATATCACCAGGGTTCAACGGTCCGAACAAAAATCGTCAATTATTACAAACTTTTATAAACTTCTTTCTGTTCTGTGTCACTTTATTATTCAATTTTTATGGTTATTTCTAATTAATTAGTAAAACTTGAAGTTTTTAATAAAGGGCATAAAATTTAATATTTATTCTTTACCTCGATTATATGAAGTTACTTGCCTTACATGTTCATCTAATCGAGAGTCTACTGTATATCTACTCATCGTGATATCACGAGTTATCACATCTAAAGCGACGTGCTGTCACAGCTGCGTCACATCTACATTACTAAATGTCACGTTCTTCGCAGCTTAAGCGACTATCCACATTTATTACTTTGACGGGATGTTGCGAACATCCCCGAAACACCACCGACACCACTATGCATTCCTTAAATAATTTGTACTCTTAATTGAGTTGAATTAAAGCCAACACTTGCCTGTTCCTCTTCATTATCATGTATCTCTCATTTTTTGACATATTTGGCACGAGGAGTACTCGTAGCACCTTATGCCCCACTCAAAACCACCACCACCACCATATCCATGAATGTGCATGCGAATTTATAAATCTCTTAACCCAGCAGCGGGAGGAATTATGAGCACGCGAACGGGGCGCTCTCGTTAAGGAATGCACTTATCATAATAGATGACCCATTTGCCTTCGCTGCTGCACTTGCAACTTCCTTCCCTTCACCAGCATACAATGCGAGCACTGATGGATGGCTGGCTGATGGATGATCATCGTCGTCGTGACATGACCCTCCCTTATCATCTTATCTAAGAGGTGTATGTTTGTGTACGTGTGAATGGTGTGCTGGTAGTTAACGCGTTGAGTGCTGCTGCTAACCAAATTAAAATGGAAAATTTGTGTAGAATGTAAGCACCCTCCTCCACGTACACAATCACCGATGAATGAATGAATGAACAAACCAAATAACGCAAACACCTCTACCCCACAGTAAAACCCACCCAACCCCCAAGTAAACATCGCTGAATAAACGAAGGCGTCAAAGCTGACACTGTGCTGTTTCCATGCCGTCCCTTCCGTTCCTTTTGGCCTAAATGGAATCAAGTTACTTCAATTAAAAACAGAAAGTTTCGTGTGAGTGGACGACGTAGGACCCTCCTCTCCTGGTACTTGAAATAATTTCTGGAGCAAATATCGTATTGCAAACACGATGAGTAGTTGTGTGTGTGTGTGTGTGTGCTGGCCTTTTTTTTCTTCTTAATTGTTACAAAGGAGGTATTACTTATATGCTAACTGTGTAAGCTCATTAAGCAATGTGGGTAGAAGTGTTGCTAACATACGAACGAACTCATTTCGAGAGTCAAAAGGTTGCGCACTTGCGGCTGATATTATTCCTTTTCTTCCTTTGAGGAACATATTTTGAGCTTTAAATCAAACTGGAAATGTCTTACTCTTAACTCTTTTCGAACAGAGATAGTGGTCTGAAGTGACTTGTACGACGTCTCCTTACAGCTTCTTTAGAAGTCAATAAATCGCAGGGCAAGCACTCTCTCATGTTTCCATAAAAAAAAAGGGCAGAGTCATGAGACTATCGCCAAGATCGCAAGTGCAGCGAAATCCCAGTCCCAGTTTTTGCTAAATTTGTCTTGCTATGCAGATGTTTGGATGTTTGTCCAGCACTCACTGGGGTTCCGAAACACCTGCGTTTTCCGGTATTCGCTAGAAAGTCCTACTAACTTGCCTTGCGAGTTCGTCTGACCTGCAGTTTCCGCACGATGTCCGAGTGACCAGGACCCATACTATACTCTCTCATCCTCTCTTGTTGAGGTGTGAAGAGTGGCAACCCAACGCCAGCCTTTGACTTCAATGAAACTGATTCCAGCGACCGGCCAAGAGGAAAGTCTAGTCCTCCCCCCATCAGGGGAGTTACAAATCTTACCGCGATGGTGACAACGTAAAAAGAATCAATCTCGAGGCTAGCAAGTCACCTAGCTAGCATAGAAGACGCGCAGATTTTATGGATTATGACAACGCCTTAAGATCGGGAACGGTAGGGAGATTTTCTGCTGAAGGTCGGGATCGGTCGCCGATTTTAGGGCCAAATATGATGTGATTATGATGATGAATATGAAAGTTAGCTTAGGACTTAGGAGTGGACCAGAAAATATACAATTTGAAAAGCTTAAATATGCTGTCGTTAGTCACAGTAAAGGAATGTATCAGATTGGGAGTATCTAATTGTAGGGAGGGTGTTAATTGATGAGAAAAAGAAAGAGTATCGCTGATAGAATAGAGCCTTGTGGAACTCCAAGCATTATGCCGGTGAAATTGAAGAAGTTGGCTGTGCCTCAAAAATATTGAATGTAAGGAAACAAAGTAAGACATTTCAGACTTCTTTAAAGAAAACAATAAAGAAGGTACATAGTTTTGTTTTGTTAAAATGAATTGAATTGTGGTAAAAAAGCTTTATTATAATTTACTTCGTTAATTCGTTGTTTTACATGCATCTTTAACTCGGAATTCGTGACACAACTAGCAGTCGGCTGAATGGAATTCCCCTTTGTTCATCCTCTTTGTCGATTTCGAGCGAGCCTTCGATAAAAGGCTCCAGGAAAGCTATCTCGGAATACCGGATAGAATCGTAAACCTTATCCGTGAATTATATAGAGATGCCGCGTCCGTTATTAGGGCAAGAACAGCGCCAATTTCACTATCATCTCCAAAGGAGTCTGGCAAGGATGGGTCCTCTGACCTATCCTTTTTTTTTGTGATTCTCGATCACTTTATGACGCAAACCAATATCGGTGCACCAAACGACCTTCAATGGCGCTTGAATGAAAGGCTTAACGATCACGAATACGCTGACGACATCAGTAGTTTGACACATAGATTGGACGATATGAAGCGTAAGCTTGAGAGCTTGATTTGCTGAACAGGTTGGCCTAAGGCTTAACTACGAAGAAGTCTTCAAGACGAAGTTGCTGCGAATCGTAACGATCGACAACCGCGAACCATCCATAATCACCAGGCGCAGAGACATAAGTCCCAAAAGAAAAAATTGGGACTTATGTCCCACTGTCCCTGGGACATAAGTTCCAAAAGAAGTCAAATCGAATAAGTGACTTATGTGCCACCCCACCGGGTCGTAAAAAAATAAGTTGAGACATAAGTCCCTAATTCGCTTTGGGACTTATGTCCCATTTAAGTGGGTCATAAGTCCCAAAAGTAAATATTGGAACTTATGTCCCTGAGCCGTCATTGAGGATTTAGTGCAGAAATTTATCTACTTAGTGAGCCTAATTATTAAGAACGGAGGGTCCGAACCAGACATGACAGCCCGCATAAACGAAGCACGCCTTGCTAACTATTCATTTGAGAAAGCGTGGCGAATGCTTAACATCTCCAGGAACACCATCTTCAACAACTAGTGTTAAATCGGTTCTCTTATATGGTTGTCAGACTTGGACAACCAACATTCCTCAAAAACTATAAGTATTCGTCAACATGTTACTACGTCGAATCTGTGGCATCTTTTGACTGCAAAACACGATCTCAAACTCGGATCTACTTGGCCTTACAAATATAATCGAAATTAAGCGTTGGCAAGGGCACACCCTGCGAAAACCGGACAATGTCGTTGCTAAAATGACCTTTGAATTGAAACCTCAAAGAAGACGAGATCCGGGATACCCAGATGTGAACACGTCAATCGAAAGGGTATCGCATACAGAAGAGCATAGCTAGCTTTTTTTTTATCGTTATATCGATGTGAGTATTAAACTTGAGCCTCTCAGTGATGTTGATTCGCAGGTACTGCAGACTTGGTGTTTGTTATCGTCTGGTACGGAAGGGTGATTTTTAATCCTCTGAAGCGGCTTTTCTTCCCATTATCACATCCCTGGCACTCAGAAACAGATTAGCTCTTTTTTGTTACCGTTGATCTTCAACCCCCACTTGAGGTAGTAATCCGAGAGATTACGGAGTAGTTCCATCACTCTTCGGGCAGCTATCTCAGGAGAGAGAGAAACGGCATTCGTGATTGAGTCATCCGCGACAAGCATGGTCCTTGTTCCGCCTATATTTGTGGGTTAATCGGCCGTGTACAGGACTGGGCTATGTCTGGAACCTTGAGGAACTCCAACTTTAATCCTTTTTCTAGCCGATGGGCTGCCGTAAACTCTCTTTAAATTTTTACAGTATAATTGGGGACCCGAATTCCAATAAGTTTGTACAGTAACCCGTTGATCTAGACACTGTCGAAAACTTTTTCGATGTCTAGTAAACAACAAATAATATAATAGGCCAAGGCTGATATTCTTGCGACCATTTGTGTTTTCACACAAAACCCCAACACCCTCTACTTGACGGTCTAGCTTGGAGCCTTCAATAGAGAATGTTTCCGGTGATTTTCTGAATGGGCATATAGCCCCGAAACCATCATTTGTCGAAGCGTAAAATAGACAACGAGAGTATTTCAAGATTTGCTAGTTCATTCGTTTGTGCTTTCCTTTGTTTGTCGTCGAATGTCCTGTCAAGTGACATTTGCATGTTAGCCGTGTTGACTGTTCCCTGTGCCTACCGCAAGTTATCCAAGAGGAAAGTTGATTGATGAAAAAATTAAAAAGTATCGGATATACAATAGACCCTTGTGGAATCCCAGGCATTTATGCGATGAATTATCAACTTTCAAACTAATTTTGAATTTAAATTCAAATTTTCGACAGCAACAACAATTTCAGCTTTAAAGAGTGGCTCAACAAAATGGCTTTAACCAACTACCGAGAGTCTACACATTGCAGTGGCCACGAAATAGTTAACGCCATTACGCAGCTCGTACGAAATTGGAAGTTTGGAAGAAGTGAGTAGGAAAAAGAAGGAAGACGGCAAAAAATAAAAAAGGAAAAAAGTACACACACTCTACACTGGATACAGGAGGAATAGAAATAAAAACCTAAAACCGGAGTGAGAATGGGGGAGCTTTAAGGAATTTCAAGCAAAACCGATAATTTATTGCCATAGATGGCCCACCAACAACAAGAACAACAACTGTAAAACTGTTAGTGGTGATTCCATTTTATGATTTTGTTCCCTTTGTTGTCCCACTCCACCACCCACCTCCTGTGTAGTGATAGCAAAAAAGAAAGGCGGCAGCAATCGCCGCTGCGTCGACCAAATTGACAAAATGTCAATGAACCCGCACGCAGTGGCACGACAGCAGAACATTCTTAATGTCATCCTGTCATGCATTGGCAACAACGAGCAGTAAGCCAGCCAAATAAATGGCTCCTCTGATGCTGGAAAGGAAATACGAGCACATAGTATATATAAAAAAAATGATACAGAGAGCAACCTACGTACAACATCAATCGAAATAGCCAGACAAATGTTCTTAGATACGGGGAAAGATACACGATGCGACTTAGAGATACAATTACGTCTACTTGAGGATTTCAAGTCCATTTTTTCTTTTTCCTTTTCCTTCGGTTATAATAAATCCTTACAGGCAGGGTATTTATGTGAATGTGAGTGAGTGTGAGTGAGTGTGTAATGTGTCCCTTTATTTATATGCACACTCACACACACGGCCGATGGGTACAATAATTGCCACAACGATGCCACTGATTTGCATGACAGATAAATCTCTATGAAAAGCAGCTTCCAGCAGCATACCGTGTGGTTAGGAGGGTGCACCACATCCACAGGTGACCTTACAAAGATCAGAGATTCCAGAACGTGTGGTAAAGGTGGCTACTTTACTCTTGTCCTCGTCGTCCTCGTCGTCCTGCCTCATCGTCGTCTGAATGCGTTGAACTTCGTAGTGACTCTTTGGCTGAGTTGTGCAGAAGTTCGCCGCACGTAGGTACACCAACTTTACATTGGAAAATAAAAAAAATGTCGCTCTCGTGGAACAACCCCATCTACTCGTGTGTGACCGTGTCACGAATTCATGTCACTCCTTGTCGCCTTAAACCTGCCGAGTTTACGGATGATTTTAATGAATTTTTAACAAAAAAATAAAATAATGATGGGATACAGCAACCCGAATTTTTTTTTCTGAGTGGGTGGTGGCAGCGTTTAGTAGTCTGGCCGCAAGTGAAAGCCGATAATTTTCATATCCTTCTTTGTTATCTCCTATACGTAGATACCTAAATGCCATTAAAATTGTATCTGCAGCTGCTTACGGATGCTATAAGGCCATTTCACGCTGCTTTTCAAGATTTTTGGAATTACAATAGGTACTCCGCGCTTACGAAGCAATCCATTGTAACAAAAAATCCAACTTTAGATAGTTAAGCGGAGCTACTCAGCTCGCCATAAAAAATATTGCTGTAATTCATTTAAAGACTGAATTACCTTAAAATTACCTTCAAAAAAAAAAACAATTTTTATATTTTTCTTCCTTAAACTACCCCAATGAATATCTTAAAATTACACCATGGCAAGTCGACCGCTAAACAATTTTTTTAAAACAAGTCCCATAAATTTGATTGGTAGAAGTCGTGATATATGAGTTGACAAACTTTCAAACTGACAAACACACGGGCTCGCAGTAATTTCATTATATTGACTATTTACATTTTTAATTTATTAAACAAACACTTCGTAAAAACTAGCCAGCGTTGCCTGGCTGCCCCCACTACACTAACCGGGGTGGCGGCCCCCCTCCCACTCCCAACTGACCACCAAGACCCTTAAAGACCCATCAAGACCTACCTTTAGATACCCCCGCCCTCACATATATCACCACTATTAATCAAATGCACGCTCTTCGAGTCAGTCTCATATAAACAAACACCAGATCAACCCCCTCGACACCGTTAACACACTATACCCCGAAAAACATCCACCCAAATCGACTTCATCATATCCCAAAGTTTCAGCTTTATCGGATGAATGGTCTTCGAGTGAACCGCTAACGGACATACAGACAAAGTTTCATTTTAAATTCTCTATTATACTAACTTCGCGCGCTCGTTTGCTGGCAGGCTGGTAGAATCTTGTGATTTAATTTTAACCCATTTCCTAATGCCCGATTTTATTCAAACTTTTCACACATGTGTATCTCCGATGACAACACTTTCTATTAAATTTTTGGGCCCCTCGAGCCACGGTATCAGGGGGCGCCCATACAAATATCCGAGTAAGGTTTTCTTGGAAAGAAAATTTGAAAAAAATGCCTGTAAAATTGGAAAATTCGGTACTATATATATACTACACGTACATACGCTTAAGGGATTTACACTCTTATAATGCTTAGCACAGCGTTGGCGTTAGGAGATTAGGGAGAGGAGAAGATCAGATATCTATGCACGTGTGTGTCTTAAATGACTGCAGATCATACAAATGCGGAAACACAGAATCGGGCAATTCATACCACATAACTATAGTGCGGTTAAAGAAGGAATCTCTGAATTGGTTAGTAGGTACGTCCGAAGATAGACCGAATGGTAGACCAGTGGGCACGAGTTGAGGAACGGGTGTTACGGATGGATTCAAGAATGGTCGGGATGCATCTGGATATTTCTTTTGAACACCGCTTGTGGAAAAAGCGATAAAACAGTGACAAGCAGGAAACATTCCTATGATGGTTCAAGCGATTCGATTGTTTTCGCGATATTTATGTCACCAATAAATTTTATCACGCGGCGAGGCAGAGGAGACGCCAGAACACATACTTTTTATATGTGATGCCCTCACCCGAAAAAGACTTCAATACCTCAAGGCTCACACAGTTCTATGGCAAAATGCCAGACCTATCGACCTGGCAGATATATTGGCATTCATAAAAGGACCAAGGCATCACATAATGTGGTAGACATCTGGGATGCACAATAGACCTTAAGGTCGCAGGGCACAAGGCTTGCCAGCCTACCAACACGCCGTTCTGAAGATGCAATGTGGTTTTTGGGGCACCTGCCCAGACAATACAGTTGTATTCAACCGGAAAACCGGATGTGAATCATATCGTTATGGAGAAGGAAAAAATTAAAAGACTTGTAAAGTCGCTATGGTAGTTGTTGGTGTAACTTTTGCCTTTTTAGACACGGTAATGCCCACCCACGGGTTTATATGTTGACTTTCACTGTTTAGCTTATAAAGCTAAAACAAAGTAAGGTTTTTGATTTATCCCATTTAGGCTGTCGTCGGGTTTGAACCAGCGATAATGGGTATCATTCGGATGCCCTACAGGCGTAATTTTATCTGACAGGTGCCCTTTTAATGATATATTTGGGGAATTAATTTTGCATTTTGCCACAGATATTACAAAGGTATACCAGTTTAAAAACAAGCTCAGTGCTGACCAGGAATTATCGCAAGGAATCCTTCTTTAAAACTTCATTTCTTTCCTTTCTTCCTTCTGCTGTTTGCTTTCAATCTGCGTTTATTAACTGGATTTAATCTTACTTGAAAGAATGTCAATAGAAAGTTCTATTTCGATCCTTTGCATCGGATCCCATTGGCACAGTCACTTCTGGAGTCCCTCAAGGTAGTCGTCTGGGTCCTATGATATTTTTCATTGCTTCTGATCGCATTGTCACAGCCACTTCTGGAGCACCTCAAGATAGTCGTCTGGGTCCTTTGATATTAGTGCCTAAATAATTTTTCTGGAACTTAACAACAGTAATTGTCAAACAATCATACATCCCTGAAAGCGTCTTCCACCACCATCTGGACCGTATTTTATTTATTTATTTTCGATCTCAGGAATGCTGGGAAGTTCAGTGCATGTTTGGATATTTTTGCATTGTGCCAGCAATTTTCTAACTGTTCTTTATACATTACACAAAATAAAACACTATTTTCCGGAAAAAAATACTCCAAGTGCCCACAAGCCCAGGATATACTCATATGATAAAAATATTTATTCCGTAGCTTAATCCTGAGATTCTTTCCAGTACCCACCACCGACTCTCACTGTTGCTAACAAAAACTTTCTTTTGTATTCGATTTTTTTTTAGATAAATGGCGTGGACGTTAGCCAAATGCCGCAGGAGGATGCCATACAAATGTTCCTAAAAGCAAGCGACCCAATATTGGTTGAGGTTCGACGACAAAATGTTAAAAATTATGAAGCCAACAGCACGACGACGACTTCGAGGCATCAACATGGTGGTGGTGGTGGTGGTGGCAACGACGGCGACGACGACGTCACAGTCTGCGATTCAATTAAGTTCCACAATTTAATCATTTCAACTAGTCAGGATGGTATTTGTCTTCCCATCGGCTCGAACGGCTGTGGTGTTGCTGCAGCTACCGGAACAAATCCGCCGTCGCCAATATTAACACATCCCGCCGCCGTTCCGCTTAAAAGTAATATCACAACGATGACGATGGCGACGACATCGACGACGGCGACGACAGTAGGGATGACAAAAGTTCAACTGGGACCGCAGCAAAGTAGCAAAAATTACCACACCAGAAACAGCAGTGCCTCCTCCCCATCGAACAGTCGACTTCAGAACTTCAATGGATCACCCACTAAAGGAAGGACGACTACGACGACGATGACGAGTTCTGTGCCAGTACAATCACCATCGTCATCGTCATCGCCATCGCCATCAGCATCGGCAACTACCGCAGACGTTCCACTTAAGTTGTTTCCGGTGCTGAGACTGGGACAGAGTTCCGATACGAGCACATTGACGGCGACAACGACGACGGCAATGGCGATGGCGACGACCGGAACGAAGCAGCACCACGACGATGAAGACGATATCAACAAGTCATTACCGTCATCACCTTGCCTGATGGCAATTGCGACAGCTCCAGCTCCAGCTCCAGCTCCAGCTCCAGCTCCTGCTCCAACTCTTGCAACAGCTCCATCATCATCGTCATCGCCGTTGTCTGCGTCATCGACATCGCCATCGTCATCATCGCCATCGTCCGCAGCAGCGTCATCGTCAAAAGTCCTTATATCGACGGGCATACAAACAGACAATAATTTCACGAGTGACTTCATCTTTAATGGGTCGTCACTGCTGCATCATCATCATGCCGACCAAATCATCGAGAATGAGCACAATCTGTTTGAGGAATGTCTAGCGCCGGAAATTGACATCGAGGTAAGTGAGAGTCCTATTAGTAGCAGTAGTCGAAGTAGTGTCGTCGTCAATGTTCGTGCCTTCAGATAACTAACTTAGACAGGAGTCCTCCTGTTACTCCTTGCAGTCTTTGCACCTGATTAGGAGGAACTGTACTGTATTGGTTGATTGAGTTCCTCATCTGTCAAGTATACTTGTCATCTGCTAGAGGTACGGATAAAAAACCCCATCAGAATACCTCAGGTTTAAGAAACATTTCTGCAACATCCCTTGGATGATTTTCCTTTTTTTTTTTTTTGGTTTGATGCTTCGGGAATGCGTTGTGGAAGCGTTTTGGAAGCGTGCAATGCATAAAAATCGTCTTTCTTGTTTTGCTTTTGTGGTTATTTTGAAGGACTATCTGATCTCTTGTAATGCATGTCCATTATTGCCATTCTGCGTTCCGCTTCTGCGATACAAATGGTTTTCCAATAAGGACACTCTATTGGACTTAACGGTGTGACTTACCAGTGGCAGATAGCAGTAACAAAATAGCGACATAACAGTGTGACTTAACATGGGTTATAAAAGTTTGATTTAACAGTGTGACTTAATATTTGGCATTAACATGGGACATTAACATGGAACACTGACATGGGACATTAACATGGGACTACAGAGTGTGACTTAAAAAACATAAAATTGCGACATAACAGTGGAACATAACAGTGTGACTTAACAGTGTGACTTAACGGTGTGACGTAACAGTGTGCTTTAACAGTGTGACTTCACAGTGTGACTTAAAAGTGTGTCTTTTAACATGTGGCATTAACATGAGACAATAACATGGGACCTAACAGTGGGAGATAACAGTGTGACTTAAAAGAAAGAAAAGTAAGAGCTAACAGTGCAACATACCTCAAGGTAGTCGTCTTTTGTCCTTTGATATTTGTCATTGTGTCTGATCGCATTGTTACAGCCACTTCTGGACTCCCTCAAGGTAGTCGTCTGGGTCCTTTGATATTTTTCTGTGACTCAACAGTGTGACTAACATGTGGCATTAACATGGAACTTAAAAGTGGAAGATAACAGTCTGACTGAGTCTGAGAACATAAATGTGGAACATAACAGTCTGACTTAACATGGGATATAAAAGTTTGGCGTAACAGTGTGACCTAACAGAGGAAGATAAGAGTCTGACTGAGTCTGAGAACATAAATGTGAAACATAACAGTCTGACTTAACATGGGACATAAAAGTGTAATTTAACAGTCTGACTTAACATGGGACATAAAAGTGTAACTTAACAGTGCGCCTTAACATTGGACATTAACATGGGATTTATAAGTGTGACCTAACAGTAGGAGATAACAGTGTGACTTAATATGGGACATTTAACATTTAACTTTTTGAACATGTACCCCTTATTCCATGTAGAGTGGACATTGTCTGTCTGTCTGTCCCGTCAAAAGCCAAAGTAACAAGAATTATTATTGAAGAAGTTCTGCATTTAAGCAAATGCAACAACAACAACAAGCAAAATAGGGTAAACATCAGGGTAATAAATAATTTTCTCTTTTTCTTAGCAAGGGAGAGTCACGGCGGTGTTTACGCTTAACCCCCAACCCCAAACCCCCAACCCCCAACCAACCCCCAACCCAATCAACATCGTCGTCCACTTGGATGTCATTTCAGTTTGACACAAAAAACGGTAAATAAACAAAATTTTGTGACAAAACCAAATCGGCGGTGGGTGATGCCCGTTGCACTTCTCCCACTGGCTCACTACACACTGAAGATTTTCGTCAGGCGGCAAGGAGTTCTGTGTAGGAGGGTGGATATATTATGTGTGTGTGTGTGTTTGTGTATGAGTGCGTGCGTTTTCTAGATCGCGGAATTATTTCAACAACAACAACAACAAAAACTCTGAATACGGGTGCTACAGCTGGACGACGGTCCGAAAACCCAGTAGTCCCAGTCAGTGTTCTTCCTCCCCTGCACATACTCCACGTACGCTCGTCGTATTCACTTTAATTCCAAATTCTAAATGCTACTCCAGTTTTGTTGTTGCGGTTGCGGTTGTGCGGTTACGGTCGCTCCAGCGTTCCAAGGAAAACTAATGAATTCTTTAGATCTCGAGATAAACCAAAGAAATCCATAAAGAGTTTGCTTGCGCTACTAGCTGTTTGGCTGGACGGATGATGGATGGATGGCTGGGTGGCTGGGTGGGTGAGTGGGTTGGTGGGCTGGTGGATAGGTTGGCTTCCTTTGCTCGGCTGTGTTTATTTAAATTGATACTACCGGTACCGCGAGGTGATGGTGGTCGCCGTCGCATTAGTTGTTGTTGTTGTTCTTCTTCTTGAACACATGCCCTGCTCACTCCTTCTTTTCTTGCAATAGTTGGTTGCAAATGCACAAGGGGCTTGCTGCTCCTCCGCTTGGTTACTCGCCGAGCATTTCTATTTGCGAGAGTCAATATGAAGCAAGAAAATCCATTTCCATTTCCATTTCTTTTCTTCTGCTTCTTCTTGGAGTTGAGTTTGTTTGGTTGGTTGTTGTTGTTGTTGTTGTTGGTTTTTTTTTTTTAATTTTTCTATTTCTGTGTTTGTGTACCTTCCTTCTACTTCTTCTCTGTGGCTTTTAGAAACCTTACAAGAGGCTTTGCATCAATTTCCATTTCAATTCGTAATCAAGAAAATGAATGGCGCACTCGATTGGAAGAAATAGAAACAAAACAAAGGAAGCATTCAGATAGAAAAACAAATACGTCCGTCTGTCGTCCGTCCGTCGTCTTATGTGTGTCGTGTGTCCGTGTGTCACACCGGAAAAATAGTTCAGTCGAACGACCTGCAAATTTCCTATGCAGCAGTTAAAGAATTTTTCGGAATTTCTAGGAATAGGACAGGAAAAAATTTAATGCCATCCACTTTTAAAGGGAAGTATAATGTTCCTTCCTGCCAATGTAGTAGGGGTTTTAAAAATTCCATTAGGCCCAACAAAAAAATCCGCAAATTACTGAAATTTAATTTGGCTCCGATCATTGGAATGAGAGAATCCTAAGCCCGAATCCGATTGTAGGTAGCATGGGGTAGTAACTAAATCCCAAAAATAAAACCGGCCAACGCAGTTCGCAAAATCCCAAATATTTACAAAATATCAAAATCGAATTCCCAAAAAAAATCCCAATTTACAAAATCGCGATTCGCAAAATGTCAATTTACAAAATCCAAATCCCAAAATCAAAATCCCAATTTATTATAAAATCCCAAATTCAAATCCCAAAATACCGATTAACAAAATCCCAAAATCAATATCCTAATTTACAAAATACCAAAATCGAGTTCCCAAAAAAAATCCCAACTTACAAAATCGTGATTCGCAAAATCCCAGTTTTCAAAATCCCAATAAACAAAATCGCAAATTACAATTTAGAAAATCCTAATTTATTTTAAAATCTCAAAATATAAACAGCAGAGTAAACAAAATCCCAAATATTCATAAAATCCCAAAATCAAAATCCCAATTTATTATAAAATCCTAAAATAAAAATTCCAATTAATAAAATTGCAATTCGGAAAATACCTACTTACAAAATGAAAATCCTAGTTTACAAAATCCCCGATTACAAAATACCAAAATCTAAATTTAAAAAAGAAACCAAATTTACAAATTCGCGTTTCGCAAAATCCCAATTAACAAAATATCAATTCGCAAAATTCCAGTTTATGGTAAAATCCGAAAATAAAAATCCCAATTAACAAAATCCCAAAATCAAAATCCCAATTAACAGAATCGCCATTCGCCAAATTCCAAACTACTATAAAACCCCATAATAAAAATCCCAACTAACAAAATCGCAATTTGCAAAATCCCAGTTTATTGTATAATCCCAAAATAAAAATTATGATTTTGAAAATCCCTATTTCTTTTTAAATCTCAAAATAAAAATCGAAGTTCACAAAATCCCAAAATCAAAATCCTAATTTGTTATAAAATCCTAAAATAAAAATCTCAATTTAAAAAGTCCCAATTTATTATAGAATCCCAATTTATTATAAAATCCTAAATTCAAAATCACAGTTTATTATGAAATCCGAAAATAAAAATCCCAATTAACAAAATCCCAAAATCAAAATCCCAATTTACAAAATCCCAATTTTATAATTTAATTATAAATTTAATATTTAATTTATTATAAAATCCTTAAATCAAAATCCCAGTTTATTATAAAATCTCAAAATCAAAATCCCAATTTAAAAAACCCCGGTTTATAATAACATTCCAAAATCAAAATCCCAGTTTACAAAACCAATTTACCACTTTACCACATTTCGCCAAATCCTAATTTACAAAATCCCAATTTATTTTAAAATCCCAAAATAAAAATCCCAATAACCAATTAACAAAATCGCAATTCGTAAAATCCCAATGCAGAGAATTCCCTACCTTGTAGGAAACTATTTCGCACAATCGGCGTCGTAGAGAGTTTGACCACCTGCGGCATTTTTGTTTCTAGATCCACTGGCTAACTGGTTATCATTAACTCGCTCCCCTCTTTCCGCATTGCATTGTTACTTTTCATTTTTGCTTTCCTTTTAATCGCTCATTTGTCCATTCTTGCTGCCCAACAGGAAATCACTCTGCGCAAATTCGACAGCAATGAGCGTCTTGGTCTGACTGTTTGCTACAGTTCCGGCGGTAGCGGTGTTGGCGTCGTCGGTGGTAGCGGCGGCAATTGCTCCGGTTCCGATGACACAGACACCTGCACCGAGGTGTTCATTAGTGATATTATGCCAGACAGCATTGCCGGACGGGACGGCCGTCTCCGGCAGGGAGATCAAATATTGCAAGTGAACGGAAAGGATGTCTCGAACAAGGAGGAGACTGAAACGCTTATCGCTGAGAACAACAATGCGGTAACATTGTTGGTGAGTCGCTACTTGTTTTGGGTAAGTACCTTTATACATAGAATACCTCTTTCAACATTAGATAGATTATGTATCAACGTCAACGCCTACACATAAACTTTGCAGGATGACGACTTCAATGAGACGGGACCTGTTGGTGTTGCCGGGGAGGATGAAGAGGAAAACTACATTGACGAAGACGATGTCAACAATTTGGCCTACGAGAATTGTTTCATCGAAAATAATTGCCTTGTTGGTGGGCTAGGGGCGAGCGTTTCTGCGTTGCACCAGCTGCCAACGACATCAACACTGACACCAAAAGCAACAGCAATGGCAGCAGACTTAGACAGTACTTTGACAGAGGTTGCAGCCGGCGTCGCCGCCGCCAAAGTGACAGATTTCAGCCGAAAAAGAGCCGGCGTCGCCATTGCGCCAAGAATGGCTGTCGTTGCCGCTGTCAGTCGGTCCAGCAAGCAAATCAACAGACAAAATCCCATTGCCATGGATGACGCACAGCAAAAAATATCATCGTCATCTTCATCGCCCGCAAAACTGTCATCGTCAGTGGCGACCACCACCACATCTCCCTGCTTTAGGTCGTCCGGTTTGCCACCGAGGCAAAAAGTTACAACGACTTTAGCAGATCCGCTGCGGGATCCATTGAATCTGCAGAACATCAAGGCTCACTTGCAATTGGTAAATCAGGAAATAGCCATGTTGGACTCCCGAATGGAGAATATGATGAAGCCACAGTCCACAGTAGTGGACAACAATCAATTATTGAGTTCCTCTGCAACAGCAACGGAAGCGACGCGCATTATGAACTACGATACCGAGCACATTTACGAGACGATACCAGAAGATTCCGAATCGGAGCCGTTCTATTGTTCCCCCTATGAGAGTTCATCGTCGTGCCTTGTCGCCTCCGCATCCGCTTCCGGTGAGACTACTAGTGCAGCCGTCACGACGACACATTCGCATCAGCAAAAGAATCGTGTCGTTGAGCAATGGCTTGACATGCAAGGCGGTGAGCGACGACTCCATCAGCAGCAGCAGCAGTCTCAGCAGCTGCGAAAGCATTTTCATCATCACGCAGGAGCTGCTGTTGGTGGTGACAATAATACGCAGTGTGGTTCCGCAGCCGGAGGAGGAGTTGGAGGAGCAGCCGGCGTCGTATGGTCGTCGTCGTCTTCGAAAAGCAAAAGCGGTACAGTGCGAAGTGGAGCAACAACCAACTCCGATGACCACGAGAATAGCTCTAGTGCTTACAATACGGGAGGCTCCTGCAACAGCACAACTACAACGCCTCTTACCCTTGAGCTAAATCCGAATTTTCGTGAAGCACGTGACCAGCAGCAGCACCACCAGCATTCGCGGTCAACTTTGGTTCTATGCCCGCCAAGGTATCAAACTGTCGCTAGTCCCAACGTACAGCAGCACAAGGGAGAGTACCATTTTAACAACAACAACAAAAACAACAACAACAACAACAATCATCTGCATCACCACCACCCCCATCATCACCCCAACTACAACCAACACCAGCGTCAGCAGCAGGAGGGTTTACTAAATGCGGAAAATGCTGCCCGCTCGGCTGGTGCGCGCCATTCGGCGACGTCGGCGTCGTCGTCGTCTGCGAAGGCGGAAAAAATACTCAGCCCAAAACATGCTGTGGCAAAAATAGGCTCCGGCGGAGGGATGAAAATCGCCAACAGCAACAGCAATGCACCAACTACACCGCGAGCTTCGGCTGGATCCTGCGGTGAGTTGCCAAACAACCAACACAACAACACCAACACCAATTTATCTTCCTTCATTTCAGTTGAATTGTTACCGCCTCCACCACCGCCACCACCACAACAACTGCATCAACAAGCAACAGCGGTGGGTGGCACTATCAGCAACAATGCCGCCGTCACCCCTCCCGCCAACACAATGTACACAAATATTGCCAATTTACAGCAGACAATGCTGCTGCAACAGCAGCTCTTCCGGCAGGCTCTGATACAACAACAACACCATCAACAGCACCACAATCAGCAGAGGGAGAGCTGTGGTGGCACATCTGGTGCAGTGATGCCGTGTCCGCAATTTACCGCCCCCAATTTAAGTCAATACCACTTTGTGAGCAGCCAAGAGGTGAGTGAGAGTTTTTTTATTTTTTTTTTGTTTATTTGAAATTTTACTTTTACTTCGCGCGTTACGCATTCCAACGGTTGGTCCCACAGGCCCACAGGACACGTTATGACTTCCAACCGAACCAAACAACAGAGCGTGCTCTGCAAAGAGAGCGGCGAATTGAAACGCTTTCAGTGTTTCGCGATTCAATTCGCCGCCGTTTGGTGTATGCCCATGATGACGGTACATGTTGCACTTTCAGTTGTGTCGCAAATTTATTGTTGTTGTGTTCCATGAATGTCAAACTAACACAGAAATACTTTTGGCTGCACGCCACTGCACTTGCCCTTATATATAGGTATTTATAGTTTCCTTTGAACACAAAAAATTGTGTTTTTTTTTAAATAGAAACATATATTCTACGCTTATTTGGTGAAGGGATTTACTAATACCGTTTAGGCAGTTTCATTATTGTAATTGCTGTATTCCATTAAGCATGGGAATCCTCTGGCTGAACGTAACCACACTTGCTCTTGTTTTGTTTATCATTTGCAGTAAAGCTGATAATAATTTTTATCAATTGATTTAGTGCAATTCATTTCTAAGAAATGGGTTGTTCTTTCAGATTATGTCAAATGTCAAAATGTCAAATGGTTGATTGGTATACAAAAAAATAATAGAAATCTAAAAAGGTGCGTTCCATTTACAATCTTCAAACAGGTAGTTATTTGTACTTTGCAACGTTAAATAGAACAAAGCGAATAATTTAAATTTGAAAGAGAGAATAAGACCAGCCGCATAGTGAGTGCAGCCTTGCACAACATAGCGTAGAAGTTTTTGCAGCTCACAATGGTAGACTATATGCAGCAAAATGTGAAAGTATGTCATTAATTATAACATTGTATGTCCTAAAAATCTCGGCTACACTACACTGAGCTGTGCTTAATATGCGCCTAGCCTAATAAACTTAGGTAGCTGCCTGCACTAAGTGGGTGTGTCAAAAAATGCAACAAATTCGAAAAGCACAAATCACCCTTACTTACCAAACAAAGTTCTTCGATTAAAGTTGCCAGTTGGCTTTCAAAAGCTTATTCGAAAAGCTCAACGCGCTTTTTCGAAAAGCTCAACGCGCTTTTTCGATAACAGAAAGCTCGTTTTATAATTCAACTTGAAGACCCATTTTAAAACCAAACTGCTCGGGCATTTTGTATTAGACTATTGGATTGACTTGAATATAGGGTTTTTTTTTATACCAAATATATGACCAAGATCCCGAAAAGGCACTTCAAAAGACCCGCAAAAGAATGCCAAAAGACTAAATGACCATCAAAAGTTCCAAAGTACCACCAAAAGACCTCCAAAACACCCTCTAGAAACCCCAAAAAAGACCCTCAAAGAGTCTCAAAAATAGCCCTCCCAAAAGGTCCTCAAAACACTCACAAAAAACCATCCAAATACCTCCAAAAGATCCTCAAAAGACACCCTCTAAACACCCCTCAAAAGACTCCCAAAACATCCTCAAAAGGCCTTCAAGGGGACCCTCTGAAGACTCCCAAAAGACTACCCCTATCACGTTCATAGCCTGGACCTTCTACGAGTAAACTAACTTAAAAGTAAAGTTTGAGATCAACATGATGTCTACTCGATGTCTAAAGTATGCCATCTTCTTCTGCACCTCTTCAATCAAGTGAATTTATATCAGAAAGCGTTTAGTGGTTTGTGTACTGGATATTGGGTTGACCAGCACTGCGTAGCGGACAGTGGAAAATTAAATCATCATGTCGCACTTTCGTAACGCTCTCAATTTAACCTCTACTAAACGCTCCAAAGAGGTATAACTTCAAAAAGCTATTCGTGTAAAGTTGGCAATGATGGGCTTGCGAAAGCTTTTCTGTAAACCAATTCGAAAAGTCCAAAGTGTTTTTCGAAATTAAATCGAAAACAAAATGCTCCGTTAAGAAGACCCATTTCGAAACGAAACTGGTCGGGCATTTTAAGCGCCATTTCCCAAACTGGCAACACTTGGGTTTCGGAGTTAGTCTTTTTTTTTAAAGCTCAAAGAACCCTTGCTTTGAAAAAGCTTTCCATTTACAGTTGTCAATGAAAGGTTTTCGAAAGCTTTTCTGTAAAGCAATTCGAAAATCTCAAAGCTCTTTTTCGAAATTAAATCGAAAACAGAAAGCTTAAAGAACCCTTGCTATAAAAACACTTTTTGTTTAAAGTTGCCAATGATAGGCTTACAAAAGCTCTTCGTAAAGCACAAAGCGCTTTTTCGAAATTAAATCGAAAACAAAAAGCTCTGTTTATAATTCGGCGAGAAGACCCATTTCATAACAAAACTGTTCGAGTTTACACCACCATTCCCAAAAATGGCTACACCAGGGTTTCGGATTTTGTGTTAGAATTTTTGGAAAAGAACGTCCTGCCCAATGGAGGACACTTTGGTCTTAAATGGTCTTGGTCAAGGACTTCCTGATTAACCATAAACATAGAACGGATCACCTCTCTTATGAAAGTAAGAGTGTCCCTTGGCCTATTATGCCAAGGACGTACTGATAAAGCTAGGAAACGCATCACCTCCCTTAACGTCCCTGGTATTCAAGTTAATAAACTCTGCTGAAGTAAGGACGTCTTCGTTTATACGCACCAGAGCCAGGCACTCGCACGCTTCGTAGTACTCCTCCTCCTCATAATTCAGAAAGAGAGCCTGTACACTAACTGGAGACAGGTTTAGTTTGTTAAGATGATATCTCAAGCAACAATGGCCCGTAAAATGTCCACTCACTAAAATCTGTCAGTGTACCAAACTGGGCATCTAGAGAACTGAGTTGGTACACTACCATTGGACCATTGATAAAACTTTGTTGGATCCACGTGTCTCCGGGAAAGGACAGTCCCTCATATAAAACCGAAGTGAAGTAAAACCAAAGCTCGCCGGATATTCGGAGTCCGCATACTAGTGGGTAGGCACCTCTCTATACTGTTTCAACTAAGACTAGGGACTAGAGTTCGCAGGGTCTATGACTCATCAAAGCACCGATAGCTATGGATCCCCATATCCACCACCAATCTCCAAAAAGTGATAATATTAGATGTGCCTCAGGGATATTGTAAGCCCCCTAACGACTCTAATGATGTGGATTTTGGAATCAGTCGCTATGCTTTTGTGAAATCAAAAGGACTTTGTTCCAGCTTATGTTCGGTCTTATGCCAAATTCAACTTTCTTCTTCTTCTTCTTCTTTTCCGGCTTCACAGGTCAGCACAAGCAATATGAAACCCTGCCCCAACGAGGACCATATGGTATGGAAAGTAAAACGACGGCAGGACGGCACCCGTTACATTGTCCGGCGGCCGGCACGAAATCGCATGTTGCGCGATCGCGCCTTGCGCATTTCAGTCGAACGCAATGATCTCACAACAACAGAGGACGACACAATATCCGAGATCAAAACCGGACGCTACTGGACAAAGGAAGAACGTAAGAAGCACATCGAGAGGGCACGCGAACGTCGCCATCACCAACAACAGCAGCAGTTTGTCGTTATGAATAATCGTGGAGGCGTCGGCGGAGGTGGTGGCGGAGGTGGAGCAGCTGTAGCCTTTTCATCAGCATCGTCAATCGCGTGTTCGACAAATTACACCGACTACCAAAGAATCAACAACCAGCAGATGTACAACAGTTCAGTAGCCGCCGCCCATAAAGCCCACAATGACTTAAACCTGCATACGTTGGCATTTCATCAGCAACAGCTCCCAGCACCCACCACAGCTGCCGCCAGCAATGTGAAATTGGTGCGACAAAATTCATCAAAAGTCATCGTCTCGTCGAAAAACTTAAAACTCAACAACAGTCCTGTGGAGTCGAATGTACCACCGCCGCTGCCTCCTCCGCCAGCATCTGGTGGCATTATAGACGGCTGCCCCTCGCGTATCATTAGCTCCATAGCAACCAGTACCAACACCAACAGCACCACATTCATGCAGCAGCAACACCACCAGGTCCAGACACAGCCTAAAGGGTCGCCGCCGCCACCACTTCCGCCGCAGACAATTACACCGAATGGTGGTGCGGGAAGCGCGGCCAGTACGAAAATGGTTGGTCTACTATCCGTTACAACCGTATAAGCCTAACAAGTTGCACTTGGGCATGCATTACAGGTTTCCCTACAAAGTGGTTTCTTCGACATTAATGCTATTTCACTCGCTGTCATCCGCCATTTTACACACTAACTCACTCACACACTCACTCACTCACTCTCACTCAATAATTATATAGTTGTTATTGTAAGCAATAATTGCTGTCTTCCATTATGAATTATTTAGTACAATTAAGTACTTGTTTGTCGCAGATAAACGAAATGCAATATTACGATTTTAAAGGAAAATATAATTACAGATAAGCAAGAGCAAGTGCAGTTGTGTGTATTTTGCCAACTTAATGGAAGACAGCAAATAGTGGTTTTTCAATCGACAAAGAAGTAAGTACAAGGGGGGAAATGTGTCTCGGCTAAATGGTTTTTGGAACTCCAAAATACGTAAGACATGGGGTAAACAAACAGAGGGCTAATTTTGGTAGCAAAATGAAGCTTAAAGCAAATATTACTTCTAGCTAATCATCATCGCTCTACAACCGCGGTCCGGTCCTGGCCTCACGCAAACAATCTCTTCCCCGTACCTGATTTCGAGCCGATGGCATCCCTAAACTCTGGTCGTCCTTGGATACGCCATCCTTCCAGCGTAGGCTTGGCCGTTCACAATGTCGTGTCCCGTAATTCCAACTGCAAATGACTTTCCGAGCAGGATCCTCTTCGCTCATGCGAGCTAGGTGTTGGATCATTATAGAGTCTCTGGAATCGTCCTTCCTCACATAAATGCTCTCATTGATGTGCAGCCTCCGCTCGATTTGGATGAAAGCTTCCAGTACAGCTCTTGGGTTTCTACCAACGATGTCAATGTCGTCTGCGTAAGCCGTAAGCCAGTATCTGAATTGACTTATAGAGGATTGTTCGCTCTCGCAATTAGTTCACGAGTCTCCGATTATTTTCTCCAACGCCAGGTTGAAGAGGACGCAGGCCAGTCCATCCCCTTGTCGGCGCCCGTTAAAGATGTTGAATGGACTTGATAGTGATCCGGGCTAGATAGTGGCTTATAACATTGATCACAGTCAACCTACACAGTCATGTCAGTTTATTTGGGATGCCCAATTTATAAAGCTCTACTCTGCTATGCTATCATAGCCGGCTTTAAAGTCTATTACCAGATGGTGTAGTTTTTTTTTTCATCACCTGCCTAAGGGTGTAAATCTGATCAGTTGTTGATTTGTATGGGATGAGACAACACTGGTATGGGCCAATGATGACTTTTGCGTATGGGGTTATCCTGTCTTGAAGAATAGAGGAGAAAATCGTATACGCGGTACTCAACAATAATTGCAATACGTTGTGATATCTCCTTACTAATGTATGGGGCAAAATGTAATTTTGTGACATATCTTGTGTGGAAATAAAGATCCTCCAATCGCAAGTTGCAGAAGCGTTACAGAAGTCGACAGGCATATTACCATTTTCATTGCGTTATCCTAAGCGCGTTCAAGACTCAAGTTGTCCTAGCCAATTTTGGCATTGAGGTCTCCCATGATGACTATGATATCGCCCTTTGGAATATTGTTGTACACCGAATTCAAATGAGTATGGTTAGGTTAGTTTAGGTTAAGGTGGCTGACACACTTAGACCAGTAATGGTCCATTGTGATACCACACGGATCAGGAAAAATTCCCTCCGC
Source organism: Nephrocerus scutellatus (assembly GCA_947095585.1). NCBI lineage: Eukaryota > Metazoa > Arthropoda > Insecta > Diptera > Pipunculidae > Nephrocerus > Nephrocerus scutellatus. Next base: position 4,740,287 of record OX352766.1, read on the forward strand.
CTACTCGATGAACCAATTAGAGCTTCGTATGAAGCGTAGGAGACTACCAATGTCAATGTTGATGATATCATTAGTGTCGTTGTAGAAGAAAGATCCCATATGGTCTTTACATTTTTGAGAGAGGGCTGGACAAGTACAGAGAAGATGGACGATGATCCTCAACCATGCAGCTTCTGCTGAAGTCATTCGAGAAGACTCCAAGTCTTACTGCATGCCTGCCTATGAGACAGTATCCAGTGATGACACCTGACAATAGCACCGATGTGCGATCTTTTTTAAGAGATCAAACACTTGGAGCGTTTAGGATCCAGCTTGGGGGCCAGATCTGTTTTGTCGCTATGCAAAATGTACCATTTGACCACCTACGGTTAGTTTTTTTTATTAGCATCCCATGACTCATGTGACGATTGGTTCGCCTAGATAACCATATTTAGGTAAGATGGGTAGGCTAGTTCCTTGCTTGGCGAGTTCGTCAGCCATACAGTCTCCGTGCCCTGGCACCCAACACAGGTGAATATTGAACTGCTCCGCCATCTTCCCGAGAGATGATCGTTAGTTAAGGGCTAGAATTGAATTTGTAGAGATTGATTCCAGGGATTTCAGTGCAGCTTGGCTATCCGAGAATATGCTTAACTGATCGCCATAGTCTCACTACAGTGAAGACGGAAAGACAGGCTAAGATTTAGGGTTTTTTGAGAAAACCCCTCCGACGACTCCATCTATGTAAAAATGAATTTATTCCATCTTCCAAGTAAGTGTCTTCGTCCCAGAATGATCTGGTAGGGTAGGTGACCTGGAAGTTTTTGTTGAAATGTAGTTGCAGAATGGTGTAGTCCATGTTGTCTGAGATCCTGACTTAATTCAGGATAGAGGTGTAACCGATTTAATTTCCTTATCTACTGGGAGATTGCATTAAGGCGAATAGCCGAGCTAGCAGCTATTTGCCTGCTGTAAATGTCGAGTGGTGTAAGGTCGAACAGAATGTCCAGTGCGGCGGAGGGGGTTGTACGAAGTGCTCCGTTCATACATAGACTAGCTGATCTTAGGACTTTGCTTAATTTGTCAAGGTTTACTACCTTATTTAAGGCAATCCACCATACAGTCACACCGTATAGAAGAGTAGCTCTAACTACCGCTGTATATGGAGGGGGAAGACCCCATCTGCTACCAATGTCTTTTTGCATGAGAATAAGATGAGTTCCACTGTGGCTTTACGAAATGTTTCTTGTATTCTTGGTTACCAGACTAATAATAAGACCCAATAAGAGAATGTTAAGCGTATACCTTTTATAGAAGGAGCGTTAATAAGTGGAACTTTATAATTTCTGGTGAAAAGCTCACAAGCTCAGTTTTGTAAGGATTGATCCCTAAACCACAGCTATCTGCCCAGCAAGTTAGCTTCTTGAGAGCATTTTGCATGAGTTCCTTTTAGGTATTTTTCTGAGACGGCAAAAGCAACGTCATCCGCATAAGCGATTACTCTGCAGCCCTCACCTCTTAGGAATACCAGCAGCTCATTCGACGCTAAGCTCCATAGGGGACTTGTGAGGTTCCACTACAGACAGATCTTCTGGCAGACGACATGCCCCCCAAGTTTTCAATTAATAATCCTACTTGTGAGCAGAAGATTAATCGAGTCGTCCACGCTCAAAGTTGACAATGCCTCCGTAATCACAGATCTGTTGACATTGTAAAAAGCGCCTTCCATGTCCATTTTGAACTCCTTGTGGCGAAGGGAATGTTCAATAGAATGTACCAGTGTATGCAGAGCTTTTTTTTTTTACAGACTTTCCTTTACAATACGCGTGCTGATCTGTAGACAGGAGGCTTTTGTTAATGCATGTGCGTATGTGGATATCGATCTGTCTTTCCACTGTTAGTTAACAGGAATGATGAAAGACCGATTGGTCTGAGATTCTTTGGGCTTACATGCGAGCATTTGCCGGCTTTGGGTATGAAAACCACGTTTACTTCTCACCCTTAAAACTGGAATATGGACCAGATTTGTAAGCAAGTCTTTAGAATGGTTTCTAGCAAAGGAAGGATCAAATGAGTATATAGAAAGAGGTCTTCTCATCTATTGCCGCTGCTTCGTTCGTTGCGGCGTATCATTGAATAATGGTCATCGAATTTCGGAGCTAAACCTGGATATCAAATTGGTTCCCTTTGTTTGCTTCCTTAGTCAGCATGAAAGCATGTTCCAGGGAGAAAATTTCAAAGTTTGTCAACTTTTTGCGTCGCTTCCGTCACATGCTTCGACTATGGGACATTTTCCATAATAACTCATGTATTTCATAGATCTTTTATTTACATCCGTCGCCGCAACGGACACAACGTATTCTATGGGCTGAGTCCGTGACTTTATGTACATTAGGAGGGGGGGGGAGGAGGAGGAGAGGCAAAAAGGCAAACACAAAGACCATTAGTTCTTATAAGTACTTGCGGCGGTTGATTGGAAAGCCAACAATACTTCAAAAAACACACACAGTGTTCACATACGTTACATGTTTACCAAAGCAGATGCCAACTTCAGTGCCACGCCTATAACTATGATACTATGATAACTATAACTACTACTACTACTACTACTACTATGTACTACTACTATATACTAATACTTATAGTACAGTTTTTGCTTTGTAAATTGCAAATTGTTGTTGTGTTGTTTTTAATGTTGACTGTTGTTACATAGAAAAGAAACAATTATCAATATTACACGCACACTCACGCAGCTGTACGTACATACAAACACACACACATACTTTCTTCTTGTTCCTAATATCCCATCCTGCATTTACTTTGTGCTCTAAACCTATAGATATGGAAAATTAACCTCCTAACCTCGTAATGGAAAAACTTCTCTAAACTAAGTAGGATTATTAATAATAGCATTAAAAATAATGATATAATGATTCTTTCTGTCGCATAATGGCGCTCAATTTAAAAGATTCAAAGAATATTTAACAAAAACAAAAGAAAAGAAAACCATAAGAAATTAATCTTTAAAATGAAAACCAACAATGATGTCAACCCACAATAATGAAAATAATGATTAATGTGATATAGAGACTAGAATTTAAGTAAATACACCTGCGTATGTGTGTTAACGACAACACTCTACATATGTATACTATGTACTTTTTATCAAAAGAAAAAAGTTTTGATTTTGATTTTGAGTTTCGTTCGTGTGTTGTTTCTATTACGTAGCATTGAAATTAACCCTCTTCTTATTAACTTCTTCACATTGATATAAATGACAAATACAACTCCTATATATAAAGTTATTGAAAATATATTCTCCAGTTTCTTTTTTAAGTTAAAGATTTTTATTCCAATAACAACCTAAACTGAATAAATGGAAATTAACAACTATTTGTAAGACTTGTTTACTGTATGTATTTGGAAAGGAAAGAGTTCTCACAAACAAATAACGTCCGCACTACATTTGCAGAGTTGAGGGTTAGGATTTTTCTCTCACTTGCTGAAATATCCGGCCACTGCCAACTCACTTACCACCATCTAACTACAATTCCTACACTAAACCCACGCCCACACCCAACAAACCACCATAAGCACTGACCCAAACCTATAGACTATAACTAGGTGGGAAAAAACCATATACAGTGGTGAATACCTGATCAAAATCGAACCAGTAGTTTTCCAAATTAACTAAACTAACAGGTGTTGCCCGCCCCAACCAAACTGATCCCAGCCCAACTGACCGTTACCGAAACCACCCCGCTGACCACCCATCCAACAGACCCTCACCGAAACCACCACACTGACCACACACCAACTGATCCCTTGCCCACACTGCCCCCACCATTGAGTTCCATCCTCCAAACAAATTAACCAGCCACTGACCCAAAACTGTAGCCTATAACCACCGGGGCAAAAAAAAAACGGTCCAGCAGTTTCCAAGGTTATCGTAGCCAACTGAAAGTGCAAATGCAAACTTACCTCTTTATACAGGGGGTGTCCCCTAATTCGTGCTCAATAATTTGGGAAATGATTCTTGGGTATATTCTAAGAAGAAATCGTCCTACAGTAAGGGTATATCTCTAATGTAGTCATAATTTATCTGGGATTTAAGAAAAAGCTGATGAAGATTTGCATGGGTGAAAGCCCTACAACAGCGTATAATGCAGTTGCGCATGGCCCCCGGTATACCTATACAGGCAATTATTTGTAGCTTAGTTGCCGTTGTCCGTTCAAGAACTTTTGCGTACGTGATAAATAGGTCTCATCTCACCATCATTGTGTACATCTAATGTATCATTTTCGAATTTAGACCCCAAGTTCTGCCGTAGAGGCATCTACAACAAAGCCCACAAATCCCTAGTGGCACGTTCGATCGCGGACTTGATATGAGCATTCCAGTTCAGCTGTTTTTCAAGGATGATGCCGAGTTATCATCCTTCTCTCATTAACCTCACTGGAATATTCTAACGTGGTGCCTTTGATAAACATAGGTCCCATATCGGACAGTCTCCTTTTCGTCAAAAGGCACTAGAACGGTTTTGCAAGGATTTATGAAAAGCCCTTCTTTACTGCACCATTCTACGACGTAAAGTAGCGCACCTTGCATGACATTTGTAATGGTCGTGCTGTGCTTACCGCTAGTTAGAATCGCCAAGTCATCAGCATAACCAATGGCGAGGTAGCCTGATTTATGAAGATCAGTTAGAAGGTTGCCTATGACGATTGACCACAGAAGTGAGGGAAAGGAAAGTGTGGACAGCCCTTAGCTGCAGTCACCGACAGAGACACTGCCCTTATCCATTGGTTGGTCGAGTCCTCAATACTTCAGCTACTAATTGATCTGGCTATTAAGTCGTAGCTAGTGTTATCAAAAGAACCCTCAATGTCAAGGTATAGTGACTTCACTCCATAACATAAACTCTATCTGGTGCGTTTTTCAAATGTTGATGGGGTATTATCGACCGTTAGCTGAGTGTGCTCCGTGATGGGCTCAAGAGTCCTCTTATAATTATGGAAATGGGATTTTTAACTTTGTGAGCATAGCGATAAAGTCATAAAGCTCTTGAAGCGCCCATGTAGAGTAGGTGGTTATCGCAAGGCCATTGCAATGGAATTGGCTTCTACTGCTGCCAAATATCTATTTTCAATAACTGGGTCTAACATAATATACATAAGAAATAGAAAAGAAAACGGGAAACAAAGGTGCACCACAGAAAACTTTTTATTTAGTAATCGTAGGTCGCAGCTCTCCTCGCCTATAAGCTCTCAAACTTGCTCCAATGTGGTCAGGGAAGAGCGTTGCCTTTTTTAAATTCTCTATATTAACTTCGCGTGCACGTGGCTGGCTGGTTGGCTGGCTGGTCAGATTTTCTGATCAATTTTTAGCCCACTTCCCATGGCCCGATTTTATTGAAATTTTGCACACATGTATATTTCCGGTGGCAATACTCTATTAAAATTTGAGGCCCCTCGGACCTCGGGTTCGGTTTAATTTTTATGGGTTGTTTTTTTTGTTAGGTAAGTTTGCGTTTTGTGTTAATTTGTGCGTACCATTTACATAATCAATGTTGGTGGTGCTATGTCTAGGCAGCATAACAGTGCAAGTCCCTTGTGCTAATTAAAAAAACGCTTAATTGTTGTACTTTATTTTGTATTCGTTATGTGTGCAGCTCCAGATTTTGTACCCGGCCCGCCTGGTCTCTATAAAAGCTTCTTTCCTGTACATGACTTGAACTTCGTTCCGTACAGATAATAACAATTTTGTTTGTAATCTCTGTAATGTTCTGTGTATTTATAGAAATGCAAATCGATTCCTTGAAACAAAAAGAGCCAAACTGCAAAAAATAGTACATAGTTCTTGGGGAAACCCGTTTTTATATTTCGTATTCAATATTGAATATTGAATAATAGGAAAACAATGCAAAATTTTAATAGTATTATGTTAAAGAAATGTAAACAACAAAAAAGAAAAATAATACAATGAAAGTTTTTTTTTGAAAAGAATTAATTTAAATGTTCACACTTATTATTCTTCGACTGGTATTCCAATCACAGAGTTAATACATTCCTCTTTATTGATAAGATGGCATGTCTTATTGACCAATGACATCAGTAGATTTGTGTCCTGTGCCCATTTATTCAGAATATCTGAGGCGCTCTTTTTAGTTGTGAAATAGATGATCTCTGAGGGACGGTCGATTTTTACACGAATCGTGTCGGTATTGGCCAACTTGGACAGATACACCTCACATCTGCCAGCTGGCAAATTGAGCAGCTCACTCATCCGTTGCAAGTGTACACGTGAATAATAATTGGCGATAATTCGAATATTCTGAAAATAATTCATTTAGTAATTTGTTTTAAAATAATAACAATAATTTTAATAATAATAAGTTAACGGAAATAAAAGACAAGAAAAGGAGCAACGATAGCAGAGCCCGAAAATTAAAAGAATTCCTTTTCGAAAGGAATCAAAAACAATTCTTATTTGTAACCATTTAATGAGAAATAAAGGAATAATAAAAAAAAAAACAATAAATACACTTACGTGCTCAATTAGGCGATCCTTCAACTCAACGAGACACTTCTGACCATGTGCTTTATTTTCCTGGAAGACTGCAGTTTCGATTAAAAGATTCTCAAACTCATTGTTAAATGTTTCAAAGTTAATTAGTTCCTTCGACATGAATAAGCGAAGAATTTCCCTTAAAGTTCAATTAATTATAAATTATATTGTCAATAACAGTAAATTACAATAAAGACTCACTTGTAAACAGGAATATCATCGAGTTCTTTCTTTCGTGACAAATGCTCCATCATGTCGCTTTGTTCATTGTCATATGGTGCCAAAATGCAATAAATTACAGCACAAATTAGCTTATCTCGATAATCCTTGATTTCCTCATCGGTTAATGGTGGAATCTCTGGCACAGCTGTCTCAATTTCTGCAGCTGTTTCCTCTTTGTCAGCGGTTGGTTTCTTCTTCTTCTCGTCAGGTGTTGATGGTGTTGATGCTGTTTTTGTTTTAGTGCTGCTATCTTCTGTAGCATCCTGGCTACTGCTGGTGGTGGTGCTGCTTGTGCTACTACTACTAGCTGGAGCGGTTGCTTTAGCGATCGCTTGATAATGACGAGAAGTTTTCAAAAATGATGTACCCCTATCCAGGTGAATCATTAGATCGTAAAATTTCTTTTTCAAATCTTGCTGACGAGGATCGTCGAAAAATTTTATGCTGATTTTCTTTGCGATAATCTGTGTGGATACATAGTCCTCTTTCAGAAGACACAAGCGCATTTGTTCCAAAATTAGTTCAACCTATAACAAAAAGGAAATTTGTAAAAACAGGGGATAGCTGAGATAATTTTATTGAGTAAATAATAAATAAATGACATAAATTGTGCTAAACTGTGTTAACACTGAAATGGAGTGGACAGTGGCATATAACCCTGAAACAGAAGGGAAGTGATGAACAACCAAAATTGTCTTCCCACCATTAATGCCTAGCCCTTCATTACTTCATTGGAGTGCAGTGGACAGTTGCATATAAAAAAAACCTGAACCCACTCCCTTGCTAACAGCTCGAAGAGTAGTGATGAACAAGCAATTGTTCTTCCCATCATGAATGCCTAGCCTTTCATTATGCACATCTCACTACATATAGTGTTTCACTTAAAGTCGCTTTTTCCACTTTCATTAAAAAAAAAACCTTAATTATAAAGCACAAACAACCAACCTTTTCACGTTTGTCCATAGAACCGTATGTCTCCACTTGCAATTGCTCCATAATTGCAGCCGCTCCAACTATATCTCCATCCGATTCCTTAATATCAGCCAGAATTTTCGTCAAGCGCGCCCTCTCAATTTCCACGTAGATTTTACCTTCAGTCACATTGCGCAACGTGTCGATCAATTTCATTTTGGTCTCCTTGTCCGGAGTCTTATCGACATAGGTACAGCATTCCTGAATCATTTTGCTAACAGCCTGTTTCAGCTGTGACCGTCGACGAACCAACAAAGAAATATACTCATTGAGGGAATTCCAGTTGCCATTGTCGAAGCAAATTTGGCAAATTGCTACAAGTACACGCGAGCACGAGATCATATCGGCACCCTAAAGAACGTCGGCAATTTAAAGTGGATGACCATTTTCGCTGATTCCCTTATTACCACCACCACTTACCAAACGTGTTTGCTTCTCCAGTTGCAGAAGAATTTCAATCGCCTCATGAAAAGCATCGGGATTTGATTTTGCCAATTCCTTGGCTTTCGGAATTTTCTCATCGCAAGCAGGAGTGTAGTCCACTTCCATCTTCGAGATTCGTCCACCATCAAACAAGTAGTTATCCATATTTGCTATTTTATTAAATGGTACGGCTTTTATAGATGAATGCTGCAAAATCACATTTTTTAATTTTACTTAAATTGCGATTGGAATTTTTTGTCTAACCTCGATGCCGGCAAGATATGAAAACTGGCTGCGCTTTTACAATCGAATTTAAATTTGAGCTTAACAGTGGCAGTAGATTACTCGTTGGGAATAAGATTTTTAATAAAAATCGCTAGCCGTGATTTATAATTCACAAAACACAACTCGACGTCCACTTACTTTGGCTTTTCCGTAAAATAGTGGCAATGGCAATGTTAACAATACAAAAGAATTTATGTCATTCCAATAATGCTTACAATGCTGTGAAGTTGGACGCATTTTCTTTCATGGTTTTTTGTCTGAAACAACAATCTTCAGGATATGTAAGAATTTAGAACCAGTGGTTTCGTGCTACTATGCATTTATTAATAGCGCTGTTCTATTGTATTCAACCTCGTTTGAAAATGTATTCTCTAAGTGTGACTGGATGTAATCATGTCAATTGTTTTTTGACAGCTGGTATGTATATTGGAATTAACGTGATGGTTACACTATCAGTATCTTGGGTTGTTAAAAGCGACAAGCAATTAAATATTATTTGAATAAAAATAAATTTTTATTATACCACGTTGTTAAAGTATAAAATAAGATTGTAAATATAAAATGTGTGGCGCATGAACTATTTATGCTTCAATTATCTATCGCATGCGCCCTTCGTTTTTGTAAGTGAAACTACTTTAGCGGCGGTGAGGAGAAAATTTAGTACGGTATTAAAAATAATTTTGTGGTACGATTTTGTGCTATTTTTGGATACTTGTAATCAAGCAATTTTTATGAAATTCGGTATGTAGGATTAAGATGCGACTATAAAACTTGTTCCTATGGAAATTCAGGGATACGGTCATTATAGACTGGAATTTCTGGATCTAAGCCATTTCTCAAGTAGTTTTTATGAAATTCGGTATATAGGACTAAGATGCAACTATAAGACTTGTTCCTATGGAAATTCTGTGATCTGGGTCTCTTGGGGGTATTTTATTGATCTTTTGATGGTCTTTTGGGGGTGTTTGGAAAGTCTTTTGGGAGTCTTTTGGCGGTCTTTTGCGGGTCTTTTGATGATTCTTTTTGGGGTCTTTTGATGGTCTTTTGGGGTCTTTTATGGGTCTCTTGAGGGTCTTTTGCGGGTCTTATGGGGTATTCTATGGGTCTCTTAGGGGTATTTAAGGGATCTTTTGAAGGTCTTTTGGCGGTCTTTCGAGGGTCTTTGATGATCTTTTGGGGAGTCTTTTGTGGATATTTTGAGGATATTTTGCGGTCTTTTGCGTTGGTTTTTAAGATTCGTTTGGGTGTTTCGGTGATCTTTTGATGATTTTTTTGGGTCGTTCTTGAGGGTTTTCTTTATCCGACAACATCATAGAAGTTTCACTTACACCACGCGTAAAGATTATACGCATTGTTTTTTTATATTTTATATTACCTAGATCGTTTTAAAAACGTGGTATATTTAAAAAAAATGTATTAAATAATAATTATTTTTTTCTTTTTAAATTCTCTATATTAATTTCGCATGTCCGTGTGTTTGTCTGTCTGTTTGTCGTGGAATCTTCCGATCAATTTTTAACCTTCTTTCCAAAGCCCGGTTTTATTGAAACTTAACACACGTCTATGTACGATTCGAAACTTTTAATTTTTATTCGTCGGCTTTTAAATTAATGAGAAATATAAAATGTTTATATATTTTTAAAGATCCATTAAGGACATAAAAAAAAATTAAATCATCCCGTAATCGCTTTCTTTAACCCGCATATGATTTCTTTTATCATTTCATAATATATTAATGCAATTGTAAATTATCAATTATATTTTTGCTAATGAGAAACCTGAGCGACTTTTTTCGCTCAGTTGTCTCGCCTTTTATTTTGTCTATTTGTGCATAATCGCAATATTTATGATGTGCATAATCGCAATATTTATGAAAAAAAATAGATAAGGCTACGATGGTTGGCTCATAGAAATATTATAATTTTAGCAAACATCTTGCTGGTAACTACCAGCCGCGAAAAATCTCAGTGATCCTAAAACCTTAAAAATGCTTAAATTAGGCAAACTAATTTAAAAGTTTTGATAGATGTTCTATACTTACTTTTTCTACCGGACTCAAAGCGCTAGTTCGTAAGCGATCGGCCAAAAAAGGACTAATTACAATTGGAACTTTAATCCAAAAACAAAAAGATATTAATTTTGTATATCGTTGACACTTTGACATATAAACCATAGGAAAACCTCAAGAATAAATTTACTACACTATGAAGTTAGCTACAATTTAAAAGTGGTGAAAAAAAATTAGAAGTGGTAAACATAAATTTCCGAATGATTCAAGGATACAGTATCTGGTTGCATGTGCAAATTGATGTGAAAAATTACAATTTCTGTGGTAGGGAATTTTGACAGTTTTCCGCACGGGGAAATTGAACACTTCAACTTATGTGAAATGTTATAAAGTATTAATTTGCACTAAAAACAATCTCTTTAAAATTATTTTACAATCGCATAAATCAATAATGTCATTGTTCTGTCATTCGAAATATACCCAATCACAAACGGAATTGTTATTCATTTAATCACCGGTGTAAGCGTGGTATAATAAACTGAACAAGCATGTGGCATGCGCTATGTGAAGAACGATTACGATGCACTATTCGTTCATCTCTTTCTCTCTAATCGTTGTCGATCTTCTTTACTGACACTTTCTGTGATATAAAAAATCAATAATATCATTGTGCTGTCATCAGCTAGTTACACGGAATATACCCAATCACAAACGGAATTGTTATTCATTTAATCGCCGGTGTAAGCGTGGTATAATAAACTGAACAAGCATGTGGCATGCGCTATGTGAAGAACGATTACGATGCACTATTCGTTCATCTCTTTCTCTCTAATCGTTGTCGATCTTCTTTACTGACACTTCTGTGATATAAAAAAGCAATTTTTATTTTTTTTTATTAAAGTAATTTATATACATTGTTTGTGCATTTTTTATTTATCAAAAAAGTTTACACACAACTTGGGTCGATATAATTTTCTGTGAATTAACAAAATAGAATTGAATACGTATTTTGATGATTTTTCACTGGGCCGCCATTTCTCGATCGTGACATGGTGAAGTTTCGATGGCGAAAACGGCATAGCCAGCCATTGCTAAAAACTTTGTTGGTTTTTTCCCCAATGATGTATAAGAATTTCGATAGCAATTAAGAAAGGACATCGACCATGGGAACTTGCAATGCCGATTGAGAAATGGAGAATGGAAGAAGCTCCACACCACAGGCTGTACAGGGAATTTTCTTTGGTTATGTTTTTTGATGGTCAGTGCCACTCGGCAGCACAGTGACATAAACAAAAGACGAAATCTGTAAATAGCTTTTTGAGAATTTTTATTAAAAAAAACGTTCACACACTTCGCGATACTTTTATCAAATGAACGAAAGAACAACTCTCAATAGGGGACCAAAGAATTGGCCATTGATGAATGGAAAGCATAGACAACAACGCGCCAAGCAACATCTGCAATGCCGATGAAGTGGAAGATGCTGTACAATGGAAGAAGGTAATTGCTTTGAATAATAAGAAAAGTGAATACAAAAGCCAGTTGTTACTTTTCTATCAATGTGTAATATAAGAAATCTACGAGAGGTTCGTAACTTACTCTTCCATCATTCATCTGCTTAACTTTCTCTGTTTTTAAATTCTCTATATTAACTTCACTTGCCCGTGTGTTTGTGGGTTTGTGGATTTGCGTGTCATGGAATCTTGCGATAAATTTTTGACCCACTTCCCAAAGCCCTATTTTATTGAAATTTTGCACACGTGCATATCTCCGATGACAACACTTTCTATTAAAATTTGAGAACCCTCAGGCCACGGGGTTGGTGGGCTTCCCTACAAATATTTTACAAAATTTTACTCGATTTTCTTCAAATTTTATACACCTGTGTATCTCTGATATACAATACTTTTTTAAAAATGTTGGAGACCCCGGGCCCGGGTTCGTGGGGCCCCATAACCTTTTTTAAAAAAATTATCCCGATTTTCTTCAAATTTAATACACATGTGTATCTCCGATAGACGACACTTTTTGTAAAAAATTTGGAGACCCCGGGTTCGTGGGGCCCCATAACTTTTTCTAAAAAATTATCCCGATTTTCGTCAACTTTAATACACATGTGTATCTCCGATAAAAAACACTTTTTGTGAAAAATTTGGAGACCCCTGGCCCCAGGGTCATTTGGCCCCAAAATTTTTTTAAAAAAAATTAACCCGTTTTTTTTTTAAATTTTATATACGTGTGTATCTCCGATGGGCAACACTTTTTGCAAAAATTTTGGAGACGGTTTGGAGGGTCATGGGGCCCCAACAAATTTTTTAAAAAACTAAACCCGATTTTTTTTAAATTTTATATACGTGTGCATCTCCGATGGACAAAATGTTTTTGTAAAATTTTTGGAGTTTGGCCCTGAGGTCCGAGGGGTGCCCATATAAATTTTTTAAAAATGAGCTCGATTTTCTTCAAATTTTAACACATACCCATCTCCTATTAGAGAATTTACATGAACAATTTTATTTTTATGGGTTGTTTTTTTATCAATTACTTATTCAATTTAAAGCCCTTAACATTAGGATTAGTCAGGGAGTACAGAAACTTAGAAGCTATATTAGTGTTAGGAGGGTGTAAAATCAAAACACTTCTGTTTAAATTATTTTTATTTCGTCGATTTGTGCATAATCGCTTTCGAATCGCCGGACAAAACTTGAAGGCGAGAAATTTGAGAAAAACTAGCTTCTCGCCTTTTGCGCAAAATCCCAGTCCAGATTACATCTTCTGCAGTATGAAACGCCTTGACTGATTGAATTTAAAATGCCAATTTCCGAGTGCATTCAAGCATTTACCTGCTTCTTCTTTCCAGTTCCAAATTGGACATTCTTCGCTTTCCAACAGAACGATAGTTATTGTTGATTCCTTTTATTATTATTGTTGATGGGCTGTAAAGCCTTGTGCACTGAGACCTTGAGGTGTATTGTGCATCCCAGATTATTTACCACATTATGTGATTTCTCAGTTCCTTTGTAAACGCCATCAAATCCGTCAATTCGATTGGTTTGGAATTTGGCCAGAGAACTGTATGGACCTTAAAATGTTTTATTCTTTTACGGGTGAGGGCTGCACATATGTAGAGTATGTGCTCCGATGTTTCTTTTGCCTCGTTACAGAATCGGCAGCGATCCGATTGGGATTTACCCATTCTAGAGAGATGGCCTTGGAATGGGGCGTGTCCTGTTAAGTAACAGACTAGTGTCCTTAGCGTATGGCGGTCCAGTCCATGTGACTGATGTTGTACTCGAGAAGCTTTTTGGCTTGTCTCATCCTAGTCGATGACACCCATTCCGCTTCGATGGGAGTGTTTTCCCATTGTCTAACTCTGTTTTTGATATGGCTTTTGGAATAGGCAATGCTGGGCCAGTTCCTTCTCTTGCATAGAGATCTGCTGGCTCTATATGCCTGAGTGTCGGGGAGACCACATTAAAGTGATTTTGTTGGTTTTGCCCAGTTCTTTTAAGTGGCAGAAGCAGCTCCACGTTGTTTTGGAATAAAAGGCTGGACTTTTAAGCGCTAGTAGTGCTGCTTGACTACCTGAGATCACACAGATCTCGGTTCTTTTCTGTACCTCCTTTTGATACATTCTAGTGCGCAGGCTTCTATTGGTATGGTTTCCGTCTGAAATACTGTTAGAGATATGCCTAGGGGTATTCTCATTTTGGTTCTAGGTCTGAAAATCCCTGCTCCGGTTCCTGTGTTTGTTTTTGATCCGTCTGTGTACCAGATGGATAAATGGTGTGGTAGGTTAATTATAATGTTTCGAGAAATTTCTTTGGAAATTAGTGGTTTTTATAATTATGTCTGATGGTTGCACAGTTACATTTTCCAATTTTATGTTGGTTATGATGTTGATGTGTCCTAGTCTTTCTAATTTTTAGTTTGATCCACCCTCGCCCTAGGAGTTTTTCCATGGCTTCCGTTGGGCAGGTCTTTACTGCGCCCGTTGCACTTAGACAATTTAGTCTCTGTATTTTATTCAGTTTTGAGCGTTTCGTTGTTTGTTCTGCTTTTGGCCACCAAATCAGGGCCGCGTACGTGATCCTGGGTCTAATTATATTTTGGTATACCCATAAGGTGATATGCGGGTTTATTCCACACGTTTTGTTAAACATGCGTTGGTAGGTAAAGTAAGCTCTGTAAGCTTTGTTCGTAATATATGATATATGGGGGTTCCATGTCAGTCTACTGTCAAACACGATCCCTAGGTATTGGCATATTTATTCCATTGATTTACCTCCTTTTCTATATTTTTATATTTCTATCAGGTGGTCTAAAAGAATGTCCCGAAAACAAGTTGCAATTGACGTACATTACATGGAGCAATTTAAGCAAGCAGCAAAATTTAAGCAAGTTGTGCTATTCTTATTTTGGCAAGCACACCCGTCGCAAAACAACCGAATAATGGTATTACCTGCGAAGTATAGGTTTAGAAGGCGATGATTAATCGCTAAAGCGATTTCATTGTTGGTGTTTTGTGTTGGTATTCAATGTTTAAAAAAAGTAATTTTATTGAGAATATCTTAAGATTGCTGTTTTCTATACAAAATCATGACATGCCAAGGACTTTTTGAATGGGACAGATAACGATGTGAAATTGTTGCCAATTACAAATAATTAACTTCAGCAGTCAGGAACTTTTGGCATGGGCATATTTTTTGACAGTCAAAGGACGTATTGTCAACAATTCAGGTCATTCTCCCTTAGCCAGTTGAAAAAAGTGGTCAACGAGTTCTTTACCTTAAACCATTCTATTGCCTGTTCCTTACAGCTGGTACACCACTTAAAAAATGCCTGCAAGATCTTGCTTCCTCTGCAATAATCAACTTCGTGAACCACGAACAGTTTACAAAATGCCGATGCTTTGACAACATTCCAGATTGTCATCACCACGCTTTTCCTATGGCGACTCGACTACACTCAAATGGTTCTTGCGAATTCGTTGGAGACGAAATATAGTGACATTCAGGATTTGCGCAAAAGCTTCTTGGCAAAGCGGCCGAAATTACCTTTTTAAAACGTATAAACGTATAAAACGTGTAATCTATTGGAATATTGTTTCTCAATATAACGTATCGGTTTTGGCAGGACCTTTTAAAAAACTTCTTCTTCTTCTGTTGAAGCTTGTGACCACGCTGATTGCATTATGAAAGTTGTCGAAGATTTTTTGAATCTGAATTCTGAATATCTAAATACTACAATGTCCCAAAAGTAGTAAAAATTTTTGGTCCTTCTTTCCGAGAAGTTGGAAAACAGCATTTGTCCAGCCCATACCCAAAAAAGGCGAGCCGTCATCTCCTTCTTCGTACCGACCCATAGCACTTACATCCATTCTTTCCAAGGTCATGGAAACGCTGATCAATTATCAGCTTAAGAAATATCTTGAAACCAACGAAATCCTTAGTGACCGGCAGTATGGATTTCGTGGGCAACGTTCTACTGGTGATTTGATAGTATATCCCACCGAACAGTGGAACCGATCTTTGCATCATTTTGGAGAAAGCAAAGCTGTTGCACTCGATATTTCAAAGGCATTTGACAGAGTTTGTCATCAAGCTCTTTTGTCTAAAATGCGTGCTTATGGTGTTGATGATAAACTACTTCATTGGATTAGAAGCTATCTTTTGGGCCGCTCAATTCAAGTTGTTTTGGACGGTTTCAAGTCTGAAATACACCACATAAATGCTGGCGTTCCCCAGGGCTCTGTTCTGTCCCCGACACTCTTTCTCATTTTTATTAATGATCTCTTATCTGTGACTTCTAATCCAATTCACGTCCCTTTACTTCTGATGTGGAACACAAACAACTTTGTATATTCAGCTCGTTGAATTCTGACCTAGACAGCATTTTTGTATGTCATTGGAATAACACAGTTATGAATACGAATACTTTGTTTCACAAAGAATAGATGAGTTTTGATGCACAATTTGAATTGTGTAGGAATAGAAGAGCTTAAAATTGTACAATTGTAGTTAAAAAAACAGACAAGTTTTCAAATACCATAAACTATTGGAATTTGTGAGTTTTGTTAAGTTTTGTTTAAATACGTCGATGAGAGGCCCTCTAAAGAATATTTCCTTATACTTAAGTCTTTTTGAAGACAAGAAGAGTTTTGATTTTACACCACTCCTTATTATAAGTGACCAGACGGGTTCTCTTTGTATTTTATATCTCAATTTGAATTTATTTATTTGTCTATTAATTTTAATTTCTATATCTCTTACGGCTTAATATAGACAGGAGGGCGACTGCGAAGAAGAACTGGAAAATGACCCATCGATGCCAACACATACCGACCAGAGGCATCCCTGCGACAAACACCGACAGTTAAACCGAACAAAACAACAGCAGCTTTGTTATGGACCCAGACGCATATAAGAGGACGTGTACTTGATATTCAGTTTCGAATTCCTGTAAAGACCTTGCCAGTAATGGTGACTTTGATACGGCAAGACAATATAACAATTTCCACTTTCGTGCAATCATAAGTAAAATAAGAAATAATGAGAATGAAAACATAACGAAATGTATAGAAAACCAACAAAAACAAAATACATTGTATGAATCAACTTTATTAATTGTTATTATTAAAAACAAAAAAAATCCTGTTTGTGTTTTAATTTTTATTTATTCAGTGGCAGCTGTTCACAGCGCATAAACTCTCATAAACGTTCCCCAAGGCTCTGTTTTTTCTTCGGCACTCCTTCTCGTTTTCATTTCATTAATGATAATCAAAGTTAATTTCTCTGATATAAATAAATGTTAATATTTATATCAGCACTCTACTAAGCCATAAGTTGCAACTTTGGAAATTATTACAGTTAAACGCATTACATAAACGCAATAAATATGTAATGCGTTTATTTTGGGTGCACGTACCTTGAGAGTTAATGTCAACCAAAGGTTAAAATGCCTTGATCGTGTGTAGATCGCATTATACCATCGTGTGGTAGCACCACCCGGCACACAAACCAATTTGTAATTCTGAGTAGTTTGTGTCGATAGGTCAGTTTAGTCACACCACCCGATACACACCGCAATGGTAAATGCAGAGTCGGTTATGTCACTCTGCTAAGCGAACCCAATACACAAACCAATGATAAAATCTGAATTGGTTTTAACGCAGTTGTGATTCTGATTTCTGGGCACCTGTTACAAAACAATTTCTGAAATTCAAAAAATCTGGTTTTTCAGTAAAAATTTTTGGTTTTTAGAAATTTTTCAAGCTTTCGAGTTACGGGACGTTTTGATCTTCAAAATAAGGTTATAAATTTGAAAGCTAAAAATAAATTTTTAATACAAAACAACCACTCGATTTTTCTGTGTAAAAAACAGATTTCTTTATTTCATTAATTTTCTACATACTTAGAATTATCATCATCATAAAATCCCTTTAACGTGTGTAGATTGATCGTGTGGTAGCACCACCCGGCACACAAACCAATTTGTAATTCTGAGTAGTTTGTGTCGATGAATCAGTTTAGTCACACCGCCCAATACACACCGCAATGGTAAATGCAGAGTCGGTTATGTCACTCTGCTAAGCGAACCCAGTACACAAACCAATGATAAAATCTGAATTGGATTTAACGCAGTTGTGATTCTGATTTCTGGGCACCTGTTACAAAACAATTTCTGAAATGCAAAAAATCTGGTTTTTCAGTAAAAATTTTTTGTTTTTAGAAATTTTTTAAGCTTTTGAGTTACGCATGGCGACAGTCGTATAATTATTGTTGTTCTCTTTTCTTCTTATTTATAAAACAACAATTAAGTACCAGACAGACCTTATTCGGGACGTTTTGATCTTCAAAATAAGGTTATAAATTTGAAAGCTAAAAATAAATTTTTAATACAAAACAACCACTCGATTTTTCTGTGTAAAAAACAGATTTCTTTATTTTATTAATTTTTTACATACATAGAATCATTATCATCATAATTAGCTCTGCTCCGGCCTGGTCCTAAAAAAACAAAACAAGCGCCGATATGATTCCCTGGCAATATCTGGAAATTTTTAAGATGGAAGCCGAAAGCTTTGTCCTTAAGAGCAGCTGCTTGCAACCTCACCTTTCTGTTAATCTATACGCAGTCGTAGCAAGAAGCCAATGCGTC
Organism: Nephrocerus scutellatus; assembly: GCA_947095585.1. Taxonomy (NCBI): domain Eukaryota; kingdom Metazoa; phylum Arthropoda; class Insecta; order Diptera; family Pipunculidae; genus Nephrocerus; species Nephrocerus scutellatus. The sequence goes on from OX352766.1 coordinate 4,758,901, forward strand.
TGATTTTTAAATTGATCATATTATTTTCGCGTTGGGTTCTGTCGTTCGTTCTACCCATTGGGTGGTGGAATCTTGCGATCAATCGTTAATCCACTTCCCAAAGCCGGATTTTATTGAAATTTTTGCACACATGTGTAGTGCCGGTGACAACACTTTCTATTACAATTTCGAAGTGATCGGTCCCCAGTATCGTGGGGCTCCCATACAAAATTGAACGCCATACTATAATGACTGTGTGCGCTGTATGTAGCGCTGCTTTACGATTTGGTGGTTGTTGTTCTTGAAATTATATTTCTTTTGGCGCGTTTAGTAGAGGGTAAAATTAGGAGCGTTACGAAAGTGCGACACAAACAACTAAACGCTTTGGTTGTAGTCTTTTGGGAGTCTTTTGGAGGTCTTATGGGGGTATTAAGAGGTATTTTGGTGGTCTTTTAGTAGTCTTTTAGGGACTTTTGGGGGTCTTTTTATAGTCTTTTGGGAGCCTTTTGGGCGGTTTTTTGAGAGTTCTTCTGGGGGTCTTTTGGTAGTCTTTTAAGACCCTAACAGGATCGATTGAGGGTCTCTTTGAAGGTCTTTTTGGAGTGTTTTGGGGTCCTTTTGGAGCCTCTTGATTTTCTTTTGGGGATTTCCTTTTGGAAGTGTTTTGGTGGGTTTATGGGAATTATTTTGGCGGTCTTCTGAGGTTATTTTGGTGGTACTTTGAGAGTCTTTTGGCGGGTTTTAAGATGGTCTTTCGGGGGTCCTTTTTGATTGTTTTAAGTCTATTGGTGGTCTTTTTGTGGTATTTGCGGTTCTTTTGGAAGTGTTGTTGAGATCTTTTGCGACTGTTTTTGTGGTCTTTTGGAGGAATTTTTGGAAACTATTGGGAGGTCTTTTGGTTGGTCTTCTGGAATTTTTTGGGAATCTTTTGAGGGTCCTTTGGGGGTTTCTTCTTGGGAGTGTTTTGGGTGCTTATGGAAGTTATTTTGTGTGGTCTTTTGAGGTTATTTTTGTGGTACTTCGGGAGTCTTTTGGGGGCGTTTTTGTGTTCTTTAAGGGTTTTAGTGTTCTTTTTGTGGTATTTCGGGTTCTTTTGAAAGTGTTGTTGGGATATTTTGCGACTGTTGTGGCCTTTTAGGGGACGTTTTGGAATCTTTGGCAGGTCTTTTGGTTGGTCTTTTGGCATTCTTTTGTAGGTATTTTGGAAATGTTTTGGGGATTTTGGGTGGTCTTCTGGAAGTTTTTTGGGCGATCTTTTGGGAGTCTTTTGAGGGTATTTTAGGAGTATCTACGTAGCAGCAGCCCTTCCCTATTTATATTTATACGGGCTGCAGCACACTTATGGACTAATATTCTATATGGAGCGTTGGTTTTTCTTAGCATTTTTATGTGGGTTAGGAAGGTGTTTTGGTAGAGAGACCAGGGCATCACACCATTTGCAGCAAAAAAAAAGTTTTGATTCAATTTTGGACGAATTGCTGTGTTAAAGAAAATATTAAGTTATATATTTCGAAGATCTTTGGTTTTCCATCCAATCAAATAAAGACATGTTAGTGCTACTATGTTAAGTTTATATGTAACATGGTTCTCAGTTTTGATCTCTATTTAAATAAAATAAAAAAAATATAATAATATTAATTCAATTATAGAAAAAAAATAATAATATAACTCAAAAACAAAATGATAAAATATTACTAACAAAATAATAAAAGAATAAAATGTTACTAACAATATTATTCAGAATAAGATAAAATGATAATAAGCAATTACTAACAATAACACAAAATGATAAAAATAATATAAAATAATAAAAAGTTACTAACAATAAAATAATAATAATTATAATAATAAGTCGTTGTCACACATCCATTCATATACAATGAATAGTTTTCATTTTTTTTTCATATACACATTTCCAAATCATAAATTTTTCAGATTTTATTTTTCGCTCTGTTTCGTTTTGTTTTTTAATTGTAATATGTTATTGTTATTGTTAAAATATTGAAATCATAAAAGCCATATTATATAATTCCTTTAATTTAACTATTTATAATATATTTTATATATGTATATTATGTATATATAAATATACACATCCCCGTTGAAGTGAAAACGCCTGACATGCGTTCATCACCACACTTTTTGACTCAACAACCGAGGTACAGTCTGTGCCTGGCCTGTGTTGGCTTTACATGCAATAGAAACAAAAAAAGAAGAAAGAAAAAGGCAACTTATTGGCCAAGAAAGAGGGAACAGTACGAACAAAATGAATAATAATACAAACAGTGAAATAAATTACATATATAATGAAAAATTCATTTAAAGGAAATACAATTTGTTTTTAATTCATCAAAAATATCCACTGTGAAGGCGAAATTAAATGCCAATGCATTTCCTTGCACAGTGGTGCACAATTTAATGAAATAGCCACAGTGGAGGCTAAATTAAATGCCATTGTATTTCCCTGCACATTGGTACACAATTCAATGAAATACCCATAGTGAGGCCGAAATCAAATGCCATTGCATTTCCTTGCACAGTGGTAAACAATTTATTAAAATATGAAATAAAATTCCATAAAAATTATGAAAACATGCATTTTTTTTTAAACATCTGTGTTGTTGCTTTTTCTTCAAAATATTTTCAAAATAAATAAAAAAGAATTTCTCTGAAAAAAGGCAACTCTCTTGAGCTCAATATATCGGGTTGTTATACATACAAAGTGGACCTGTATACGAGCGTCACAAAAGAAGTTGCCTTTTTTGTTTATGTTTATGTTTACTTTTTGACAAGTAGTCAATTAAAAAATAATAATAATAAAAAGTATAATCCAACATTTTTCAAAACCGCCAACTACTATTCCTATGCCTCTCCAAGCGTTCGCTCTTCCTTGGCCAACAAATGTACACTGCTGGTCACTAGATTAAAAGCAGATAAGTTTTTAGAAGTTAAAATGATCTTTCTCTCAGTGGGAGTGAGAGAAAAAAAAATTAAAAATGACGAAAGAAACAGTGATTCATTTTGAATGTAATGGTGTATTCCAAAATTTTACAAGAACAAGCTAACGGTTGTTTTATGAGACTTTAACTGAATCAGTCAGAATGGCATGTATTGGAAATTGACTCATAAGATTAGAAGAGCAGAGCTACATGCCACACAGCTGGTGAATTCTATTGATCTAATGAAGAGGAATTTCGGCGATCGTGTAATCTCGAGAACGCCGTTGGATTTGATTTCATAGGGTAACGTTAAGTCAGTGGTTTATGTCAACAAGCCAAGAACGTTAAAGGAGCTCAGGAGCCATATCGAACGCGAAATTGCCCCAAAGTTCCGGCTGGTATGTGTGGAAGAGTGGTGGAAAATTGGTTCCAAAGAATAGATCGCTGCAAATGTGCTTGCGCGGTTGACATATAAATGAGATCGAATTCCGTATTTAAACTTGACACGTATACTACGCTTGAAACAAATTTCAGCCCGATTTACAAATTATTGTGTATTTTATTTATATAAAAAATTGTTATGCTCTTATTGAAAAACCCGATAGAACTCCATTAAAGATCGAATTTTTGCGATTATCTTGATTAGAGGTGGTTCTAGTAATTACAATTTTCATAAAAAAAACCATTAATTCATTTGTAAGGTGCTTCTAATCTTATGAATTCCGATTGAAATGATTGCCATTCTGGCGCAAGGTATCGTCATCTGAATATTTTGTGACTTAATAGCCACAAACTACTCTTAGCTTTCATTTTTATTTCCTGACATATACATAACTTGGAGAAATATCAATTTTCTCTTTCCCAAAATTAAGTGCTTCTTATCTATTGAACCGTGGTGTCTCATGAAACAGAAACAGAAGAAAAGAAAAAAACTACCACATAGCTTAATATAAGTTTCAATCACAAGCGAACTTACAAATAATAATAATAGGAATACATAATACACATAATTATCTATGTAGTATGTATTTGGATTAATTCATTGATCGTCCCATTATGTACTACAATTGCTCTAACTAATTAATAGTAATAAGAATAAGAATATGTAATTATTTCTGGGTTCCTTTGAATCGAATTATTCATTTCTTGTGAGTGAGTGAGTGAGTGAGGATGATGAGTCATTTCTTGTTCTGTTTTGTATACATATACATACGCATTAATATGCTCTACTTGAGTGCTTTATAATAATAATAATATATTATGTACTTAAGTCATATACATATAATATGTGCCTTATGCATTAATTACTCCTTGTCGATGGAAAATGTATATTCTGTGTGCATTTAAATTTGTTACGTTACGTTACATTTTGTTTTATATTTTGCCACAAAAAATTAGGCCTTTGTAGTCATGCAATAAATGTTGTGTTTATTTGTTGTTAGTTATGATTAGTCATAAAATTAAGAAGTTTTAGTCTAAATTATATCTATACCGTCTCAAACGGGCGCTATTTTCAAGTTTGGGAGCACCTGGTGGCGGCGTTATGTCACTGCGTATTGTATTGTCGGCAATGCTCAAGTCTTTCGCCAAATTGGCAAGGATGATGTCGGTTTCAAATTTGCCGCCCACTGTTGCAGTAGCGGCTGCTGCTGCTGCAACTGCTGCTGGGATATTCAACAATACATCGTGTTGCTGTTGCTGCTGAAGATGACGTAAAACGGAATGTTGTTGATTCCTAGCGCTGCTGCCACCACCACCACCAACACCACCAACACCACTTACACACTCGGTTGTGGATGTTTGTGTGATTTGTGGTGGTGGTAGTGAAGCGCTTTTACAGATAGTGCTGCTTTCCTGCTGCTGTTGTTGCTGTGGTTGTTTTTGGGATCTCATGTTGCTCGAATGTGATGTATTGTTGTCACCTTTTTGCATTTGCTGTTGTTGTTGTTTTGGATTTACCGATTTCTCTTCACTGTTATCCGATGACTGATCGTCAAACTGGCCCAACATATGAGTTGGTATTCCACGAGTCCTAGCAATAATAAAAAGAAATGTCATTAGTTCAAAATATTTTGTGTATAAAGTGATGTTTTACGGATGAGAATTTTCCAAAAAAATATAGTTTTTACCGCCGCCATTACCACCCACACACTTGCACTCCTTTCCACGGCGATCGGTTCTAGGCACTGAACGCAACTCAGCAACAGCTCTGATCCTGGACCCACTTCTTTCTTTTGCTTTGCATGTATGCTTATTTTGTTTGCCTGGCGATCATAGTTAGCGGTAAGAACAGCACGACCATTACAAATGTCATGCAAGGTGTGTTACTTCAAGTCCTAGAATGGTGCACCAGAGAAGTGCTCTCCATTACATTACCTTTACATTACATTACATTACGGTACGGGTACGGGTGACTATGTGGGTCACCTGAAAATTCTTGACTCAATTCCTGAAAGAAATATGTTTTGCACTATCACCGACATTATGGAAAGGGAGTACTGTGCAATCCCTTCCTTGCCGACCTGAAGAAGCTTTCAGAGTACGGCATCACCTGAATGTTACAGGTTGGATATAATCAACCCAACTATCTTTCATCCCATGACTACCACTCTACCCACCCACCTACCTACCACAGGAGAGCTCTAATAGTATCGTGGAAGATTCCCATCCTTCGGTACAGCCATACAAAAAAAAACTCTTGCACTTACCTGCTAGTATTCCTGGATCTCGGCCGGGTGAACCTCAAGTTCAGCTGCGATGGATCGGTGACATATTTATCCACTTCCCGTCGCCTCCTCAATGCTGTGCGGAACAAGAAATTATTTATTTTACAAAAATTTTGTGTCATTAATATATATATTCATAAGGGGTAGGCATTAAGATTTCTTTTTTTTAATTATAAGAGTGGTAAGTAACAGTTACAGTCTACGCAAAGTCTATTGGTTTTTTTTTTACTACACTTTTTTAAAGCAATTTTAATAAAAATTAAAAAAAATATAAACTGTATATTAGGCAGAAGTCGGCGGAGAATCAAAGAATCAAATGCAATGGCAATCAATTTTGTAAGTTCCCAACTGGTGTTGGTACCTGCGGAGGTTTCATTTAAAAAAAAAACTTAAAAGTTGCAAAAAAGTGTGAGTCGTAATGGTGGGCCACAGCCCAAGGGGACTGGCGATATTCTTGTGCGCTTCATGGAAACGTTGAATTTTCAAAATACTTAGAAATACTACTCCAACAATTTAGTGACGGTGACTTAACCGCGGCCATCCTAGAATTAGAAAACAACAGCATTTGGCTGCTTTTAGCGTACCTGGACTGCGAAAAGAAGGCTCCGCCGGACAACCTGTCGAAACTCACTCTTGAGGCCGAAAAGAGAAAATTCAGTGTGATACTTGGGTGCGATGCAAATGACACCAAACATTCTGGGGAAGCACTGACATCAATAAAGGCGTAAGCCATTTTTTGAATTCCTATTAAATACTAACCTCCTAGTCTGTAATAATGGAAAAGAGCCCACCTTTATCACTAAAAATAGACGAGAAGTGCTAGATGTAGCGCTCGTCTCTGAAGGGAAGGCTGCCGAAGAGCAGCGAAGAGTAGCACTCCTTCTCTGACCACAGGTATTTCACTATTAATCTCGACATTCATCCTGTCATACAGAACTCCTTTAGAAATAGGGGGTCGAAGTGGAGCTCGTACAGGCTGATGTTGGAGAGGTTTTTAATTATAAAAGACTCCCAAACCCCTCGTGACAATGGAATAACTAGATTACATTGTGAACACTGGCACTAATGCATGCAACCTGTCCATGGTAGCGGCGTGTCCTACGGCATACCTCAGGGGTAAACGTAGACCAGTATGGTGGTCGTCTGAACTAAGGGAGCACCAGAAAGCCAGTAGAAGAGCCTTTAACAAGGCAAAGAGTACTAGAGAGGCCGAAAGGCCGTATTTTTTCTTATTTTTCTCTCTCTGGGGCTATGTCAAGTCAATTGTGTATGCCAATAAGGCGGAGGCTTTAGAAGATCTCCGGACCACAATATCGAACGTGAAATAACCGGCATATCGCCAAAATTATGCGAAAAGGTTATGAAAAATTGGGTGCAGGAGTTTCACTTGAATGCTGTTGTAATTCATAATTAATGGCACCGATGGTACTTTAATTCCAAATAAGTATATTTTTAATATCTCAAACACAAGCTGGTTTTATTTAAATAAGAAAATGGGGGGGTCCTAATGAAAAACGCATTAGAAAAGCGAGCAGATTTTGTTTGTATTTACAAATGACATTAGGCATAACATTACAATGTGAATATGTGCGTGTGTGAGTGAAGTTTGGAAACAGTAAACAAGAAATAAGCTTTATATTACCAAGTAATTGATCGAAATGGTTAATTGCTGACTAAAAATGGTGAATAGTGCAACAATATTTTCCCATTACCATCAATAGTCTTCGACAGCATCGTCGCACACCCCTTATAGATATACAAATACATATACATGCACACAAGCGTAACGAAAAACACCAAAAATTACGAAATGTTAACAACAACACTAACAACAAAAAAAGAGCAACCAAAAATTAAAAAAAAGTTTTGTAACAAAAAATTGTGTGACCAACTGTCTGTCTGTCTGTCTCTGATTGAATTGCGTGCACACTGTGCGTGCGTGCGCTCTGGCTGCCATTATAATAAATTGTAAAATTTGTATTAAATAATTTCGAACAATTTGAATGCAAAAGAAAGCAAAGAAATGTTTTTTTTGTTTGTTGTTACGTATTTATAACCAACCTGGTGTTAAATCCGTCATATCTGGGTTTTGATATCCACCGATAACAACACCAACACCACCACTACTACCACTACGAGTGGTGGTCGTGCCATTATTACCAGGACTACTACCGCTAGCAAAACAATTGCTAGCAGTGATTGCACCGTTTGCATTGGTTGCAGCAGTAGCAGCTGCAACTACTGCCGCATCACAACCAGCCCATGAAGCGCACTTGGAAAGACGTAGGTTCGGATTTAGAATTGGAATCTTACTAGCACCGAAACAACCAGCAAGACCCGAAGTGCTAGCAAAAGTGTTACTACCATCACCAAGGGCATTTCCATCACCAACAACATTTCCTTTACCACCACCACCGACACCACCTTTTACTCCAACACCACCTGTACTACTATCGACACCACTCAAAGCTGAAGTAGAAGATGTTGAATCACCTTTGTTATTAATTATCAATGGACTGCCGTTGCCGTCATTGCCGTTACTGTTTCCATTTCCATTTCCGTTTCCGTTTCCACTTGGGACAGCGTTGGCATCGACATAGACGCTAGCACTACCAGTTGTGCTTGTTGTTTCGTTAGTGGTTAGGGTTGCTGTGCTTTGTTGTTGCTGTTGTTGTTGTTGTTGTTGATGGGCGGAAGGACTATATTCATCAGCGGATTGACGGATTGGTTTATTATCCTTCAATGCGCTTCCATTATTATTGTTAGTTGCTGGAGCACTTTTGAAGAACGCTTCGTGATGAGGCTTTATTTCTCTGACAATGATGACGCCGCCACCAGCTGTTTTGTACGAATCATCAGAGTTAGCCATTGGACGACCATCCGATTGGAACGCTTCGCCACTGCATGGAGGGGAGGAGTTGTGTCTTTGTGATTCGCCAAATTCAGAGACCACTTTGTAGGTGGTTGGTTTGTAGGCGCATTTGTTCCCATCCAAGTCTGAATAAGGCAAACCGCCCCCACCGCCACCGCCAATACCACCCATATTATTGCATGTTGAGACTTTGTTGTTGGCTGCCTTCCTTTGGTTCGCCATCTGATTTTTCGCAATGTTCCCACTACCATCAATACTTTTAATGTTGTAATTATTACTGATGACACCACTATTAATGCTGCTGTTCAATGGCACCAGATTTTCCATTGCATTCATTGCAATGTTGTGATTGGTCGTGGAGGATGATATTGATAGATTTTTGTTCAAATTTCTTACGGAAGTTGTTGCAGCAGCATCTTCTGCATTGGAATACTCTGGAACTTATGAAAGAAAAAATGATAATGAATGTGAGGTTGCAAGGATTTTAAAGAAATGATTTACTTATGTTACACTTCAGGTGGAATATTGAAAAAACTTTTTCTATAGTCTAGGAGTACTGTCGGCTAAAATTCACAACAAGGCTAATGAAAGCGGGCTTGTCTAGAGTAGAAATAAACGTAAAATTCGAACTAAGATCCACACTCTAAGCAAGTTGCAGCCAACCTGAAGACAGCTGGCTTGTCTAGAGTAGAATTAAACGAAGAATTTGAAAGTAAGACCAACACTCTAGACAAGTCGCAGCCAAGCTGAAAACAGCTGGCTTGTCTAAACGTAGAATTTCAACTAAGATCCACACTCTAAACAAGTCACAACAAAGCTAAAGGAAGCGGGCTTGTATAGAGTAGAATTAAACGTAGAATTTGAACTAAGATCAACACTCTAGACAATTCGCAGCCAAGCTGGCTTACTGGCTTGTCTAGGGTTAAAACTTAAATAAGAATATTTTAAATTTAAAAAAAGGGTATTTTTCATTTTCCCCGTCGAGGACTTCGACTCCTTCGCCTTATAAGCGGAAAGCGCGGGACATTTAATCTTTCAAGGTCCTACAAGCTACCCGTGTCTGTTAGCATTTTCCAAGCGGAGATCTTAGCGATAAGGGAGTCATCTCACAGTACCGCAATAACTGGCTGGGTTGGCATATGCGTAGACAGCCAATCTGCGATCAAATCCATTATGAAGTAACACGTCTAAAGTTATCAGGCAATACCAAGTCGAACTGGCTTTGATAAGCCAGAGCATAGAATTATCCCTATAATATTAGTGCCTAGGTACAGCGACATTGACGGCAATAAGAAAGCAGACGTACTGGCGAAGAAGGGCGTCTCACTGGACATTTACTACACTGCGAGTCCGCTGTCCTTTGAGCTCCGTCAGTGAACCCGTTCTCATTTTCATTACCACCAAAGCACAGTTACGTTGGAATGACTCGAACAATTGCACCACTTCGAGAACAATGTGGTCTTCCTATAATAATAAAAAATCCACCGACCTAATCTCCATATCAAGGAAAGATATTTCCAGAGTGGTTGCCATAACGACGGGCCATTGGCCAGTGGATAGCCATAGCCATAACTGACAAATAGCAAGAGTCCTCACTGTTCGTTGCATGGGGGACACGGCTTATATCAAAATTCTAATAAAAATAATCAAATTGTATTGGAAAACATTTGTTTTAAGACTCACCCTGGGGAATAACTCGAATTTCCAATCTTCCACTTATTGCACATTCTTCATTTATGGCTCCACCACCATCGCTTTGCTGTGGTTGCTGTTGAGTTTGTTGATCGTGTTGCTGTTGTTGTTGTTGATTTGGGTTCGGCAAACATTTTTTAGATATGGCAGTCGCTTCCGGTTTTCGCCCAATGCATTTAAGTTCACAGTTCGAAATAAACTCCAGCACTTTCTTATCATCCAGAGCGCCGACATTAGCGTCCACATCGACAATTCCACTGGTTGTGGTTTTAAGATTGGAAGTGACGACGACCTCACCAGCACCATGACCAGCATCCGAAGCGGCATTCGAAGAGGGCTGTGTCGTCGTCTGATTGTTATTTAGATGTTTCATCAAATCGGGAAACGTAAAATTTGGCAGGCTTTGCTGGTGTCTTGCTGCTGCTGCTGCTCCTGCTGACAAACGATGTTGCACAATTTTCCCACTGTGCTCGGCAGTATTGCCGTTGCCGCCGCCATCGGCCATTTTTAGTGCCATTTTATTTGCTGCAGCAGCTGTCGAAGCTGCTGCTGGTGGAACAACGGACGGTGCTGTTTCCGATAAAATTTCTCGCACGCAAATATTTCGAGTAATATCCATATGATAAACCTGCAAATTGATGAAACGAAAATAAATACACATTTGCTAATTTGGCAAATATGTTTCTCTGTTTCAAGCTTTTTTAGCAACAAAAAAAATGCCAAAATTGCAAAAACAAAAAAATAGCAACTCATATAAGGGGGAAAAACTATAATTTAGAGCTATAAACTGTTTGAAAGAAATAAAATAAATTAAAAAGAAATACGTAACTGAAAAGATGTTACCCACAGGAGAGAAAGAAAGTTTAATAGCAACAACAACAAAAAAAATGTAAGATAAACCTTTAGCGTCGCTGGCAGAAGACTAATTTTTTTTTTTTTTAAATTTTTAATTTTATAGCAAAATATTTAAAAATACATACTTACATGTAATCGTTGAGAGTTCAAGGCTACCTCACTTTTGCAAAGCTTTTGCCTTTTGTGTAATGATTTTGGGATAATAATTATAGGAAGATTAGAGAGGATAATTATAGGATGCTTTTAGGAAGATTGTATAGTAAATTTATGAGAATTTTGGCATTATTGAATGATCTATGGATTGCATGATAATTCTAGCTTTATAGGATGATTTTAGGCTTTTTTATGTTTATAGGAGGATTATAGGTTGATTTTTAGGATCACAAGGTAAGTATAGCTTTGTAGGATGATTTTTATAGAGTCTATAGTACGGTTATAGGATGATTTTAAGATTTTTTATGTTTATGGAAGGATTATAGGATGATTTTAGAATCACGTGATAATTATAGCTCTACAGGACGTTTTTTATAGAGTTTATAGGACGATTAAAGGATGACTTTAGGAAATTTATTAATTGATTTTAGGATTTTAGAATTATAGGATGATTTTAACCTGCCACCCCCATTCATCTCATTGATCCCAAAAACTTAGATCCGACACTAACATCCATAATGCCATATGTCATCCTACTATTTCTACTCCCACTCCCAGAGGTGCCTTACCCATCACCCTCATTAACCTCAGAAACCCAGAAAACGGTGGGATCGGTCCTAATATTGGTCATGTCATACGACACCCCCTTAAAAACCCCAAACTTAGAAGTGCTAGGGTTTGAGATTGCTTCAGACGTTCCAAGGTTTATATGATAACTCAAGCTAGGATTAAGGGATGATTTAAAAGATTACAGGATAGTAATTGGATTGGATTGGAATTAAAAATCTCGAAATATTTTCTTATAAAATTATAATTTGATTGCCCCTAATTTTTTTTTGTAGAAGTGTTCTACCAGCGACTTTAAAAAGCAATATACGTCTAATTAATGAAAAAATGTCTAACGAATCAACAACAACACTAAAAACTACGAAAAAAAAACAAAAAAAGCTTACACTTACGCGTTGAAAGATGACAACTTTTAAAAAAATTAACAACAAAAACAAATATTTCTAATTATAATAATAGTCATAATCATAATAGTAATAGCAATAAAGACAGAAAGAATGAATATCAAAGCAATACTTGAATTGTAGTTTCATATACTTACTGTATCATCAAAGGCAGCCTGCTGAATTATGGGCGGCTCAAGATTCCTTCGCAAAATATTACCCAAGGCTGGCTCTGACCAACAGTGAGGTAATATGTTTTGCAAAGTGGCATAGTTTTCGATGCCAGTTATGTTAAGATTGCAGCTGATTTGTGTAATTTTTTATTTTGAATTTTTCAAGTTTATTGTTTTTCGATAAAAGTTTCATTCGTTTTATTGATAATTAGTATTGAGATTTTCATCGAGACGGCGTTTCATAAAATGGTTTGTTGTTCGTTCCCGTGCATGTGAAGGAAGTAATGAATTTGATTTTGTTCGTGAATAGAATGCATGAAGTGGTGCATCAATGAGCCATATGTATGAGCGAGAAAGTAAAGAATATGCGAAAACATTAATACTACGAAAGCGATTTAGTTTTAATTTTAATTTAATATATTTGCGTATATAAAATATTAGTGTAAATGTCGGTGTCGCCTTTTTTTCCTCTTCTTCCATTAGGTATCCTCTATATATTAGTTGGCTATGTCACTGGTTCTAAAACTGTTCTGAAACATCATCATCAGCATACGAGTACCAATTCAGTGGTTCATCAATATTAACGGAGACACAAACCATAATGGAAGCAACTCTTTTCAATAAAATGAGGAATATTTTAATTATAAGACTATAACTATAAGACTATAACTGAAAAATACAAACTAGGGCCCGTTTATTCGTTATGTACCATGTTAAGTGTCCAATGTTATGTCTCATGTTAAGTATCCAATGTTATGTACCATGTTAAGTGCCCAATGTTATGTCTCATGTTAAGTATCCAATGTTATGTACCATGTTAAGTGTCCAATGTTATATCCCATGTTAAGTGTCCAATGTTATGTCCCATGTTAAATGTCCAATTTTATGTCTCATGTTAAGTGTCCAATGTTATGGACCATGTTAAGTGGCCAATGTTATATCCCATGCTAAGTGTCCAATGTTATGTCCCATGTTAAATGTCCAATTTTATGTCTCATGTTAAGTGTCCAATGTTATGGACCATGTTAAGTGGCCAATGTTATATCCCATGCTAAGTGTCCAATGTTATGTCCCATGTTAAGTGTCCAATTTTATGTCCCATGTTAAGTGTCCGATGTTATATCCCATGTTAAGTTTACAATGCTATATCCCATGTTATGTGTCCAATGTTATGAATTTTGAGAACTAAGCCATTTCTCAAGTGATTTATGTGAAATTCGGTATGTAGGACTAAGATGCGACAATAAGACTTGTTCCTATGGAAATTCTGGAATACGGTCATTATGGGCTGGAATTTCGGGAACAAAACAATTTTTCAAGCGATTCGCATGAAGTTCGGTATATAGATTTCGGGAACAATGCCGTTTTGAGATGTCCGCTCTTTGTTTTCGTCTCGGGCAGACGTTGTCACGCTCCACGGCCATGTATCCGAAACAGCATACCCCTTTTTAGCTATAGAAGGGATGGCGAACATTTAGCCTAAAAAGTGATGCACCGCCACCTTCAACAGTTTTCACATTGAGGCCATTAAGGAAGTTCTGATCCAGTCAGGAGTGGATTCCTTCCTTACGCAATGGATCATATCCATGTTCGGTAGCAGGATTATACCTGCCAACCTTGGCAGCTGTAACATCACCAAACGAGTCGACAGAAGCCTCCCCCATGGAGGGGTCATCTCTCCCTTAGTGTGGCTGATGGTAATTAACAAAATGCTAATTAATCTTGAAAAGGATAGGACGAAGGTAGTCGCATACGCAGAACACGTGGTGATACTTGTATCAGGCCAGTACCTCTCCGTGATTAGTGAAGTTATGTAAAGGTCCCTGGGTGGTGGGCTGTGGCATTGTGGCAGAAAAGACTGAAATGGCACTGTTCACTACTAACACTAAAATACCGGCCTTTATCCTTCCAAAACTTTGATGGTCGCCTTTTTAATAGAATGCCTTGAAAAACAAGTTAACAGATCAGGAAAGCTTGTCAGTACAAGGTGGCGCTAAAAAACCTTGGGAGAAACTAATGTCACTTTGCGATTGCACAAACCGTACCCAAAAAGTAAAGGGTAAAGTGTCAAAGTCACAAGGTTTTCGTGGGTTTCGTTCACCACGCTGTGCAAATGAAACGTCAAATCAAAACCAAATTTGACATTTGCAATTAAAAGAAAATTTCTAAGAAAGTAGTTTAGTTGCCCTATCTTTGTCATCTTGCTAAGAGTAAACGAATTCATACCATACGTTGATTGACGATGGGTAGCAAAGATACAGCTACAAAACTTTGCAATTGGAACACAAAATCAAACACAACCCCGGGTACAGTCTGCAAATGGAACGTGAAACTGAAACCACAAGAGAGTAGTCTAAACTCTACCCAGCAGTTGGCGTTAAGCTGTCGAATGAAAGTGAGTCAAAAAGTTTTTATTGTCTGGATGGAATTGCTGCTCCGAATAGAATCCCCCAACATAGATGGCTATTATCGTATCATCCAACTGATGCCAACTGCCATTGACATTGGGCGGTAGATTTGAAATGCTTGATTCTGAATTCTTTAGTTGCACACCACGCACTATTCAACACATGATTTGTGGTTATTGCAATGGCATAATAATAATAAATAATAGCTAATTAACTCTACATCAATCGTCTAATTGCAATTAATTCCATACTTATGGTTATTTACTGTTGCTATTAGTTCTACGGTCAATAATTTTGCTTAGAGTTGCAAAATATCAAAAAGTTAGTCAATACAACGAGAATACAAAATTTAATGGCAAAAAAAAACTCAAGTTAATATTTTTCCAAACACTCTGTCTCTCACTTTCTCACTCCGTCACTTCATCTCTCTCTTTCTCACGCTATCTCTCACCATATCTCTCTCACACCAGTGCTGCCGAAATGGATCCAATAGGATAGGATGAAATGACAGTGACAGCTGACAGCTTGTGTGTTAGTCTTGTCTCTTGGTTATAGTTTTACTTTCAATCGAAAGTGTTGTTAAAAAGTACACAGTTCGCGGTCCGATAATTTTTAAATTAATTAATAGAAAGTGCTGTCATCGAAGATACACATGTGTGCAAAATTTCAATAAAATCGAGCTTTGGGAAGTGGGTTATTAATTGATCGAAAGATTCCGCCAACTGAACTGATACTCCCTGTAGTTACAGAAAGACAAAAAAAACAATTGTTTTTGACGAATTATAAATGCTAGAACGAACTCAAGACATCATTAATGTATTGTTGCTTAATATTATTTTAAAGAAATAGATTAAGTCAAAAACAAATTGCTTATTAGCTTATAATAATAATAATTAAAGCATTCGCCGTGAAAGACCATTGCGGTCCAAGGCCTAGCTTCTCGCAACCATTTGTGTTGAGCATGTATATTTATTGCACACAAATGTAGGGGACCTACAATTTAACGCCGAATCCGAGAAGCTTTCCGTGACAAGTTATTACTCTCGGACGTTTGTTAGACTTTCGCGAGAATTATTAGTTTATAACTAGAAATGTTTACCAACTCTAAAAAGCCTTAATTTCGTAACAATATAGAGAATTTAAAAAACGACCTCGCTACTTAGAATCTTTTCTAGCATAGCTCTAAAGGCAATCCATCTCTATCACACTATATTGCATTCTCTGTCGCACACAATCTATTTTTCATTCCAATAACTCTCTCTCTCTCGCTATCTCCCAGACAGCAACACACTTGAATTGTAATATTAAAGTTCAATATAATTTCTAGACGTGCAACGGCGCAACATACATGCAAATTTATGATAATACGAGTACCTAACTAAAGTTAGCAAGTTGTTGTTTTTTTTTAACTACACATTATTATTAATAAGTATAAGAAGTAGATCAGTTTTAATGACGACATCCGACAACACATATATCGATCCCATTATTCTTAGAAGAAAGAAACAAATTTAGTTTATGTAATAATTTCAAGATGATATAGAAGAGTTAGTAGTAAAATAAAAGAATAGTAAGTAGTAAGTTAATCTAAAATGCTCTACGTATAAATAAGAAAACGTTTACTTACATTTTTCGACTAGCACTACGCTTGACCCAATTCTGTGGTCTCATTTCCATTGGAATCTGATGTTTCTGCTTACTTGCCAAGTTCGGCTGCGACTGGGATATGGGCAACCGTTTTTGCCTATGATCGAGACTCTGCAAATAGGAAATAAATTTTAAGTTAACATCTTACAGATATGATATTTGCATTGTACGGTTTATGCGAAACATTCTTGAAAATTTTAATTTAGGGCATTCAAAAAAAATGAAGATGTAATATAAGGTAAAGATAAAGGGTTTATCTATAAGGACATAACATAACATAAGTTTCGGTGCTTGAAATGATCCAGAGGCTTCAGTTATTGAGTTAATTTGATCTTTCAATTGTGTAGGCCAAGATATTTACGCGAAATTCGCCACTGAGAGATTCCCAATTCCTGTGAACAAACAGCGTGGAAGCACATTTTGAACTTAAGCACTTACGTCTGCGATATTTGCGGTACTTGACCGGTGCGTTGTCTCACTTGCGCAGGACCATTCAATAGCGAATATGTTGACACGTTTTTATCCACTAAAGCACGCACAGTCTATCTGGTGGGGCGATTAATACGACCGACCGAAAATTGGAGTAAGCGATCTTAAAGTTGCAACCACCGACATAGAATTTTGATAGTAATTTTTAATTTTTTTTTAATTTTAAACGTTGCTCGTTCGTTAACTTCACTATAATAAAAACGAAAACCTTGACTAACGTGTTTTAATTGACAGATAATAAAAAACTTTTAAGCGTGCGTTTGTATTAAAATAAAAAATTGTTATGTTCCTTTTGAAAAACCCTTTATAAATTGACATCTATGTACTTTACCTGTGGCTCCTGTTGCCATTCATTGTCGGTTGTCTCTTCCGAATCATCAAACTGACTCTTCCATTGCGATGCCAGAGTGAGAGCGTCACCACCTTTCGTAGCCGGCTGCAAAGCAGAGACATTCTCATCATCGATTAAGGCGAATTGCGTCACTGAATGATCGCGCATTGTTACACTACTGAGACGCTGTGTCGCGCCAGAGCCTGACGATGGTCTTATGTTAGCTGACCTGCGGCTTGTACTACTACCAACAGCAACGACACCACCACCACCACCAGCGGCACTACCCGATGTAATTCCTCCTGCAATTCCCAATCCAAAACCAATTGACGTTCCACCACCATTGCAAGCGGCACTCATATTTTGATGATGGTGGGTGCAATTGCAATGATTTATCTTGTTCGCATCATAGGAGAAGGGCGATGCGTTATTGTCACGTGATGTTCCAGTTTCTGCTGCCAACATTAGATCTCGGACGCTTGTCGGCGGTGCTGTTAGAACACGCAATCGACCGTATGTCGATTTGTCTTGATTTTTGACCAGCGTTGCCTTTGCATGCGTAGTAGGTAGTGTAGTGGGCGGCACTGCCGCCGCACCACCGCTTCCTACATTTTCATCTCTACCGGCAGCGGCAGCAGATGTCGAATCTATTACATCACGGAATTCGGTATGTGTTTCAATCTGAGAAGCTGAATGCCTTGTTTTTGCTGGACTACAACATATTTGTTGCTGTCCGATTATCGGGAAAGCACCATCAGTTTTTGCAATTGGAATATCGCCGGCGGCGGACTGTACAATAGCAGTTGTACCTCCAACGGGTGCACTAGCCCGGGAGCCGATACCAGTTTGCTGCTGTCGCTGAGTGTCTGTAGCAGATCCAGCAGTACCGTCTCCTACCTCTGCACCATCGGTTGTCATCATTCCTCCACTACCATCTACGCCACTATCTCCTGTCGTAACAGCGGCGTTCTTGCGGCCATTAAATCTTGCTTTAGTCGCCTCCAGGCTGCCCATGTCGATCAATAATTCCACTGGCACTATTTTATACTAAAAAAAAAAAGAAAAATCGAAATTTTAAAAACTGCGTGTTTTTTCAAAGTCACCTTAAGCGAAAGATAAATATATATTATCTATGTATATATAACTCCGCCTTGTTACGAGGGTAACATGCATTAAGGAGGAGGGTTTGAGGCAACGGCTTAGTCCTATCATGAGTAGAAGGTATTCCTAATCAAAGGTGGAACAGCGTATACCGATGGATGCATGACTAAGGGGAAGCTTAGTCGTTAGTATGCAGACTCCGAATACTCGGTTATAATTGGCCCTCCCTTGGCATACCGGGCTCTGAAAAGGGTGACCTCTTTCCCCGGCTTCTCGTAAAGAACATAAATAAAATATATGGGAACGATGCATCTGAAACCGCATCAACCTCGAGTTCTACCGTTAAGCAACCCGTTGTATACCGAGAAGCTGTTGAGCGTTCGACGGCCTACCTAAATCTGGCCTCGACTTTACGGTCTGCTGTTGAGCAGCCGAATCTTAAGGGCCATTAGGGTCCCATTTGAATCTCGCGAGGGTGTTGGAATCGAGCACGTGGAACAATCCATTTCTGGTTCTGACGCAATATATATCTTATCAGATAGCCCGAAAGCACTTAAAGTGCTGTCGTCCAACTTAATGGACGCTTTATCAGATAAATGCTCCTAGCATGCACTGCAATCTCTTGCAATCTGAAACTCGCATTGGACCCTGGTCATTAAGGAATTGCAGGGAACGAATCAGCAGATGCACTAGCCAGGGCTGGCTCTTAATGCAAATAAAAATTTATTGGGAACACAAACTTCGAAAGCGTGGGCTTAGGCATTCCAAACAATTAATCAGGCCCTTTTCCTACAAGGAAATCCTTAATCTGGATAGGATAGCATTAGAAAGCTGGTGACCTTTCTCACAGGTCGCTGTATCACCTCAACAAAATTAATCTGGGCTCAGATGAGGAATGTAGGTTCTGCTCGGAAGATGACAAATCATCCGAGCTCATTATCTGTGCAATAATTTGGTTAAGGAGGCGTATTATCCATAAGGAAATATGTTCGTCAGTTGAAAATCTCTGCCACTAGGGACGTACTATCCTTCATCAGGGAGGTGTTGCGTCTCTTAGATAAGTCACACCCTATGATGCACAAGATCTTCTTAGGTCGCAGTGGGGCAAGGGTCTACTTCTAATAACAATTCGAAATTGGACTCACCGACATCTGCTGCAATGGTGCGGAATTATTCTGATGAGCATTGCTCAGTTGGTGTGCTTGCTGTTTCTGATGTTGTTGTTGCTGTTGTTGTTGTTGTTGTGCTTGTTTGCGCAAATGTACTGACTGTGTATCTTTTGCTGAAAACTCTGCAGGGATCCCTAAAATATCATTGCCACCAACAATGCCGCCGGCTACATGTGAGACACCGCGCGAAATTATAACTGGTTGTTGAATAATCTGATGGCCAGCAGTTTGCGGTTCATTCGAAAGTAAATCAATGCCGCCGCCACCGCCGCCGACTCCACTTCCAGGTAATCTGGTACCTTCCATAAGAACTTGTCCACTGTTATTTTGGTTAAATGCTGAATTTTGTAATATAATCTCGTTCTGTGGTGATGTGGTTCCGTTGCAATTTTTATCGATCTTAAATAAAAAACAATAAACGCTGTAATTAAATGTTTACTTAAAATATCAATCACTTTGTAGCTTACTTCTTCTTTAAAATGCGTTGCAGGCTCCGTTGAAGCTAAAGGTACCGTATCGAATTCGTTTCGGCGTCTTACCTGGAGAAAGAAACACGTAAATGTATGTGTGTTAATATTTGTATATGCAAAATAGAATATATAACATAAATATCCTTTTTTTTTATATATGATTCGCGCACGCGTAAAGGGGTTCGCACCCTTATAATGCTCAGCTATATGCTTGGCACAGCGTTGGGGTTAAGGAAAAGGAGAAGAAAAGAGGAGATGTCTATGAGCTTGTGGTTTGAATGCCTGTGGATCATAGTGATGTGGAAAGGCAAAGCTTGGCAGAGCATTCCACATACGTGGTGTACGGCTGAAGAATGAATTCCTGAACTTAACTGTACATCCGAAGATGGGCTTGAGGGTAATTGATGAGCACTTAGAGAGCCACGAGTATTGCGGTTGAATTCAAGGAGAGGTGGCATGCAGCTGGCTATTTCTCTTGAGCACCGCTGGTGAAAGAAGCGATAAAACAAAGTGACAAGCAGGAAACATTCCTGCGGTGTTCAAGCGGATCTATTGATTTCGCAATGTTTTCGTCACCGATAAGTTTTAACGCTCGATCTTGTATTCTATCTAGCTGATGCAAGGTAGGTTAAGGCGCAATAGACCAGATATGACAATTGTACTCAAGTTTAGGGCGAATAAAAGCGTTATAGATGGTAGCCAGAGGCGGTCAGCCATCAGCAGAGTGGGGCGAATAACACAGAATGCTTCAGAAATGCATGTGCCCGTAACTATCTCTGACTGGTGGAAGTGCAATCAAACCTCCACGTGGTGGCCGCCAGTAATTTTCCTCCAATGCAGGAAAAACTGAATGATCGGGCTAGTCCCTTAAAAGTAAGGTTGGCACGAAGCCAATAACCTCGACCGTAAAAAAAACCATATTACGGAACCCAAAATCAGCCTCGGATACACTGATGAACGACGACGACCATGGCAACGAAAACGGCTAAACGATTTAAGAATTTTCTCATGGAACGTAGGTACGCTCACTGTATAGAGCTCGCCGATAACCTCCCCAAATATAATGCTGACATAACAGCAATTATCGGCTTTAAAGCAGTAAATGAACGGCTATGCACCCTTCGCGTTCGGGGAAGATTTAAAAACATATGCCTCATAAACGTTCACGTTCCTACAGAGGATTTCCCAGATGATGAAAATTAAGAATTCTTTGAATCATCCGAAGGGGAACTCCATGCCTGTCCTCAGTATGACGTAAAAATCATTCTGGGGGATATGAATGCCAAAATAGGTAGGGAGCCACTACATTGGCATCCATATCTTACACGAGAATACTAATGACAATGGACAACGAGTCATGGAGATGGCAGCAAGCAATAATTTGGTCGTTGCGGGTACAAGGTTTCCGCGTAAAAATATCCACAAAGCCACCTGGGTATCTCCAGATGGACCCACTCGCAACCAGATAGACCGCCGCCACAAGCCGTACCTGATGACGGTACGACCGTACCGAGGTGCCAACGTCGACTCGGACCATTATCTTGTTGGTGTAGTGCTCCGAACACGGATTGCATCATCAAGAAAGACAGTATCAGATTCGAGTCAACACGACTGCGCTTCGCAACAAAGAGACCTGAAACAACTACGGTCAAGCGATAGGACTCGCCCTAAATGCAGGGAGAGTAAGTCCTGGGGCTGAAATGCCGGGCGTAGGAGAGAAATGGACACGCCTTAAGAATACTGTCATTAGTCCTGCTGACTCCATCTTAGGCAGTAGTCATAGAGATCGGAACGACTGGTTCGATGACGAGTGTAAGCTAGCGACTGAACGTAAGAATGTTCCGTACCGAGCAATGCAACAATTATCTCATAGAAAGGAAAGGAAATTCTACCAAAGAGTCCGCGGTATGACGCAATATACAACGCGTAGCACATACTGCAAGGACAAAGAGGGTAATCTGATCACCGATCTTAAAGGCATCTTAGAGCAATGGGAAGAGCACTTTCATGCTAAATGGACAGTTAACTGAGGAATTGGAGGCTCCACCAATGACCGTATGTATTATACTATGCTGCCGCCACCATGCATAGACGAAGTTAGCAAAGCGATAAATAGGCTTAAAAATAATAAGGCCCCAGGATCTAATGGGATCCCAGCGGAACTGATAAAAATAGGAGGCCCCACATTACACCAATCAATTCATAAAATAATAGAAACCATACATATCGAGCAGGCGGCACGAAATCTAGGGCTGCACATAAATGATAGCAAAACAAAGTACATGGTGGCCACGTCTGCGAGTAGAAGATCCAACATTCGTCCCTCAATTCAAATAGTTGAGCGCGAATTTGAAGTGCAGTGCAATCCTTTAACTATCTCGGGTCAACTGTATAGCAGCCGATAACAGCATGGAACAAGAAATACGAGCGCGGTAGCTTAAAGCCAACAAAGCCTACTATAGCCTGTCAAGACTCTTAAAGTCCAGGAACTTAACCATAACATCTAAGCTGCTGATATATAAGACAATGGTTATACCAGTACTTACATGTGGATCCGCCGAGACTTGGATGCTTAGCAAAAAGCATTCTGATCTCTTAGCCGCGTTCGAGAGAAAAGTCTTACGGAGAATTGTTTGCTCCGTATGTGAGGAAGGACGATTCCGGAGACTCTCTAATGTTGAGATCTACGAGCGTTATCGCGATGTCAACATCGTGAAGAAAATTAAGCTCGGCAGGCTCCGGTGGGCAGGCCACCTAGCTCGCATGAGCGAAGAGAATCCAGCGGTTGGACTTAAAGAACACATCAGCGTCTCCAACCATTCCTACACTTGAAGGATGTCGTAGACCAGGACGCCCAAAGTTTATGGATGCACAACTGGATTACATTGGCTCAAAATAGGGACCGGTGGAGAGATTTTTTGCGGGAGGCCAGGACCGGGCACCGGTTGTAGAGCCAAATATGATGATGATATAATGATGCGTTAAACCTAAAACCCATCTCAATTCTAATTGAAACGTTAAAAAGGCATCGTCGCCGCGCTCGAGGCATAAACATCTAAGGAACTGTTTTAAAACAAACAGCAGGTACACCCGACTTTGATGACTTTATGGATGTTAAGATTAAGGTGGAAGAGCTAATACAAGGACTGAACGGGAAAATTGTTATCAACACGGAAATTCAAGACAAAATTAATAAGATAACAAAAACTGTCAACGCACTACTTAAGATTGGAAAAAGGGAAACCACAAACACCGACAATTTATTTGAGAAATAGGCCGGTTATAATTGAATTAATATAATAATTTAATACTTTTCGTAGCGCTTGCGAAGATAAATGTTGTAAATCCTATTTGCCTAGATAGTCAGGATGCAGAAGCCATATTGTCGGCCAAGAATTAAATTAATATTAGTCTAAGCGATATAATCTCAAGTTCAAAACTAAAAGTTATGCAAAATAAAGACGTTTTACTATTTTTTATTAAGTATTAAGTAAGCGGTTAAATGTAACATCTACGACGTCGTCCAAAACAATACCATTCTTCAATTTGAATGGAAAACCGAGGCAAAGTGAGCCAATTCGTACATGCCTATCCAGAACTGCAGGAAGGCAATCTACTCATCATGCGAGTTAAGTTGATCGGAGACTTGTTTGCAGCAACAACCAGATTGCTTCAATAGAGGATGAGGACGAGCAACCAGTATAGATAAAGGGTACCTTCGTAGTGATGTTCAAGAACCAGGTCAAAATTAATAGAGTTGCGTTTACAAGCACTCATCAAACCGACCACCCGATTCAGAGGCCCATTAGACTCACGTCCTAAGCTTGACAAACCACAAGACACTTTTATCCTTACCCTATCTTCATGAAATGCACAGAAAAATTTTAAAACAAATTACGTCGTTGAGAGAGGAAAAGCTACGGAAGACAACAGACAATGGTGGCATCAATCAAGCAGGTCTCGAAGTCTTGAGAAACCTTGACAACGTCATGGACGACCCTTCTCCACGGGGGGAGTAGTTAACAATTACTAATGCAACGACGATCTTTGCAACATTCCCACTGGCGAAGCATCGAATTGTCACAAGGGAGCGGATCAGTTTCTGCTGACGACATGTCTGGCAAATCTCTATCGTCGCAACCAGAGCAGTAGCAGGCATGCAAAAAACAAATTCCTGCTCAAAGCATCGGAAACTTAAGATGGGAGTCCCACAAGTCCCCCATCTTATTTAATCTATACGTCTCGATGCTTCCTACTCCCCCCACTGGCGTTAAACTGGTCACTTACGCTGATCATTGCTCAGTTGCTGCCTCCGGTGCAGATGTAAACGAGGTCACACTAAGTATTAATTCCTACCTGACAGAGCTATCTCAATTTTTCAAGAAAAGGAAACTCCACCTCGCTTCCCAAAAATCATTTGCTACGCTGTTCACCTCTTGGATTAAAGAAGTCAAGCTGTCCCTTGACATTCGTATTAACAACGAAACTATCCCTACAGTCAATAACCCTTAAATTTTAAGAGTCATATTCGACAACCCCCTTACCTTTTGTAGGCACGCAAAAAATATTTGCAGTAAATTGAACAGTCGTAATAGGGTTCTTAGAGCCCCAACCGGAACCATATTGGGAAAGGACAAAGAAGTCCTTGTGACGACGTATAAAGCTATCGGCGCCTCAATTATTAACTACGCCGCCCCCATCTGGACGTCATTTTTAAGTGATACTCAATGGAATAATATCCAGTCCAGGCAAAACACAGCCCTTCGCATCGCAACTGGGTGCCACTCCATAACCAACCCTGATCATCTTCATGGTGAAACGTCCATGCTCCCCGTCAGGCAACACAATGAACTGTTGTCAAAGCAGTTCTTGTTAGCCTGCCACAACCCCGGACACACAGTTCACGACATCACTGTCAGTGAGTCAGTGAGCCTTTACGCTGCATAGTCAAGACATCAGGACGTACAGAGACTGTATAAACCGGCCACCTCGAATCCCGCCACTGTCCGTTCAGCCTCAAATAGTATACACTATAATACAGTCTCTGAAGCAGTCTCCTCAAGCAAGGTTAACAGGGTCCTTGGTACACTCCCCCCCTATAAATAACAGCGAAAAGTCGTTGCCCAGGGAAACCGGACAACCCTCGCACAACTTCGGTCGGGTTGGTGTCATATACTTCAGAGCTATCAAGCTCGCATTATCCCTGGCACCAAAGTTCTCTGCCCCGACTGTAACAAAGGCATCCATACTACCAACCACCTATTCCTTTGCCCCCTACACCCTACGGATTTGGACGTTGCAGACCTGTAGACCCACCCTGTTGGCGCGGGCACTTTTCTTGGCCTGCCCACGTAACTTGATAACTAACACCTCCTTTAGTTCATCTAATTATTATTAGAACTTTTATTTTCTATCTGCTTTGCTTGCCATTAGCCTTTAGTTAATTTAAGTACTCAGCGAAATTGAATGGGTTTATTTGTACAGTGAATGAGAGTTTAATGTTTGGATGGTTTCCTCTTAGTCTCGTGTCAGGCCTGGAGTTGCTACAACAACAACAACAACAACAAATTCCGTCGTTGCAATCCGAACGACAGTAAATTTGCAAGTCAGCGAGTTGCCATCATCCCAATCACATTTTAGTTTTTAGATTCATACTTCCTGTTAGTTATTTACAACAGGAGCACACATAGTGCTAGCCACAAATGGAAATAATTTTATATTTAGTGTTTTTCCTACTAGCAGATGGTGCTAGCCACAATTGAATTAATTTTATATTTAGTGTTTTTTCTACTAGCACACAGTACTAGCCACAAATAAAATAATTTATAATAATCGAAGACAATGTAATGGCCATTTCAAATGGAATTTGTACTTACATACTCTGTTCCACTGGCATTCGATGCCGCTACTGTCATCTGTGTTACATTTCCATGGAAGTATTCATTTTTAGTTTGCCCCTGAACGTTACTTGTTTGGCTATTGCCAGAATTACTGATGACTTCGGTTTTTTCCCAATCATATGGATCACATTCCTTGACACCACGTCGCTTCATACATCTCTCAAAGAGTCCAATTAGCATCTTTTTTTTTAAATTGAAAAAAAAAAAAAACAATAATAAAAATATATACCATCATTATATAAGCAGAAAATTACAAGCATTCGCTTACATTGTAATCAGGCCGATCAGCATACGTCAATGATTGTATGTGCTCTAAAAATTGCTTCAAATCGGATGGAAGATGCTTCAGCAGAATTCGATGATCGTATTTTTCCTTTGTAAGGCCAACCTGTTCCTTGTCTTTGATTTTGCGCCACGGCAGTTGACCATTGACGAATTCGACGAGCATATAAAACAATGACCACAGATCATCATGACGGCCCATTTCACGATTCCGATGGGCATTGATTGAAGCATAGCGCACTGTACCACGAAAACCGGCTGCCCCACGTGGACATCGAACCTCACCAGTTGCCGTAGTGTATTGACGCGCCAAACCAAAATCAAGCATATAAACCCGTCGGCAATTATAAGGTAAACGTCCAATTGAGAAGTTACTCTATAAAATAGAGGGAAGGAAGGAAGGAAGGACAATTTTATGTATATACTTTGTTAAGAATCAAGTCTACCCACTGGTTTAATGTCACGATGCAAAAATCCCACCGAATGTATCGACTCAATTGCTTTCAATATCTGCAAACCCAGACGAAGTGTTGTACTCAAAGAGAATGCTCCACGCGGTTGAGCGCGACGCAATTCAGCCAGATTTTTTCCCTGCAACTGCATCACCACATAGTTGAAGCGATCATTCCGTCCGCATCCTATGAAACGACATACATGTTCCTTTCCTTGTAATTTCTTCAAAACGGCCACCTCCATTTTCAGCACTTGCTTTGGCTGCCGTGCAGATTCTACTTTCAGGGCAACCTGTTCGCGAGTGATGAGGTCTTGGCCTTCGTATATTTCCCCAAAACCGCCGCCTCCAATTTTGCGCACAACCTGAAAAATATGCGTCACATTTCTGTTGTGCGTCACAATTTTCATCGTATGCTTCCTTACCTTCCATCGTTCCTTAACAACATGACCAGGTTGCAATAAATCTTCGGATGACATTATTCGTCTATCAAATTATACATTTACTGAATGTAATTAAAGGATTGCTTTGAAATATGTGTGATTATAAGAAATAAGCCTGCACAAAATAGTTATACAATTATTTCACTAAGAAGGTTTCACAGATGATTATCGTTGAGCAGCAGTAGTTGATGAAAGCTGCTGCTGCATACCGGGTGTTACATCGAAAAATAAGCTCGATAGTAGCAGCTCATTCATTTATGTTTTGTTGTTTGATTGCTGCTGAACAAACATCATGACGAGGACGACCGTCCACACCACTCTGAAATAATTTATACAACCAGAACAGAAATTTCACACAACTTTGAGTCACACAGAGAAAAGTTACACTGGAATTAGAAAAAAATGATAACCACGCTGGGTGATCACAAATAAAAGAATGCACACTTTTATTAACAAAAAACCGATATTCTTATTAGGAAAAAAAAACTTTCACAATTCTGTTCTTATGGTGAAGGGTGGTGAGAAAGACGATATTCCACTTACTTTTCTTCACGACACACACTCAGCTGTCATCAATAGGACAAATTATTACAACGATATGGCAGACGATGATTCGCGGAGTTTATAGACTTTTTAGAAATTGCGAAAAAATACGTAAATTTCGTTTAGGAAACGACAAAGAAGTACTCTAAACCAAGATTAGCTACTAAAATATATATTTTTGGCATAGTTGCCAAAAAAAGAACAAGAAAATTTTTATTTTCAATGGTCAGATGGGGAAGAACGGGCAACTCAACTAAGAACTAAACTAGTTTGTATTCACAGAGAACCAATTATAAATATTTATACTTATTTTCCATTTACACACGGATTCCAAAGTGGTGCAACCAACTTCTTGATATGCCAATGCGTTTACACGTGAGGGCGACTGCGCCGTAAAGGAAAGGCAAGAAAATATATTTCGACTAAAATGGCCGTGTTTGTTTTATGTCACCGGAGACATATTCTGTTATCTACGATTTCGTCGACATAAAAAAAAACAACCCCCAATACATGTTTGCGAATTTTACTACAAAATGTTTACTGTAATTAAACAATCCGTCAAAGATAACAGGAAATAGAGAGTAAGTTTGCCACCAAGGAAATTTTGCGACCTTTTACTACAAATCATTGTACGTGTAAGATTAACAAACTGTCAAAAAATTATAAATAAAAAAAATACCACGCCCAATATTTCAGTTTGCGAATTTTACTACAAAATGTTTATAGAGTAAGTTTCCCACCAAGCGAATTGCGCAAACTTTTACTACAAAACATTATGCGTGTCAGATTGAACAAACTGGCAAAAAATAATAAATGAAAAAACTACCACGCCCAATATTTCAGTTTGCGAATTTTACTATAAAAGTCTTACTGTACTTTAAAAATCCGTAAAAGATAACAGGAAATAGAGAGTAAGTTTTCCACCTAGCGAATTTCGCGACCTTTTACTACAAATCATTGTACGTGAAAGATTGAACAAACTGTCAAAAAATAATAAATAAAAAAAATACCACGCCCAATATTTCAGTTTGCGAATTTTACTACAAAATGTTTATAGAGTAAGTTTCCCACCAAGCGAATTGCGCAAACTTTTACTACGAAACATTATGCGTGTCAGATTGAACAAACTGGCAAAAAATAATAAATGAAAAAAATACCACGCCCAATATTTCAGTTTGCGAATTTTACTATAAAAGTCTTACTGTACTTTAAAAATCCGTAAAAGATAACAGGAAATAGAGAGTAAGTTTCCCTCCAAGCGAATTTCGCAAACTTTTACTACAAAACATTGTGCGTGTCAGATTGAACAAACTTTAAAAAAATGTTTGTCGATATTTAAAACAACTTGGTGATAAATGAATAAAGTTCTCACTTATAAAACTTCAAATGAATATTTTTCAATCACATAATCGACTAAATATTTTTTTTGTTTATTTATATTATGTTATAGCATATATTTTTGAAGTTTTTGTCAAACTGAACTTTTGTGGTGTTTCCAGTGTTCCAGTACTTTTTTGTTAGTTAATTTTACTAATAAAAGAACGGGAACAGTGCTGTTCACTGCAAAAAGTAATGGGTGTTTTTTTTTTGTCGGAGTAATCAGAAAGATAAAATGAACTGAGAATTTTAAAATGAAAAATTTATTTCTCTACCGTTTTTTACTTTCTTTTACATAGTACATGCAGATTTATCCATTACCGTATCTCCTGAGTCAGAAAAAGCGAAAATAAAAAAATCTCTGCATGTCTGTCTGTTTGTCTGTCTGTCTGTGTCCACTCTACAGCCCAGACGGCTGAACTATCGGCATGAAAATTCATATTTAAGCTTTTTGTGAGAGCCCAGATGATTTTGACGGAAGTCTGACAACCGGAAGTGACCGTTTACTTAGACAGTTATTTTAGTTTTTGCCAATAACTCTAAAAGTACAGCATTTAGTAGAAATCTGTTAAATGCAAATGAAATTTAAACAAAAAACCATAAAGGAATAAAAAAAAATAAAAAAAAATTAAAAAAAAAATTTATATACACTCATGATTTTTATGATTTTGATATTTACGAAAACGTGGTTAAGCGTTTGGTCTATTGGTGCATATACTCGTTATCGCATCACGCCTAAGCTACTAGACATATTAAAGCCATATTTACACCGTACGTTTAATTGGTGCTTATGAATATTTATCTATTTTTTTTGTCCTGGTATGTGGCGCTGTAGCCGAGATATTTTTGAAAATTGACAGCATTAATTGAGGTTACGTAGATTCGGACTCTATTTACACTACCATTTACTTCAAAGTCAAAAAATTAAAATGTCGTAAAATTTTTTTCACAGCATTTGCTATGTCAAAATATCCGAAGTGTTGTATACAGAGTAAAGCAATGTATTCTGTGCATGTATTTCAATTATTTCATGTATCTATATATATAAAAATGAATCGTGGTTTGTTCGATTGCTTAAAACTTGAAAACGGCTGGACCAAATTGGATACTTCCTTCTGCGAGTTTGTTCGTAATTGCTACGCAAAGGTTGTAGAGTTAGTTCAGCCCCGCTAGGTGGCTTTTTCTGAAAATTCTTATTTATGGAACGATTTTGCTCAAATTCACACCATATAATATCTAAATAAAAAGAAAGTCGTTGACAAAATTTGGACCCGATAAGTGGCGCTGGTGTCGTTTTTTCCGAAAAATCTTATTTATGGAACGATTTTGGCTCAAATTCACATTTAACTAAAAAGAAAGTCGTTGACAAAATTTGGACCCAATAGGTGGCGCTGGTGTCGTTTTTTTTCCCGAAAATTCTTATTTATGGAACGATTTGGCTCAAATTCACACCATATAATATTTAAATAAAAAGAAAGTCGTTGACAAAATTTGGACTGGATAGGTGGTGCTGGAGTGGAAAATGTAGTATTCCCTGTATATAATCTTCATATAAAGAATATTCGAACAAGTGTACATTTTTTGCCTGTATAAGTGTCGATTCTATAGTTTTCCCGGGAACAGCTAGTTTATTAATAAAATTAAATAAAATGTCTTCAACTTTTTCTGACGGTATTTACGGTGTCAAAATATCCGTTGTGATGTACACTCAGTAAACGAATGCACTCTCGCCATTTATTTTTAACTAATAAACGTATTTAACCAACCGAACATATGGGGTAAATGGCTTCCAGTGGTTTGAGTGTGATGCTCTTACACACATATTTAACAATATCTTCACTCCAGCGCCATCTGTTGTGTCCAAAAATAGGCGAACTTATGGGAACATGAAGTGAATATATGGTTTTAATATGGCTTCGATACGTCTAGTAGTTTAGGCGTTATTACGTATGCCGGATGACATCTCGTTTCGAGCAATACCTACCGGATCTCAAATAAACATAAACTAATCGGAGCTAACTAAAACTAATACGTCCAGTCATTAAGACGTGATAAGGTTATATATTTATGCAGAATGACATTTTCAAAAATATCTCGACTACAGCGCCACTTACCAAAACAAAAAAGTTGATAATCATTCATAAGCACCAATTGAACGTACGGTGTATGGCTTTAATATGTCTAGTAGCTTAGACGTGATGCGGTAACAAGCAACAGACCAAACGCTAAACCACGTGTTCGTTAATATCTCCACTCCAACGCTACCTACCGGGTTTTAAAAAATCTAAACTTATCGGAGCATCAAACGAACATATAGTGTGAATTTGACTTTGATACGTCTAGTGGCTCAGGCATGATTACGTTTTTATGCGAGATGACATCTCGACTACAACACCACCAACAGTGCTGAAAAAAGAGATAAACTTATCGGAGCATCAATCGAATATACGGTGTGAATATTGCTTCGACACGTCTAGTGGCTTAGGTGTTGCGCAATTACATACAAACGTACAATATTTATATGTATACATAATGATAAATATAATATTTTATCGATTTTTTCAAAATGACTGAATAATATTCATTTGTAGTTAAAAAAGTTAGAATTTTATTAATTTATCACCATAAATAACAAGAAATTGGTTTTTGACAGTTTGTCCAATTTTACACACAAAAAGTTTTGTAGTAAATGTATCTAAAATTTTCAGCAGAAAAATCTCTCTCTATTGTCTATTATTCTATTATCTTTTACGGATTTTCAAATACATCTTTTGTAGTAAAATTCACAAACTCAAATATTGTGGCAGAACAGAGAAATTGATAATTCGATAATTTTTTTTTACCTGAACAGATCTGTCAGATCATATAAATTATCTGTTGTGTTTTTCTTCAGTGTCAATAAAAATGAAATTTATCGGGGCGTAAAAAAGCTACTCAATGATTTTTAATATTTTAATGAACTGCGTTGTCGCGAACGTTTAATGTAACTCTCGGATTATTTTAATTTAACTCACGGAAAAAAAACAAACCTAATGTTGTGAAATTTCCCGTCCAAGAACAGAGCTATTTCTTCCCGGGTATTTCATTGCGCGTTCTGAAGTTTGCCGATACTGTTTATTGTTTTTTGCTTACATTAAAAAGAGGCGTCAGATTTCTTTGCAGTGTTTTTGATAATATTTAAAATTTGCTTTTCCCGTTCAAACAATGTCGCACCAAATAGAGACGCTGCGCCATGTAAGTTACAACTTCTTAATTTGGTAATAAAGTAATTATTTTCTCTTAACAGAAATCCTCTGGAATGATCGTCATCTGTGACATTCAGGTAAAGACGCAAAAAATTCAAATTGGAAAGCTAACCATTAACACCAACAAGTGGTTGGATCCTTTAAATTGGATGGTATTCGAAAAACGCATGCATGATTACATCAATTCGTTTAGTACGTTCGCCATTTCTGTATTTGAAGTCGGCGAATTATTTATAAGTGGTAATATTCTGGTGACTGTACGACGTTCAGCGAAACCCATCAAACAATATAACCCCTTTGTTGACGCCACGAATTCCTCAATTATTATTGCTTTAGATATACTTGTTGAACAGGTAGGTCGTAGGTATTGTAAAAATATTTAAATTTACATTAAATAAATATCAATGTATACTCAGATGTATACAGATCCTCTAATGAGAAAGAGTTATATAATGCCAGCAAATCAGAAATCGTCACAAAAAGATTTGTCTGAAGAGAAAAGTGGTGAAGTAGCCTCCTCAAAAGCAGACACGCTCACTAAGATGAACATTGCAAACGAATTAAATGAACCAGCAAACGAGTATAGGAAGGCTCCTCGTCGATCAGCTCGCATCTCAAATTTGATGGCTTTGGGATCAAGCGGCAAAGAGGTGCTGTCCAAAAACGTATCAACATACACCATTAAGAAGCGTAGAAGGATGACTCTGTATCAGGACAAATGCAGTGCAAATGCTTCAACACCAAAAACACCATTTATTAAGACGAGGAGGATGACAGTGCAACTGGAGAGGTGCAGTGCAATCGATTTTTTAGCATCAATGCAGCAGCAGCGAGATGAACTTTCTCGCGAGCTAAAACAGCCAACACCTGAGAAAGTTACGATGTTGTAAGTGTTTATTTTTCATTTTCGATCATTTAAATGACCTATTATGGATGTATGATTGGGTAAAAGATGTCCACTTAAACATCATGACGATGATAACCAGCCGTCAACATCGAAGAAGTCGATCACATCTAGCCATAGCAATAAACAAGGAGATAATACAACAAAGACGGATCTTCCTCTGTCTGAAATGTCAGAAGAAATGCAGGCATTGCCGAAGCTAAGTGAGCAGCTTAGACATCCAACACCTGACAAAGTTACGATTTTGTAAGTTTTTATTTTTCATATTCGATCATTTAAATGACCTATTATTGATGTATGATTGGGTAAAAGATGTGCACTTAAACAACATGATGATGATAACCAGCCGTCAACATCGAAGAAGTCGAGCACATCAAGCCATAGCAAAAAAGAAGGAGATAATACAATAAATACGGATCTTCCTCTGTCTGAAATGTCAGAAGAAATGCAGGCATTGCCGAAGCTAAGTGAGCAGCTTAGACATCTAACACCTGACAAAGTTACGATTTTGTAAGTTTTTATTTTCCATATTCGATCATTTAAATGACCTTTTATTGATGTATGATTGGGTAAAAGATGTCCACTTAAACAACATGACGATGATAACCAGGCGTCAACATCGAAGAAGTCGATCACATCTAGCCATAGCAAAAAACAAGGAGATAATACAACAAAGACGGATCTTCCTCTGTCTGAAATGTCAGAAGAAATGCAGGCTTTGCCGAAGCTAAGTGAGCAGCTTAGATCTCCAACACCTGAGAAAGTTACAATTTTGTAGGTTTTTATTTTTCATATTCGATCATTTAAATGACCTATTATTGATGTATGATTGCGTAAAAGATGTCCACTTAAACAACATGACGATGATAACCAGGCGTCAACATCAAAGAAGTCGATCACATCTAGCCATAGCAATAAAAAAGGAGATAATACAACAAATACGGATCTTCCTCTGTCTGAAATGTCAGAAGAAATGCAGGCATTGTCGAAGCTAAGTGAGCAGCTTAGACATCCAACACCTGAGAAAGTTACGATTTTGTAAGTTTTTTTTTGTATATTCGATAATTTAAATGACCTATTATTGATGTATGATTGCGTAAAAGATGTCCACTTAAACAACATGACGATGATAACCAGGCGTCAACATCGAAGAAGTCGATCACATCTAGCCATAGCAAAAAAGAAGGAGATAATACAACAAAGACGGATCTTCCTCTGTCTGAAATGTCAGAAGAAATGCAGGCTTTGCCGAAGCTAAGTGAGCAGCTTAGATCTCCAACACCTGAGAAAGTTACGATTTTGTAAGTTTTTTTTTTGTATATTCGATCATTTAAATGACCTATTATTGATGTATGATTGCGTAAAAGATGTCCACTTAAACAACATGACGATGATAACCAGGCGTCATCATCGAAGAAGTCGATCACATCTAGCCATAGCAAAAAACAAGGAGATAATACAACAAAGACGGATCTTCCTCTGTCTGAAATGTCAGAAGAAATGCAGGCTTTGCCGAAGCTAAGTGAGCAGCTTAGATCTCCAACACCTGAGAAAGTTACAATTTTGTAAGTTTCTTTTTTTGTATATTCGATCATTTAAATGACCTATTATTGATGTATGATTGCGTAAAAGATGTCCACTTAAACAACATGACGATGATAACCAGGCGTCAACATCGAAGAAGTCGATCACATCTAGCCATAGCAATAAAGAAGGAGACAATACAACAAATACAGGTCTTCCTCTGTCTGGAATGTCAAAAGAAAAGCAGAAACTCTTTAAGCTATGTGAGGCGTTACGCAAGCTTACACAGCCAACACCTAAGAACGTTCCCACATTGTAAGTTTTTATATTTATCATTTTCGATCATTTAAATGACCTTATTATCTCTATGTGCACATTAGAGCTCTCCCTGACAAGAGCTTAGATTAAATGCTTGGCTCATTCGAAGAGTTCAAGTCCAGTCTTGATGAGATCTTCGAGCATCATGATCTTAATATAATAAGAAGTAAAGAATACAAAGGCATCAATCACATGAAAAAACTACTGTTGTTGGAAGATGAAACGCAATTGGAAATGACGAAATATGAAACCGGCAAGAGTAAGGTTTATGCGTTTGCTTCCTAGTTCCTAGTTTTTGCTTATTCCGTTTTCTTCCTTTCAGTTAACCTTTTTGTACATAAATGCAATGGTTTCACAATGGACAATTCTTTATGCTTCTTTATGCGTGAATACAATTTCACTCGGGATGAAGCAATAAATCAAATCAATGATCAATATAAATGGTCAAGTCACTCCATGTCATTGTTATTAGATGATTAAAATTGTGTTTATTATATTTGTATAAAAAAAAGTATTAAAAAAAAACTTAAATTGTTGACATATTTACAATGGCTGTAATATTCCGCCGTATGAAGTGTTGCACAGCGTTTTATTAGACTAGCAGAGCTTTTCTGTTGGGTGCTCTAGCCAACATCATATCGGAACAATCTAACTCTAAGTAATTCATAGCACGATCGAAACAAATAGCAACTAAATGCTGCTGAAACGCGTCGTGATCGGAAACTGCTTATCAAACACACTATAAGTAAAACCGGAAAGCAAAAAAATCAAGGTCCAAAATAGGAAATGGTGGCAACCCCTTAATGTATAGTGCAGTTAGATCAACAGAAGCAGAGCACTGTTGTTCCTTACCAATTGCCACAATTATCAAGACTTTCGACTTTCTGAAGTTATACTTCTTTTGAGGGCATTGGTTAGAGATTAAACTTGAGAGCTTTGCGAAAGAGCGACATGCTATAGTTTTTCTACTGTCTGCTACCAGTGGTGATCAACCCAATATCCAGTACACAGACCGTAAAAGGCCCTGACTGTGAACGTGATAGGTAGAGTCTTTTAATGGCATTTTGAGAATGTTTTGGGGGTGTTTTTGGAGGTTTTGCGGTGGTCATTTTGGGGTTGGGAGTCTTTTGATGCTCTTCAGTCATAAATGTGGTACTTTGGGAGCATTTTAGGGGTCTTGTGGACGTTTTTTGTAGGCTCTTCAAAGGGTATTTTAGATGACTTATGGGGTTCTTTTGGAAATGTTTTAGATCTCTTTGGGAGTCTTTTGGAAGTTTTTTAGGTTCTTTTGGGGGTCTTTTAGAGGTCTCTTTGGTGGTCTTTAGAAGGTTTTAGGGTGCATTTTGAGGATCTTCTGGTGTTCTTTGTGATTATTTTGAGAGTCTTAGGGTGTCTTTTCAGAATGTTTGTTGATCTTTTGGGCGAGGTTTTTTGGTGGTTTTGATGTTCTTTTGGGAGTCTTTTGAGGTTCTTTTGGGAATATTTTAGGAACATTTTTGGGGCCTTATGAGGGTGATTTGGGGATCTTGTGAGCCAGTGAGTCAGTGGTATTATTATGGTTTCTAGAGGGTCTCTTTGGGGTATTTTGTGTTCTTTTGGAACTGTTTCGGAGATCTTTTTGGTGTCTTTTGGGGATCTTTTTGGAGTGTTTTTGGAGTGTTTTTGGGGTCTTTTAGTGGTCTTGTGTGTGTGATTGCCCAACATAGTACCTGCATTTTATAGCTTTAAAGTACTGGCGACTTTTCAACAGAAATGTTATATGACAGCGACGAACTTCGTCTATGTGTCAAACATCTACTTAGTGCTGCCACTGCCATCATTTTCTTGTGGCAAGCAATGAAACTGGTTGTTTTAATTGTTTTTATCAAAAGAAAAAAAACAACCCATAAAAATTAAAATTTTTCATCTAAATTCTCTAATCGCAGAAATTGATATGGGAGCCCCTCGATCCTGGGCCATTTTTTTTTATTGTAGAAGAAAATCATCGAAACAAACATTTGACATCAGATGTTAAAATTGAAAAAGCTCAGATCATTTTATTCTGAGCACTTAGAGCACGCTCATACTCTGAGCAACTCAACTGAGTCAACTCTTTGACTGCTCTGAACTAATTTATGAAAACGCCAAATGACAGAATATTGTGAAAACTTGTTGTTCTATCTGTAAGTTGATATCGACAACAAAAAAAAACGACATCAATAAAAATACAATTCAGTAAATAAAAAATGTAAGTTGAATTAAGCATAAAACATTTATGTCTCGTTTCATTTGCTGGGTTCATTTGTGCGTGCGCTAAATTTCTCTCTCTCTCTCCACCACCACCAAAACCATGCAGCGCAGCACACACCGCACACAGTCCATAAAGGGCGACGAATATCTGATGCCAGTATAAATATTTAAAAAATGTATAAGGGCCTTGCGGCCGAACCCGGGACCCGATCACTACCAAATTTTCGAAAAAGTATTGTTTATTGGGTATACACATGTGTGTAAAATTTGAAGAAAATCGGGTAAATTTTTTAAAATTTTTGTTTGGGAGCCCCCCGACCCCGCAGCCCGAGGGGCCTCAAAATTTAATAGAAAGTGTTGTCTCCGGAAATACACATGTGTGCAAAATTTCAATAAAATCGGGCCATGGGAAGTGGGTTAAAAATTGATCGCAAGAATCCACGACAGACGACCGACGACCGACCGACGACCCACGGGCAAGTGAAGTTAATATAGAGAATTTAAAAAATGGGACCAATCGAACCATCCTTGCCAGTAGTAGAGCCAAAAAAGTACAAAAAGAGCGTTCGTAAAAGTGGGCGGGTCCTAAGGATTGGTAAGGCGATTTGCAGCAATAAGTGTTTTTTGTTCAAAATTCATTTCGTCTTTAATTTGTTTGTATAGAAACAAATACTATCGATGAAAGACCAAACCCAGACAGTATTGTATTACTATTCCATGAGCATGGAAACGCTAATTATAGTTGAGTTTCGTTAAACTCAAACTAACTGCACAAAACTAAAGCGGTTGAGTTAGGTTCGTTATGTTTCTGGAAACGTTACTTGTTAGCGCCACTATTTTTTAACTATACAAAAACCTAATTTGACTCATCTCTGCCAAGGAAACGTTGCACGTTACAGTAATAATACATAATTTACAAAAACGCCTATCTAAATATAAATTAATTGAGCGCACAAAATCTTACAGTGTCGAGCACGCCAATTAAAAGGAAAAACTAATTTCTGAATATAAATCAATTGGACAATGGAATCCCATCATCACCTCTTTTTGTATGAAAATACTCAATGATATGAGATGAGTATATTTTGATGTCATCATCATCATATTTGGCTCTACAACCGGGGTCCGGTCCTGGCCTCCCGCGAAAATCCCCTCCACCGGTCCCGATTTCGAGCCGATGCCATCCAGCTTGGCATCCCTAAACTCTGGGCGTCCTGGTCTACGCCATCCTAGGCCAGCGTAGGCTTGGCCGGCCTCGCTGTCGTGTTCCATATATCCTACCGCAAAGGACTTTCCGAGCAGGATTCTCTTCGCTCATGCGAGCTAGGTGGCCTGCCCACCGGAGCCTGCCGAGCTTATCTATATATCGCGATAACGCTCGTAGATCTCAACATTAGAGAGTCTCCGGAATCGTCCTTCCTCACATACGGAGCAAACAATTCTCCGTAAGACTTTTCTCTCGAACGCGGCTAAGAGATCAGAATGCTTTTTGCTAAGCATCCAAGTCTCGGCGGATCCACATGTAAGTACTGGTATAACCATTGTCTTATATATCAGCAGCTTAGATGTTATGGTTAAGTTCCTGGATTTGAAGAGTCTTGACAGGCTATAGTAGGCTTTGTTGGCTTTAAGCTACCGCGCTCGTATTTTTTGTTCCATGCTGTTATCGGCTGCTATACAGTTGACCCGAGATAGTTAAAGGATTGCACTGCACTTCAAATTCGCGCTCAACTATTTGAATTGAGGGACGAATGTTGGATCTTCTACTCGCAGACGTGGCCACCATGCACATTTTTACTATCATTTATGTGCAGCCCTAGACTTCGTGCCGCCTGCTCGATCTGGATGGTTTCTATTATTTTATGAATTGCTTGGTGTAATGTGGGGCCTCCTATTTTTTCAGTTCCGCTGGGATCTCATCAGATCCTGGGGCCTTATTATTTTTAAGCCGATTTATCGCTCTGCTAACTTCGTCTATGCTATACTAGGCGGCAGCATAGTATGATCTTCGGTCATTGGTGAAGCCTTCAATTCCTCAGTTAGCTGGCCATTTAGCAGCTCATGAAAGTGCTCTTCCCATCGCTCTAAGATGCCTTTAAGATCGGCGATTAGATTACCTTCTTTGTCCTTGCAGTATGTGCAATGCGGTGTATATTGCGTCATACCGCGGACCCTTTCGTAGAACTTCTGCGCCTGGTGTGGTCCTTGCTCTCTGTACTGTTCTAGTTCACGGACGAAATTCTTCTCCCAGGCTGCTTTCTTTCGCCGGTGAACTGTTTTTTCATATCTTCTGAGCTCTTTACATTCATCTTCGCGTGCCCGCGTTCTATGAGCTTGTTGCATTGTTCGGGTACGCAACATTCTTAAGTTCAGTCGCTAGCTTATATTCGTCATCGAACTAGTCGCTTCGATCTCTACGACTACTGCCTAAGATGAAGTCAGCTGTACTAATGACAGTATTCTTAAGGCGTGTCCATTTCTCTTCTACGCCCGATATCTCAGCCACCGGACTTACTGTCCCTGCATTCTGTAGTTCCTTCTGGTCTCTTCGTTGCGAAGGGCAGCCGTGTTGACTCTAATCTGATTCGCGAATGCAGTCTTTCGTGATGATGCAATCTGCGCTCGGAGCACCATACCAACAAGATAGTGGTCCGAGTCGACGTTGGCACGTCCATTCGTGCCGTCATCAGGTTCGGGTTGTGGCGGCGGTCTATCAACACGTGGTCTATCTGGTTGCGAGTGGCTCCATCAGGAGATACCCAGGTGGCTTTGTGGATATTTTTACGCGGCAACCTTGTACCCGCAACGACCAAATTATTGCTTGCTGCCATCTCCATGACTCGTTGTCCATTGTCATTAGTATTCTCGTGTAAGCTATGGGTGCCAATGTACTGCCTAAATACTGGCTCCCCACCTATTTTAGCATTCATATCACCCAGAATGATTTTTACATCATACTGAGGACAGGCATGGAGTTCCCGTTCAACTGATTCAAAGAATTCTTCTTTTTCATCACTGGGGAGTCCTCTGTAGTTGCGTGAACGTTTATGAGGCTTATGTTTTTAAATTTGCCCCGCACGCGAAGGGTTCATAGCCGTTCATTTATTCCTTTAAAGCCGATAACGGTGGGTTTCATTCTTTTGCTGACTAGAAACCAACCCCGAGCACATGATGTCTTGCATGACAGCTGTAAGACACCATTACCCGTCCATCGCATCTCCTGGATTGCTGTTATGTCAGCCTTATATTTTGACAAGGTATCGGCGAGCTCTATACAGTGAGCGTACCTACGTTCCATGAGAAAATTCTTAAATCGTTTAGCCGTTTTCGTTGCCATGGTCGTCGTCGTTCATCAGTGTATCCGAGGCTGATTTTGGGTTCCGTAATATGGTTTTTTTTTACGGTCGAGGTTATTGGCGTCGCGCCAACCTTACTTTGAAGGGACTAGCCCGATCATTCAGCTTTTCCTGCATTGGAGGAAAATTACCGGCGGCTACCATGTGGAGGTTTGATCGCACTTCCACCAGTCAGAGATAGTTACGGCCACCTGCAATTCAAGAGCAATCTGTGTTATTCCCCCTATTCTGCTGATGGCTAAGCTCTGTAACGCTTGTTAATTCGCGTTTCTCGTTTTCATTGACACAAATAAATCAATTTTACTGTCAAATAAATAAATTAAAAAAATATATATATTTCATGTAATGACATATGATATAAATGTGCCAATGGCAATGCCATTAACTGGAACAGTTGATTTGTTTTGCTTTGGCGACGCTTTGTGTATTGTCATTGTGTCATTGTGAGTTGTGTTGGTCGCTTGTCGTGCTACAGCAGAGTGGTGTTCGACGTTTGTCTGCTTCTGTTTATTTTTCATTAGTGTTGTTCTTCATATCATAAACCATTCCCATTGTAATTGTAAGTAACAAACAACAAACAATTGCTTGCAGTTATTGTTTTTCTTCCCCATAGTAGACAATTATTCTTATCTACGTAAACAGAATAACAATCGACGGCGAAAGTGAATTAAAGTATTTACAGAAATTGCGTAATTGCAAGAATTGCAAGGGTTGCAGTAGTAGTAGGCGTAGAGTGTCTTTGGTGAAAACTTGCGCAGTCAGAATGAAAGTGAAATGCAAATTTTTAGTTAACGGCTTCTGTGGCAACTATCGACAGCCCAGCTCTTTTGATTGATTGATTGCTACAACAATTATCGCTAATATTTGTCATTAAGGTCGGGAGTGGTATTTAAACAACAAAAGTAAACTAAACGGCAATTCAATTCAGAGGTGAAATAAAATCATAAATTACGCAAGCTGCGAGCGTCCCCCTTCCTACATTTGAAGCTGCATTTGTGGACACTGCTTTTTATTTAAATCAAAGTGCTAAGTTGAAATTTATTGCTATTGCTTATATAAAGTCTGCTAACTTCTTCAACTAAATATGCATATCCAGTGTACGTGACTTTTTGCATAAAAAGTAAAAGTATGCAAATTCAAATGGCCATGTGTGACATTCAAGTTTCAAGCACGTACGCAAACAAACGAGAAAAATATTTGACATTTCCCAGGTAGTGTGTCTCGTTCTCTTTCGTTAGGCATTGCTCGGTAGCGTAACAAACCGTGTTGTGTGTGTAAAGTGACTGCGCAAATCTGCTCTAATTTAAGAATAATTATCTATTTTATTGTGGCATTCATACGTGATGGTGTATAAGTAGTGCAAAATTGAAAAAATTTCTATAAGTCATCAACGAATTGTAAAGAAGAACACTGACCTGTAAATAATAAAAATTCTTTTTTTCTAATACTTTGGAGATTCCAGCAACATTCTATTACATTTCTTTTTTATTTTCATTCCATTTTGCGTACCTCATAAATGTCGAAGAAAACAGCTGATTGTTATTTAGCAAGGTTACAAAAGGTGGGAGTAGTTGTGCACAAAATAAAAATGTTCGTTGAAAATTTGCACATTTATTGTTGTTATACAAAAAAATCACCAACACGTGAATAACATTAATGTTTTCAACGCAGTAACAGAAAATTAAGAGAAAGGGCAAACAGAATTTTTTATATTATTGATTATTTGTTATATTTATAACAGGCCGCTGTCACATATAACAAACAACGAGTGTAGGTGTTCGTTATAAATATACATATGGTTGAGAAACGTGATGTTTGTTCTATATGTGTCCGTGGAAAATTACTGGATAAAAGTGCTGTGCATATTTACACTGCGGTTCACTAGATTAGAAGCACATTATTTTGGAAGATAAAATTGAAAAATTGATATTTCTTTAGTTATATGGCAGGAATGAAAAAACAAATTATGGTGAAAGTTGGCGAAGTTTGTGGTTATTACAAAATCAAGTTTTTAAAAAATATTCAGAACAAGATAACGATGGTACATTGGTGACCCTGAGTCAGAATGGCATGCGTTTAAAAATCGGTTCATAAGATTAGAAGCACCTTACAATTGAATGAGAAAAATTGTGTTTTTGGTCTTTTATTTTTTATGAAAATTAATGGATTTGTTTTGGATATAGCTCCTACCTTAAAAAAAATAATATATATATATTTTCTTTATTATTAGTACATAATATCATGTAAGAATACTACAACATAATATCTTGTAAGAATACTACAACTACTTTTGTTATCCAGTTAACTTAATGACTTTTTTATTTGGTGAATAAAATAACTTTTATATTATCTCTTTTGCTAAAAGCCATTTCACTTTTGTGTTGATTTTTAAAAGGAAAAGGAAAATATTCCGTAAAATCATGAATAAAAATTGCATTAACTAGGTTATAAATAATAAATAAATAATACCAATACTTTTATTTTTATTTTGTATTATTTGGTTATAATCGTCAAGTTATGTTTTTGAGGTAGGAGCTATTTCACAGTTTGACCAAATTGATTTTTGATTTTGAATTCATACTCTAGATATAATTTTCAATAATAAGTAGAGCCAACTTTCTACAAAATTCGATAGCGTTTGTGTTGTGTATGTAAATTGTTATACACAAATGGAAGGGACCTACAATTTAATGCCGTATCCGAACGGTGAATTGAGAAAGCTTTCCGTGACAAGTTATTTCTCTCGGATGTTTGTCAGACATTCGTGAAAAATATTTTTGGTGTTTTCTGGGATTCGAACTACGAACCCTCTGTTCAGAAATCCATCCACTAACCAATGAGCCACGGTGCCCACTAATTATTAATTTAATAATAATATTATTCGGCGCAACAGACCATTGCCAGAAAAGAGAAAATCTCTTTACAAAATAAATCTCTTAAAAAGAGTTCTGTGGTTTTTCGTAGTTTTTCCAACTCATTCCAATTCAAGCTTTTTGATAAAGATTTCCGATTATTTTATTTTTACTTTTTAAATAAATAATTAAATAAATTTTGTGCATTCAACAACACGCACCACTGTTTCTTTTACCATTTTCCCTTTTTCTTTCACTGCCATATAACTTCTCTTAAAAATGCCTGCTTTTAATCTAGTGGACCGCAGTGTATATA
The DNA here is from genome assembly GCA_947095585.1 of Nephrocerus scutellatus. Taxonomy (NCBI): domain Eukaryota; kingdom Metazoa; phylum Arthropoda; class Insecta; order Diptera; family Pipunculidae; genus Nephrocerus; species Nephrocerus scutellatus. Next base: position 4,802,595 of record OX352766.1, read on the forward strand.
TAATGTTGACCGGTGACATATGTGACAAATGCCATGTCCATAACTAATAACTAGACTGTATGTCTACAATAGGGAGTAGAAAATGCTAAGGAGAAAGCGAGATAGCATTAATGTATGATGTGTTCTGATTTGCTGACTATTCGCCTTTGATTTTACTCGCTACCTTGTTTCTGTTTGTAATCGCTTCTTCTAACTAATGGACATTTCCGAACATAACTTGTAATGTATGTGTATGTTTGTGTGAATGTGTATCACATGAGCACATCTATTATTTATTAATATTTCCATGGAAGAAATACCAACAACTTACTAACAAAAGAGTGGTCGAGTGGTTCAACACAGCACTCAATGAAGGTCACAATTACTGGCAGTTTGACAACGACAACGACAACGACGACAATGACCAACCATTGTGAAATAGTTTAACTTATCTTTCGACAATTTGGTCTTTTAATCACAGTTGCTATTCGTTTTGCTTGCAGGCAGGCCACAACACGAACACATTGCATAAGCGCCTATAACAAAAGAAAAACAACAACAATACCAATACTTGAACATAAGCAGCAGCATCACCGCAGTGCAGTGTGCAGCATCACTCAGTGTGTCTAGAGAAAGAAATCCATCCCAGCTTTCGTGGACAGACCATCGTTGTCGAAATGTTTTCAATTGGAAGGCGTAATGCTGTAAAATTATTCCGGCCACCGGCATACATCAAGTGAGTCCCATCAGAGCATAATTTTCTATACCTATCATCACATCATCATTTCTATTAATTCCACCAATTGTATGTATTTGGCATTCAATATGTTTTTCACATCACATGATTTTCATTTAAATTTTTCCTTAATTGTCATAACATCTTGTACCGCAAAAGTACATCCAGAATTATGTACAGTGATTCCAATATTCGTTTATTAAGTGCAAGTCTGATGTCATGCTGTCAAAAATAGGATCCATTGCTAATCTGGAAAACCCACATGTTATTGTCCCAAAAATAAACTGGTTATGGAAAGGGAACATTTTATACCAATGTGTTGTACAATTGAATAGATATCGATCCAGTGTTTGATTGCTGGACCGAAAGAGCCATTCTCCAGCGCGCGCATGGGCACATATTATTCCCTTGCTTCTCGTGAAATTGGGCAGATATTTGTGGTCTTGTTTGTTTGTCTTCTGACGTAATCTAAAACCATGTGCCATGGTGTAACTGCGACTTGGAGTAGCAACATTATTCTTTTGCAATTTTGTTATCTAATGGGAACATTTTATAGAGAAAAGTTCCAGGATTTAAAAAATTATGTCTGACGGAGCACTGCAGCGATTTTTTTTTACTGTGGGTCGTCTATTGAATCTCTGCATATTGATTCTATGCTGTGCCTCTTTATCTTCCATTACCTACCAAAACTACCATGGTGTATTGTGATTTTCAGAATAAATTAAATCGAACGCAACTTTTATTTAATTTAAAATTAGAACATTGAACATAGCCATGAGCTGTGTTGCAGTAAGGATGTCAAATTACACACAAATACTTCTGGCTACATGCCTCTTGAAAGCCGAAGTACTATTTTCATTCATAATCTACACACATAATTGTACTTGACTACGTTTATTGGAACAATAATATTGTAATATAATTTTATAATCCATTATATATAATAATGTTGCTTCCAATAAACAAAAACAAATATAGTTGCGTGCCTTCTAATACACAGTACTTGTGTGTAGTTTTCAACGGCTAAATGGAACATAAATACCTCAAGCAACTTCATTTGGGTTTGTCTTTGCTAAAGACGCAGGTATTAAACTTGGGTGACGCGCTACATTCAGGAGAGAAATTGAGACGACAAATGTTGGTGATTGTTGTTGTTGTTGTTGTTGTTGTTGTTGTTGTAGCAACTATTAATTCGTGTTAAGCCAAACGTTGGGTTCTAATGTTTGTGTAGCTGTCGGAACAGTCCAGGCCTAGAAATGCAGGTGCTTCGACAGGTTGTTTCCATAGGGATAGCGATGTGAGTAACGTCGGATGGGGCGGGCAGCTGAATAGATGAGTTGTGTTATGTGGTGATGCACCACAGTCCGGGCATTGATTTATGATGCTGTTACGTAAGCGGTGTATATAGCTATTCAGAAAAGAGCTCCATCCTGATCTCAGTTGTGCTAGGGTTGATTGGGTTTATCTGGGGAGGTTTTCCTTGCTTTGTGGTAAAAGGGGATTGGTGGGGGGCGACCTCCCAACACGATGTTATTTTGGCGATCATCTAGTGCTGCTCTGACTGATGCTTTAAAGTCTGCTGGATCTAGAGGTGTATGTGCGATGAATGGGTTTGTCTCTTCGCGGAACATACGAATATCGGATCGGATATGGGTGAATGGGTGGTGTTTTGAGTTTGAGTAGGTCACGGTTCGGGTGATCGGGTTGATGGAGATGGTCCTCATGTGACATACGGTGGGGCAACGAGTGATGATGCGAAGAGCAGCATTCTGACAGGATTGAAGTTCTGCTCCACTATAGAAAAAACGTTTGGAGTGAACGAATTGTAGTTGATTGTTGACATTCTTTGGCCAGGAGAATTCTGGGTCAATTCCGGGACAAAGACCCAAATGTCGTGAGAATCGTTGGTGATTGTCTGAGCTTTATGGCACACGTATTGAACATGACTGGCTTTAAGCGGCTGACAGACTATCGAACTTGACTGTAGGTTTTAATCGACATCCCTCAAAACTGATAGTGTGAACGCCTGACTGACTGACACTCGAAACTGATCGATATCAAACATTTTTCCGGTTGATTGTCAGTCAGCGGCCATATTTGATTATGATCGATAATCGTCAGTCAGCTGTAACGTGAAAGGACGTTATGGACATGAATGAAGACAGAAGATTTTTTAGAAGAATTTGTGTTCGCATACGAAAATAACCACTGTCTGTGATGGGACACAACGTGCCCCGAATACGTAATACGTGGAAAAAAGTATGGATATTATAAAAAATACAAGGCGACGGCGACGGATCGCAAGAATGTGCAACAAACAAGCTTTTTGCTGGTTCTCCATCATTCCGCTGCGAAAATTAGAGCTTGACTGTTGATTTGACTGTCAAACCATCCTACTAATCTGACCGCAAAACTTACGTCCTTTATGACTTACAGTCAGGTTCGATAGTCTGTCAGCCGCTTTAGAGTTCGCGACGAAACTGAGTCTCACCGAACATGCCTCTAAAAATTGCGCAAGCAACTTATAACAACATATTAAGCTGCTTGCTACATTTGCTGATTTGAAATTCTCTGTACTTGTCCAGCCCTCTCCCAAAGGCGTAAACTCCATATGGGAGCTTTCTTCTACAACGACACTAATGATCTCATCAACATTGACATTGGTAGTCTCCTACGCTTCATACAAAGCTCTAATTGGTTCATCGAGTAGGTGAAAGGAATTCTTCCGGGTCCGTATGGTATCACAATGGAGCATTACTGGTCTAAGTGTGTCGGTTCCATTGACATGCGTCTCATGCGACCTAGTGAGGAGCTCAGTGTTATGTGCTTTCTGAGATCTCACGTGTTACGTGTATCACCTCTCCAGTTTCCACAGTCCATCAGATTTCCCTTTTTGGAAGCTTGATGATCATCCCTCTTTTCCACTCTTGGGAAACTTAGGGAAATTGCTAATTTTCCCACGCTTTCCGTATGAGCGCGTGCTTAGAAGTCCAACCGATGTGCTTGGCGCCGTTTGGCATATTTCGGCAGGGATGCCGTCAATACCCACCGCTTTATTTTTCTTTCGAGACTCGATTGCTGCTATTATTTCGGTTTTTTTCGATCGGTCGTTATAATCGTCCCACCGGACAGGCTGTCAGGCTGTGCGTGCTACAGTGGACCTTCAACTAAATTCAAGTCAAGATATTCACTGCTGAATGTTCCTATGCCAGTGAGAGAACGTACCGGTCGAAGTACCCCAAAAATCGCAGCCGTTAGTTCTTCAGTCCAAAATCAGAGCCAAATCAGTCGATTCGCCACCCCACGCCGTACACAGGAGTTGCCTATCTCTCAGCCCATATTGTGGCGAATTTAGCGTAAAGATCTTGGCCTATACCCCCGTAAAAGATCAAATTAACTCAAGAACTGAAGCCTCTTGATTTGAAGCGACGAAACTTATGTTATATTATGTTATGTCCTAATTGATAAACCCTTTATATTATCTACTTTTGCGCTTTAAATGTCACTTTGTCCTTTTATCAACTACTCACAACTACCATGTAGGACTTGGAAATGCATAATACAGCAATTGACTTAGGTGGAGCTACAGTTTTTCGGAGTGGAGCTTGGCCTCCACTATCATGCCTCTCAAATATTGCAAGTTACTTAATTGGTGTTTGTCTTTGCTGATGACTTAGGTGTTGAACTTAGGTAGCGTATTCGGGGGTGAAACTGGGCCTGAACAAAAATGCTGCCTCTCCAATCAGAACACAGTCTTTTGCTAACTGCCCACATCTATCATTTGCAAGAGGTCCAATGAAGCGAGGCCTTCCTCTTCGACTCACCCCGAAAGAAGGCCAGAATTTAATGAGAACTAAGCCCCAAATCCTTCAACTCCTTTAAGTTAATTACAAAATAAATAACAAATTTCCAAACCCCTTACAGACATGCAGCCGCCATCGCCGATCTTGATTCCGCCACTGTTGGAAGATCTCTCAGCAGCGTTGTACCCGATGTCAACATTAAAGACTTCAATGTAGAAAATGAACCGATTCTCGAGTACAGGAAGGGTTCATCGGAGCGAGCAGCTCTGGAGGCAGCACTAAAAGCGACTGCAGCCAAATGCGAAGAGATTCCCATTGTTATTGGCGGCAAGGAAATAAAGACAAACCTAGTGTGCCATCAGGTGATGCCGCACAGTCATTCGCATAAATTGGCCAAATTCTATTACGCCGATGCGAAGTGTATCGGGAGTGCTATTAAGACAGCCGTCGAGACTCAACCCAAGTGGGATCGTACAACACTAAGTGAACGTTTGAAGATTTGGGAACGTGCCGCCGATCTAATGGCCGGCAAATACCGACAGCAACTGAATGCAGCAACAATGCTTGGCCAGGCAAAAACTGTTATCCAGGCTGAGATCGATTCAGCAGCAGAGTTAATCGATTTCATTCGGTGGGGTTTGATATCATCATCAATCATCATCATTATTCATATATATGTTTGACAATTTTGCATCTTCTTCCCAACAGCCTGAATGCATTTTTCTTGAAAGAGTGCTCCAAGTATCAGCCAATCAGTGAGAATATCAAGGTAACGAAAAATTCGATGCGTTATCGTGGCATTGATGGCTTCATTGCTGCTGTCAGTCCATTTAATTTCACTGCAATTGGTGGCAATTTGGCTTATACACCGGCATTAATGGTAAGTAAGATGGGTGGGTGGTGTGCCGTGCGGTGTCTTCCTTAATGGACATTTCATAGGGCAATGCTGTGCTTTGGAAACCATCTGATACTGCAATGCTCTCCAACTGGAGGATCTTCAATATCATGCGTGAGGCAGGTGTGCCAGATGGTGTGGTCAATTTTGTTCCAGCTGATGGGCCAGTTTTTGGCGACACCATTACCAAGTCACCCCATTTGGCCGGGATTAACTTTACAGGATCAGTTCCGTAAGTGAATTAAATCCGTAAATTGGAAAATCAAATTCTTATTTTGTCCACCACCAGTACATTTAATCGATTATGGAAGCAAGTAGGGAACAACATCGACAATTACATCAATTTCCCGCGTCTAATTGGGGAATGCGGTGGCAAGAATTTTCATTTTGTTCATCCTTCAGCTGATGCTGAGTCAGTCGTCACGGCGACAATCCGTTCAGCGTTTGAATTCTGTGGACAGAAGTGTTCTGCATGTTCCCGAATGTATGTACCAGAATCACTGTGGGGAAAGGTTGGTTTTTTGTTTTGTTTACAAAATTGTAAAAATATACCAATAACACGGTAACCCTCTGGCTTACAGATAAAACCTGGTCTAATTAGCAAAGCTGCTGAATTGAAGGTCGACGATGTTCAAGATTTTTCCACATTCACATCGGCTGTTATCGATGATAAGGCCTTCAAAAGGATAACATCGTACATTGAGCACGCTAAGAAGAGCTCCAATCTGGATATTATTGCCGGTGGTACATACTCCGATAAGAAGGGTTACTTCATACAGCCAACAATTGTGGTTACCAAAGATCCATTGGACAAAATTATAACCGAAGAGATTTTCGGACCTGTGCTGACCGTTTACGTGTACAAAGACAGCGAAATGGAGAAGGCAATGGATCTGGTGACTAGATCGACAAAGTTTGCCCTAACTGGTGCCGTATTCGCTCAAGATCAGTAAGTTTTGATTATCGAGTGATTGTTTGTTGAAAACCTTTGCTTGACAGATATGGCCCACTTCATCATATAATTATAATTATCTAATAATCATTAGCAAATTTATTAATAGTTTGCTATTTATTAGTAAAATAGTAGTTTATTCTTTTACTTGGCGGTTGTTCCAACTTAGACTGATCGATTTAACAAGAGATTAATATCTTCTGGTTTTTTGTTTGTTTTTGTACGCTTTTGTAGATCCTATTTGACGGAAGCTCTGGAACATTTTAAAATGGCAGCTGGCAATTTCTACATCAACGACAAGTCAACTGGATCAGTTGTTGGGCAACAGCCTTTCGGCGGTGGCCGTATGTCTGGTAAGTGGTTGTGTGTTTCTTTTTAATGTGACATTGGTGATATTACTTTGGTGTTCCCTTCATTTTCGCAGGCACAAATGACAAAGCAGGTGGCCCACATTATATTCTCCGTTGGACTTCACCACAATCGATCAAGGAGACGTTTGTTCCGTTGCGCGACATTACCTATCCATACATGAGTGAATAGAGTGGATATGCGCTCGTTTATGTGTGTGTGTGTGTTGTTTAAGAGTAAAGTTACAGTAAAGATTATATAAATGGAACACAGAAATTCGTATTTTATGGCATATAAATAACTTTTGCATTACAAAAGTAAACAATTGTTATCTTGTCGTCATCATCCATCTATGACAAGCACACACAGGAACATACACACACATTGTTACCAAACATAACCATCTTTGTATTTGACAAATGTTATTTCTGTTTTTTTTTTACTTTTTTATATAGTTTTATATTAATTCATTATAAGAATCTCCGTTGTACAATTTGGCTTATACACACGCACACATTCACAGACACACCTCATTTATTCTGCTTGTAAATTAATGAATGATGAATATTGTACTTTTCAGAGGTACTCCTAAGTAAGAGCTGCTCTTCAGCAGGAGGTACTCTTCAGTAAGAGCTTCTCTTCTACAGTAAGAGGTAATCTTCAGTAAGATTTTCTCTTCATTTAGAGCTGCTCTTCAGCAGGAGGTACTCTACAGCAAGAGGTACTCTACAGCAAGAGTTACTGTAAGAGTTACTCTTCTGTAAGACTTACTTCTTGGCAAGAGCTGCTCTTCAGCATGAGGTACTCTTCAGCAAGAGTTACTTTTCAGTAGCAGGTACTCTTCAGCAAAAGCCACTCTTCAGTAAGAAGTATTCTTCAGTAATAACAACTCTTCAGTAAGAGCTCCTCTTCAGCAAGAGTTATTCTTCAGTAAGAGTTACTTTTCAGTAGGAGCTACTTTTCAGTAGCAGGTACTCTTCAGCAAAAGCTACTCTTCAGTAAGAAGTATTCTTCAGTAATAACAACTCTTCAGTAAGAGCTCCTCTTCAGCAAGAGTTATTCTTCAGTAAGAGGTACTTTTCATTAAGAGCACAAAAGAAGTATGTAACCAACAAATGCCCAAGATTGTAATTAAAGTTAAGGAATGTGAATGAGCGTTAAGTATTTAAACTACATATACATACATATATACACAGTGATTTATGTGAAATGGCATACATTGACAATACTTGACAAAAACCGAAAAATGTAAAATATATTTATGTATACACACACTATAGCCCTACTACTACTACTACTACTACTACTACTACATAAATGAATAATGTATTACAGTAAAAGTTAATGTGTTGAATTATTAAATTTAATTAAAAACAAAAAAAACAAAAAACAAAAAAAACTAATTGCAAAGGAAGCAGGAAAAAAGAAATAATGTGTTTGTGTGTGCGAACTGACAACAACAAAAAGCCAAATCGATTAGCTCTCGACTATCGACCGTTAAGTTATTTTCTTTTTCTTTTTGTTTTTATTAATAGTTTGCGCGCGATGAAAAGTTGTAAATTATTATAATTATATACAAGTATTCTATTCACCGGAATTATTATTATTTTTGTAAATTGTTGTAACTGGATTGGATGGATTTATGTGGAGTGGGGGCGGCGGTGGCGGCTTTTGCTGCAAGCAAGGATGTAAAAGGAGCCATTATCGATTATTTATATATATATTTTTTAATTCATTTTGTTTTATTTTATTGTTATGTTATATAACTGTACTTTATTGATACGTTGTTACTGCTGCTACTGCTACTCTGTTACTCTGCTACTGCTACTAATAGTATTATACTTTTGTTTTATATTGAATTCGAAACACCTTACTTACTTACATAACATTATTATATTATATAAAATTGAATGAGCAACTAAATATATATTATTACATATGTGTATTAAAACGTAAAGTTGTTTTTATTTGCGTTTGTCTTGCTTGCTGCTAAATTACATGGCAGTCAGAACAGCACTTTGCTGCAGACATAAGAATAGTGTCCCGCCCAGTATGCGATGCTTTACAATTGTCTAATTCGATCCACTTCGTTTTGGCCTATTTAGCAATACTTTCAGTCAAGTGAAGTGAAGAACTTGACTCCCTTTCACCTAATTACCTGACGTACCTAAATGCGCCATATATTGCATAGATGCAATGTGATCTAATAGACAGGCGGTCAGCCATCAGCTGAATAGGGGGAATAACACAGAATGCTCTAGAATTGCAGGTGGCCGTAACTATCTCTGTCTGGTTGAAGTGCGATCAAATCTCCACGTGGTGGCCGCTGGTAAGTTTCCTCAAATGTAGGAAAAGCGGAATGATCGGCATAGTCCCTTCAAAGTAAGCTTGGCGCGAGGACAATAACCTCGCCCGTAAAAAATTATTATTATAATAATAATAATATTCGGCACGACAGACCATTGCGGTCCAAGGCCTAACTTCTCGCTTCTAACTTGTGCTGCGCATGTTAATTTTTTGGATACAAATGGAAGGGACCTACAATTAAGGCCGGATCCGAATGGCGAATTTAGACGCTTTCCGTGACCAGGTATTACTCTCGGAACGTTTGTCACCCATTCGCGAGAGGTGGGACACCGAGATGAAGAAAAAGAAGAATTCTTAGAATCAGTCGAACAGGAACTCCATGCCTGCCTCAGTATGATGTTAAAATCATTCTGGGGGATATGAATGCTAAAATAGGTAAGGAGCCAGTATTCAGGCAGTACATTGACACCCATAGCTTACACGAGAACACTAATGACAATGAACAACGAGTCATACAGATGGCAGAAAGCAAGCAATAATTTGGTCGTTGCGAGTACAATATCCACAAAGCCAACTCCTGATGGAGCCACTCGCAACCAGATAGACCACGTGTTGATAGACCGCCGCCACAACCTGAACTTGATGACGGTACGAACGTACCGAGGTGCCATCGTCGACTCGGACCACTATCTTGTTGGTACGGTGCTCCGAGCGCGGATTGCATCACCAAGAAAGAGAGTATCCGGGAATAGGTTTCGAGTCAACACGGCTGCCCTTCGCAACGAAGAGACCAGAAACAACTACGGTCAAGCGATAGGACTCGTCCTAAATGCAGCGAAAGTAAGTGCTGGGGCTGAGATATCGGGCATAGAAGAGAAATGGACACGCCTTAAGAATACTGTCGTTAGTACTGCTAACTCCATCTTTGGCAGTAGTCGTAGAGATAGGAACGACTGTAAGCTAGCGACTAAACATAAGAATGTTGCGTACCGAGCAATGCAACAATCTCATAAAACGCGGGGATGCAAAGATGATTATAAAGAGGTCAGGAGATATGAGAAAACAGTTCTCAAAATCAATGAACAGCAAGCATAGTGGTGACCGGAACTCAACGCGCTCTTCAATAATGATCCGCAGGGTGTTGATGTGGTCGACACAGGTGGATCCAGTGCGGAATCCTGATTGTTCGACATCGATGGTATCTTCCAGATGTTCCTTAATTCTCTCAGGTACTACTTTGACTATTACCTTTACAACTGCAGGATGAACGCAAATGCCTCACCAATTTTCGCACCTTTTTTAGGTAGCTTGACAATCATTCCCTTCTTCCACTCGGCGGGGAATCTTTCTGCCTCCAAAGCTCTCTCTCTACAGGAGGATATAAAAACTCTGCTTATGCCGTTGTAGCAGCACGCAGAAGCTCTGCGGGTATACCATCTAGTCAACATTTTTCTTAGCTTTCCAAAGTTCTTGGATGGTTGTCAGCAGTGAGTTGGTGCTCCTTGCAATAAATTATCCCTTTATTGTTGGCGTACTGAGAGAATCTTTAGCCGGTCGATGTTATACCTAGGCATTCGGATGATATTGTGGAGTCTTTGAACTGATGCAGTACGTACCTGGACAGTAGCTACCATAAGGTGATGATCCCGTACCATAAACATGTTGGCTGCTCGTCTGTTTCGGACAGCGTCTAAAAGACAGCTCCTAAAACATCGGCTGATCGCCACATCGATCGATTTGGTTGAATAATGATTGCCTGTCAGTTGACTTTGTGGCGGGTCTTATGCACAAACATAGTGCCACAAGGTCGTTGGTGATGCAGAAATCAACAAATCTTTCACCATTGTGTCATTTCGTTCGCCGAGGCCGTGCTTCCCAATTACATGTCTGAGTCCTTCATTGTCGTTGCCTACATCGGCATTCAAGTCCCCCATCACGATGACAATATCTCCGTTCGGCGTTGAGTTGAATACAGCGCTTAGCTGATTGTAAAAGTTGTCCTTATCATCCTCAGTCGAGGGATCCGTTGCGGCGTAACACTGTATGATCGTGACGCACTGTACTCTGGCCGATAATATCCTATCACTATATGGGTGGGTGCGAGCAAATTAGGCCTCTGCGTGCTGTTGACGTTAGCAGCAGACCCACTCCAGACTCACGGGGACTGCCGGAGGGTTTGCCGGAGTAGAGTAGCACAGTGTTACACGTTGGGGATTGGTACTCTCCCGCGTCGAACCATCTTACTTCAATCACTCTCAGTATGTCCAAATTATATCGAAGAAACGCACGTTCCAGTTGAAGAAATCTGCCATTTCTGAGGTCCTTTACTTCCTTAGTCAAGGAGCGTCCTTACATTCCAGGAACCAATCTTAGTCCGGGTACAAAAGCCAAAAGTCATCATTATTCGATAGTTAATTACCCACGTTACTTAGACTAGAATCGCTAGACCGTTCGCCCATGCAATTTTAGCCTACATATATGTATAAGGATTTATACACATACTTGCCCGGGAACACCACTAGGAGGTAAGCTAAGGTAAGGAAGTGTATATTTTTAAATTGCAATTCAAAGTATTACCACGGAAAGGAAGGGACATATTTTGTGGCATCACCCCTAGACGAATAAACTCCGCACAATTCAGAATCAATTAGTAATTCGGTGTATTTGCATATTTGTATTAGATAATCTAATTCAGCTGCCAGCCGCCAACCGCCAGACGCCGAAGTTCAAGGTTCACTTCTCGCACGTGCACAGTGGGATGAACACACTCCTCTCTCTGTTTTTTTTTCTTTTTTTTTTCTTTCGGTCTTTTGATTCGTGTAATCCTTGTTATAAGATTAAAACAGAACTCTTTTTTTTTTAATTTTCGGAATTTCTGGCAACAAAGCAACACCTGGGACCATAAAAATAAATGATTCTTATTCTTCTTACGCAATGTATCGCACGGGGGTTGATTGAGAGATTACGAGTTCGCATAGCTAATACACCCCTTAAAAAACTAAATTGCAATGAGATGCGAAAATGCGAACAGCTTATCGCAATTTTGTTTTTTTTTCCAGTGTTTTTTTCCATCTCTCCGAGGACACTAAGTAACTTTATATGCAAGTTGATTGGGAATTTTTATATATGGGTTTCGGCCAATGCCCTAGTAGCCTTATAGGCGTTGTGTGCAAATGATAAATGACAATTAAGTCTTTATATATAAATAGGCTGTGTCGGATACACTGTCGCGGTATTTGAGCGTGAAAACGTCAGCCCTGGACGAAAGAAAAGAAAACAACAATCTTCTTGTCGTTTGAATGGATACACGAACGGGCATCTCAAAATTTCAAAACAGCATAGTTTCCAAAATTCCAGACCATAATGACCATATTCCAGAGTTGTCATAGGAGCAAGTCTTATAGTCGCATCTTAGTCCTACATACGGAATTTCATACAAATGGCTTATTTCCCAAAATAGTTTCAACATGATTTCATTTAACAGTGTCATAACAGTATCATAACAGTGTCTCATAATAGTGTCATAACAGTGTCTAGTAACAGTGTCATAACAGTGTCATAAAAGTATCTGATAACAGTGTCTAGTAACAGTGTTATAACAGTGTGTCATAACAGTGTCTCATAACAGTGTCATAACAGTGGCTAATTACATTGTCATAGCATTGTCTCATAACAATGTCTCATAACCGTGTCTCATAACAGTGTTTCATAACAGTGTTTCATAACAGTGTTTAATAACCGTGTCTCATAGCAGTGTTTCATAACAGTGTCTTATAAGGGTGTCTTATAAGAGTGTCTCATAACAGTGCCTCATAACAGTGTCTCATAACAGTGTCTCATAAGAGTGTCTCATAACAGTGCCTCATAACAGTGTTTCATAACAGTGTTGCATAGCAGTGTCTCATAAGAGTGTCTCTTAAGAGTGTCTCATAATAGTGCCTCAAAGCAGTGTCTCATAACAGTGTCTCATAACAGTGCCTCATAACAGTGTCTCATAATAGTGTTTCACTTAACATTTTACTTTTTGAACACGTACTCCCTTAAACCGTGTAGTGACACGTTAAGAATATTTAGAAAACTCGGGTACATACCGACAAGCTGGAGAAGGGCAAAGGTAGTATTTATACAGAAAATGGGAAAGAAAGATCCCACCGATCCCAAGTCGTACAGACCAATTAGCCTAACTTCGTTCGTCCTAAAGACTATCGAAAAGGTTATAGACAATTACATATGGTCGAAAGTACTGCTAAGAGAACCACTACACCCCAGTCAACATGCATACAGAGCAGGCAGATCTACGGAGACCGTACTGTGGGAGCTGATAAAATGCATAGAGGGGTCCCTTGCTAGTAAAGAAATCGCACTATGCGCTTTCCTATATATCGAAGGAGCATTCGATAATGCATAACATGAGGCGATTAGAATTGCTCTGCAGACAAGGATGGTAAACAGCACAATCACTAAGTGGATGTACGAGATGCTGAGTACCAGAACAGCGGAAAACATAGTCGGTGATGAAACCATTATGTGGAGCACAACAAGAGGATGTCCACAAGGAGGGGTACTGTCCCCCTTTGGTGGAGCATGGATGTGCGAGATCCCAGCATCCAGAACAGCAGAGATAAAATCATTATGGTCAACACTACAAGAGGATGCCCACAAGGAGGGGTACTGTCCCCCTGGAGAATCCTTGTAGATGAACTACTTCAGCGACTAGCTGAGGCAGAAACGTATGCCCAAGGCTGCGTTGTGTCAAAAGGGAAGTTCGAAACAGTGCTCTGTAATGTAATCCAAAACGGATTAACCATCCGAGAGGTTAAATACCTAGGACTGATATTTGATAATAGACTGCTATGTAATAAAAACCAACAGGCAGTACTGAAAAAATCAAAAAGAGCTCTTATGGTGTGCAGAAGGGGGGCAGGAAAATCGTGGGGAGTTAGTCCCAGGATAATGCACTGGTTGTACACCATGATAGTTAATCCAATGATTACTCATGGATCAGTGGCATGGGCGAATAGAGCCAAGCTAAGCACAACGAGAAGGGAATTGGAAAAAGTGCAGAGACTGGCCTGTCTTATAACTAAGGGGTAATGAGAACCTGCCCCACGGCGGGTATGGAGGTAATTCTTGGGCTACTCCCGCTACATATAGTGGTAGAGAACAAATACGAGGAAACCAAGTTACGTTTGGGCAAAATAGGCTGCGTCACGGACGTTAGGGCAAGGGCATTAGTGGAATCTCTAACCAAACAGGTTCCATTAGCCAGCATGCCTTGAGACAACAAGCTTGAATTCAAGAAAAAATTTGAAGTCAAAATGAGCACCAAGAAGGAATTCAGATCTGAGACTGAATACCAGATACATTCGGGTGCCATAAAGTGGTACACGGATGGATCAAAGAAATGAAGTCCATGGGCCAAGAACCAAGAAGCAATGGCGCAGTACCCGAGCATATTCCAGGCAGAAGTACATACCATCGAAAGATGTACTCACTTAAATTTGGAAAGAAACTACGTGAGGCAGAAAATAGCCATCATGACAGATAGCCAAGCTGCGCTAAAAGACCAAAGATGTCTCACTCGATATTGGGACTTAGTAGAAGTAATGAAAGAATCATTACAGGTTTCCTAACAGGACATTGTAGACTGAATGGGCACCTAATGTAATTGGATAATATTAGTAAAAGAAGCTTAGCTAGGAGGCTATCATAAAGAACAGGGCTAAGAAAGCGTGCGTGGCAAAACCATTGGCAGGAAATGAGGTCTTCAACCAAAGATGGCTCTCTGGCTGTACACAGCTATTGTACGGCATATTCTTACCTTTGGATCATTGGTCTGTTGGCCAGCGATGAAGAAGAAGTATAACGCCACCAAAATCAGCCCGTTACAGCGACCAGCAACAGCAGGCATCACAGGAGCTCTACGGTCTTGCCCGACCAAGACCCTTAACACCATCTTGCACCTATTACATCCTGACATATTTATCAAGTATGTTGCAACGGGCAGTGCAGAACGACTCAGAGAATCTGGGTGGTTTCTTACTAGACCATACGGGAACTCTATATAGTATACTGCAGACAGTACCTGAAGGCATGATACCATCATCTACTGACTACTACATCCCTAAACTTAGCGTCAACTCCTCGTTCCGCGTCGAGTTTCATGCCAGGGGAAACTGGAAGGATGGGGCAGTAACGAGACAATTTGACGCAACAATATTTACTGACGGATCCAAGTTGAAGGACGGAGTCGGTGCAGGTATCTTCTCGGATGATCTAAATCTGTCAAGGAAGTTATTTTAGGGGGTCTTTTGTGGGTATTTTGGTGGTTTTGGGAGTCTTTAGAGGGTCTTTTGGGGATCTTTTGGACGGTTTTTGTGAGTCCTTTTGGGGTCTATTGAGAATCTTTTGGTAGTCTTTTTGGGGTATTTAGGGGTCTTTTGGACCAGTATTTTGAGAGTGTGTTGGGGGTCTTTTGGGAATCGCTTAAGGGTCTTTTGCGAATGTTTTGGTATTTTAGTGGGTATTTAGAGGGTCTTTTGGGGGACCTTTTGGCGTATTTTGGGGAGTTTTAGGAGGTTTTTTTTTGGAATATTATGAGAGGTATTTTGGTAGGTTTTTTGAGATTCCTTATTCTTTCCCTTTCTTTTGGGGGTACTTGGGGTTCTTTTGGAAATGTTTTGGCAGTTTTTTGGGTGGTCTTTTTGGAGTCTTTCGAGAGTCTTTTGGGATTCTTTTTTCTTTTCCTTTCTATTGGGTGTATTTGGGGTTCTTTTGGAAATGTTTAGAGAGCTTCTTTTTGGAGGTTTTTTGGAGTCTTTTGAGGGTCTTCTTAGATCGTTTTGAGGGCTTTTTAGGAGAAATCGTGGAGGCCTTTGAGAGGTCTTTTTTCCTTTTTTTTGGGGTTTATTTGGGGTTCTCTTTGTTTGGCAGTCTTTTGAGTGATCTGTTTGGAGTCTTTTGAGGGTCTTTTAGGAGCGTTTTGAGGGCTTTTTAGTAGATATTTTGGGGGTCTTTTTGGTGCAAAAGTTCACGCACCAAATTTTTTTTTACATACACATATCTCTTATATAATTTTTTTTGGCGTTGCAACGTCTTACTCCAATGTTTAAGGAGTTCCAAAATTTGAATGTTAAATGTCCCATATTAAGTCATACTGTTATGTCACACTGTAATGCGACACTGTTATGTCACTATTTTATGCCTCGTTTTTTATAGTTATATTTTTATAGCCGGTCTTGCCCGGCTGTCCACACCCCACCAACAACTGACCCCTCCCCCCCTACCACTGACCACCCCACCAACACCACTAACTACGAACCAACCACTAACTACAAGCCGTAGCCTTTAACATCCGTGGTCCAGTATTTTTAAGATTAACTAAAATAACCAAAACTGTAGCCTCTTCCTCCTCCTACGGGACAAAAAAACCCACTGGACCCATCAGAACCATATTCTCACCATATGTTTGTTTGATGTTCCAATATATTTATTTCTTTTTTAAGCCCGGTAGGTGGCGCTGGACTGGAGATATTTACGAAAATGTGGTATAACTTTTGGACTTCGTCTTCGTCTGACTCGGTAGATGGCGCTGCAGTGGAGATATTGTTGAATATGGTGTCTAAGAGCTTCACACTTAAACCACTGTGCGTATTAATATGCTATGGAAGGCACCTTCTAGGTCGAGGAACGCTGTGAGTATATCTTTCAAGTACATATAGTGATTTTTCAGTCGTACGCACCACTATGTGAAGCGCTGTCTCTACAGACTTCCCTTTGTGTGTTGAGAATTAACCCATCTGCTGAGATCCTCCTGGTTTCTTATACAACCAAAAACAACTCATAACCTTACCAAAGTTTTCCAAAGGAAAGAAGACAGAGTTGTTGGTCTTAGTTACTTTGGGTAACCATGTGAGCTTTTTCCTGCTTTTGAAATGAAGACTACTTAGACTTCGGTTTATTTCATTGGAATATATATATTAATTTTAGACACCCTTTGAGAATCACCTCTAACCATAGTAGCATAATCTCTGAGTTATTCTGTAATTGCGGTGGTTTGATTTGATCTGGACCAGATGCTTTATAAGGCTTAAAGCCGCCAATTGCTCACTTTCTATTCTATTCAGTTCTAACTCGTTCCTTGAGTCGGTTGATCCTGGAACGTGAGTTTCTAAGAGAAGCTCTAGAGTTTCCTTGCTCGAAACTGTCCATGAACCCTTCGGTTTTATTAAATAACTGCAATTAGTTGGGTTGGTGGAGAGAATCTGTAGAGAGTCTCTGAGACTCCTTCCATTTTATTACAGAAGAGTCATTAATATGTCCTCTGTGCCTTCCTTAGCTCTCTTTGTAAAGTTTGAGGCACTCTTTATAGGAGTCCCAGTGCACTCTGCCTTGTTAAAGGCCCTTATACTTATTTTCTGGTGCTCCCTTAGTTCAAAGGACCAACATACTGGTCTACTGATTTACCCCTTCGGTAGGCCGTAGGACACGCTGCAGCCATAGATCGGTTGCATGAATTAGTGACAGAGTTTTTACCATGCAGTCTAGTTATTCTACTGCCACGGGGGGTTTGAGGGTTTTCGGTAGAAAAAGCTTCTCTAACGTCACCCTCTACAAGTTCCAGTTCGTTGCAACTTAATAATTTTTGATGGAATCAACACACGGGAATGGAATATGGCTTATGGTATGTTAGATGCTTCATTAATTGGCCTTTTAAATGCTTTATAACATTAATCTTAATCTAGCTTACTTTCACGTCCCAATTGAGGTTTATCGGAGGACTGTGTTTGAAGGAAAATTTCTATCGATTCTTTTACCTTGAAACTTTTCATCGAATAACCCAAACAGGAATGGAATATGGCATATTGTAGGATGTGAAGTTTTTTGGACTTTATAATGCTATACAACATAAAGTATTTCTGTAGGTCCTACTGAGGTTTGTTGGGAGACCTTTTGCTTTTTGATAGGATAGCATAGGAAAGGATGGATACCTTTCAATCCTTCTATTTTGATATTCAATTTACAGTTCTCTTTCTTCTCTTCAGCAAACAACACTCAAAAATTGTCAGAATTATGATTTTTTAGGAAAAACGTCTCACTCGCGCCTATGCACCATTCAAGAGCTAGACCAACATTCTATCTAAGTATCTGATGGCCTCATTAGCTGACTTTTTTAATTGTGGCCGACTGCTTGCGAACAAATCAAATTCAGTCAGTCAGACAGACACCCTGTCAACCACGACTGTCAAACGCTTTAGGGCTTTTCCCTGATTCCCCTTATTGTCTGCATTTCCTTCGATACTAATCCCGCATGTGCATTTGTGGTGAAATTCTATCTGTTTCATGGTATCGCATATCGGGGTACTACGTGCGGACAGTGCGTTTTTGTGTTGGTTGGGTGGTGGTACAGCTGTATAGTATATGTATCTAAAGGTTGTTTGTTGGTGTCTGAGTGAGTTATTTTTTGTGGTTCTGCATTTTTAGGCGTTGAGCTCTGCTAGCGCAAAACTCCAGCCAGTCATCGTCGGTCGGTCAATCCACTGTTCGTTCTCACAGTCAGCGAGAAGGTATTTTTTATTTTGTTTTTTTTTTTTTTTTTTTGGGATTTTCGTCCCGGAAACAACAAAACGCAAGAAATAAAAATTTCTGTTTGTTTCTCACACGTTTTAGAGAAAAGAGCCAAAAAAAAGAACCTAATGCAGAACAGTAGGAAAATGTTGCCTTGACTTGGAAAATTCACAAATTGCATTGATTGCATATGCAATAGGGTAGTGTAGTGTCGATTGCATAAAAGTAAATTAAAATATTGTAATTAATTGTATTTGTGTTAAGTGGTTTCTTTCGTTTTCCTGTTAAGGACTTTTCGTTGTACATAGATACCATATCATCGCGGACGATCGCATATCGCAGAGAAAATTCCATGTCCCCATTTTGTTAAAAAAAAGAAATGAATTTTTGGTTTAATTTGTTGTTCGTTGTGGTTGTTTTTGTGGTTGATATTTTTGTCGTCGCTTATTGTGTTTGAGTTTTTTAGGAAATGCTCAGTATTCGAATTGCTATCAAAGAGAATTTCCAAAAATATTAAATAATATAAAGTTTTACATATATTGTGGCTTATGTGCATATTATATACATACATATATGTATAAGAAATCGAACGCACTTTCATTAAACGGTGTGAATGTAGGATTTGTGCCGCTGGGTTAGCTCGATTAAAACATTAATTTGCTAATTGACGGTTTCGCAAGAGAATATATATCAATGTTCGTGATTTAATGGAAATTCGATAACAATAAGGGAAACAAAAGGCAAAAAACAATATTTTTGTTTATTGCTATATGTATAGATACAACAACAATGACTTGGATACTAATATTTTATTGTTGCGAAATACATAGATACAACAAAAAAGTTGTAGATACCTTTATTTTACTGTTGCTAAACATACATAGATACAACTACAAAGTAATAGATACTATTATTTCACTGTTGTTAAATACATAGATACAACAACAAAGTAATGGATTCCAATATTTTATTGTTGCAAATACATAGATATGACCATAAAGTAAAAGATACTATAATTTTGCTCTTGCAAATGTTTTATATACAACAAAAAAGTTGTAGATAATTTTATTTCACTGTTGCTTAATACATAGATACAACAATTAAGTTAAAGATACTTTTATTTTACAGTTACAAGTACATAGATACAACAGAAAAATAATAAATATTAATATTTCACTGTTGCAAATATATAGATACAACAACAAAGTAATAGATATTGATATTTTATTGTTGCATTTACATAGATATACAACAAAAAAGTTTTAGATACTATTATTTCACTGTTGCTTAATACATAGATACAACAACAAAGTAAAAGATACTATAATTTTACAGTTGCAAATACATAGATACAAGCGAAAAGTAATAAACAAAAATATTGTGGCTAAATAAATACATAAATACAGGACGGACGAAGAGAACGACATTTAAAAAAAAATCGAATCGAAAAAAATTACCCTAAGGCAACCAGGAACTATCTCGATTTTTCCTACCACCCGCACAACCCCTTCACAAGTGCTCGGTGATTTACTTTCTGTGGGGTTGATTTGGGTTTTTCTGGTTCGTTTGTTCACTCGTTCATTCGTTTGTTCGTTCGTATTTGTGAACACACACACAAACACGTGACTGACACGTCATCAAAAATAACTTTTGAGTATTTTGTGATTATAACATAATTTCTGATCATCCCTATTCAATTCAGACTGATGAAACACTGATCGAATAAAAAACATAAAAAGTAAAAGAAATTAAGATACAACAACACACAGACACACAATCATTTACACAGAAAAGTGCAATAATAATTAACACATGGAGCTGCTGCTGCTGAAGCAAACTTCCACCACCATCGCGACCACCACGACCACCACCAACACCACCACAAAAAAGGGGTAAGTGAGAGTGCAGTCGCATTATGA
Organism: Nephrocerus scutellatus; assembly: GCA_947095585.1. Lineage (NCBI taxonomy): Eukaryota > Metazoa > Arthropoda > Insecta > Diptera > Pipunculidae > Nephrocerus > Nephrocerus scutellatus. The sequence continues at coordinate 4,823,101 of OX352766.1, forward strand.
TATATTATTTACAAAAGTCTAGAACTAAAGAATAAATGGAAAGATATCTCAAATGGAAAGATAGACCAGAAAACAAAGCTTGGAAGTTTTTGAGGCTCTTTTTTGAGGTCCCAGGTGCTGGAAGGGATGTTTGCCAACACCTACAATGTGTGACATTGTTCCTATTTATCGATTTTTTGTTTGAAGGTTAAGTACAAGAATGTATATGTATGTATGTCGGTCCTATATACAAGCGTGTATATAAAGGCCATATTCCATGCGAAATCAGTCAACCGTACCCATACCCTTCCCTTTTCGCAAATTACTTGCTGCACGTAGATGGAGATGACTGGATGTTTGGATGAAAATCAAAATGCTGGTCTCAATGCTAAACAACGATTCAATTTAACAAAAGTCCAAACGTTGATATTCCTAAGATATTTCCTAAAGTGATTTTGACGTTTAAGAGAATTCAAGAGAGGTTAAAAGAGAGTTTTTTCCATCAACAAAGAGAAATACTGCTGGCATTTAGTAAAGGTTTCCGTTTCTTTGATGGATTTTAACAAAAGTCCAAACGTTGATATTCCTAAGATATTTCCTAAAGTGATTTTGACGTTTAAGAGACTACAAGGGAGGTTAAAAGAGAGTTTTTTCCATCAACAAAGAGAAATACTGCTGGCATTTAGTAAAGGTTTCCGTTTCTTTGATGGATTTTAACAAAAGTCCAAACGTTGATATTCCTAAGATATTTCCTAAAGTGATTTTGACGTTTAAGAGACTACAAGGGAGGTTAAAAGAGAGTTTTTTCCATCAACAAAGAGAAATACTGCTGGCATTTAGTAAAGGTTTCCGTTTCTTTGATGGATTTAAAAGTCCAAACGTTGATATTCCTAAGATATTTCCTAAAGTGATTTTGACGTTTAAGAGAATTCAAGAGAGGTTAAAAGAGAGTTTTTTCCATCAACAAAGAGAAATACTGCTGGCATTTAGTAAAGGTTTCCGTTTCTTTGATGGATTTTAACAAAAGTCCAAACGTTGATATTCCTAAGATATTTCCTAAAGTGATTTTGACGTTTAAGAGACTACAAGGGAGGTTAAAAGAGAGTTTTTTTCCATCAACAAAGAGAAATACTGCTGGCATTTAGTAAAGGTTTCCGTTTCTTTGATCGATTTTAACAAAAGTCCAAACGTTGATATTCCTAAGATATTTCCTAAAGTGATTTTGACGTTTAAGAGACTACAAGGGAGGTTAAAAGAGAGTTTTTTCCATCAACAAAGAGAAATACTGCTGGCATTTAGTAAAGGTTTCCGTTTCTTTGATGGATTTTAACAAAAGTCCAAACGTTGATATTCCTAAGATATTTCCTAAAGTGATTTTGACGTTTAAGAGACTACAAGGGAGGTTAAAAGTGAGTTTTTTCCATCAACAAAGAGAAATACTGCTGGGATTTAGTAAAGGTTTCCGTTTCTTTGATGGATTTTAACAAAAGTCCAAACGTTGATATTCCTAAGATATTTCCTAAAGTGATTTTGACGTTTAAGAGACTACAAGGGAGGTTAAAAGAGAGTTTTTTCCATCAACAAAGAGAAATACTGCTGGCATTTAGTAAAGGTTTCCGTTTCTTTGATGGATTTTAACAAAAGTCCAAACGTTGATATTCCTAAGATATTTCCTAAAGTGATTTTGACGTTTAAGAGACTACAAGGGAGGTTAAAAGTGAGTTTTTTCCATCAACAAAGAGAAATACTGCTGGGATTTAGTAAAGGTTTCCGTTTCTTTGATGGATTTTAACAAAAGTCCAAACGTTGATATTCCTAAGATATTTCCTAAAGTGATTTTGACGTTTAAGAGACTACAAGGGAGGTTAAAAGAGAGTTTTTTCCATCAACAAAGAGAAATACTGCTGGCATTTAGTAAAGGTTTCCGTTTCTTTGATGGATTTTAACAAAAGTCCAAACGTTGATATTCCTAAGATATTTCCTAAAGTGATTTTGACGTTTAAGAGAATTCAAGAGAGGTTAAAAGAGAGTTTTTTCCATCAACAAAGAGAAATACTGCTGGCATTTAGTAAAGGTTTCCGTTTCTTTGATGGATTTTAACAAAAGTCCAAACGTTGATATTCCTAAGATATTTCCTAAAGTGATTTTGACGTTTAAGAGACTACAAGGGAGGTTAAAAGAGAGTTTTTTCCATCAACAAAGAGAAATACTGCTGGCATTTAGTAAAGGTTTCCGTTTCTTTGATGGATTTAAAAGTCCAAACGTTGATATTCCTAAGATATTTCCTAAAGTGATTTTGACGTTTAAGAGAATTCAAGAGAGGTTAAAAGAGAGTTTTTTCCATCAACAAAGAGAAATACTGCTGGCATTTAGTAAAGGTTTCCGTTTCTTTGATGGATTTTAACAAAAGTCCAAACGTTGATATTCCTAAGATATTTCCTAAAGTGATTTTGACGTTTAAGAGACTACAAGGGAGGTTAAAAGAGAGTTTTTTTCCATCAACAAAGAGAAATACTGCTGGCATTTAGTAAAGGTTTCCGTTTCTTTGATGGATTTTAACAAAAGTCCAAACGTTGATATTCCTAAGATATTTCCTAAAGTGATTTTGACGTTTAAGAGACTACAAGGGAGGTTAAAAGAGAGTTTTTTCCATCAACAAAGAGAAATACTGCTGGCATTTAGTAAAGGTTTCCGTTTCTTTGATGGATTTTAACAAAAGTCCAAACGTTGATATTCCTAAGATATTTCCTAAAGTGATTTTGACGTTTAAGAGACTACAAGGGAGGTTAAAAGAGAGTTTTTTCCATCAACAAAGAGAAATACTGCTGGCATTTAGTAAAGGTTTCCGTTTCTTTGATGGATTTAAAAGTCCAAACGTTGATATTCCTAAGATATTTCCTAAAGTGATTTTGACGTTTAAGAGAATTCAAGAGAGGTTAAAAGAGAGTTTTTTCCATCAACAAAGAGAAATACTGCTGGCATTTAGTAAAGGTTTCCGTTTCTTTGATGGATTTTAACAAAAGTCCAAACGTTGATATTCCTAAGATATTTCCTAAAGTGATTTTGACGTTTAAGAGACTACAAGGGAGGTTAAAAGAGAGTTTTTTTCCATCAACAAAGAGAAATACTGCTGGCATTTAGTAAAGGTTTCCGTTTCTTTGATGGATTTTAACAAAAGTCCAAACGTTGATATTCCTAAGATATTTCCTAAAGTGATTTTGACGTTTAAGAGACTACAAGGGAGGTTAAAAGAGAGTTTTTTCCATCAACAAAGAGAAATACTGCTGGCATTTAGTAAAGGTTTCCGTTTCTTTGATGGATTTTAACAAAAGTCCAAACGTTGATATTCCTAAGATATTTCCTAAAGTGATTTTGACGTTTAAGAGACTACAAGGGAGGTTAAAAGTGAGTTTTTTCCATCAACAAAGAGAAATACTGCTGGGATTTAGTAAAGGTTTCCGTTTCTTTGATGGATTTTAACAAAAGTCCAAACGTTGATATTCCTAAGATATTTCCTAAAGTGATTTTGACGTTTAAGAGACTACAAGGGAGGTTAAAAGAGAGTTTTTTCCATCAACAAAGAGAAATACTGCTGGCATTTAGTAAAGGTTTCCGTTTCTTTGATGGATTTTAACAAAAGTCCAAACGTTGATATTCCTAAGATATTTCCTAAAGTGATTTTGACGTTTAAGAGACTACAAGGGAGGTTAAAAGAGAGTTTTTTCCATCAACAAAGAGAAATACTGCTGGCATTTAGTAAAGGTTTCCGTTTCTTTGATGGATTTTAACAAAAGTCCAAACGTTGATATTCCTAAGATATTTCCTAAAGTGATTTTGACGTTTAAGAGACTACAAGGGAGGTTAAAAGAGAGTTTTTTCCATCAACAAAGAGAAATACTGCTGGCATTTAGTAAAGGTTTCCGTTTCTTTGATGGATTTTAACAAAAGTACAAACGTTGATATTCCTAAGATATTTCCTAAAGTGATTTTGACGTTTAAGAGACTACAAGGGAGGTTAAAAGAGAGTTTTTTCCATCAACAAAGAGAAATACTGCTGGCATTTAGTAAAGGTTTCCGTTTCTTTAATGAATTTTAACAAAAGTCCAAACGTTGATATTCCTAATATATTTCCTAAAGTGATTTTGACGTTTAAGAGACTACAAGGGAGGTTAAAAGAGAGTTTTTTCCATCAACAAAGAGAAATACTGCTGGCATTTAGTAAAGGTTTCCGTTTCTTTGATGGATTTTAACAAAAGTCCAAACGTTGATATTCCTAAGATATTTCCTAAAGTGATTTTGACGTTTAAGAGACTACAAGGGAGGTTAAAAGAGAGTTTTTTCCATCAACAAAGAGAAATACTGCTGGCATTTAGTAAAGGTTTCCGTTTCTTTGATGGATTTTAACAAAAGTCCAAACGTTGATATTCCTAAGATATTTCCTAAAGTGATTTTGACGTTTAAGAGACTACAAGGGAGGTTAAAAGAGAGTTTTCTCCATCAACAAAGAGAAATACTGCTGGCATTAAGTAAAGGTTTCCGTTTTTTTGATGGATTTTTACAAAAGTCCAAACGTTGATATTCCTAAGATATTTCCTAAAGTGATTTTGACGTTTAAGAGACTGCAAGGGAGGTTAAAAGAGAGTTTTTTTTTCCAAAATTTCATTTTTATTAATTGCGTGCCTAAAGGGCGAAAAGGACATGAAACATTTTCAGCGAACGTGTGTACATTTGTACGTTTGTACTTTTGTACGGTTGTACGTTTGATTGTCGTGTCATATATCTACGCTTCTACCAGTCAACATTTGATGGGACTTGTTTTAAAACAATTGGTTAGCGTTCGGCTTGCGATGGCGTAATTTTTTCATTATTAGGGGCTACTAACCCTAAAAAAACTGAAAAAAATACTAAATCTACGCATCGCTATCAATTTTTTAAGCCTAAGCGTTTGCAAAGTAAAATTTCTATTTAGTCTATATTTCAGAAATGCCTTATGAATGGCTTACGAAAGACGTACATTTAACGTTGCATACTATTAGGCTTCTAAGATAAATTAGTCTTTAGACTGAATTACAACTAAATATATATACACGGGTGTATGTAGTCATTCGCATAGCAGAATACATTAGCTCGCATGTCTATAGTAGTGGAAAGTTTTTGGTAGGAACTCGTATATCTCGGCTTGTTTGTAAAAATTAATTTTTTTACACACAGAAATCCAACGGCGTTAAATTGTATGAGTAAGATTACATGATATCCGAATTTCCCCTTCAACAGATCAATTGTTTGACCGGCTGTGTGGCATTATCTTGTTGGAACAACGTATCACTGATGTCAAATCCATCCAATTCTGGCCAAAAATTGTCTTCCAACATGGTACTGCATTAAACGTAACATGACGATCATTTGCAACGACGAAAAAAAATTACGGTCCAACTATACCTACCCAGCAAACCTTTGCTTTTTTTTTTCCTGAACATCAACATAATAAAAACGTAAATCTTGACTGACACTTTGACATTGACGGATCGTAAAAAAAGCTTAAAAGTGCGTTTGCAGTAAACTACAAAATTGTTATGTCCCTATTGAAAAACCCTTAAAATTAATATATCAGGTGAACGTACAATCTATTGTGGTCTTGCTCAGTGTTGTCGGTTCTGTGGGCACGAAATTGAGGCCGAAATTATTTTATCCCTCTGCTCGGATACGTATGTGGGTGCTATTTTCACTGGATATATCCATTGGTACAGGTAAAACAGCGGTACACCTACACACACACAAGCACTTGTCCGATCGAATAGAAAAATTCGGCTACTGCCCGACGGCGACGGCGAAACGTTCGGCCGCTGGTACGCTCGCTACGAGCACATCTTCACAGACAAAGCACAGACATTGACTGTCTGCCAGCGCCAGTGAGTTTGCTAACTAACAACTTGTCAAACTCGGTGTACCGACGCACATACTGCTGACCGCATCCTGCCAGACACCGTACAAACCATCACATTCGAGAGGGCAGTCGAGGAGCAGAAAAAGAGTAAGGCACTCATCGGAGCTGAAGACTCACTCGTTCTCGAAAAGCTAAGCTCAAGAAATTGATGGTCCAATACTCCAACTCAGCACCGAAAAGCGAAGTGATGCTGATTTATCAAAAAGTTATGTTGTCAGCGGCAGATCAACTGAAAAATTGGACACGCCTCCTAACAGCTGTACTTCTGCAGTGACTGCCACTGGCATAAGGATTGCCCGTATAAGGACAAAATCTGTGAAACTTGCAAGTGAAAGGGTCGTAGAGCCGGCAATTGTATATCGGCGAACGAATTCCAAGCAGATTCAGCAGCAGATCAGAACGTCACACTCGGCATCGATCTTCACCCGCAAATTTGTTGAATCAGCCATCGATGATCACAAACTTCACCCGCAACTGGATCCTGGTTCCGACTGAACAATTATCTCCCGGACAAATTGGCAAAAGATTGGTGAACCACCATTGATGCCATGCTAACAGCAAGCAATCAGCGCTTCAGGCGATCTGGTGTCGATGCTTGGAAAATACACTGCACACTTGAGGCTACGATGCAAATTCAAGCTTGAACGTCCTCGGTTCTCGGTAGAGACGACACTGGATGGAAGCTAACGACCTGTGGACGCTTCACAGCTATTTTCAATGAGTTGAAGACCAAACTTCCAGCTCTTTTCAGAGATTCTCTCGGCCTTTGCACCGCTGACGCTTAAACCAGGCGCAAAACAAATTTTCCGCAACAGCCGTCCAGTTCCGTTTGCCGCTATGGAGCCTTTCGGGAACGAACGAAATCAAATGGTTGCAGCTCTTGAACGTGATTAGCATCGTTCGATATTCAGCATACGCTGCACCAATCGTCGCTGTCAAGAAAAAGGATGGACGCGTTAGAGCCTGCGTCGTCGACAACACAACGGACTTAAATGGTTCGCTCGTATCGGAACAATTTCCATTGCCAACGCCTGACGAGATTTTTGCTCAGCTGATGACCACACACTACACTCACTGATGCGGACTTTTCAAAGTCAATCGGTCGAGCCAGCATCGGGAATCCTCCAAAGACTAGTGAGCAGCATTATGAGCGAACGGTCTTGGTTCTTGGGAGATCAAAACAACCACGACAAGAACCTGTGCGAAGTTTTAGGCCGCATTCAGGAGAACGGTTTCCACCTCAAGATCGAAAGGTGTATAGTTTCCGTCAGAAAGAAGTCACAGGTCACAGAATCGACGCTAACGGCATTAATTCGAGCCGAGATAAGATCAAGCAGCTTCAGGTATCTCTGGGAGCAGTCACCTGATAAGGAAAATTCATTCCTGGTATCAAGAATTATCGCGGCCCATAAGTCGAGCTTCTTCAACATCAGGAATCATTCGACGAGCTCAGGAAAGAAAATTCTGCTATCGGACCGAGCAGCTAATCGTTGCCGCTGACACTTTCAGCTATGGAATGGGAGCGCGATTCTCATGCATGAGATGCCCGACAAGTCTTTGCGCCCAGTACAGTAATGCACGCTCAATCACAGTAGCAGAGAAAAATTACCCGCAAATCCAACGAGAGAATTCTGGCGCTCACATTCACCCTTCGGAGGTTCCCCAAAGTCATACAAAACGCTGATCAATTATCAGGTCATGAAATATCTTAAAAAATGAAGGAAATCCTTAGTCACCGGCAGTACGGATTTCATGGGCAACGTTCCACTAGTGATTTGATGACTTATCTCACCGAACAGTGGAGTGGATTTTTGGTGAAAGTAAAGCTGGTGCACTCGATTTTTTCAAGGCATTTGACAGAGTTTTGCATTGGTAGAGTTTTGTCCGAAATGCGTGCTTATGGAGTCGATGATAAACTACTTCATTGGATTAGAAGCTATCTTTTGGATCGCTGAATTCAAGTTGTATTGGACGGTTTCAAGTCTAGAGTATATCATCTAAATGCTGGTGTTCCCCAGGGCTCTGTTTTGTCCCCGAAACTCTTTCTCATTTTTTTTTATCAATGGTCTCTTATCTGTCACTTTTAATTTGCTGATGGCAGCACCCTTAGCTTCTCATATAAGTTCGAGGAACGTCCCTGCTGCTTCTATTACATGGCTGTGTTATCAGCATATGTCGCAAGTGTGCAATTTAAAAAGGTTGGCATGTCATTTTTGAAGAGCATATACAAAATTATAGCATTTTTTTAAATGGTGGCTGATATTGCGATCTAAAAATATCTATTGTATCATCAGGGTGTAACTAAGAGACCTACTACCTGCCTCCTAATAAGGTATAGTATGTTCTTACTGGGAGAGCTTGGCATCTCCGCCGACAAACATATTACCTTATGGAAAATACGCCTTCTTAACCAGACTATGTCTTGGACCGCAACGGTCTGTCGAGCCGAATATTACAACCAGCCCAATGCTGGACAATCACAGAGAATGTGCACGGATGATTCATCATCCTCCGAGCAGAGCATACATTCAGTGTCTGAGCCCAGACTAATTGTGCTAAGGAGATATCGCAAGCCATAGCTCACCAGCTTTCTGGTAATATACTTGTCTAGATCAAGAGTTTCCTTCTAGGAAAAGGGCCTGATTAACCGTTTGGATTTTCTAAGCCCGGGGGTATTTGATTGGGCCAGTCCCAAATAAACTGACACGTTTGACCATGACCAATGTTATAAACCAAGTAAAAATATCCGGATAACTATCAAGCAAAACAAGGTACATGATGGCCACGTCTACGAGTAGAAGATCCAACATTGGTCCCTCAATTTAAGTAGCTTAGCGCATTACGATCCTTTGACTATCTGGGGTCAACTGTAGCAGCCGATAACAGCATGGAACCAGAAATACGCGCACGGTTGCTTAAAGCCAATAAAGTCTAGTGTCTGTCTGTCAGGACTCTTCAAATCCATGAACTTAACCATAACATCCAACCTACTTGTGTATAAGACAATGGTCATACCAGTAATTACATATGAATCCGAGACTTGGGTGCTTAGCAAAAAGCATTCCGGCCTCTTAGCCGCGATCGAGAGGAAAGTCTTACGGAGAATTATTGGCCCCGTATGTGAGGAAGGACGATTCCGGAAACTCTAATATGATTTGATCTACATCGTTGACATCGTGAAGAGAATTAAGCTCGGTAGGCTCCGCGGTGCGGGCAGGACACCTAGCTCTTATGAGCGGAGAGGATCCTACAGCGAGGCCAGCCAAGCCTACGCTTGAGGGATGTCGTAGACTAGGACGCCCAGAGTTAAGGGATGCCAAACTGGATGACAACGGCTTGAAATCGGGACTGGTGGAGAGATTTTTTGCGGGAGGCCAGGACTGAACACCGGTTGTAAAGCCCAAATATGATGATGATGCTTTTGTATTTATCTATATAATTTTCTAAGTTTATCGAATGCTGCAATGAATAATAAAACTGATAATGGCGATCCCTGTGGTATACCATTATCGAGAGGGTGGGTGTGTTTTTCGAGTAATTTGCGGCAACTCAAAAAGGCTTCAATAATGCTAAAGATTTTTTGACCCACTCTCCAACTAGCAAGTTCTTGAAGTACTATATGCACTCCAATGCGATCAAAAGCTTTTGCAAAGTCAGTTGCTAGAATACCGGGTGACTGACACGAAGTGTTACCAACTTCAGACTGTGATGACAGGGCGCTCAAAGTGTACAAAAGCATTTTAGTGGGAAATATTCAGAAAAAAGTTATCCGCAATTGAATTCAAGTGATTGCTCTGTATTTGGCTGGAAAACCACAGCCGCAGATTGTTAACCAGGTTAACCATCTGCATGTGAATAAAATGTTTGTGTATCGCACCATAAATCGTTATAACGATACTGGCAGTATTACAAAACGCCATGGTGGTGGTCCGAAACGCACTGTAACATCGCCGGATATCATGCGGTAGGCGAAGGCCAAATTGGCTCGGAATCCGCGCCGTAGCGGCAGAAAAATGGCTCGTGAGGCGAACATTTCGCTCGAACGGATGCAGCAGCACATATTGAAAGATCATCTTGGACTAAAGGCCTTGAAATTCCAAAAAAAAAACGCATGGTATCACCGATGCTCAAAAAAAAGTTAGAGTGGAAAGAGCAAAGGAGTTGTTACGCTTGCACGAAAGTGGCGATTTGCCGAATTTGCGGTGAGTCCACCGTTCGTTATTGAGCAATATGTGAACAAAAGCAAAACGACCGGATTTACTTGCCCGGCCGTTTGGACCAATGGATTGCCACTCGAAACCAAGCGAAGCGCCGCCGATGGTGATGGTTTGGGCCGCCGTAACGGCCGAAAGCCGTTCACCGCTCGGTTTTTTCGGACCCTGGCATCAAGATAAATGCTCAAATTTATCGGGATCATGTATTGGAGGGAGCATTGAAGCCTTGGGCACAAAAAAATTTCGGCCGCAGAGCCTGGACATTTCAACAGGACTCGGCGCCGAGTCATAAAGCGCACGTCAATCAAGATTGTCTAAGAAACAACGTTCCGCGTTTTATTTCCACGGCCCAATAGCCGACAAATTCACCGGATGCAAATCCGCTAGATTTCTCGGTTGGGGGTTTTTTAAACAGCAAGGTTGGGACAAAAAAATACCAAAGTGTCGATCATCTCAAGCAAGCGCTTCGCCGGGTATGGGCCAAAATACTGCAGAGCCACTTTCGTGCTGCATGCACAATAGCTTTGTCGGCCGTTTGAAGGCCATAATCGCGGCTTACGGAGGCCAAATCGAAAACTGCTAATGCAATTCGAAAACTTAAATATTTGTGAATATATTTTTACTTTGATGCAATAAAATTCATCAAAGAATAAAAATTCTGTGGCGTTTTGTTTTGGTAACACTTCGTGTCAGTCACCATGTAAATTTCGGGTAAAATCCTTAAATAGATATTGCAACAATCATTATATGTTATTGTATATAGTATAAGTAACTGTAATGTTATGCTTTAAACTTTTAATCTTATATTCTTTTATTCATTTAAGTCAAAACGAAATTGCCTATTAGTCCTAAGACCATCAATCAAGCGAACCGAATAGCAGTTCGAGTGTCCCATTTTAAGGGTGTTCAGTTCCTGTTGCTGTTTAGTGGAAAATTCGCTTAGTATCAGGAGCAGTCATGCTGGCATATGCGCGAATCCGAATTCGTCAAGGTCACGCTTTTCAATTCATGACATAATACTCGTCAAGATGGAAAATTTCTGGATAAAATCATCGCATCTCACCGAATGGATACTGAGATACTTTTCATCCCCTAATCTGCCGCAATCATTCAATCATTTTTCTTCTTGGATTTTCTTCTGTGGGAATTCTATTTCTGTAAATGTTATGTCGTCGTCACCCACCCGGCAATTCTCCGAAACGCCTTATATACAAAATGTGCTTGCTTGTGAAATTTTGCCTCAAAGACAGACTGTGGCAGTCAGTGTACATAGCCCATGAACAGATAGGTGGTTGGGTTTTTGGGGAAAAGTTCATTTGGTGTCCTTGATGGAATTGCAAATCGGGGTAATATATCCGTCGTACCCCACCAGCCATTAACACACACATAGTTTAACTCTCGACACAGTTAGATACTCCGAACAGAAACATCAACCCTGAACGAAACTGGAAAATTTCCTGCAGCACGTGTTAGTACACACATACAGACTCAACTCACAAATACACACAGATACAAATGTAGGGAAAACATTTGTGTGCTTGTGTGAGTGTGCCCCACATACATAACACAACAGACTCAGCGTAGCCAGCTTTTTAGGTCACCCGAACTTGATATTAAATGGATTCTTGTTTTTGTTTTTTTTTTGTATTAATGTATTTCTGTTATTAGTTTTTGTTTGTTTGTGAAAGTTTCTTCTGCATTGCAAATCACCATTAAACTTTCTGCGATTACGAACGAACAAGCGAAAGCGCGTGAAGACAATTTATTGTGCCATGCTATGAGTAGAGTTACCAACTTCATTTAGTTTTTGGGTGGAAGATTCACTCATTCATTGAAAAAGACCCATAAAAAAATTCTCTAATTGATACACAATGTGCAAAGTTTCGGGTAACATTTAAAAAAATAAATTTGGGAGACCCCTTATCCTTCTTTCTTTCTTCCATTCCTTTACTCCGCGGGGGAGCATAGGGGTTCTACAAACGCCCACCATCGAACTCGATTTATCACCTGAGGTTTCAAGAGATGCCACTCTGTCCCCTGGGATTTTGCTTGCTCGGCGGCTTCCTTGTGGATTTCAGTCGAGCGCTAGTTTCGTAATATTGTCCGATGGCTTTCTCAAAGTATGGCCAATCCAGCTCCATTTTCGACGTCTGATGGTGATCGCGATTGCTTCCTGCTGCGTTACTCTCTGCAAGTCTTTATTGGTGATAATGACCGGCCATCTTATTCTCAGTATCCTCCTTAAGCACTTGTTGACGAAGACTTGGAGGCGCGTCGCAACTGACTCTGTAACTTTCCACGTTTTGCAGACATACAAGAGTACTGAGAGAACTTTAGATCTTAAGATCGTTAGCTTCAGTGAAAAGCAATGGTGAGAGGATGCAACCTTGCTTGACTCCAGAGTAGATGTTGAAAGGTGAGCCAAGATGACCGTTATGCATGACGCGGCATGTTGAGTCGCGGTACAGCTCCTCATTAATGTTAATAAATTTTTTTCGGAACACCATAGCTAGACAAAATCTGCCACATCGTGTTTCGACGCACGCTATCAAAAGCACGTTTAAAATCTACAAAAACCGTATATACAGAGGAAAGCGATACTCAACTGACTGTTCAATGATTATACGCAGGGTGTTAATACGATCAGTACAAGAACGGTTTGAGCGAAATCATGGCTTCTTGTTTATTTCTCAAAATTGGCTCTAACGCATTCCGTAAACGCCTAGCTATTATAGAGGAGATCACACTGTTTATGGTGTTTAGCAGGGTAATTCCCCTCGAGTTTTGGCAATTGCTCCACAATCACCTTTCTTGGGGAGTTTGTCTATTAAGCCTTCTTTGAACGACGATGGAATGGATTCAGATTACCAGATATCTTAATATATCGCATGCAATGTTCGCGTAGTTAACTCGACGTCGGCTTGAAGGAGTTCAGCGTAGATGCGTTGTCATTGCCTGCTGCTTTACCTGATTGCAGTGAACGAATTGTTGTCATTATCTTATCCAATGAAGGAGTAGTGACGCTGATGTTAAGTAGCCTATTAGGGTGCATATGTGGGTTGCTGGA